>JAWNPC010000896.1:2815225-4222838 GCA_035045365.1 Drosophila leonis
TATATATATTATATATATACATGCTAGAAAGTCAATTGCTAGGCCAGTCACCAGCTTATTGAAGAATTCTCTATGGCCAATGTTTGATGTCTGATTAGCATTAATCTATTAATAGCTATTACAAAGGCATATGTAAGGTAGGTTGAAAATCACTCTGAGTTCGAATCCAACAATGGAAACTGGCTACACTTGGCACTTTCGTCATAGCCATATTACCAGATGCTTGCAACATACAACAGGGAACAGTCGATGGCAATAATTAGCAATGAAATCACGTGCAAATTGCTGGGCCAACGTTAGCAGCTGCCAATTTCAATTAAAGAAAGGTGCTCAGCTTCCCAGCGGACTGATGACGGGAGCCCTTTAAGTGGCCGTGACTAATTAGGAATTAAATTGACAGAAAACGTGTTCAACGTAAGACGTAACGACGGCACAACCGAAGAGACGACAATATTTTAAAGTTTTACATAATTTATGAGTGTTATTTTTGGTGGTATATCTTGGAGCTCATAAGTCAAAAGCCCAGCGTCGCTTGTCAGCTTAGCAAAGCTTGGCCAGGACAGATACAACCTGGTTCAAACTTCATAGGCACTGACCAACTGAACTGTCTGTTTGGCTAACTGCCTGGCTGGCTGCTTTTGTGCAACAAGTTAAGCTCCTAGCTGACGTGTTGAATGGTCAACGTTTAAGCTGTTGCACTTCTGACGTGTATATACCTATGTATGTATATAGCCCAAAACGCCAAAGGCAAAGCCCATGCATGGGATGTATAAGTGGCTATATAGATAGCAGGTTGACAGGCTACAAGCTTAACAGAACACACACACATCGTTAGATCAACGCACGTATAACTAGGTACAAAAGCTGACCAATTAGTTAGCTGGCTTACTGTTAAATATGGCGGTTGGCTTTTAAAGCAGAGTTAAGGTCGCTTGCTGTTGCATACATCTGTGCAGAGTAGAACACGTACAACTGTCTGGCTTTTCAACTTGCAATCAACTCGAGTTCATTAACAACAGGAGCTGCCGGAAAAGCGCTTTTCAAAATTGCACACATTTCATTATGAAATGTGAAGCCATATTCTATTCATTCAAACAGCAAGGTTTTATCGCAGCAAAACAGCTGCACAGTTAAAGCACTTCTAAACAGTTTTTGCTCAATTTGGAAATACAAGAGAAGAGAAATATAGAATTTTAGCTCTGAATCAGGAAAATGCATTTTCAATATTATATATCCATAGTATTAGTCTGAATATATTCACAATGATTGATAAATATTATTGTAATGCAATATATCTTCTAAAATTTGTTAATGTTTCTGATTAAATATTTCTATTAACAGATAAGCGTGCATAACTTTGTCTGGGGGCAGATTTAATAAATAATCTTTAAAACAGATTTAACATGTTTCAAAATTAACGTTTTTATAATAGTAAATATATAAAAAAATATATAAACTTTGAATATCGTTTTAACTTTTTTATGATTAGCTCGCTAAGCGCAGACAAAAAATAAAATGCTCGAAAACAATCAAAAACTTTTAAATCCGATTTACAGCGCCCAACGCCATCGCCGATGGCGACAAAACTTCATAATTAAGCACACACAGAGAGAGAGTGAGAGAGAGACAGAGAGACAGAGAGAGAAAGAGAAAGAGAGAGAGAGAAAGATACATATATAAACTCACTTGACTGCAAACACATTTACACGCTATCGGTGCTATTAACCTGGGCAGTTAACCTGGACAATACAGCGCTAAATGACTAGCTGCAACAAGGCAGCATCTGACAGGTGAGGCAACATGCTAGTGACAGGGAAATGCGAGCTTCGCTGTGTTGGATAACGCATGCTGGCTGACTCAGACAGGCAAACACACGCGTACACACACACACACACACACACACGCATACAGTAATAAGCGAGCCAGGCTGTCAGGTAGCAAAATTTCTGACTGGCCGACCAGCTGTCTATATGCAACGAGCACTTGTCTAGTTTTAATTAATTAAATTTCACACTCATAAAATGAGTAACAATGTGCTACACCCCAAGCACAAGCTGTGGTCCAACTTTAACTGCATTTGTCTAATTACTGACTATGCAACAATCTGCAACAAAACACTCTAGTCAACCGTTTAAAATGCAATGCGGCGGAAATTGGCTCATATGGAAGTCGAAGTGCAACAGCCACAGTCACAGCCACAGCAACGGCAGCTGCAACAGCGATCAGTCGAAGACAACTGGGGCTTTAGCATAATTGAAAGCTATACAATGTGTTCCGCTTGTAGGCGGCTTCATGACAAATGATTCAGTATAATGTATGTCAGCTGGACGATGGCCGCAAACGAAACCTTTGCACACTGCACTATTGGTTTGGGTATATCATATCATATACATACGTATATATCGCCAAAAGGCAATTGTCAAATTGCCAAGCGTAGCTTAAAGATAATTTATTGAATTATTTTGTTCAACAGTTGTTTACGCATTTAAGTGCAAAAAAATTTGTTTTTTTTTTGTTTTTATTTGTTGATATTAATTGTTGACTTCAAGTTTTGTGTCGCATCCGCCACGTAGAGCGGAATGGTTTAGGTTTCGTTGTCGCCACTGTTTTTTGCTCTTTCTGCTGATTCTGCAGTGAATTATTTACAGACACTCACACACGCACAGTGTGTTAATGATCTGCTCTGCTGCGTCGCATAATAAACGACGAGAAACGTCGAGCTGAATCGAAAGCGGCACACAAACACAATATCGCTTGCTCTTGGCGTTACAGCATTTGGAAAATCATTCACACTTTTTGGTAATCGCCTTAAAGTTGAAGGGCTTCAAATCAAAAACTAATCGGTAGCAACTAAAGAGAGATTAGGTGTAATCAATTAGCAATTAACAGGTACAAATTTAAGGTTAAAAAACATTTAATTTACAATTCTCCATGATTTGTGAGTAAAATTATTATTTATTTACTTTACATGTATATAAATATAAAATGTAGGTTTATTCCCTTTTTCCATTGTGCTGAATATAATTTCTACACATTAAAACGAAAATAGTTCTTGAAGAGAAATGTTTCCCTAATAAATTGAATGCGACCATCAAAATGAATCCATTTAACATATTTCTCCTTCTACTCTTGTCAATTTTCGTATACTCTCGAAACATTTAAATCACAAACGAGCAAAAGATCTTAGATGCATGAAAACAACAAATAAAGAAAAAAAAACTAACAACATTCGTTCAAGTTTCAAGGAATATCATCAAATTTGGATTTCATTCGCTGCAGCAATTTCCATTCTCATGCATAAATATTTAGTTAGTGTTTGCGTTTGTCGTCCCCCTCTGCTTGACGCCGTCGGATCTGATCCGATTTCTGGCTTTGAACCATTGCCGTTGTTAGTGTTGTGGAGGAAGAGACTACTTTTGCCTCCTCTGCTCGGTGCCGCATATGGTCGTGTCTCATCGCCTGGCCAGCCGTCTGTCTGGCTGCCTGGCTGGCTTCTGGTGAGTGGGTCGTTTCTTTTGCCAGCCTGGGCCGTCGCGTCGGTTGTTTTGTTTATTTACCCAAGTCTTTCGCAAAAGTCTTTCTGGCAACCGTCGCGCTTTTATTTAGTCTGTTTATCGTGTGCAAATTGCTGAAGAATCGTAAAACTTAAATACACATATGTCTATGACGATCGAGTTGAGCAGACGATGATCAGATAAGTTGTGTGTGCGATCAAAGCAAAAAGTTGCAATTAGCAACTTGGTAAAGTCACAGCCAATTAAGAAATAATTCGCTAGAGTTTTAAGAATTGCATAACAATGTAAATGCCTCATTAGCAGCTTTGCTGATAACACGCCGCCCAATGCTAGGTGCTGGTGGGTGATGTTGCAACACAAGAATCTGGCACCAATCCAGAAAAAACCGCATTACTCAAATGTAAAACCAAAATGAAAAGAAAAGAAAAACAAGCAGAAACAGAAACATGCCCCAAACTACCTAAAGTAGCTCGCTATGCAGCAGAGCAACCTGTTGCCACTTCAGTGTCCTATGCCACAAAAGTGGCCAGACAGGTCGTCACTTACAGGCCAGACATTATCATCATGCTCATCAGGAGCAACATCATTCTCAGTGCGATGGCTCCGACGATATATGGGTGAGGAAAATGCTACACATTTTGGCTGGCAAATCACGCAAATGAAATGCACAAAATGTGCGCCATTTATATCATGCAGATACAGACACACACACACACACACACACACACAGACATATCTCACACCCAGTTCCCGTGCCGGTGACGTGTGCCACAAGCTACCCAGAAACTGGGAGGCAAAAATATGAGCCAACAGGCCACAGGCAGGCAGGCGGACTGGCCGCAAAAGACATTGCATGCAATGCACAAGTTGCTGGCAGCCGACGGAGTCAGGTGCAGCCGCTTCTATCCCTGCCTCCCAACAGTGTTCCGGCCTCACTATGCCTCCCGCCACACTCAATTGCGCACTAATTTAGCGCAGCTAGCACTTAATAATTTCTTTTCATAATTGAGTCAAGAAAAAATCTTGTGACGGGATAGCGCGCAACAGACGAGGTGTGATAGAGATGCCAAGAGATGACACTGGGCAACAGCATCTTAAGTAGCCAGCTAGACGGCAACAAATACATGTATTGGGCAGCAATTGACGAGGGTTTGACAAGTAATTCGGAGAGCCAGTGTAATTTTAAATACACGTTTTCTGGTATAGACTATGTATCTAATATATTTAGACTTTCAATTTGATTATAAGATGTGATGTTAGCAATATTTTGATCACCCAATATTAAATATGAAATCATGGTATATCATTCGACACAGCTGTGAGTAAAAGGAAATCAAAAATTTCAATTTTTGTATTTATTTATTTAACCTAAAAGACTATAGCTCTGCATCTCTTTGTTGACGACCTCAAGCGATCTGGTTCCAAATAAACATTTACTGCTTAAAGTATTATAGCATCAATAATTTTACGATTGCACCGCGCCAAATGCACTGTAATAATAAATTACCCACACTTGAAACGCCTTGCGTGGATTGACTTAAGAACGCATTCAGAGCGCCCACAGCAAGATTTATGTATAAGTAGAGAGTAGAGTAGAAAGTAGAGAGTGAAGAGCACAGAGTAGAGAGTGGGCGACCGTCAATGTGGGTCCGACACGTCTGATTTAAGTCAGCATGAAATGCTTTGAAGTCCGCACGCGCAAAAAAGGCAAAGGTGCACAAATTAGTTGCGGCTACTTGGCAGTAATTGCCACAAGTGCCACTTGAATGGTGGCCAGAGCTTGTTGATATACATACATAGTCAATTCAAAGGCCAATTCAGTCAAAGCGATACGTTAATAGAAAACGAGATGGCAAATTTGCTAGCTATCAATTTCCAATTGTTGGTCCATTGATGACATTTTGAGTAGAGGACGAAAACCCGATAACTTAATTGGCTTAGTGGTCGCCCAGCAACAGTCTACGACACATATGTTCTACACACACACACTAATGCTAAGTGTGGTTTTGGTGGTGGTGGCACAAACAAAAGGCAGCCCAAGCCACAAATTACGAAAACCTAATACGTTAGGCGATTAATCAACTGTCTAAATAGCTGTTTTGGAGATTGGGGCACACTGTTGGGTTCTTTAACTAATTTATAAGATTTTTATCTGGGCCTTCTATGCCCTGGGTAGAGCTTGGTGGACCTTGCCAGTGACCCACTCAACGGGCGTGATAATTGCACTATAAAAATGCGCAACTGGGAAAATAAATTAGCTGCCTTTTCGCTTTTATTCCCAATTAGTTGTTTCTCTTTCTACGAGTGTCATGCGAATGAAATAAATCTTAATTAATATGAAAATCGATTACCAAGACATTAATTATTTAAAAGCAGCAGTCAAATAAACACCACCCAACAGCAATTGAGTGGCTAAATAAATAAATAGATATTAGCTGGTATTATACGGTGGTTCGACTTACGTTTTCCTTCTCGTCGTAGTGCAAACTTACCTGAAATAAAAATCAAGAGAAATTATATAAATTAATAACATGAATACTTGAACATCAAAGCAAAGAGTTGATTGTATGTGTGTGAGTGTGTACATGTTCGAATAGTGTATAATTTATGCACATCGAATAGAATTCAAATTAAAAATATATTAAAAGAATGAGCCCATAAATCACAGCAACAATATTTAAATTAATTTTCAATATAAAGAGAGCAACATTTTTTAATTTATTAGTGTTAAAGGGCAAACAATAAAGCAAAAATTCAGGCATATACAACATTCTTTAAGTTTCTTTTTTTGCATGAAAACTTTGACAATACCCTATAAAATAAATAGTACAATATATTATATTAAATATTTAATACAAATGCCTTCAGTTTCACAAGTATTGAAAAAATATTCCTAATCAAGCTTTGAACTTTAAAATACCCAACAGAAAGTATGTCAGAACTTGGTACAGAGCTTATATTTGTATAAACAACTCTTTGAACTCATTTATCTCTCTTTACAGGATATCGCATATTTAAATTTGTTTTTTTTCTGCATTTGTTATGGCATCAACCAAGCAACCAAGCACTCAGCCAGCTAACCACAACCACCCACTCATGTATAACAATGATAAAATGCGAAGGATACGCCAAGTGGCCATTGTGCGTAACGCTTTTGTCCTGCAGGAAGAAGTCTCATAAGTCATTTCTTCAAGTCAAATAATTCATAATCGATTTGCAGACAAGTAACGTGGCATAGTCGACATAGCTACCCAAGCAGCAGGCTGATGGTTTGCGTTGGGCAAACAAAACGCGCATAAACGAGCGCTCGCCGCGGGACAAGTTCGTTAGGCCAGGTGGCCAACGCACGCCAGGAAAGTTGCTCCAACATTTACCTATGAAAATCAAAGTGTGCCCTGGGAAACACCTGGGCACAGGATGACTGACTACAAGACAAACAAAATACGCTCGTTGAATTTCTATTAAGCCAACTAACTCAAAAGTAATTGCTAGTAGCATAGCTGAGTAGCAAGTAGCAATTGCACGCATACGCCAGACCCCTACCCCTCTTTCTCTCTGTATCTGTATCTGTATCTGTATCTCCCTCTCTCTATCTCCCTCTGTCTCTCTATTCACTCCCCAGGTTGAGTTTGGTCTCCAGCTGCTGGTCATCAATATGTGCGCGTTAATGGATGCCTAAATAAATGATAACTGCAAATTACGATTCCTGGCAAGGAGCAGAGGCCAGTGGCAGTCTCACGTACTGCTGCTAAATACATTTCGCTGTGCTGCAGTTGAGCCAAAATATTTTCACGTGTTTTCAATGCCTCACCAAAGTTGAGTCAAGTTACAAAGTGCTTAGTTTGCCGGGGTACATATATCTTTATTTTTGTTTTGCAACTAGGTTTTTGGGATTTTTTAATATTTTTTTTTGGTTTAAGGCGGAGAATTCGGGGGTCTGCAGGTAGTGCTATGTGGTTAGGTATGTGTGTCGGAAGCAGATCATTAATTTTTAATTTTTACATTTTGTTGTACACTTAAGCGAATTTCCTGCGCATACAGCATATTTTACCACGACTATGGGTAATCAAATGAAAAATGCAACAGTGTGTTAGTTTTCGCTGATGCTTTGCCCAGTGGAATGAGAAGCGAAACAGAAACAAGTTTAAAGTGAAAGATATCCATAAAGTTTAGACCAAACTAAACTATATATGAATATGTTTAAAGTATCCACATTTCATCCACACACAATATCAAACATTATGTAAAATAAGTACATAGTATATTACTTAGAAGTTCGTTCTTTGGAAAATCATTACATATTTAGTCAATCAATACATGTTACAAATAATTCTCACTTATCGAATCAGCTTAGTCAATTTTTCGCAATGAATGCATAATTGCAAAAATTGAACATTATCTCATATTTGTTATTTCATCTTTCAGTTTTTATATTTGTACTGCTCTTGGCATGATTTCCTAATCCGTTTTCATCAATTTACAACTGCAATTCGCAACATTATGTTCAATATTTGTTAATTATGGCATCGAAATGCAATAAAGCGCTACAAAAATCAACTGTGAGGTATCGAAGTGAGTTTCCATTAGTTCCGGTTGAACTCAAATGCAAGCGCAGGTCGCCCAGGTCGTTTAGGTCGTTGCCAGCTGAAGCGGTGGCGGAGGGCAGCTCTTTAACAAGGTTAACACAACGCTAAGCAGCTGTCCCTGGCGGGAGCCGGAGCCGGAGCCGGAGCCATGTTCACGTCGCAACCTCAGTGCACTTGAGGCGCAATCGTTCAGCGTGCTGCCAGCAGCCAGCTAGCAGCGCTGCATACAAATTGCTCTCGCACACACACACATATATATATATATATATATATTATATATATATATATATATATACGCATGAGAGTGCACACTAAGAA
Source organism: Drosophila leonis (assembly GCA_035045365.1). NCBI lineage: Eukaryota > Metazoa > Arthropoda > Insecta > Diptera > Drosophilidae > Drosophila > Drosophila leonis. Next base: position 2,823,645 of record JAWNPC010000896.1, read on the forward strand.
CTGTTAAAAGCCAGGTAAATGTACCCCGGCATGTAGGTATGTATTTAATGTGGTTCGCCATACACACACACACACACAAACACATGCATGCATGCATGCAATACCTATATAGAAATATTTATAGAGACTCTGTGGCACGTGAGCTTTGGAAATGCGAAATGGACATTGCTTAATACCATATTCTGTGGCATGTGGATGCAGGTTGATTTTATGCAACACCAGGCATCATAATAGCTCATTATGCTTGGGCAAACTTTACCGTTCGCCCCAAAATTCATTAGCTAAAAGGCAGCACACCAAAATTGAAGAGCACCACATTGCTGCTGAGAATGTTATCTTCGCTTTACACAAATCGATACGCTAATTGATTGCCGAAATTGCCGCAATTGATTTAGTCTAGCCCCGTCTAATTGATAGCCACAACGTGCCAAGCACACATCTAAATATACAATTTTTCATTGCGTCTATTTTAAAGATATATATATATATATACATCTGAAATCGCGCGACGCCCACAGGTGAGCCACAACATTAACAACTATCGCTCTACATGATTTAATAGATCACATCGAGCGCATCAATAATCAGCGTAAATTAATTAAGCGTTTTACACTTTATATATGTGTGTATATATATATATATATATGTATGTATGTATGTATGTATCTAAATATGAATACATACATACAAATATATTTATACTTCTGCAACTTATACGCATAGACGCCCGCAATTCAGAATGACGTCGCTCTTAAGTTTCACAGACAATATTTTATGATACACATACTTTACACATTCATATATAATATATATATATATTTCTCATACTCTTGCGTTGGGTATTATAATTTGGTCAACACGTCTGTAACGCATTAAAGACGACTTAAGTTTCTTAAGTTCTCAAATATTTTAAATTTATATAATCAAGCTGTTTCCTTAAGCTCAGATGCCAATCAATCTTTCAAATATTTCGCTGCTTTAACTAAATTTAATTTCTCTTTCAACTGATTGGTAAGATGTGATTTATTTTTATTTTCATTAAATATTATATATATTATTAATTTATCTTCGAGGGAATAGACAATTTGCGACACACTGATGTTTTTTTATTTTTTGTTTTGATTCTTTTTGTTTATTTTTATTGTTGAAAACTTTTACGTCGCGGTTTATTTTTGGGGCGCCCGAAAAAAAAAGTGCATAACTTGGCCACGCTCCAACGACCCACGCAAATAAATATATATAAAGAAATACCGCTGTGAAAATGTTATATTGTCTATGCATAAAATATTAAAATCCCATTTTTTATGAGCGCCAAGTGGTCAAGTGTACAAATAAAATATACCGAATCTACAAATAACATTTATTTTTCTCTATATTAATAAAATAAACGAAGTGCCACTGTTTTGTATGTGTGTGGGAGCAAAAGAAAAGAATGAAAGACGAGACAGAGACAGAGACAGAGACAGAGATAGAGAGAGAGAAAATGCTTTTCTCTCTGTCGGCTTTTAAAAGTTCACAAATAGCATACGGCGCCCTCTTATTAAATATGAATATACGTATATATATGGACATATGTACATATATATATACATATATGCAACTCATATATGGTTGTCGCATAAATCTTGGACGGGATTAAGCTATATCTTGCCGCTTTAATGTGGCAAATTATAGTAGGCCATTCACAAATCGCTGCTCGATCAAATACAGCAGAATCAGCAACAATATTTGTTTGCATTGTTTATATGCGTAAGATTCTTTTGCCATGTTTCCGGCTATTTTTAAAAATAAAAATTAATTCACACAAATATAATAGGAATACATAAAAAGCATCTTTTATTGCTAGAACTTTAAAAGATATTGTATCAATCGTGTTAAACACAAAAAGGAAAATACTACTAATTTTTAGCTGAAGCATTTATATCCATCCAATTGATTTTTTTATGCATTTGAATTTGTCAGCTAGCTTACTTCTTGATTTCCAGATAATTTAATTTATCTTTAATACAAGCAAGCCTATATTAAGTATTTTGCAATGATGCATTGAGAGAGGAAGGAAAAGAACAAGGATTTATTGCTACGAATCCGACTGAAAGTCTATCAAATCAAATATATTGTCTATATTAGTTTTCGCTCATTTTCAAAATAAACAAAGTTTATTTTAATTAATCTCAATCTATTAGTCAAAGAGCTTTGCACTGTAAATACATATTTAATGTTTAACAAACTCAATAACGACAATTAGTAAATCAACTGATGTTGAATTAAAATTTAGTCGAAAATTTAGTGTTACGTTCATATTCACACATTATTTATTCAGAAAATTTTTGTTTTTAATATCAACAAGATTTAGTATGTACATGAGTTCTAACCACATCCTCCATTGGTTTATTCCGGCACACATTTCATCTATGTAACAATTCAATTAATAAAACATTAGCCATTTAGTTTACAAACGCACAACAACTAATAAAAGTTGCATTAGACATGAAGCCGGATCGTAAAAGTGGCAAGTGCACAAATTCTGCTGGCATTAAGTGGGGGCTGCTGACGGAAAGCTGCCACATTAATTTGTAAGGTCTGGCCAAGTGGCGTCGTAAATATGAATTATATGCAAATGCAAAGGCAAAGGCAGAGGCCGAACACGCGTAGCATAAATTCATAATTTTTCATTAGCGCGCACAGATAGACAAGGCGAGAGCCCATTAAAACGTCGCCAACTATTGACTTATGACCAACAAGAAGCAATGCCTCGTCGCCCCAACAAAGCCGTCTAATTATAAGCTTTGCTATCCAGACACAACTAGTAGACATGAACAGGAAGAAACTTACAAAGCGCAAACATGAAAATAAGAAATAAAATAGTAAATATTATTTTTAGATTAAAGAAGGGAAAAAGTAGCCAAGACTGAGTCGAGGTGCCACAGACAGTCAAAGCGAAAGATTGGCTCTAGCTGTTGCTCGTTTTGGCGGAAATGCACACACACATTAACTTTGTAATGTGTATCTAAAAGATACATTTAATGTCTGGTTTATGGCCTTGTTAGTTGCGTGGGTGGTTTAATGAACACGCGTCGTATACGTAATAGACACAAATTGAAACTTTGGTCACTGTTCATTTGCAAACTAATAGAATACAATTGGAATTCATTTATTTATCTTTAGCATGCTGCAAAATCGTAACGCAAATATTTGCAATTCAATTGTTGCAGAAAATCAAATCAAATAAAATAAATTCAAATATACATACATACATACATATTTAAAGTGTCTATGAAAGATCATCAGATACTCGCACAGACACAGTCAAAAGCCAAATGAAATGAAAAATATGCAGGATATTTGAGTAGCAACAACAGCAATAGCAACAATAGCATGATGCTGCTGCATCAGCGACTCGATACGGAATTTGACAACAAATTGTATTTTCTGCATACTCTTAAAATGTTAAGCATTCCAAGTTTTCTGGCAATTTTCGTTATTTTTCTTCTTCAATGTTATCAAAGTGGTTTTTTCTAATTGTCAATTCAAGTTTAAGTGGTTCACACATCGACTTCAAGTAGTCGCACATATTGTGCTCTTAAAAATTACTTAGCACTTTAAAAATATTCAATACTATATTTGAAAATTAACACTTACAGCTTGGTTCATGCTATGGAACTTTTTTGCACCAATAACGAACATAAACTTACCTAAAACGAAAAAAAAGGAAAACGAAAAATGAAAATATATTTGTTTGAACTGCACTTATATATGGATGGATGGATCCTACTTATATATTGTAGATACATTCTATTCTAAAGCTCAATACTTTCCATGCAAACTTCCGTTGGCATAGCTGACATCCATGTGAATTGTGCTTCTTGTTTATATGTTCGTATTTATTTCAGTTTGTATTTGTTTTGGATTTTTTTTATATTCGACTGGACGTGAGAATAAACAAAAGTTTTCAATTGGAAATTTTTATGCAAGCAGCAGCGGCAACAAAAGCACAACAAGCGGAAATCGACAGTTTAATGAATAAGAGTAGTTAGTAAATAAATATTAGATTAAAATACATGCGCTCTTATAAACAATGAATTTAGATATAGTGCAAAATAAATCAAGAAAATAGAAGAACTTTAAATAATAACAAAAAAAATTCAATCAGTAAATATATGATTTATATGTTATACAGGAAGGAGCAGAAGCCATCACATCAACAAAATAGTAGGATAATTGCAAAAGCAATAAGCTCTTATCAATTAACTCAGATTAGGTGAATGTGCAAACATGACAACGGAATCAACTCAATGAATATGTGAAATGCAGTTTTCTTTTTAATCTAAGCTTATGCAAGCTTAAAAGAAATATATATTTGCATTATTTCTGTAACATGGAAAATCCGACTACAGACATTCTCAATTTCTGAATCACAAGATAATTAAACAACAAACAATTTATTCATTTTACTGTGACTCTTGTTATTTATCTGTCTCTCTCTCTCTCTCTCTCTCTCTCTCTTACTCCCTTCTATAAGTAATGGAAATCTATGAGCCATTTTAAAATGTGTGAAAACAGAAAATGCATATGAACTAACTTTAACACACACTTACATATCCATGATAGCTCATGATAGTCTGTGTGTGGGTGTAAAATGCGTGTAGCGTGGCAAATAATCGTCCACTGTGCAGCACATTGCTGTTGTTGTTGCTATGACGGTATCGTCGCTAATAAACCGCTTATCTAATTTGTTAAAACTTTGTTGTTATTTACCTATTGTGGGCCGACAAACAAAAAGCCAAGCACACACAAAAGCTTTCAAAAGCCCACTCACACGCCACAACACACACACACAGATACAATCACACATATACACACACACACACACTGTATGTTGCGTTGGTTATCTAAAATCGTTATATGGCATGTTAAAAATCTCTGTAAATTATTATTGATTTTAACGGCAGCCGCGACCATTCGCGCCGCCTAATGAGCGGGGGACCCTTGACAGACACAACAATAAAGACAAGAACACAAATTAAGTGCAGTTTATTAGTTGAAATTGATAACAATTTATGACACTGCCGAACAGTGGCCCAAGTAGTAGTAGAGCAACATAAAAACAAATAAAATAAGGTAAAGAAATTTGTATGTGAGTGCATATAAGAAACTATGTTTAATAAATAGAGTTTCTGAAATACTGAAAGAGTTTAATACTTAAATACGTTTAAGTATGTGCAGCCAAGTATTTGTTCCAGCTATCCATAGAATTGTTCCACAGTGCATAGCACCATGGACAACGACACAATACAAAGAGCGCTCTCAAATGAACGTTGACTTCAACTTATGTAGTATGTCCAAAGTTAACATCAACTGATCAACTGATGTCATCATATGCTTTGTAGCTGTTCACATGTGGCCGAGCAACACGACCGGCAAAAGCAGTGTTAGTTCATTGTCTGCTTAAGAGCCGGGCACTTCAAGCAGTAACAACAACAACAGCAAGATAAACAATGAACTGCGTACTTAACAGCTCGAGTATCTTAGATGTTAGAAAGTATTTATCTTTTTCATGCTTAGCTAAATCTTTGCGTCTGTTTGGCACAAGTTTTGCATATTTGATTTTGCATAGCAATTACCACAGGCCCTAACAGACCGTTGACACTTGGCTGTCATAGTTCGATAGTATCGGCAGATCAGTGCGAAAGGCCCACCCAAAATAGATGCTGTTAAACAATGCAAATGACACGCAGCCCATAACGGCGAGCTGAGACGAGCTGCTAGACAAGCAGATACTTAGGTATAAATATAATGTATGAGAAGGGCCAACCACGATGAGCATTTGATGTGACTTTATGGCGGCTGCTGGCACAATGCCCAAAAGCAGCGGTCTCGGTGTCACTTGTGCAAATGAAATCCAAATTAGAAATATTCTAAAAAGAAAAAGAAAAAAAAGGAACGCAGAAAAAAAATACCACTGGGCCAGAAATCTCAATTATTTGCAAAACATGTGTCGACTGTAGATGCGCTTCATGTTTGGCAATCCGTCAGATGCGCGTGCTGCTGCTACAACATAGTGCTTTCCATCTAAGCAACATGCGGCCGGCCATAAGTCACATCAGCACAGCACTAAAAACTTAAATTGAAATCTTTTAAGCAGACCAAAGAAATGATACGTCAACTAAAAGTTAGGAGTACATTTTCTATTCTAGCTGTCAAAGACTAGTGTGCGACAAATATTTTTATATAAATATCTTAAATTGAAATTCAATTGCGAATTAAAATGAATAAATGGCAGACTGCCCAGAGGCATAAGAAATAAATAAAAACAAATAAGCCGACAAAAAGCATTAGTTAAATTGATTTAGCAGCAAATCAAATGCCAACCAGGCACAAACGAAATCAAATCATATTTGCAATATGAAAAAATTCTAAGACTTAACCACACGACACTTGGCACTTCATTTAATTTAAGATTTTAATTAAAATATGGATATTTTTTAGCTACTCTTTAAATCTACGAGTTTTTTTTTATCATATTTGAATCATTTTAACTTTCAATCAATATCATAATTTCTCGTATTCATTCTATGCTTTTCTCTCTCTATATCCCTTTACTGATTTTGGCTGTGAAAATTGCATAGAAGAGCAAGTTTGTCGATTGGTTCTAATGATGTGTATTTATCAGCATATCTTAGAGTCGAAGTATATATGATAATTTCAGCTGCTGCCAGTTTCTCTTTATTCTAAACAACCGACTTTTTACTCCACAGTTACTCGAATGTTAACAGATTAACAAACAAACAAACACACAATACAAACATACATGAATATACATATATCTACGAGTATATAAATTGCAAACACCGTAGACTGACATCTTTTTGTTGCCTAGTCCATAGCACAAGTAGAGTGCAACAAATAAACCAGAATGCATATTTGTAATGCTAGAGTGAACAGTGAAATTTCTTGGATGCTCTGCTCTTGGCACATGCCAAAAGAAAACACATGAAGAGGTAATACCGGCCAGTGCTTGACCAAAAAGCACTGCATTATGCAAAAAGCAACTTTAACTTAATTTAAAAGTGCCACTGAGTGGAGGAAGCCCAGGAAAATCTCTGAGCAACAGCACCGCATAAAGATTGAATGCACTGCACAAAAGAAACAAATTCCAGTCCCGTGCATCCGTCCGAAGAATGCACTCGGAAATGCTCAACATACAAGAAGAAGAAGAAACAAAAACACAGCCAAGCGCAAGTGGTGAAAATCCTCGGAAAATCCATGCGGCGACGGCCGCCAAAGACAAATGTGGGTCGCAAGCGCAAAGTGCAACAACTTGCACACGCACACACTCCCACAGACAGAGCAGGCGGCAAGCAGCCGAGAACTAGCCACAGAAGGGTAGAGAGAGAGAGAGGGTGTGGCAGCGACAGATGGCGAAAAGATGCAGCTGGGAGATATGGGCACTGGGCGTGCAGCAACGAGATCCGGACGCCGCACCGTTGCCGCACGCGGCGTAAAAACAACAAGAAAACTAAACCATGTTGTTTTTCTGTTGTTTTTGCTTTTTGGCACTTGCCCTTTAGCTGGAAAATGCAGAGCCAGCCTCTTACCCTCTGTTCTGTTGTTGTCTGGAGTTTGGCTTGGCTCGTGCACTGCTTAAGTGAAATTTAATGATATTTTTACAGGCCAACTTGGACTGGCAACAGGTGTTGCCACTGGCCAATTTTCTCTTCGCGGCTGCTTCTTCTTATCCTGCTAATTTGTTAAATTGAAGTTCTGATTATATTGTGTTGCCAACAAATTTTCGTGAGCCAATGTATTTAGGTACAAGTTGGCAAAAAACAAAAAAGTGAGAGGCAAATGGCTTTGAATACTTATGACAAATTCTACTCATTTCATATTTATAAAGCAGCAATTATACGTGAGCGCGGGCTTTGCTAACGACTTGTACTAAATGGAAATACAAACGTACAGATACCCTAAGAGGTCGATGGTAAGCTTTGGCTGGTTCAAGATCATGAATTTAATGATTGTTGAACAGTAAAATAAGGTATTAACATGAGAAAGCCATGTTGCTTGCATAAATCCAATTTTAAGAACCTTTCGGTTCTATTATCACCAGACTTTGCTTGCTTTCTAACTCTTTTCAAGCTATAACTATTTGAGAATTAAATATTCAAGGGGAATGAAACCGGTATTCCATTTCTGTGCTTTCATCCTGATGGAATGCAACTGATCAAGACAATGAAATAATACAAACAATAAAAAAGTTAACTCCGACTGTGTTGTTTCGTACTGCAGTCTGGTGCTAGTGGTGTTTAAATTATTTTTGAATAAAATAAATAAATGTTACCTTTTATAACAACTTGGAATATATTTTATTCAATCAAACCAATATCAGTGAATTTATCAACTGCACAAAGAGAACGAGTCTTAAAAAATGTTCTTTCATTGTTAGCTAAAAATACAGAATTTATGATCCAAGTTTCATGTCAAAGCTAACATATCTTCAGCAAGAGAATTTTCAGGCCAGATGATGTCCGGCGCCCACGCGATTAAAAGCAATTGAAATAAATAGAAAAACAAATGATCTAACAACTCATGCGACATTTGTAGAATGTACAACATTCACATGTGTATGTATGTACATATATATTATATATATTTCGGGACTGGTACATTTTGGTTACAATTTGAAATGTTTAATGTGCGAATGCACTTAAAACTGCTGCGCTGGCACCGTCTCTAAATGAGTCTACAGTTGGCCATTGAGCCAGCCACAAACGCAGCACGCAACACGAACATTGTGACATAGGACTCATGTTCCGGGCAACTATACGATGGGTAGGCACTCCAGAGCGACTGGGAGTTTCAAGTGCTCACATACAGCACAAATATACACATATATATACATACATGTACACATTTGTATTTAGTTCGTGCATATGTCGTCTGACAGAAATGCGAGTCGCGTGGGACCAGTGCTTTGGCCCCCTTCGCCCTGGTCTAACCGACAATGGGCCAAACCGAAACAGCTGACCTGTCATTTGATGAACTGCAGAGCTAAACAAGCGCTTATTTAAATAAGTCTTGCAATTGTTGGGCTGTTATTGTAGCTGCGCTTCAGTTCTATTTTTCTAGTGCTCGCTTGCGTCAGTTTTCGCAAGAAATCAACAGAAACACGATGGCAAATAGACAACGCTAAACAAATAAATAATTATGCATATTGTTTAGTTTAATTATGAAATCTAAGCGAAACAAACGCTCCATGAAATATGAGCAAATGAAAATAAAAAGAAACGAAACACAATGCCAGCATATGAATTCGTCATTTCACAGAAATGTAAATAATAAAAGCGTTTACAGCTGGAAAAACGAGCTCAACTATAGAATATATATATAAATACATATTAATAAATCTTCAAAGCAGCATTCATTAGGATATGCACTCGCTGCTGGCATTCAAAATCTCTCTTGCTGCTTTTTACAGGATTATACTGAAATAACTAATTACAGAGCAGGTGCTTTTTCATTAAGTTTAGCTTGTTGAGTTCTTTGAATATTCTTTTTAGATTTTCGTTTTTACGAAAGCTTTTGTTTTATCTATTGTATATGTCATATTTTCATCCAGTCAACAAGTCAAGACTCCATGTTAAAGTCAACAACTGCAACTGGAACTGCAATTGACAACAGGTGTTGCCAGATACAAATGCCAAGCGCAGTCAAGACGAACTTTTCGCCTTCCGATGTCCATTTAAATTATTTTGATGGTGCGTGCCTGCGATGCGCTAAGTGACTTTAGCCATTTCTTGGCATTCAACGCAACGACGACAATGACAATCACAGAGCCACCCTGAGCCACACGCAGTTGAACTTGGTTACAAAAATCTATTTAGCATGCAAAGCCGGTTGCCCAAACCCGACTAAATAATGTCTGTGAATATGCAAACAGAAGAAAACTAAAGGAATAAGGCTGGTTCCATTGCATGTTAAATAAACACCCTGGCGGAGGCAACGTCTAAACACATATGGCAAAAGACAGCCACAAGTCTTGAAATATGTGAATATGATATACGAGATATCTATATCGTATATCGACTGTCGCAGACTTAATACTCTTGCAGGTATTTTTTGTTTTTATGTCAAAGTTATCTCAAGTTCTTCAGCTCATGATATTACCAGGTAATGAAAATCAATTCATTTACTGAGAACTATAATATTATAGCATTAAATTATATATTTTTACGGATGGTTGAGACGATAGCCAGCATATAATATATAATTTTACATATATTACTCTGGTGTTGATTAGTAATAAAAAATAAAACACCTCACAGATATATATATATATATATTATATATATAATATTGTGTTTTTTCAATGTATTCTGTTTCTGTGAAATATTTAATTATATAAAAAGACTTCAACTGGAAAATGACATATTAAATGGCTAACAAATTATTCCTCTTGCACGAATATAAATGTGCTTTACTTTTATGCGAAACACAACATATCAATAATTATGACTGAGAGACGTCGCGATGTCTGAACATTCGGTTTCATAACTTTCTAATATCAACGGAAAAGGGTATATTCATTTGAAAAAATGAATGCAGTTGGGCATCGCTAGGGGCACGTATGTATACAAATATACTATATATTGTATATACATATGTAAGTATTTGACTTATTGTCAAAGTCAAATGCATGAATGAATTTATCACACATTTATATGATCTATGTGTGAGTGCGAGTGTGAGTGTGAGTGTGAGTCTGTGTGTGTATGTGTATGTGTAAGTGCGCGTGTAAACTAGATATGACTTCAATTGGTTGCTGGTTATATGGGGCATACATGGTTTATCATCAGTTGCTAAAAAATTAATAATAAGAAATCAAGGTTTGGGTTTGCTGGTTACTCACCCACTTTAGAGAAACCCACACATGTGAGCCGGCTTTGTTGGCTGGCGCGTTCGTCTAGCAGCGTTTTTCGATGAATGTTTTTGGTTTTGTTTTTGCTGTTGCTTTTGTTTTTGTTTTTGTTTATATATCGCGATAACAGAAAACTACTTATAGTGTATATAAGCAATTGGAAGTAATTGCGCCATATGCAAAAGAGCAAACTTAAATACACTCACACAAATTAGGAAACAACAAACTTAACACAACATACATAACCACGCACACACACACACACTCACACACACATAAAAAGAAAAATTTATTGAAAAGCACACGCAACAAGTTAAGTTTATTCTACAGATATGCGACTTTGTATTTATATGTGTGGCTATTTGAACCACAATTGGTATATTTAAAGAGAACGCACAGTTCGGCGATAATTAAGAGCGAGCTGACTCTGAAAACGATTTCACTTGAAATAAACCAAATTAAATTGGCCGAGATGTTGAATTACTTTTTATCGAATTAATTGCAAACTGGGCTCTGCTGCTCATGGGTTTCCTTTTATTTATTTTGTTTGTGATTATTATTTATAATTTATTTTTTTATTTGTGTGTGTATTTTATGCGCTGTTGGCTTTTGTAGGGGGGCTAAACACTGCACACGATACACGAACGTGATGAGAGGGACGGGCGCCTGTAAGAATCGAAAGAGAACAAAACAATTTCGATATATGAGACACCAAGTTTTTGTATGTTTTCTTTTCTTTTTTTTTTCATTATTATAAACAGTATTTCGGAAAAATTTGGGAAATATATATTGGATATATTGAAAATGTGGCAAGCAAAAGCGCAGCTAAGCTCAGAAAGAGATAGAGATAAAGAAGGAGGAAAGAGAGAGAGAGAGCGAAAAAATATAGAGACAGAGTAAGCGAGAAGAAGGACAAATAGACAGAGACATAAAAAGAGATAGAGAAGAAAGAGAGAGAGAGGGAGAGAGAGAGAGAAAGAGAGAGAGAGACAGAGAGAGAGAGAGATACATAGAGAGAGAGAGAGAGAGAGAGAGAGAGATACATAGAGAGACAGAGAAAGAAAGGTTTGACAGCGAGCAATACAGAAACATAGAAAATCAGATTGATGGAGAAAGATAGAAATTGTGTAAGAAAAAAAGACTTCAAAAATATGTTATAAATATCAGTAGCCAAAATAAGTTATTGAGAAAGGAGTTTACAGGACAGAAATCGCTTGAGGAAATTGTGTGAATGCAACAGATTTGGGTTAAACTAATGATATATTTATATACTTAAAATAGTGTATTTGTGTGTGTAGTAAAAGTATGTGTTGTGGCGTGGGCGAATGCACTTTTAACGCACTCAGAAAGGGACAGCATATATGCATCTATACAGTTGTAAAAGTGGAACCAATATATTATTGTGAAAGTGTCATAAAAGATTGCTGTATAAATGTTTAGAAAACATTTCAAAATAACAAGCACAGCGATAGAATGTGGTGTGGGAGAAAGGAAAGTAGTTAGACAGAGATAGAAAGAGAGAGAGAGAGTGGGAAGAGCTAGAAAGTGTGAAACAAAAAAATAGAACAAAATTCACAGCACAACAAGCGCATAAAATAGAATAAATATATAAATATATAAACATATATAGTTTTTTTTTTGTTTTTTGTTTTTGTATATACATTTCATAGCTATTTGATTTAGCCATATATATGCATGTAGGCATGGTAAATAGATGTGTATGTAAGGGAGATAATATACATTTTATATTTATTAAATGTTATTTGATTTCTTCTTTGTTTTGTTTTATTGTTTTAATGCAGTTTATTTGTTTAATCATCGCATTTAATTTAGTGGTTGTGTGGTTTACAGTTGAGCGTATAAAGAGAACAATAGAGTCAAAGTGTATGATAGAGTTGGGTTCAATTGATACACACGAGTACACAATATATAAAGTAAGGTTGTTATAAAAAACATATATTTTTTTATATAGTTATTATTCCAGTTGTTGGTAGTCAATTTGCATGAGATAACAGTAATAAATGATAAATATTATATATGGATATAAATACAAGTATATACAATATTTATAGGTGCTAAATGCTTTAACATGCCAGTTACAAATTTTTAATGAGGATTATTTATTAAAAACAGATAAGGAACATTGACCAATCAGGGAAATTAAGACTGTATATATATAAATATATATATATATATTGCTTAAAAAGTAACCAACAATTAAGATTTACCATAAGTTAAGGGCGAAAAATTAATATGCATAAATAAAATATCAACAAAAATTCAACATTTGCCGCTATCACTAGAAAACCGGCCTAGAAATAAAAGGTACTCGGAATGTGACAGGCTTCAACCCACTAAAAATCAGTTTATGGCAATTGAGCTAGTTCTTCAAGCTCTGGGAAACCCGACAAATGCAACCCTAATTACAGATTCAGATTATTCCACTAGGGTGTGTTCATCCCCTTCTTGGGTTAGATTAAACAAATTGTAAGACGTTCACAAGCCACACAAAGAAGAACAAAATGCAGTAGGTAAAAGCAATTATATGCAAACCGAAACCAATATACCCTTTAATCAGCAATGATTGCTTTTACTTAAAACATTTTAAATTTTTGATATACAAGCTCAAAAAATAAATTTATAAATAAATATACTACATTTTGTTTAATATATTAAAAACACATTTTCTGGCTAAACGACAAAAATAAACTTCCCAAGACTATAAACAGAAAATACCTTCAGCGAGTCTTTAAAAAAAACGTAACAGACACATAAATTTATACCCCACTTAAAGTATATCAACAGAGTATCAGTGAGTATTAGAAACAGTTAGCCGGCATTTTCCAAACAGCTGTCGCATCGTTTTCTTATCAATCAAACACACACACACACACAGAGAAACGAATAGGAATTCCTTGTGATATTTTAAAACCGAGAAGCTTATGTTTGACATTTACGTGCGTGGTGATAAAAGCAACGCACGGCAATTCCATTAGGTGAGAACGAAAGACCCCAATGCACTGACCAAAGCAACAGTCTGCTTAGGGGGAGCCAACTTTGCACCGTTCCACCTACAGCTAGTTGACTGAATGTGTTTATCATACAAATCAGCCAAAACGTAACGCCACATATTTCTAGCCACAAAATTACGCCCAATATGACAGGCCACATCATCGACTACACAGCAGCAGCAGCACCAGCAGCAGCAACAGGACATGTCTCATTTGCATATTTCAACAGCTCAACAAATTGGCTCATCAACGAGCCAAGCATTTAACACTTTCCCAACCTACGCTCCCCCGCTGTTTGAGTGATCGATCATGTCAAATATCAATAAATATTTATGCAGACAGATGCTGCGCATCTGTGTTATTATTATTCACTATTCTTTTTCAAAATCCAACAGCGCGAGCTGATTAGCTTTTATGTTTTACGACCAATGCGTGAGGCCAACAAAAATAAACAGAAAAAATTTCAAATCAATAAAATATTTATTTTATTAAAGCTGCCCAAGTTGAAAATCGTAGAAATTGATGGTGATTGTGATCAGAATTACTATAAATTGTATATAAATTTTATAGTTGTTTTATATATAAATATATTTTTGTTCTTACATAGAGTAATTAGGGATAATTACTAAACTGTAAATAGTAAGTGTAATCAATGACTTGTAACCAGCTAGATCTGCAGATCGAGCTCTAATTGCTTCTGAAGTCAATGCTTTTATACATATGGCGGATAGAGCGATGGAGAGACGGACAGCTATAGATCAACTCGACTGTTGTCGCTGATCGAGAATGTATATACTTTAGGATGTGGTATACCCTTACAAGGCGATACCTGAACGTCTCTATCGAAAAAACAAAGTTGCTTCATACAAATATTTTTACAATTTAAAATGAAGAAAACGTTAACATAAATAATTTATATTTAATAATAATATATATATATATATATAGACTTGATTGGGCAATAGTGTGCAACTTGGTAACAAGCTTAGTTGATGTTCTATAATAACCATATACATATGTACATATATGTATATATAGGCATTGTATAATGTATCTCTCTCGCTCTCTCTCTCTCTTTCTCATCTCTGTTTCTCTGCCCGTTTCTCAACTCTCATAAAATTTGATGGTAAAACCGGTTTGCAATTGGCTGCCTACCAAGAGCAAGGCCAATTTATTTCAGACATTAGAGCCAAAAAGTAAAAAAAAAGTATACATATATATATATAAAAAAAAAAAAACCAACCATTAATCATTTCCGACCGAAAATCACAGCGCGCCGCATTTTGCTTGAATTTATGTATCTGTATCTCTATATATTTATCTATAAGTTACGCATGTGCGTTAGTTAATTTGTATGGATGCGCTAATTAACCGAAGCCCAAGACTTACGCACTTGCTGTAGAGTTTCACTTCCCAGTCATGAGCAACAGACTGTGGCCAGGCGACAGTCGTAACGCATCAAAGCTCAAAGAAACTACATACAAGCTAAGAAAACATACAGGCCGTCAACAATCATAAGATATATATGTACATATATATATATATATATACACACACTCATAAATACTGTATACATATAGAGTAGAGCCCCGAGACCCGAAATTTGTACCCAAGGTCATTTTTCGAAACTGGGCATTCAACTTGATAATTTATTAAACGCGTTCGTTCGTGTAGAACTTGTGAGAGGGGTAAGTCGAGCGTTTGCCGTCGCGCAAGCGTATTTCACACAGAACTTTTGCGTAGATACAGATACAGTTTGTATACCCTGTAACCATTTCAAAAGGGTAGCAATAACCTTGTGCAAATGTACGTAAAGAATAGAAAAAGTGAACTCTATACAACATGGAGTGATACAATCAATAGAGTCTATCTGGCGAACCGAAATTTGGTCTACATTGAGAATTTTTAATTTACAGCATATATTGGAACTGGAGCAACTAGAGGGAAATAAGTAACAGTTACGTTGCCCAACAGTTGTGTACAGGGTATCGGCTAGTTGGTAACTTTATCTACTCATTGTGCCTGTGTGCCAAATATAGAGCAAAGAGATGTGTGGCCGGCCGCATTTTGAGTGAGATCGTTGAATCGATAAGTCAGCTACGAGGTTGAGTCTGACGAAGTAAGCTACATTTTTGTAGCCAACATAAATTAACTTTTAAATGATTTGAATGCAATGGTAATGTTGCTGTTATTGTTGTAGTTGTTGCTATTTGTTTTTTTGTTTTTCTCCCTGTATTGTTCGCTGGCAGGGAATTTGTTACTTTAAATACTTATTGCAGCCCGTGTCCAATGGGTTCCTTCAACTCAATTCAACTCGAGTGTGACTCAACCCAGGTAAAACGTGTTTCTCTCCCTATCTTTCTCTCTCTCTCTCTGTCTGGTTCTCTATCTCTGCGTGCTTATTTCAATTAACTGCAAAAGCAGCAAAAAAAAAAGAAGTGTCCCCACGTCCCCCTTTCTGCTCACCTGCCTAGACAATGAAGAAGAGCGCACTACGCACACATGTCAATTCTGTTATCGCCAACTTTTTTACCGATAAGCTAAATAGAATGATAAAAAAAACATTGGGTTGTCGAATGTTTGATGCGCTTTCAATAATATTAATTTACAATATTTCTGACTCAATTGAACACGGAAAATTATAGTTTTTAAACAGTTATTTTTGAAAAACTTGTACTAATTTGATGAGATTTGATGCAATAGAGCTGTAAGAGTTAGGATAAAAACATGTAGCAAATAGAAGGATATATGAGGAACGACATTATAATAGAGAGAACTTCGTATCAGTCGTTAATATATTAACAAATGGGGTCAAATATATACATACATATATATATTTTTTTTGAATGGATATCAAAGCTACTTATGTTGGTAATGTATTAGGTAAATAAATGATATATTATTTCTGAATTCCATATTAAGATAAAGAATAGAGATAAAACTACCATGTGTATTTAGACTACACGTAAAGCTTTCCAATTTTATTCATAATCTACCTTAGTTTTGGAGAGTTTTAAAGCAGATGTGACGTTGCGGTATACCAACTCTATATACATATACATATATGTATGTATATGTATATACAAATATAAAATATATGTATATAATATATAATTTTATATACATATGTAGAGTATAATCAGCAAATTGAGCTTATGCGGGTGCCACATTGCGTTTACTTTCCATTTTTCTACCCAAATACACACACACCTACACTCAGACCCAACAAGCACGCACACAGATAGACGTACATACATATGTACATACATTTCCAGACATTCTCAGTTATTTCATAGTCAGTCGTTCAGTTTACAGTCATCGAGGCACAACTGGCGTCAACATCATCATTGGGAAACTTGACTGAATCTCAACGCCAGACGCTAATTTGATATTTTAATGACTTTTGTTTGCAAATTACGCGACGTTGAGTAGTTAATTTTTCTGCTATTGTTGTTGTTGTTCTTGTTATTATAGCTGGGCAATACAGCTGCATAGGTGGGTTAAATGAGCGGTACAAAAAATAACGGCTCTTGTGTGTTCCACTTGTATGTAACTTTATACATATATAGTGTGTGTGTGTGTGTATAGCAAAAACAAAAAAAAATAAATAAATTTAATATATTTATACAAATTAATTGTTAAGAAAAATTATTAAGATTGATTTTTTAATACCTTAAAATGGTTAAGTGATTTTCAAAAGAAAGATTAGATATCGCATTTAATTTCTGTTCAGAATAAACAGAAAACTCATTGATCAAATTCAAATATTGAGGTTAGGACGTTAAAAGCTGACCCTGACAAAAGCTCCATTACGCGTAAGCGAAAATGTTAAACTGACTGTCAACGCAACGAAAAGCACCAACACTATCAATGTGTGCGTACTTGTATGTCGTATGCCTGTGGTCAAAACCAAAACGCGACCGAGGAACACAAACAAATTGCTACCAAACCAAAATATACAAAACAAAAAGAAGAAACAAAAGAAGAAAGAAAAAAAAAAGAATGTTAAATTTGGAGCGTTGCGATGAATCAGCAAAATTATGCAAAAAGGAAGCGCTGGCCATGAAGTTGAGCAAATGAAAACGACAGCGCTGCCAGAGCGGCGAAAATCATAAACAGAGCAACAGCAGCGATAAAGGCAGCGTTGCCAATAAGGGCACAACGCAGCCAAAATACGATTAAAGATGAGCTGAGCCGGGCTGAGCCAAGGTGAAGTGAGGTAAGCCAAAATGAAATGGTGGTTGGAATGTACAATAAGAAAATACATGCAAACATACATACATACATATATTCATGCGCTTGTGTTTGTTTGCATGGTAAGTGAACGCAACTGCGAGCAGCAACAACAAAACAAACTAACAAGGCAAGAGGTAAAATGAAGACAACAAAGCGCAATCATGAAATAACCGTTGACAATGAATGTTCAAATATGCTAGCATGTGCAAGCGAGATAGACAGAGACGGACATGGCAAAAGACAAGAGGGCAACAGGTAATATGTATATATGTATGTAAATATGTACATATGTATATATGTGTGTGTCAGTGAGTTTGTGTGCATATATACAAACATGAAGTTATGTTTAGGTAGACTTTTGAATACATGTACGAGTAGGTAAAATTAGATGAGTTAGCAGTGATAAGAAAAACCAGTATTAAAAATAAATAATAAAGTATAAAATATAACAAGAAAACGAAATTAATGCAGTAAACTTACACAAACAGCGGGTCAAATGTTGTTGATGTTCTCGTTGTAGATTTCGAATCCGTTAAATTTGAGAACTGATATTTGGTAGTTTTTTTTTAAATTTTTTTTTTGTCTTTTTCACAATAACTTTGTTATCACGTTCATTAAAACGATACGTAGAAAATTTTACAATGGATCACTAAAAAAGGGAAAGGACAGGGATTCGCAAGCAAATTACACCAATTGAAACATTACCAAAAATTTTTATTTCGACGGCGGCAAACACTTACGAGACGAGACGAGACGATACGATAAGAGACGGGACGAATAAAAACACGAATCACACGTGGAATGCAATAAGAATGCCAAAAATGTCACTAACACAAAAAAAGGGGAAGAAGTGGGGTGGGGTGGAGTGGAGTGTGTGAAAATTACGCGCGTGTTCACTTTGTTACTTATGCTTCTTCGTTAACAGCAAAGTGAGGACAGATGGACGAGTGTGACCAGATGAGGACAACGTAAAACACGCGCGAATTATATGATAAAAGGATATACGAAAAAGCTTAAAAATAAAACAAAACGAAAAAGACAAGACGAGAACAAACGCACGAATTTTTTTTTATCAAACATTAAACGAAACTGTGCGACCGAAACTGACAGAAAAAGCAAATTTAACTGATTTTCTTTCTGAAAATATTTTATTTATTTTATTTGATTTATTACTATTGAATGGCTTTTTTTATGACGTCGTGTCATTTGGCGGCATTATTTTGTTTTCTTTACTTTTTCCGGCGGCTGCTCACTGCTATATTGGTTGCTTACTGTTGTTAATGCAATTAAATGATTTTGAAAAAATTACCCAGCGGCCGTTGCTGTTTGCTTAAACAATTGAATCGCACGCAACGAATACAACCATACATACAAACATACACTTACACACACGACGAGATGACGGCCGCAAATTTGTTTATTTGCTTGCGCGTCTTTTGCGATCGTTTTGTCGCCACAATGTAAATTTTTCAATTTGATTTTGTACGCAGTTGGTATTTCCTTTTTAAAAAACGAATTTTAGTGGCATTTATTGCACTAATGCACGTTGCTTTCGCACTAACTATGTCTAATAGTTAAAACTCGTAAATTTTGAATTTATTTCGCCGTCCGCAAACATGTGTACGTACAACAACATTAACAGTAAATGAGAGAATTGTCGATCGCACGCCAAAGAGAGTAAAACGTCGAATGAGTAACATAACAGAAGCAATAACATATACTTTTTCTGCACTGCTATTAACAGCGATCAATAAGAAAACTACCAAAATGAGTTAAAATACTCACACACTTCAAATTTAGCACAATCAAAATAAAAATAAAAAACAAATTAACTCCAGTAACTGGCTCGAGCCCCAGTTAAAGCACAAGTAGCCGATTTGCAATTGAGTTTGAACTTAACCGCCAGCAAGAAGGTCTGTTAACATGTCTGTTTAGCTTTGCAATCGATAAACGACGCAATATGTTAAAAAAAAGAAAAGAAAATTAAATAAAAAAAAGCAAATGAAATTATATATAAAATGAAAGTAGAGAAAATATGAAGAATAATTGTTATAAAACAAAAACTCCACATAAGAAAAAAAATACCCAGTGCTGCACATAAATATATTTCTTATCGAAATCGATTACAATAATCTAACCTGTTGATTTGGAGAAGCCTGTTAGTTAACAGAGGACATACAGAAATCTGTAAAGATCAGCTGCTTGGCAGCAGTCAGCTTTCGACAGTGTGCACACTCAGCGTTCACTTTTAAAATATGCCAAACAGGGGAAGAAAATGTAGATTTTGGACAAGTTTATCATGATGGTAAAAAGACCAATTGATTCCAATCAAAATAAATGACAAATGATATGAATTTATTGAAGTACCCACATCGCTGTATTAAACACTTTCATCCAAACGAAACGCATTTAAGCCAAACTGCCTGATCTGCTCTTTTTTAGATTTCCACAAACATTTCCATTCCATTCGTCATTCACATTAGGAGCAGAGCAAAACAGACTGCGGGGATGGAAGTTTATTAAGCGAGATTTAAATTGGTTGGCAGCGAGCGTCTAAAAGTTATTTGCATAAACAAAGCGCAGTTGACGGACGCGCTAAACGATTAAACGGAACACAAAATAATAATAAAAAACAAAAAAAAAAAAGCGAAAAAAAAGAATCGGAAAAAATAACAAAATTGTAAAGAGTACTAAAATTGGATATTAATAGAATACACTGTGCAAAGAGCATACCCCCAAAAATGAACGTGTAAACAAAAGTCCAAAGTCCATGTGGGAATTCGGGTAACTATTGCAATATTCCAATAAGAATCTCATACACTCGGAGAGTTTTCAGTTAAGCTTTGCTTCGTTTCATTTCATCATTCACTTAGCGAAATATTGTTGTTGTTTCAATATGTACAGACATGTGTATCTGTATAAATATAGTCTTTCAATTGTGTGTAGCTGTGCTGCGACCTAAAAGCTTTATAAAATTCTCACAATAAATCGGCAGATATTTTAAATTAAAATAACACAAAATGCATAAATGTATTTGCATGCAGTATTACCATGTGTGTGTGTGTGTGTGTGTGGGTGTTGGTGTGGGTGTGAGTGTGTCAGATATATGTATGTGTTGCCTATTTGTTTTTAATAAAAGCAAGCCGACTGCTAGGCATTAATATAGACCCAGTGACCAGAGGCGCCGCACAAAAGGGGTCACACACAATGTAACTATTGTGGAATACCAAAAAACGATGAGTTCATATCGATAACATATTTGAAATAAATTTTGGCTCGAACATAATTTCGAATTGGCTCAGACCCCCTTGGCGACGCCGCTGTCCTAATGCGCGGCACATGTCACAAATTTACTTAAATTAAATGTAAAACAAAAATAAAACAAAGAGAAGGAAAACAATATACTATGTATATATTAACACACATAGTGAGTGCATGATATGCTGCTCAGGTGTCGGTGTGGGTGTGGGTGTGGGTGGTGGCGGGGCAGAGTGCGTGCGTGGGGGTTGCCAGACTGTCAAGCAAGTAATTTGCGAAATTTGCACTAAAATGTCAACAAAAATTCGATTGTGCAAATATTTGCATGGGACCCAAAAATATGTATGCTGCAGCTATTGCATGTCGCTTTTTGTTGTAGTTGCTGTTGTTGTTTTTTATGCTATTTGGTTTATAGTTGCATTAGTAGGCTTAGTAGACGCCACACACCCCCTTGTCAGTCCGGCAACTAAAGCACGTTGTCCGATTGGTATTGACAGCTTTTAGAACAATTGAAAAAGCATGCGAAATCAACAACAACATTGGGACACTGAAAAAGACACAGACACATGGCTTGGATTGCAAATTCCTGTATGCATGTGTGTGTGTGTGTGTGTGTGTGTGTGTGTGTGTGTGTGTGAACGATTGTCAATGGCACTAAAAGTATCTTGTTAGCAGCACAGATACAACTGTGTATATGGTATATGCAGGCATTTGTAGTATTTTTGCTGCTCGTTAACAAAGTCAGAAAGAGTTTATTGGTTTTTTGCAATATTCGTTTTGCTGTTTCTTCAGAATTCATATTCATATTGCCATATCTTTTACATCATAATCCACTTTGTGGATGAAACTAGCGTTTACCATCCTTAAATACAAGTTTCAAGTTACTAGTTACTAGTTACGATCGAGAGGTACGTTCTAATGTTACAGCTACGAACTGACACTCAATAACAGTTGATCGTATCTGTAGATTGTTTAAAAATAGCTGATCTAAGCCCACAGAAGGCGTGGCAGATCCAAACAATTTGACAAAGTTATACAGCTAGAATAGAACTAATAATGAATTTGTGATGGCCGGTGCAAAGTCTTTGCTGATCACAGTTGCACCCAACATGGAAGTTCAATTAGCGTGAACGAGCATCATGCAGTCGGTAACGCTCGACTGTAATGTGCTTACTTGTTTTTCATTGATATTGTCGACCAAATTTTTGAGCACGTTGAAAGAAATCAACAAAACACAAAACAATCGTCGAAACAATGCTAGAAATAAACAAACAAATAATTCCCTGGCCAAGTTACAATTTCCCTCTGCAGTAAACAAATGTTGCTACAGCAACTTGCAGCTTGCAAATTAAAAACGTGGGCAATAATGGGATTTATTATGATTTTTCCCCCTAATAATTATTGTCAATATTCATATATATAAATATGTTATTTATTTATATTAAAGTCCATTTTATTTGTTTGTCTATTCACTTTCAATAAGCTTTCTGAATTTTAAGTTTTTTTTTGTTCACTTAAAAAATTTGTTTACAGAAGAAAAGTATTTCTATTCAATGAAACTTGATTTGCATATAAATCAAATTTATCTATGATATTACACATTTTGAATACATTTGAAATGCTGTAGTGTATTGCTAACTTCTTTTTCATAAAAATTAAAGTTTCGGGTTCTTATGCTTATGCCTCTTCTAAACTTTCCAAACTGCTCACGACCAAACTGGTCTCTCCCGTTTCCAGAACTCTCTGTTCCGGAGTATATCTCCAGCAGAAATTAAGATTTTCAAACAATTGTAAAATGAACTCGTAAGGGCGAGTATCAAGTGGTTTCAATAATATAATAATGGTGCTTAAAATAAAATAGTCTAGATGTTACAGAAGCGGAAAGTATTTAGAATAACTCGGAAACCTTTCATGAAACCTTCCTCGTAGAAAAGTCTAATCTAATTCTTGGCGCGGCTTTCCATCAAATTTTCTTGTCGTGCTTTTAAAAAACTCAGATTTGTTTACATATTTATTATTTCAATTTAATATTTTTAGAAACATTTAATTTATTTTTGTCCTATTAATTTTTTGAAAATGGAAAATCAGGATATAATGGCTTTGTGAAAATGCGTGGCTATATCGACTCAGCTCGTCGTGCTGATCAAGAATATATATACTTTCTGCTACTATATACGGTCTATAGTAGCAGAAAGTATATATATTCTTGATCAGGACGACGAGCTGAGTCGATATAGCCATGTCCGTCCGTCCGTCCGTCCGTATGTGTGAACTCGTCGATATCAGAACCTATAACAGCTAGAGCACGTGCAGATCGAGTTAGTTTCAAAAAATCGATAACTATTCCCGTTTAAATTTGATCGATTAAAAGCCCTATCGAAATTCTGTTTTTAGATTCTATCTCGTACATTTTTGGAGCTAGAATATTCAATTTTGCATTTAGCTTTATGTATATATTTTATACAATTTTGTTTATTGTTATATTTAGAATACGGGCTCAAAATTTTACCAAGTTCTTTAAATTGAAGGTCAGTTGCAAATATATCGAATATGTGAATAAGTTTGAATGTTTTCTAAAATGACAAATATTCAATGAATATATAAATGCTAATTTGATTGAAATCCATTAAGTTATACAGAATTTATTCAACAAAACGTTTGGCTAATTGGCAAAAGCACGTGGCAAACAGCGTCAGTTATCAGCTACTTTTTAGCTATTTTTAGCTATTTGGCAAAAATTTGATAAGCTTACACTTTTTCTGCTTTAATAAATACTTAGCTGCCTATATCTTAAAACAGATCGGACGGGGTTCAGGGGAATTCGTAGTCGGGCATCACTGATTGGAGTTTTCTTTATTGTTTTATTTAAAAAGCCCACTTCAAAATTGTTCACAATAGTTGTAGGCACTTTCTTTGTTTATTCACTTGTTAGATTTTGCTTTGACAAAGATTTAAACTGAGCATACGCAAATTTCTAAGCTCTTAAACAAAAATGATCGAAGTACAAAGTCATTTTTTTAGCACACAAATTAACAACATTTTTTTGCACAATTTAAAACAAGTTTATTTTGTGTGAAAATGAAGCAGGCCGTAAATGATCGCGAAGCTATCAAAATATATTACTCTGCATATGTACAGTAAAATATATCAATTATTACGTGAAAATTGCTCGACTAATGAGTTGGCTATGACTTTTTAAGCATTTGTCAACTCAATTAAACTTTTGTGTTTACTCATTTTTTTGTTGTTTATAAATAATTTGAATGAAATAATGTGAACCAATCTCAGGTAACATTTTTCTAGTCTATGTAACAGATAGAGGAAGGCGTGGCTTAAAATCATAAAGTTATATATACGACGACGAGCTGATTCTATTAGTCGATCAGTCCGTCCTTCCATCCGCCCATTCAGATAGAGCGAACTCGTAAGGCATAAAACTTAGAGATTTATCATATTATATTATATATTATATGCCGTGCGATGTAGTATCTATAATTTCTTAAATTTGGTATCAATAAAAATCTATCTTTCGACTTGGTATTTGTAGCATAAGCTGAACACTATGAAAGCGAATGATTCCAAATTTACTAAGTAATGAATTTGGATGCCATTTGGTATATCAAATAGAAAATCCTTGAAGTGGCTTCGGGTATCTCCTAGTCAGACACTCCCGACTTGGACACACTTACGTGCTTAACAAAACATTTTTAATGTCGCTTAACTTTTCTTTTTTTTGTAGCTAAGATAAAAAGACAAAGCGCCAAGCTAAGCTAAACTAAAAGTTGTTACATTTGGACTTGAAGGGACTCCAGATTTGGTTTTCTTTTTTTTTTGTTGTGTCTAGTTTTCAAATTGTTTTTCTAGCAAAACCAAAAGACAACAGCAACAGCAACAACAACGAAGCCTCTCAAGCAGAATGACTGACACGGATGTGGACCTGGAGAAAGGTGGGTGGTGACTGAAATGGAAGCAATGGAAAGCATGTATTTCAGTGTCTAATTTGCATTTTAGTGCCTCGCCTTGGCCTACGTCATCTGCAGGCTTTGCTGCTGTTTCTGGGCCTGGTCGTCAATACCACACTGCAGTTCAACGTGGGCGTGGCCGTGGTGGCCATGACAAATGCCACGTCCGTGAATGCCGAACTGCCCGTAAGTGCACAATGCCACGCCCCTTCTGACGCACTTGCAAATAACAATTGCAAATTTACACTTGCAGCACTACAACTGGACGGAGCCAGAGAAATCATATGTCCTGTCCAGCTTCTACTGGGGCTCAGCGCTGACACAATTCGCCGGCGGCTATCTATGCAAACGGTTTGGCGCCAAGTCGGTGCTCTTTTTGGGCAGCTTTGGCTCGGCGTTGCTGAGCGCCCTGACGCCGCATGGCATCTATATGGCCGGGTGGCGTGCCTACTGTACCATACGCCTGATGCAGGGTCTGTGCCAGGGCTTAACACTGCCCTGCATCCATCAGCATCTGGCCAACTGGGCGCCAGCGGTGGAGCGCACGCGCTTAGGCGCCTTCGCCTACACGGGATTCGATTGCGGCAACGTGCTGGCCATGTATGCAGCCGGCATGCTAGCCAGCTCCAGTTGGGGCTGGCCGGGCATCAGCTATACATCGGCTGCCGTGGGTCTGGCCTGGTGCATGCTGTGGCTGCTTCTGGGCGCCAATCGCGCCAGCGAGGCGCGTTGCATTGGCCGAGCGGAACAGCGCTACATTGTTGGCGACCTGCAGAGGAGCGTAAGGCGGGAGCGCAAGATGGCCATACCCTGGCGCGGCATATTCACATCGGCACCATTTTATGCGCTGCTCTGTGCCCGCTGCGCGGACACGTGGGGCCTGGCGACCATGCAGGCGGAGTTGCCCGCCTATCTGAACGGTGTGCTGGGGCTGCAGATGCATAGCAATGCCTTCTTCTCGGCGCTGCCCTTCCTGCTCATGTGGGCCATGTGCTATGTCTATCTGATCATTGCGGATGTGCTGCTGCAGCGACGCAAGCTCAGCCTTACAGCCCTGCGGAAGACATACAACAGCATTGCGCTGTGGACACCGGCTGCCATTATGTTGGCCCTTGGCTTTGTGGATGCCACACAGAAGCCACTGGCCCTGACCCTGGTGACGCTCAGCGTGGGCGTCAGCAGTGCGGCGACGATTGGCAGCGAGCTGAACACAATTGATCTATCGCCTGTCCATGCCAGCATACTGTCTGGCATCCTGAGCACCTTTACCAACTTGGTGGCCATGCTCACGCCCCTTGTGGTGGGCGTGCTGGTGACACATCCAACAGACCGCAGCGAGTGGCAGGTTGTCTTCAGCATTGCTGCCACGGTGCTATTCGCTGGCAATATCATCTACCTCATATGGGGCACCGCCGAGACGCAGCCCTGGAATGACAATGACACCAAGAGCGAGGCGGGGAGCGAATTTGAAGATGCCAAGCTAGAGATATCATCGGAGCCCACTTATGAAAAGACACGAACTTCAGCCTAATTACTTAAAATATGCCATTCAGACGTTAGACGTAACGTAGGATCGTATTCTAAAAGCTACAACTTAAACTAATTTCACATAGGTTCAATAAGTCTAATCTGGTATAATGAGAAGACTTTAAGCCCTTTCACACTTTTCTAATTGTATGTCTAAATTGCCTAATAAAGTTTCGCAATAAATATTTATATGTATTTAAATATATAAATATTTATTTCTGCTTATAGAAAAGTTCCTAAATAAGTTAAATAAGCAATTTTTCTATTTCAATCAATGATATTACACTAAATTTTACTAAGTCTAATAAATAATATAAAGTAATACCTCAGAAAAAAAGAGCTAAATAAAAAGTAAAATAATTTTTTAAATTCAGTAAAAAATCTAAATAAAAAGTAAAAGAATTTTTAAAAATTGTTTTTCAGTTTTTTTTTATAAACAAATACAGTTAATTTTTTTTTTTTAATAGAAGAGTTTTTAGGTTGCTTGCAGATATGAAAATATATTTATTTGAAATTATTTTGTTACTTTATTCTAAATATTTCGGTCATCTTATCAATCAAAATGCTGGCAGTATATGCAGGAAGACTAAATGAAGAACATACGAATGCACACCATATCAATATTGGAATATAGAAATTGATATCTGGAATAACAGGGAAAAGTTGCTTTAAGCTACTCCGCTCATACTATATAGGTAGATACATATACTTTTGTCAAGAGCCAAGTCTTTGGCCAAGTACATGTTTCACTGCATGAGTTTGTCCTTCAAACTGCAGAGATCGCGCCTATTCAAATAAACATACGGCGTTTTGGCATGTGTCTTCCAGGCACTTCTAAGACAATGAGCAACAACAAATTGAACTGAATAAGCAAAATATATATAAACAAAATGTGAAATATATACAGGACTGATCCACTTGATGATTAAAGCTGTCTGACTACTACAGATACATATTTTGACTACACACATCTTATATTGAATTCAAAAAATTAAGTTTTATCAAAACAAGATTTGTGTTCTAGATTAGTCCACGAACTTTTCAGCCCAACTGTTACACAGGCATCTAAAATCTGTTTAGTGAAATTTTACTGAGTATATTTAAATTTAACTCCAATTATTTTAAACAACATAAATCTTAGCTATAATCAATTAAAGTAATATAACACTCAATAGGCTAAAGTATTATATTTATTTGAATATTTAAAATAAATTGATGGCCAAAGAACGTTTCCCCCAGGTTAGGTAAGTGAATTTTATAATAAATATTTTATTCTAATCGAGAGATTAGAAAATAGCTCTTGTTTTGTTTTTACAATTTATGGTTTATGGTCGAGAGAGACAAGGCTTAGGCAAATCAGTGACACTGGCCACACACACACACACACACACACACACACACACACACACACACACACACTCATTCATTTCTCTGTGGCGCTCAATCTCTGCTGTGGTCACACCTGTGTCCGAGGCAGATGCGGGCAGCAAACTTTAACTCTAACGATGCCTTACATAAAGAAGACATAAAAACAACAATTCAACCAACTACAACAACAACGAATAAAATAGCAGCTGCTCACTTTCCGTATGCCGGGGCAACCAACACTTTGTGCGTTGCATATTTATAGGCGCATAAAATATTGTCGTTTATTTTTAATTTAATGACAAGCATTTTGAAGCGGGTGCTGCCAGTGTCCACGTTCACAGCGAGTCCGTCTATGCGTGGTCGCCAAACTCGTATTTGTTTTCGTATACTACGTAATTTTCATTGGTAATGGCCTGTGGCAATTGCAATCTATCTTCGCATTTTCGACAACAAAACAATTACAACAACAAATATCACATGGGGGCGCTGCGATAATAAGCGTAGCCTGAACCGCTGCATCCCCGTCTATCTCCCATCCCCCATCGCCCACACAGCATTCACGTGGTCAAAGGGCCATCATTCAGACAGTGGAGTTGGTCGGCCGGCGGCGAATGCTGTTTAGTGCGCTTGGCACGTTGATAAAACATTTCATTTCATTTTATTTACAAAACTCACGCAGTTTTATATACCCTATAGCATGACGAGAGTAGGGTATATTAACGTATGTTTGTCAATTAAATTTATCTGCTTATAAAGTGAATTTGCGATTTGAATGAGACTTTAACGTGAATTTGTTTGCGACTTTGCTTACTTTGACTGGAATTAGAAATTTTAAGTCTATTTCATCTATGACTAAAATTAGGTACTTTCCTTCTCAGTTTCTTGAACGTTAGAGATTAATTAACTTTTAGTTATAAGAGATTAGCAATGATATTGTAATACCATTTTAAAGGGCTACAAAAGCCTAGAATCGTTTAGTCAGAATCTTTAGTGTCTTAGTCATTCTTTAATAGAGTGCTCTAAAGACTGGATTCCATGCTGAGAGCCTACAGCAAACTATCATTTAACAACAAAGCCACCATTATAGCTATAGTTGTCCTAACCTTCTTATATGGAATACTTCTATCAAATTAAAACTCTGCAAAATAAAGTAAAAAAAGTAAAAAAATAAATAAAAATGAAGATGGACTCGAGCTGATTGGTTTGTAAGGATCTCAGTGCTATATAAGGATCTAGCGATCCATACAGTCGCAGAACTCATTGGGCAACACAGCTCCAGATATGCGGACAGACTGGCAGCGCAGGCGAGCCAGCTCACATCTAATCTGGCTAGCAATATGAGCAAGCCAAGTTTAAAAATATGCTTGAAATATTGTGGAATCCAAGAGAATAAGAATAAATAAGTCTAGATTTAAGATGTGCATATTGTTGGCTCACAGGACCATTAACTAGTTTAGGATTAGAACTAAATGCGATTAAATTGAAACTAATTGAACTAAAATAATATATAAAATAAATAAATATTAATTAATATAATATAATACAAAAAATAATAATAATAATAATATCAATGGATTTTCTTGCTCAATGGCATAAAATAAAATTAAGAGTTTTCTCTTTCATCTAAATGCTTCCTTAAAAAGAAACAGAGTATTTCTTCGTCCACCACCTTTCTATAGCTTGAGTACATGTGGTTTTTTATAAACGCAATGTTGGTCATCAGCGCAGACGCTTCATTTGAATTAAACGCCATCATTTTGGGTCATTATTTGGATACGTGCGCTAAATGAGACGCGACGCAGTGCTCAACAGCGCCCACACCAACGCCCATTAGTTGCCATTTGAATTACGTGCGTGAAGATTGCGTTATTTATAACAGTTCTTCATCTTGCCCCACCATCCGCCAACCGCCAACCGTCACCCGTCATCCACCATACGCCATACGCCATCTTCTCTGCGGGCATATGTTTGTCTACGCTTTTAACAAAATTAAAGGCAACTTTAAAATGTTAACACCTTGTTGCCACCACTGAAGAAAACGCCCATCGGCAAGTGCCAGCCAGCATAATGCAACTAGCGGCGCCACGATCCAGAATACTCTTGCTCCCCTGCAGCAGCTGCTTAGCCAAAATGCATGGGGCATGACGCTGTCGGGTGCCTTAATTAAAAGCATCTAGCCGAACGTTTGCCGAAAACTACGAAAGCACAAAGCGCGTTCAGCGAGCAGTGCCTGACTAGGAAATATCCTGTATCTGTTAGTTGTGCGTCTTTTATACTTATACTATGGAATAAGTTCTGCTATTTTTATATATTGTAGTTCTTAGAAAAGGATAAATATCTATATATCTAGAGAGTTAAGTTATCATAAAGCAAAGTTGATTCTAGATCTCAGAGAAGCTGTTAGAACTCTTTATTGCACTTCAGCTAAAACTTAATACTTATTGATCTTTATGCAAAACCAGTTGAGTTATCATTGCATGTGCGACATTCTACTAGAATATTTATAGCCTCTGAGAGCAATATACGACGAGACTCGACACAATAGATCCGGATCTACTGCACATATACTTAATAAATTGAAAGTCGCCTGCACTCACGCATGAATATTGTACCGCAGCTTAATGGCAATACAATAGGTATATACCCCTCATATGGAGCGAAAATAAAAACTTAAATTCAAACTGCAAAAGCAAAAGCAAAAGCAACTCAAACCCAAACTGCGTGCGTACATGTTGCACTTTTCGGGGCAGGCGCTGGCAACTTTCTGGCGACGGAGCGCGTGTCTGCCAAGCGTGGCAGCTTCTAATTAATGTGCGCTCAAAAGTTTGCCGTGAAAACAGAAACAACAAGCAGCTAGCTGAAAAGGGGTTTTCTTTTTTTTTACCTTTTAGCGTTAGTTGCGACTAAAAGTAAAATGAAACAAAATGCCAAAATACTTGCCAATTTGGCAGGCAGCAACTCTCTGGCAATCAAAATCACAGCCAAGGCAATGGGAAACGTTTTCTATATATTAAGTTAAAAATTTAATTTACTGCATGTTGCCAGAGCATTCAAAGCCAGAAGCCAGAAGTCAGCTCTCCGCTCCCCAACTCCCCGCCGCTCCTTCTCAAGCATGCAGAGTGTGTAAACTTTTAAATTAATTCGGTGTAATTCCTTTGACCAGCCAGAGTCGACTTGGACATGGCCAAGTGCAAATGACATCTGGTGAACCGGAAATGTGCAACAGAAATAGTTGAAAATGGGATTTTAATTGTTTTAATTATTTCGTTATTGGTAAATTGGCCAGACATACACAAAAGCTGTTTGCAATGCATCTGGTGAATTTGTAACTAATTGACAGAGCACAGCTAATAAATGATGAGCTTTAAATTTATAAATTAGATTTTCTTAAATTGACTTCACTTCTATTTAATTTACAAAACCTAGCTACCTAATAAAACTTGTTTTAATTGAAATTCATAAAATACATTAACACAATTAGAAATTTACTCAGATGAAAACAGAGCTTTGTGTTGAGTAGAAATATATTGCACTTGTATTAAAATACATTTATGTTGGTTGAAGCAACTAAAGACTATTTCAGATGACAAATTGAGGGATAGAGAATACAAAAATATCAATGGAAGTCATTGGACTTTTCGATTTATTATATTGTATAATAATATTATGAGTTGCACATCTACTGAAGTTCGGGCTCAAGTCTCACTACAGTTCATACATTTGGTGCTGTATTAATGCCTGAGGTATTTACTACTAATATATTGTATATATATAGGTAAACTTTATCTGCAGTGTATATACATTTGCATTAAATATTTTCCTCTTTAACAAGCTATTGTATAATGATTTCCGACTTCAAAATAATTATGTTAAACGCTTGTCACTTTGTAATAAAACTCTTTTAATCTAAAATTCTATATTATAAGGGAAGAAAAGAGCATACGATATTATTGAGCTATTAACCCTATACTAAGTAGTAGCTAAACCATTTCTGAGAATTGTGAGCTCAATTTTGAATACTGCGCGTTTCCATACACGTCTATAGAATACTTATTTAGTTGAATATTGTTGTAAATTTATTTGAATGCGTGAATTGAAGTGAAATGAATGTATTCATAAACAATTCAGCAAATGTGGAGCAGTTCTTTTCTGTTTGTGCGTGTGTGTGTGTGAGTTTGTAATAACTGAATATTTTATACGTTCTGCCTTTGCGTGGCGGCTGCCAATTGGCAGCATTGTCAGCGTCACTCAAAGGCATCAAAATGTGCACAAGGAGTCGGGACAATGCCAGCTCACCCCACATGCCATGGCCAGTTGGAGCAGGAGCAAAAGGATTTATAACGCACGCGAGCATTAACAATGAATGTAATTCAATATGCAAATTGCTGACAGCCATTTTCTACTATTTTTTTTTTTTTTTTTTTTTTGTCTGCTGTTTACCATGGAGGCCAGCTGGTATCTGTTGTTTTTATCCTGTTGCGCTCTGCCTGATTATACAGGTTGTTATGCGATGTCGCGCACTGGATTTAGTGCCATTCAATCGTTAATATTTAGCCGCTAACCAAATGTCCATTTGGATATCAACAGATTTCCTCATTAGTTGGCAGCAGTGCAACTGCAACCGTTGTAGCTGCCATATGTTGCTTGACATTGATAATGATGTTGTTGATGGGCTCAAAACTGGGTGGCTTTGGTTGGCTTGGACTGCAGCTGTGTACTGCGGTTGGTGCAACCACAATGCTGAGATCTCATTGCCCATTGCCAGAAGCCCGTAATTAATTAGACTCGCAGGCATTTTATATACGAGCCGAATAGGCTGCCAGTACTAATTGAACATGAAATGGCATTCTACAGCGTTGCCTTCAACCACAAACATCATCATCGCCATTATTAACGTCCTCCAGATAATCGTATTGGCCATGGACTATGTCGCCTTCTCTGACTTCGTCTAGGAGAGCGCTTTGTATGCTTCCCAAAATTCATCAGCACGAATTCCAATGTCGACTAAGTGCAGCTGACAGCACTTGAAAGCTGCACAGCGCACTTGAAAGCTGCATGTTACGCCTTAGGCTTCTCAATGCTTCGGCACTGGTGTCATCCATCTAAATCAGTGCACATCCGATCCAAAGTAGCCTGCACAGTTATATACACCCACACCCACACACCCACACACACACACACGAACACACACACATGTATGTGTGTGTGGTCTGCGGTTTTTGGATTTGGCTGTGAGTCGGGCTTTGTGCTCCCTCCTCTGGGATGTGGGCTCGCTTTCGTGTACAAGATTTCAAATTAAATAAGCACAAATCAAATATTTTGCAATTTCTGTCACTGCATGCCATTGCCATGGCAATGGCTGTGCATGTAGAAATGGAAATCAAAATGGGCATGGCCTAGCCACCCACACAAGCTTTGACTGTTCACTGCTGGAGCCCGGGTGCACAGTTTTGGCTCCGGATACATTGTGGGTTGTTGGGTTCATTTAGACATTGATTTATGTGGTTTTAGCGGCCCTGTTAGAAGTTGTTGCTTTGAGTATGTTTTGTGTGTAAAGAGGGCTTGAATGGTTTATTGGCTGAAAAATTAAGTTGGTACTGGCAAGTGTTGAGTGTGGCGGAAGTGATGAGGAATCAAGATTATGGTTTCATGCATCACTCCCGGACTGTTGCTTTTGATATCTGATGTGTTTATTGTATTGGCCAAGGTGGCAAAGGTTACCTCATGTGTTGTGTTGCATACAAACAAGTTGATCGACTACTAGTAGATATTGAAAGATAAATACAATTGAATATTGGATTGTATACTTTAAGTAGTTTTAGTTTCAATTTAATTTCGTGGTAATAACTTAAGAAGTGGGAAGAATGCTTGAGTATTTCCATTTAACTTTAGTCAGATATTAGAAATTGATGTATTTATATATGTATATACTTTATTTGGCCTGTGAAAAGGGCCTTCCTGAGGTACGTGGCCTCGCACAGAACTGTGTTAGCATTACTATTTAATGACCCAGCATATGCATAAATAAATCAATTTACGCAATAATAATCAAATAATTAATATTATTTACCTTCCTTAACTATAAAAGGTGGATAGAAAAAAGGAGACATACAATCGTTGGTAAAGTCAAAGTAAAAACTTTAACAGAGCAGATATACAACAGCAAAGATACTTTGAAAGGAGTCTGGACTACGCCGAAAGGGGGTTGCAGAGGAAAAAGTAGGACCTGAACACAGACAGTGCTCAGCTAGAGGACCTTGAAAGTAAAAGCGGGATTCTTTAAATCTATTTATGACTTTATGTAAAAAATTTCGATAATTTCAAGTGTTTAAAGCATTTTATTTTTTTTGAGAATATCAATTCTACAATTTAAAATATGTATAAATCTCATTAAACAATGAATACATTTTATCGCAGTTTTTGAAAATATATATTTGAAAATTATTTATATGAATACATACAGTGAGTAAGGACCTAAGCCCTGTAATTTATAGTTTTTGCAAACGCTAAAGCCACTATATTCCGTAGATCCTTACGAAATCGTAACATAAACTATATTTTTGGAATGATTTTATTCTCAAAGCTATTATAATTTTGATAATAGCTAAAAACTATCAACACAATTATGTTTTAGTTACTCTGTCAAGTAAAGTCTGCCTTCGAGCTCAACGCTACATTCACACTAAACTGGAATTTAAAACAAAGTTCAGAGACAAATCATCAATCGGACATTCATTTAACTTTCAAAACTTGAAAACACTTTGAAGATTGTCCATAATTGGCGCCTACTATGCAAAAAGTCATTTATATACATCAACAAATAACTTTTATTATTATAAGAAATCGCTGCAGAGCTTAGCGGAATATCAGATGACACTCACAGACGGTTCGCTCCTCCATTGACAAACAAATATAAAATTGATTGTGGACTTTAATTGCTGGTGTTTACGTTGGAAAATGCTGAGCAGTGCGATAATTTACAAGAGATATACTACATATGGGTCTTGGGAACGTATAGTGCAAACGAAGCTATGCGGCTAGGCTCTGCTCTGTGCCAGATTTCCGTCAAGTAAGTTAAGTAGCCAAGAGCCGCCCCATTTTGGGTAGCTGATCTGGGCATTGATTGTGTGCGCCAGTGAAAATGGCCGAGGCGCCGCCAGCTGGGGAGTGAACGCAGAGGGCCGCTGCTGACTAGCTAATTAGTCAGTGAACGAGCAGAATTATGACAAATTAAAATGCAGCCAGGCTGGGGCACATTCTACAACAATGACAGGTGGCACGGGTGGGCAGCCAACACATGCGCACACGTCCGTAATTACCCATGGCCAGTGCAATAACAAAAGGCAGCCAAATGGCCAAGCTGAAGTGAAGCCAGAGAATGGCCAAAAAGGGTGACGAAACAAAAGCCCGTTGGCATAGCCAAGGCAGAGAAGTGGTCATGGGCTTGGACACGGGTGCGTGTCGCTTGGCGTTCGTCACGGCCGTTTGTGGCTCATTGGTTCGAGCCGAGGTCTGGCCGGGCAATTTTTCATGGCTCCATCCGTCGCATGGCCTGGGCGGCAGGCAACTCGGTGTTGGCCACGGCCCACATAAATTAACCGAAACGTATTAATTCTTTTTATTTGGCTGCCTGCCTGACTGCCTGTCGCGCGCCTTGCCCTTTTTATTTTATATGCGTGCAAAAATTTATGCTTGAATTAAATATGATGACCAAAAAAGCAGTCGCAGCAGCCGACAATGTTGTGCCTCTGCTCTTATTTACACATGTACAACACGGCGTATGCGCGTCGTAATGTACGACAGCGTGCACAATTAATCTTGCAACGTGTTTTATATGGCTCCTTGCGACGGAGACACCGCCAGCACCACCACCACCACCGACCCCAACACTGTGGCCATCATGCTGCGGCTACGGGTTATAATTGAATTTTCATAGCCATTACCAGACGTCGACGACGTCGTCCTCATCGTTCTCGTTGGCTCGGTCATTATTTAAATGTAACGACTCTTTATTATTACGGCAATCGAAAGCAAATGATTCTCGGCTTTATAAATATAAATCAAATTAGAAGCAAGAAAACAGCCAAGAAGAAGAGGAACCCTAAGCCACATGTTGCGCGGCCATTTGGTCAGCGTGTGGCGTGTGGATAATGTGCAAAGCGTTTCCTTAGCTAGCGGACAATATAAAATGCCCATTTATCGAGCAGCAGTGCGGCCATCATTAGCAAGTGCCGCATGGACTACACCAAAATGACATTTAACTACACATTGAGTATGCTAATAGGCAGCAAAGCAATTTGACAACTTGGACTGCTAGCTGGGAAGGTTGATAACAAAAAGCAAACAAAGATAAAATAGATGCGGACATAAAATAAGAGAAATTACTTCTAAATGTTTACTAAAACTCTCAATTATATTCATTCTACTCAAGTCATGCTAGACTTACCGTTTTTACTGGAATTCAAGTTAAGCTGCAAGAAAACAAGTGGATTTCAATATTAGATATGTATATTATTAAATGACATTTAACTACACATAAATATTTACATTTAAATTATTTCTTATTATTATATTTTATTTATACATATTAATTTTTAATGTATAGAACAGATCATAAGGCAATTTGTTACTGGAGTAACAATGGACTATGAAGATTTTCGTACAGCTGTCTATATAACAGAATATCTGGAGCTAAATTCATTGGGAAATGTTTGCTGCAGTTTTTTGCATGAGGTGCGAAAACAGCGATGCACACTGAACGTGAAGTCACTTTTTATAGACCGAATTGCGAATATGCAAAAGCCCAGGAGTCTTTTCAGGAGCTGCTCAAATTGGCTATTAGTTAGCTGCTGCTGCTGCTGCTTATACGCAAACAGGAGGCAGTGGGATCTATACGGCTGCTCTGTTGGCTTGTCAACTGAGAGCTGGCCGAGCGGCTAATAAGGCGATTGGCCAATGTCTGTAGACAAGCTCTTACCATGGCGGATTTATGGCTCGAATACTGTATGTTAGTCAGCATTGATTGAAGGCAGACAGCGAACATTTGCAATCCGTCAAATTGACGCTAAGGCAAAGTACATACACGCAATGTAAATACAAATAAATGCCTTTGGTTTGTATAAATTGCCAATCATGTCAAGATATCTGTGATTTCTTTACTTGCGCAACGAAAGCCATTTGTTTAAGTGACAAATATGATTTTGGGTGTAGCCCTTGGAACTGTCTCAGGCATTGTTCAGGTTGTTGATGCCAGGCAAACATCACGAAGCGAGATAAACAATCGATCAAAAAATTAGACAAATCATCAAGCCATTGTCGATGTACAATAAACAAAAGTCAAATGTATTCACAGCGTGACGGACTGCCGACCATACCCTGAACACAAATACACACACACATACACAAACACATACATTTACAACATGCCTGGTCAAGCAAACAAAAATTCACCTGGACGCGAGGTGGGCGGCTAAAAGGCAAAGGCAAAGCCAAAGGAAAATTCAATTTTAGCTGTCAAAAATCTAACCAATATTGGCTGCGTGTCTGTGTGTGTGCGCGCGCATTCAGGAGGCGTAGCTGTGAGTGCTATCGCAGAGCACAATCGATTGAAAACATAAATGAAATTGACAGCTAGGTGACCAGCCTCCATTAGTGCGTGCATGCACTGCCCCTTTTGGCATCGTCAGCCCTTTGATGTTGGCAATAGAGCCGCATCCGTACCATTGTTGAAAGAGACGGCACAGGTGGGCAAAAGGTGTTCATGTGTAAGTAAGGTATCAAATTAATTTGACATTTGCTTTGTCACTGCCAGCTCAGCATGCGAGTCTAAAGCATGTAGGCTTTACAGGCCATCAATGCCAGTGGCCATTGTCAACAATCTTCTTGCTTGATAATGATATGTAGCATGGGCACTTCGGGTTTCCATGTGCGTTAGTGTGCGCTTAGGACTTCGATAGACATATGCTATAACAGCTTTAGTTTAAAGTATTCACTTATTTGGCTTATTGCCACTTGACGATTGAGAGTCGAGGAAAAGTCAAAGCATTTAAAGAAATTAGCACACATTGACGAACATCATATATGATTCCTTGTTGTTGTTTTGATAAACTAAACCAACAAAATGTATGCTCGAAAATAAAAATAAATAAATAAATATGATCAACAGAACACTTAGCAGATAGATCCAACTGCCAACCACGAAATATGCGTTGCAAAAAAAATAAAAATAAAAATACTAACTAAACAGGAAAGAGAACGTTGAACACGCCAATAAGGAAATGCCCTAAGCTTAGAAGTTGTATGAAGACAAATTGTTTCTATGTGGCATAGAAAAAGACAGTTTTATAAATATATACGAAGAAGTTTTCAATTGAAAATATCTTGAGAAAAAAAGGCAACCCAAGCTATTTCTATAGCAACTGAGCGATAGCGAAGAGCGATGTGAATAAAATTATTGAAGGGTTAAAGAAAAACTTTGATTTATATAATTATTCAAGAAATTTAAAATTGTATTTCATAAAAACGTATTGTATAGTTTAAAGATGACTGCTGCCTCCTTTTAAAAACTTTTCTATAC
Organism: Drosophila leonis; assembly: GCA_035045365.1. Classification (NCBI taxonomy): domain Eukaryota; kingdom Metazoa; phylum Arthropoda; class Insecta; order Diptera; family Drosophilidae; genus Drosophila; species Drosophila leonis. Next base: position 2,862,498 of record JAWNPC010000896.1, read on the forward strand.
AATATTTTATATATCTTTCAGAAATGAAAAATCCTCTAAGAAATAAACTTCATGTAGTTGCTGTACGACATAGAAGTTGGACTCCATAGATACTGGCAAATTAGAACTTCAAGCATATCAAAACTTTGCCGTCGGCTGTGTCACATATGTCTTGAGAAAATTATATTACCCTCTTCAGGTGGAAGAAAATGGATGTTATTTTTTAATTTACCTAAAATGCTACCAACACACAGGCAGACCAGCCATTAACGTGGCCAAATACAAACAGCCAAAATAATAATATAGCAAATGGACAGTGGAACCCAGAGTGTGGAACATGGAGTATGGGCTACTAAGCAAATATGTACGCTGCCAACAAAGTGGATCAGATAGGTTGCATACGTTTTGTTGTTTTATTCCTGCATTGGAGAATCGTTTTGATTAGAAAATGATTACAGAATTAAGAGTAATTTTTTTGTTTTCATTTCTATAAAAGAGTAAATGTTATTCTCACTCATATATAAAAAACCAAAAATATATACAAAAAAAATCTTTTTTTATTTTTATATTAATTTCGATTGTCTTTAGGCCACTGTGCGTGATAGCTATTATGTCATAAGCACCGCTACTTAGTGGCGGATTTTGTTTTTATAGCAAACTGTCTTACCCCAAGTGCCGCGGCGTGGGCCTGCATTAAGACCTTGGCGCTTTTTTGAAGTTCTTTGAATTCGGTGAATAGGTGTGTTGCCTACATAACGAGCGCTTGTCAGCGCAATGAAAGTTCTTAACTAATATACTTATGGGTATATGTGTATGTAATGTTGATTTTGCTAAGCCCTCCCACACTCACCACTCTAATGAATTGATTTGGCTTTCTTTTTGTACATTTTTGTTGTTGTTTTCTTTTCGTTTTTCGGTCATCAAATGAACTTTTCACTCTGGAGGTGTGAGTAATTTATGTGGCAGCGCCTGATGCCTATCTCAGAAGAAGTCCGTTGTTGTGCCTATCGCTAACTCATGACGTTGTTGTTCAACGGCGCAGCAAACCTTTTGATAAGGCAGCAACAGCAGGATCAACTGCTGACTCGCAGCTGTGATTTATTTTGTTTTTTATAGTGCATTTTTAAGTGTTCACACATGCTCAAACAAAATTCTGCTGACTTTTACATGCGTTCATAAAAAAATTGTTTTATTCCTGACACGGGCCTTGGCTCTTATTTACCCTGGAATTTTTATTTATATATATTTATATATATATGGCTTTGTTGCATTTCAACTTTAATATTTTTTTGCTAATTTTTTTTTACTAATTAAAAATTGTATATTTATCAAAGTTGAAGGTAGTAAAGCCATATTTATATTCGTATGTACGCATTTTTTTATTAATTAAAAATTGTCTATTTATCAAAGTTGAAGGCAGCAAAGCCATTTGCTGAAATAACCGACAAAACTAAAAACATATGCGGCAGGCACACGCATATGGACATAACTCAAACCCAAACCCAAACCCAAACCCAAACGCAAACGCCAACGCAAAACCCAAGTACACACCCATATTTCGCATACACAGAAATGTTTGCGGGCAAAAAGATTTTGTTGACAGAACTTTACAATAAAACGAAAGTTTAATGCACAAGTTTTTGCCCGGCAAAGCTTAGCTCTGAGCATGCAGTCCCCTAGCCGGCGGTGTTTGGTGGTCTGTTTGCGCAACTTACAGCCAAAGTAAACTCATTACCAATGCAAACAAACAGGCAGTGAAACTTTTAAAAACCGCCCAGAAACTATTTGCCTGGGCGAGCTTCAAACGTAACCAAATGAAAATCATAATAAAGCATTTATACATTTATATATATATATACATACATATATATAAATTACATACAGAACTTATATATATTTATAAATGACGTACACAAAGAATAATAATTAAATACTCGCATTTCAATGCAAAAGTCAAATTACTCATACACACATAACCTGCTATTCTGCAACTTTCCCCTCAGTCATTCGTTTTGCTGTTTTGCTCACCAAAAACATTATACAAATATTTCAAATATTTTGCCCAAATGACATACGAAAATGTCCCTGGGCGGATGCGGTGTCTTTGTATATCAAATTGCTTTATTGATGAATTTATTTTAATTAGTTTACATTCGACCGCTGCTCTTTCGCAGTTAATTAACATGCATTTTTCAAAATGCACAACAATTACACGTTAAGCTTTGTAAAATATTAATTATTTAACAAACTTTTGTTTGTTCACAAAAATAATACGAAACTTTTTATTTACCCACAGCGTCAGCAAAAGTCAAAAACATTTTTAATAGCTTTGCCAAACTATCTTTGGGTATGGCCAACAATAGTGTTAAATTTGTATCAGATTATATATTTATATATAGATATATATATATATACATATAATTATATATAGATCACAGTAGTTCAATCATTTGCTCCTTCGAACCGCTCTAAGTATCGCTCACCAGTCGTAAGATACTCAGAGAGAGAAAGAGAGCGGAGCGACGAAGAGTTCATAGTAATATATGTAGTAATAAGTAAACATTTTTCGAGAAGCAGCACTTGAAGTTGGAGTTGCATGAGCGTCAATGTCGCTCTACCTGTGCTCGCTCGCCCTATGTTCGATTACTGCGCTTACTTACTGAATAAGGCATTGTTAAATAGAAACTTTTTGAATCTTTATATCAGAGGAAGATAACCGCAAATTGTTTTCGTATCCAAGCAAAGTTGCTTAAACAAAGACAATTTCCCAATGTAAACGTAAGCATTTAATAAAGCTATTTTATTTTGATTAATATAATTTCCAGCTAAGGAAAATCTGTTTTTAAATAGGCGTGGACTTGAGCCAAAGCATAGATAAGACCAGCTTCAACGATTAATTTTAAAAATAAGTCCAGTTTTTTTTTCCTTTGCAACAGAGTATTTATTGTGTCGTTGTTAGCAATGGTCAACATTTCATACTGCAGGTTTTTTTTTCTTCTCTCAGTTTTATTGCTTTCATGGACACGACGTAGTTGTCAAGCCGCGAAGAGCTAAATGCTAGTTTTGTAGTCATTTTCGTGGGTCGTTGGGCACAATGTGTATGTAATGTGTAATTAAAATGTGGTAGATAACATCATGGGGACATGGCCGCATTTCCGTTGCTACTCTGGTTGCGCTGGCAGCTCTGGCTGCGCTGGCTGAGCTGGCTGCAGCAGATGTTATTGCAGCTGGCAAGGCACTCATTAACCGCTCTGTAATAATTAATTGAGATATGTATTACAAGTGCCAGGGGCAGGCAGCAGTGCGCTTGGCTGTGTTGGCCAGTCAGATAGATACTACTTGTTAATTTATTAATAAATTTGATTAATGCACTGATGCTCATCAAGTATACGCTAAGTGGAACGACGGCCATTAAGCCGAGTGCATTTACAAAGCTCAAGCTGTACCAGATAATCACATTAACTTTTCTACTTAACAAATAATGCGATTAGCGCCAAGCTGCCACAGTTCGGGGCACAAGCTGAGCGGTGAGCAACAGTTGCCATAATGGTTGAAACAAAGTGATTCGCAAACTTTGGCCAATGACCACGAAACCCTAATCCCCGGAGCACTCACAGCACTCACAGCAGCCAGTCCGCTACTACACAGTTTCGTCGGACCAATTAAGAACGCATTTCACGCTAATCGCCCGACTGGCTGGGCGCATTAACTGCAGTTGAGTGCATTTCATTTAAATGAATTACAAGCAAAATATGAATGCCAGTTGGTCCAACTAGAGCCACACAACCCAATAGACACCATCACAAGGCAGCGGACGCTGTCCATGACCGTGCCAGGAATTGCTCAATGCTCATTAAGCAGCAGCCGCATGAACACCGAATGCTAATCAGTTTTTGCATTCTATTTACGAGTAGAGTGCCAAAGCGAAAATCACAAAACACAACAGCGCACAAAAATTGGTAATTAACGCTTTACACTCTGCTGCAGGGTGGTCTTCGACTCTCCTGATGATGATGCTGATGCTGATGCTGATGATAACGATGTAGGGGGTACACGGACACAAGGAGCTACTCAAAACCAAAGCCAGAATCATGGATTTTTTTTGTACGTTAATTGGGAATGAATTTAATTAATTAGCGTTAAATCCAAATTGACGTCAATAGTACAGAAAATTTTCGTTATTGCTCCACAGTTCCACGCGCCCGTTGCTAAGACAAGCAGTGATGACTCGGCCAGCCTGTCGAAAGCTTTAATAATTTGGCATGGCCATCTGTCGTCGCAGCAACGGCCAATTTGCGGCTTAGGCTTAAGCAGCTCGATATTGAAACAATTATTCCAAATATTATTGTGCCTCATAATGACGTTGACGCCGACAGTGCCGCAGCTGCTAATGACGTTCCAACTCTAAGCTGTTAAGCGGATATTCGGTTTCGCATTATACACATAAACATACTACTATACGTATGTCAATATGTATACATATAAATATATATATAAATTTGTATGCTGCAAATTAGTGGGCCCAGTCGTGTGCACGAAATACATATATTTTAATTAAAAATTGATTGTGGTTGATTTGCATTTTATTTATAAATTCATTTCAAGATACACAGATGCTTAGTAGGGCGTAGATTAATTTTGATCTCTTTTGATTGCTAGGAAACAGTATTGATAAGCTTGGCCATTAACTCTATAAGAGAAAACCCACAATAAATATGAATACATGAATAAGTTTCGCATGAGATAAAACCAATTGACAAGAGCCATAATATTCATATCTCTGACTCCTGTTATTGTGAAAGATTTACAAAAGTACTAATTGAATAAATTTATACGTTAGCTACAACTGAAGCTGCAACTAAGCACAATGCAAAAATTAATTAAACAGATGATAAATAATTAAATAATAGTAAATTGAGAAAAGTGAGACAAAAGCGGCGTGTGTAAACCGGATGCGACGGCAGCTTTAAGTATTAATAAATTTAAAGTATGCTTCCTGCATATACATACATGTAAACAATATGCAGAAAATTCATCAAGCAGCACTGCATACTTTCTGCTCTCAGAGTATATAGTTCAACAGATTTTTTGTAGAGTAAAGAGCTCTAATTGGTTTTGATATTTTACATCTTTTAGCTTAATAATGAATAGTAAGTAATAATATTATTATCTAATAGTAATAAGATTTTATTTATATATTTATACAAAGGTTTAAAAGATCGAATCAAAAAGCAAAGAAATTTGGCAAAATCAATAAACAATAATTATGTTTTAGAGCAACTTTTTTATTTAAAAAAAAACTATTATGTTTTATTTATATAAGTTTCGTAGTTAACATTTACTCTATAAATGAGACTGAAACTTATTGAGCTTCACATAACTTTCATAATTGCACTATTTACACTGGAGATTCATTTCAGATTGTTAACAGTAGTTCAATTTGTCAAAAGAGCAAATGCCTTGAGGCTTAAATATATATGATATTTAAATAATTTGGTCACAATCTGCCAACTGACTTTTCATTGTGCCCGCAAGCACTTTCAATTTAAAAAAAATAAATAAAATATGAAAATATATTTATGTTTTCATTAAACCAAAAAATCGAATAAATCAACAGATGAAAAAAAATCATATATGTTATATAATTAAAAAATAAATGCAACTATTGCGCTCATATGGGAGCCAAAAGTAGCTGCCACACAAGGGCTGCATAACAAGTGTTGTTGCCAGTTCGACAAGTGAAACAATAAAGACAAAAATCGATAGAAAATATTCTGTGTATTGTGCATGCAATAGAGATATGTGTCACACAAATATACACATGTACGAGTACGTGTGTGTGTGCACGATATTTGTGCAATTGTAAATGCAGCACAAAGTAAACTGAACTAAAAAATAAATAATAAATAAATCGAGTGCAGCGAAGATTAAATACTCTTTGATATATATATATATATATAAATATCATGTAATTTTATTCATGAAAATGTGTTTATACTAAAATTCAATTTAAGGACGATTGTTGTTGTTTCAACAACATGCAAAATCATTCAAATTCTGTGCTGATATTGTTATCTAAAGTGTAAAACAATCTAAATGACAATTGTGAGATATTTCGAATAGCAAAAGATGTCAGATACAAGTTACAGCAGTTATTTAGCTTAAGCTGAGATTAATATGCATAGAAAACTGAAATTGATTTGAATTGTCCTTGAGTGCGTTGTACAATATCCCAATACCCTCGGCAAGGGTATCGAAATGTAGCGAACGTGACGAGAGCAGCTGTCAATGTGGCAAAGCCACAGCAACAGTGCTGCAAATAAATAAATGCACACAGGCATAAATAAAGCCCTCTAATAGCCAACAGAAAAGAACTGTTAAATGTCATTATGGTTGGGCTTGTAAACACGCCATGTTTGCTGTTGACAATTACTTTTTGGGCTACCAATAAAGTGGGCCAATGACAAACTCCAATAAATCACCTAATTTAATTAACAAGCAGAACGAATACAAGTAAGTGCGCTCTTAACGGGAGTCTCCGACTGAAAGATGCTCAATGTGAACCATGTAATGTTTCTAGATAATCTATAAACTCTGAGATAGTCGGATAAACAGAAAGGTGATGATACAGAAAAAGGTCAACTCTGCTATTAATGCTGACGTCTTCTTGATATTGTGGGCGATTTCTTCATTAGGCTGTTTATACATTTGTAGAGTAGCGACAAATAACCTTTGAATAACTTTCAATTCGTACAGGGTATTAAAATTAGGCAAACAGTCAACAAAATAAATAAAGCTACTGCTGTCAATGGGGCAACAGAAACAGTGGCATATGATAAACTGAGCATATAATTGATTTAAGTATACACACACACACACACACACACCAACACACATAAATTAGTATACAGTTGTGTATGTATATATATATATATCCTATCTGTGGAATAGCTGATGTTCCGCGACAGTTCAGATTGTCAGCTGAGTGGCAGACAGGCACGAAATTGATTTCCAATAAGCAGCTTGCCACGTTAGATTGTGTTAATTTTACGCTAAATCTGTTTTAGCCCAGACTTCATTGATAAACTTTGACATTGATGAGTTAATGATGATGGGGAATACACAAATACAAACACACACACACACACACACACACACACACACACACACACACGCACGAGCACACTCGCGCACAAACAAACAAAATGTCAAACGTTCGCGTCTGAGGCGTGGCGAGTTTCTGCTTGTTAACTCAGGATGCCAGTGGTGGTGTTGGCGGTGTTAGTGTTGGTGGTGCTGCTGGTAATGCTTTTGATTTTATGGCTAAAGTTGGCAACGACTTTGTCATTTGTCATGGGCATAGATATGCCAAAGATGAAGTCAGGCAGAGCACAGTTTCCTTTAGAACTTTTGTTTTTCTATTGTATAAGCTCAGTATTTGTGGGCTCTTACGTTTCATAAAAATTATTTTTATTAAACACTTTGAAAGCCTAATGCTACTTAATTAACCAACAAAAGATTTACCGATAATTGTGATAAATTGTTTTGCTATAATCGATTGGAGCGTTGGGAATGATGAAAACCAAAAACATATTATGAAACCTATCTAAAAGCCTTTGTACATGTTCAAAAATATTTAATAAATGGAAGCAAAGAACTTCATTTTACCGAAACCAAGCTTTAGGTATATTAATCCGTTTTCATTATGCAAAAAGCAGAAATATTTTAAATTCCATTAAAACTATGTTTATTGAATTCCTCATTGCAAATATGCACAAATATTTGCATTGCAATAGAATTTTTGTTTCAAACATGGAAATATTTACTATTGGGGCAGAATCAAATAATCCAAAGCGCCGATCATTAAAAATGCCAACAGAAATTCTTGGCTGAATGCTTCGATTCCACCCAAATCAAGCTGCATAGAGGTAAAATGCAGCAAATGTTGAACCAAACAATACTTCTCTCAGATTCTTTTTGCTGCTGACTAAATGAGTTCTGGATCATTTGTGGAAGTAACATATATTCTGTAAATACCCTTGAACAATTTCTTACATTCGTGTAGCCACTACACATAAACAGCTTGGCCCTCACAGCCTGATAAACAGAACGGAAAAAATGGTTCGCTTCGCCTCTAGCAGGGCAGAGAAACTTTCTACCGAAAATATATGTATAAATGGAAGCATAGTACAAATAGCCAGCCTTTGGTAATGTTAACCAAAAACTCAATTTCCGTTTGAAAACTCATTTCGCATTTTTGGTTGTTTTAAATCAACAGCAACAGAAACAGAAGTCGCTCAGCCCGGCAGACAAACAATTGCGTAAAAACAATAAACAATGCTGGCAACATCAACAGCAATCAAGTGCACTTGGAGGGGTGCTTTGAAGAGGGAGAGGGAGGGGGTGAGAGCTGGCTGGAAAAAACACCTCAGCTACAATGACCAACGCATTGCTCATGTGCATGTCCACAATTAATTTACAATAAAACAATCAATTGATTACCCTTACATCCGGCCGTGTAGCGGAAATTGTGCGCAATATCCAATTGTTGAGCTGGCATGGCCAGAACGTTGACTGGCAACGGTGCCAGCAGTATCAAGTAGCAGAAAAACTTTCGACCGCAACAATAGGCAGAACGGCGTGCACGAAATTTAAAACCCCAAATTGACAAGCCGCCGGTAACTGTATTGACAGGCGCCGGCACGGGAACCGGCACCAGCATCGGCACAGGTGCAGACAAACCAAATAGCCACGACTCTTTGTGAAAACTAAACCCCTTTAATAACAACTACACAGTTGCCTCGTCAATTGCCACTGATTAGTGTTGAAAACACGGTCGCGTGCGTCAGGTCTAACTGTTTTGTAACACCTTGGGGCTTAATGAATTCGTTACGCAAATTCATTACAAATGCAAAGGCGATTGACTGGAGGGCACGCCACAGCAATACCCTGGAATGAGAATGTGTAGTTATTTGAGGGTTCGTTTCTTGAAGCAAGTAAGTCAGCTTAAATATTGATGCAAAACAAGTTTGCTCTATATACTCTGAGCTCAATGACAGTACAGGTTTAGTGCCTGCAATGAAATAAATTCTTGATCAGGTCAACCAGTTGAGTCGGTCTACCCTTACCTATCAGTTCATATATTTTAACTTATCGATCTAGAGACTTTATGTCATGCATTTAAGTGCCAGATTTTGAGGCTTTTAAATGAAGACAGACTAAAAACTAGGAATCTGCTGGAGAACTTCAGTTTTCAAGCAGATTCCTAGATTCCTTAAGGTTTTCCAGTAGATTCCTAGTGTTGGGTTTTGAGTAAAAATATACATCAGCTTCAAGTTTTTATGCTTAGGTACAGTAAATAAGAATGCTGGAATAATTTTCAAAGCAATTCCAGTTCATATTATTGCCTTATCTATAACTCTACCTGAGGACTTTACTATGTGCACAGCTTAGATAGGCGACACGCATCATAGATTGTTATTAAAAAAAAACATTCTTTGTCTATTTTTTTTTGTGCCATGACAAATAACTGACAAGTAGCTTAATTAGGCGCATGGCAATTGCGGTTTGAAGTGTGTCAGTGGCGAGTACATGTCAGCAGCAGCTGAGACCACAATTGACATGACAGCAGATGAAGACGAGGGGTTGTATATGTTTTTTGGGTGCAACTCGCCCGCCTAACTTACCTAGGCAGCAGCTTTTTATGCAAAACATAAGTTTCACTTGGCGGTAGCTGGGACGATAGGAACGGCAAGCGATGTGGGTGGCGTTTAAAAAGTTAACACTAGTCAAAGTTAACCAAATTTGTTGCATACTTTGCTGCGCCGCTTCACAAAACACACTGAGCGATTGCATGGCAGCCGACAAGGCACAGGCATTGGCAGGCAGCTGTATATAATGAGCACGCGCTGCCTCCCACTCGTGGCGCCACACAACTGGGGCGCTCTGAATTGCTATGGATGTAGAGCTGCTGAGCAAAACTTGCGGCAAAATACTCAAACGCAGCGGGCGCTCATCATCAGCAGCAGCAGCCGTAGCAGCAGCCGCAGCAGCATTATAATGAAAGCGGAAAGCGAGCAAAGCACAATGGTTGAGGCACAATAATAACGGCTTAAAATGCAAACTTTTTCATAGTCTGATAATAATTTGCATTTCGCTGTTTCGATTACCAATAAGCGTTCTTTTTAGACAAAATATTTATTCAGGCTCTGTTCAAGCGTTTACTTTCGTTGCAGATTTTTCCCTGCCGCTTGGCTGAGCTCGCCCATGTTTGAAAATTTGGAAACTGTTCGAGTCCTTGTCAAGGGCATTTAAGTTATTCATGAGGAAGAGAAAGACAACTGAGAACTTTAACATTTGTATTCACCTTATATTGTTTTTTCTTCTTCCTTCTCCATTCGCTTGTGAGAAGTTAAGCTTGCGAAAGCTTACAAATTTCCGAAAACTATTGATATCCACACGCATATATTTGAAGAGCCTGTAAGCTTATTGTGAACATACCTATTTTTATGTCTGAATATAGACAAAATGTTTTTAGTATATATCGTGCATATTTAGTCCAATTCAGTCATGCATAGTAGATTGAATTTGACTAGAGCCCTTGTGCACAATAATATACTATGAAAATATAAGTAAAGTGAACTTTATATTGATAAAAATTCCATATAGATATTGCTAGAATTCTTAGAATGAAATGTGCAGAAATACTTAATAATCCTGAACTTTAAATAAAAAACCCCTTCTGAAATTTAATGCATAACAAAATATTTATAAAAGCGAATGTGCTTGAAAAGTTTTGTAAATAGATTTGAGAAAGATTCAGCATAAATATTTAGCTAAGTCAAGAGCAAATATATGTAAATTTATACTTAAATTAAATTCTTTCGATATTTGTAATTGAGTATTTGTAAATAAATTATATATATTATTATTATATAATATATTTAAATTATATACTACAATATATACATATATGCTATATTTTATATGCTTGCAGGTTTTTTTTTTAGCTCATATCATTCATCAGCATCCATTGTGGCGCATTAAGTTTATTGGCCTTACCACCCGGCGACAGGTAATAGCAGATGGATTTATGTACACACTCACACACATACACAGCCATTTTTATATATACTAGTAAGTGTATTAGTATGTGTTTGTCATCTTTGTGCTGTTGCTCAATAATATTTCGCCCGCATAGAATGCGACCAAATTAACTGACTCAGTGACGTCATCCATCGGACGTCTTCGGGCCGAGGCTTATTGATATACAGAGGAACTATATGAAATTCATTTTCATACACATAGCGCACAGCTGTCAGGCATTTAAGCGTCAGCATAGTGCTTAGTGTTCAGTGCTCAGTGCTCAAGTGCCGCTGGCGCCAAAAAATTTGACCCACTTAGTAGAAGGCCAACAACAAGAAATGGCTAAAACATGAGCCGTGCCATTTGCCAGCCGCCAACCCCGTTGCATGTGGCTCAGCACTTAACTCAATTTGCAATGTAGCTGTCGTCTTTGTCGATGTTGGTATTGTTATTGTTGCTGTAGTTGTTGTTGTTGTTGTTGTTGTTTTTACCGCCAAGTGCAGCACATCGAAATTGCTGCCATATTACGAACGACACTAGCGTATTGTTATTATTGCTGGTGCTGCTGCCATTGTAGATGGCGTTGTTGTTGCGGCTTGCGGCAGAAACGCCGAAGTCGTCTTGACTGTGTCATCAAAATCGAATTGAAATGAAACCACAATTGAAATGTCAGACAAACGTTGAGAAACATTTTTTTTTTTACTTTTGGACTCTGACAGACGGCAACTGGCAGAAGGCAGCAAGCGACTGGCAGACGACCCACATAAAATTCAATTCACATTGAAGTTTCCAGAGCATAGTGGCTACAAGAAGAGCAGCAGCCGCACCCACAGCCGCAGTAGTGGCAGCCGTGGCAATGACAGCCGTGGAAATCGTACACGCGCCCATTGCGCGCCATTTTTCGAGCCGATGCCTTCAATAGAATCATTGAACTGCCATCGCCTGCTGCGCGATAGCACAAGGCGCAACAGGAGACGACGTCATGACCAGACACTAGCGCACACACACACAGACACACATATGCTGATAAAAACAATACAAACAGCAGGCGGCTGGCAATATTTGTAGGCCCTTTCGCCGGCATCGCGTACAATGCTATCAGCTCCCGGCCAGCATGAATTTCGCTTTGCACTCGGTATCGCCTTGCACTAGGTGTCGCTATGTGGGCGTCTTTGTCAATAGTTTGGCGCCACCTTCTGACCTATGTGAGTATGTGATTATGTGTGTGTGTATGTTCAGTGAATTGCTGGCCAAGTTGAATGCATAAAACAGTCATTAGAAGCGTTTGTCAAATGAGCTGCGAAAAACTGTTAGAGCATAGGACAAATTGAATTCCAGTCACGTGCAGACAATGACGCACCAATCATCCTCTAAAGTACATTCAATTGCGCAAAAAAATAAAAAATATTAAATAAGAAAAAAGCATAAGAGATGAATTATATGCCACAGACCAAATACTCTTTGCAGAGAAATGAGTTTAGACTCTGCTTATACAGGAACTGGACCTAAAGCATAGCTTTAGGAGCAGACAGGCAAAAACGACTTGTCGAAATATTCTCCTTCTAAGACATGTCATTTCAAAGTTAAAATACCCTTTGAAAGCGTATAAACATATATTCATGGCAAAGAAGGCGATAGCAAGGGTAGGGTTAGTGCGAGATGAAATCCATTAGCCATTGACCAGCTGTAGCAGCTGCATGATACATTATCAAATTGCGGAAGGCAAATGTCGAAGCAGGAAATCAAAATTGAATTTGCCATGTAATCGCAATCGCAATGGCAATGGCAATCACAATCCCAATCGCTTTACCCGAGCTACATAGAACCAGAGAATACGTAAAAAGTGAGGCAAACTGACTTGAACTCAAACCAGCTAAGCTAAGCGCCACTGAACTGTAGGCCGTGGCGTGGTGAGTTTCCTTTTGAGGGCCTCACAAAACCGAAGAGCGAAAAGTAAAAGGCAAATGTTGAGCCCACGAGAGCGAGTGCCGACATCAAAACAAAGAAACCCACGCGGCTTAGCATGAAAACTCGTTGAAGTTCTAGTCGCAAAAAAAAAACCCCTATAAAATAACGCATGCTTTGCGCTCTGAATGACTAAGGCAAAGTTCGCGAAGATTCAACAAATGACAGAATCCACGGCCCAAGCAACAGAGCGCCAAGAGCAGAAGGCGTGGGAGGAAGAGAAGTAGCAGGAATGGGAACAGCTTCAGCAGCTGGCCACCCAGCCAGCCAGCCAGCAAAAAGCATAAGCGCTTTGTGCCTCAGTGACTGGGTCTGTATTTGACATGCGTATGTGTATGCGTGTGTGCGTGTGTGTGTATGTATGTGGTTTGGTGTGAGCGCAAATTACAGACTAACAAGTGGTCGTTGACTGGCAAGCCAGCGAGGCAGACAGCCCCAACCACGACAGTTGATTTGATTTGACAGCAAGACATGACATTTGGGTAACAGACAGTCAGCCAGCCAGTCAACCAGCCAACCAGCTAGGCAGCCAGGCAGCTTGGGTGCCAGGCGCAACTGGAGTGAAGTGAAGCTGAAGAAATGCCACGAGTGCTGCCTCAGCGGATGCCCCAAATGATGAGCAGAGATGTCGCAGCTGCTCGTGCTTCTACTACTGCTGCTGCTGCTGCTGCTGCTGCTGCTGTTGGCAAGTGCAAGTAACCGCAAGCCTTCAGAAAGCTACGCCCGCGCCCGTATAATGAAGATGGATATCTGCGACCAAGCGACTAGCATAACAATGGGTAACCGGATGTAGCACTCGGAAAAGGAAATGAATAGCAGGACATGGGCATGAAAATCCACACCAATGCAAAAAATGGGAAAATCGTTGCCTTGACCAATGTACCTTAGTCTAGCATACATATATATTTATATATATATATATATATATATATATACATATAGTTAATGATAGCTATTTATATTTCAGCAAAGAAAATAACGTGGGTCAGAAAAGTGTACACGCTCAACAGCTGTTACGAGTTTTATGGGGCAGCGTCATGACAACAAAAACTAAAATTCTATTAGCTACTTAGGAAATAGATCAAATCAAATTCAAATATTTTTTTTTTTAAGTATTTTATATTAATTGATAATTTATTAAAAAGCAGGTAAGTCAAAAAAAAAACAATTATTTTGATTTTCTCTTGTAAGCCCAGATTTTTTTATACATATTCAATGAAATCACAAAAGTTATATTAGAGCTTTAACTTATTTTTAAATTTAATAAACTGTTTTTTTTTTCATGTTCAAAATACATAAACTTCCGTAATAATACTTTAAATTATCCAAATGATTTGGAAAGTGCTACTTCGGATCAGTTATGGATTCGAAAGTTTCTTTAGTCAGCTAATAAAACTGAAGGATCCTTTTGTACCAAATAAAATATTTGATTTTGAATTCATACTCCTGTGTGGCAGGCAAAAACATACTAATAGTACTTAGAGATTCTAATAATAAGCTAAAAAGTTTCCTTGAAATTATCATAATGGCATCCAAAATAAATAAATGAGAAACAACGAATTCATGTTGCTCAAGTCTGAACTCTTTTCGCTCACTGTATTGCTGCGGGAGTACTCACATAGATCTACATAAATATATTTACAGTTATGCATAGTCGTATATCAATATGCGTGGCAAACAGCTAAACGACTCGGCATAACTTAGCTCACCTCTTTTGTGTTTCACGCTATATGCGGATAGTTGTTGTTGTTGTTGCTATTGTCGCTTGTAGTTGTAGTCCTGGTGAGCTGCAGTTGCAAGCGCTAGTTGGCGGTTAACGGAGCCTGGAGTGGGTCAGGTGGGTGGATGGGCTTTATACTGTTTGTGTTTGCTCGACTGCGCTCTCGTCGGACGCTGCGGGCGGAGTAAGGCAAGAATGTAGGCGCTCGGCCTGATTGCTAGCAATGTCGTTGGCCGTGTGAGAATATTGCAGATGACTACGGCAATGACGACAGCGCCGTAGCTTACCTACGCTTCACTAGTCAGCCTGACGTGCTGCAAAGTCACTTTCGAGTGTTTTCACTTTCCTTGTGGGTGCCTGCGTGCACGTTGCACGTGCGCGTTGACGTTGGCGCTGGCGCTGGCGCTAGCGCTGGCGTTGCTGCCAGCCAAGTGCCACTTGGCAGCGTTGAAAGTATGAATTTTGTTCACAGGTGCACACACACAGATAAGCGACACGAGCTACAGCCTTGAAACAATGCGAGCCTGTTGTTGGTGGGCTTAAGACAGACAATGACTACCCATTCGAGGCACTCGAAAAGTTTCTAGTTTTTGTTTTTTAATTTTCCTCGTTTCTTGCTATAAGCTGTGCAGGACGCGGCGCGTCGTTGGCTTCACCAGAGTTTTGGGTGCATTTAGTTGGAATTGAGTTGAGTAATTTAGTTCAGTTGCCTGCGTTGAGTGCATATTTGACTAGCATTACGATGAATGCTAAATTATGCAAACTCTCGCATATGGCGAAACTGACCCATTAGTACGATGACGTCGACGACGGCGGCGACGCCACATGCTAACATTTCGACAGCGCGGCCGCGGCGGCGTATGAGTAATAACGATGTTGCTAAAAGGAAATTGATTTGACAAAGCCGCAACTGGAATGGGGACGTAGACGAGCACGAACGGGGACCTGGGTGTTCAATTAACGTGAGCCTATTCAAATGCTGTTGATACTGTTGTTTGTAAATAATGTCACACTTTTGTTGGTGTTGGTAGCTTGGCTTTATAATGGTATTATTTATTAAACAAGTCGAATGTTTTGCCACGCGCCACGTAGCACGTTGTCGTAGGCACCAATACCAATACGCGCGACTCTCGCGTGCTCTCACTCAAAGCACACACACATAGACACACACACACGCACACCTTGCCAAAGAGTGTAGCATAGGACGCGGCTCTGGCGTATATCTTAGCCGATGCCGTAATTTCCAAAGGCCGCAGAGAGCTGTAGCAGTGGGTCAACTCGGATTTGGCCAACGCACGCGGATGTCAATACACTTGAGCTATCACTATCAATAATTTGAGAGATTTCGCGATTAGCTTGGTAATTTTTAGAATTTATTTTTAATGTCACGCTTTGAGCAGCGTGCTAACCGCGTTGATTTGTTCGCACCTTGACTATTCGTTACTAAACTCAACTCACAGCGAGAGTTGCCCACAGGCCGTGAGCGCAGCGCACACTCGTTGATTTCTCGGGTGCGTGGTGAATTCCAGCCGAGAGCGTGTGCCAGTCGAACAGCACAACAGCTGTTGGCGGCATATATGAATTTCAAAAAGGACTCGGTTCCATTCGAGCCTATGCAGCGACAAATATGTTTGAATAGCTATATATTTGAAAAACTTATGCATTTTTTACGAAAACTAATCATTTTGCAGTGTGTTGTAGAAATGTATCTTATCATAAAATCGAAAAATTGTCTGCCAGTTGCCTATAGAGCGTATTCGCGCACGCTCTTTGTGAAACACGCTCTCGCGCCTTTTTGCTTCTGCTCTCTTTATCTCTCTCAGACGGCACAGCTGTCTAAGCGCCAAGAAGCGTTGCTGAAGGAAAGCACATGTGTGTGTGCCTGTGTGTGTGTGTGTGTGTGTGTGTGTGTGTGTGTGTGTGTGTGTGTCTGGGTGTGTGTGTTGGTGTTTGGGTAAACGTTTTGGCATGGAAATCTGTTGCATGAGCGCGATTTGTTATCCTCTTTATCTCAGCTGAGTGTCGCCCAAGTGTCAGTAGTGCTCCTTCCAACATAAATTACTTCGTGGCTTTCTAGCCGATGACCACTTAAAGCAACAACAATCAAAAACTTAGCAATGCAAAACAATCGCCAGGCAATAGCATGACTAAATTAATGCAAATAATAACAAAAGCAGAGATCCAGAGAAAGAGTTCACAGAGATCGACTATAAAAACACAATGCAGTATAATAATATAGATAAACACATATGTGCACGAACACACACACACACACACACACACACACACACACACACACACACACACACACACACACACACATACATATACATACATGCAAAGCTAAGCCGGATATGGAGTGTCTGGCAGTTAAGCGCTTCTCAGAATTTACGTAACTATTGCAGAGCTCTAGATGAGTTTTGTTGTTATTATTGTTATTTTGTTATTGTTTGTTATTGTTGTTTTGTCTGCGTCTTTTGCTTCGATTCATTGCCAGCACAAGAACAAATGTGTAAGCCATCAAAAATATTTACAATAAAAGCATATAGTCAAACGAGCGAAACTGATATCGTAATACTCGCTCAAAATAGTTAGCCTTATTAGCCACTTGTGACTTTGTTCCATTTTTAAAGGAGTCTTTTCTTAGCCTCATAGCTGCACAATATATTATGTTTTCTGTTTCCAGTAAGAGAGCCATAAAATATATATAAAAACCTTCAATAACGATCCACTTGCAACATGTTTAGATTCCAGCTCTGAAACTATAGAATCGGAGGTTTTCAACAATGTGCTTTATCCCTGTATATAGTATATATGTCAGTATATATTTATCAAATATAAATACATATATATATATATATTGAACATTGAACATTTCAACATTTTCAGCTGCAAAAATAAGTGTTTTCTCAGTAAAAAATATTCTAATATCCGAAGTGCAATATCCCTACATTACAGCATATACATCTAGTAGCTTTAAGACAAGTCAGCAAACTTGACACTGCACAAAGCCAATATACCTTATTCAGTTCCTGAAGGAATATATTAAGAAATGCGTCACTAACTGCTGCTGGCGCCATCTATCGTTGGTGGGCGCCTGCAATTTAATTGAATCCCGCAAGCTGTTCCATTTATACTAAATTGATTTCAGTCTATGTGCAATAACCGTTAGCACAAAGCACATTACCCGTTGTGCGTCATCGAAGCGATACGTATGGCGCTGCAGGAAGCCTGTCGCATGTCAGCAGCTCTAAAGGAATGTGTGCTCAATATTCAGCTGCCTCAGAGTCAATAGTTCTAGCTGCTACCTCAACAACCTTATAGCTTGGCTATTAGAAACTTATTAAGTTTATTTTTATCAATTGATGTGCACCCAGTTGCAAGTTGCACGCAACATGCCATCAACTGCCTGGACGCAACACACTCAATGGAAAAATGCAAAAGGCGCTTAGAAAAGCTTAAAGTTTTGAAACATTTTCTAACTTTTCAATGCCTGCAAATGCAAATTTACAAGCTGCTTACAAGGAATTCAAACTAACAAGCTGCATCAATTAGTAAGTATTTAGTAGTGTCACGAATAAGCAGAGCATGTATATTTCTAGGGATTCAATATAAATGCGAAATTTTTCAATATTCATTTATAAAGGCTTTGTAGTTCGGCTTTTTGACCAGATACGAAAAAAGTACTTTCTGGGTACTTTCCGGTCACAAGGCAGTTCTAGGCATTCAATATAAATATGAGACTTTCAGCATTTATTTATAAAGGGTTTGTATTATAGAAGAAAAGAGAATTGAATTGCAATTACACACATGTGAAATTTTGAATATAAACTCAATTAAAATATATTATATTTAATCAACTCTGCCAAATTCAATATAAATTATGAAACCAACAGAAAGTGGCGTAGGAGACTCCCATAAAGTATGTACATATATACTTGATCAGGACGATGAGCTGAACTGTGATGAATACAAAGACTTTGTACATATCAAGTTCTGGTTACCTGATTTAATTAACCCTTTGTAGCCTACAAACATGCACAGCTTTGTACTTTTGGAAATAAAAAGTGCCTTTTTGGGTCTTTTTAAAAATTAAAACAAGAATAATTTGTAGCAAATTTCGAAACGTCAATGGAAAAGGGCCCTCAAGGCCCACACAAACGAAAGCCACAATTAGCTGGAATATCAGGTGCATGCAAGGTTGCTAGGCAGAGTGACATGCAGGCAGGCAGTCAGGCAGCCAGGCAGACCGAGGGCAGGCAGTATTCTTTTAAACATTTTAATTATTTTGCAACTGTCGTTCGATTATTCAGGACCCGCGGCAATGGCAGGTTGCGAGGCATTGGCACGGAGCTCATCAAACAACCGATGGCAAATGTAGTTTGCAATATCATTAATGGGACGGCCGTGGCAAACGAAATTGCGGAAATGCTGAATATTGAAATGAGCCAACGATAAGGTTGGCAGGGGCGGGTATTGGGGGCGGCACTTAAGAGCCGCTTGTTATGCACTTTTTCATATAAATTAACAGAGTTTTGCACTCCTGCTGCGCTGCAATACTGCTCTGCCACGTGCTGTAATTTTACAACTTTGTCAACGTTTTTACCGTTAGCCAAAGTAAACTCAATTAACTTTTTGCTGCTTCAACGCTAGCTGCAGCAACAAATAAACAATTTTTTCTATGCCTGGTGGGCAGAGAGCAAAAGCGTAATTACGCAAGATAACGGCCAAGTGCAGCCGGCTACTTGTATAAATTGCTTAGAAATTGTAAAGTGTTGGGCTAAATATTGCTTCTGTGGGTATTTGTCAAGACGAACCGCAGCAAGTGTCAGCTGACATTAACCAAGATTTGTGGCCAGCCATGGCCGAGACGCGACGCATTAGTCAAGGTTTGCAGCAACAACATTTAATTAAAAAAGTTCCGTTTGCCGCTGTGCAATTAGCGACCTGCACTGAGTTATGATCGCAATGCAGACTTATTAATGTCTATATGGATCTCACAGATTTTCTTACATTAATTTAAGCGACATTTTACCAGCGTGTGTACAAATAATAAATGAACAAAGCAAAACACACAACATATTAAAATTTCATTACGTAGACGCACATACTTTTCTGCTGCTGCTGCTAAGGCTGCTGTTAACTCTTTGTTGCATCAACGATAATACATGCACATGCACATATAAGACAGCGTAGGAAGAGGAAGACGAACAACAGGAGGACGTTTCTATGGCTTTAATATGTATGCAAAGAAAGCTCCGCACATAAGACACTGAGCAGTGCTAAGAAAGCCACCCAGGTATGCTAACACCTATGCATAAATAATGAGCATATACACACACACACACACACACACACAGCCACACACGTTGTATGTCGCCGCTAAAAGCGTCAGTGTAATAGCTAAAATAATGGCAAAAGTGCAATTGTGAGTTCAAGTAAATAAAAACTATTCAAATATGCAAAACACAATTCAACAGACAACAAACGCCAAGGGCCTTATACAGGGCGTGTGCGTGGGCGTGGGCGTGGGCGTGTATGTGAGGGTGTCTGAGTGTGCGTTTGCAGCTCAAGTGCATAAATTTAGTTGTTAAAGCCTGATTGATATGTCAGCATAGGTCACAAGCCATATCCACATTGAGAACTGCTTTCAGCAGCTACAAAATAAAATTATTGTTATATTTCAGTCAAAGCAAAGCGCTCTGTGCTGCGTGATATGCACAAAAGTGCACTATAGTTGCCATTATATACACTTGAGTGAGGTAATATCTGCTGTGTTGATATCAAATCTATCAGGTATATTATCTGAAAGCCTTACAAGACATTACTCCCAAGATAGGGTAACACTGGCAGCAGTTAGGCTAGAGCATATCAACTACAAATAGTTAATATAGTCTTTGAAACGGCAACAACCAACAACGTCACAAGTACTTAAGTTTCATTCTAGTTTTCATACCGTCTTGAAAGTTTCAAGGGTATTTAGTAGCCATAGTTACAGCTGCACAGCGCAGCTGTCGCATCGTCCTTGGGCTAAGTCATATTTTATAACATTTCCTACTAGAATTGAAGCAGTCACAAAGAGCTCAAAGGCTTTTTTTAGTCATATTCTCTATTGTTGCGATATCAAGTTAGCTTTGTGTTACTTTAAATGAATAAATGTTTCAGCAAAGGATATTTATTAAATGCAGCAGTTGATAAAAAGAAATAGAATGATAGTTTAAATGATCATAATACTAATTGTACATAGAATAGTTGAATCACAGCATGTCAAAATGTTTTCGATATTTAATTATTTTGGCTTAGATCAGCATGGGACATACGCGAAGTCAGCGATATATACACAATGTATTACTGGTTAATCTTATTTCTCTCGGCTAATTTAAAAGCAAACTTTGTGGTCTCGTTGATGATTCTCGTAACTTGACACTCAAAGGAAAATTCGATCAAACTGATGTATCAAAAGCCATCACCTGGTTGAGTACTTTGAAGAAAGAACTACAAAAGCGTTAGAACAAAAATTAATTAACTTTTGTTGTGTTCCGAGCCGTTGATGCTGCCCAGGCCTGACGTTGACCATGTCCAATTTGCCAACAATGCCCGCAAAGGAGTAATTACGATTCTTCTGATGCTGATGCTTGTTATTCTTTTAGTCGTTTTTTATTTGTAGTCAGACGCCTCAAAAACAGCTTATTACAGCGAACAGCGACGCCTACAAAGCATCAAGTATGATGATGAGAGCACAGGCATAGAAAGGATTATAGAAGAAAAAAGGCACCCTTTGAATGTCAGGCAAAAAATAGCGTAAAGCCACTAACGATGCCGCTTTTTGTTGGCATTGTTGGTGGTTGCGGCTGCTGCTGCTGTTTTGCTGACGGTTGCCGACAGCCAAGAAGCGCCAAGAGATGATGCAATGATTATGAAAGCAATGTTAGTGAGCAAAAACTGCCAACGTGTGTGAACGTACAAACTCTGATGTGAACGCATGTGGGTGGGTGTGCGTGTGCTTTGGCAGTTGTAGGCACTTTGCGGATGCTCGTGAATTGAACGTTTATTGACACACAAAAGGTGGAAAATTGAAAAATTCTGCACTGCCTCGCCCTCTTTTTAATGCGCTTCACACCTTTCAGCATCATTGTTGTTGTTGCCATTGCCGTTGCCGCTTCTCTGGCAATCTACCCCGGCAGCACCTGCCAAGCTGATGACAACGACAGCGCGCTGCTCTCAAAGGGCCGCTTTGTGTGTGGTCGTGCAGGCGTGTATTAGTATTCAATAGTTGGCCAAGTCGCCGGCAATACAAAAACGAAAGCATTTTATGTCTTATTGCATATTCGTTCACATATGCCACGCCAATGGTGTCGGTGCCGTCAACGCCCCTGCACTGCCTTTGCTTATGATTGCGCGCTCAGCCATAATGGGTTAATGGCAAATTGAATTCAATTGAATGGCCCGACAGCCGTTGCCGCTCAGGGGTCCAACAAAGATGCGTCTTCAAAATGTTGTTATATAAAATTGTAATTGAATTAAACTTAATGGCATATTTCGCATGCCAGCAGCAAAAATGGGCGTGGCTGGTAGTGTGCGAATTTTTTAATTTGACTTAAGTGCAAACCGGCGACGGCAGTGACGCAGTGGCGTGCCGCCCTGCGCCGTAAAGTGTGAGCAAATTCAATTTTATTTGCGTTTAAAATGGCCCTTTGTATATGGCTAATACGACCGGCGTGTGCACAGAATATAATCCGAATTTAATAACAAACATGAGGAATAAGAGCTATTTCACAATCAATTATTAATTAATTTAACGTCATATTAAAAAAAATAAAAAGCTTAAATTAAATTAAATTAAATTAAATTAAATATAAAATGGCATAGTTAAAATATGCATGGTTATAAAATAATAAATGAAAAAAAAAATAGAAAAAAACCTTATTTATTCAAAGTTAATTTATACCCAGTTTTAAATTTTACCTTATCTTAATCATATTTACAAATTAAGCATAATTTAACAATATTCAATATTATAATAAGCCAAAACTTAGTTATATTTAGAAACAAGGAAAATTGAGCTGCCTTGCTAGACGCCTGTCTAACGAATGTCAAGAAATTTATTTGAATGTTTGATTGGGAACAGCTATAATTGTACGCCGACCACTTATACGTATACAAATGGATACATATACATACATACATATACATTTGTGTATGAGTGTGTATGAGCATTTAAGATATATATATATGCACAAAGGTGCAATTCAAAAGTTCCAGGACTTTTTAAATTTCGCGCTTTCTAGTGGCGCCAACTGTCTGAAAATTGTATCGTTTGATTGTCTATTTCTCTGTCATATTGTGTCATGTTGTGTCAAATTTTCATGACATTCGGACGTATAGAAGCCGAGATATCGCGCTAAAAGTGACAGTACTTTTGTTGTGTCCGTCGAACAAAGAGCGAACATCAAGTTTTGTTTTAAACTTGGTAAAACATTTACCGAAACTCATCAAATGATTAAAAAAATTTATGGCGACGATTGTCTATCCCGTAGCCGCATTCACGAGTGGTTTAAACGTTTTCGCGACTTCTACTTGTTCGGAAAACTTCATTTGGCAATGAAAGGAAAACGGTATGCTGACATTGATGCTATTCAAAAGGCTTCGACCGCCATACTCAACGCCATACCGAAGGATGACCTAAAAAAGTCATTTGATAATCTTTTTGATCGTGCAAATCGTTGTATTCAGTCCGAAGGGGACTATTTCGAAGGCGACCAATAAAATTTTTGCCAAAGAAAATCTATTTTTTATTTTTTTTATAAAGTCCTGGAACTTTTGAATTGCACCTTGTATATATATATATATATAAATATATATATACAGCATTCGCTGAACGATTCACTGCCATACGTCAAATTTAACAGAACAGTATTTGCACGCATGTTGAAATGAAGTTCTTAAGACAAAACGAAGTCCATGTGCAACTAGTATATGTATGAGAAACGCACTTGGCAGTGAATCGTTCAGTGAATGCTGTTTGGCCACACTGTGGTGGGGCTTCTACAAAAGTTTTTGCCATTATTTTCTTTTGAGGGTAATTAGAATAATATTTGATTTGAAACATTTTATTTCAATTACAGCAACGTTCAACATTGAAGCAAACTAAATGCGCAGGGGAGCAATGCCCGCGAGCGGATTGTCCAAAAGAAGACGGAAACAACGAAACCAGCAGCTGCTCAAGTTTGCTGAAGCCGAAGGAGCAACTGTTACAACTGTTGAGACGAAAAAAAGAAGTTAAAACAATAAGAGATGAAATGACAATTAAGAGCGTGAAATGAAATTAAGCATTTGATGAAGCACAGAGGAGCGGAAAAATGATGAAATGATAACACATTGCGTATACACCGAGTGCGCCGTCGACAGCAAAAGATAAATAAGTAACAACTAAATGAAATGCAAAGCTCATCAGGTGGTGCTTGCCATTGTTGCTGCCTGCTTGTAGCTGCTGCATAACTTAGCCAGTAAATAGCCTTAATTGTATGCCATAGACAAAAGCGAGAAAACGAGAACTAGCTGCCAGTCCATGGCACAAACAAAACTTTTGAGTGCACTTGACTGCCATATAATTCTCAGAGCTAAATAATTGAAAAAGTTGTTGCAGCTGTTGCAGATGCTGCCGCAAGATATTTAAAGGGACATACATTTGAATTGCAGCTGCTATTGAGGAGCTATCCCTTCGAAATATACTTAAGCCACACACATACAAGCACAAGCACAAACACAAACACTAATGCTATAAACATACTTGCTTTCACGCATTCGATGTGCAACTAATCCTTGTGTTGTTCTTCAGTTTAAGGGCTGAGCATTATATTTGCTTGTTCTTGTGTTGATTATCAGTTTTGCCCAGTCTCTAAACGTATCTATATATATATATATATGCGTGTGTGTCTGTCTGTGACGGTGAGTGTGTTGTGTATAATCATGTACGTAGTATGCAATTAATTATCATTCAATTGAAATTACAATTTGTACAGCAGCAAATGTATGACAGCGCGCCACAATAAGCACAAGCAGTCTCAAAGCCATCCACAAAATAACTTCATAATCGTCTGTCGAAATAACTGAAGAGTTTAATTAGCAACAGTCCATGTGCAGAAATCATGTAACAATTTATAATAATTATTTCAAAAGAGAATTGAACTTAATTTGCATTCAAATCATTTTTCGAGAGCTCTGCATTTCCACTAAAGAATGGAAAATTTCAATATTCAGTTGGCTGAACAGTAATCAATTAGTCTATTCAAAACGAACTGAAGGTGCCAGCGAATATTAACATATTTGTGAAACTGATTTCACACCCAAGGGCACCACAAGTTAATAACAAATTTATAGTTCATGATGTAACAAAGAAATATAAATTGATATTATCTTAAGTTTGCTTTGCTTCGAAAATTGACAAGCTTAACAATAGAAAAGCATATGTCAGAAAATCATAATTGATATTTAGGTAAATATATTCTAAGAACAAATCAATTGAAATTTTCATGACAATTGTTTTAGGTAAAATCTTTTACTTAACATCAAGACAGACAGATAGTATGACTTAGAGTATGACTTTCATATCTATTTTCAATATAAATCAATGCCTTGAACTAATATCGATGTTATGTTTGGAAGGTATTACAAATATAACATTGATTCAGTATATGCATATAAAGTCTTTTGAAATCAAGCTGGTATAAAAGGCACTTTTCATATACTTCATTATTTCTATCCCTTAAGATGGAACAACAGTGAAATGACTCTGTAGTTGTTTAAGCAATCTATCTCGTTTCAAACTAAATATGCAAATTTACTTGAAGCTGTGTAAAAACTTCTTAATAAAGCGAATTACAAACCTGTCATAACAAAGAACATACTCAAGAACAGCAACAACTACATGTAATCGACTGCTAAGTTAGTTAGTAAAATTCACGTTGACGTGCTTCGAAAACTTTATTTCGAAAATAAAATAAAATTATTTTGTAAGCTTTTGGACTCATGAAACAATAACTTCCACATATATTTTAATACGTTGCATGCCACTTGCACCAGCACATCCTGTCTTAAAAAAAATGCCTTGGGCCCAACAAGTGCAACATGTATGATAGCGACAGCAGCAACAGTGAATGCAACAAGGTGCTCATGTACAGTGTGTGTGTGTGTGTGTGTGTACGGGACGTGCATGCTCTGGATAGATAGGTACAGTACCAAGAGCCATGGCTCAGCCATTATTATTAAGTCTGCTCTAGTTAATTTATCAGGATTTTGGCAGCGCGGAAACAAGCTGAAAAAAGAGAGCGGCGCACGTCAAACATGTTCAACTTTTGGCAACTCGCGCTACTTCATACGCATCTGTCCTTGATATACTCATGAGGTAATATGGTTTTACCAAGAACTGTGTAACAGAGAACTATTACTATATAACTATTTGAAATCAGTATCTACGTCACTCCCTATGTACGTCTAACCTTCACTTTTTTTTCATTGTTTACTAAGCTTCTTATTTGTAACTTTTGTCATGACTAAAGTCTGGCAAGTTTGTTGTATTATTACAACTATCAAGTTGTAGTATATCACTTACAAATCAAATTCATGCAACAAAGAATGCTTTTTAGTGTTTTGTCAGATGCTTTATTTTATTAGAAAGCAAGCGGAAATTATTTTGTAACCTTATTAACAATTTATGTGAATATTTGATGTACTCGTACATATTACATATAAATGTAGATGCATATCTATTTTTTAATTGCGGGGCTTACCTCATTTAGTGATTAAAACCAAGGTGGTAGCTTTGTATTGCTTCACTATATAAAGCTGGAAGTCTTGTTTAGCTGCAGTCTAACACTAAAAATAATATACACCTATAAAAAGTAAAGGTAGTTTATTAGGTAGTTTAAAGAATTCGAGCAGCAGTATAGTGTCTCTAAATGCCTTACACAAAGCCTTGCAGTAACATATTCTGTTACCCGAATACCAAGCTAGTAGAATATACAAAAAAAATATTCTACTGGAAATAATCTGAATGCATATTCAACGAATGCAAGGGTGTTCATTATTCGGCCTAGCCAAAAATGCAATTGTTACTTGTTTTAAGTTTGGCGCATAACTTTTTCTTTGCCTACCCAAACCCAAAAGCCACTGGCCGCAACTCTTGGCCCCCATTTGCTGGTTTGTTGTTGCTGCTGCCGTTGCCGTTGTCGTTGGCATTGCTCTTGGTTTTGTTTTCAATTTTGTTCTTGTTTTTGTTTTTGTTTTTGTTATGGCAAACAACAAAATTATATAAACGATGTCGGTTAGAATTGAACGCCTTCGGTTATTTGCGCGAAGTTTAATGGAATTTTCAGCAGTTTTTGCAACTGTGATTTGCCAACCGCAGAGAACAACAGTGCCACATCCATCCACCGCCCACTTTGACATCCTTCACAAACACAAAAATACAAATTGCATGAATTCCGTTTATTTACTTACATTTTGCGAATTAAAGTTTGTTTTTTTAATTTTTTTTGAATCAACCAAAATCAAATTCAACTTTATGCAACGAGACTGCTGCTCTTGTAACTGACATATGCAATTTGTGAAGAAGCGAAATGGGTAGAGCAGGTGGCAGTAGGCGTGGCATTAACATTTAGCACTTAAAGTTGGACGGTAGACCCGTCTGTCAAGCTGCTTATTAAAAGCTTGCTACCAATTCGGACTGCATTAAAATTTCACTTTAATATGCAAAATGTGTACGACTTGAGGCAGAGAGCAGACAGAAGCTTAAAATATATGTCACATTTTGTGCCATTTGTTTCGTATTTTAATGAGATGAATTAGCATAAAATGCGAATGACAGGTACTTGCCTGCCCAGGATCCAGCTCACATCGCCCCTTCCACATGCATTCAATTTGTCAACAAAATATGACAACGTTTTCAGTGAGGCACTTTAGGGATTTGCGAAAAGGTCACAACTAAATATATAAATGTAGATATAAGAAAATACTTTGAAGTTTGTGCTGTTGCTGGTCACATTATACAATTTTTGAAATCATTTTTTTATATATTCGTTTTTAATTTAAAAGGAGATAACTTAAAAGTCATGATGTGTATTCAGCAAGCAACCCTTTGCTCCCACAATCATATGGCCGTCAGCAAAATATGTTTGCAGGCCGTTGACCAGGCAACCCTTATCAAAACATTTATATGACTTCGTATATGTTAAACGCAGAAATTGTTCTCCCCAGCATCGTTCCAGCTCCAGCTCTCTTGAAATTATATGTAAAAAATGCTTAATGGTCTGTAATCTGCTTAAAACTTGGACACGAGTTCAATTTGCCAAATGGGTAGCGGTTTGAGGATGGGCTCACGATTTTAAGCTGTCCATCCTGTCCACTTCACCTCATCGTGCCGCTGTAACATTCGCCGAATGTATTCTTATTTATGAACTTTCATTTATAAATATAATATGCGTATGTGCGAGTATGTGTAGTTATGGTATGATAAGAAAAAACAAGCACGAACCTTTTAATTTTACTTTAAATTAATGTTCGTGTGAATACACCATATGGGTATGGCTATGTGTACGTACATACATGTGTGGGGTTGTGTGAGTTGGGGATGTGACTGGCCAGTAGAGAGGCTGAAAAGAAACAAACTGGCAACGAAGCCCAGCGAAGACCCTGTATTCAATTTGCATTGTTGTTTTTTACACCGAGCAGTTTTTCTCTGTGTTGCGAGTGTGTGTGAATTTATTTCTTTTCAAAGTTGAAACTCACATACATTCCCACGTATACAAATACACGCGCTTAAACCTTTTTTTTCCAAGTTTTTGTTCATGCAGAAGCCTTTAGCTAAGAGACCGGAAAAGTGGCTTGGGACTTTTATTTCAAATTGATTACGGCTCGTTCTATGATGAGAATTAATTGAAGCATAAAATTCTTTTTACACTTGATGGATTAGAGTAGAGTTCTTAATTAATTTACATAAATACGAGCATTTTAAATTAAGTTTAATGTATCTGGTTAACAATGAGCCAAATGGACATAAAAGGGGTCAGTCAAAAACAATTTGAACAACAGTTAATGGATAACATACCTATGCTGATATGTATGCTCTTATGTTTTGAAGATAGAGGCAGTCTTATGTATTTACTTAATAAATTTTAATTATTTAATTAAAATATTTTTATTTTTTTCTTAATTTATATGTATAGTTTTTTATATATTTTATAATTTTTATTTTTATTAAAAGCCGTTTGTTTAACCTTCTTCATACTCAACTATTTTTTTTCTTTCTATTATAATTATGCTTTAAATATATGGTTTGATGTTCTCTTAACATTTATGTTTTTGCAATAAACATAATCAGCTAAGACTCCCACCTCTCAGCAAAAATAAAAGGTATTGCCCATACCGTGACTAATTGGCATATACAAATGCCCAACAGCCATTTCCCCTATCGCCCTCGAATGACTGTGTAATTTGCATACAACTGAAAAATTATACACATAAATCAGTTTAAGCTTTAAATGTAATCAAAACCAAAACCAAATTAATTAGAATTGAACAACTATAGCTGCATGGATGACTGGCTGGGAGCGCCTCCTGCCAACAGAGCCAAAGCTCGTTTCAGTGCTAAAGGATGACCACAAGAGCTACATATTGATATCAATATGATGTGCTGCTAAACAGTCTACAAACGTTCATGTCCGTAAAGTACACTCATTACACCGCCACAGTCACCGCCGCCGCAGCCACTGACAGAAACCACGAAGACATCGAATCCTTCGCATCTATCGACTGTGATGAAGCACCTTACGGATTGCATACGTTATCTGATATTAGTTTACGCAATGACAGCTAAGTGTGGTCTGATGTTCTTGTTGATTTTCAGGTGGCAGCCAATGTTGCACAGCCAATGTTACTCTTGGTGCACAAGATGTCGGTCAAAATTAACCATTTATTAAGCAGAAATGCATATTCCGGTTAGTTGGATCCAATACTCGCATTAGACAAAACTGAAATTACATCACCAATAGCTACACACAATACTCAGACTGAAATTAATATTCCATTATGTATACATGATAATTGAGTCGTAAATTGCATTAAATTTTACTAATGAGTAAATCTAACACGCTGTCTGTGTAAGTAGGAAAGTGTGTGGGAATAATAGAGAGAGGGAGTATGCAATTTCACAATCACTAACTCCTTTAAATTTCTTCAATATTTGCAAATACCTAAATAAAAAAAAAATATGGCAGAAACTTATGATATCTTAATGAAACTCACTCTGCAATTACCTCAATTTACGTCATCTTTATTCGAAAGTAACAATCAGTAAAGCCTTAGTATACAAACAATTAAAGCCCATGGGTCTAAGAGGGCGTGTCGAGACTGTTATTGCTGCTGCTCCTTTAATTATTTAGGGCAGGACGCCTGCAATTAATAGTTAATTATGCATTAGAAACTAATATTTACGTAAATGTATATCCAGGTAAGCTGAATGTATTTTCGTCTACATAAGCACAAATCACAATTGAAACACATCATTAAGTGTAGTAATTTTAGGTATCTAGAACAGAAGCTCTATCATTAGATGTGGATGTCAACTTGGGATAATCAAGTTGAGCTCGACAATTGTTGGCCAGCTGTATGTAGCCAGCAGCAAATGAAAACGTTAACGAGGGCAACTAAATTAAAACATAATTTGAGTTGAAACAGACCGTCCCAGAGCACTCCACTTGGCATCCCCCCAGTTTGCTGAAAGAAATCTCAAATATTAAACAAACATAAAAACAAATTTGTTGTTGTCGTAGTTGTCGGCGCATGCAAAACAACACAAGTAAAACATGCGTATTAATAACGCACACAAAGCGATGGCAAATCAAGTAACGGTGCTCTAGTATGGCAGTGCTTGACTTGGCAATACCCTGTGCACAATACGAAGAAACCATTACAAATACGAAAAAATAAATACAGCCATAAGACGTTGAAATATATTTAATTAAATTAAATATATTTTATGTAGCTTGAAGTCTCTCGATCTTACAGTCACTCAGAAATAGGCGAAGTACAAGCTGACAGCAGAATATGATGACTAGTCTAGCTTAGCTTATGAGGAACACACTTACCCTTCGAGCTCAAGGATGCCTATTGATGTTAGATATACAAAAAAAAAACACACACACACACATAATGACATTCTTTACTCATTTTCTATGGGCGCAGGGTATGTAAAAAAATGTAAATTACAAAATGAAAAAGAACTCAAATGGGAAAAGCAAAGCAAAATGCTGGTAGCAATATTTCTAATCTAATTTTGCCAAAGTCGACGGACGTAATGGGAGTAAAAAAAAAAAATTAAAAGAAAATACTCAGCACGCCCAACACACATACAAAATGAAAAAATAAAAATAAAACGAATAATAACAACAATGCAGGCGAGCCAAAGATGAGGCAAGGAAATGTTTATCAAAGTTCGAGCTACCTGCACGGGCGACACGACAAGGGCGAATGTCGAATGTCGCTAAATGAAATTAGAAACGTATAAAAGAATAATACAATGCGCCGAGGGGTTGCCACAACTTTTCTTCTCTTCTTACTTTTTGAAAAATCTGCCTTATGCGGCAAACAGATTTGCTTAAGCTTTCGGCGGGGATGGTGAGGGAGCAAGAGCAGTAGCAGCAAAGTTGACAACCATTTGCCATTCGGTTGCCCGCCCAGGGGCAACTGATTTGCGTAGCTGGCTGACTAGCTGGCTGGCAAAGGTGCGACTCCTTCCAGTAATAAGTAAAATTCCAGCCGAGTTATATAAAATAATAAACATAATTTCGCCGGCCTTTTCCGTCGCATTTTATTATTAACAGCCTAATGCGTTGTATTTCATTAAAAGTTATGCACGTTATGTTATTTGGTCTGTTTGTTGCAAGGCTCGTTCGTGGCTCGCTTTCATTCTGTCATCGCCAAAAATTTGATCAAATTGATTTACCGTAGGCGATGCTTTGTGTGTCGTTCATTCTAAATCAGCTAATGAATATACAATGGGAAGCGTTTTTGCAGTTGCCACAAAACGATTCCAACAATGTTGACAATTTACAGCTTACCAATTACTGCAGTTGGCATGCCAGCGCATCAATGGGCTAATTAGAGTGGTGGCAGGAAAATGATATCCAAAGCGGCAGACAAATTGTCAGATCAAGCTCCCAGTTGCAATATCCCAAGCTACCACAATTATTGGGCAGCGAGGCTTTCACTACTTTCAGCATTTTTATATAGAATTGTCAAGCTTAAATTAAAACTGAATGAAACGCAACAACGTGAAGTTTGCTTTTTATATAGACAATAAGTATTCAACTAAAGAAAGTACAAAACTAATTTGGATAAAACAAAATCAAGACCAAGTAGAATAGTAATAAAAAAATAAGACAGAATTAAGAAAGAACACAATAAAAATGTATTTTAAGAATAAAGTGATGAAATTACTAAAAAAAATGGCACTTTGAAATAATTTATTACAGGTCAACATCATTTGATGAATCCGAATCTGAAGCCCGAATATTCCTATTGCGACAGGTTGAGGTAGAGATATTCTCAATGATAAGTGCAAAAGCCATGCAGAATTTTGAAATAACAAAATACCTAAAGTTATTTATAGTTTAGGATACAAAGTTTAAAAGTACAAAAACTTACTTTTTTAACACATGTAATCAAATAAATTCCTAGTAAATTTGTATGATGAATTATTTCTTTACTTTTGATTTATTTTTTTCACTTTATTTTAATTTTTTATTTTTTGATTATTATTTAAATTGAGTTCTCGATCTCGGATGAATTTTACAATCTTACAACCATGTTTTGCTGTTTTATGAAAACATGTAAGGAGCCTATACAATTTAAGACAATATACTTGCTCTAGTGCATACGTTTGCTTTCGATACAGCGCTGCCTTTCAATTGACCTGACTCTCATTGTTTCAATCATTTTGAATAGTGAATTAAAATTGAAAATTCAATAAATCCCGCAACAGTGCACAGGCACACACCTGGTGTATGCATAGGGGCAGCGGGGCGAGCAACACATTAAAATGCAACAATTTATTTTACTTGTTGGCAATCGCAACAGCAACTCCGACTATACAGTCCACACGCTGGACAACACTTTGCCCATGCCGTGCATTTTTTACCCGCTGCTGGACCAGAACCAGCAGAGGAGTCGAAAAACATTTTACGAGCGCATTTCAACTGTAACAAATGTCCTGGGGCCATATTGAGAGCACACGGCAATTGTAAAGCAGCGCACGTTGAATGGGTGTAGCATGGAGGCACGCTGGCGTACTCAATTGCCAACTGCCACTCGTATAAGCAGTCCGTATGCCATTTGCAAGCATACAGCCATCAGAATGATTCCAGGCTAACAGCGAACAGGTAGCTCAGACACAAAAGCTGACCTCATGTACCAAAGTCCAAAGCCAAGCGTAAGAGCGACGGCGACTGCATTCGTTCCGGACAAGGACGCCGGTTGGCGTTTGAAGTGAAGATTGGTTTGGGTTTGGCACATCATGCGCTTCGTTGGCTCACCCGCTCAGATCGGACCAGCCCCGCCTCATATGTGGTACATGCGTGTGTGTGTGTGTGTGTGTGTCTATTTAGTATGGCTCTGGGTGCAATTACCAATGAACGTAACAGGTGATCAATTGTAATAAAACTCCCAGGGTGCTTTCGCTTTTCATTATTTCCATTGAACTGTCGCACAAACCTATTCGATTCGATATGTGTAAATGTCCTCGTGGCTCTTGTCTGAACTCGTGCTTTTCAATCCCTGGTCGCTGGTATATCAGCTAGTGTCGTTGGTATTGCGTAGAATTATGTGGACGACGCGTATACTTGATTTCCCTTCTCTGACTTTAGCAATTGCAACTGTTCCAGTTGCCACCCATCAAGCAGGCGATTAAGCGTGACCAATTGCTCCATCACCTTTCAGCTGCCATGTTTATGGTATCTCACTGCTCACATAAAACGAAAACGCCAACATTTAATCACAGTCTAGCTAAAATACACACATTCCACTCGATCTCTGAGGGACTTACTTTGTTTAGTTCGCTTCGTGCATTGCAGCATTGACAACTTCATATATTAAATGTATCTGCAAGCCTTAGCTGAGATTATACTCAGCCATAGATTATGTCTGTAATTTACGACTGTGAAAAGGCGCGATAGTTTTTCAAGAATTTCTTAAATATCACGATACTTAATTTCGTATTTCCAGAGAAGTTTACCGCTAAGAAATAACTCTAATTGTTGAGCCCAGCAACCGACAGTTGGCCCAATAGGTTATCTTTGTAAGAGATTTATATTTGTAAAGAGTGTCAGTCATTTTCTTTTCTGTTCATGTCCCCTGTCCTAAGGTAAAAAAATATTAAATTTGCAACTTGCGGCTCCTTCGTTCAAGGAATCATTAATAAAAGTACAAGTGCTCGCTTCGTTTGCTCAGCTGCACTAAGAGCACAGTAAGCGAAGGGAGAGCGAGCATAGGGAGAACGAGCACACGGAGACCGATACTGCCCCTCTTACTAATACAACTCCAAATGCCGCTCTTACAAATCCAAATTCAATTGCCGCTCTTATTACTTATAATTACTTACTTCTATATAATGCATTCAAATGTTTTAACAACATGTATGCTCCTTCTCACAGGAAACTGACTATCGTTCGATTATTGCAGATGCTCGAGAGTCGACAGTTGCAAATTGTCTATATATGTACATATATGACTATATACAATGCATACATATAGTAGCGGACAACACAACAGCCAGAGTAGCTTGAACAAATAGTGAAAACTCAATACGAACAATAAAGTGAATATATAGTGTCTAAAATTTGTTTAAATTGGCTTAAAGCTGCATGAAAAATCTCGATAGCTCTACTCTAATAATAAATATTAAATGCGTTAACTAATATTTTTCACATTTATATATTTATTTTTCCCGTTTTCAATATATACAATCACGAAAGAATATAATTGATGTATTACAGAAAAAAGAAAGTAAACTTTTATAAGCTTTTCTTCTGCTAATCACTTACATATAGTAATAGATCAGACAGGAGATCTATTGAGGTAATTGGTATAACTATACAATCCCATTGCCTTGATACTGTCATTTAACTAACTAATTCCAATTAATAACGTTCAGAAATGATTGTTCTTCAGTCTTCGACAATATCTATTTTTTTGTTTTGGAATAGCATAAAGACTATACGTAAAGACTATACTCGTAAAAGTATTTCAGAGAATACTGAAGCTGACGTAAATTAACTTCTTTAGTCTAAATTCAAAATAATTTCTCTGCAAGTTTTTCCATTTTGCATGCCAAATGTCAAATGATTTACAGCACTTAGCTGAACGAATTGTGCCATACAAGCAAACACACACACACACACACACGCACAAAAACAAGTGGTCTTTAATAAAAAACCGCAAATTCAATAAAGCCATCTTCAGGGTTTTTGTTTTTGATTTAATTTTAATTTAATTTTATTTTTTCGTATGCACTCCAACTTTCATCTTTGACATTTTATATGCAGTAGCAACAAGAACAACAATAATTACGTTTGCAAATGCTAATACATCAGCGTACGCGTAATTACTTCAAACACCTTGCCACACGGCAGCGCACGGCATGGCCATTCGTCTGCTTAATCCCAGTGCTGTGTAACCATGCCACACGGCCTCAAACCAGTGGCTGCAGCGTAGCTCATTAGCAGCGCAAAAGCGTCCCCAAAAATACACACAGACACCCACACAGACACTCACACACAAATCAGACAGCAATGGCAGACAGACTAAAACCCAAGCCAAAGCTAACTCTTGTCTCAGAGTGCGCTTATTGGATCTATGTGTATGTGTATGAGTGTGTGCGTCTGTGTATGAGGGTGGGCAGCACTAATGTGTCATGTTAAATTAACACTTTAATTTATTCCGCGTTTTCCGTGCTGCAAAGTGCATATTTAATCAGTTTTGTATTTACGTTTGTTGCCACCGCCATAT
This sequence comes from Drosophila leonis, assembly GCA_035045365.1. Classification (NCBI taxonomy): domain Eukaryota; kingdom Metazoa; phylum Arthropoda; class Insecta; order Diptera; family Drosophilidae; genus Drosophila; species Drosophila leonis. The sequence goes on from JAWNPC010000896.1 coordinate 2,898,304, forward strand.
CCTGCTCCTGGTCTTGCACCCACAAGCGTCGCATAGCTCGGGGGTGTAGCATTCAGCCTGTAGCCACCTTTGTCTGTATAAACAAACACACACACATATATACATTCCTATGTGTACATATATGAATATACAATATATATAAATATATATACATATATATATATATATATATATATATATATATATATATATATATATATATATCGTGTATTTTGGTGCTCTCTTCTCTTTTGTCTGTCTGTGAATTTTGTAAGCCATTTTAATACATGTTAGTGTTTTTTGTTTTTTAATTGCAGCATTTAACGCAACAAACAGAATGTTTAATTACTTTTACTCTTTACAACAATTACATAGCTAGAAAATAATGCCAACATATTGAAAATTGCATATTAAATATATTAAACAGCTTCTGCTCGCCAATTAGCAGGCAGCACAAATTGCGAATTTAAAATTATTTTAAAAGCATTAAGAATTTATTGGCTACACTTTTTAAAGCACACTAATTTAGTGTATTCATTTGTGGCCAGCTCGCTAATTAAAATGCAACCAAGCTGCCAGCATGAACTCTATTGTTGTCATAATGCTTGAATCATGTTGTCAATTTGGCCAGCTTTTATTTACCCTGTACCCACAAAGTAGGACAAATGGGGTAGCATGACATATTTATGTGTATGGAAATGGAATGGAATGGAAAAACCTGGAACTAAATTATCATCTGCTAGCATAGGCCGTATCAATTGAAATGAAAAGGCAAAGTATTCACAAAAAACAAGTTCAAGTTTTCGTTTTGTTTTGTTTTTGAGGAAACGAAGTAAGTAGAAAACATAGCTTAGTTGCGAAAAATTTGGTTTGTACTTTCTGAAGCTCAAAATAATCAAACATAAAACTTTAATTAAAGTGTCATATAAAAATAATACAAAGTAAGACAAAGTAAGTAGTTAAACACTCAGCTCCTGAAAAAAAACTATCTGAAATCTATCGTATATATACATATATCTATACACGAAAATACGATGAGTTATGCCAGGCGGAGTACGCTGTATCTATTGTATATATAATTAGCAGAATCTATTTAGCCAAAATCGAAGTTTGATGTTGATAATATAATGAATGAGCTATGATGATTTGATAGTTATTTAAAATCAAACTTGATCAACGTATACTAAAGAGTAGTTAAATTTATCCCAACTGTTTAATTGCAAACGTAATTCAGCATAACTCATATGACCTTTCTAGGGTATGAGCTGAACTCACTTATAATTTGATGACTGCAACGCATCTACCAGGAGGCAATATAGTGAACAATGCAGATAGTTCAAAGCAAACGCTGCCAAAAGGCTAGTGGCCAAAGGGCCAAAATGTCAACCCCATTGTGATAGGGCTCAACAGTGCAGCACTCTCCGCCACAGTTTTAGCCCCAGGGTCACCATCTACAGCAACAGCAGTTGCATCAGTAGCCCGGCTAATGCAATAATAAAGTAACCTTTGCCGTTTGCGTAGCTAAAGCCAACGGGAACACATGTTAGCCATCTTGATGCTGGTAAGCCTTTTCTAAATCCTGCACACGAACATGTTGCAAGTATCTTGACAAAAGTGAAGCTAATTGGGTGCATTCGGCCAAAGAGCAGCCATTCTTTCAACTGACAGCTGCTGAACTGAATTAAAGAGCGATGACTGTTTAGCTTAGATTAAGTATGTAGAACATAAGTCTTAAAGGTATTTTTTGAGTAAAATTAGCAAGTGCAGCCTAGCTTTAATTGTCACATTGGAATGCATGGAATTTAACACAAAGGAATTAAGTGTCTTTCACGTCTTTATTAAAAGCGTGAGTCATTCTTGCCCTGTAAAATATGTCTTTGAGAAAATCTGAGTACAAAAAGGCTTTGGAATGCAATAGACGAAAAGTATTGAATGCTTTCTCAAAAGACGTCTTTGTACGTTAAGTCAAAGCTTTCATTTGTTGTCAAGGAAACGGTTTTAGGTCTTTGCAATTAAAACCATTTTGAATATGAAATTAACTATCGCTTAAATTATTGACTAATTAATCCTTCTTATACTTACTTATTCACGTAGTAAAAGAGTATATTGGTTTTTCGCAATCTCCATATGAACGCAAGCTAGAAGCTAGAGACTTTAAATTTGAAATATATACCCAAGATAAAAATATATAGTGAATATATCAGAAGTTCATAAAGGGCGTGGAAGCCCGCAAAAATCTATATCTTCTAAGATCTTGGAGCTAGAAACTTAAAAATATAATTGATTTACTGTTAACCTGCTCTATCGATGAGCCTAAACAAAATTGTACTCCCCTTGAGGGAATTTACAGGGTATCGAAAATACCCTATAAGTTCTATAGTTTTTTAGCATAACCCCCAGTTATGTGACATTAGATTCCTTCTAAGCATTGGCTAAAAATGGTATTTGTACGCCTACTGAGAATAAGGAAAGTATATTCTATAGTTTAACTGACAGAAGCTCAAAATTTAACGATTAAGTTACTATTGAGTACATATCTATATATGCCTCATGAGGGCGGGGCAAATCGGAAATACCATATCTTACAAATTTTTGGAGCTGAAAGCGGTTTGACCGTGAATGAGTATTATGCAGTCAGTACTTATGAATCAAGTAAAACCGATATAAATCGGATATCACAAATTGAAGTCACTTTAGATATTTTCGCGAAAAAATAAATAAAAATAAATAGCCCTTTAGCTGAAAAAGCTCAGGTGTTCACAGGTCAAAACTCTGCTCATTCTATTCGACTTCAGTGAGAGGTGAAATACCTTCACTTCTTTTTTAAACCGCAAATCAAAAACACTCCTAGGACCTATAGGTGGGGAAACTCAAGCCAACTGGCAACAATTTCAATTAAGGCCTGACTTACACGCAGCCACACAATTTGGTAAACTGTACGGGAGAGCAGCAGAGTGGCGGGCACCTGAGGTAGCGCCAAGTAATTTACGCACTTGAATTAATTTGCCAGCGAAAAGAGGTTGGCCCCAAAACACGCTGTTTGCCTGGATTCAAATAACGAAACTTACCCCTGAATGTTGGGATATCAATCAGAAATATCGCTGAGGTACTTGCGAGTGGTTGCACTAATTAGAAAGTAAATTGTGTTCATTTATAAAACTCTCGTTGATGTTACAGAACCTTTGTGCCCCATAGGATACCAACATTGCCATAAGAGATGTGCCAATCAAACTGCAAGTTGTTGGCTGAAAGTTTTTAATTCTTTTGGCACTTGGTCGTTAATCAAGACTCCGAGCAGCTGCGATTTCAGCAACGTTTATACATGGCCGGAGCAGGTGCTTGATATTTTATTTTTTTTGGGCCGCATCATTTACACGCAATCAAGGTAAACCAACGCTCACCAACACCGAGCAACACCCCACTTAAGACATGTGTCATAACTCAATTTCATGTGCAATTTCATGCACCTGTGACGACACGTAATCGGGCTACTTGCCACACCTCATCTATATGCGATGGCCATGGTCTGCACTTAGCGCCTTTGTGCTGTCTGCTGCATAACCAAGTAGCCTGGCGATGGCCACAATTTTGTAATCAGCCGGTTGTCCATTTTATAAAAACACTTCAAAAGTCAACTGCAATACAAAGCAGCAGTCAAAGGGCTGTCATGCCCCTCTCAAGTGCGTCCTCCCCCCTTGGTTGACAAGTGTGTGAGTGCGTGTGTGTCTCTCTCTCTGTGTGTGTGTGTGTGTACACTAGCGGAGAGGTGAAAAAAAATGGGGTACGTGCGCTCAGTCATGTGCATGAAATGAGCAATTTTAAAACAACAAACGGCGTAAAAAGTCAATAACCAATACCCTAGCACTCAGCACTCAGCACTGAGCAAAGAAAAAATGATACAGGCAAACACAATATATATACAGAGAGCGTGGCAAGGGTATAGAGTAGGCAAGAATATTGACTATACCTAGCACTAAGCCTGCCAGAACTTTTGTATACAGCTCCAGTTTTATGTGCAGATTGGAGTGTGTGTGCAGCTACACTGAATCTTGATTGGCACACACAAACTTTTGAATGCGTTACTTTTCTTCAAAGTAGAAAATTTCAAAATGAAAATACAAAAACATTTAGGAATAAAGCACATATTATTAAATACAATACTTTGCTGACTTTTATGTCTGATTAATTATACATGCATATGCAGAAAAAATTATCTAATGTTGATATTTATTATATAACTCTCTGAAGTAAGTAAATGTGTAAATGATTCAGCCTGAAAACATATTATTGTCATTGCAAGTACTGAGCAACCCAGCAAAATTGACACCAACTTCGATGCGCACGTTTGCACAGAATATAATCTTTTCGGTACTGCCACACAGACAGTGAATAAAACTGCATTGATGTATGCAATTTCGAATGACAGCGACAGCGAGGCTATGATAAAAATAACTTATAATCCCTTCCATTGAAGTAAAGTGTAGAAAAGAATGACTAGTAAACGATTTTAAAATATTATAGATATTGCGTTATATACAGATATATATGTATAAGTCAATATGTGTTCACTCTATTAGGATGTCATTGTGGAAATGGAATGCAATTATTTTGCTCAATAGCTCTCTAATTTCCGGTGCATAAATACACGAATACATTTATATATACACATGTACACATGACAATATATATATATCTATATATTGTGATATGCATATTCATAATACCTTGGGCAAAACATCGAACCAAACGGAAATTATTAATTCTTACGCATGAATTCGCTCGATTTAATTTTGATTTTTATCTGCCTACACACAAAATTTTGCAATTGATGAGGTTTTGTTATGGGTCGAAACGTTTTGTGCCATGTGGACAGATAAGTGAAATGGACAAATGATTGACTGTGGTATGTGTGCAGCTCCACTCAAGTGTATTCTTGTGGGTTATGCATTTTTATGATTGCCCGCCGGACAATCAAAAATAATATAATAGAATAGTTTATTTTGGTTACCCTTCTCAAATTGCATAAAATTAACGTGCTACCATAGCCAAAATAATATATGTTTACATTTTTATGTACATATTAATAAAAAGCTACATAAAAATGTATTTTCCCACTGGTCGTAAAACACGGTTAATATTTAATGCGTGTGGCTGTAATGTGCACATAATTAAGATATGTCGAAATTCACATTTCAAATATGCACGAGCGCACAGAAGTATGCTATGCAATGAATACAATGAATACAAGGCATGCAGGCATGCAGCGACCGAGTTGCGTCTGCGGTTATATCAACAATGTAGTGAGTATCCATAACCCCAAATATGCCCCTAACAGCAACAGACACGCCCACCCACTGTTGCCCCACTGATGGTCTTGCCTCATAATTAAATCACGTCGAATGTAAAACTCACCATTGCACATATGCGGCTGCTGCAGGAAATATTAGAAATACAATCGCAACTGTAACAAGCTCCAAAATTTGTACACATGTTACTGTTACTTGATCTATCACGTAGAAAATTAATTAATCGCAAAATCATATTACGCCAGACGGAGCTTCACGAACATTTCCAAAAAATACATCAATTTGCGTATCACTTACCGAGTGTGGTAAACGTTCCTAAAAGCTTAAAGGCACAAATATGCGCATTACAAGCTTAACGAATTTACATAATATTAACTTTTGCATGCACATGGTATTTTTGAGTAATGACCATTTTTAATTGAGTGTCTGTTCGATATGCATATTAGAATAATTGTCTGACAAAGAGTCAAGAACTTGTTGGTATTTTTTAGATTATCTCACAGATAATCTCTTATAAATGCAACTAAATTTAATTGACTTTTGTAATACAAAACTTAAGTCATAATCATAATGTCAGATGCAAAACCAGTCGTACCTTTGGTCGGACACATAAACAATAAACAAACAATCAAAAACACATCACTACAAACTGAAGTCACATCATAACGCACTTGCCAGAAGACTCCGCCACAGAAGAAGACGCAAAAGGCTCAAGAGAATATGCACATCACACTTACCGATATTGAAATAATCCCTCAACTCGGCTAAAAACCTCGACTATACGAACAATCAACTCTAGTCTTACTTCTTATCATCCAATACTCTAGTCTAAGTCGTTGCATAGCAAACATTTACAAATGCAATTTATAATTATAGTTTAATTTGTATTTAATTTAATTTTAATTTTACTTTACGATGATTTCGTTGAAAATGTATTAAAAATCTTAATAAATCTATTGTATATTTTATGATTATTCTCAAGGTACAGAGACATATGTGGAGTTTCTGAAATATGTTCAAGTATGAACATAGTATTGACGGCTACCTCCTGACGCCTTCAACTGGACTGTGGCAGAGCCTTAAAAGATTAACGACCATACTTTAAAGACAAGAAATGTACAAGCATGAACATAGTCTACCTCGCGTAGACAAAAGAACGATTTCTGTAAAGTGGACTGCGGCAGAGAATTGAGCATCCACAATGCTATTAACAATTTTGATCATCAAAATTAGTTTGAGATACTTATAAACATTGACTCAACTAATAAAATAATTTAATAACTTTTTGCTTTCATGCAGACAGTTTTGCAGTTGTTTGCTTCCAACTGAAATGTTCTTAGTTGCCTTTACTTTCAGTTTCTTAGCTTACTGATTCGTTTCTATACGTATTAATGATATCCACTGTAATTGGTATATTATATTCAATTTCATTTTAGTGTTTCTGTCGAATGAAAAAACCAAAGCTAACCAGCAGTCAAGGGCTCTAGAGTGGATGAATTACAAAGGGTGTGACAGAAATGTTTGTTGAATGGAAAATGATTACGTGGCTAGGTAAGTGCAGCCAGCACGTACAGCAATTAACATAATAGGCGTAATCAAGAGGACGCTGCATTTGTTGCCAATTTACAGGCGCTGACGGTGTATGCACTATGTGCCCGAGCCAGTGTGTACATAATTGGCGTTAAAAATAATGCGTTTGAAAGTTAAGAAGAGCTCAAAAAAATGAGGACATGAAATATGTGGGCGCTTAACTGCGAGCGATGGCAATGGCAATGGCGACAATTGTGGGCACACAAATGGACGTCGATTGCACCCACACATACACATGAACAGCTGAAATGGCCAGCATTAAAATTTAGAAAATCCCCCATTCAAATGGGCGGCACGTAGGAAAAAATGCGCTTTGTAACAGGTTAAACACTGCAACACGTTAATTGCGGCGCTTAATTGCGCGCAATTTGCAACTGTTGCATGTGTGCCATGAAGAGAGAGAGAGTGCGATAGAGTAGAGAGAGAGAGCGAAAAAAACGAGAGTCGCCATTTTTATGCAATAACAATAAGGCTGCATGACAATGCAATGGCGACTTTTTGAAAAATTACTCTGCACGACCGAAACAGCAAAGGGCCATTTGTAGCTGCCACAAAATGCGACCAAATGAACAGCACACAACGACACAGTCCCGGGATTGCTATCTAATAGTTTGCCCGGCTACAACTGCCGCTCGGCCTTGCCCCCTGTCCCTTGCCACCCTCACAGTAGCTAACGACTGACCAGCACACAATGGTCCCTCTAATTGCCATACATTTTCGGGCTTTCAATGGTTTAGGCCGTAGTGTTCAGAGACCGGTACAGGCACACTGGGAAAGCTTATGCTTGCGCCAGCATTCGAACCCTCCCCACATTGCCAACTCGAGGCCATAACGAAGTCATACGCTCGCTCCTACAGTATAACTGTAGTCAGATCCACACAAGATTCGTGCGCAATTGTGCATGCAGAAAAAAGCAACATTTAAGTTAATTTTCGGCTACCCAAATTGCACAATTTGCTACAGTGATTAAAAATATAGACAATTTTGTGGCTGTCGTTCACAAAAGTGGTTTATTCTTATGGTAATCGCAATTGTGTACGTGTGTACGTATGTGTGTGTCTGTTGCTGTGTGTACATGAGTGTGTGTTGGTTCACTTTTGTATGCGGGGTTTGGAATACTTAATGGTTTTCAAAGGATTTTGATTTGTAATTGTTTCGATTACAGACTATAAGCTGACTAAATATTAAAATAGAGAAACTGTATTGGAAATGATTGAAATAACATAATACAATATTTTATTTATAGATTTGTATTTTAGTTTTTTGAATTTATACATAAGAAAGCTGTGCAAAAAGTATTTTATTTTTATAAATTCATTCATAAAAATTCTAAAAGACATTAGTAATTTTTTTGTATGGTAATTTACTTCAATTTAAAAATGTATATAGAAATTTCCATGACAAAAAGCAAACAGCAAATCCAATGCAAATACCTGTACATGTTCGAAACGATAAAGATGAATATTTGAATGTGTTGGCTTAATTGAAAACAAACTTCAGATGATTACCTCTTGATACTAGATTCATAGAGAGTTAGAGAGAGAGAGAGAGAGAGTGAAAGTTCAAAAGTTAGTGAGAATTCTCAGATTACTAGCAAGAGATTAGCATGAAAAACAGCTACACTCGGATTGAGAGATAAGTCACCAATTCTAACGTGAGCTTCAATCGGACTACCAGTTACTATTCAAAGGGAAAAGTACACAAAGCCGTATTCATTAATGCTTTTAACATGGACACAATCATCTGGAAACATGGCTCAAATGAAATTAATTAAATGATTTGTAGAAAGCTTTTTTGTTGTTGTTAATTTTGTTATCATTTTGGTAAAAATAAACATCGAACACTGCCGCTGGCGAGCAGCGCACAAAAGCATGTTACAACAATGTAACAGCCACGACAACAGCAACAACAACGAGCAACATGCAACAACAACGGCAACAGCAGCAATTACGATAACAAGGCAATTTGGTTACCAAATGATAAAGTCAATTTTAATTAGCTAATGAAAAACGTAACATGAACATTCTGAGCATGTAAATTAATTTTGGTAACATTTCGTGCTGTAAAGCATTTGTCCAATTATGCGATGCGAAACAATCTGTCAGTGAGCGTGGCTGACACAACGCCGCAGCCAGCTGCAGTCGCCGCGGGCAGGTGACTAATTTTTTTTTTCTGATAATGTAATTTGCCGCGTGTTCTGCCTGAAGCTATTTGAGGCTGCCTGGAGTACTGTCATTTTGACATTTGACCACAAAAATCATATGCACAAACTGTCAGTTGTTAAGAATCGCTGCATATGTATCTTCTAAGTACGCGCATAGACTATATATTTCGAGTGGCCGTGGGGCACCGTTGATAGTTCCTCTTGATGCAATTGGGGGGCAGCAGCAGCAGTAGCAGCATTAGAGATGGTTGATGCCGTCTGCTTGTGACAGCTTTGAAAATTGGCAAGCCCAAAAAGGTAATGAGCTTTTCGCTTTGAAATACAACCGAAATCGTATGTCAGTCGCCGCAAATATGTTCCACTGTTCAGTATTCATGCATTATGTATGTGTATGTCTATGGCTATACAAGAAAGGAATCAATGCAGGTTACGCAACGGACTTATTAAATGATGCTAAAAAAAAGGAGCTTTGATTTTTTTATTTTCTGGCAAATACCCCCTGCGGCAGCTACTTAAATTTAATAATGTGCATTCAACCGTACAAGCGCACATGAGATGGGAGCTAAATCGTTCTGTTAAGCTTAGAGGCCGCATCCTTCATTACTTGTGCTTCGATGACCCAGAGGCTAAATCAATGTGACCCCCAAACACATACTCAGCTTGGCTGTCCTTTTTAACCACCCCCCTCTCTCTCTCACTCTCTTTCTCTTCTACACACACGCTCACAGACACACACACACAAACTCCCACACATATGTGGTTTAAAAATTAATAATTCAAAGGCTTACAGTTCAAGAGCTAACTGGCCTTTCAAAGCGAGGAATTTAGTTCTGGACAGGCTCAAAGCATCGACAAATAATTTTCCATTGATTACTTCAATTGAAATATCAAATATGACTAGTTCATAACAAATTTAATTAGTTTGCTGCTTGCAAATACATTTTAATTAAATTCAATTTGCACAAACTACACAAAGACAGACATCAACATACATGTATACAAATACATTCTTTTATATATGCATAGGTATGTGTAGGTGTATACAGGTGCACAATCTGAATTAGTTTAGATTTGCATATTTTATATATGTATACAACATTCTCACAACAAGAGCCGCCTCAACCAAAGACAACTTTTGGCAGCACTGACAACTTTGACGTTTGCCTAACTTGTCATAAAAGCTATTATTCATAAGTGGCAGCCACTAGATTTCCATAGCGTTTGTTGTGGGCGTGGCATCTACACACACACACATTTATATATATAGCAATCATTACACAGTAATTAGAAGTTTTCAACAAACTACTCTATGCAGCCAGCTTTGCGGCCTTTGGCAGGGCGCACCGTGTGCTGTAAACACCCTGTGCTCATGGCATTTGTGAATTTCTAACAATTTGATTGTTCCGAGGCGGTTTAATTTATTTATGAAGCCGAGACACATCAATCTTGTGCAGCTTCTTAGATTTACCATATGCCAGCCATGAATGGGTGTGTCGGTATGTGGGTGTTTGTGTGTGTGTGTGTGTGTTTGCTTGCTTGCTTGTTTGTGTGTGTGTGTGTGTGTGTGTTTTGTGTGTGTGTCATCCCTAGATGCTGTAACATGCGATGCCATGGTTTGCTGAATTTGAGTTTAATGACGTGTAAAAATGTTTTTCACGGCTTTTGATTATATTTTACCTTGAGCGGCGCTTAAGTTTTTGGTGTATATATACAGACACACACTCACACACACAGACACTCGTTTAGTCCTGGCTATAGATCCCTTCCGTTTGCCATTTGCAATGAATAATATCGTCAGCGTCCTCCATCGCGACTCTTTTGCATATGAATACCTTTTAGCTGCGCCGCTGATTAGCAACGCCAACTGACAATGGCAGTGTCCCAGCGTCGGAAACATTTTAATGACATGCGACCGGCACGCCCCGTACACACACAAACGCATACACACTCACACACTCACACACCCACACACACGCACACCCCTTTTGAATTGGTCTGACAGTTATCGTTTTCAAAATATTGTTATTTGCTTTTTTGGGGTCGCTGCGTTTACGCTACGTTAAGCATATTGTTTCGTAAATGCTTCGATTTAAGTTGCGAATTAACTTTAACATTCATTTTGATTGTCGCGCAATGAAAAGTTATGTTTATGACAATTTATTGTGCAGTTCCAGAGGTGCACAAATAACGGAAGTAATTGGCATGCACAAACTTTTTACAAAGCCAAAAACTGGGCAGTTTTGGCTTGTAATCAGACTGACTTCGTGTAAAGTGAAAACATAACAGATGTAACAAATATCTTTGCCGGAACTGTCATTATAATGAATATAATGAATAGCTTATATATAAGTTAACACGACCTATGTATACCAGATTCTCCAGTCAGACGTGGCAAGGGAGAACACAATCAATTGAGCCCGGGTGTAGTAGTTCAAATTCTTGACCAAGTTATTAAATATTATATAAGCTACTAAATTCCACTGAACACCAAGTCGATTTGTGTTCGTGAGAACAGAACTCAGTGACCCGAAATGCTAGGATGCGCTTAACTTATATATAAAAGGAACAGAGTATAATGAATAGTTCCTTTAAACAACTACAAGAATTTCATTTTTAACTTTAGAGAAATAGCTTTAAAGCAATTACAATTTCAACTACAATTTTCAGCACAACTCCTTCCCCCAAGGCATATTTCTCACACTTGAGTTGCATAAGTAAATTCGCCAATGTCTTTGACATATTTTGGATTGCCAATCAAACTGCAGAAACCGCATGCAATTAAACTTTGGCTTTTGATGACATTTCAATTAAGACCTTGCAATTGAAATATTGATATAATAAACTATTAAAAGCAAACTCTGTTTACATGGTTCAACTGTCCAAGAATATTGCTTGAAATGTGCATTGCCAAGTTAAAAGTAAAACGAAAAATAAAACGAAATGAAAAGTTTCCCGTTGTTAACAACAATGGCCACTGTTGACAATTGTTCCAAGCGCGTCGAGCAGCTGGCCATTGTTGCCTGCCCCTTTGCAGGCCAATCCTCACCTTTGCGCCTTGCCCACTGTGCACGCTTTGACTTATTTAATGCTCGAGTAAATCTCTAAAAAGCCCCAACAGCTGCAAAAACAATCCCACAAAGTCATACTTAGTAAATAGCAAATACGCTTTTACTTGTTGCTGGCTGGCGCTCGGCCCTCATTGTTGGCCCATTGTCTGTGCAGTCGGTGCAGACCCAAAGCTAAATGCAGCTTAGTTTAGCTGTTGGCTGCCTGACGACGCAGGTGATATTATTGGCCAAAGTTAAACAATTGTAAACAGTTACAAGTCACAGCAACTGCAATAGTTTTTTGCTTTCCAACTCGTTGTTGTCTTTCCATTTTATTCGCTCCTGTTTATATATATATAAATTTACTATATATAAATATGTTTCTTTACCAGACTTTTTGTGTACTTGAGTTGGTCGCTTTTTGTCCAGTTGCACCAAATAAAAATTGAGTTTATTTAACTACTGGCTGAATAAATATTGCTTATAGCTAAGCACAACAGTTAATAGTTACTGAGATGGGATTGGAATAAGTAAACTACATTTTAAGGCTTAAGAGTCTTGAGCTTATTGCTGCTCAAGCCATAAATGTAACTACAATTAGAGCAATTCGGTCAGTTCTATGTCGGATTATCAGCATAACACAATATGCCATCTATTGAGACTACAAATTTCATTACGGTCGTGCAGTTTCTTTAGTGCAACAGAATTACAGACACACACACAACCATTCAGTGAATGAATTTCTAGAATTGTAACAATGAAATACACGACAACCACAATAATCGACTGCAGGCCGTAAAGCCTCATAAAGGATATGACCAAATGAAACCTAAGCACGCACAATTCGAGCTTACAGCCCCAGCCCGCAAATGAGAGAAATGTCTGAATGCAATTGCCATGACCGGAGAAATCCTGTGCATGGGCCGCAACTCTGGCCTTTTTTGCCTCAGCTACAACTTATTGTGGTTACAAATTGTGGCAAAAGCTATCAATGATATTATCAGTGCTACCACGGGCGAACGGGCGGCCGACGGTCCGACCATATGCAACCCCAATTACATCCGGTTGCAGTTTCAATTTCAATTTGCCATGGCCATGGCGCACAAAGGAACGAAGCGTGGGGCCAAAGGGCAACACATATGCCATGTGCTATTCTCCGTACTGTTTATGCCGTATGCTATATGCCGTATGCTATATGCCGTATGCTGTATGCTGCATGCTGTATGCTGCATGCTGTATTCCATATGCCGTGTGCATGTGGCTGAAGCTTGGCATAATATTAATTTAAATTAGACAGATGCTGGCGAAGGCGACCCAAGCAGCGACATGGACAAAGCATCAATTTGCATGGCAGATTGGAGCCTGGCAGCTAGCTTATGGCCAAGCTTGCGGCGGCCAACAATAATGCCATAATGGCCATACGCTTCGCTTCACCTGTGTGCTAATCACTTTACAATCGGTTTAGCGATTGGATTTACTATTGCTAGGCGAACCGTGAAAATTGCAAATTCAGCAACGAATTTGTTGCATCCAAAGCACATCAACAGGAAACTCCAACTAACCCGGCTAATTACCCATAAATTGCAGTTAATAATACAGCATGTTTTGCCCCAACAAATAATCAAATTTGATTATTTTCATATTGCTCGTTTTGGCTTGTTTATGAATTAAACGCATCACGTAATTGTATTAATATACATTGCTTATACCAGTCGCCACATATGCAAATTTCGGGGGAAAATGTAATATTCGCTTTTTACGCTTGCAGCAGCAGACGCGCTTATGCTAAATTTGAAAAGCAAATTTTTAGCAGAGACGCATCAGTAAATTCTTCAGTTGAGGTCGAGCCAATTAACACAAATGCACACACAAACATAAATAATTATATACATACACATATGATATATAGTTGTATATACTAGATATAACTATGCACAGTTGAAGCCTTCAGTCATGGCGGCCACACATATTTCCGTTTCCGTTGTGCATTAGTCGCTTCATGCTACATTTTGCGGCGCAGTCGCTGATGCCGCCGCACATAAATTATAGCAAATTGTTTGCATTTAATTGCATGGTTTGCTTCCCATTATTGTTGTTGCATCTCATACAGATACAGACACAGATGTCTACGTTGATCTATGCGACTGTCCATGCTCGTTGTAAGGTCATCCGGACATTTTGTGGTTTTGATAAAGTCGCGCTAATTAACTGCTACGCCTCGGCTCGTTTATCTTATGTCGCAGCTGTCGGTCAGCCATTTATCGAGTTGAGACACTCGGCACCACGCTTAGTTAGAGTCCATTCCTCAGCAAAGATGACAAACGTTGACAGCCTTGTCATGCTAGAATGCCTAACATAACTACGCCATAGATGATATATGTAGATTTCTGTAGGAGTAAGAAACCCTTTGAAAACTAAATAAAATTTCAAGTCTCTAGCATTTGCGGCTTACGAGATCGGTGAGCTCGTACGGACGGACAGAGGAGCCAGTGGACATTGGTAGACAAAGTCATCTCGTCGTTCTGATCACTTCCACCTTCCTTTCACTTGTTACATGCGGTTGCATAGGGGCGGACAGCAAGATAGACATTGAAAACCAATATACTCTTTCAGTTAGTAAATTGGAAAAAAAAACAAGCCTAAGCCGAAGTTGAACAATAAGTAGCATTTGCTAAGATTTAAGATTGCTTCATTCCATGCCAATCAAACTGTATCCGATGAACCAAAACCTATTTCTGCACTTGGTTCTGGTTGCGGGGCAATAGTATTAAATGTACCACAATTATCTGAGAATATATGTAATGTGTGCTAAACGAGAGCAGCGAGAGCTCACTTAATTGAGGTATTTGTGCAATTTACACTTCAGCAAATCATTTCGCTGCTACTTGTGTTTTCATACATATAATCGTGCTTGAGATGCTACGCCATTTGCGATATACGTAATCGGGCTGCCGCATCAGCATGTAAATTGCATTACCTTTGGGTGCGTGGGCCCCGAGCATCAACTTGCGTAATGCAATAAACAGCTCGTAAATATTTTGATACCAATTTTCCAGCGTAATTGACTCAACGGTACTTTGAATGTCAAACAATAAATTCAATTACCAATACACATGCGTTCAGGGGCACTGAGCCCCGCCCTTCCTAACATTGTTCAGCCCCATGCGCCTGCCGCATGCTGGATGGGCCCACATGTCAGTGTCGGTGATGCTTAACCCTACCATGCACGTGCTACGGCTATGGCTACAGCCACGGCCACAGCAATGGATACCCCGAAAATCTTCCAAGGAGCGGGCTCTGTTAAACCAAAGCAAGCGGAAAATCAACGCACAAGTCGATAAACATTCGTATGAACAGAAAGCCGTGGTTGGAGAAAGAAAAACCTAAAGAAAATGAAATAAAGGCAAACAAAAATAAGTTTGTAGTTGGTAAGAAGAAGGCGGTAACAGTCGTCCAGCCGTAAGCCAAAACAGCCAAAGGGATGCAAGGGTAAATGGCGTAAAACAATTTCATATAAAACCAAATAATGTTCGGCTCGCAAAGGGAGCACCTTATGCCACGGAAATCATTTACGGCCGAAAAGAGTTGAGTAGAATTTAAACGTCGGCATAAATGAGCAGAAGATAAAATGGTAACCCGGAAAATAAAACTATATTGTCTCAAAATATAGCCTAAGATATAAACCAAACATTTTTATTTTTATTTGGTAACTCTAGCCATCGTAAATAGATCATAGAAGTTACTTTGAAGAAGGAATTGGTATAACAATTATGAATTGTTTCTTTTTGGAGGAGTGATAACAAATTCGTATAGTTAAAGTGTTGATTACTCTCATTTATAGACTTTCTATGAATCTCTATTCTATGGACGACTTTGAAACTGATCTACAGTCAACTTAGCTTCGATATATGTGCCTTGTTACCGATATCTGGCGAGGTGTCCAATTGGACACAGTTAGAATGCTAACGCAACTCATTCCCTGTTCTCCTTTGCCCGCATTTATAGCGCACAAATTGAAATTTATAAGAATATTGCGGATGTGTGGGACGCAGTTTATCAGGGCCACAAATAAAAACAAAAAAAAGCGTATATATGTACATATAAAAATAAAGCGAAACAACCCCGAGGACGATGCCAACAAAAAAGCAACAACAATGACAGTCAAACAATGCAAAATCAATTTAAATTTTCATCTCACACTCTAGCATACACACACCCGCTGCACACACGCACACACACACACACACACACACACACTTACATGGAAAAATAAAAAACACGAAATGGGTGAGAAAATCAGTAAAGCAACCGCAATCTTTTACCAAATTGTTGTGCCGTATGTGTGTGTGTGTGTGTGTAAGGGTGTCACTAGCGCTACCGCCACGCAACTCAATCATAAGTAAATATTACACAGGCACACACGCATGTGATTCCTGAAATAAAAGGGAGTGCAAGAAGCGCAAGGCGCGCAAAGAGCGACAGGATCACAAGGAGCAGTCAGTAGCAAGCTTATTATGCCCTCGGGTAAAATATAAACAGGCATGCAGGAGAGGCTGGCAAGCAGCAATCGGGTTGGCAGGCGAAACACGTTCTAATAGATTTCCAGCCTCTCGCCTTTTGATGGCTACGTAGACGTTGGCAGCCCGTACAAGTTACACATGTTGCCTTTGTTTGGCTTCCTGTCACACACTCGCACACTCACATACACACACACGCATGCATTTGACATGACATTTGCTGGGCGCTGCCTCAATTGAAGACCGTAAATCCTTTATTCAATTTTAGCCCTGAACGCCTAAAAGTATGCAGCGCGATAAGCGCGTCACAAACAAAGCCCAAGGATTTTGAGCATAAATACGCCTTGATTAAGTTGAACGACGAGTCGCTGCCAATGGGCACATGCATATAAATCAGATAGAACAGCCATATATATATATATATATATATATATGGCTCCCTATGCAAATCGTTGGCAATTTGACGATCCACGCAAATATGAAAATTATGCCATTGGCATTCCAAAATTGGTTACAATAGGGCTGTGGGTCCAGCAAGCGGCACGTAATGAATAGGAAAAAACGAGCCGAACTGCAATTGACAGGCAAACGATACGCATTGATGGAAAACGCGGCGGCGGCTGCCGGAAGCTGGCACACAACTAATTGGACATCCGTTTTCCGTGCGATTATCGGCCCCGGTATGGGCCCCAAGGTAAGCTAAGTATTTCTATTTAACTGCTGTAAATTTGTGCCACGTTATTAACGCCACTTTGAGTGCTGGGCACGGCGCTGCGTGGGCGCCAGGAAGCGACGCTAAAAGGTCGCCCGGGCCGAGCATAAAGAAATAAAGACTCGAGCTACAATTCAGGCAATGGATTCATCTACTATTTCTTGCTTTTTCTCTCTCGCACATTCTTTCTCTTTTTCTCTCCAGGCACGTCTGCCGCATTAGATCTGACTCTGGCTTTAGCTTAAGCTGTGCCAGCGCACTTCCATTATTTGTGCGCACCCAGCCCGCCTGGCCACGGCACAAAGGCAACGTGCAATTGTCGGTGTCGTTGGCTTTATTTAATTGAAGTCAATTACACAGCTGGATATGCCAGGCCAGACAGCGTCTTCAGCCAGCTGGCGGCCTCATTAGATCAATGTGCTGTCAATGTCGCCATGTCCAGTAAATAAACGTTGCCCGTAGCGATGAGAATGGCTCAGATTTTGTTATTTCCTTTACGGCACAAATCGCATGTGTTAAACTTTTAAGTGCCCAGCACTGATGGGGCTGCCCGTTAAGCTGCTTAGGGCGGAGGCTTAAGCAGCGTTGACAACAAAGACTCGGCAAGATCAATGGGCTTTAAGGAACAGTCAAAAGTTTTGCAACCACTTCAAAAGCTGCCTTTAAGTGGTGTGCACTGATTGTTTGCCACCTGATTCCAAGTTATCCATTCAGACATTCATTAACAGAAGCACCGCACGTATACCTGCCCCACGCCCAGCCTCTTTCATCCTTACCCATACTGAGCAGCAACCCGCATGTCACTCAACTGTAGCGCCTTTCATAAGGAATCTGAAGTGAACTGAGCTTAAGCTAAATTAAGTTTTGATAATTCCTAATAATCTATTCAAGAAGTTTTCAAAAATGTTTGTTCACTTCTCTGGCAAATCAGGTGACGAACTGGAACTGGGGCCAAGCTTGGCCGCAATGCAGCTTTAGAGGCGTAGTCGAGTTTCCCTTTGCCCTGTGGTCTTGGCGTCTAGGGGGCATCAGCTTTTGTTGTTCTCCTACAGCAAATTGAATTTCAAATTTTCTAAGATTTGAATGTCAGATAGCTTGCTACTTATTAGAAAGGGAAACCCCTCTAAAACCCCTCAAACACAAACACACCCACATCCACAAACGTTGCTTCATTTACGGAATGCTGAAAAGTTTTGCGGTATCGCAGCAAAACACTGTAAATAATTTCAACTTAAATTAAATTTGCGTACAAACTAGAATTAACCCTGAATAAATAATTGTAGATATAGATACAATAATTTTTTATTTTAGTATACAGCTAAGTGTATACTAAAAAATAATTCGAAGCAGATTAGCTAATAAGTCGGAATGTTCACAGAACACATAGAAACTTGTTAAGCTGCTCAACAGTTTTTCGCAGTGTAATAGCTTTGAAAAACTTTCAGCGCCAACTATTGTTGAAAAGTTTTCAATTGAGAATATTAATTTAGTCAATACATGTGGGTGAAATGCGCAAAGACGAAGTGGCAGCCACAACAAAACCCAAACAAACGTTAAAAAGTTTTGCGGTAACACACAGCGCAAATCCAAAGAGGCCAAGCGCCAGCAGCAGCTTAACAGCTCAGGTACTGGGCCAGGAGTTTAAAGCGACAACACGCCGGCATAATGCGGCTTTTGTGGCGTAATTTCTATTTGGCAAGTTGTTGTTGCAAGTATAATCAAGAGGTCGTGGCCTGACCCCAAGACTTGGGCCCCACCCACAAACCCTTGGCCCAATTAGCATTGTCTCTAACGCAATTGGCTGTGGGCAATGCTTTGTTGTGGCCACATTCCGTGGAATGGCATCAAGTACCTGGCGGCCCACAGACACACTTACGTGCAGTTACTTTGTGTTTGTATAAAAATAATTCGGTCAGTTGTCACTTTGATGTACCCAAAAAATGTTGGCAACACTTGTTTAGCCGCGGGCGAACTTTCCACTCATCCTCGCACCCACATTCACAGTCCCACACCCACACACTGTGCATTTGTATGTACATAGATAAGCGAGGTCTTCCTGCTGGGAATTAGCATACAGACTGCATCTCTCCAGACTCGCTGCGTCCGGCGCACAACATCATCAACGGCCTCGGGGCTGCAGCAGCAACAGCAGCAGCAGCTGTTGTGGTCCAACTACCAATCCTCTCCCAATTCGTGACGCACACATCATCCCCTAGTCGTAACCACCTTCAGATTTGTGTTTGAAAAATGTTTTTTTTTTGGCATTTGCATGGAAAAACGAACGGCAAGCGTCGTCATGGTCATCGTCGTGCTGAGTGCTGCCTAACATTCAAAGTCCATTCAATCACACACATGCAAGGTACAAAGGAGACAGCAGCATCTACCTGCTAACTGACTGTCCAGCCAGTCGGCCAGCCAGCCAGGCAGCCAGCCAGCTATACATTCTTGATGTGGACGTCTTTGCCCAGCGGTAACAACTGTCCGCTGCAGAAGCTTCTGTTGCTTTGTTTCATTTCTGTTGGTGTGTGTGTGTGTGTGTGTGTTTGCGTGGGAGTATGTGAATAGACGGAGGTAGGAACACAGCTTGTTTCCGGCACGGCACGTAAAACAACACGACTAAGGAAAGCAAAATGACGCCTGCAGTGAATTGAACTTTTGCATTTCAAGTGAAAAGCCCATACAAAGCAAGAACTAGCTCTAACAATAGCCAAACATGCAGAATGAACAGAAAGAGCTCAACCAAATGAAAATTTTGAAACAAAAGCAGCCAAATAATACAATCTCTAACCTCCCAACGCAAAAAAAATAAAACCCGAATAACTGCCCCTGCCAAAGAACGACTAAATTCCTGATTTCCACTGACAATAGGCAAGCTTTTACCAACTAAGAAGAGGTATTATCCAATTGCTTACACACAGGAAAACAGGCTTAGAGGTACACAAAAAAAAACATATTCAATACGAGACTTCAATGTGCTTGGGAAAAACAACTAAATATATTTCGAACAATTAATAATATAATTTAATAATAATACTAATTTAACAAGTTTCTAAGTTTCATTTAAAAACATAATAATACATCTAATATCACAAGATCTTATCAGTACCAACTAATCACCAACAATTAATAACCGATCCCACTTAAGCACTTCATTACTTAAATATTTCATTGAAATCAAAGTGGTTCTCGTCGATGAATCATACTGAAGAACCCTAGCAAACACAATTTAAACGTGTTGAATTTTTTGAGTCACATAGATAACTTAAATCAGTTAAGACATACTTGACCCTATGAATTGCAATACGATCAATCAAAGCCATGTATTAACAATACATTGATAGCGATTCGACTATTCGATTCGATTTGACGTTATGTTCCCCGCACTGCAAATTTTGGGATCGTATGAAGTGGAGGGTGTTTTCGGCATTGGAATACTTCTAATGCCCATTCGCCAGAGCGTACTGATCAACAAGAAAATCACAGACTGGCGCTTCGTGGGTGAATACACATTTGGCCAGAGCTTGACCAACTCCAATGGACTGCGCATCGAAGACTTCAACCTACAATACTTTGTTGTTGGTGTGAAGGCCGACAACTGGGATCAGTACATGGACGTTGCCGCAAACGACTATTTCAACGATTTCAACAATGTTGAATTCTGTTGTCAATGGGGCCATGACTAAAAGTTGTCGGCAGCAAAGCCACAGGGCAACATGTTCTTCCAGGCGTCGAGGAACATGTCAAGGGCTTCACGATAGTTGACCAGACCATTGTCCTGAGTGACTGGTGAGGCACTGGCGAAGGCGACAAGGAACGCTAGAAGAACACACTTTGCTATCATTTTGCTTGGTTAATGGCAGAAAGAACTCTGTGAGGAATGGGTCGCACGCGTTGTCTTTTATAGTCTATTCATTATCTGTGAATGCTTTATAGCGCACATTGATTGATCGAATTATGATTGGTTCGCCTGTTATTACATTAGTTGTCTTGTTGCATAAGAAGTTGTCATAAGTGATCTATTATTTGAGTAATGGCTTAGATTTACTACCTTCGGGTTAATATGAAAGTGGCGCCACACCGACGATAATTAGTAAGAGGTAATTTTGGAAATCCTATTGACTTCTAAATTTATCAATGTATATCATTTAAATTGATTCTGATCATTGATTTTCTTCATATCGTAAGTTTTACTAAATAAAAGTTTAGAAATAAATAATAAATATTGAAATAAAAGTTTTTTTAAAGTTCGTTAATTATGGCTATAATTCGCTTGGAATATACTAACCAAATATTTAAGTATCAAAATAGCTTTCAGAATAAGAATAATAGACTCAAACACTTTCCCAAGACTCGAACTCATATTAAACGTAGATTATCAAAAAACGTTTCATGATAAATCAATATTAGAGTCAATTATTTTTGTTTGTATGAATTTGTAATAAAAACGGAAAATACATTTTTCATTGTATGGGAAATAGGCAAGCCCTATTATTATTTGATATTTATTCTTAAAATAAGTATTAATAGCAGATATTTAAATATTGTAATTTAATAGTGGAAGATAAACTTTTCACTCCCGAATTTACAATTGGAATGAAATATTTAGCCTTAAATAAAATGTAGGATGTTTAGCAGCGCTGACTCATTTTCATTCCAGCCATCTTGATGTTAAATCCTATAAATCAAATTGACTTATGCTGCTGACTCATACAATAGATCGTTTAGTTTAATACGATAAGACTTCGTGATACAACACGACTAAGTGCCAAAACAGCCTATTATAATGTGATCGATCAAAGCCCCCCTTTAACAACTCATAGATAATGATAAGAATTCGACTATAAAAGACAACGCGTGCGACCCATTCCTCACAGAGTTCTTTCTACCATTAACCAAGCAAAATGATAGCAAAGTGTGTTCTTCTAGCGCTCCTGGTCGCCTTCGCCAGTGCCTCACCAGTCCAGGACAATGGTCTGGTCAACTATCGTGAAGCCCTTGACATGTTCCTCGACGCCTGGAAGAACATGTTGCCCTGTGGCTTTGCTGCCGACAACATTCCAGTCATGGCCCCATTGACAACTGATTTCTACGCCTTCGACTACGTCAACGGCGATACTAACCTGGTGGGCAATGTGAGCAACATCCGCATATCTGGTCTCAACAACTTCCAAGTGCTGAGCGGCAGCTACAACCAGAAGACCATGCGCGCCACCTTTGACGTTATGTTCCCCGCACTGCAAATTTTGGGATCGTATGAAGTGGAGGGTGTTCTCAGCATTGGTGGTCTTCCAATGCCCATCCGCCAGAGCGTTCTGATCAACAAGAAAATCACAGACTGGCGCTTCGTGGGTGAATACACATTTGGCCAGAGCTTGACCAACTCCAACGGACTGCGCATCAAAGACTTCAACCTGCAATACTTTGTTGCTGGTGTCGTGGCCGCCAACTGGGATCAGTACATGGACGTTGCCGCAAACAACTATTTCAATGATTTTATCAATTCCTTCTCTCTGTTGTTCACTGAGGAGATTCAGCCTTATGTCAACCCGATGTTTGAAAAATATGTTTTGCCCTCCATTAATAGTCTGCTCTCCAACCTAGACATGACCGAGCTGAGCAACTACCTGGTTATGCAAGCTGGCTTATGGAATAATGCTGACTGTAATGTTCAGGCTTAAGTGTCTAACTTAAACTAAAATAAAATAAATCAAATTTGCAATCAAATACAAAAAAGAAAATATTCACTTGTGTCTCCAAATCTCAAACACTAAAGAAAATATTGAGCTGTAATTGTACGAGTAGTACAATATTATGTTCAGTTTATTACTAGCGTGGTCTTTGGAACGAAAAGCTTCTAAAAACTTCTTAAAGCACAAATCGTTTTTCCATATTAACCATAATCGTGGTGTGAGTAATAGTCATGCATGTAACTACTTTTCGAAACTTTCTGTGCTCAGTCTAATTATTGTCTAAGAGTTGTAATAAAAACCTTTATATTTTTAGATCAAAAGCGAAATATATGCAAAAAAAGGAATTTGTGCCGTCGCACTTATCAAACAGAAGAACTAAAAATATTGGTTCTGAATACGTCTAAGGAAGAGCGGACATCCGTACGAGATGAACTCACAAAACACAATCCAGATGCATAACTTGGAACCAGCACAAGGACAATTAGTCAGGCATGAGAATACGATTTAAAGCACGACAATTGCATTTAATATAAAAATATATTGGTTTGTTCTTAACGGATTCTAAATCTTAATTAACAGATCTAAATCTGCAATACAATCGTCTTGCATTCCAGTAAAATCCAGATGATGATTACAGCTGAAATCTCCATGTTGTCAATGGCCTTTTGCCTGGCTCTAAAGTCCAATAATGAATCGAAAGTGATATGTTGTGTTACATAGCTGAATTGAAAGCATATCCCAACAAACATCATTAAATATAAGTCTTGCTTTCAAATAATGTTATTTGGAGCCGAAATGTTAAATTCTCTCTTAAAATCAACTTTCAAAATTAATCGACAAATCTATCACACACAGCTAGCTCTCCGTTCCCGTTCTCAGATTGTGACCATAAATTTCTTCAAATGCTCGCCCCTGTTATGGATACAGTTCAAGTAGAATATATAACTCGCTATGAAGATTTTGCAATAACAGGAACACTTTGATGAAAGAAACATGATGCCATAGGATACAGATACAAATTGTAATTCAAATTAAAAATCAAGGCAAAAATCCCAATGTAGAAGATGTCTTGATATATAATGCTACCTCTGTCTATGAACTTAGAGATATTTTTATCAACCAAAGATACAATTAATTGATAATCGTCAAAGAAGTTCACTGTTGTTATGATGTATTATCCATTATCCATTTACCTTCTCGGATGGTGCCGATGGATACAAAGTTTAATGTGAAGATGAGATATCCAGTGAATGGCGCAGAAATTAATGAAAACGGAAAAACGAGAAGAATTGTGTCGTCAGTTGTTTCACGAATACATCGTAAATATATGTGCGCAGATACAATTTTTTCTTTTTGAATCCTCCGTTTAAGCTCAACTATATATAACACATTCATTTGCGAGATGCTGTTTTATATGACGCTAATACAGCCATCATTGGAAAACTAACTATTTAGCCATCTTAATAACATCCAATAGGATATTCATATAAAATGTTATGGAATTGGTAATCGTCCGTGGATGCACATGTTTTCGGACACGAGTCTAAGTCGCTGATAGATTTAATTGTGAAACAATAAACTGACGATATACATAATTGAAACTTAAATTTAAATTTAATAGAGAAAGAGAACAAAAGAGAACATTGTCGCAAGCTCATATTGTAATCTTCCACTTCGATAAAAATAACTTCGAATTAACGTTGTTTTAATAGTGTATTCAAAAACATGATAGATGGCCAATACGGTATCGAGAAAAGCTCAAAGCTCATATAAAACAACCTTTAGTATTCCTAAAATGGCATTCTTCATTTTTTTATTTTTATTTATTTATTTTATTTTATATATATATTATATAAATTATTTGGGGGGGAGAGAGGGGGGAGGGAGAGGGGGGGGGGAGAGGGGGGGGGTCATTTCTCATCAATGAGGGGAGGGGGGGGAGGGAGGGGGGGGAGAGAGAGGAGGGAGAGAGGAGGGGAGGAGGGGGAGGGAGGGAGAGGAGAGGGGGGAGGAGGGGAGGGAGGGGGGGGGAGGGGAGGGGAGGGAGGGGAGGGAGAGAGGAGAGAGGGAAGAGAGAGAGAGAAGGGGGGGGAGGGAGAGGGGGGGGGGGAGGAGGGGGAGAAGAGGGGGAGGGAGGGAGGGGGGGAGGGGGGGAGGGGGGGAGGGGGGGGGAGGGGAGGGGGAGAGAGGGAGGGGAGAGGGGGGGGAGGGGGAGAGAGGAGGGGGGGGGAGGAGGAGGAGGGGGGAGGGGGGAAGGAATATTGGATTGGATGGGAGAGAAGGGGGGAGGAGGGAGGGGAAGGAGGGAGAAGAGGAGGGGAGAGAGAGAGAGGAGAGGGGAGAGGAGGGAAGAGGGAGGGGGGGAGGAGAGGAGAGAGGGAGAGAGGGGAGGGGAGGGAGGAGAGAAAGGGGAGAGAGGAGGGAGAGAGAGAGAGGGAGGGAGGGGGGAGGGGGGAGGGGGGGGGCGTGTCGATAAACCAGAAGTCTTTATATTTTGAGAATAAACAAAAATACTTGTATATCCACGTTTACCTACATTAAACCATTTAAAACTTTGCTTTGTTTGTTCTTATTTCTTTATGATATTGAGGGAGTTTACCATATATCTTTGTATGATAATAATTATCTATATGCAAATGTTTGCCGAATAATATATTTTAGATAAGGCAAGCAATATAATGATAAAGACAAAATTCCAAGTTAATACAAATGTTAAAAGACTGCAAGCATGTTTATCGTTTACTGGTCTGAGATACACTGAATCCAGCGCAGAGCTGTTACTTTAAACATTTTAATTTTCTTCAAACACAAAAGCATATTTATAGCTCAAAAATATGGAAAAAGCGTAATTTAATATCATATATATTTGTTGTTCAGTCTTTATGATCTACTAGGTACTTTATGCTCTTTATGATCTAGCTAGAAATTCAGCTTGTGATGTTAATTGAATCTCTGATTATTGTGCAGTTTGCACTATGGGCTGTACTATGGACACTTAATTGTCAAATAACTTTTCCTCTAGATAGACTTTCTGAATCAAATCCGCGTGTGAAAATGCTGTTTAGATATATATTGTAGTAATACAAGGTTATAGGGTAAAATAAACCTATTTTAACCTGCTATGTAAGATTGTTGTTTCAGTTAAAACTTAAGTTTTTACAT
Organism: Drosophila leonis; assembly: GCA_035045365.1. NCBI lineage: Eukaryota > Metazoa > Arthropoda > Insecta > Diptera > Drosophilidae > Drosophila > Drosophila leonis. Next base: position 2,924,471 of record JAWNPC010000896.1, read on the forward strand.
AAATATGACATATATATATAAAATGTAGTGAATAGGATGGAAAAGAGATGGAAATGAAATATGGAGAAGAAGGGTTTATGGTATATGTGATATAAGAGGGATAATGGGTTTTTATAGGGTTGATAATTTTGTTTTATGAGAGACATTTGTGTGTATAATCAATTTATTTGTTATATTTATTTGTAAAAGTGTTATATGGATATTATTTTTGATTAGAGATATTGAATAATATATTTGTTATTTAAAGAAGAGAAAAGGATAAATTGTTAGAAGAGAGTGTGATGGGATGTAAGTGAAAAAGAAGAGAATATGAAAAAAAGGATGGGTGTAGGAGAAAAGAGAGAATGGAAGGAGAAGAAGAGGGAGGAGGGAGAAGAGGGAGGAGGGAGAGGAGAATAGAAGAGAAAGACGCGCAGCCAGGATGAGGATCAGGTTGGATAGAGAGAGGCGGTGAGAAGATGTTCGCGCAAAGAATGGTGAAAAATAAAAAATGAGATTGTGGATTATATGAGGTATAGAGAGGGAAAAATAAATGGTGAAGATATTTTAAAGAGTAGAGAGAAAAGGGATTAAGAAGAATTAAAGAAGAAAAGAGAAGGTAGATTGAAAAGTGAGGAGGGAGAAAGAAGGAGGAGAGGGAAGGGAGGAAAAGGAGATAGAGGAGAAAAAACGGAAGAGGGAGTAGAAGGGGAAAAAGGGAGGGGGGAAGAGAGGGGGAGGGAAAGTTAAATGAGGAGGGAGAAAAGGAAAGAGGGGAAGGGGGGGAGGACGAAGGGAGAAGAAGAGGGAGAGGAAAGAGGAAGGAGGGAAGAGGAGAGGGGAGAGAGAGGAAAGGGAGGGAGAGGGGAAGAGAGGAGGAGGGAAGAGGGGGAAGAAGGGAGAGAAAGGGAGAAAGGGAAAAAGGGAAGGGAAGAGGAGAGAAGGGGGAGAGAGAAGAGGAAAAGAGGAAGGAAGGAAGGAGAGAGAGAGAAAGGAGAAGGAAAGAGAAGAAGAGAAGAAAGGAAGAGGAGGAGAGGAAGAGAAGAGAGAAAAGAAAGAAGAGAGGAAAAAGAAGAAGGGGAGGAGAGAGGGAAGGAGGAGAGGGAGAAAGAGAAGGGAAAGGGAAGAAGAAGGAGGACGGAGGGAGAAGAGAAGGGGAGAGAAAGGAAAGGGAGAGGGAAGAAGAGAAAGAGAGAGTTATGAGGGAGAAAGGGGTAGGAAGGGTTTGGAAGAGGGATTGTTTGGATGATGGGCGGTTGTGGGTAAGAGTATTTTATGGAGAGGAATTGATATAGTATTATTTTTATTTTGTGTTTTTAACAATATTAAGACTGACGAACAGTAATTTATATATTTAAAATTTTAAACCCCTAACTTTTAGTTTTAGTTTTAGTTTTAGTTTATTTTTAGAATAGACACATCATAATCCCATTAGATCTCTGCCCTGACTAAAAATAAATTGAGTCAGTTACGCCTCCTTCAGCTTATTACGCAAATTTGCTCAAAAAGATTAAAATTTTTCCCAATTATCAATATTTTCACATCACTTTATGATCTCAGTATGAATATTTTGCCTCAGAATAAAACCAAACAGAAACCAGAGAATTAATTGCATTCAACAAAAGTTTTATTAAGAGCACAATACAAGACGCTCTAAGTAAAACACTTTAAGCCTGAACTTTACAATCAGCATTGTTCCATAAGCCAGCTTGCATAACCAGGTAGTTGCTCAGCTCGGTCATGTCTAGGTTGGAGAGCAGACTATTAATGGAGGGCAAAACATATTTTTCAAACATCGGGTTGACATAAGGCTGAATCTCCTCAGTGAACAACAGAGAGAAGGAATTGATGAAATCATTGAAATAGTTGTTTGCGGCAACGTCCATGTACTGATCCCAGTTGGCAGCCACGACACCAGCAACAAAGTATTGCAGGTTGAAGTCTTTGATGCGCAGTCCGTTGGAGTTGGTCAAGCTCTGGCCAAATGTGTATTCACCCACGAAGCGCCAGTCTGTGATTTTCTTGTTGATCAGAACGCTCTGGCGAATGGGCATTGGAAGACCACCAATGCTGAGAACACCCTCCACTTCATACGATCCCAAAATTTGCAGTGCGGGGAACATAACGTCAAAGGTGGCGCGCATGGTGTTCTGGTTGTAGCTGCCGCTCAGCACCTGGAAGTTGTTCAGACCAGAAATGCGGATGTTGCTCACATTGCCCACCAGGTTAGTATCTCCATTGATGTAGTCGAAGGCGTAGAAATCAGTTGTCAATGGGGCCATGACTGGAATGTTGTCGGCAGCAAAGCCACAGGGCAACATGTTCTTCCAGGCGTCGAGGAACATATCAAGGGCTTCACGATAGTTGACCAGACCATTGTCCTGGACGGGTGAGGCACTGGCGAAGGCGACCAGGAGCGCTAGAAGAACACACTTTGCAATCATTTTGCTTGGTTAATGGTAGAAAGAACTCTGTGAGGAATGGGTCGCACGCGTTGTCTTTTATAGTCGAATTCTTATCATTATCTATGAGTTGTTAAAGGGGGGCTTTGATCGATCACATTATAATAGGCTGTTTTGGCACTTAGTCGTGTTGTATCACGAAGTCTTATCGTATTAAACTAAACGATCTATTGTATGAGTCAGCAGCATAAGTCAATTTGATTTATAGGACTTAACATCAAGATGGCTGGAATGAAAATGAGTCAGCGCTGCTAAACATCCTACATTTTATTTAAGGCTAAATATTTCATTCCAATTGTAAATTCGGGAGTGAAAAGTTTATCTTCCACTATTAAATTACAATATTTAAATATCTGCTATTAATACTTATTTTAAGAATAAATATTAAATAATAATAGGCAGAGCTTGTCTAAAAATTTCCATTTCAATGAGAAATGCAAAATCCGTTTTTATTACAAATCATACAAAAAAAATAAAATATTGTATATAATTTGATAATAGATGAGGAGGAAAGGTATTTGAATCTATTATTCATATTCTGAAAGCTATTTTGATACTTAAATATTTGGTTAGTATTTTCAAGCAAATAAACATAATAAACGAACTTTAAAAAAACTTTTATTTCAATATTTTTTTTTTATTTCTATACTATTATTTAGTAAAACTTATGATATGAAAAAAATCATTGAGCTATCAGAATGAATTTAAATGCATAATCATTTTTAAATTTAGAAGTCAATAGGATTTCAAAAGTTACAAATTACCTTAATTATCATCGGTGTGGCGCCACTTTCATATTAACCCGAAGGTAGTAAATCTAAGCCATTACTCAAATAATAGATCACTTATGACAACTTCTTATGCAACAAGACAAATAATGTAATAACAGGCGAACCAATCATAATTCGATCAATCAAAGCATTCACAGATAATGAATAGACTATAAAAGACAACGCGTGCGACCCATTCCTCACAGAGTTCTTTCTACCATTAACCAAGCAAAATGATAGCAAAGTGTGTTCTTCTAGCGCTCCTGGTCGCCTTCGCCAGTGCCTCACCCGTCACCCAGGACAATGGTCTGGTCAACTACCGTGAAGCCCTTGACATGTTCCTCGACGCCTGGAAGAACATGTTGCCCTGTGGCTTTGCTGCCGACAACATTCCAGTCATGGCCCCATTGACATTTGATTTCTACGCCTTCGACTACGTCAATGGAGATACTAACCTGGTGGGCAATGTGAGCAACATCCGCATTTCTGGTCTCAACAACTTCCAGGTGTTGAGCGGCAGCTACAATAAGAACACTTCGCGTGCCACCTTTGACGTTATGTTCCCCGCACTGCAAATTTTGGGATCGTATGAAGTGGAGGGTGTTCTCAGCATTGGTGGTCTTCCAATGCCCATCCGCCAGAGCGTTCTGATCAACAAGAAAATCACAGACTGGCGCTTCGTGGGTGAATACACATTTGGCCAGAGCTTGACCAACTCCAACGGACTGCGCATCAAAGACTTCAACCTGCAATACTTTGTTGCTGGTGTCGTGGCTGCCAACTGGGATCAGTACATGGACATTGCCGCAAACAACTATTTCAACGATTTCATCAATTCCTTCTCTCTGTTGTTCACCGAGGAGATTCAGCCTTATGTCAACCCGATGTTTGAGAAATATGTTTTGCCCTCGATCAATAGCCTGCTTTCCAACCTTAACATGTCTGAATTGACTAATTACTTAACATCCCAAGCCGAGATGTGGAACAATGCCGCCTGCCCAGTACAGGCTTAAAACGAGCTTTTTTTGGTTTGTTCTTAATACAATTATAAATAAATACAAATTTAATGCAAAGTTATACCTCAATTTTTTCTGGGAAATTGAGATATTTTTATACCCTGAACTCATTAAAAATTCGAATTCAGGGTGTAATGTTTGTGGGCATCTGTTGTGGGCTATGTTTGTATAAAAGAAGCGTAAAATGTTTTGAATACATCTGATATGAATATGGTTCAGAGCATCAGACTGGGAGCACCAAAAAAAAGGGAGGGGAAGAGAGGGAGGAGGGGGGGGGGGGGGGGAGGGGGGGGGGGGGGGGGGGGGAGGGGGGGGGGGGGGGGGGGGGGGGGGGGGGGGGGGAGGGGGGGGGGGGGGGGGGGGGGGGGGGGGGGGGGGGGGGGGGGGGGGGGGGGGGGGGGGGGGAGGGGGGGGGGGGGGGGGGGGGGGGGGGGGGGGGGGGGGGGGGGGGAAGTAATAAATAAAAAAAAATTGTATGCATTTTCTGTGAAATTGATATATTTTTTATTTATAAAATACAAAATACAATATCAATGACTTTTATTATATTTATGAAAATATATACAAGCAGAGGTATACATTTTACCAAATTTAAAAAAAAAAATCATTGTTTTGCTAAAGCATTTTAATAGCCTTTACCTGTTGAAAATCAATACAGAAAATGTTTATGTAATTTTTTTTAATATATGTAAAATGCAAGTAAATGCATTTTATAAATGAATGCGTCGAACTAGGAAAGAACTTTGAAAACTTATGTATAAAATATTATCTTTATAGAATATGCAAGGCATAACCTGTATATATGAATCCAAAGAAAATTAAAATATAAATAATCTAGAAATACTATTCGAAGAGACCTAAAACGTTGAAGCTTATGTAAAATAAGAAATAAAAAAAAAAGCATTGTACTCAGTATGACCGGGCCTCCTCCTCTCAAGGTATTTATTTCTAATATATGTGAAAAATGAAATAAAGAAAAATCAATTACTTGTTGCATTTAATATACAAAAAGATATATATATATGTATATTAATTTCCGTTTTCCTTGTAATTTTTAATTATTTTTTTTAATTTGGCTTCACCGATGATATGACAGACTGGAAGATCCCTCCAGCTCTTTATCATAATCATTGGTGTATTTAATGTCCTCCTTTATGTCTGTATGCATGTATGATATGTATATTTTCACAATATCCTTCTACCCAAAGAATCCAAATTTAACGGATTATAAATATTTTTATTTCAGTGAAAGTCGAATATTTTAGTAAGCTTCAAATATATTTAGTTCAAGTTAAAGTTTGATAAGTAAGCTTAAACAGTGCAGACAGCATTGTTCCACACCTGGGCCTGCATAACCAAGTAGTTGCTCAGCTCGGTCATGTCTAGGTTGGAGAGCAGACTATTAATGGAGGGCAAAACATATTTCTCAAACATCGGGTTGACATAAGGCTGGATCTCCTCGGTGAACAACAGAGAGAAGGAATTGATGAAATCGTTGAAATAGTTGTTTGCGGCAACGTCCATGTACTGATCCCAGTTGGCAGCCACGACACCAGCAACAAAGTATTGCAGGTTGAAGTCTTTGATGCGCAGTCCGTTGGAGTTGGTCAAGCTCTGGCCAAATGTGTATTCACCCACGAAGCGCCAGTCTGTGATTTTCTTGTTGATCAGAACGCTCTGGCGGATGGGCATTGGAAGACCACCAATGCTGAGAACACCCTCCACTTCATACGATCCCAAAATTTGCAGTGCGGGGAACATAACGTCAAAGGTGGCACGCGAAGTGTTCTTATTGTAGCTGCCGCTCAACACCTGGAAGTTGTTGAGACCAGAAATGCGGATGTTGCTCACATTGCCCACCAGGTTAGTATCGCCGTTGACGTAGTCAAAGGCGTAGAAATCAAATGTCAGTGGGGCCATGACTGGAATGTTGTCGGCAGCAAAGCCACAGGGCAACATGTTCTTCCAGGCATCGAGGAACATGTCAAGGGCTTCACGATAGTTGACCAGACCATTGTCCTGGACGGGTGAGGCACTGGCGAAGGCGACTAGGAGCGCTAGAAGAACACACTTTGCTATCATTTTGCTTGGTTAATGGTAGAAAGAACTCTGTGAGGAATGAGCCTCACTCGTAGTCTTTTATAGTCGTATCGTTATCTATGGCTTGTTTTTAAGGCGCCTTTGATAGATTACAGTAAATTCGAGCTCGTCGTTTTAGTTATTGTAGAGATAGTTTGACATTATAGTAAACGCTCATGGATATCTTGTGAATCAACGATTTAACTTACAGTATTTTCGATATATTTTAAAATACTTCAATTATAATATACATATATTAATATATATGTTCAAGTATTCACACAATTCTAATGCTTTTTTCCTTCAAAAAATAATACAAAAGATAATTGTGTTATTTTGTAATTTTGCGTGTAATTTTCAGAGCGAATTACCTTGCTTTTTTTATATAAAAATGAAAGTTTTACCAATATTTATTTTGAATATTTACATTATTTCTATGAAAACTTACACACCTGCGGATATAAGAAAAATACAAGTATATATTCCTTCCGTTTCAGTGTTTCAGTGCCCGGCAGTTAGATTCTGTGTTTGGGAGAAAGGGCAAGTTAAAGTCATATATGTGATCTGAGTAGATATCCCGAGAAAAACATACCAAATGAAGTTTATCTACTCTGCAAGATTTAAAAAACCCAAAATTCCAATACACTTTTGATTGAAAATATGGATATAATATAAGAGACTCTCTTAGCTTGTAATACTGACTCATTCCATTAAAAATTAAAGTTTTGTCCAATCTGGCGCTTTTGTCGTAATATCTATTCAATTTTAAATTCAACACTCATTACTGGTAATTAAAATGAAATTAAGCTAATTCAAATCAGCATATATGCTAAGCATTTTAATTCATATTTTTTCCTCCTTTTCACAGTCAATATACATAAATATATAAGTAGTGGGTAACCCTACTGTCGGTATCTGTGACAGTGTTATCAGGCTAATAACTTCAAGAATCAATTTGCATATGAATTTCGTGTCGAAAAAATAGACTACAGCCCACAGTAACTTGGTGAGTCATATTTCAACCGTCCTTCTTTAGACTAAGTCTTCTAAGTCCTCTAAGTCGAATGAGTTTATCGTGTTGAGTCATACAATAAATTGGCAAGTTTAACATGATAAGACATTATGCAACGTGGTACCTAATTGCCAAAACGGCCAATTCAAATGCGATCAATCAAAGTGCCGCAAGACCAATACAAAGATAACAGACTATAAAAGACAGCGAACAAACCCAATTCCTCACACAGTTCTCTCTACCATCAGCCAAGCAAAATGATTGCAAAATGTGTTCTTCTAGCGCTCCTGGTCGCCTTCGCCAGTGCCTCACCCATCCAGGACAATGGCCTGGTCAACTATCGTGAAGCCCTTGACATGTTCCTCGACGCCTGGAAGAACATGTTGCCCTGTGGCTTTGCTGCCGACAACATTCCAGTCATGGCCCCACTGACATTTGATTTCTACGCCTTCGACTACGTCAACGGCGATACTAACCTGGTGGGCAATGTGAGCAACATCCGCATTTCTGGTCTCAACAACTTCCAGGTGCTGAGCGGCAGCTACAACAAGAACACTTCGCGTGCCACCTTTGACGTTATGTTCCCCGCACTGCAAATTTTGGGATCGTATGAAGTGGAGGGTGTTCTCAGCATTGGTGGTCTTCCAATGCCCATCCGCCAGAGCGTTCTGATCAACAAGAAAATCACAGACTGGCGCTTCGTCGGTGAATACACATTTGGCCAGAGCTTGACCAACTCCAACGGACTGCGCATCAAAGACTTCAACCTGCAATACTTTGTTGCTGGTGTGAAGGCCGACAACTGGGATCAGTACATGGACGTTGCCGCAAACAACTATTTCAACGATTTCATCAATTCCTTCTCTCTGTTGTTCACCGAGGAGATTCAGCCTTATGTCAACCCAATGTTTGAGAAATATGTTTTGCCCTCGATCAATAGCCTGCTCTCCAACTTAGATATGACCGAGCTGAGCAACTACTTGGCAATGCAAGCCGAATTATGGAACAATGCTGCTTGCACTGTTCAGGCTTAAAAATTTGCCTAAAGAATAATAATAAATCAACGAAGCACATTATTTCTAAACATGTTTTATTTTGATTTATGTTTGATCACACTTTATCTTCCCAAGCGATACTTTGTGTGCATGGCGAATATACTCATTACTCTGACGTGGAGCACTCTTCTGTTACATTTGGATTTAAAAGCAAATATATATTTTTTACACCTATCGGCAGAGACTGCAATCCAATAAATAACCGTTTACTGTACTCAACTCTTATATATTTTTATTGATTTAAATAAGTTGACAAATTTAGTTAGACAAAGTTTAAGCTTAAACACATTTATTCAAGATATTTTGTACCAATACAAAACAGAAAATTAACGTTCTTTGCCCAATCGGCCAACGAAGGCTGAAAAGCTTACAAGTTATTATATATTATAGTTATTATATACGCAATAATAAGAAAATTTGAAAATAAATGTTGTTTAAATATAAAAAAAAGATAGCTTAAAACGAAAGCGATTCGAAAATCACATCTTAACCAAAGATGTTATAAAGCGAGAGTTTTGATCAAAACATTTAGTAAAAATAATGAAACTTAAGGCATATAAGGAATAAATATGTACATATGTCGTCGTATATCTGACTATTTTCTTAGTGTAACAATTCATGAGTGCCTCCTACTGTTGGAGTAGTATTAGTGTGTCACAAGCAGATACAGTGAAAGATTGCTGAGACAAGAGGACTAATCCCTGCCAGACCTTTAAGGCGGCTTAGGACTATGTCAGTAAGACTATCTCCATTTAAAATCCTCATCCTCATATCCATCCATGTGTTGTTAAGGTACTAAATTATGATGTACAGGTTCTACACTTAATAATAGAGTTATGATTGTCAGTGGACGAAGAGATGCAACTTGAAATTGTCAATATGTTGTTGTACAAAATTCAAATACAAACCCGATTTACATACATGCATACATATCTACATTCAATATATGAAAGAACTTTGAAGCTCAGCACGAATCGAATTGTTCCAGCTCGTTTTATTTTATTTTTGTTAGCATAATTTTAGAATGATTTTAATAATTTCATAATTTTCAGGCTGACCGTTATTAGTCAAAATGCATACCAATTGGTGCTTTTAAGTTATTTAAACTATTGCTTTTAATGTGGGTCAGAGAAAACCCAATTGTAGTGTATGCCTGAAAGTATGCAATGAAATGTCGCATAAAATCTTTAAAATAGTAGTAGAGTAAATATAGTAGTAGAGCTATAGTAATTTATTAAACATTAATTTAATTATTGTTTAAAATTGTAAATTATATCAACAATTGTGGCTATGAAGAAGGTGTTTTGTGTTGACAACATGAGATCTACAAGCGAAGAACAACTCAACAAAGTAATACTTAGATACTCTCTACGCTCGTTCACAAAGTGAAGAGAGTATATCGGTCCAAGGCAGTGTCCGTCCGTTTGTCCTTATGAGTACATAGCGATTCGATAAAAGGAAAATGTATTTTAATTTTAATGCTTGCAGACAGACCCATTGAAATTGATATATTCACGCCAACTGTTGCATGTCGCATTAGTGAACCTTACAATTTTGACTCCTTTTTAAGTGAAGAAATTTGAATTACTTATAACGACCTATATAGGTTGACAAAATATGGGACTCCGACAAAAAAGAACTATATCCTTAAAGCTGAGATGAAGAAATGTTGCAAGTGTATCATTCCTAAACTCCTATACAAATAGACCTATTACTTATGGGGGCCGCTCGTCGGGTAACGTACTTACTTGTTTTAATCTTTTTTAGATAATAATGTCAGTTACCTTAATCGATTAATTGAAATGTCAGAGTCAAAATTATCGATAAGCAGTCGTTCACTTGAGCCCCACAAATATATATTTAGCATATCAGTAATGCAAAAATAAGTATTTCTTAGAAAAGTAAAATTTAGAATTCCTTGAAAAAAAATTAAGGTAAAGAAAATGAAAGAGTCTTTTTCCAAAGAAAACAAAAAAGTGAAAAAATAATACTCGTCCATGATCAAACAAAAATTAAATTATTATTCAAAAAGTGAAAGAGTATATTGGTTTTGTGCAATGCCCGTCTTGCTGTCCATCTGTCCGTATGAACGCAAACCATTTTGCCGCTAGAGACTTGAAATTTGGAATATATCTTCGTCTAAGAGCGTAGTAAATCGAGAAATAATACTATATCGTGTATCTCAAAAAAGCTTTTTTCAATATACTCTCTTTGACAGGCCAAGATTAAAAGGATATAGTGGATCCATAGGGGCATGAAAAAATAAAAAAATCTATATTTTCTAAATTTTTACTCCTTCTAAGCATTGGCAAAAAATTATTAATAATAAAATAAAAAAAAATAGGGCAGTTAAGTTACTGGAGACTCCTTCCTGACTCCTTTAGCAAAAAAGATTAAACTGTTTTTGGATTATGGAGGAGTATTGAGTATTGAGTCGGTAGCGCCCGTTAGGGATTGTCTAAGAGTATATATTCTAAATGCCAAGCATACAGGCAGCCGATCAAGCTTGACAGGCAGACAAAGATTAGACAAACATAAATATTCTTTTCAGTTTATGAACGAGTATAACAAATTGATTAAGGTTTGAAAAATATAGGGTTTTGTGTAATATTCATTTTAATTTGATTAGCATTTCATTTGGTAAAAACTATATTAACGATGGAGTGAATCCCGATGAATATGAATACCATGACTGTGATTCATTTCTTCATGTGCAAATTGGCAGTAATAAGTCTTTTTAAACCCCTTTTCGAAAAAGCCCGTTACGGCAAAGCTAAACGGCATGTAATCAATCAAATCCCCAATTGTGCGATACATAGATAAAGATACAACTATAAAAGGGTAGCAGAGCGAGTACATTTTCACAGAGTTTCCGAAACAATCGAGCAAAATGATAGCAAAGGCATTCCTGTTGGGTCTACTAGTGGCTGCCACTTGTGCCTCGCCCTTGACGAGCACGATCAACTATACTGAAGCCTTTGAGATGATGATCGAGGCCTTCAAGGCGATGGCACCCAATGGCTGTGCTTCCGAGGGTATTCCCATCCTTGACCCGCTCACCAACGAATTCTCCACCTTCAACTACACCAGAGGAGAGACAAGCATTGTGGGCAACGCGAGCAACATCCGAATTTCTGGTCTTAGCAACGTTATTGTCCTCAATGGCGAATACGATCCTAACACGTTCCATGTTAATTTCGACATCTTGTTCCCGGAGATTCAAATCTTGGGATCCACCATAATGGAAGGTGTTTTTAATGTGCTTGGTTTCTCTTTGCCCACGCAACAAAACACCCTGCTTAACGAACGACTGGAGCAATTACGCATTGTGGGTGAATACACATTTGCCCAGAGCCTAACCAACTCCAATGGACTGCGCATTAATGATGTGAAGCTGCACTTTTATATTGGTGAAGTGAGAATCGACAACTGGGACACACTATGGAGTATTTCGGGCAACAACTTTTACGATCGTGTTTCCGGCGATATGATTGCATTTTTGGCTAAACAGATACAGCCCAGCATGGATAAGCTGGTGGCCGAGTATGTACTTCCTCCGGTCAATGATATGCTCTCCACTCTTAGCATGACTCAGATTACTACGTTCTTTGTTGACATCGCCAAGGCATGGAGCAGCGAAAACTGCAAAGCTTCTGCCTGAAAAGATGAAATTGTTTAAAAAGAAATATATTGAGAAAATCTAAATCACATTTTTTCATTTAATCATAGTATAATTGTGTGCCCATATAAATAACCTGTAAATATTCATCAGTAACTGTTGGACAATCTAAGTGGAACAAGCGTCCTTGTCCTCAAAAGCTACTTAAATAGAGGAACTGGACCTCGTTGTTTTTTAGTCACTTTCTTTGTTGCTGCTGCTGCTCCTGCTGCTGCTGATGCTGTAATCCGCTTAAGTAACTCAGCAACAACGGGAACCGGAAATGAAAACCATACAGTGTGTAAAGCACATGGTGTGTAGTATGAGGGTACGGGCGGCATCGGTACGGCTGGGAGGCGGACAACTTCCGCTCTGTGAAGCTGGCGAGGCTGGGGAAACTGGTCGACTTTTTGTTTGAACCTAGCGATTGCAGCCATATGCTCGTCCTCCTTGTAGATGCTCGACGCGTCCCCGTGCAGGTACATGGATAGGAGAGAGGAGGACGGCAATGGGAAGGAAGCACGGCTCTTAAGCTTCACCGGAAATGAAGAATTGTTCGAGTTGCTCGAGTCCCTGTGACAGTTTCGGTGGTCGCTACCTGACATAGCCCCCAAGACAGAGACACCATGAATCAACCGAAATGTTACGTGCCCCACCAAAGCCCTTTATTGTTATTGCTGCAGCCAGTTTTAAGTGCTCATAATAGCGCGGACTTAACAAACAACAAACAGTAAATGGCTTTTTCGTATTGCGGTTTTCCGTTCTTTGGTTTATACTCCCACACGCCCATGCGCCCAGAGAATGACGGGTTCATCATCACTCACCCAGTTCCGTCTCCGTCTGTCTGCTTCCGGTGCACAGTCTAAGCCACAAGGCCGCTTTTCAGGTCCATTGTGCATTAATAAATTATTAGGTAATGTGAAGTGCATAAATTATAATTTCTTCATTCTGCCCAAATACACATTTGAGGTCTGAAACACTTTTGTGGGTGTGGCTACGCTAATTTTTGGGAAAATTCACTTTGGATATTAATGGGACAATTTGAATGCCGAACAGGAATGCTCAAAAGGTCTATTAGAAAATTGCAATTAATTTGCTTTAGCAATTTAAATACTATATAATCTCCATACTATATATAATATACATACTTAATTTGGTTTTAATTAGTACAGTTCGATTAGCGACTGCTCACTTCCCATTCGACCATCGGACAGTCTATTAACTTTGCACTCAAAAAAACATTATTTTTTTGTGTATTTATTTAATCAGCTTGCATTTCGTTCATTTTGTTCACAATTAGCAATATTTTGTTTATATGCTGTAGTATTTATTTATAATTTCATTCAATTCATTTGCTTCCATGACCCACATTTAATCGCACAATAATATTTTTGTTGCACTTTTTTTCTACTTTCACATATGGCTACTTATTAAGCATAAACAAAATGCAAATTATTTTTATTCAATTTGCAAATCGTCGCGCTGTGCCCGCTGTCCGAAGTACATCATAAATATTTCATAATTCATTACATATTCTAAAAGGTGCAACAACGATGACAGTTTAAATACATATATAAAACTATAGATATAATGTAATTTATAGATTACTGTTAGCCGAGCCATTATAAATATGTTGGGTCTGTTCATAATTTTCTCTTTTTCAAATGTGGTTATAGAAATTACATAAATGTATTAATTAGTCGGACCAGTTAAGCATGTGTTGCCTACAGACGACACTGAAAATTGATAACAATTGATTACATATATTATGAAATTCTGATGACATTTTTTTTTTAAACGTTAAATATGTTTTCGCACTTGTGCCTGGAGAAAGCTGAGCTGCCACAGCCACAGCTTCTATATAATTTATTCAATTATTCTCGTTACTCTTAAGATTTACGCATTTACAACATTCAATGTCCCCTTGTCATGGAGTATTCCTTCGACCACATTTACATAGACTGCATATCATGATATCATATATGATATTGAGTATATAAACGGTATGCTTCCTGACTCGCGTGGGTTAGCTTAGCAATATATTCAACCAATTTTCGATTCGTTCCATAATGATATTGTACATAGAGAATGTATATTTATGTAAACATATACGTATATTTATGAGTGTATGCAAATAGTTATAGTTTCTGGTTAGTTATATTTCATACATGTATATATATGTATATATAAACGTGGGGGCTTCTGTGTGGGCTAGGTAACAGCTCATAATACTCTTTCACTTCACATATCTAATAGCTAATATTTATGTGCACATCTATGCACACACGTATGTACTTATACATTAAACATTAACAATTATCAAATTGAATGCATTTTGGTACCAGACAAAAATGTACTTAAAAAATACAATTAATTTCCTTATTTTGTGCAGCTACAAACAGTTTTTCTTTTTTTCTTGTTTTTTGTCATTCTTTTTGTTCATTTTGTATAAATATAAAATGTATTATAAAAAGGTTTAAAAATAATTATGAAAAATTCTTGATAAGCTGATTTAGTGGGACACTCATTGAAATATATAATATTATTTCATAATATTTTAGACATACATACATAAATGCTTAATATTTGCGCTAAATATGTTGGGACATGCAAAACATATTCACATACATTTACTAAAACTATGTGTATATATATATATATATGTATGTATAATTTATTTTTTGTTCACATTTATAGACTTATCTATTTAAATTTTTTGAATTGTTCTATATTGTATCCATTTTACCAGTTTGTAATGCACATTTATGTTTATATTATAAGTTAATATTTTTTGTATATCTATTTTTTTTCTTTTTCAATTTTTGCTGTTGCTTTTGCTTTGTGATAAAAAATGTTCTAACAAACTTATGCTATGAATGTATGTATATCTAAATATACGCGTTATAAAAATGCAATTTAAAATATATTTTCAACTGGTTTTCACTATTATCGTTACAGCAATTCTGCTGCTTTTGGGGCACTGAAAACAAATTCGAGCTAATTTCACAATCGCGAATGTTATTTGATAGCCTTAAGCGAAATTATGCTTGGAAAAAACAGATGTTTGAATCAATCTTAAAAATACATTAATAGTATTTAGAGCTAGGGCAATACAATGATTCCCTCATTACTAATCGCCAAACAATATAAAAGGAACTAAATTTTACACTGCCTTGTATTAATATTCACATGATGTATGAAATAATGTCAAAAATATATATTCTGTTTTGTTTTTTTTACAATTCAATATGTTATGTAAATTATATATTAGTGCGTCACCGATACATAGACAGCTAAATATTTAATATAGTTTATGTATGTATATATATAAATTTTCTAGTTAAAAATTGCTTTTCGTATTCGAGTTCAATTTCGTTTCCTCAATTTCGATTCACTAAGCCATTTTGTTACACATTGACATATATTCGAGTACACAATCATACGTGATATTATATAGGGTTCTGATCCCTCCTCAACGCCTCTTCACCTCAGCCCACCGTCTAACATTCTAAACAAAAAAATCGCGTGCTGGAATGTTAAATAATTAAAAATAATCGGCTTGTCGAGCGATACACACACTTTCCACACAACTAACCGGCGACACACACATTCTGTGTGTTTCCCGATAAGATTTCCAGTTATCTAACATTACGATTTACCGCCTGATAACTCTAATTCTCTTATCTATGGCTGGGTGCAAATTACATTGTAAATGCGAAACTGATACAAAATAGAATCAAACCAAAACTTAATCAATTTATTGCCAGCCAATATCAATAGATGAACAAAAACTTCTAACTGATCGTTTACTGTTTATGTTCTCGAAGAGCAATGTCCCAAGTTTTCAGTGAGCTTCAGTCTCAGTTAAACGAAATTATTAAATTATTGATTTGTAAGTGAACTTAATGTATTTAACTAGCCGGCATTAGATACAGCATTTAACATCCAAAATCAATTTACATATTCGTATTTATTTTTGTATTTCAGTGTATTTATATTAATTATTTGGAAAACTTTGAACTCTTAGCGTCATTTGCAAATAGATTCATTGGTGTTTCTGTTGATTGCAATCAAAATTGTAATTATTTTATTATTAAATTACATGAATGTATTTAGATTATCATTTTATGTAAATCTGTAAGCATGTATGTTTTGGCAAATACTAAAATGACTCTCAATTTCAGTTTATAAAGAATCAATCAAACTAAATACATTTCTGCTTACTCTCATTGCTGTATTGTATGGCTTTTAACAAAGATTTGTGCGCGTTTTCTCATTTTCTATTTTTAATAAACATTCGCGTAAACAGTTACAATAATAGGTTTTTAAACTTTTGTGCATAATTGCCTTAGTTGGTCGGTGTATTTGCGGGTTTTGTGTATGTGTGTGTGTGTGTGTGTGTGTGTGTGTGTGTATGTGTGTATGTGTATTTGTTAAACAATTTCACATTTTCAAAAAATTCGTACACTTTCAGCTTAAATACTATAGATACTAGAACGTATGGCCTACACATACCAATAGCAATATAAAACTATGTACCGTGGCTATGCATTCAAAGTTTACAATCAGAGGCTGCGCATAAACATCGTATGATACAAATGCCATATTTTTGGATATATATGTATGTACGTCTATATACATATAGTTGGACAATAAATATTGCGCGTACGCATGTCTACGGGTCTAAAACTGTAGCTGCTCGTAGCAACATCATAATCAACTAATGGGCAGACATTGACTGTGCAATGTCTAGGCCTCTGTTTCGGCACCCTTTAAACGCAGGCGCGCAAAATCCTCGAAGATAATATCATCATCTTGGGCCTCATCGTCATCCAACTGTATGAGGTTTGTGGTGGTGGGCACATCCTTTGCCGATTGGCCAGAGGATGCCCCGGCGCCTGCATCAACTGCATCGCCCAGGCTAAGCAGCGGCGCTGCTAGACTAGCGCGCGGTGACCGGTCTCCCAGCACCGGGTGTTCCTCCTCCTCGGGTTTGGGGTGCATCAGCGTGAATGGTAGCTCGGCAACCAAGTCGCCGCCCAACAGTGGCGAACCAATGAGTAGCTTCACCTTAACCTTGTAATGCACCAAAATCCCCAAGCTTTCGCGCTGTGCGGGATTGGTAATTAGCGTACTTGAGGCCAGATTTGTATCCTCATGCTTCAGCTGTCCATCCAGCGCCAGTCCCCATTTATCCTTGTTATTTGCGAGCAGAGGGCACAACTCGAACACCTTGGAAAGCGTAAAGCCCGGCGCTACATTGCAGCCATCCTCCGACTCTATTTCGGCCACCACGGATTTGTATTGAGCCGTCGAAAAGAGGCAAATATCGGCAAACTGACGAACACACACCTTAATTTTCTTGACTGTGCGATTGGAATTGTTAGCCACGTGAACATTGATTGATATCTTTTCGCCATGATGATACAGCTCCTTGTCCAAGCTCGCCTCCAAATGTATTTTATTGGGCTTCATCATAAACTCCTTGCTCACCTCAATCGACGGCTGCTCTCCGGCCTTGGATGGTGCATACATCACCTTCCGAATCGTCAAACGCACCGAATTGCGCTTATGTGGCTTATCCTCAATGTGCTCGCCTATCGTTAGATAAATATACAAACAGCATTAGCTTTGGACTCAACTTGTTTTCAAGACGTATTTACATATTATATTTATCACTCACACACACACACACACACACACACACACACCCACACACACTCGTCATAACTCACATAGTTATGCATATTTTTCTTGGGGGTGTGTCAAACTCTATTTTGTGTGCGTCACAATTTGAACACAACTTTGCAACCAGATGATTCACGAGCTAAACTATCAGCATGTGGGATTATACCAGAGAGTATGTGTAAAAATAAAAATAAAATGACGCACCATTATCTCGGTACTGGGAAGCTGCTTAAAAATGTTCATTTCCTTGCCTCAATTTTAAATGAAATGAAAATAATTGAAAATACTTTCCATTTTGAGATCATAAATATTAGCGCTTGTTGGCGTCTGTCGGGGAGCCAGCGGCAGGGCAGTGCAGGGTTTATTGTTTATGCCAAAAACATGGCAGCTCCAACCCAGAGCAGAGCACATCAAATAAACAAATCAACAGATGCCAAGTAAATAAAAACATCTAGTACTCATCATGCCAGAATCATAGATGCCCTTACAACCGGTCGACATATAGAATGCAACTGTTATATGACAGCTCAATACAATTCAGTCGAATTAATAAACAACGATCACAATTATTCAAATATTGTTTCATTTGTCTGATATCAAATGTAAATAATAAGAGTCTCTGTTTTCATTTATTTGTTATTATAAAAATGAAAGAAATTGGATCCATTGTGTTGCTGCTTATAATTAATAAAAATTATAAAAATATTCCGTGAAAAATGTTTCAACTGAAGAGAAGTACCAATATCATGATTATTAATCAAATATCACACGGATCAAATGTCTGTTTGGTACTCAGTGAACTTTTTGCCTTCTGCACAGGTCAGCTAATTATTTGAATTTCATCCAAAACTAACTGAGAATTATAAATTTTGAAAACCTGGAAAATGCATAGGATATTGGTTTATTCAAAATGTAATAAAACCTGGGCCGAGCAAAGCCGGTTAAAGGCTGTACAATTCACATGCAACATTTTCGAGACGATCGTGAAAGTCTTTCTGCTGATGCTCTGATGGAAATCTTTAGAGCAAATTCTAAAATTGTTTATTTTTAATTTTAATTAGATGATTTTTATGGAAATATAAATGTGTGTATATGGCATATGCACGTATGTATGTATGTATGTATGTATGTATGTACATATGTGTATGTATATGCTATATAACAAACGTTAATGTCTGGAGCGTGCTACAAATTCGCATACATTGTGCGCTAGAGGGTGGCCCATTCAAACCCACCCAATTGGCATTTGGCTCAAGTTTGCTTTGAATAATCTTTTTATGGTTACACACCAATTGGCAGTGGCAATGGCAGCGGCGGGGGCAGAGGCGCCGCCAGAGACAGCATTGCTGGCAGATAAGAATGTCGACGCCGGCCAATAAAACCACCAAAAATTAACGGACAAAGCAAAGTGGCCACAATACTAAATACACACATATACACACACACACACACACACACACACACACACACACACACACACATCTATACATAGATAGCAATTTGTGCGCAATAAAAACAACAACAATGCAACCGCAAGAGGCGCTAGAGCGAGACAGCCTGCGTTTGGAGCAGAGCAGCACAGCGCGCATAGAGGAGATCCCAAGTGAGAAATGCGAATGCGCGTGCGAAACGCAAACATGCGCGCGTAACTCCCAATAAATCGCTGCTAAATACGCTGTATGCGCTTCTTCTTCTTTCCTTTTTCGCTGTTGTCAATTTCATTATTGTTGCAAAATGAGAATGAGAGGCGCAAGACGAAAGCTGAGCATGAAGCAGCAGAGCGGGATCGGCAATTACGCTTTTGGGTCATTGCTGCTGTAGTTTTTTTTGTATTTTATTATTTTTTTTTTCATTTTTATTTTTTAGCTTACTTAAGCACTAAAAAAACAAAGATACCCAGCTGCGTCGAGTTTCCAAGAAGCATTTATGTAAGTGCTGAATGTAGGAAAAAACGTTGCACGTCAGCGGAAAGACGCCTAATTAAAGCAACTGCGACTGCGACTGAGACTGCGACTGCGAGAGCAATAGAGTCGAATTCCAATTAGAAGCGTCGAATTCCAATTAGGTGGCTGCGCTGCGTCATCAACGTACGGCATACACAATGACATTTTGCGCAGTCAACGCAGTTGGATTAATTAACCCCGCGCGTGACACATGCGCCAACTAACAAAGCCATACATTCCTTTTTTTTATAATAAAAATATTTACTATGTACATATGTATGTATACAGCTATAGGCGCGGGCCACGAAATTTTATATATTTCACCCCACACACACGCACACACCCAAACATAAATGCCACGAAAAACTTACCCACAAAAGCCTTGAGTTCATAGTCCACGCCACAGGATTTGCCAACATCGCCTGGTGCTGGCTGCAAGGACACCGAAGCCGGACAATAGGGCGGCACTTCAAAGTAAAATGGATGTGCATTGGGTCCCAGCTTTTTGATGAGCCGCTCTTGCAATCTGGTCATAGGCCGCTCCAATTGCATTGGCGGATAGATTTGTTCGTGGGCCAAATACAAGTCCTTGCGAAACGTCAGTCCCAGCACGTCCAGATCCTCACGACCGTATCGAAAGGCTGCCAGCACCTGGCCAAACACTTTGCGATCCTTCACATACTCCGGATCAATGAAAACAACACCGTCAATGGGATCCACATGCGTGACATGATCCACAAAGTCGCGCTTGCCCAAATAGACTGTGATTTTTCCATTCGATGAACTCTTCTTAAACACTCGCGTCGCCTGCCTACGCGAACTGGCATCGCCACCAAGCTCATCAAGGTTACCTACTCCGCCGCCACCGCTGCCAGCACTGCCGGCTGCAGTGGCATTGACAGTGGAGCTGCCACCGTTGCCGTTGCCATTGCCATTGCCATTGCCGTTGCCGTTGCCGTTGCCATTGCCATTTCCGTTGCCATTCCCCGTTGAGCCAGCTCCGCTTCCGTTCGTGTTAGCGCTCAGTGTATTCATTGTCGTCGTCGCCGTCACCGTCAACGTCGTTCTGGACGTTGGGATACTGCTGCTGCTGTTACTGCCTCTGTCTCTGCTGCGTTGGTGTTCGTTAACTCTGCTGCTCACTGTGTGACGCCACTGCTGCTATTGCTGATACTGCTACTGCTGCTGTTAGTGTTTGCTAACGCGCTCTCTTTGTTTTCAAGCACTTTTAATAATAAATATGTGTGTAATTTAATTTTTTTTTATGTATACTTAATGAGCAACAGCGCCACACAACTTCTATCGCCATCTAGTGTTTACAGTGTTGCACAAGACATAAATGAACTAGTTCATATTGCCACTAATCAACACTAACACAGTGCTGCCACTTGCGTGTAAATAAATATTTTTCTCTCAAGTAAGCGCGGTCACACTTTTTCTCAATTCTTTTCCACGTGCATCTGAGCATACTGAAGCACGCGTTCTTCACAGTTTCCCGGTTATATTAACAAAAAAACTTTAAAAAAATGGCACAAAAGAAGCTGGGTACCAAGAAGACTGCGGGCAACAACAAGCGCGGCCCAAAGGCAAAGCAGGTTGAAGAGGAGAAGCCTGAAATGAAAGTAGAGGCCAACGAAGACGACTCAGATGCCGACGAGGAGCAGAGTGGAGTTAACTTGGACGATGGAAGCGACTCTGAGGTGTGTATAAAATCCAATATAATTAAAACCAGTCCAATGGCAAAACCACGTGCTCGAAATTTTTCCTAGGCTGGTGATGAGGCAAACTTGCAAGACTTAGATGCTGAGGAAGCAGAAGATGATGATGATGATGAAGAAGATGAAGAAGATGATGAGGATGAGGATGACGATGAGAATGATGTCGAACCTGGCGAGATATCAAAGGTTTCAAAATCAGCCAACGAATCTGATGATGATGACGAGGACTCTGACGAAGAGCCCGATGAAGCGCCAATTGACAAGAAGATAAAAAAAGCGGATGCATCCAAGAAGGCTGGCATTCCAAAAGTAATCGTTGGTCGTATTCCTCCTGAAACTCCCAAAGAGCAAATTCTATTCGTTTCTGGACTCCCAAATGGTAGGTGAAACAAAGCCCAGGCGCCTATTAAAAATGGGAAAATTTTAAACTTATGTATGTTAACATCCATTACTTTTATCAGCATACAAGCACCTGGAACTGCTTGGTCTTGTTTACCAAATTCGGTCCGATTGCCGTTCTTAACCGGATTAAGACAAAGGCTGGCGGTAATAACGTAGTCATTGCTTTTGAGTCTCCCGAATCTGTTGATGCCGCGCTAGCTGCCAACGAGAAGGCACTGACGCTCAATGGCCAAGCCGTAACAGTGTCTCGTCCGCACAGCCACAGCGAACTTAATGAGCGCACTGTTGTCGTGGGATTGATTGGACCCAATGCCAATGCGGATCAAATTTCAGAACATTTCAAAGGTTGCGGTGCCATCGAATGTGTTAACTTTACCAACAATCGTGTACTGCCCAGCGCTTATGTGCGCTTCACTTCGGTTAGCTCGGTGCCCAAAGCCCTGAAATTGACCAATAGCGAATTCCACGGCCGCTTCATAACAGTTCGTGAGGAGTCGTACAAAAACAAACAGCTGAAGTCTCCAGCATGCACATTGACAATTCTAAACACAGGCAACCATGAATCCTTCAAAACAGATACTATTGAGAAGATCTTCAAGAAACACGGCGAGATAGTAGATATTGATACTGTATGCACGCGAATGATTTTGGCCTTTGTTACGTACAAAACAGCTGAGCAGGCCGAAAAGGCGCTGAAGCAACTAAATGGCAAAACTGTGAGCGATCTGGAGATTAAACTGGAGCCCTACCATTACAGTTCCTCGCCCCGTACGATTTTCGTGACGAATTTGGCTCCAGGTGCGTGATTATGCAAGCATCTTTTACCTTAACATTTACCAATTTCTGAATAATTTGTTTATTATAATTAGGTGTCGAAGAGCAAGAGCTAAATGAAATATTCACAGAAGCTGGAGAAATTGAGAGCATCAGAATGCTGCCCCACAAGGCGATTATTAAATTCAGCACTGACGATGGCTTCTGCAAAGCCTTCCTGTTGAATGAGCGTATAGTGCAGGGCCAACCAATTTTCTTGGAGCCGAACTCTACGCTAAAGATCAAACTGCTCCATAGGAAAACTAGAGGCAAGCCCCAAGGAAGACCTGCTGGTGCTGCACCAGCTGGAAGTCCAGCCAAATTTAACAAGTTTACCAATAACCACAATAATCCTAATCAGAAGAAACCTTTTAACAAACGTCCAGCACAGGACAATGGTGGTGCCGCGCCGAAACATTTTAAGAAGGCCAAGAAGGTCTAATGTATCTTTGGTTAAGCCGTCTAACATCCCTAATCTTAAGTCTAAAAAGTTAACCAACAGCCCAATGCAACAACAAACAGTGCATTGATTTTAGTTTTATAAGCTGGCAAGAGTTGTCTGCGCCTCCCATTCAAGATTTGTATTTGAATATTTTATGACATGCTAATAAAGTCGAGTATCGCTAATTGTTAACATTTGCCGGCAAACGCGCGTTTGCTCAACAATTTCGCTGCCTTTATGGGCAGCGACTCTGCCCAAAAATGAAAACCTGTAAGACCCAACGAGAAATAAATTGCAAATTTCCAACACGTACAGCAAAACAAAAACCTGAATGTCAATGTGTGTGTGTGTGTGTGTGTTTGAGTGTTTGTGTTTAACCACTTTGAGTGCCTGCTGCCGGCTCCCATTGGCACATGATTCATTACACTTTGCGCACACTGTCGTCGCTCGAGACTCGGGTGATTCATGCTGGCCCAAGTCAGCCAATTTCACACGCAACGACACTTCATTTCTCTTTCTCCAACATGCACAGCGGCGCTCCCATTGCACCACAGTCGTTGTCCTCGCATCTTAGCTCATTGCGATCCCATCCTCCACCTAGCCCAATGCAAATTAACAAAGGGGTCAGCAATGGGGCGCGGCTGAGTCACATAGCGGAAAGGAGCGCAGTTCATGGCGCCGCTCCTTGCAGCTGTGACTGTGGCGATGATAACAAAAATGCGCTACTAGCCGTATGAACTAATTGCAGAAACCTACTTAGCTAATTATTTATAATTATTACGAGTGAACCCAGCTGGGAATGGGCAACTGTTTTGTCATTTCATTATCATTTTTACTTTTAAGTATGATGTCTTTATAGAGGCCCCTTCATATGTATAAAGTATTGTATGTATGTGTATGCCGACAAGTCTCTCAGATTAAAGTCTTATTCATGTTACTTTATGTTAGAAAGCACATAAGATATATGATAGATAACCCTGATAAGTCCAACAACAACAGATAATTCTGCATTCTTGATCAAAATTTGTTATTTATGATTTATCATGTTTCGTACATCGAATTCATATTTTCAATAACATCAAAGTCTGTCCTCATTAAACTCTATATTTACGTTATATATTATTCTAAATCGCACGACTATATTATATGGTTTCATTAACTTTCATAGCTTCATTCTTTTTTATATATAAATTCTAAAATAAATTTATTAATTGCTTTCAATTAACCACATCCTAATCAGCGCACTCAGCACACTTGCTCGCAAATTATAATGATTCACTAAATGAATGTTATACTAATAGGCAATTAGTTTTACCTTATAGAAGTATTTTTTTTTATTAAATACAAATTTTTATATAAATATATTTTATATAATTTATCAATATTATATCATTCATTCATAATACTCGCTAGGGAATCCATCTAAAGGAGCCATTCATTTTAAGAGAAGGCAAAAGTGAATTGTTTTAAAATCGTATGATTATTATCTGAAAGTAATACTTACTTAAGAGTAAAGAGTTTCTTGGTAAGGCGCACATTCTACGTGACGGCTGATGGATGCAAGTCCTCTGCGAAAAAGGCAGCGTCCTGGGCTCCACTCTATATTCCATATTCACAGCTGATATGGCAACAGACTCTGCAATAGCCTGATCTTGACTACAGAGATGTACTAATTGCGACCTACGCTGACGGTACTGCGGTGCTCACAAAGAACAGCTGGATGCCTCAGGCCACAGATGCACTCCAAGAATATTTAGACGCTTTCCAGCAATGGGCTCAGAAATGGAATGAATGCATCAATGCGGACAAATGTGCAAACAGTAGTTGCCCTGGTGTCAGTCTCAATGGCAGAGTGATGAATCACACATTGGCCCACGAATACCTCTGTGTTATCGTGGGCAGGCATGTCACGTCGCTGCAGCACTCATTGAGGACTAAATCTGGAAAAATGTTGTGGTTGCTTGCAGCGCGTAACAAGCTTTCCTTGGACAACAAAGTAAAAATTTATAAGAGCATCCTTGCTCGTGGCCTCTTCTACGCTATCCAAGTTTATGGTATTGCTGCCAAGACGCACCTAAACAAACTTCGTGTTCTTCAGGCAAAAGCACTGAGGAAGATCACTGGAGTCCCTTGGTACATGAGAACCAGAGACATAGAGCGAGACCTCAAAGTTCTAAAAATTAGAGACAACATCCAAGAGGTGGTTAGAAAATAGCTCGAGAGATTAGATTCTCAGCCAAACAGATTGGCCAGGCGGCTAGGTACTGCAGCTAAAAGAGCTGCTGGCCCCCGCACCTGTACCAGGAGAAGACTCAGACGTCACCATCCTCAAGACCTGCTGGACCGAGGCTTGACATGATTATGCCTTGTAAGCTTCTCCTATGTCAACTGCACCCTAAAACCTCTTCCTTCCACTAAGATATGTATACTACATATGTTAGTTGTTATATAGCTCTAAGAAGATATTTATAAAATATTTCTGTTTAGATTAAGTTGCCTAAAAGGTAGCAGAACGTTAGCCAACTAAGATTTCATTACAATAAAAAAAATACTAACTTACATATATATATATATAATATATATATATATATATATATTTATATATATATATATATATATATATATATATATATATATATATATATAAATTTTTAAATATTCCGCTGAATCATAAATAGCATTTCAATCAATTTCTGCTGATGTCAATCAAGATAACTTACAAATTTGCCCTCTTAAATTAGTTATCCTAATGGAAACGTTATTTTACGTGAATCGTAAGATAATTGAGCTTTTAATAAAGCATTTAGACTAATTAAACAGATAAACAGGATTTAATAAACAATATTTAGATATAGCTTTTAGGCTTGCTTAATCCAAATCTGAAATCACAAAAGCTCAATCAAGTCAAAGCTGCACTTGACGTCCTGTAACATTAGGAACTTATTTCAACTTTGAACTTACAACTTCAATAAATGTCGTTACGATCTCTTAGACTCTTACTTCATCTCTGTCAAAGTCCTTTATACATTTGATCAACAATGATGCGTCAACTGCAGAGACTATCTAGATGATAAGAAAGATTTTATTTTTGACTTCGAAAGGATTCTCTCGATATTGATAGACAAAGACTGGAATCTTGAAGACAGAATATTGACTTGGCTATTTTGATATCAGATTTGGATGACAACAGATTCGATATCAGATTTCGGAGTAGATCATCTTCAAAACGTATCACGACAGAGCTTTTCTGGTTTCAGCTTCCAACTTCTTTGTACAGTCCAAATCTTGTTTAGTAAATCTCATCAAATTTTGTTAGCATTTGTGATAAATGATTAATAATTAATTATATATGAACTCTACCCAAATTCCCAGGAAAATATCATTTTCGATCTTTAGTTGATTTTGTATATTTTTAACATTTATTAGTAATAAATTGTTGTTGCAATATTGGTTTCATTTCAAATTGGTTTATCCATTTGCTGCTACACGTTCACAATATGTACTTGTTGACTTGATATTTGCTGTACGAGTATGTATGCATGTATGCATGACGTATGTAATGTACCATAGTTATAGGTATATGATGTATGTATCTATGTAGGTGAATGTATCAGTTAATGCGCTTCTCTTGTATATTTTTGATAATATGTATTTGTGTGTATTGATAATAATAGTATTCACTTAGTTTTGCATTGTTTTTTTTTCGGTTTTTATCAACTTGTTCATAATACATATATATATATATAAATATATTTTTAATGGATAATATTTAGAGCTACGTATATAAGTCGTTTTATATAGTACTTTCAGTTTGTCTGCAACCCAGTTAGTATAAATGCTTCAAAAATGTTGATTCGATTCGATTCGATTTGATATTGTCTAAATGCAATGCAAGAAAACAATCAAACAGCTAACGGTAAACGGGCCCAGAGACAGAGACCCTGCCCCAAAGCCCGATACAAAACGGCAACTGTTGGCCCAATGAATGAATCACTTGGATCAGTCTCTCTCTCTGAACTTGACGGGACTTGAGTCGGTGCCAAGTCAAGCTTAACAAATTACGGCCGTGAATGTTGGTGGTTTTTTTCTCTCTTATTTTGTCTGGGGGTGTTGTCAATGGAGAGTGGGCTGGGCGGGGCAGGGCCGTTGGTCTACAACTCTATAACTCATTTTGTATTTAATATATTTTTTTCAATTTTCCTTTCGACTTGTTGTCTATATTTGTATTTAGCAATAAATGTAATTATTATTTAGCTTACGCTTTAAACTTAGCAATTTAGTTATAATAAGGCAAACGAAAGTGAAGGGCACTGGGGCGGGACTATGCAAACCATAACGCAAATTGAATAAATACGATTATTAACTATTTAAGTAAGTGTATGTTTTTGTATATAGCAATCGGAGCGTCAGGCATGCGTACGCATTGTAAATTTCATTTATGTATTTCTATATATATTTGGTATATAGACAAGCTTTCAAATCTAGCAACTTAACGTCTAATAAATAATCTTTCCCTTTGTGGATTTACTTTAAAACTTTTACAAAAAAGCAGGCAAAATTGGTATCTCAATGCATATTATAAGTACGTACAATAAATTCGAATCGTTGACGCTTTTTGGTAACTCTTCTCTCTCCCCTTCTCTCTCTCTCTCTCTGTATGTCTCTACATAATATTTAAAATTATCAAATCTATGTGGGACTTAAAGCACTTTTTAGCAACTAAATAAAAATGATAATAATATTAATAAAATAGGAAATAAAACAAAATAAAAAGAATTGTTTAATGCTTTTGTTTGAGATTTTTTTTGCTGGTTTTTTTTATAAATTTTTAATTGGTAATATCGTTTTAAACATAAAGTATAGAGTGTGCAAAAGTTACATTAAATGTTCAGCTTGTGCTTGATCTTTTCGCTGCATAATTAACAAATTAAAAATTAATAATACAATACAAATCAAATTCTGTGTGTGTGTGTGTGTGTGTGTGTGTGTGTGTGTGTTTGCGCGGAACAGAATAGTCTAAAATCAAATCAAATTTCGGGTTTCTCTCTCCTGGATTTCTGTTCAGATTTCCACTTGGCATAACACTGGGGGTAAAGCGCTGCAAGCACTACACTACACACTTTTAGTTTCATAATCAACTTTTAAGTAAATTGGAGGAACGTATAAATGTATGCATGCTGCGTATACAATGTGTGTGTGTGAGTGTGTTTGTTGGGGAGTGCACTTAAAGGAAGCACCCTAAAAAATGTTGACAGTAAAAAACACATCAAATTCTATCATCAAATTTTTTTTTATAGCGCACTGTGGTTCAGTTTAGCATTTTGCTGATCAAATTCTTGATAGCTGCGCT
Organism: Drosophila leonis; assembly: GCA_035045365.1. Lineage (NCBI taxonomy): Eukaryota > Metazoa > Arthropoda > Insecta > Diptera > Drosophilidae > Drosophila > Drosophila leonis. The sequence goes on from JAWNPC010000896.1 coordinate 2,952,858, forward strand.
TTTTTTTTGGATCATTTTTTGTTTTTTTTTTTCTAAATTTTTGTTTTTTTTTTTGTTGATTAGTTTTGATATTTGAAATATTACGTGTTAGAATGCCAACTACGAGCTACATTTATAACTTGTCCATTGTTTCTGCCACACTTACACCATTATGCTCTTGTATAAGTGTGTTAATATATATATATATATTTTTTTTGTTCGTTATTTTCTTATTTTTTTTATTTTTTTTTTTCGTTCTTATAAAACACTTTTAGTTTTTTGTGTTTTTTTTTTCGTTTCGTTTTTGCGCTCCAAAGATTCTTTCTCGTTTTCAACTGAGACACATCAAAATTGTTCGTTTAATGCGTGAGCAAAAAAATATAAAAAAATAGAGAAAAAAAAACAGAGCGTGAGGAACAATTATAATATTTAAAATGTAAAAAAAATGAGCCAAAAATATGGTAAATGAGCAAAAGAAGCGAGCACACAAAAGGAAAAACCTTAACAAAATAGCACAAAACACTAATCGACTTTGGGCTTGGAAAAATCGTATTTGTGCCACACAAAATAATGTCGGAGCCGTTTGCGTTTGGAAAGGGAGGCATATATGTTTATATATATATATATAGGAATTTTAAAAAATAATGGACGCTCCACTGAGCCACGACTTGGAAATGGAAGAGGAGGCAGGGATCGCAAAATTTCGCAATTCGCTTTTCATGCGCAAAATACTTTTTCATAATATGTTTATAATATTAGTAAAGTAGTTTCTTTTTTTTTTATTTAACTCCATTAGTGATCAACTCATCTTCGGCTGCAGCTGCGCGCCGCCTAGAAATCCAGCAGTGCCACCTCTGGGGTTTGCTGCTGTGGCTCCACATGGGTGGTTGGCAATGCCTCTTGCGCCGCCTCCAGTGCATCGTACAAGCCATTGCCATTCTGTTCCAGTTTGATTTCTGTCTCGTTCAAGCCATTGCCAGCGGGAGTTGGCTCTGGGTCAACTGATGCTGCTGATGGTGCAGTTGCTGCTCCGATTGCTGTCTTTGCTGGTGTGGTGCCCGTTGGCCGCTTGATTTTCATGCCTGCAGCTGGTGACGTTTTAGCGATTTCTTTGGCTTTCGGTTTCAGCGGCGAGCTAGAAGCATTCTTCAACGGGGACGACTTGCGCTGTGCAGCAGCTGTGCCACTTCCAACCGACAGCTGTGGGCGACGCGCGGTGCTGGCACCACCAACTGGCGCCGAGTGTGTGAATTTGGGCGCCGGACGCGCCGTAAAAGTCTTAGTAATGGTAGTTGTTGTTGTTGTGTTGCTGGCAGAGCTGCCGTTGGCTGTGGCCGACTTGATGCGGGTGGTGCTGGTGCTAGTGGTTGTGCTGTTGCTGGGCTTGGCCACGCCATTGGACAACGGTTTAGAGGGACTGCGCGCACCAGACAAACTGCCAGTGGTGGCCGGCGGCTTGCGCAGCGTCGAGGACAGAGTGCTGCGCGGTGAGAGGGCCTTCGGCTTGGCAGCGGTGGTGGAGCCAAGGCTGTTGGGAGTGGTGGCCGGCTTGCTGGCCGTCAGCTGCAGACGCGACTTGGTGGCAGTTGCTGAGCCATTGCTGCATGTGGTAGAGCTTGGTACTTTGCGGGCTGTAGTTGTGGTCGTGGTGCCAGCAGTGGAGCGTGCTGCGGCTGTTGTTGCAGGCTTGGCAGCGGTCTTGCTCAAGCTGCCAGCCGTCTTGCTGGCCGGAGCGGTAGCCGGGCGAGCGCTGCTCAAGGTGCTATTGGTGGCACGCGCTGCCGGCTTACCAGTCGTATTGCTGGCCGTAAGCGGCTTGCGTGCGGTTGTGCTGCTCGTCTTGGTTGTTGCCGATGTGCCTGATGTTGTTGTTGTGGAAGCATTGGTTTTGACTGCACCGGCAGCGGGTGCAGTGCGTGGGCGCGCAGCTGTGGCGCCCAACGCGGTCCTCTTTGTTATGGGAGCAGGTGACGGCTTCTTGGCTGCTGCGCTCGTTGCTGCAGGTGCTGCTGGTGCTGCAGCCTTGCCGGTTGCCTTCTTGAGTGCATCACTGGGGCTAGCCTTGATCTTGGGCTTGGCGGCAGCAGTAACAGCTGCGACAGTAGCTCCAGCCACAGCTGCTGCTGCTGTAGCAGCTACTGCAGCAACGGCGATGTCAGCCACTGGTGTCACCTCAGCTGGCGGATCAGCAGCTGCTGGCGCCACCTCGACTGGCTGTTCAACAGCTGCTGGTTCACTGGGCTCACTGAGGAGCACGGCGGGTGTCTCCTGTTGCAAGGGCTCGTTAGGCTGTTCCACAGCTGGAGCTGCTGGAATCGACAGCTCCACAATTGGCTCAAGTTCACTGGCCACTGGCTTTACGTCCTCCTCGTGGCTTGCTTCGGGTGTTGGCTCTGGCTCTGGTGTCTCAACGCTGGCTAGACCATTTGTGTAGGGTGGAGCGTCGGCATTGAGCTGATGCGACGATGACACCTCCTCGATGAGTTCATCCTGCAGTTGTAGTTCGTTGTAGTTTGCTTGGATTTCCTGTTTAATAACTGGTTCATCCACCTGTTGCAGCTCCTCCTGGAAATGGTGCTCTTGTTGTTCGGGCTGCAGAGCCATGATGTCTTCTTGCTGTTGCTGCTCCTCCTGGAAGAGCAGCTGCGAGTCCTGCAAAAGAGGCTGCTGCTCCTTCTGCAAGTGCTGCTGTCGCTCCTCCTGCAAATACTGCAGCTGCTCTTCCTGCAAAAGCTGTTGCTGTTTCTCATTGTGTTCCTGCTCCTGGATGTTCTGTTGTTGTTCCGCCTGGAAATGCTGTTGCTCCTCCTCCTGGAAATTAAGCTGAGATTCCTCCTGGAAGTACTGTTGCTGCTCGTGTGTCTCCTCCTGGAAGTGCTGCTGTTGCTCCTCCTGGACAGCTTGCTCTTGCTGTTGCTGCAAAAAGTGTTCCTCCACGTCGTTTAAAAAGTTCGCTTCGGCCTTAGGCTGCTGCTCCACCTCCACCACATCCTCGAAGGCAAATGGATTACTGGCTGGAGCAGGTTCGTCTTCACTGTGGATTCCATAGCCGGTAGCTGTATTCAATTCAGCATACTCCACCTGCAAAATACAAAAGAGGGAGGAAATTATGGATTAATATCTTGATATATAAATACGAATGAGCAAATCTCTTAAAGCACCACTTGGAATGCATCATGCACAATAAATTTGAAATGTTAATACCCTTAGCAGATTACGATGGCGATGATGATGATGATGATAACGATGACTAACAACAACAAGCTGCCCAAAAACAAAAGGCACTAAGCAATTATAACAACAGCTATAGCAACAGCAACAAGAGCATTTGGCCTCTGTCTGGCTGTCGTCTTCTTCACGCACAGACAATGTCGACATCGACATCAACATCGTCATCTGGCCTCCCCATGCCTCAATGCTTCGGTTGACGCCCCGCTGTCCCCTGTTAAATCGATAAATGCAATGAGCCGGCACATGGAGCTAAAATCGCTGGAAATGTCTTCGTTTTTCGGTCTTTGCGTTGGAAAAATATGGTAAAGATTTCTTATTTCTTGCTCTCATTTCGTTATTTATATTTTTTAGTTTTATTTTTATTTTTTGGTTTTTCAGCTTGTTTGCAATTGTGCGTCAAGAAAATGTTACTTCTGGTGTTATATGTTATATGTTAGGGCCTGTTCATCCCCCCAGCCTGTCAGTCTGTCGCCTTACCAAGTGAGCTCTGAGTGCAAGCTGTAAAAATAGAAGCGACCGCAAAGTACAAACTGTTTTATATATGTAATTATATATACACATATGTATATCCATATACTATATATGTATGACGTGGCAAATAGCAGCGAAAAAAAGCAGCCCAGCAAAATAAACGAAAGATTCCCCTTTCAACCCAATAAATATATAAGATGAACACAAGTGCGATGCATCTGTATGCGAGGAGCTATTAACTTTGAAATACATTGGGCCAAGTGTAATCAAAATATTTCAAAATAAGTTAATATGTTAGGCATACAATGCACATCTTATTGATTACAATTATATTAATCTAATCAAAAATAAATTCTATACAAATTTTAAACATTCTAATTTCCTAGTTGCTGCTATTAACAGAGAATTTTGAACTCCATTAGATTGAATTATAACCATAAAAAGTTAACATTTATTCGAATGTTAACATTAATGTTAACCATCCATCAAATAAGTATATTTATTGCTAACAAAGTGTGGGTGACCCCAAGAAGCGTGCTATAAAATAAAAGCAAGTAATGCTGGAAAAGTTGTTCCAGGACAGAGACAGAGATATATGCAGAGGGAAATGTGGCAAAGAGAGAGAAGAAGAGAGCGTGTGCAGGGCGCAGTGCAACATCCCTCAAATGAGGCACGAGCCACAGCAGACAGCAGATTCTGCTGTTCGTCAGCTGTGTCTGCATATTTGTGAGGGTTGTGTACAAACACACACACACACACACACACACACATGTAGAACAACTCGAATTACTAATGCATACAAATTATAATAATGACATCAGCAGCGCTGGGGCGAACTTGTGAAAGTGAGAAAGCAGCGAGTGTAGCGACTGGCAATGTCATGACAATTGCCAGCAGCCGCAGCCGCAGCAGCAGCAGCAACAACAACACCAACGAAAAGAAATTACAGCAAAGAGCGATGACATAGCGCGACAAACGCACACATTCAAACAGAAAGCAAAAAGTCAGATGGCAGGAAGCGTGTACTGTGACTCGGCATTAGTTTTGGCGGCGCTGTCCAACAGGGTACAAATGTAGCGTTAACATTTTTTCCGGCACTTTTCTTCTAGCACGCAACGCAAGACCACAGAGCAAACGCAGTCGCTGCCGTCGCGACGTCACCGTTCGTTCAAGTAGCAGTCGTCGTCGCCGTCGCAGTCGCTGTCGCCGTCGCTGTCGCATTTGTGGCCGCTTTAAAATGTCATTGACCAGCAAATGCCACTAGTTGGGGCCGCTGTAGCTCGTTGCCGGTGTTTTGTCGGTTTTGCTGCCCACTTTTGGCCCACTCGCTCAATTGCTGGCTTTCTTTTGTTGCTCAAGCGTAATGGGGCTAAAAGTGAGCTGAAGCCGAAAAAGTTGAAATCAAAATGAAAATAAAGTAAGAAACAAAGAAAAGTGAACCGGTTAAATCGCAGCTTAGTCAGCTCCAACAGTCAGATGAGTCATCAGCGACAGCCCACAGAATTAATTATTTAATTAATCAGTGGTAGTATTAAATTATGCAATGCCCATTCCCATTTATAAATAACCTGCATTTCACACACTCTCTCTCTCTCTTTCTTCCAAGTGCTATGGCTGTTTGGCATTTTATCAGTCCAATAATGCGTCAGTCTCGAACGGGCTGGCAACGCTGTGCGTCGCTGCCAACTTTGCCGGCCGGCCTGTTTGTTGCCTAAACATTCAGACTTGTTTTGCTCTTGTGCAAAATAACAAATTTTTGCTAACTCTTTATGTGTATGTAGATTGTGTGTATATGTATGCGTGTTTGCATTTAGGTTTCATAGCTGCATGATTTTTCTATTATTGACAAATGATTTTGACACTTAAGACGAACAACGGCGCCGGGCAAATCTAGTCAGCAGCCACTATAACAATGGACGATACTTATTCATTGAAGGGGGCCTTGTTGTTGGTGGGTGAATTATAAGTGTATGTGTGTGTGTGTGCAGACACACACATACGCAAGTATATGTGTGTTGTTTCTGCTTGTCTCTCTTTCTTGGTTGCTTTTGCACAAAAAACAAAAAAACAATAACAAAGCAAAACAAAACGCAACGATGACATCAACATTTTCAGTCTCCACTTCTCACATACCCACACACACACACACACACATACATACATCTGCACACACACGGCGAATTTTAATACTGATGATAATTGTGAAAAGTGCGCAGCAAAAGAAGAAATTGCACGAGCGTTGCCAGGCGTTGACGTCAACTATAGGCAGAGCGAAAGAGGGCAGAAATATTGAGTGAGAAGAGTAGAGCGAGGCAAGGTGAACGAGATCAGCACGCTGTGGGGAGAGTTGTGCTTGTTCTTGTTCTTGTTTCTGTTTTGTGTGTGGCCGTGCAAATTGCTGAAAATCAGAAACAAAATTGTGCCATAAACAACAACAACAACAATAATAATAATAATAACAATAAGAGCACATACAAATCAAGTTCAACAGATGGCGCACATTTGCATTTCGGCTGGCCATGGGGCGATGTGGCAAGCAGTGGCCAGGGGCAGCTGGCGTTTGGGGTTGCCTATAAATTTTCAACGTATCCAAAATGGCACACAGCGCAGACAACATGCAAAGACAATTTATAGAGTCGCAAATTTTGCGCAAAGCCAACAACAAATCACTTGTATTGAGTTGTTGTTGTTGTTGTCGTCTCACATAGCTCGTTAGAAAACCAAACTGGGCAACCAAACAGACGACAGTGGCCATTAAGCGCATACAAATATGGCATGCAGTTAGTTGGCAGCAGGGCCTAACTGTTTTTGGCCATACGCACACTTCCATTATGCACATTATAATAACAATCAAATAGCTAAATGCTCAATAATGCGTAGAGAATGAGGGGGAGAGAAAGAGATGACTGCGGGGCAGCGCAATGACTAAGCACGCGCTTGGGCGGTGCCAAAAGACAGCGACCGACCGACCACAAACTACAAAAACAATGCCAAATTAAGCGACAGCAAAAGACTTCTCATCAACAACACACACAAACACACACGCACACAGGCACAATAAACACATGCAAATAAAATAATGTGCGTCTATGTAATTTCTATTTATAACTCTTTAGGCACACATTCAATGTAGTTGACACAAGCAAAGGAGCCAAAAAACTATTCAATGAGCATATGCAAACTGCACTCTCTCTGCCTGCCTCTCCGCTGCTCTGCCGCTGTTTTATTGTCTCTCTTTTCTGCTGCCGCCGCTACTGTTGTGTTGCGGCTACTTAACTGTGCAATAATAATAAGCACTGTGCGCTGCTCTGTTACTGTTACTGTAACTGTTACTCTTGCTACATAATGCTAATGATGTTGAAATGGCTCTGTGTGTGTGTGTGTGTGTGTGTGGCAAGCAACAGCAGCATAGGTAGCGCACTGACTGCGCGCCACATGCAACTGCAGCACGCAACATGTTGCCAATGTTAGCAGTCTAACAATATGGTTTTTTGTTTCTTTCTTCTCTCTCTTTTTTTTTGGTAGCAGCTCATGCTGCACATCATTAATCTTCCGATGCTGATTAATGCACAATTTTATGCTATTTTCATTATTTTTCTACATATTCAACAAAAAATATAAAAAAGGTGCTGCAGCTGAGGCATGAAACCAACGCCAAGGGGCGCCCTTTGTGTGTATTTTATTTCTTTGCTTTATTATTTCTTCTTATTTATAATTGTTTTTTTTTTTTAAACTTTTGTTCGCAGAGCGGAAATGATACAAGTCTAGAAAAATGCAGCTCTATATATATATTATTTGTGTTGCCTTCACTACACATAAAATATATATTGCTTAGTCAGCGACGAATTCCTATCAATTGGGCACAGTTGGCGCAGCGTTAAGTTGGCCAACAGACCGGGAAAGCCAAAACATACGTAGTATGGGCAATTAGTGAATAGAGCTGCGACAGTTACGCCAACTCACTCAACTCAACTGACTCAATGAATTATGGCGACGCCATTAATGAAAGAATTAATAAGCAATAAAAAAAACAGATACAGCGCGAATTGTGTAGGAAAACCGGCAAATGGCCATGGCAACAGATTTTCGCAAACAAGACGAGGCAAAATAATGAAAAATGGAGCAGACCCAGCAGCAACTGGCAGAAATTTTGCGAAACCACGTTATATAGATGATATTTATTATGGTGCGACGATTATGAAGTAGCTCGTCTAAAGTAATTCACTGGGGCCAAAGTCACCAACGGCAGCGCACAGCTAACGTGGCACGCAACCTAATGTTGCAAGCCCAGAAAAAGTACAGTGTAACGAAGAAACAAAAGCTATCTTCGGCACCACAAAGACTTAATACCCTTACAAACACCTGGCTTCGAAAGATTCTTCTCACAAATGCTTTATGACAAAATACTTTGATTCTGTCATGTTTTTCAACCCAATAAATAAATGATCTATTATATCTATTATAAATATAGATAAATATTATGTATAAATAGTATATAATATTGTAAATTCTTAAGTGGTTCGCTTCCTTAAAATATTTTGAAAAAGTAATTTGGTATTTTAAAAGGTGATAAATGGTATTAATTCATCGATTCTTTAACTATTTGATATAAAAGCTTTATATTTCACTTTAAATATTTCATTCACTAATTTGAAAATTGTTAGCGTCTAGAGCTTTCGCCCGACCCTTACTACACCAACTCTATATAAATATATAATACAATTTATTATTATTTCAATATAATGAAACTAAAGCGAAAGCTTTAAACTATAAAGACGTTACAAAGTGCGCTTCAAAATTGTTATGCCCTTTGCAAGGGTATCAAACAAACCAAAAGAATAGAAAGTTAATTAAGTTTTATTTCGCGCCGCTGCTTTTTGGGCTCTTGAGAGTTTATTTTTCATACTTTTCGCAGGTTTCAAAAGAAAAGCCCAACGCGATGTTGTCGTCAGTTGCTTGTAAAGATGACGACGATGATGATGATGATGATGATGATGATGATGATGATGAACGAGCTGGGCCACGTCGTTTGTTCTGCGGTTGGGTTTGGAGGCCTTTTCTCGTTATATGCAGATTGACTGTTTGTCTGCTCGGGGAAAATTTGTGAAAGGCTTGTCCAAAATAAATATGAGAAAATTCCTATTGTAATTTGCTACAGAAACCGCAAGACAAAAGTTGCAACATAAAAATATTTGCTTCAGACATTGGATTAAAGCTGAAAGCTTTGCAGCAAGACCTTATAATGGGACTTATATAGGAAAATAGCCAACTCAAACATAGATCTAACCACAAAGACACATTTGATATTTTGATGAATATCAAAACTAAACAGACTTAAAACTTTGATTTAAGCTAAGCCTAAATCGAAAAGTTTCAGTTTCATTATATCACATGAATAGATATTTGAAAATGGAATAAAAGTAATTATAAAAGAACTTGTCTGTTCTCAATAAAAACATTCCCAGTTTCTATGATAGAGACACAGCATAGTTGCGCCTTATCCATGTACTCGCCCCTTCATAAGACCCAGGGGGCGGGCATCACTTAATTTAAAATGTTTCAAAGTTTCATTCAATTAATATGACTGGGGCAATCTATAGGAGGAAGTTGCTTTTGGGTCTGTTAAATTTATTATTTAAACGACTAGCAGATAATTGGTAGAGTGAAAGGCCTTCTTAAAAGAGGCAACGAATTGTGCTTATTGCCCCTTTCGGCTATCGATGCGCGCTCATAAATCCATGGGCAATGGTGATAAAGATGCGGCCACAATATCAAAGCCATTCGTTTGAGACTGCAGAAGCAAATGCACTGAAAGGTTCATTGCATCTATATACAATATATATACATTGTATATATATGTATATATATATAGAGAGAGAGAGAAGAAATGCAATAACAAAAAAGACAAAAGCATATTAGCGAGCCGACATGAAGCAGATTCAGCTGCGCTTTTGTGAAAGTATCCAACGGATACGTAGCGCACGAAAGAACCAAAAGATACAATTACAATATGACTTGGCCACGAGTGGCTAGCCCAGACCACTAGACCACATTGCAAGTGAGCGACATGAATGGTTAGATATATATAAATATATAGATACATTAGAATGGCGGCGGCCGTTGCCATGAAATTGACTGCTTTTGTTGGCCAAGTTAGCTGATTGTCGGCTGACTCACGCGGCAGCAAAGTGAATTAGCCAAACCAAGATGGATAGACTTAAACGTAAAACGCATGTATAATAGAAAAACTTCATAATAGTGCAGAATGTGATATACACAGACTATAGAGGCTGGCTACGGCTACGGCTGTTTTACAGGCCAAAAGAAATTGTTAATAGCGCAAATGGTAATGGTAATGGTAATAAAAAAAAAAAAAGAAAAAACAAAAAACACCTGGCCAAGTTAGATACTACTACTGCTGCTGCTGTTGCTGCTACACACGAACATTGTTTCGGTTTGGCAACACGACTTAGACTTGAGACGGGCCCCTCTCGAAAGGCCTTCCCATAGAGCCACGATTACCACCACTTCATCGTCTTCGTCTTCTTCTTCTTGCTTTATGAGTTCTTTAACATTGGCCGTGCCCCGCGGCAGACAAAGGCTGGGCAAATGCCTGACGGCTAATGGGCAGCGTCTCTTGCGGCCGCTGTTGTTTCTTTCGGCCAAGTGCTTTACACACTCTTGGCCAAATCCAGCAATTGCAGCAAACCAAATGCAATCAGCTCTGGACAATTTGAAAGGCAGTTAGTTTGTTGCCGCAAAAACTCTCTCAGACTGTCAATGCCTTGCCCATATTTTTCACAGCCTGCCGATGGGCGAGACGCCCATTATATTGTTTGACGAACGGTTATTTCTCTTTCATTTCTATCCTCGTCGAGGGTATTACGACTTCGTGACAATATATGTAACGTATAACAGTCTCTTGGCGATTATAAAGCAGAACACACGAGTCGAAATATGGAATCAAACTAAATATCTTATATACCCAGACATATTGGATCTACATATGTGTCATATAACTAGAATATTAACAATCGGTCTTAGGTTGAGTATATAGTATATCCATAAAATAAAATATATAGTTTAGAAATATAAAAAAAGTCTGGTATTTAGCATAACAAATCGGAATAGAATACATGATAGATAGATGATTCTTCTGGCACTTCTTAGCTAAGTATACATTAGAAGAGTATTTAACCTTCGGCATTAGATAGTTTCATATTTTCCATTTTCTTTATTGTTTGTTACGTTTCGTTTTACGTTTTTTTACGATTAATTAAACTAAATTGACCTGCAGGTTGAGCTGTGCGACAGAACCGGTTCCACGTCATATTCATCATTCCTAGAAATTTTTGCACATTTCTTCATATTTTTTGTTTGTGTGTGTGTGATGTTTTATGGCCAACATGAGTCGAGCTTTGAAGCCTAAAAGAACGTCGGGCTGGACGGAAGTCAACAGTTCGCCATATTTATGGCGAATATTTCACAACTAATAGATACTCGCCTTTCCCACTTGCTGCAATCAACCTGTGTGGCTTTCGCAAGGTATTTTGCTAGATAAGTCGACTAAAATTAGAGCTGCTTTCTTTCCATTATATCATAGTTCAATTTTATCAAGGAATGTTCGCTGGCTCGACTATGATTAATTGAATGTTAACTGCTGGCCAAACGCTAAATTCTTAAGAGCTCATTTTTCTTTCTTTTTTTTGTTGAGATATGAAAGTTGAGTTCTTAGCGATCCATATCAAGTTCTTAAATAGTTCAAATTGTTGCTGGCATGAGCTCATTATGGTGCTGTCATCTAAATTAGTCATATTATTATGCGAATATCTAAGCTGCCATATGAAATGAATACGTCATATTAGATAAGTATTTAAACTAATAAATGAGTTACAAAGAACTTTAACTTATTGATAATATAATTTACTCAATATGATTTTATTCTTATGCTTCTGCTTTTAAAACCAATCTCTGTACTATAACTTTAAAGCTCATTCCAAGTATCCCAAGTTGTTAGTTGCTATAAGTTGACTGCTCTTCATGAATCGCTCGAAGCTTTATGCATATCTCCTAAATGGCTGTCGGAGACGCACAATTCCTATTAAATATACAAATAGCCTGACGTTAGGCAAATTACTGAACAACGTCTTGGCTTAGCTCCTGCGGCACATCCATCCAACTTGAGAGCAAGCGACAGCAACCACAACAACGACAGAGCTGCTGGAGCTGCAAACATTGTGTGGAACCTGTCGGTGGGGACCCTGACGATGGATCACCTACTGGAAGCAGCAAGAGATCGTGCAATGTGCAAATCTGGCCAGCACAAAATGACTTTCAATTAAAAACACTTTTGGAGCACTTGGCTGTGACACCCCAGCAACAACGATTAAAGCCTATTTATATGACCAGGGGCCGGATCGGCGGCCGTCTGTTCCAGGCAAAGGGGCAGAGAGAGAGAGAGAGAGAGAGAGAGAGAGAGAGAGAGAGAGAGAGAGAGAGAGAGAGAGAGCAGCTATCGTACAGCAGTCTGCCGTCAACGCTGCAGGGGCCACAAAATGCATTGCGGCATTTTGTCGCCCATTTTAGTAATTATTTTTACATATTTTTTATTTTTTTCTTCTTCTTTTTTTTTGAGAAGCTATTGAACTTGGCACAGGGTTTGAATTTTAAAAATAAATTTGAACTCGTAAATGCGGAGAGCATGCATAAATTGCAAATGAAGAAGCAGGAAGCAAAAAAAAAGAGATATAAAATGTGTCTACAAGTGCGAGAGAAACAAGCGAAAGTGTCGCCTACAAATACAAATATACATTTCTTATAGATGAGTGTAGAAACATATGCACATATATTATATATGTATTATATACATACATATATATCCACACATATGGCAAATGTAAATTTAGATAACGCATATAACAAGACAGAGATAAAGAGAGCGACAGAGAGAGAGAGAGAGGAAGAAAGGCCATGCGATTGCAGCAAAGGCAGCCGCATGCAAAATGAGATATTGTATCTGCAAGATAAAAAGTACTTCAGCTGATGCTGCTGCTCCACAGAGAGCCTCATTTCTTTTGAACTGCAAAATGTAAAATGGTGCAATTAGACGCCGCCAAACGGCTTCAAGTGGCATGACTCCAGCCAGCAACAGCTACAGCCACATCTTCTTCAGCTTCTGCAACATCTTCAGACGTGTGCTCTTACCATTTTGGCAATCAGACTTCAGTCAACCCACACAATGGCAATAGCAATCACATTGCAGCCAGATTTCTGGCCGTCGCTGTCGTCTCGCAATTGTTCTGCTTTTGGCTTTCGGGGCCTCCTCCTCGTTGAGAGACCGCAAAATGAAACTCGTTTTGCACACACCGACACAAACAACGACACACACTTATGCACAGTTAGCCAACTCTTGTACATTATTTACCAACTCTGTCTGACGCCTGCATTTTTTTTGTTTTACTTTGTTTTTGTTGCTTTTAGGCTGATTTTGGGCGTAAGTCGAGCCACATATACTTCTCGTACTTTCGTACTTAGGTGGGCAGACAAGATATGTATAAGCACACTCCTTACACACACATATATAAAGAGACAGAGACAGCTAGTCGTATCTATATCGCTAAGCACTTGTCCGTGTGGGCAGACGAGGCTGGGCGTAGGATTGGCATAGACGCCAAATGCGCTTACATAGAGCTCGAATTGGACCACCCGTTGCCCAAACTGCATGCAACGCCAACAACAACAAAAGTGGCGCTTATAGAAACAGCAACAGACAACTGTGTGTGTGTGTGTGTGTTTCTGAACTAAATTACAGAAAGTAAAAAAAAAAAATTAAATTTGCGAAGAAGCAAGCAATTTTAATTGAGTTAATAATCTTAATGGATTTTCAGACTTAATTACCAGTTGGTGCACCTATATTGACTTTGTTGTTGTTGTTGTTGCTATTATTATTTTTATCTTTCATGTGCAATTTGTGTAACCAAAGTTTTTGGCACAATTTTTCGTTGCAACAAAAGCAATCTAACATTTCACTGTTAAGCTCATGTTAAGCATATTAACAGAAATGTTAATTACAGCTACATTTACATCCACAGAAAACTTTCTTTTTCGATAGATGAATGCAAATAAATATTGTAGTATGGCATTTGTATTAGTTAATGTACCTTTCGCTTGCATTTAAACAATTAAAAAGATAATAACATTTTTAAACTATGTTATCTATAATCTGTAGTTACAACAACCGTTTATGGGGGGTTTTTTTATACGAATTTTATATAAAAAATAACCAAAAACACAAATAAATTTCAAAGGGTTTATATACAATAATTATATATAAATTTTAAATTAGGGTTGGCGCAGGTTCCTAGGCCTGATAAATGACTTTAAAGTTCATTTTAATATAAATAATTATTAGGTTTAGCTTGTTGGAAAAACTTGTTGGTTTTAGGTTCAGTAAATAATAGTAAAATATTATTATTATTTCATTATTATTATTTTTATAAAATTAATAAAATACAATCGCTTCAGTTTCTTAATTCATTGTAGTACCATCTAAATCATTATATTCTATATAAGAAGATACATAATACCTTCCTATGTATACTATTTGGAAAAACAACCTTCGTGTGGACAATATTTTTTAATATTTTATTGTGGGCACTGTCGCATCAGACATGTGATGCGCTGCTTTACATATTTGAATGAATGCTCAATTACAATAAAACAAAAAATTCTGTTTTAGTTTTGTTTTTTGTTGGCATCTACCAATTGTCTGAAAAATCGTACTAATAAAAGGAATTTGCATTGTTATGACGATGCTGGCGATGCTAATTTATGCAAATTGCATAAATTTTAATTAAACACAAGTTTAAACAAATGTCATGCGAATTGTGGCGAAAGTTTCAAACAGAAGCAAAACCAGCTGCAAACAAAAATTAAAAAAAGTACAAACAATAAAATGTTTCATTTTTTTTCCAATAGTTTTATGAATGTGTGGGAACTGGTGAGCGCAGGCCCCATTGACTGAGTCATACTACAGACGCGTGAACTTTATTATCAGCTTGTTTTCGTCTGCGCTCTAGAATCGAAATGCACCTAAAAACATATTTATTTATATATGTATATGTATATACCTATATAAATGTAGGTATTTTGTCGCCTGAATAGCGCCGTTGAAAAATATAATTAGAATTGGTGATAAGGTAGCGGACACAGAACGTGCAACTTAAATGCGCTTGGAAAAAATCAGTTTGTTTATTTGATTAATCAACAAAATTGATCACTCGATTATCACTGTTATTTAACAGCGGGCACTTAAGCAGCGCCGCTTACACACCTGTCTGCTAATCGGCACTTAAAATAGTTTGTGATAAAAACCTGGCCCTTTTGTGATTCCAATTGGTGACAGGCTGTCTGCTACGTTAATTGGTTTTTGTATTCTTATGGTTCGACTTAATGTTGCAAATGGAAAAAAAAACAATACAAATTTGTGTCAGACACGAGAAAAGTACATTTTCAACAACATGTAAATGAGTAAAGCTTTGCGTGCTCGATATATTTGTTTGGATAAAATACAGAAAAACAAATAAGAAACCGACACAAATCATGTTGATAAAAAACTATGCAAAACGGCGAAAACGAAAACGTCAACGGGGCTGAGGTTGAGTGTGGAGTGAGGTGAGGAAGCACGAAGAAAGCGTTTTGTTACAGGCGTAAATTATACACACAACGAAACTCCCACAGGAAGTTCGATAGCAGCCCAAACAATACCCAGCAGCAGTTGCGTCGACTGCAACAACAGCAGCAGCAGCAGCAGTGTCGGCGGCGGCGGTGCAAGACAAAGCATATACAAAAATCATAAAAAAAAATTGTAAATGTGTCTATGTGTGTATGTGTGTATGTGTGTGCCATGCAAGCGAAAACCGTATATGACCCAATTAAGTGAACCCAAGCGCTTGTGTAATTATGAAAGCTGTGTCTGTGTGTGCTTGCATATATGTACATATGTATGTGTGCGTGTTTGTGTGCATTGGAGCTGGAATTTGCAACGAAGCGAAAAGGTTGCCACTCTTGCCGAAGTTGTTGTTGTCAGTTTGCTGCTGCTTCTGCTGCTGATGTTGTTGTTGTTAGTGCTGGTCATGCAGATTGCAGACTGTGGGGAGAGCGCCACAATCAGAGAGCGAGTTTAAGTTTGGGAGTTTGCCAGACGCTCTCTCACTCTTACACACAGACACTTATACAAGAAATGCACAAAAGCGAATCGTTGACCGCAAGCTGCTCTGCCAGCAGCACAATATCCAATTGGAACGGAAATCAAATACCAAACACAACAAAAATAACGCAAAGCAAAACATAACACGGTGGCAACAATAATACCAACAACCAACCAAGTGGCCAAATGGTGACAATAATATTTTATCTTAGAGCCAAGAGGTCAACAGCATAAAGTGCTGCCATACAAAAGCCGCAATAAAGAGAGGAAGTGGCATAAGCAAAAAGACAATAAAAATATCAGCAACAACCCCTGGTTTGCCCTTAATTATTTAAAAATGGAGTTTAAAGTACACACACACACACACACACATGCACATACATATACACATACATACTATGTATATACCAGCTTACAGCGTAGCAATAATGAGAACCCCACCCAAGAGCCGCTTAAACTTTGCCACCAAACACCTCACACACACACACACACACACTCGCATAGCACATGAAAAGCACTTGCGTGTCCTGTTGAGTGTGCCAGAACGGAAACGTGTAGAAAGTGAGAGAGAGAGAAAAAAGGAGCGTAGCGAGCGAGTTAACGGAACACACCCCAGCGCGCTGAAGTTGTAAAATTGCATTAGCAGTTGAAGAGAGAGGGACCGACAGAGCGAGAGAGAGCGAGCGCGAAAGGAGAAAAATCGAGAAGAGAGAAACGCCGAAATGCATGCAGACAGCTGTGTGCACAGAAACAATGAAGTATACCAACAAATTTAATGATTTCTCGTGGGCCAGGTGAACAGACACATGGCAAGGACATGGACATGCATATGGAACATGGAACATGGACGGGCCTACAGGGCAACAATAGCGACAGCAATCAGGAAACACGTCGGAAACTAAGACATGAGGACAGACACACTTACAAAGCCACAAACACACACAATCACACACACAGGGTGCAGGACAAATGACGACTGCATAAAGACATTTTTGACAAATACGTAATGTTCTAGAATGAGTCATGCAATTGGAATTAGGGATGGGCTCGGTTCGATATCCAAATTTCACGAATTATGTGTTAGATGTTAAAAGAAATATATCAAGAGTGTATCAATGAAAATATAAATCGATGTATTCTTATTGGATTGTAGCAAATGGCAGGCAATGTACATTGTTATCTTGGACAATTCTTATTAGCAATTATTCTAATCTTAAAAGAATATTTAATTGTAGTTGCTAACCAAACATAACAATTAATGAAAATGATATTTAACGTTTCATACAGTGATCCAATTAATATTTGTGATAATCTTAATTAAATTAGTTGATCTCTAGTTTTTTTGTGATCTCACCTGACGCGGAGCACCGACATTGAAATTGTTCTCTATGTTGTCCGACAGTAAGAAAGACTCGTGCTGCTGCTGCTGCTCCTTCGTTTCCTCAACAAGATGCTTCTCTTCGGTGGAAGAGGAAAGCGGAGATGGGGTTATGTCCACAATGTCCGCCTGTTCAGGCTGAAGCTCAAGTGTTGTGGCTGTTACTGCTGGTTCATCTGCAAGGGGACTGAACAAAGGCGCACTAGTGTCCAACAACAAACTCTGGTCCTGATCGGGAGCGAATGCATCACTGGAGGTGTGCTCCAGATAGAATGAGGCCTGCATTGGATCGATCAGCTGATTTTGATGCTGATTTAGCTCCTCAATGGATGGAGATTGGGAGACAAGCTCTTTCTCCTCCACATTAAGTAGCTCCTTTTCCTTGAGCGGCTCATCGGCGAACGTTTGCTGTGGCAGCGTCTGCACCGAATTGAGAATGTCCTCAATCGAAGCATTCGAGTTGGATTCGCCATAAATAGACTGCTTCATGATATCGTCCTGTAGCTGGGCAGGCACAAAATCTGTTTGTGCCTGTGGCTCTACCAGCACCAAATCGGCATCCAAGTCAACGCTAGTCTCGGGTCCATGATCGATGCGCTGCTCCATCTGCTGGTAGACCTCACTGCCATTTTGCAGATTTTCAGCAGCGGCAAGCTCCGTTTCGACAGGGAACGTGTCATCCTCCTGCTCCAGCTCGTGGGGACGCTTATCGGCACCATTGTCGAACTCACACTCATCGGGAAGCGCAATGGAGTCCATGTTGCAATCGCGTGTGCCCTTGCGTGGGCTTTCTGCGACCAGATCATCACCAGCAACCAGCAGTTGGCGTCCCAGCGCCTGAAGTGGCTCACTGGGTGGCGGTGAGGCGGGTTGTGAGCCAAAATGCGGTACAAACTCAACAGCATTAGGATTTAGCTGCGAGTGCGCCTCCAATTCGAGATCTAAGTCGGAGTGATCTTGGCCAGTGGGATGGACATTCTCCTTGTTATCAAACTGATCGGCTGGGCGAGCATCGTTAGTCAGTTGTTCTGGCTCCTGTTGTTGTTCGCTTAGGCTGCTGGTACCGTAGGTGGTTGCCACTGAGCTGGGCTCATCCTCCTCATCCACATCCACATCGACATCGTCATCTTGGCGCAGTTGCTCAGGTTTTGGCAACGGCGTCTCCTTAGGCTGTGCCTCCACTTCACCTGTGGTCGAGGTGGTTGTCGTATTGGAGTTGCTTGAAAAGTCGCCATCATGTTTAATCACCTCGACGTCCTCTTCTTCTTCTTCAACAGCAGCTGCTGCCCTGAAGCCGGCTGCGCTGCCAACGCCATTGCCCAGGCTCAAGTCCATGCCAAGCGACATGTACGCGTCGCTGCTGCTGCCAACAGCGCTGCCGATGCCGTTCCCGTTGCCGTTGCCAACACCAATACTAATACCATTGCCGACGCCAACGCCAAAAGCGACGTCAGCGTCAGCGTCAACGTCAGCGTCGCTAAACTTTTCGCCGTAGAATTGGTGTTGCTGTTGTTGTTGTTGCTTTTCGCTCTGCTGCACTTCTTTTATGTACTTCCATTCTTCGTCGTCATCGTGCTCACCAGACTTGGGGCCAATGCTGGGCACCAGCTCAGCAGCAACGTCTGCAGCATTGCCGGCGCTGCCAGCATTTTGCAGACTCTCCGCGAGACGATTTTGCAAGAAATCAAAGTGCGCGTTATCCTCGTGTTCCATTCTGTTGCAGCAGCTGCGCTTCTCAACTTTTGCAATAATCAATTGCCGCTGGGCTTTTCTATATTTTGTATTTTACTTTATATTTATTTTGTGTGTGTTTTTAGTTTATTCGTATTTTTAATTTTAATTTTTTGTTTGTATCTTTCTAAAAATGCCAACAATAAAATCTGATGTGATTCAGTTTGTGCTCTCACTCACTCGTGATTCACACGCCGCTTTTCTTGGCTCTTCTGTCTTGCGAATTCTCCTTTTGCTCTCACGCCGCACAGCCGCTGACATTCACATAGACACACACACACACTCGCAAAGAGAGAAACACGCACACACTCAAACGACCAGCCGCCAATCACGAAATGCTTCTTCTTTTTTGCGCAGTCCTGCTTCCCAAATGTGCTCAAAAATTAACTGACTTTTAACACGCACGCAAACACATGAATTTTAACTCTATAACAAACAGTTCGATGTAGTGTAAAGTTCAAACAAATCGCAATTTCAACTTTTCTGTACTTTCAGTTACTTTTGAAAATTACTTTGCCCACCGATTTTTGCGCACATACGACCTTCCAGCTTTAAAACAGAATTCACAATGTTGTGCGCGATTCAACAATTCGATATTCCAGAGATGGTAGAAAGCTATCGGGCTGGTGTCAGCATGGTGAATATAGAATGTGTTGAATTCACAACGAATAATCGTGAAAATCCACAATATATCGATTTTTACTCGATTAACTCGATACTAATAAAATTCTCATACAAATTAAGCACGCCGCCAACTTCACTTTGTTTTGAATCTATCAAAATTAAATATCTCCAGGGCGCCATTTTTGATATCTAGTTAAATATATATTACATAAATTAACAATAATGCTACAATTTATCAAATTAAACAGTCAGGAGGCAGAACTATGTCTGAAATGTAGTTGATACTTTAGCTCTTGATAATTCAACATTGTGGCTCGCAGCCAAGAGTCTTTTATGCAGAACTGTTGAAACGGTTTGCTGTTGCTTAAATGATCACTATAATACTTATCGTAAATCAATTTAATAACAGCATTTTGTACAGTTAAAAAAGGTCGATTCATATCTCTCCACCAATGGCATAATACTTTGCCCTCCGATACACAATACCCATCGTCGCTGATCAAATCGCCGTCGTCCCACCAAGGCGGAACACCTGGGACAATTTGGCATTCTTGCAAGCGGTCTTCCTCTTTCTTCTCAAATTCGAATAACACCTCCATATACTTGACACCAACATTACAGCCTGATCCCGGAGGCAGACTCAGTGCTGCTGCAACATCATCCCATTCGTCAACATCAAGAGCTCCCCCACGCGCTTGTACCAACGCGTACAATCTTCAAAAATATATGAGCTATTAATTAAATACTTATGCATCCTCGACATTTTGACATACTTGAACAGATTGACGCTGCGCTCTAATATTTGGCATTCGCCTTTGAGGCCACTACGCTTTATGAAATTTTGTTCCTGTTGTTGCGGCGTAGTCCACAGCCACAGTGACGCATCCGCAAGTTGATCCACCGACTGTTGCCCAGTCTGTTTCGGCTCGGGACTTGGTTCTACGTCTGTCATCGACTTCTGTGCAGCAGGCAGCTCATTTTGTTGCTCAGCTGGCGGTGGTGGTGGTGGTGGGGTTGGGGCTGTTTGCTGACTGGTTATAGCCTGTTGCTGTGTCTTGACAGCAGATCCTGTGTGCTTTTTACTTATATGACGCATTAAATTGTGCAGAGATCCAGCGGCGTATGTGCAGTGCGGACATGGCTGGCACTGCGAGATTGGCACCTTGCCCTTATCATGGTTCCGTTCGTGGCGCTCTAAGTTGTACGCTCTGTTCGTTGTGTAGCTGCAGCCTCTTCTGCTGCAATGCAGATGATCCCGCGGATTGTTCATTTGAAGCAGTGTTTACAAATGAATTCCGCTTTCCATATTTGTCCCGTTCGTTGCTAACAATCGCTAAGCAAATAAACAACATATCGATATATTGCTGTGACAAACTGTGTTTAATTTGAAGGATCCAAAAAGACGGCGCTGAAGCAGCAGATTCATTTACATTTTTAGAGAATTCTATTTTAAAAAAATAAAAAAGAGCATGCAAATTAAAAACAAATTACTAGTTAGTAATATTTTAATTGTGGCTAAATAAAAAATTTGTATTTAATAAATAATTATTTTTGATAATATTAATTAATTCACACACCAGTCACCAGTGTGACTATCGAACTGATTCGATTACTCACATATCTGATAACCGAATGTGACTACGGAAAATTATTGTTTTGAGTTTGAAGCACAACCCACACACCCTATCATTTATAATTGAGCACTTAATAGCTACGGAGGTATGATTACACACCTGCGAGCAAAGTTCAATTTCAGAAGTCTATCAATATAGTAAGCCTGGTAAGTTTCTCGTACTTTCGCTGCTTCCTGATACAAATCAATGACAATAGTTCAAAGTTCTTACTTTCAGCAACATCCGAGTGCAGAATTCTGATAACAAACTATAATTCCTGTTAGCTGACACGTTTTACATTTTCTGAAGTCCGACCTTGACCTTGAAAAAAAAGATATGGCAACTGAGCGCTTAGATGTGATTATATTCGGAGCGACAGGCTTCACTGGCAAATACACTGTATACGAGGCGGTATCTGTACTGAAGGATCTCAAATGGGGTATAGCTGGACGCAGTCGGGAGAAGCTTCAGGCGGTACTGAAGGAGATGGGAGCCAAGGCCAAGAAGGATCTGTCGCAGACGCCCATTTTTATTGCCGACGTCAATGATGAGGCCTCACTGGTAAATATGGCAAAGTCCTGCCGTATCGTCGTTAATACCACAGGTCCATACCGATTCTACGGCGAGAACGTGGTCCGTGCCTGCATAAACGCTGGCACCCATCACGTCGATGTCAGCGGCGAACCTCAGTATATGGAAACGATGCAACTAAAGTACAACGAGCTGGCCAAGGAGCGCGGTGTGTATGTGATCAGCGCGTGCGGCTTTGATTCCATACCCGCAGACATGGGCATCGTGTTTGTGGAGAAGAATTTCGATGGCGTCGTCAATTCCGTGGAGACATTTTTGGTAAGTGGTGTGAAAGGCGACAGGGAGGCATCCGATGGCAAGGCTGGTATCAACACTGGCACATGGCAGAGCGCCGTTTATGGACTGGCACACGCGGACGAGCTGCGTGGCATACGTCAGAAACTTTACCCGGAACGTCTGCCCAAGTTCTTTCCCATACTGAAGCATCGCCCGTTGATATTCCGTTCCAGAGAAGTGAACAAAGTGTGCCTGCCTTTTCCGGGCTCGGATCGCTCGGTGGTCATGCGCTCGCAGCGATTCCTATATGAGCACGACAAGAAACGTCCGGTACAAATGCACGCCTACATTGGCTTCCCATCATGGCTCGCAGCCATTTTCGTGGCTCTCTTTGCGACCTTCTTTGGTCTGATGTCCAAATTTGAGTTCGGCCGCAGCTTGTTGCTCAAGTATCCGAGCTTCTTTTCTGGTGGCTTCGTCTCCCCCGATGGCCCAAGTGAATCACGAATGGAACGCAGCTTCTTTAAAATGACAATGAAAGCGACAGGCTGGCCCAGCTCGCAGCGCCTGGCCGAGGGCACAGATCAGTACACGGATCCACCAACGAAAACTCTAATGGTCAGAGTTTCTGGTCCGAATCCTGGTTATGGCTCCACATGTGTTGCCCTGCTCTCCACAGCGGTCACCATTCTCCGGGAGAGCAACAAAATGCCAGGCACCGGCGGCGTACTTCCACCAGGAGCCGCATTTTCGAAAACTAGCCTCATTAGCGAACTGGAGAAGCACGAACATGGCATTAAGTTTGAAATTCTGGCCAACAAATAAATGTTGCAAATTAATTAAATGTCTCGAAACATATATATGTCTTATCACAATGTTACATTTGATTGTATATAACAATATTAACTGCAAATAAAAATGAAAAATTAATGGTGCATGCAAAAAAATTCAGAAAAAATTAAATTGAAAAAGTTTGCCATCTATTTTAGTTATCGATAGTATCGATGAGCAGCTAGAAAATGCCTTGACATTTCACTAGGTGGCAACACTGTCGCTGTTTTTGTTTACTTGCTGGCTTGTGGAGCTCGTCGTCTTATTTCCATTTTGGCCGTCAACATAAAAACTATAATTAAGTCATGAGCGCTGAAATATCGGGATTTTGGCGCTTTTTACACTGGGGTCCAATAACCGCGCTGAGTAAGTAAAAGTAAACATTGCAATTTGTATCTGCTGTAATCGGAGAATAGATGCTTGGTTGTCGGAGGCTTTACTTATCAGACTCCAATCAGGACAATCACATTACCAGTTAGAAATTAGTATGAGCGCAAAGTGAATGAACTGCTTCAAAAGAGAACCAACAATTGGCCAATAACAAATGTGAAACGCTAAGCCGCCACCCAAGCACCCACTCGGGGCAAAAGAATTTGTGTGTTTTGTCTGCAGCGCAATATCGTGTTTCATATTTCGAGACGGTCAACGCGACGACGATGGCGCCATTGAACCGCCCTTCGGCGACCCCACCACCACCACCCCCACACAGCTACACTCGCCCATCGTTAAGTGATGAGCGCCGTTCTTAAGGAGTGGCCCGTCATTTAATTCGCGCAAAATGCTGCGCTAATTGCATTTTAGTTGGCCCTTCAATAAAAATATCCCTTGCGCGTTGAGTACCGAACTTTCTACTAGTTCTAGCTCAGCTGAAAATGGCGTGCGATTTGACTATTTTAGCCATCTGGGCAGACGGTAATATGGCCATAAAGCATCCGGTTTATGCCGCGGCCACAAAAAGGGCAGCCTTGATATTGAACTGCGATATAATTGTACATAGCTTAATTACTAAATTTCGCGTCGCTTGTTGCTGCTCCGGAGTTGGGCTGGATGTGGATGGATATGCCCCTGGAGGTCTGGCTGCTACTACACTTATGCCAACTCAGTTAAAATGCCATTGCCACCCTTGTGTTAACGCTTAATCAACTCGGCATATAAAAGAGGAGTGTATACAAATAAATGTATTTAATTTCCTTGGCACGCAATCACCACCGAACATCACTGAATGTTTATATATGATATGTATATACAGTAGAAATATGCAATTAGAAATCTCTCTTATTACCCGTGAATGTTTAACCATGCATAAGATATGTATAATGTGACACTCTTGTGTCTCTCAATCCATTTCAGGCATCATTAAATGCGTAACTCTGACCACGCTCTATATGAACTCGATGTGGTGGCCACCAAATGAATCGTTTGCCGCGTTCGCTCATCAGGCCCTGTTCCTGCTGCTCTCCACGCTGGCCACATTCAATTACATCATGGCCACGCTGACAGGTCCGGGTCTGCTGCCAAAACAATGGCAGCCAAAGGTAAAGAACGACAAGCCCACAGAACCCACCCCCAACTAGTTCGCTCCATTAGGCAGCTAAAACGGGGACAAAACAAGAAAACAATAAAACATTTTGTCGTCGTGACATTGGCATGCATGGAAAATGTTTGTCAACTGTGTGTTCCACCATGCCAATGGCTAGGGCGTGTCAGCCCTAGACTGCAAATGCCTCGATGTGAGCAACTAGCAGGAAATGCTTAACTAACTATAGTATATAATACTAATTTATTTATAATTACACATATTAGACTTAAATTTCATAATATAAGTAATCTATTATTTGTGATTCCATATTTGTCGAGCTACCTTAGCCTAACAGGAACTTCTCCTTTTAGCTGCTGACATAGTCTGTCGCCTGGCCGTCCATTTGTGCCGCGTCACTGCTGTATCGGAAATAATGGTTTAGCTGGACAAAACAAGGCCGTGTCAGCCACTTGTTCGCATGTCCTGCGGCATGTCAACTCTGTGGTTTGGGGCAACTGCAATCGGCAGACTCATTCATGTTTGAGTGCCAAACAAATGGGTCAGCAAAAGTTGACGGCATCGCGTGCTCAACCCTTTATCGCCAACTGCCGCGTAATGCAGCAATTAAACGCTGCAATTTGCTTCAAATACGTCGTTCAAGAATGGACGATAAGCTGGCCAGACAAATACTAAGACTGACTGCTGACTGCTGACCGTTGACCGTTGACCGTTGACTGCTTGGGGCGTTGGCTGTTTTTCGACACCAATAATTTAAGGGCCGTTGCGCCGCTTCAGCCCCCATCTAATAATTTATGGCCCAAAGGGTTCTCACGCAGCCGCTACGGAGCTGTGCTCGTAATGCAATTACCTAAATTTGCATAAATGTTTTGCAGACCAGACGCTGGCTGGTTCACCCTAATGAGCTGCGCGCTTTGTGGCAGTCGCTGGCATAATATAATATATAATAGAGCCTTTTTTTAATATCACGCATATTTTATATTTTAATTTTGGCAGGACCCCAAGGACACGGAGTGGTTGCAGTACTGCAAGGAATGTGAGGGCTACAAGGCACCACGGTCGCATCACTGTCGCAAATGTGGGTGAAACCTAATCAAAGTAGCATTCGAGACCTTGAATAATTCATGTTTTTGTGCAGGCAATCGATGCGTCAAGAAAATGGATCATCACTGCCCATGGATCAATCATTGTGTTGGCTGGGCCAATCACGCTTACTTTAGCTACTTTCTGCTCTTCTCCATATTGGGCAGTCTGCACGGCTCAGTGGTACTTAGCTGTTCCTTTTATCGCGGCATCCACCGCTACTACTACCTGACCCATGGCCAGGCTCATTTGGCCAGCGTACAGTTCACAGTCGGCAGCATTGTCATGTGCATCCTGGGCATGGGCCTGGCCATTGGCGTTGTCATTGGACTGAGCATGTTGCTCTACATTCAGCTAAAGACAATTGTCACCAATCAGACGGGCATAGAGGTTTGGATTGTGGAGAAGGCAATCTATCGGCGATACAAGGCGGTGACCTATGATCCCTTTGTCTATCCATACGATTTGGGATGGCGGCTTAATCTGCGACAGGTGTTCAACGATGAGTGCCAAAAACACGGCGAAGGCATCGAATGGCCCGTCGTCAAGGGTTGCGATCAATACACGCTGACCGTGAGTGCTTAGCCGATTTCTTAATGAATATAACTTAGCTAACAATGATCTTAACAGCGCGAGCAACTGGCACAAAAGGAGGAGAAACGCGCGCGGACACGCGTCTACAAATGCATAAGCCCGGTAACGGGCCGCTGGCTGCCAATCTTCTCGCAGGGCTGGCGAGTCTGTGTCAATGCACCCTGCACAGACGAGCCACGCATTCGCCTACGGCCCGACGATATCATCAAGGTGACGCGCTTCCGACGGCACTGGTTGTTCGGCGAGCGTGTGCCCAGCGAGCAGGAGCAAACAGTCGACACGCAGAAGAAGCGTCACCGTAAGGGTTCCATACGTGGCTGGTTTCCGCGTCGCAGTGTCGTTGCCATCACCGAAATACCGGATTCCGAGAGCAGCGAGGATCTAAAGAATGTCAAACCAACGACTACCAATGGACACACTCATGGAAAGCAACAGCAACAGCAACGCAATGGTCACACCAAGAAGTACATGTAGTTGCCTAGAAGACAAAGGGATTGGCCTGGGAGCGTGCCGAGGCAACTTCAATTACAATATACAAAATTATCCAATTGCGGTTCGGCTTGTGAATAGCAATAGAAAATCTTTCGAATGACTCGAATTCGTCATGTTATTTCAGGTTTACATTGTTAGCTGTTTACATTGTTAGCTTAAAGCCAATAAATTAAAGATTATATATATTCCATGTGAGTTTCATAAGAAATACAAAAGTAATCTAATGATCCTTATGCATATAGAGTATAGGTATAAATTTCATATAATTCGAATGTATTTTTATAATATGTCTAGTCTTCATATTGAGATCGAATCATCTTAGTTATTTTGTTATCCAAATGGGTTACTTAAACAACATATGTGCCCAGGATGCAAAGGATTAAGTTTAGTTAAGTGATTCAATGTGAATATTTTGGCTAAGCGTTGCCCCATCCGGAAGTCACATCCCCAAAGGACGGAACATCAAATTGATGGGTCTATTTGTAGAAGAGATCAACAGTGATTCTAATGCAGAACTTGGTCAACTAGCGAGCATTTAGAGGAGCTCAACAGTAATCCACCTGCTTAATTTTGGGTGATCCAAGTCCTGATTTGCACTATCGAAAAATGGTGAAGAATTTAAAAGTTGCGGACACATTCATAATTGTCCTGTTTGAAAACTAATAAAGTGCGTAAGGTAAGTGTAAGGTACATATAACATTTATTAAAATATAACATTTATTATGTATCCTTTAAGGATATGCAATTTAATTTCATATCCATATATATATATATATATATATATATAGTATATTCAATTTATTTAACAATTTATTTGGATGCCATTGCTGCCTCGATTTCCTCCACAGTGCGTGGCACAATTGCAAAGTTCTCGGCGCCTGTCTTGGTGATGAGGACATCATCCTCAATGCGCACTCCGCCAAAGTTACGGAAACGCTCGAACACTTCTACATTGATGTATTTACGAATTTGCGGATCCGCGATTGCTTTATCCATAAGTTGCCTTATGAAATAACAGCCGGGCTCTATGGTCACGTACATGCCCGCTTTAAGGATGCGGGCAAAGCGTAGCTTGCTGAGCCAGGTCTCGCTGGGGCGGCGTGGCTCCGTGGGCAAATAGCCGCCCACGTCGTGCACATCCAAACCAATCAGGTGGCCCAAGCCGTGTGGCTGGAATATACCAGAGACGCCAGCCTCAAGCATTTCATCCACATCGCCACTCAGCATGCCACCAGCCTTAAGGCGCTCCAGCAGCACCTTGCCCGCTAGTTTGTGCATGTCAACCCAGGAGACGCCGTCACGTGCTGTTTCCATCACAGCGTTACGTGCGTCCAGCACCGCATTGTAAATAAATTTCTGATCCTCGGTAAATTTACCATTAGCCGGAAAGCTGCAAGTAATATCCGCAGCATAGCCACAGTAGTTAGCCCCCATATCGAAGAGGCACATTTCGCCATCTTGAATGGGTCGATTGTTGGGTGCACCAGCGTGTCCATAATGCAATATAGCCGAATTGAGGCCACTGCCGCAGATGCAGGTGTACGAAGCGTGGCGGCAACCGCCCACCGCATAGGCATGATGCAGGAACACAGATTCGCCCTCGTATTCCATTCGACCAGGACGAATGAATTGCATCACTTTAATGTGCGCATCTGAGGAAACTTTGGCCACATATCGCAACACTTCGATCTCCTCCTTCGACTTGATAACTCGACACTCAGAGATTATTGGATAGAGCAGATCACAGTTCGTCACGTATTTGTCTTTGCCCGCAAACTCTGGCGGCTGCATAGTGAGGCCACTATCGCTGTTGGTGCCACTGAGCGTTAGTATAAGCTTGGGCGTGGCCTTTTCCAGATAAGCTTCGAGTTCATCGACATAATATACCTCATCCACTTCGTACATGGACTTGAACTGTTCTGGCTTCAGCAGTTCACCCATCCAGGTCTCATACTCTTCGGGCAAACGTGGCACAAACAAAACCGAAGTGGGTTGAGCCGTCTTAACATCGATGCTGACAATGCCGTAGCAGCCCGGTTCCTTGGCACCAAACATGTACTGGAAGTAGGACTCCTGCCGGAACACATAATCCACATCAGTATTGTATAGGCTCTGATCCTTGCCACCCTCGAGTAAAACTATTAATTGACCCGCGCTTAGCTTTAGCCTCTCCTGTGAATTGTCTAGAATGGCTTTGCAGACTTTGTTTCTATTATTTTGAAACAGAGTCATCGGCACCGCGTGACAGGATCCCATTTGAAAGCAAGCCATTGTACAACGTTGCGATAATGAAAGTCGGAGAGCAACTGGTGTGTTTTTCCCTGATTAGCTGGTCAATATCTATAACAAATACTTGAGTGCAGCAATAAATAAGAGCTTTATTATCGCTGCTTTATTTGTATTGTTGCTTTGTGCTTTGCTGTTTGTTGGGAGTGCAGTAATCCCCACGGCAACCGGCTTGTATATACGCTTCTTTTTAATCTTTCAATTTAATGGCACTAGTTATATTTCCTTGTATTTTTGTTTATTTTTGATTATGCTTTGTTTACTTCCACTGTTAACTTAACAGTTTACTGCAATGTTATGTTCAGTGTGGTAGTAAAATTTCCGATGTTAATTGTCAGTGTTGCATTATGTTTATGTTCATACGTTCGTAGTGCAACTTTTAGCTGAAAATATTGCGGTTAATAAAAAGAAAACATAGTTTAAAAAATGCTTTTGTAAGTAACAGTGCAAGAGCATTATAGCATCGATACAAAAATATCGATATTGTTGAAAGCGAGATAGAAAATCGATATTTCCAATTTAAATGCCAAAAATATTTCAAGCATTAGAAATATACATATATACTTTCAACTAATTGGTAATATTAGTCAACGTATAATTTAAAGTAAAATATATGGTGTAGAATTTGGTGGATGTTAATTGTTAAAGAATTACAAATATTTATTTATAAAATAATTTACAAACGGAACATTTAGCAAAAAGATGCTATTAGCTGAAACTGGTTCATTTTCCCACTGTGATACAACTAACGCATCGCTCTTGGTCGCAGCTGGTCACACTGCATTCTATTGTAGAAGTAAATTTTTTTGCAAATTCTATTTTCATATTTTTGAATAAAACATTTTAAAAGTGAAATAGAGCGATTTTTTATTGTTGGTGTGAAGCAGACAAATTCACTGTAGTCCAACTCTATTTTTAGGTATTTGGAACTGTATTGCTCTTCGCAAAAACTGCAACTAGTTCCAATGTCGGCGTCACAACGCGGCCGCGGCATGAGCAAACAAATTAATATCAACGCTCACAAGTAGAAGTAGAGCACGCAAAAATATTGCAAAAACGGATCTGATCTGGACTAAATGTGCAGTAGCTGATCCATGAGGCATCAATACTGCCATGTCGAGTTCGGTATTTAGCGAAACGCCCAGAGCCCGACCAAATGGCGCCGATGGAGATTCCAATCTGGTTGTGGTATACGCCAAAAATGGCATCTCATTTGACGAGCGTGCCATTGAAAATATCATGGGTAAGACAGTAGGAATTCTCTTTATATATACATATATCAAAATATTATATTTTCAGAGGAAAAATCAATTGCGAGCATTAGTGTTGTGAGGCTTACATCACCTACGCCAAGCATGGTGGATCAAGAGGAAACCGAGCGCCTGGAGGAGCTGGAGCGTTTTATGGAAATGACATCAGATTGCGAAGAATCTGATAAGGAAACAGACAACGAAAGCCAAAGTGGCTGTGATGAGCTAATAAGCGAAAAAGATCATGTTACCGGCGATGACAATGACAACACCGGTTGCGAAAACAATGGTGACTCCACGGAAACCGAAGCCGAAGTACCGAAGGTTAAGAAGCGTCCCGGTCGCAAGCCTAAGCCGCCAAAAAAGCTGAAAAAGCGCCGAAAACCTAAAGAACGCCCACAAATTGTTGGCCTCAGTGTCGAACAATTCTACGCGGAAACCACAGCCGATTTAGTGGTCAAAAATGCTCTGAGTACGTATATGAACATAAAAGTATTCGAAAAAGTGATGAATATTTTTAATATTTGCAGAACTGGCTGGCCTATCTGTATTCAAGCGAACAGCTGAAACAGATGCTCTGTTGGAGATTATTCGAAACGATCATAACTACACTCCATTCACCTCGCCTGAGCAAATGAAATCGAAGAAAATCGCAGAAAAGGTGGTTATAGAAAGGCAGGGACGTAAATTTATCGTGCAGACCCAATCCAACATCAAGCTGCTAAGCGCCAAGAAGCGATTCCAAGTAGTGCCTTTTAACCATGTGCCAACCACAACGCAACAACCACACAGGCATCAACAACAACAACAACAACAACAGTCTAAGCAACCACAGCTGCAGCAGCAACAACAAAGGCTATCGCAGCAGTTGCCCAAGCAACCAACAAATTTGCACAGGCAGCAGTTACCTAACCAACTGCAGCAGTCGCCAGCAGCAGCGCCTAAACAACCGCAGCAGATATTGTTGGCGGGCCCGCGGATGGTTCGCAATAGTGCTAAAATGATAAGGCCTGCCGAGGACTTCGTAGAGGATGACGATGATGCAAATAGCTCAGCAACAGCAGATGAAGAGAATGCTGACACAGAGGACATGAGCGAAGCAAGTGATGCTTCCCGTGAAACAGACAACGATCGAGACAGTGATATTGATTTTAAAATGAACAACAGCCGCAACTCGAACAAACGCAAACGTCTTAAAAAGTTCTCCAGACGACGATCCAATATGCAGTCTGCGCGTGGACAAACAGCAAATTCACCGAAAGTGCCTCAACCACCAGCCCAGTCACAATTTCCATATCTGAAACGGCGAAAGGAGCAGGCCGATGGCAATGCGACCGCACCTGCGATTGGTCAGATTGTTCATCTCAGTACAAAAGCGCCACCCTCAGTGATTGCATTAGGTCGAGGCATATTTAGCACATCCTTTCTCAAAATGCGACCCATACACAAATCCCTGACTAAATCAACTGCATTATCTTCTGAGGTAAATAGAATAGGTGCCTCTGCAGTCGCTACTAAGCTGCGCAGAACGCCAATTGTCCATGTGGGTCGTGTGGTGAATGTGCCCCCAGGTGGATTTGTGACGCCTCCTCAAGAGGTTAAAGAGATTGTTATAAATAAGAATATGTCAAGCCCCAAAGGTGTATTTACAAATCTGAACAGTCTGCTGGCTGAAAATAACAATACGACAATGATGACATCATCATCGGATAACAGTAAACAGCCCTTAGTAAATACGCCCATCACGCCTAAGTCCAGTCTAAACACGTTTTCAACATTGGCATCGACATCGCCGTCATGCAAGGGTTTCATGCCCATCGGCGTGGAGACGGCTGCGTCACACAAATTACCTGCACAGATTATCATCGAAACACATCAGAGCTCCTCGGAGCTGGCAGCCGAAAACGACAAACAACTTGATCTCATTGACTCAATTGTGCAGGATGAACTGTTGAAGGCATCTTTGGTCGAGAAACCGCCAGCTACAGCAGATGAGACCATACCCAAACTGGTTAAAATGCTAGAGAGCAGCGCCGCGGGCCTGAATCAAATACCTGAAGCAGCAGTAAACCCTCTCAGTGTTCCACAACAACAGCATTTTAATGCTAACCTGGTAGAAAATGCTTCTGTGGATAATATTGACATAGCCAGCGCACCATTGTTAGAAACTGCAGACGAGGATGAAATCACAGCAGATTTCCTGCAACATGTGGTTGGTCTCATAGAGGAGGACAAACAATTCGAGGCCGAGGTGGTTAAACAGGTGCTAGCCAGCACAGAAACTGGAGGCCTAGATGCAATTGCGAATGCTGTGGCGCAACCAATCTTCGAAATAGCCAGCCAGTTGCCAACAGTTCCTCAAGTAAGCTATATCAATATTAACTGATAAGGATGATAATAATAATATTTGTTTCTTCATAGCCGATGTCCAATGATTTTCCCGAAAGTTGTTTGGACAATTTGCCCATGGCATCCAGTACTCCAGCGCGTACAATGGGTACGCCAAACTTGACATCACGCCCTGAGACGAAAGTTGTGCGCGGCAATGGGCGTGTCATTTATCTGCCACCAATCGAAGCGCCTACAACTCGTGCGAAGCGTCGAGCTCAGAACTTCCCTGTGACAGCCGCAACCTTGTCAGATGTTAGCACGACATCGTTTACAGAACCAACTGCCGATACCAGCCACTTAACCAGCAGCAGCTTGGATAGTGACAGCTTTTCGTCGTCGCAACTGGCCGGGCCGGACAGGAAACAGGTGACCAGGGATTCAGCTGAAAGTGACAGGAGGCCAAGAAGAGCAAACAATCTAAATACCAGTAGCGAAGCCAATGATCCGGAAGTCTCCGAATCTCAAGAGGACGATGATGATCCTAATAAGTCAGTCAACTGTTAAATTAAGTTTCTTATATAATTACTAAAATTATACTTGTTCCAGGCTATGGTGTATCTGTCGACAGCCGCACAATAACAGATTCATGATATGCTGTGATCTATGCGAGGATTGGTATCACGGCACGTGTGTTAGCGTAACAAAGGCCATGGGCCTGGAAATGGAACAAAAGGGTATCGACTGGAAGTGTCCCAAATGCGTTAAAAAGCAGGAGGAGAAGGTAAATAATAAATAATTGTTGGATAATTCCGATATATTGTTTCTCCCCATTCTAATTTCATTCATTTCTTTACAGAGTCAACCACGTATTACAGACATGTTGGTACCTAAGCAAATTATGGAATCAGCGGAGTTTGTGACGTCTGCGAAACAACCGAACGAAACCAAAATAGTCGTCGAGCATCAGCAGCTTACACCCAAGCGATCCCTGCCCGTTGGCGCATCATTGATGACATCCTTACCATCAACCACAAGTAGTCCACTTGTAAAGCAACAAAAACGGCAGTTGCTCACACGACCACCGCCAAAAATGCATCAACAACAGCTTCATTTTATCAAACTTGGGGGCAGCAGCGTCATTTCACCAACAGATGCAATCTGTGTGGTATGCAAACGTCCAGCACGTGTCAATTCGGTTTACTGTAGTGATGAATGCATACGGAGGTATGCACACAACGCAATCCAGGCCCAAGCAGTGCCCAAGACGCCCGAACCGGCGCAGCAAGCAGCATTACCACCTTCACAGCTGGGCAATGCGCTTGAAGCCAAAAAGAACAAAAAGAAAGATCTGTTTGAGGATGTACTGCGTCAGGCTGACTCTTTGTCGAAAGTTGAGCGAGTATGTACATTAAGTTATTCATTTTATAGAATTATTGCTATTGTGATCTACTCTTGCTAGATCAACGTCTTTGAGCGCCGAAGCGGACGTGCCATCACGGGACATTTGGCGCCCAGTGCTCATCAGCTAAAGAAATGGCTGCAGGAGAATCCCAGCTTTGAGGTAGTGCAGCCTGGCAGTCAGCAGGCGCTGGAAATAGAGGTATGCAACATGTAGTATATTGAATATGGATGCTCATCCAATCCTTTACAGAAACGTCAAAACAAGCGTCTGTCGGAACAGTCCACGCCAGAGGTAAACGCAGCCAAACAGTCTTTGCCATTGCAAAAGTCGTCAGAAACTGTGAACAGATCCATACAACTGCTGCCAGCCATGCCGAACACAGTCAAAAAAGATAAACCTGCCGCTAAAGCAACGACTACACTCAGTCGCTCACCCGAAAAAGGCACAGCAGAAAGACCTGTGAATAAATCCCAGCCTGAACCAATACGCCTCAATGTGAGACGCACACTTAAGGAACAGTTGTTGTCGCGAATAAAAGAGGCGCAGGCAGCTGAGCAGCGAGCAGAAAAGTCCGAGTGGCTGACGGTGGCGGAGGTGGAGAACTTTGTGAAGCGAGTGGAGTTGGAGATGTATAATTCATTTGGGCAGGATGTGAGCGCTAAGTACAAGTCTAAATATCGTTCACTTATGTTTAACATAAAGGACCGGAAGAATAAGACGCTGTTCGAAAAGATATGTGCCAAACAAGTGGAGCCTAAGCAGCTGGTGAGAATGACACCAGCTGAATTAGCCAGTCAGGAGCTGGCCAAGTGGCGTGAAGAGGAG
Source organism: Drosophila leonis (assembly GCA_035045365.1). Classification (NCBI taxonomy): domain Eukaryota; kingdom Metazoa; phylum Arthropoda; class Insecta; order Diptera; family Drosophilidae; genus Drosophila; species Drosophila leonis. The sequence continues at coordinate 2,987,531 of JAWNPC010000896.1, forward strand.
AACCGCCATCAGTTGGATATGATAAAGAAATCGGAGCTGGATTTATTGTCGTGCGCACAAAACTACGTGGTGAAGACGCACAAAGGTGAGGAAGTAATCGAATCCAAGATGGATGTAACGCTGCCAGAGGAGGAAGAAACAGAGTTGGAAGCAAGCAAAGAAAAGTTTGATAGCATCGACAGCAAAAAAGGGTCCCAGTCTATTGACAGCTCGACAACTACAGACGTTTCCAGTAAAGACCATGACCACGAGCGTCTGTCGACTGTTAAAGAAAAGCCTTCAAAGACGCGAGAAAAGGGTCACAGTCGCGAGCGTGACAGAGACAAACGGCATAAAAATCACAGGTCCCATAATAACCAAAGTGGCACCAAAAGAAGCCGCAGTCGATCGAACAGCCGCGGCCATAGCCAGGAGAAGCGCAGTCACAAAAGGCACCATTACGATCATAGTCTGGAGAAAGAAAAGGAACAGCAGCCATCACGCGACAAGCAACTAAGCAAAGAGCTTGCCGATAAACTTCAATCACCATTGCAGAAAAAACCAACTGAGAAGAAAATTGAAACCCCCATAGTCGCTTTTAATTTAATTGATCAAATCCTAGAGTCAGAGAAAACGGTGGAAGAAGCCGCCAATCTTACACTGCCAGTTAGGCCATCAATAAAGTCATTGCCTGTGGCCTCAAAGGCAACTGGGAAAGTTGATGTGCCCGCGCCTAGTTTGGATAGATACGCTCGCTATTTACAGAGCTTGTCAAGTCCAGCAATTTGGACTGGCAATTTGAACATGGTTGATGTAACGAATTTTGATGTGGTTATCCATTGCGTACACGGCAATACAAGCCAATTGGATAAGTTACTGCCCATCAATTTGGATGTGATTGGTCGCATAACGCGCGTGAATGTCTGGGATTATCTGAAGAAGATAAAGAAGAGTCCAACCAAGGAGATTGTTATCGTCAATTTGTTTCCTGCCAGCGTCGCGAACACTGTTAGGTTTGACAGCTTCTTCGAATATCTTGATTCACGTCAACGTCTTGGTGTCTTGGGTGCCGACTCAGAACAGATTCGAGATTTTTATATATTTCCCTTGGGCACCAATGACAAGTTGCCCACCGTGTTACGTACGTTGGACAGTGCGCCCTTCTACGAGGACAGTCAACGACCAAACACACTGCTAGGCATCATTGTGCGCTGCCTGAGCAAACGGTTGGTTAATTTAAGCCAGTCCTTGCCCATACCATTACCCACTGCCAGCAACAAGACTGTAAGTTAACACATACCCCACAAATATAGCTCTCTATATTTTCCAGTTTGCTTTGCAGGTATCAAACAAAACACGCGTTCGAACAACGTTTACGCCGCCGAGCAGTCCGAAGCGCAAGCCTAGCACGCACTCGGCAAGCTCGAGGGATGATGAGTTCGACATTGATGCTATTATCAAAGCGCCCATTGCAAAGCTGCAAAACAGTAAGTTTAGATTGGCTAAATATGCTCGTTAGCTGGAATATAATCAATGAAAAATATCTTATCCCAGAAAACGTTTCGATAGAACCAATGGCTACTAAAGACGATCCGAATGCGCCCTATTCGCCCGGTGGCAGCTCTGACGACAATGATGATTTGCCCATGGATTTTAATTTGGAGCGCAAAGTGTACGAAATTAACAAACAAATCGCTGCTCAGCGCATGGAAATCGCCGGTCTGCTAAATGTAGAGTCTTCGGTGAGTGCTTGAAGAGCATTCCAGTTTGTCGTTATACTAATTTCACCCTGCCCAATTCTACAGATTTTAGACAAACCCTCGTCGTCATCAAATGTGCTGGCCAGCATATCTATACCTCCTAATCTCACAAAGATTTTGGCTAGCATAAAGGAGAAAGAGTCGAATGCCAGACCAACATCGAACGATGATGACGAGTACAATCCTGAGGATGCAATCTCGAGCTGCTCTTATGACATGGGTAAAATTAGAATTTTTAACTATTTTCAATTCAAACAAAATAATTCATTTTTAACATATTTCAGGAAGTAAAAACGCAGAGGGTGCGACAAAGACTAAAAGTCGCTTGGCGCAGCTAAGTGAAGCAGAGCTTCTTAGTATGGTGCCGGACAATCTGGTGGATTTAACGCCGACAAAATCCATTAGACATGAAGAGCCCCCACCGCCTGGTGTTTAGGCTAAGGCTAAGGCGAAGCGCAGTACGATTATAATAATCATAATGTAGAACTTACATGTGTACTTGACTAGCTTTGATCTACGTAATAATGTTAGCTTTGAATGGAATTCAATTTATAATTTTCTTTTAATTTTCACCTTTCATTATGTACATTCACGTTCAACGAATTGAATACCATTTCTGTATTATATCCAACAATCGAAACAATTGAAATGATAATATCGTTTGGATCCAGTTGGTTTATCATTTTATTCAACAAACGAATTCAAAAATTGTAGGGTTCTGTTAAGGCATACCAACTAACCTTCCAAGTTCTTGTACATTTTTCTCAAATACAAATAAAAAATTGCTACGTAACACTTCTAATATGGAATACGATTTTAGATATTGTCATATTTATATTATTGCATATTTAGTTGATCTCACAGGGATCAAACTGGCTGTCGAAGTGGGCGCACGATATTTTGGGTCCATTGTGCACGCGCGGAATGGCTATGCGAAAGAGTATGCCAATTGGCATGCATACGCAAAGCTTGTACTGCACGCTGCCAGTACGGAGGCCCAGCTCCGAGCTTACAACGGGTATGCGATCCATGTCTAGAAAAATTCCTTTGCCTGCCTCCAATACGGTGGCACCCTGAGTTGAGTTAAGGGAGACGTGATGTTCGACCTGCACCTCTACGGTTGCCCCATCGAAGAAAACGCCCTCGGATCCCTTGATGGCAATGTGACCGTCGCTATCCATAATTAAAGGCACATCAATTGGACTGGATACGCGGCTCGCACTGGCCATCTTCGTCTGTAGCACACCTTCCACTCCATCTGGCAGGTTGTATTGCGGGCGGTGAGTTGTAAAAAGAGTCGATTGATCGGCTGGATCTTTGATTTCAAACATATTGGCTTCAATGGCTATTCCCTCTTTGTCGAGCACAACCAGATCACGTTCAGTTAAGGCACTGGCACTGGCACTATTCAGATTACGAAAGACTCGCAAATGCACTCCACTATAGTCTCCATCGCTGCTGATCGATACAGGTACATCTGAGAAGCCGTGTATTCCAACAGAATTGGTTTGGATGCGATCCAAATCGGTTTCATCATAGAACTTAATTAAGTCCACTTCTGGTATCAGTTCCATGCCCTTTACGCCCTTCCCCAACCTTAACACACTCATTATTGTTAGCGTCAAGATCAGGTTGCCAATAGTCAACATGAGCAGGAGTAGGACTGCGGTCCAAAATGCATAACTATTACGGTTCTGACGACCGGGATGCAAATGCGAAAAACTATCATCATCGTAATCCGAATTGAACTTCTCGTCAAAGAAATTCACAGTATCCGACTTCGAGTCATTGCGGCCCAAATCCATGTCGGTAGCTCCAATAGGCAGTGTAACGGATAAAGCTGTTTCCGAGTTGGCTTCGTCAGAGTATGACGGCGATGGTCCTCTTACAAAAGTATTTTCAAAAATGTCCATTATTTGTTTTAGAATTTTGCGGAAATGTTTTTCGCCAAGTTTATGCTGTGTGTATGCTGTACGACAAGCCGATATGTACACATATTTAATTTTAGAGGCATGCGCATTGCACAAATGAAATGCACTTAGCGCCAAAATTGAACACAATTGAAGCCGGAAAGAAAAAATGTCTGTGTGACTTGTTTAAATTGTATCGTATTATTTTAAATGCAAAATTATTCACTTTTAAAATCAGAGCCAAATTATAAGCACACAATTTTAATTAACCGTTAGAACTTTTCACTCGATACAATTGCCAATCCAAATAGTTTTATTGGCTGGTCGCACTGCCTCGATACTTCGATAACAAATTAATTAGTTATGAAAATATATTTTCTCTCTAATATATATGTTAAGTAAACAACGTATTCTTAGTAAAACATATTTGTTGCATTTTTTATGTCGTATTTGTAGTGAGTCTGTTGCGATTATTATTGCTGATACAAATATATTCTTGCCAGACAAGACTTTAAAATACTTGCGACAAGTAACTAATTGTAACTCAGAAAAAGTGAACGAATAAACTCGATGAACGAAAATCAGAGAATTAGCTCGCTCTTTTATTTTACAAAGTTGTTCGATTGAACTTCTTCCGAACGATTTTCAACAACTTTAATTTTTACTTTTTCATTTTCGCAACATGTCCTTTAAGGTATGATCAAATATTATTGCTACTATTTGTATGTTGTTTAATAACATTTCATTTGAATCTAATGCAGCCGATTGATCCGAAGCGCGACGAGATTCGCCGCTATCTAGAGCGCGGTAGCGTTCTGGATTCACTTACGAAAATATTTATACGTGTGATTAAAGAGCGCCCAGAAAACCCAATGGAGTATATAAAAAATAACATTGGCGTGGTACGACATCAGCATGATAAATACGAACGTCTGTCGCAGGATCTTCAGGAAGCAAATGAAGAGATTCAACGTTTACGTGCCATAATAAATAGAATTAACCCTGAAGTACTGCAGGGTCACGGTGCGGAAATCGCCGACGAATCCGATTCCGAGACAGCGACAGCTACCGAACAAGCTGAAAACTCGGTCGTGCCTGAGAATAATCAAGGAGTCCAAGAGCAAGTGCCTGAAGCAAACGGATTAGATAATACAGCAGCGGCCAAAACTGATGATGCGGAATTGAGTGCAACTCTTGACAATTGTCACATTGAAGAAACAAACATGGCCGCTGCTGCCAGCACAAGCGACAATATTACGCAGATCCCAACCGTCCAAGCTGAACCCAGCCGCACTGACAATGCCGAGTGAATCCTAATGCTCGCATTCGCTCAGCTAGTTAATGGAACATCCCATTAGAATGCATTCTCATAGAAATGTTACCAGTTCGTAGGGCTAAATATGTAAAGTATTTTCTTAAATGTTAATAAAAAGGTGCGTAAAGGTACGCGCACGTAAATCCCTTAAATGCCTTTTAACTTGGTTTCATTTAGTTTTCTTAGTGGGGTTTTCAAATATATTTATTTAAATCAGTTTTTAATTTCATACACGTGGTATATCGTTTGTTTATTAATACAAAGGATTATTGATAATACATATTAATTATAGTAATTTGTTTGTTTGTTTTTTTTTCAATTTTTATTTTTGTTTAAACACATCTTAAAAATGATAAAGATGATCAAATAAAATTGTACATATAAGCGTGGACCGAATTACAACAGTTGATCATGATTGGAAAATGATGCGCGGACCGCGGACATGCGAAAGATAAAAGACATGGAACATCGGTCCCAATGTTTTGGGTTGGCTGCAATGTAATGTGGACGAACATAAACTGATTTCTATTTCCAAGGTCAAACTTAGTATTTACTTTTACTTTCTTGGCAAGCGTGTACTCTTTGTTTTCCTTCTCTCCCACTTTTCAATTTGTAGGTTTTTAAGGTCAAATCGATTTTTGTTTTGTTTTTACAAGACCCTACTACGTTTGATGGCCGCCTGCTATGTAGTCGGCTGGCTCAATCAAATTATATATTTTGTTGTTCTTGTACTAACACTTTAGTCTCATGCTTAACTTGGACAAAACATATATGTACACTCATATGTGTGTGTGTGTGTGTGTGTCTGTGTGTGTAATTGTGTCGCTACACGACTATTGTTGAGAGAAGTGCGTGTGTTGTAGGGCTTAATGTTATGAAAATAAATGGTTTCTACATAGGTTATGCCTGTTGAATGCATGCGAATGTTTTATAATTGAAGCAAATCTCTTTATTTCTTTAAAGATCATATGTTGTCCAGGATGGGGTTAATTTAGTTTTGTTTTGTTTTCGTAATAAGATTGTTTTCACTCGACGCAGACCGTGCAGTTCATCCTTCTGGCCGCATAGTCGGTTCTAGGTATTTTATTAAATTAGATTTGCCCCTGCTGACGATAGAATGTCGATAAGAGCTTGCGATACGAAAGTTAATGTAGCTATACTTCCAATACTTACGTTGAATCATAGAATTTCTTATTGGTTTTTGTTGCATGGTTTGTATAGAAAACTGTGTGTTGTGTGTGTACGAAGTTTTATTAGTGATATTACTTTTTACGCTTGTCTGCCGGTTTCAATATCTGGAATGAGCACATTAGGGAGTCATCCACAGACATCATTGCGCCAGCATTGTCAAATTCGCCACAGTAATTAGGTGCCGAGAAGAGTGTAACGAGTTGGCGCTTTGCGAAGAACTCATAGCCATCCTCGACGACCTGATGGGCGCGGCAAATGAGATCGAACTCGTGCTTCTCTAAAAATTTGGCCACAACTTCGGCGCCAAAGGTGAAACTGACGCCACGATCATTCTCGCCCCAGCCCATGGTGTCCTTGTCCGGATCGGACCACAGCAAATCGCAAAGTAGGCCCTGATCTGGTACATCGGTGGGACGCATGATGCGTCGAATTTGCTCCATCGACGAAAGGTCCGGACTGAGACCACCATGGCAACAGAATATCTTCTCATCCACTATGGCTGCAACTGGCAAGCAGTTAAAGCAGTCGGTAAATGTCTTCCACAATTTGATGGTATAGCGGCGCTTGCACTCGTCGTAAAATCCATAAATGCGGTTTATGCTGGCGCACTCATGGTTGCCGCGAAGCAAAAAGAAGTTCTCAGAGTATTTGATCTTATAGGCGAGCAACAAGCAGATGGTTTCCAGCGACTGTTTGCCACGATCTACGTAGTCGCCCAGAAACAGGTAATTTGATTCCGGAGGAAAGCCACCGTACTCGAATAGGCGCAACAAATCATAATATTGGCCATGTATGTCGCCGCAAATCTTCAACGGTGCTTCCAGCTCTAAGAGTATGGGCTGCGACAGAAAAATCTCTCGCGACTTCAGACAGAGGCCACGAATTTCGCTCTCGGAGAGCTGAACATTTTTGCCAGGCCGTGCCCCACGCACTTCCAGAAGTCTTGATATGATGCTGTCGATATTCATAACATCGCCCATGTTTCTGTATTGTTTTTTTTTTGCTGCGCAATTACTGTGCTAAATTTTTTCCACCGAAGAATGGCAAATAGCTCAGATGTATATTTTTCACTATAAATATTTTTCACAGCACAGCTACTACAAGAAAATTTCTCCAGTGTGCCCACATTTCACACAAAAAAAACAGGAGGAAGTGAAATGGGCAGTTAGTCACACTTTTGACATGCAGTTTGTCCTGCTTACACTCCCAGTGCGGCACTGTTGCCCGCCATTTGCATCGCTTGGCTTGGTATTAACTTGGTGTAAGCAGGACAAAAATAACTATAATTATTAGCACCATGCCAACTTGATTTAATATCTCTGACAGCAGTATCATATCATTTAGCGAGCTATCCAAATATATGCGTTGCAATATCTGAGGGCTAAAAAAATACTAACTAAATACTTTGGTCACACACAATTGATAACGATTCGCTTAATTGAATTCAATTGAATTTACGTCTGAAGAAATGTTGCTTGATATAATAGAAAAAACCAAATGTAACGAGGTATATTTAATAGCGGAAATCGGTCAGAATCATCAGGGCTGTGTTGAAACAGCCAAAAAGATGATGCTGACAGCAAAGAAAGCAGGATGCAACTGTGTTAAATTTCAAAAATCCGATTTGAAAGCGAAGTTTACGCGCGCTGCCCTAGATCGAAGATATATAAGCGGTCACTCCTGGGGTCAAACCTATGGAGAACATAAAGAATATCTTGAATTTTCAAAGGAACAATATCTTCAGCTGCAAGCATACAGTAATGAAATTCAAATTGATTTCACAGCGTCAGCTATGGATGAGGTATATAAATATTTTGGGGTGGTTTTTCAATTAATTTGATTAATGTATATTTTTATTGGCAGCCATCTCTGGACTTTCTAGTCGATTTAAAGGTGCCTTTTATAAAAATTGGTTCCGGAGATGCCAATAATTTCCCACTCCTTACAAAAGCTGCTAGTCTCAACGTGCCGCTAGTAATATCAACTGGAATGCAAACTATGTCGACAATTGATCAAATTGTGGAAATTATGAGGCGGGCAGGCAACAATAAGTATGCTCTAATGCATTGCGTCTCGGCTTATCCGACACCACCCAATGACTGCAACATACGACTGATTGCAACATTAAGGCGACGTTTTCCCAATGTTACTATTGGGTATTCTGGACATGAACTGGGCGTCATCATCACCCAGGCGGCGATTTTGACTGGCGCGAGGATAGTTGAGCGACATTTTACTTTGGACAAGGATCAAAAAGGGTCTGATCACCGTTGCTCGCTTGATCCCAGCGAGATGTTCACGCTGACCCGCAGCATAGATGAATTCAAATCTAAGGATTATCTTTCCTTCCCCAACCTTAGTGCTGCTGAAGTGATTTCAATCTTAGGTGGTGGAGAACAGCTGGAGCAAGCACTCTGTGAGTCTCAAGCAAATGAAAAATATATTTTAGAGAGCGAACTGCCTTGTCGCCTCAAATTGGGCAAATCGATTGTTGCATCTCGGAATCTGCTCAAAGGACACATAATTCAAGCAGCTGATATTGCAATAAAGGTCAGCGAGCCACCGGGCATTTTTGCAGAGAAATATTTTGAAGTAATCAATAAACAACTGAAGGAGAGTGTTCATGAAGATGAGCCCATAACTGAGCATAAAATGTATTGATTTTTGTTGTATTTAATAATTATATGTAATGAAATTCTTATTGTCTGATTATTCGGCTGTATCGTCGCTACCAACATCCTCATTTTCATTCTCAATCATGTCAATGTCTTCCTCGAGATCACCCTCCTTTTTGTCTGTCGGCTTTTCATATACGGGTTTTAGTGGCGACACGACGACTCCATTCCAAACGGACATTTCACGCACAATGCTCGTATTACCTTCCAATCCAAGGATGTGCTTGTATCCACCATGCGCTAAAACTCGCAGTAACGTCTGCGCCGTATAACAGCATACATCTTGTTGTTCCAGCGTCATCGCTGTGTGGACCCGTATGTGACCCGGTTCAGTGGGATCGGTTATACCAGCTGAGCCTGGCAGAAATAGACCAGCGGACAGTAGTTGAAATACACGGCGGAATGCCAAATTGATGGGTAATGCTTGGCGCGATGGATTGTTCATAATTGCCAGATGGGCAATCAAATCAAGCATCCATGATGAAAGAGGTGAAAAGGCATCAAATCGTTTCGTTAGATCCTTTAAAATACGGATGAGGACTTTTATTGAAGAATGGTGAGCATTCTCCTCGAACCAGCGAGTGTGACGTATAGCAGCTAAATGACTTTGCATCAGCTTATGCTCCATATGAATTTCTGGCTCCAGCTTCCGTAAGTTCTGTGGCAAGGTGGCAATAAGAATACGAACTCTAGCTTGTGAATTAGATACATCGAACCCTCTGTCATGTATTTCTAGGGCGTGTTTTTCGCCTTTTGCTAGCACTTCAGTTTTCATGCTAGATTTTAGATCCGCCTCCACCTTCTTAGCCAGTGCCTCACAAGCCTCCTTCGTGGGCAGTGTTTTGAGGATGACCACCACATCGGCCACATTGTTGCCACTGAGAATGGTGCCTTTTTTGAACGATCCGACTTGGCGCACCTCTTCTAGTTGCTGTGTATGTGTGTAGTTAGGTTAGAAGCATATTTAACTAGAGTAAATGTTGCTATGACAACTTACACAAGTATTGAAGTCACCGGGCGCAACGACTAAATTATCCAAGACAACCTGCACTTTAGTAACTAGGTTACCAATGGCCGTCTGTTCGGTAGGACTAGGACTAAGGTCTTGGTTGCGTTTCAGTAGAGCCTTTTTGCATCAAAAATATTCATTGAAATTAATTATTTATGTTTTACTTTTTTGGTTTAATTGAATTTACCGCAGTCAACGCAGAATCATCCACAACCGGCGAGACTTTAGGAAACACAACTTCAGTCAAAGTTAAATCAAAAGGATGACGGGGTACAAATGTTTTCTTAAATGGCGGACGAATGCCACCGCGCATAGGCCTGCTGCCTCGAAGTACTCCACGCACCATACTTTTATTATAATGAATAATTTTGGCGAACTGTAATTTCTAAGTCAACCCTCAAGTCCCACACCCCAGCTATAAAAATTTTCGATTATTATTAGATATGGTTGCAAATGTGATAGAACGATTTATTAGTATCTGTTGTTTTAAATGTGTTGCAAAAATATATTATCGATACTTAAGCTGAAGTTATTAATTTATTAATTATTTGCAAAAAAGATTAGGAATGAAAAATATAAAAATTGGTTTTACTGCCTACTTTCTTATTATAATTATTACATATTATTATATTATTATTTAACCATAATACCCATTTCGATAATTAATCTGTAAAATCATTCTATACTGGAATAGTATTTTTAATATCGATACCATTGGGAAGATTGCCGATAGTGTCATAGCTCTAGTTTTTGCTTGTCATCTTTTCGTTTTGGTGAGGATTGTCGGCATTTATTTAAAAATTATTGTACCACAAATTTAAGCCAAAAAAGATGGCTACAGAACGTTACAGTTTTTCCCTGACAACATTTAGGTAAGTAAAACCTACAGTTGCCTATTAAACGATGCTAAAGGCTTCCTCCGTTCGAAAGCAAAAGTCTACATGACTGGCATAAACATAAATTTGTTCATTCGTTTGTAGTCCATCCGGAAAGCTTGTCCAACTCGAATATGCTTTGGCAGCTGTATCTGGAGGCGCACCTTCTGTTGGTATAATGGGTAAGTGGACATCATTCATCGCACCGAATCAGGGACAACTTACAACTTTTTGGTCCCTTTAGCTTCCAATGGCGTCGTCATTGCAACCGAAAATAAATACAAATCGCCGCTCTATGAGGAACACAGTGTGCATCGTGTGGAAATGGTAAACAAGCATATTGGCATGGTCTATTCTGGAATGGGTCCCGATTACCGTTTACTGGTGAAGCAAGCACGCAAAATCGCTCAATCATACTATCTGATTTACAAGGAACCCATACCGGTGTCACAACTCGTGCAGCGTGTAGCAACGTTAATGCAGGAGTACACTCAATCGGGGTATATTATATAGGTCATATAATTTGGTGCAATATGTAATATTTCATAATTCTAGTGGCGTGCGTCCGTTTGGGGTGTCGCTATTGATTTGCGGTTGGGACAATGAACGACCATATCTTTATCAATCGGATCCCTCTGGTGCATATTTCGCCTGGAAGGCAACTGCCATGGGTAAAAATGCCGTTAATGGCAAAACCTTTTTGGAGAAGCGGTTAGTATGGAACAAGTTGATCTATTCAAAATAAAAAAACTTACGTTTCTTATACATTTTCAGTTATAGCGAAGATCTTGAACTCGAAGACGCTGTGCACACGGCCATTCTGACCCTAAAGGAAGGTTTTGAGGGAAAAATGACTTCGGATAATATTGAAGTTGGAATCTGCGATCAGAATGGCTTTAAGCGCTTGGACCCCGCAACAATTAAGGACTATCTAGCCAACATCCCTTAAATTTAAATTCAACTTCAAAGTAACCCAAGCTAAGCTTATATATGCGTCAATAAACAAAAAATAAATAAATAAAGTTCGTAAGTGTTGTGGGTTTTCAAATTAATATTGAATTTTTGATTTTGTATGTTAATAATTAATAATGAATTATTATTTTTGAAGGTGAATGTAGTACATAAGTTGTTGATGTTTTATATTGTTTTTCTTTATTTATTTTTCTTTTTTAATTTAATTTCTTATTGGACTATTCCTCATATTGTTGGGCACTTCTGTATATAAATGTAAATGTGTGCGTTGTGGACGCGACTTACGCACTACGAGAACTTAGTTAAGGCTTAAAATACTAGTATCAGATCAGTTATCGAGAGTAGTTGCTTACAGTTAAGGCTATGGTTATTTACATTTTAAAGAATACATAGGTATAAGTCATAGACTCTCGCATCCTATGCTGGTTACTGATATTGAATTTGGGAAAACTTCACACGTATATCCTTTGTGGCCAAGACCAATGCCACAATCAAATATTCAGACAGCGTAGCTTTGTGTCCGGTATTCGCGAAGTGAACTCGAATGATGGCGGTCGACGCACGTCTTCGTGAGAGTCGCGACGTATGCGGTCAGGATTGCGTCCCATTAGAGATGATAGAGGTATTTCCTTGCGATAAATCTCCTCGAGCAACAGTCGTTCCAGCTCAAACAAGTGTTCATCGCGCACTCCTGGTATCTCCTCGTGCATGAAAAGTGCCAATCGCAATAAATATTCCGCATTGTGTCCACTTGGACCACGGCAATTAGCGATCTGTTGTGCTATAACCTCCAGTGGCGCATCACCCAGCCAATGGCTGTTCTCCGGTGTAGCCACATAGACCAACACCTCGAGGGCCTCGCCACTGAACGGCGTGTCATGAGAAGCGACGCGGGGAAAGAATTTTGCATCGAGCGTTGCATAGCCACCTAATCAGAAATGATATAGGAATTTAAGAGTTTAATTTGTTTTTATCAAATTTGTTAAATTTGATCTTTTCTTACCCAACGTGCATTCGCGCTGCTTCAGATACTCCAGCGCTGTTGAACCTGTTATTCTATACGCACAGCCCCATGTTATGCCCTAAAATTACAAAGAAAATAAACATTTCATTAAAAAATAGTAATAATAAAAGAGAAATGTTATTTTAAAAAATTTAGAAATACATAAATAATAAAAAAAATAAATAAAAAATACATAAATAATAAAATTAAAAAAAAAACATTTTTTTTATAATAAATTTGGCTCTCAGCTGGCGCATTTGGTATCGTTCGTATTTGCTATTTCGAGCATTTTTTGTGCTTAGAATTCTCAACTCATTATTCGGCGTGCGACACAGTTAAATAGCGGCGAGCGATAATCATTTCAGGGCGCTTTGAGTTTTCCTTGCTTGTCTCTCGGGGTCACAAACGAGCTCCTGGTAGCTCTCTCACATTGCTGATCACCCTGGGTAAAGTCCCCGGGCCTAGGATAGAAAGTATCAAGGCGTAAAATAAAATTTGTAGCTGTGGCCGGGATTTTTCCCGACGCAACTATAAATTCTCGCCTATGTTTCGCGGTATTTCGCCTTGCGTACTCCAATGAAGAGAGACCCGCTCTATAAGGGTCTCGAATTGTTGCGCTCGGTTGACTGCGGAAATGTGCCAGAGATCGCTAAGATATGGACGAGTAGTGGGCGTGTTTCCGCACGCCTACTACACGGAATGGGGCTTACGTAGGGAAATTCAAACGCAGCGCAATTAACTTTTTTCTCGCAAAGTAATAAAAAAGTATATAGTAAAAAATGTATCTCTTACCTCTTTGTCCTCAACAAGTGTTGCGACACGACCAGGCTGCAAAACAAGAATAAAGAAAACAGATTAAATAGACTATATATTTTATATTGAAGAACACTGAAGGGAATGAATGTTGATTTGCAGTTTGCACGCTTTGTTTATGTATATATATATACCTATATATATGTATATAGATTGGACCTCGACTTATTTTTATATTGTTCGTTAATACATAATGAAATAAGTAAAATTATTCGGCCGTTTATAAACGGGTTGTTAAAGTGTATTATTGCCTCCTACTTAATATGCATATTTATAAAGTGAAAATGAAGGCATTGTGTTATTGTGACAAGTGTCTCATAGAGGCTTTCGGTAGTTTGTTTATTCTCTATATCTATATCTTTATATGCCTATGTATAAATAGTTGTAGAACCAGTTGGCTACGCTGACGAAGTTGACAGAAGTATTTAAATTTTACTCTGTCTAGCCGTTTTATGTCTACTTTTAGTTTGCTCGCTGCTGATAAGACTTGCCAATTAGATAATGGAATCAACAGAGAATTGCCAATTGGAAAACGGCATGTGGGCAAATGAATAACAATGTGGTTTAGATTGAGATTGAATGCAGGCTGCTTGGGGGACTTTAAGAGAATTGAGTAACACTTACCGCTTGCTCGGTGCCGCGATGAGTAACGTTGCCTTGCCAGAAGCGACGCACGTAGCCACGTATGTAGCCCGTTATGCATTTGGTGTAGTTAAAGCCCGGATACCAGCAAAGCGAGCCGTAGCCGAAGACCCAGCAGACGGCTTGACAGTCACTATTTGCATTCTCAGGCCGATTCTCCTGGTCATTGTTGTTGTTATTATTATTGTTGTTATGTTATTAGCATTGTTATTGCTGTCAACGTTGTCATCGTCGTCGCCGAGTTTGCCATCCGTGAACAGATTTTTAAAGTGCGCAGGCACCTCGGTGGGTGCCCGATGACCGCTGTAGTGTGCCATACTTAGGTCCAAAAGAAATTGCTATCACACAGTTAATTTGAGCCCCAAAGCCGAACGAATTTGTTGCTGTTTTGATTTTATTTTTATGTGAGCTGAGCTGTATGTGTTTGTGTATGTGTTGTGTATGTGTATGCGAATGTGTGTATATGTTGCTGTTTAGCTCGCGCGGCTATTAGATTGGCATGCTGGAGGTCTATTGATGGGGTTGCTTGCAACGTATTGCTGTTATCTCAGGTTTCTCATTTTATGTCCTCTTAACTCTTGGCTGGCTCCAATGCATCTGAAAACGAAAAATTTGTCAACTTTATATTTTGCTACACAGTACACAAAACGAATATGTGAAAATACAATATATTTTGTATTGAAAATTAGTAGCTCACTTGATCGATTGAATCTTTCGGGCCACGCGACCAATTGCTCTCAATCAGTATAGTATTATATTATATATATATTAATTTATTCTTGTAATTGTTTTGTTTTGATTGCCAGTTCACTTGCAAAATTTCTCGTGAATAGTTCCGCTTGTGGCCGGCAAGTAACGATCCTAAGTTCAAATTAAACAGCCGAGCGGCCACTACGAAAAAAAGAAAACATTTCTGAGCGAGCAAAAAAAAAAAATTGTAGGAGAATAAATATTTATGACGCTCTGTCTAAGTCGTCTGCGACGTTGGCGCAATAGACTTATCTGCGAATCTACTCACAAATTATACAAAAGTAAACATACACATACACATTGTGTGTGTGTGTGTGTGAGAGAGAGTATTCAAATTGTTATTGTTTGGCACCCTCACACTCTCTCACTTTTTTTCTTCCTCTCGCTCTCTATCTCTCTCTCTCTTTCGTCGCTGATAGTGAAACCGAATCGAACAAGTTCTTTGCTTCGCCTTAGGGTAGAGTTGACTTGCTTTAAACACGATCTATAAAAAAAGAGTCTCCCATCGAGTATTGCCAATTATTTATATGCATGATCAATAAATCTTAAGTCAAATGACACGGCAAAAATGTTATTAAGCCAATTGATTAACTACTCAGCTCACACTTCAAATAAATAAAATCTTAAGTGTTTTTCGTCTTGGCAATTATATACAAAATTAATTCGTTGGTAATATAATTCGATTAAAATCTGATTGGAAATAGTGCTAATCATGCAGTTGATTTTTATTTACTTTTTTGACAATATATTTTCTATTTGTTTCTTTATAGTAAATTTATAGTATCTACAATATATAAAGTAAGAAAGCCCTTAACAAAATTTCTGACTAATTGTATATTATTTGTTTTAAATAGGTCAGGTAAATATAACTGTGGTCAATTATTGCAAAATTTTTTTTTTTTATTTCTTTTAAAATAGTCAAATGTGGTTAATTAGTAAATATATTTATTAGAAAATCCGCATTCTTCAATAATAAATCAAAGGAAAGTTTTATTTTATTTAAATTTCGCATAATAGTATACAAAAAGCATTAGCAACCTGCTTTTACGGTATGCTAAATATTTTGGCACGTACACACAGACACACACACATACACACACACACAGGCACACACACACACACACATACAGAACTGCGAGTAAATAAACCTCTATTGAGGCAAATACAGAAAAGTTTCAGTTTTTGTACCCTGAGTCCACTAAAAATGGGAATTCAGGGTATAAAAGTTTTGTTATGCTTTATGCCCGTCTGTCTGCCCGATTGTACGTGTTGATCTCGGATCTAGCTAAATTTTTGAAATATTTTAACAAAGTCCTCCTCGAGCATGCGCAGATTAATGTTTGTTCACAAGAAAGGGACTCAAATCAATATCAAACTACAGTTATTTGAGCATTACACATACGCTTAAAGTAAATGTAATACATAGAATTTCCTAAGCTTTATTTAAAATATGAGGAGCCCACTTAAAGGATGCCTTCCCCACATGCTACAGAAATTTAAAGATATAAAGTTGAAGTTTACTTTTTTGCTTCAATAAGGAATCGAACTACATGTATACATCGATATCCTTCCATTTTCTATAGAGTTTATATATTGATACATATAATGTATGTACATAGTACATATGTATATGGGAAGCAACTATTCGGCGTGGGGGCTGCAGGGCATCTGCTAGTTGTCACTTTCTGATTAGAGTACGCTTTCTTGTTTTTTTTCCTTAAGCAAACAATGTTTTAGAAATTATGGTTTGTTCCTGGGATTTTGGAGGCATTTCTAACTACGCAGCTGTTAAATAATAATTGGAACGGGCAGACAGAAACGGTCATCGTGTGTTGGTATTCAGTTCATGTATCGCTCTTGTCTGGGTGTCGCCGTCACACTGCCTTTGCCATATCTACATACAATTGTGTGCGTGCGTATGTTTTTGATATTTTTAGCGATTTTATAGCGTGTTCATGCATAATGCCTGCCTTGTGTATGGGTGCATGAATATTTAAACATTTTGCACACTTTGTTTTGATTATCGTCTATCCCACGCAGCGAGCATTATGAGTGTGTGTGATTTCTGTTTTATACACGCTCTTTCTAAATATTCGCGTATTTCCATTTCCATGTGTATTTTTTCTCTTTCATTTACTTTTTTTTGTTGTTGTTGTCGTTGTGTTTTGCTTAAATAACTTTAAGGCATAAATTCACTGACCCAAAAGCGAAAAAACGCTCATGGAAAATAACCAAAATATTTATATACCTTTAGGAGGACGCACACGCACGGGTCGGAGATGACTGACATACATACATACATATGTATGAATGTCTGTATGTATGTATATCGTAGTATGTATGTATGTACATTTGTATACGCGAGCGTCTTTCTTCTCTATGTCCCGCCATTCATATGTTACGTATACGCAACGTTGACGCCTTGCGTGCCAAGCAAATAAAGCAAACATTTTGTTTATACTTATACATACATACATATGTAAATGTGTGTGTGTGTGTGTGGAATGTGTGTTCGTGTGTATGTTTATGCAAGTATCTATAAGATACACGCTGCTCGTTTCTGGGTCCTTGATACTGAACTTTTTTCATTGTGAAAGTTTTTTGCAAGCGGTTCAAGGCTGCCATGTTCTCAGTGCATTGCGGCATAGATAAGGGGCGGCACTTGTACAAATGTGAGCTAAGGGGGGCTAATCGCTGGCTCGTGTGCCACATTTCTAAGCATATTTTCATTTTGGTTCTTATTTTTGGGTAACAGGCGCCACAGCAATAGCCCAGGCGCAAACGAGCTTCTCTCTTAGTATATACAAAACGTTTGCAATTTACAAGACACTGAATGAATGTGTGCAGGCAAGTGTGTGGGCGTGTGTGTGTGTGTGTAGCAATGTGTGCGTATATGTGTTCAGTGTGTTGCTTAAATTCGTCAACAATAATAAAATTATATAAAGGCAGAAAGAGCCATGTGACAGGCACATGAACGGTTCGTGTGCCAGACTCTTTCCACATTACGTGCATTCGCATCTAATGTGTACAATTGTATCTTATAATTTGTCACTTGTTGTGCACAATATATTTATCAATTAGGATTGACGTTGCTTAATGAAGTGTTCGACCTATCTGTCCAATTGTAACGTGTCGCTATGCTAGAAGTCCCTTGCCCAACCGGACGTACTCGTACGTACGGCTCGAACGCTTATTATGTAGACAGCTGAATGCATTTTCTGAAAGTTATGAAGGCACTTGAGGAATGGGTATAGCAAAATATTATGGATTAGCACTTCAGAAATAAACAATTAAATATATATTTATTTTATTACACGTAATTCAAATGACTTGACTAAAAATACACAGTTAAGTTTTATTTTTAATGCCAATTTAATAAATGCACAGCCAACACTTTCTACTGTCAATCGAACCGTTTCTCGCTGATTACCTAGATTAGATTAAGCCATATGACACGACGCGTCGTGGCGCTGATAGCCCATTCGCTTTTATGTGCTTCCTTGGGCTGTTTGCTGACTGCAGCCCAGACAGAATTTTCTTTTTATAAACATTGAAATGGATAAAATGGTTATCATGTTTCTGTGCAAGCGTATGCTACAGGCAGAAGGGGGCGTGGTTAATAATATATCACGTATATACATATATACTCTTGGTAGAGATCTCGTAAACTACAAGAGATTTGAAAGTTGAAATATATATGCTTGTACATCGTACTGAATGGAAATTAATCACTTTTGTTCCAAACTCTTCTTAATTCCATAAAATCGAGAAAAATTGACATTTTATCTTCATTACTTATCTTTTTGAAGCGTAACTTGGAGTCTATAAGCAAGGAGAAATTCGTAATATATATTCTCCCCATGAATACACAGATTAAAAGTATTACGAATATTGAGAAATAATAAAGCTTTTCAAGTAATAGACTAATGGATTTATATGTAAGTAAACAAGAACTCACAAATTGATTAAACAATCAGCGCTGCGCAGATCTCAAGGTATCTCCCAGTCGGGCACTCCCGACAAGAGCACTCATTACTCGCTTTGCATTCGTGAATTTCTAGATAAGAGCGTAAAACGTAACCGAAAATGAAATATTTGATAGAGTGATTAGGCGCGAGTGTATTCAGTGCAGACATTTCGACTCTCATTAACAAGAAATGTAAACAACAAATAGACGCGTTTCAAACTGTGTCCGAGGCGATGCTTTCGTTAACATTTTTGGCCTAATTTGATGGCCTTGCCTTTGCCTTTGCCTTTTTATGACTCGAACTTAGCAAAATGAATAACAGCTGTCTCTCTTTATTGTTAAGTGGTTATAAAATAAATTAAAATGGATGTATCTTAACAAACATTTGGAATTCTTAATGATATTAAATCTTTTACTTTTAGGAATGTTAATTTGAGTATTAATTGAACAGGTTTACCACTTTATTCAGAATGGGATAATGGGTCAAAGATATTGATATATGTATGCAATTTGTTTCAAACAAAATAGAATCGAACCTGTTTAATTAGCTAATTTCGCTAATGATTAGAAATAATTAATTGATTTACCAACAATTGACAGACAGGTTTATTTTTCTTAAATGTACATATCTTTGCGGTTATAAAAAATGATTCTATAGACACGTTTCGTAAGTAATATATCTATATATAATGAAATATTTATGTATTTACTTAAATCTTGTTTATTGGCTTATTAAATATAAATTTATTATACTTGGAATTAAACATGTCTATAGAAGTATTTTTTATTAAATATATTTAAATACATCCAGAACTACTATTTCCATGAACGGTCGATTTTTAGTAACGTTTCATTTGGCAAAAGTTTTGTGTAGTGCAGCACTACTATTTTCATGAACACAACTATATTTATATGCATAAATGTTTATCAAGTTTTGCAGTAGCAATAATTTCGGTTTTTTATAGCTTTATTTTTGCTGTAAGTACTTAAGCAGTCGCACCTTGAAAACCCTATATATTATATCGAAATCGAAATCGAAAACAATAGCAAAAGTGTTGACACTTGCCGACTGAATACTTGGTATGCCATATATGATGAAAGTTAACATACATATGTATGTACATACATACATACATACATACACAGCTGGCACGTGGATTGAAAACAGCCCCGGAATGGCGGGTTGATAATTGGCGCTTTGTAATTCAGTTTTGCAATTCTGTAAGCAGACTCATTCAGATAATGACCTTGAAATATGATACCCTTGAAAAGGGTTAACATTTAAAAAACTGCGTATAATATACATACATACATACATATGTATATATGTATGTACATATGTATGTGTATTCTACCAACCTTGCCCAGTGCTGATCGGAAGTGCATTCAAAGCGTGCATGGCTGCTTCTGATTGCTTCGCTCATAAATTGAACTACTTGTGTGTAAGCGTACATATACAAATACATACATACATATGGAAATATAATTATATAAAATTGATTTTCAATTGTTTTGATGCAACGACAATGAAATGAAGTGTTGACAAGCCGTAGCAAAGAGATAGAGATAAAGAGACTGAGAAATATAGAGAGAAAGAGAGAGCGGTTCTGTGTGTGTGTGTGTGAGAGGCAAACAAATGCCGATAACAGGTGTGAGAGTGTAAACAGAAGACAACACAAAAAGCGCGCGCGCACACATACGTAGTACGTACATACACACGCATACACACATCATACATTGATAACAGTGCGTGCGAATTACGAGAGTACTGAGCGTTGTAAGGCAAAAACAATGTCAACACACTCACACACGCATAGACAGACACAGGAAAGCACAGCTACATATATTTTTGTATGTATGCAAACATGTGTTGACACTGAAACTTTTGGCTGCGTATTGTTATTGTAGCTGAGAGTGTGTACACATACACATACATACATAAGTATGTACGTGTTTAGAGAGCTGAGAGTTGTTCGTCAAACTTTTGACATGCCGACACACATACGTACATACACACTAATGCACGCACAAACATACATATGTTTGATTTGCTGTCAATATAAGAGTTGATGCTGCGCCAGCAGCTTTTTACCTGCGCATTTGTTTCAGCTTTCACAGTTAATGCTTAACGGTATTTATGTTACTTGCGGTCACGCCCCGCTTATTATCCGTTTGTGCTTATCAACTTCCGTTCAACTATTGCACTGCACTCTCTGCTTTTGCCGTCCTATTTATCAGCATCTTCTATGTTCGCCGAGTTTTGTTTACATGTCACAGCAACACGTTCACAATATACGTATGTATACATGTATGTATGTGTGTGTGTATACGCGCGTACTTGCGAGCGTGCGTGTGTGTGTGTATGCGAAATTCAATTCACAATGGGGAAATACACTCACAGAGCTGCGCGCCCAACCGTCTCGTGCGACGGCTTCAATGTAACTGCGTGACTTGCGTTGCTTTAGCGCGCTCAAATATTGCCACGCAACAAATCTGCTCGCTCCGCTAGCCCCCCGCCCAGCAACATCTCAGCGTTTTTGCTCGCCTCATCGTAAATACATTTAGCTGAGTTAACACAACACAATTAATGTAAAATGTTAGTGTTTTCTTTCATTTCACAAATAGTACTGATGTGTGTGCAAATGCATGTTTAATTGCGCATATAAATTGCTGAAGTCTTTATTTAGTTTAGCTTTGTGCTTGCCACATTCACACAGCTGTTGGGGCCGAAGGCAATGCCCGAGATTTGAGGCAAGTTTGAACTTTGCCATGCTTTTGATTCTGGATTCTAGCTAAAGCTAGCTAGCTACCTCTTCCTCCCTCTCTCTATCTCATTCGCTCTCTCTCTCCCTTTCTCTCGGTTTTTTGTTTTGGTCTATTTGAGAGCATGCGCTTCATCTACTCTCACTTTCATGTGCTTCTGCAGCTCTCTCACCCACACATTTGTTTGGCTGACGTAATTTGTTATCACTCTTGCCGCATGTTGAACATTTTTATGAATGGAAAGCTGAAAGCGCTCTGGCAACAACAACAACAACAGTTGCTGCTGCCGCTGCAACAACAAGTAGCTGCAATACAAACAAATTTGGTTCTCAAATAACGGCACTCTGCGCAATTTCCTTTAATGATGAATTGAACAAATATTTATATTCATTTTCGAATGGGACCTCGTCCAACTTCAGATAGCAAAATGCTTCAATTTGTGCAGACAGTTTCATCAGTAATTCGAAGATACTGCCATATCAGATAAACAACAAATATAAGATAAAAAAAATGAAACTCAGCGCAATTAACTTAATTAATTAAATTTACACTCAATTACTTCGCGGAGAACAACAAGAAAAGATTACCATTACTTGAGACCGGTGTTTAGAATTCTTAATTTATATCATTTATTTTAAGTAATAATTGTATTTGTTTATTTGCTGTAATTTTAACAACTTTTATTTGTAAAAAACTTTATTCAATTCATCCTAAGAGTATGCAACAGTTTATTGCAATCAAAATTAATACTCAAACCAAAAGTACTGCTCAAACATAGATGGCGCTAGTCATATCTTAATGGGCAGCACTGGTTAGCAGGCAAGCTGAAGTTCAAATGCAAACTTTTGACGTAGTTTGAAAACCTTTAATTTTAATTCAGTAAACATAAAGAATGAACGGATCAGAGAATGATGAGAGCGAGGAGAGAGAGAGAGAGAGCGAGAGAGAAAGAGAGAGAGAGAGAGAGAGAGAGAGAGAGAGAAAGAGAGAGTTGTAAAGACAGTGTGCCATGTCCATGTGTCTATGTGGAAAATGGAAGCGAGGGAGCCGGAGAAAGATTTATATAGAGGGATAAACAAATACAGAGAATGAAAGTAAATGTAACAATAAAAGTAATAATAAAAGAGTCATGCAAGCGGTGCACAATAAATAAATAAATAAATACCAAACTAAATAGAAAATCAATTGAAAGAAAAAGAAAAATGAATTTAATAATTTGTTTTTTTTTTAACTAAAAAATATTTCAGTTGCTCTAAGTCGAAAAACATGGCATAAAGCACAATTCATGGGGGTCATAAATATTTTCTAATTAAATAGTCAAAGGCAAACTTTAAATAAAAAAAAAAAACAAAATCAATCGCAAAGTGAATGAAACTTATGCTGCATATGGATTAATTTTCTATTGGGATTTTCTTGGGCTGATCATAAACAAGTTTCGTGTAAGGCCGACACCTAAGTGTGTTCAAAATAAAATCAGAGCAAATCAAAACAAAACATTTATCAACACGAAACGAGAGGAAAGCGAAAAGAAAACAACAGCTAAAGCTGCGACAAAATCGAAATGGAAAATAAAGCGAAATGCACAAAAACCACGAGCCTTAAGACAAAAGATTTACAATATCATTCAAGAAGATTTAGAGGTGATTTCCAAAGATATATATTTTGTTTGAGCGGCAATAAATAAACAAATTATATATGTATGCATGTATGTGGGGAGGCATAGGCAAAGGCAAAGGCAAAGGCAGAGGCAAAGGCAATTTTTAGTTTTCTTCGCTTTTTTTCTGGTCAATTTGATGCGTGGCCAACGAAACGGAAACAGAACAACAATGAAAATGTCGGGAAAATCTCAATGGCAAGGTGTGTGACGATTTGGTGGGGGCAGGTAAGTGGCTGGGCGGAGGGTGCTGCCTGGAGTGCTGCCTCCATTAAATGTGTCACATTAACGAATTGTTTTTTTGGTCTTTAATTTATAAGCGATGCGCTAATCGTTGGGCAGGTAGATTCAAATTTATTTGACTGCTCATTCGGGCACTCGATCGTAAATATACCAAATCTTCTAAGCCTTTCACAAATACAATTTTCATTGAGCAGAAAATCCGAATGGCTCTCCACCAGCCAGCAGCAGCCCCACCACCACCACCACCACCACCAACACCAGCATCAGCAGTCGAGACGGGGCGTGGCCTGTGTTGTTGGCGCGGCGCGTCCTTCTGTGCCTAATGCCAGTGTCTAATGGCGGGCCGCGTTATAAATAGAAGCCACTCGAGAGCAGCGACGAGCAGCCACTCAAAACGCAGCAAGATCTGAGTAGAGCAGAGCAGAGCACAGCACAGCAGAGCAGAGCACATGTGAATCTGGGAAAGATTCGCGCCACACAGACAAAACATTTTTGAATATTGTCAGCCAAATGTGTTGCGTTTGTTGCGGGCGTCGGTTCGTCTCGTTCGCGTTCGTTCGATTTGCCGTGAAGTTGCCTGTAGAGTGAAGTGAAGTGCAGTGAAGGATCATCAAATTTCCTCCAATCATGACCAAATACAATAATGCTAACTGCATGCTAACGGGCGCAGTTGCGACCAATGGCAATGCCATCAAACAGGAATACAACGGCTATCTACAGCAAACCAATTCAACTGGCTTTCGCTACAGCAACAATAACAATAATAATATTAACAACAACAACAACAACAACAACCACCTGCCCCATGGAAACATGCATCAGAATCCACACCAGACACTGCAGCATTTCTTCAGCCGCTTCAATGCCGTCGGCGATGGCAGCAGTGCCGCCTGCAGCTTCAGCAATAGAAATCACCAAACTACAGATGCCAGCAAACAGCTCTCCATGACATCTTCGCCCATATACACCACGGACTACGACGACGAGGATAGCAGCTTGAGCTCCGAGGAGCATGTGCTGGCGCCACTTGTTTGCGCCTCGGCCCAGTCCTCGCGTCCCTGTCTCACGTGGGCCTGCAAGGCGTGCAAAAAGAAGAATGTTACCGTGGATCGACGCAAGGCGGCGACCATGCGAGAGCGACGGCGTCTCAGAAAGGTGAGCGAGGGATCAAGGAAGAGTATAAGAGTATAGAAGGACAAATTTTCATTAGTAGCATATCAAATAATTTATTTGTTAAAGCAGAATATCAGAATATTGTTTTTAATTCAAATTTTATAGCATTATCAAATTTCATTTTTATGTATTGTACAATTTTCTAAAAATTATTATTGATTTTAATGGATCCCTTTGATTCATTCATAAAGAAAACATAAATACAAAAATTTAATATATTTATATATTAAAATTTCATATATTGTTATTAAATATAAATAGTTGAAAACAATCAACATACTTTTAAAAAACTCTATATATATCAGAGTTACTTTGCGATTCATATTCGCAACTTCGTCGAGCGCTCAAGTATTTTATTCTTATATTTCTTTTAATCAAATATTTTATTCTTTATATTTCTATATATTTTTCTAATTATCAAATAATTCATTTATACATTCCTTTTTAAAATATTAGTCAAAAAAGCTCCTAATATAATATTTAATAAGGGCTATATTTTGGAAACTTATTTGTTGAATAGGTTTGCTTCTTTTTTTAAAATGGGGAATGGAGGGGGGGGAAAAAAAAAGAAAAGATGGGGACTTATCGTAATCAAACTTTTACAGCGTAGATATACAGAGTTTTTAATTTGTGGGTGGGGGTGTTTGAACATAATGACATTCATATTTATAGGTATTATGCAAAGCACAAGTCTCTAGATAGAGAAATATTATATTGAAAGATAAAAATTCTTAAGAGACTTTCAAACTTTTACTTTTATTCACCATAAAAACTATACGTTCGATTCACAGTTTTTTAAGTATATGAACTGTTGTTGTAAATGCAAAAGATTCGATTTATACAATAGTTATAGATTATATTAGTTACACTAGATACCATATAAATATCTGTCTGTTTATTGCGATAGCCTATGAAGGAGACATGCACATAAACTAGGCATAGATCACAGAGAAACTCTGTGTTTTTTTAAGGACTATAGATAATCATTTGGGGAATGAAGTTACCCCAATCTGTAAGGCTGCGTGCAACTTAGTTGCGCCACAGAAATTAACACGTCATGAACGTAAATGTCACTTGCAATCATTTGGCCCTAAATTGTGTAAGCCATCTCGGCTAGCGGGAAGCCACCCAACAAGCATAAAAATGCAAGATTTGCCAAACATTAAACGAGAACATTAACGAGCTCGAGAGTGAGATAAGGAGAGGAGTGAGTTCTGTGTTCGAATCGTAAAAACTATAGAATCGAGTTTTCTCGAGTCGTATTTATAGATCGACAAAACCCCTGTGGCAGAGCTATTAACATTATGCATAAAGGGGGGAATGTCTAATGACACTGGGGCATGTTCATCATCATCATCATCAGTATCCACATCCACCCGCGCCCAACAGTTTAATTGTTTAAATTTTATGCGCGATTTAATTTAAAATATGTTTTATTAAAGAGCCACTTAAAGATGAGCAAGCCGCTGGGTGGGTTTTTATGGCATGTCTAATGGATTTCTGTGATATCTATAATTTCGATTATGAATTTGAATTGGCTAACATTTGCCTTTTGTCTTCTGCCTTCTGCATTCTAGGTTAACGAGGCCTTTGAGATCTTGAAGCGTCGCACATCATCCAATCCCAATCAGCGCCTGCCCAAGGTTGAGATCTTGCGCAATGCCATCGAATACATCGAGAGTCTCGAGGATCTGCTGCAGGTAGAGTCAACTGAAATATATCTATGCAAAGGTATCTAACTCGGTTGCGCCTTCCTTCTTTTTAGGAATCCACGCCCACACGCGACGGCGACAATCTGGCGCCCAGTTTAAGCGGCAAGAGTTGCCAGTCCGATTATCTGGTAAGTTTTTGCTGAACGCCAATTAATATTAACGGCACAGGCAAAAAACGTTCCGCAATTATTTTCTCGTAAAAACCTCATGCATGAAAAACATTTTCGTACATTTTTCTTTCGCTGACGCGCACATTCATCAAAATCTCAGCCTCTCGCTCTGTCTCTGTGTGTCCCAGTGAAAATAGAATAACAAGATTGTTGCCTTTAGCTTTAGCTCCCCATTCACCAAATCTTAAAGTCCACATCTCCCAATATCTAAAAGTCATATTCAGAAGGCGACATCTACGCGATTTGCTGCCCAAAGAAATATTTATGCGCTCGCTGACGTGCAACTTAATAAGCTTGTTCTCAGATGCCCCAATCTGGAAACGGGTAAGGGTAAGGGGCTGCCACTCTTGTTGGCTTTGGCTGTCCTGCTGGTTGGTTGAGGGGAGAATAATGAGTTATGATTGCCCCAAAGAGCGGCAAAAGCACAATCAGATAACTTGCCCAGAAATTATTGAAATGGGCTCTGAATTTATTTATATTGAGGGTGCAGTTAGTAAGGATCAATAAATAAATTTTCTTTTTATGCGCTGCATTTGGCTCAAGCGCATCTGTCGTAGCCCACCCAACTCTACGCACTACTTGGAGAAACGTGTTGTAAATTAATTATAACAAATTCGAACGCCATGGCAGGGAGCTTACGACAGGGAAAACTTGAGCTACATTTGAATTTTGTTTTGTAAAGATAAAGAGATAAGAGAGAGAGAGAGAGAGAGAGAGAGTGTGAGGGGGAGCAGCGCCTCTTTCAGAATTTCACTATTTCACAATATGTTCGAGTCGAAATGTTCGAGGGAAATGTGTCAGTTGACAAATTGCACAGGAAAAACATGACAAGCTCGCAGCGCTATTCCTCGAAAGGTGTTGCAAGAGATGGGCACAGTCAACAGCTTGCAGTCAGCAGCTGGAGGCCAATCTGACAGCTTAACAAATTGTCAACAATTATGCAAACATTTTTGCAATAGCCGCTGCTATATGTTCGTATTTCTTCTCTTTTTTTAATGGACGCCCGATCGCAACTCGACTCTCTGCTGAGCTGAGTAATTTCCATGCAGTTTGTTTGAGTTTTTCAAATTTTAATGTACAAATTTGTTAATTTACCATAAAACCTTGCATATTTGTTTTGCCGACAGTACGCGCCCTCAATGGCAGATATTAATGTGCGTCCATAGTTTGATTAAAAACTGGCGAAATGCCAGCGGGCGACATTAAAATGCACTTCAGCCACAGCCTCAGCCTCAGCCTCAGCCACAGTCACATCCACAGCCTGACAATCCATCCATCCATCCCATTTGGGGTAGCAGCCACCAAATGGCAAATGGCAAATGCAAACTAGGGGAGCTGGAATTATATTTATAAATATTAACGTGCAAAGTGCTAAGCATTGATAACAAATGTGTTATAAATAAGCAAGCCAAAGACTCTCGTTCTCTAAACTCTACAAGTTCCATTAAAATTTGTTCATTTTATTTTCACAAATGTTTTATAGGTTTTGTTTTTTTGGTTGTTGAATTAAAGCAACTGTTAAGTGTGAAGAGCTCACATAAATTTAAATATATTGTACCAGCTGAATTTATTAGGCTTTTTGTATTTAATTTATAAAGAGATATATATTTTTTTGTTATAAAATATTTTAATAATTATGTGTACAATTTTGGTATATTTTTTTATTTTAATTGTTTTTCTTTCCTTTGACACTTTTGTAATCTCTGAAACGTGACAAGAAATGAAAGAAATGGCATTTTAATTTAAACAGATTTTCATATTTAGTATGTATAGATATATATAAATATATACATAAATATATATATATTCAATTTCAATTTATTACATTATAGATTTATACATAGTATATATTTTTGCTAGTTAATTTACATTTGATTTCCCTTGACAACACTCTGTAGTTAGCCATATTCTAATCTCACATTTTTATACCCTGAACCCATTGAAAATAGCAAATCAGGGTATAATGGTTTTGTTAAAGTGTCAAATATATGTAAGAGGTTGAAGGGGGCGTGGCAGACTCCATAAAGTATATATGTATATTCTTGATCAGGGAGAAGAGCTGAGTCGATTTAGCCCTGTCCGTTTGTCTGGCTGTCTGTCCGTCTGTCCGTGTGTATGAACGCATCGATCTAGGAACATATAAGAGCTAAAGAAATTTTTTTTGCAGGTCCTTGTATAGCGCACGCAGGTCAAGTTTGTTTTAAAAAATCGATAACGTTTCCAGTTGTTTTGTTATCGATTAAAACCCTGATCGAAATCAAGTTATTAAATTATATCTCATACACCCATTGAGCTAGAGTCTCCAAATTTTGTATTTAGATTCATTTATATTTTATACAATTTTGTTTTTTTTTTGTTTTTTTTTCGTAATTGAATTTTACAAGCCTACATTTTTTCTGCGTTAATATATACATAATTGAGTATATTTAAAAACGCAGATCGGACGGGGTTCAAGGGATCTCCTAGTCGGGCACCACCGACTAGAGTTTTCTTACTTGTTTATTATGCATTGCACCCCAAAAGCTTGAATCGACGTTCGCCTTGGCTTTATAACTGATATTCTATCAAACAATTGCGATCATATCAGCTGAGTAGACACTTCACAGCGTAATCACATCAGTCAACATACGCTGCCAACAATAAATTTGGCATAATATAAACATTTAGGTGCAAATGACTCATTTTGCAGGGTAGGGTATGCGACTTTATCGCTTGGCTATAAAACGGAAGTGAACTTGATATCTACTTACTGACTTCAACTTATCTATGTTTCGTGTTATCTTGTGGACATATGCCTTCAGTTTTAACAATGTTTGATTACAAAAGATCGATAATAAATATTTAAAAAAAAAGAAAAGAATTTTTAAGGTCATCCAAGGCATTTACATTTACTTATTAAAGACTCGCCCAGCATAATGCGGCATATCCGTTTCGATTCGAGAAATCGTGTCGTCTCCTCTGAGATGAGGCACTTCTGAGAACCACGCGCCAAAAAGAGGCTTAAAATCTTTGCGCAACTCATAAATGCTTAGCGAATGATAAGTGGCATTTCATTCACATATTAACATGCTTACATATACTATATACTTATGTTGTCTGCGCCAAGAGAAATAACATTCAAATTTCATTTACTTACTGCATACATATTTATGTATATAAATAATATATGTATGTATATTGTATATAGTATATACTCATATGTGTGTCGCTTATATCGAGCGCACGCTGTCACTAAACGCTCGAGAAATGATAAATCGCTTTATAAAAGTGCAGCCGTGAGTTGTTGTGTTCAACGTTTTGTTCTTTGCTTGTTCGGCTGCTGTTTCTGCTGGGTGTCGTTTTCATGTCACATTGTGCCTATAAATACGAAGGCGCACAATGACTAGCCCCAGCCCCAGTTGCAGTGCGTCCCAGTCGCAGTCACTGGCCATGTGCTGTGATCCTTGCAGACGCTGCGACGGCAAACAAAATAAAAAAAATAAAAAAAATGGAAAAATAAATTCCGGGCAACTCGATGGCCAAGTTTCAGTTGGGAACCCACCCAGAATTGGCAATTATAATTTGCTTGGCAAAGGCGTTAAAGCAAATCTTTCTAATGAAATCTGCGTATCTCCGTGTATATATCAACAGCTCCCGTCAGCTTCCTCAGCTCTCTCCCATCTCTGCCCATTCTTGTCGTCTGCGTTTGCGTCTGCGTATGCAAATATTGCAGCAAATTAACTTAATTGCTAATAAGTGGCCCCACTCCTGACTCTTGACTGTTCGAGACAATGCCTCGTGCTCCGGTTGCCGTCGCATAGGTTCAATGCATTTTAATTGGCTGCCTTGTGGAATCCGTGCAGTTCGCATGCATTTTGGGTTAATCTCATCATTAGAGCGCATTCTGCCTGGCATTTGGACACAGACAAATTCTGACATTGTCATTTGGGGCGACAGTTTTGCTATTTCTGTGGCAGTTGCCAAAGTTGCCCTAACAAAATATCTCATGGATGAATTTTCAATTGCACTTGCAGAGCTCCTATGCGGGTGCGTATCTGGAGGATAAGCTCATCTTTTACAACAGGCACATGGAGAAATATGGACAGTTTGCAGGTAAATATCGTTAGTTATTAGATATTTCATTATTCATCCACAATATTCACAATTTTCAAACAGACTTTGATGCGAGCGCCAGTGCGAATGGCTCCAGCTTGGATTGCCTCAATCTCATTGTGCAAAGTATCAATAAGAGCACAACGAATGCTGTTCAAATGCAAGCCACCGTCAGCAAAGTCACCACCGTTGTCACCACCAACACCAACGCCACCACAACCACCACAACCACAACCACAACCTCATCATCGGCGAAGCGCACGACCTCCTCGTTGAACGCAAACTTTAAGCAGAAATGTAGCACCTAGCATTAGCATAAGGCTATGGAAGCCAAACTAGTTAAATGTAAAGTAAACTTTAAGAGCCAGCCAAAGGATACGCGCTATACCCCAAAGGACACACCAAATGCCAGTGAAAATATATAGAGCTAGTTTAGTATTTTTCTTTAGCTTTAGCCACTACTTAATTAAAGACTACAAATAAAGGAGACTTAAGCACGCACTCCAATATGTTTCAGTCCACTTCCAGCTTGCGAAAGGAGCCGCTGGTGCCGCCCAGTTCGCCACTGGCCCACGCATTGGCCAGTCCCACGCGCAGCTTCTCGTTTGTGCAATATTGCGAATCCTCAGCAAGGTAATCCTTGTAGGCCTGCAGCTTGCCGCGCCAGTAGTCCAGCGCCTCTGCCTGGTAGCCATTGCTGCCGCCATACTCAATGGTCATCGCCTCGGCCGGCAGATGCTTGTATAAGTCCTCCGATTTCTTGTGCACCACAAACTGTGAGGAAGAGAGCATAAGATTAGTGGACACTGAGGGTTTGAGTGGGTTGGGCTACACACCTTCCAGGGCAGTTTGGCTGGCAGAAAGGAGGTGACGAAATTAAAGATTTTCTGCCCCGAGGGTATCATATTCACCAAGTGAATCTCGGCGAAACGTAGCGGCAAACACTGGTCCACTAGCATGAAGGTCTTCTTCAACAGAAATGGATCGTATTGGAGCATTTGTTCCATGGTGACGTCACGTGCATCAACTACATAAAAAAGACCCGCAACAGATGCATTATCGCACTCCAAGGCAAGCAGCTCCAGCAGAATGAAGAGCAGCTTGAACGCTTCGCGGGGATTCGACTGCTTTGGATCGATTTTGCAGAACTGTGAGATAATAACGCGGGGTCCCTGCGGGCTAGCGGGACGTTGGGGTATGACGTGTATGCTGTGAAGGTGTATCAGTTGATACATCAAATAAATTTAGTGCAAATGTATGCTGTGTCGATGCTTACCCGCGATCAAACTGCCGCAAGAGCGCCTCATCCACCTGCCTGGAGCCGAGCACCTCGGGAAAGTCATTGCGCAGGGAATAGTAGTTGTCAATGCGCCGCTTGGCTGCCTCCACACTGAACCGACAACGTCGTAGGAAGGCTAGAATTAGCCTCTCATCCGTGCGTGCCTTGAGATACGGTGACTTGGAAATCCATGTCTGCAGCGTGACTATAAATGTCGCCCGCTCTGCCTGCTGCTCATTGCACTCCGAAACGGCGAGTGCGGCAAGCTCTGCTGGCAATGGTCGCAGTCCGGCCATGTTAGCGCACTGATAGCTGCAGCTCAAATGCTAAAAGACAAATGCCAACTGGCTGACGCATAGTGGATTGGCAATCTTATCAGTAATAGCTGGAACGCGTTCTGTTAGATATCCAGCAAGGCAATATACCTATATAAATACATGAATGTACATACATATGTATATGTATATGTACTTGTAGATAGTGCGCATTATACGATTTATTGTTTATCTATTTGGTGTACACAATTTTAATTGATCGGCTACAGCAGAGCTTTGAATTAACAATAAGGTCGGCGTCGCCTAGGTCGCTGTCAATCCCAGTTTAGCCTGCGAAAGGAGCCATTGACGCCAAACTCTGCCTCGTATGTGGCCACCTCGCCCGGTCGCAGCTCCTCAATGGTGCCATATTTGAACTCCTGCTCAAAGTAGCCCCGATAGCTGTTCAGCAAATCCTCCATGTAGGCGACACTCTCGTTCATGTGGCCATTGGTGCCGCCGTATTCCTCCGGCAGGGAGCTTTTGCCAATGTGGTCGAACAGCTCCTCGGCGTTTTTCAGCACGCGTATCTGTGGCATTTCTCGATAATTTGTGCAGTAGAAGGATTTCTTAGGTATATCATGCTCACCGGATAGTTGACCTGCAGGCTGAGCATATTGTAGAGATACATAATGCTGCCTTGGATGTCTTTGGGCATGTTGATCACGTACACTTCCTTGATTCGCAGCGGACTGCAGTCATGCAGCCAGTTCCACCATCTGCGAAAGAATTGCTTATCGAAGCGACGCATCTTATCCGAACTGACGCCCTCCAGGTCAATAATCTCACAAATTCCCGCCACAGATGCATAATCATTCTCCAGTGCTACGATTTCCATGGCCATGGAAGTGAAATGGTAAATCTCACGCAAACTGTACTGATTGGGATCGAGCTTGCCAAAGCGTGCTATGAACAGAGCCGTCCGGTTATCGCACTTGGGCAGGTCCGGATAGATGAACATCCTAAAATGTGGGTTACATGTGGATACATGTGATGAGCTTTTCAACTCTTCCCAATTACTTACCCCAATCTATTGACATCCAGTAGTCGCTGTGTGATGTATCGATTGCTCATAATTTCTGGGAAAAGATTATAGTAGGAGAAGTAACGGTCCAGGCGGCGCTTGGTCTCCTCCAAGCTATAGCGACAGCGTCGCAGAAATGCAATCAGAAAGTCGTCCTCGGTACGTGCCCTCAAATGTGGTTGCTGGCGTATCCAGACGCGTAAGATGATGATGTCCTGTTGTATCCTATCGGGTGTTTCATTCAGCTCCTGCTCGGCCAGCTTTGCTAGCGTTGGTGACAACGGACGTCGCATCTTGTTGCTGCCTATAGCGATTATGGCTCTGATTTCTGATAATTGGGCCACAGCTGGTCTGGTTGATTAGCTAATTTGATTATCTTATCAGGCAAATAGTGGGGAAAGTACGTCCCATCATTAAGAACAAAAAAAGCTGCATAGTAGAACTATCACAGCCATACATACATACATATGTATGTATATATATATGTATGTGAATGTATCTTGTTTGGGGGGCATCGTAACATGGTGTATGTATGTATATCAAATAGTCACATCCGGCGCCTTTGTCCCGCGGGCCACTTAAGTGCTCCCCCCTTCCACCTTCCAACCATTACCGCGGGTGCTCTGAAATGTGATCGCCGTTTTATGCTTGAAATAAATCTGACACTAAATAGTATCCAGTCTTCATGTGAGTGTGTGTGTTTTGAGCAGTCAATTTGAGTGCCCGTCACAGAGACGACATGTGTAGGAGGAGGTGCTGATGAGGAGAGCACCTACCTTCAGTTCAGCAAATTGCTCTGACATGGCGCTGTCAGCTGTTGACAAGCACACGACATCGCTGTGGATGTCGACGTGGACGTGGCTTGGCTGGCAGGAAGCGGATCAGTTAGCTGGATCTGTATTTGGAGTTGTAGTTGCCTCTGCCTCTGTCGCTGTCTCTGCCTCTGCTTCTGTCTCTGCCTCTGTCTTTGCTTCTGCCATACTCCAATAACTCATAACACATTATGGGCCTCTGCACCATGGGAAATGGTAATGTACTTTGATCTTCAGCTGACGAGAGCAGCGCGTGTAAATTCCCTTACTGCATTCTTATTGCTTATGACACAAACATATCGCTGCCATATTCATAATGAGGCTCATTAACTTTATGCACTGCAAACACCAAAACAACTCAAAGAAACACTCAACACTTTGGCTTTCATATCCCACAGCGGTTTTAGTATTGGTTCCTTAAGAACAACAAAATAGTAAGCACCACGCGCCGGTTGTTTCCAACTGTTCAATTCCCTGTTTCCTTTTCCTTTTTTATTTTTATTTAAATTAAATATTAACTGAATAGCCTCCTTTTAGCTTTTATGCAACTTGATCTAAACCAAAAATTAATTAAATATATTATATATATATTTATATATATATATATATATATTATTTTATATTATATTATTTATATTATATTTTATAAAAATATTGTTTTTTTTTTGGCTATGGAATAAAAGAGATTTAGGGTGCAGTCTACAAAGGTAAAGATTAAGAAATATTTGATACATTTTAAGGTCAAGACTCGGTCTAGCAGATCTTGGGAGTGGCGGCGTCTAAGTCTTCTCTTAGTACTGGTGCGGAGGCTAGCAGAGCTTTGAGCTGCAGTACCTCTCGAGTTATTTTTCGGCAACCTCGTGGATTTTGTCTCCAATTTTTGTCACTTTGAGGTTTCGCTCAATATTACTGGTTCTGATGTACAGTGTTTTTGTCTGTATAACATGCAGTTTGTTCTATACATCTGGATGGCATAACAGAGCTTGGGAGTTAGGATGCTCTTATATATAAGCTCGGTCTCCAGCGTAAGTTATGTTAAAATAAAAGGAGCAAAGTAGGCAATCAAACTCTTTTTTAACTCCTTTTTGTGGTATTCTACATATTTTTAGTTATTTAAACTAGGTCTCTTAAGATGTTTCGGTTATACGAAAGCTCCTCTCTCTCTCTCTCTCTCACTCTATACAGTTCGAATATACTCTTTGCCCCAATTGTTGAAAGGAGTAAACGTGGAGGAGGCGTGAGTGTGGCATGTAATGGATACGCTGCTGCCTGATAAGTGTATTTTGTTGTACACACTTATATATGTTGGGTATATTTCCCAAGACGCATTGACATGCTGTTGCCACTTGCCACTTGCCACTGCCACATGTGATGAGCGCATTAAAATGCATTTACCCTAATATATTCCACAGTTTCTATATGAGAAATGGCTGCCTGCAGCTGTATATAAAACACAACATTTTAATCTCAATTCATGCATTTGTTACTTGTGTTTCAACAACAAATCTGACATGATATTTAAATTAGCTATTGGCCAAAAAATATATTAAAAAGAAATAGTTTAAAATTTATTGTATACTTTTCTTAGTAGAAATTTCTATTATTTGTAAGCTATTGCCAAAAGATTCGCTGTGGCGCACTCATTGGTCATGTACAAATTATGAACATTTCATATTTAATTTATAGATTTACATAAAACGCCCCATTTTGTCGGGGCCAGATGCATATAGATGCAGCCAATGCATTTGCTGTGCGCTCAATTGACAATCATATTTATAGAGCACATAAAAAAACAAAAAAAAGAGAAAAAAACATTTGAAGAAAAACTTAAGAAAATATTTATACGAAAGATGTTTTCGGCTGGTCGTTGTCGCCGCTTGACTGCCAGTTGTCACTCAACTTGATCAGAAAATTCGTTTATACTTGCCGTGCCGCCAGGCCAGACCCGGCCAGGCCGTTGCAATGGGTAGGCTAGAGCTACGGGATGTGGCAGAGAGTAAGCGGGCAATGAAATTTCATTGTAAACAGACGTGTTACGGCAAATTGAGCAGCTTAAACAAATTTCCGTTGTCTTGGTCGTTGCGCTTGGACAATTCTCCAGAGTCTGTGCATGCGAGCATCCGCATCCTGTAGGGGGGCAATTTATTGGATTCCTTTTGTTTGTCACTTGAGTGGCTGAGTGGCAAACATGTTTTCTATCGTAATTGGTCCTTGGAGTAGCGGCTACATGCAACACCAGCTGGACCCTTAGTTATATACATGTATAGATAATATATCACTATATGCTATGCTTAACCCATTCAAAGTTTCCTCGAATGCAAGGCGGCCAGTTCATTTGTAGACGACGGTGTGCCAGGAGCGGGCGGGCAGACGCAATTTGAATGCGCCTCGCTGGCTGTCATTGAGCGCCACATTAACGGGCAAGTTTTCGCTGTTGGAGTGAAAAGTGTCTTTGAGATACATTCATAAAATATAGTAAATACTGTCTTTAGCTCTCTTCTCAAGTGCCATGCACAATTAAGAGACAGCCACTTTAGCGCAGATGCCGCCAAAAATAGCACCTACTGCGGCAGGATGTGCAGGCACTTGAGTGGTAGAGCAGACGCGTGCCACATACCCATTGTACGCGATCACCGCCACGCTGCCATCCGGTCTTTGAAAGCCTACCACGCTCAGTTGCGCAAAGGACTCCGTTTCATTGGTTCTCGCCTCGATCCGCACGGACTCCTCTGGCAGAAACTTGCTAAAATGCCCGATGGCATAGTATATGGGCTGTTTGTAGAATTCGGTGCGACTCGTTGTGTTCACAATCACTGGAGCATCCACGTAATTGTGCACATAGTTCGGACCGCCTCGCTCGTCGAGCACCAGATTCCAATCCAGCCAGCCGTTAAAATTGTGCAGCAGGTCCTGTATATAGGCACGCATATAGCTCTCGCCACGCCCCCAGCTGCCCAGCTCCGGGCCATGTGTC
Source organism: Drosophila leonis (assembly GCA_035045365.1). Lineage (NCBI taxonomy): Eukaryota > Metazoa > Arthropoda > Insecta > Diptera > Drosophilidae > Drosophila > Drosophila leonis. The sequence continues at coordinate 3,024,602 of JAWNPC010000896.1, forward strand.
TGCCAGGGCTTATCGCCGATGCAAGATTCCGTGTTTAATAGCAATTTATCTGGCATTTCCGCATGAGCCTGATCTATAAGCTGCGGCCCAACGATTTCATCCCAATACCAATGTACGGCCAGGCCATCGAGATAGTCGACAGCATTGGTGCGAGAGGCGCGCATCTACAAAACAGAGAGAGAGAGAGAGAGAGAGAGAGAGAGAGAGATTATAAATTTAGATATACTTGCTAATAATATTATATTAACAGGGTATATTGGCTTTGCAAATTCATGTAAACATCAAACATTTAAGCTTCTACAAATTCTATGCAATTAAATAATTTTATATCCACTTTCTGGATTATACAAATTTGACTTAAACATTTTTTTTGTTAAGCAATAAAACTTTCTCTTTGAGCATAGATGAACAAATTGCTGTATTGACAGATCATAAAACTCAGAAATGTATCTACACGCCTTATAGAAGAACAACTCTATAAGATCAAACGTAATGTAATCTACAGTTTATACGACATATCAAGAGGCCTTACCTTGCGAAACCAGGAGGGATACGTATAGCGCTGATCATCGTTGCCAAAAATGAGCACTTGGCTTTGCTTGGACTTTCTAATGGTCGGTCCCAGATAATCGTTGAGCCAAATTGCCTGTTAAGGGAAAGCTGCTATATAAATGCGTATAATTATTCATAGCAATGCCTACCTGCTGCCAGGGCGTCCAACCCATGCTCATGAAGTGTACGAAAAAGAAGCCGATGACACCGTTTAACGGCTCATTGCCGGTGGATATGGCCCAGACGGTCATATTTTTAGACTGCATCAGTTCGAGGAATCTGCAAAGAGTGCACATTAATTCACATAAGAATGGCCATTAATTGGTCAGCCTTGTCGGACACCTACTTTAAATGGTAATCCGCCCAGGCTTGATAGTATTCTGATTTTAGCTGGCTATAGCCCGTCCATTTATTGTTGCTCTTCATCCAAGTGGGCGCACTCCAAGCGGCGGCCATAATTTTCAGATTGTTTAACTGGGCAATTGCTTTCAGACGTTTCAATTGTTCAATCTTTTGAAGATCACGTGAGTCCAGGTTGGTAAAGTTGCTAAGTAAGGGATCATCCCGCGGTGACTGGTTGTAGGCCCAGGGCTGTAAATCAAAGTCGGAACCACCGATCGACATGCGTATCGAGTTATAGGCAATACCATCGGCGTGGAAATAGGATCTGCGAACAAAAAAAGGAGATTGGCAATATGCTTAACATTGACAGTGTGTGGCACACTTACTTATAGACATGATCCTGAAGATCTTTTGGAAGCTGCTGTAAAATGTGAGAGACGCTGCCCGTGAATGCGCCTCCAAAATTCGTTATCTTCTGATAACGTACTTCGCGCTGAACTGTCAACTGCACAGTCTTTATGGCCACATTGATGGCTGTACAGTGTTGTAAAAGAGTAAGACCGTGTGAGCTTAAGTGCTGTAAAGTTCTTTATGCAGCTCTTTAATTACCAAAGCGTTGAGAAATGTTTGCGAATTGCAGCCAAACTTTATTCTGCTCTACAACAACCGTATCGGTGACAAAGTTATTATCAATCCATTGATAATCCTGCACTTCCAAGGCCTTTTTGTCTAAGAAGCTGCCCTCAGACTGTATGAAACGCAGCCCATTCTGTAAAATATATGCAATGTTGTTATGTATTACGTTTCGAATCAAACACAGATTTTTACCTTGCTCGAGCTAATCACCACAATCTGATCATTATTACTTAGGACTGGCTGCTCCAGATAATCGCAGTAGCTGCTATTGCAAACGCAAACGTTGCCATGCTGGGTCTCTTTTAGCTGGCAAGGTGTTGATAAGGCAGCTGCGAGAAGTAGACGCACAGGTAAAATATACATAAAAGTTCAATCAAAGGTAAACAACGCACTGACCTCCCCATCTTGACCAGACAGCAACAGCGAATAGCATGTACAGCCAACACAGATTCATGGTTGTCCTCACGGAAGCACAACTGTAACGAAACGAGCAGTTCGGATGCACCAGCTCAACTGACTCGAGAGCAGAGTGAAGTGAAGCGTAGAGAGCTGAGCTATGGAACAGCAGCTTGCGACAGCAGTGAACGCGTTTCTCCTAATCAATCGTAACCGAATTGTGCTCAAATTCATTCGTGTAAACAGATTTAAGTGAGCGCTCAAGTTGTTTTATATTTGTGGCTGCTACTTGACCTGCGCCAGCTGTTGGATTGATAAAGCACCAGAGGCAGAGGCAGAAATGATTTGCATTTGACGGCGCCACTTTAAAAATATCTCACGGATTTGGCAATCAAAAGTAAAAGTTATGCACAACGTAGTGACAGCGTCAATAATTGAACTCTCTTACTAAGAGCTGATCCACTATCAAAAATTACTCTTTCGTTAAAGTGAGAGTTGCTTTCACAGCGCTCTTAGCTTCTCTATCTCTCTCTCGCTCATTCTCTTTGTAAAACATATGATTTATTCTTCTTTCTTTTTTCTTCTTCTTCTGCTTTGAGTACTTTAGTCCATATTGGCACTCACTTAGCTTACTTATTTTTACATACATATTTATATTAAATTATTAAATAAATTTTAATTTTGCATATTTGTTATAGCTCTTGCATTCCACTAGCTCTTTTTATACCCTGAACCCATTGAAAATGGGAAATCAGGGTATAATGGTTTTGTTAAAGTGTCAAATGTATGTAACAGGCAGAAGGGGGAGTGGCCGACCCCATAAAGTATATATATTCTTGATCAGGGAGACGAGCTGAGTCGATTTAGCCCTGTCCGTGTGTCTGTCTGTCTCTCCGTCTGTATGTATGAACGCGTCGATCTCAGAACATATAAGAGCTAGAGCTTATTGAGTTTATTTTATTTAAAATCGATAACTTGTCCCGTTTTATTGTTATCGATTAAAATACTTATCGAAATAAACTTATTAAATTATATCTATTACATCTTTTGAGCTAGAGTCTCCAAATGTTGTATTTAGATTGATATATATTTTATACAATTTCGGTTTTTGTAATATTTTGAATACCAGGGAAAAAAATTTTTTTTTATTATTATTTAATTTTACAAGCTTAAATTTTTTCTGCGTTAATAAATACATAACTGAGTATATATAAAAAAGCAATTCGGACGGGAGTTCAGGGGATGTTGTTTCTGTTAATGATAGGGAATTGGATGAGGCACCCATTCATTTGATAACATATTTACATTATTTGAGAATTCATTAATTAATTAATTTCAAATATTTTAAGACTTTAGAACTTTATTTTAACATTTAGAATGCAACCCGTTAAAAAATGCTCATTTATTGCTCAATCAATTATAGAGTAGTGTATGTATGGACCTGGCTGGCACATTAACCAAGAAACTTCCACGAATTGTATCCATGATACTGATATTCAGATCGGCGCGTCCACTATTGGAGAGCACAGCGACAATCTTCCCGTCAGGTCTGCTAAAAGCCACGCAGTCCACATTGATGTTGCTGGCCACCGCCTCAATGTGCACAGAGCCTTCGGGCACTAGCTTCGCGAAATGTCCCATGATATAGAACATAGGTTGCTTGTAGAACTCAGTATAGGCTGTCGAAAATATCATGATAGTAAATATAGGTTAGGGAGAAGTCGACTTAAGTATTTCATTGCTTACATGTCGTGTTGGCAACCACTGGAGCATCAACTGTATTATTAACGTAGTTGGGTCCACCGACTTCATCCAATATGATGTTCCAGTCTATCCAGCCGTGGAAGCCATCCTGCAGATGGGCCATAAATGAGCGTGCAACCTTCTCTGCGCGTTCCCAGCTGCCGAGTAGTGGGGCAGCTTTCTGCCACGGCTTGTCGCCAATGCAAGACTCGGAAATGATTTGTATTTTGTTGGCCATGTACTCGTTGGTGCTATGCACAAAGCTGTTTCCAAATATTTCATCCCAATACCAGTGGAGCGCTACTCCGTCAATGTATTGCAAGCGAATTAGGTCGAGTCCGGTTCATCTGCAGGTGAATACGGTTATTGAACTTTGCAATTCAGATGGAAATAGTCGATGTGTTACCTGTTTGAACCAGAATGGACTGGTGTAACGCTGATCATCGTTGCCGAAAATGACCAGATCCTTATACTTTGAGTTACGAATGGTGGGTCCTAAGTTTTCGGCCACCCATATGGCCTGTGTTTGAGGCGTCCAGCCCATGCTCATGAACTTGACAAAGACCATGAAAAGTATACCGTTCATTGGCTCATTACCAGTGGAAATCGCCCAAATCGGTAGACCATTCTTCTCCATCAAATCGACCCATTTAAGATGGTAGTCGGCCCAGGTCTGATAGTATTGGCGCTTTAGGCGACCAAAACCTGTCCACCTGTTGTTGGTCTTCATCCATGGCGGTGCGCTCCAGGCAGCTGCCTTGATACGCAGATTTTTCACGCCTGAAATGGCTTTCAGTCGTTTAATCTGCGCCACGCGTAGAACATCCCGATCGTCCAGCTTATCCATGCCAGTCAACACGGTTTCGTTTTCGGGCTTCTCGTTATATGACCAGGCTTCCAAATCGAAATCACAGCCTCCTATTGACATGCGCAATAAATTGAATCCCAATCCATTTTCAGCATAGAAAGATTTGTAGAGATGATCTTGAATGTCTTGTTCCTTGTAGTTATTCAACAAATAGGATACGGCTCCCGTAAAGCTGCCACCAAATCCTTCAATCCTTTGGTATCGCTTACTGCGATCCAACTTAAGCGTTACGGATCTCGTTATGTTGCTTGTCGTTGAGGCAGTTTGGGAGAACATTTTGTCCAAAGCTTGATCCATTAGCCGTGATAAGATAGTGTCGTTGCTCGCAGTGGTTCCGGTAACAGGCTCTTCATAATCTTTTATTGTATACCCATCCTTTGCTCCAAAGTTGCCCTTGCTTAGCTCAAATCGAAGTCCCTGCTTACTGCTGGAAATCAGCGCAAATTCATCATCCTTGCTCAGGGTAGGATTGTCCAGGTAGTCACAGTAATCCGCCGTGCACACACACACTTTGCCATACTCTGCATCTTTTAGCTTACAGGGAACGGTTTCGGTCTGGCCACCTGGTTGAGCACTTCATGAAACAGGTGTTCTTATTGATAGCTGAATGTGCTTAAGACTTACCGATTACAGCTATCAGCAGAAGTAGCAGCAAAGGGCTAAGGAGCGAACAGTTTTTGCACTTCAACATTGAATGACCGATCGTCCGACTAGAAGCTCGTTAACTAAATCAATTGCTCGAAGCAAAGCTGACCCAAGTTGTTTTTCGCTAACAACTAATCTCAACAGTTAGTGGGATAAGAACTATGCAATTAAATGGTCGATTACGGCCTATTTATATACTATTCAGAAATGAATTATTCGGTAATAATCAGAGAGCACTTTGTTTTACTAACTACCCTCAGCAAGATTAATATTGCCATTTTATATTATATTTATATATTTATATTATGTGAATAAAAACATTTCAGCTGATTATCGATTTAATTGATTGTTGGACTACAGTAAATTTGGTGGGCTTCGCTTATAGTGAATTGGCTATCTAATCGGGAATATACCCATATAACTAGAATAACTGTTGATTCAATAAATCGTTTGACTTTTATTTAGACCAGGTGTACGAAAGAAAATAAATAAAATCAAATTCTAAAATTCCTAATTTTTTATTTCTATGATAAGATGAGGCTATGCTATACGATCAACTTAGTTATTAAAAATAAAACTGAGATAATAGCTCATCCAAGAACTAGCTTGGGATTCGAGCAGGGATTCTCGTCATTCAGCTGCTTAAATTTGCCATCGAGTCAAGCCAAAAACCAGACTCACAAAATTGGGCCACATTCAACGCAAAAAAGCAATCTCCAAATGTCAACCTCGAGCTTTTTCTCAATCTCCTGTTTAGGAATCTCCATTTCCTAAATGTGGTCTATCGAGCTAGCAATTGACGCAATTCGTGAGAAATTCATGTTGCGGCGGCACCTCTTGTGGGACTAAATTTAAACTGCGAAATGCTCAATGAAATGGAAAATGATTCGAAAGTCTGAAAAATCTATAGCGCGCTTATCAGGGACAAGGCATGGTCGCAGGCCTTCGAGTTGTGGGAACTTGATGCGGTTTTTGTGGCTTTGGCGTCGAGGCAATGGATGTGAAGAAACAACCATGACAACACTCCGTTAAGCACCAATATGAGATACAACAACAGCAACAGCAACAACAACAGCAACAGCAACAGCAACACAACAGCAACAGCAACAGCAGCAGCAGCATCAACATTAATCGAAGATTGCACGACTAAAAGTTACCCTAATTCTCTAGAAGCAGGAATTATTGCTGTTCTTTTTAATTTGAAATGAATGTTTTATTTTATTTTTATTTATCAGCTATAGTTGAAACTAAAGATTTGTTTAAGGCACAATATAAATAAATAAATATTTGATGTTCACGACAAGTTTGGTTAGAGTGCCGCATATGCTCTGCGACTACCGTGCAGCACATGTTGAATTCGGATGATTTACTTTGCTGGCTGTGCGCTCGTTAATGGGACTCGTTTGGTCGCTCGGTTCGTTCGGGTTTGCTGTTGCTTTCACTAAAAGCGGACGGCGGCTTGTTGCAGCCTTTCAATAGCCACAAACACGTTGAGGCAGCAACACCACCTGTTGGCCAAAGAGCGCTAAAAATCGTCGTCGCTTATACAAGTCACTAAGCTGAGTGTGTGCGTGTGTGTGATTGTGTCCGCCTTTTAATTGTGTAGCATATTTTGTGGCGCCTCTATTTTTGGGCCATATGGCAGTGTAACTCTGTTGCGTTTGTGTTAGTGCTGTTTATTGATTTAGATAATTGGCGCGCGAGTCATGTCGGAGAAGTCAACAAGTGGCGAGGCTGCGGCCAAGTTAAACATTTCGTCCAGACGCACCTCGACCCAGCCGTCCAATGTCATTGAGAGTCGCTGTCTCATTGCAATAATTGTGTACATAGCTTTGCTGCTGGACAATGTGCTCCTGACCGTGATAGGTAATGCCAATTATACGATAACAGCAGATAAGAGCTGATAAAAAGAACAACTCACTTATACCGATTTCAGTGCCCATTCTGCCCGACTATTTGGCCAGCCTAGAGCCGCCACCATTTGAGGGCTACCTTGTGGAGGAGGCCAAACCATCCTCCGCACCAGCGCAGGCACATCAGATGGCGCAACGCAGCGAAGACCAGACACAGTTCTACATGACCAAGCATCCAATACCAGGCAAATCGATGGTGAACTTCACAACGCTGCATCTGCTGACGTCTACAACGATGACAACGTTGCTGCCCAGCAACCATTTGGGCGGCACTAATGCGACCACAGCCACAAAGGTCGACACCCGCAACATTGTCAACAGCAATTTCAATAGCAATAACAACAGCGTAGGCTTGTCGCGCGAAAATGGCTCCATCGGACTGTTGTTGGCCATGAAAGCGCTGGTTCAATTGGTTTTCAATCCCATTGTTGGCAATCTGTCCAACAAGTGTGGCTATCGCCTGCCCATTGTGGTGGGCACTTGCTTTCTTTTGATCTCCTCGCTGGGTAAATTTGTGGAAGGAAGCCTGCTAAAGCTTACCATATCCATTTTAATGACATGTTATGTTTACTTTTCAGTGTTTGCCGTGGGCGAGTCTTATTGGATGTTGTTGCTGGCACGCGCTATTCAGGGTGTGGGCTCCGCTTGCATTGGTGTTTGCGGCATGAGTCTGGTGGCACAACATTATCCAGAGGAGGCGCGTCGCTCCAAGGTCATGGGCATCATTCTGGGCAGCATTGCATTGGGTGTATTGATTGGCTATCCTTTTGGGAGTATTTTCTACGATATGGTGGGCAAATCGGCACCCTTTATAATACTCTCGACTGTCATATTTCTGAGCTTGGGTCTACAGCTGCTCACCATGGATCTTTCCGTGCAGCCGGAAGTTTTAGCTTTGGAAGAGAATACCAAGTGGCGCGCTCTATTGGAATGCAAAATGATATTGGCCATTGTGATCGCCATTTGGCTGTCCACTTCCACAATGGCCATACTGGAGCCGTGTTTGCCCATCTGGTTGATTCAGTATCTCCATCCAAACAAATGGCAATTGGGCACTGTTTTCATACCGGATTCCGTGGGCTATTTTGTGGGAACAAACTTTTTTGGTAGCGTCGCCTTTCGTTACGGCCAGTTGAAGATCTCCTGTCTCAGTCTACTGCTGGTGGGATTTGCGTCTATTCTGGTAAGAATTTAACAGTCTATGTTCTATGTAGTCTATAAAAAAAACCCCTTGTTTTTCAGATACCCAGCGCCACAACTGTAGCACAGCTATTGCTGCCCCACTTTGCCCTGGGCCTGGGCATTGGGGTGATCGATGCGGCCTTGGTTCCACTCTTGGCTACTTTTGTGGATGCTACACTGGCGCCCGATGACAACGGCGAGACTCGAAGCACTAGATCCAGCTACGGCGCCGTCTATGCCATACAACAGACTTCGGTTAGCCTGGCCTATTGTCTTGGTAAGTCCTTATTTTTCCTATTGGGAGAGTTATATTTTCACAAGAAATTTGATCATGCTTGACAGCTCCTTTGATTGGCGGAGAGTTGGCACAGAGCTTTGGCTTTGTCTGGCTTATGCGTATTGTGGGTCTATTTAATATACTCTATGGGCCAATATTTGTTTATCTATATCAGAAATATGATCCGAAGGTATGTGGTTCATAGAATACTCCCACGAAAGGGCTGACTATATAACATTCGCTTTGGTTTTCAATTGCATGCACAGCGAGTCAGAGAGCAGCAGAACGAGCTGCTTATGCAGAGCAATGGGCGTAGCTCCCGCTATAAGCAGCTGTACAACTCCATGGATCTGGAATAAGCACTGCAATCAATTAAAGCCGAAGCAATACATTTCATACACTTATCACACATCGCCATCAAAATGCATGAACGTAACAAAAATAACCACATATGTTATATAAATGTAGTTTCATTTGATTTCCTTCACAATTACTTGGCCATGACTTAAAATTCGTGTCGACCCGCCCTAGATGAATGTGAGGGCTTCGTTTTTCCTCATTACACTTTTGGTATTGATTCGGAACACAACTCGAAAGAGTTCAAAATTTTTGGAAATTTTTTTCCAATATTGCATTAAAATAAAAATTTAAACATGGCGCGTGTACCTTTAGGTGAGAATTTTCAAATTGCTTGAGAGTGAGCACAGGTAATTCTAATGATTTCTTTTCTACAGGCCCTGGTCCTGGCGCTTACGGATTGCCCACAACTATTGGGTATGAAAAGCATGATAACCGTAAGCAGCGGATGCCTCAATACTCCTTCGGAGTCCGTACAAATATTTCGGGCAAAGATGCGGGACCAGGACCAGGTGCCTATCAGGTAGACAAACTAACGCGCTATGGCAGGGGCGGAGGCTTGGAATATACGATGGCCCCTTTGACAAAAGTCAATGGTAAGCGTAATATCCCTCTATAGGTTGTTCTTGCTATTCAAAACTCTTCAATTGCAGACAAGAGTTTTGGTCCCGGCCCCGGCGCACACGATGTCCATTTAAAGCCCATCTTCAAAGGTACCGAGGCACCTGCATATTCTATGGCCGCTCGTCACGGCTTTAATTTCAAGAGATGTGGTCCCGGTCCCAGTGCCTATAAGTATGACATCAATACCATAAAGCAGGCTGCACCAGCGTACAGCATGTAAGTGTATTATGTAGGATTGCAGCTCTTGCAATAGACTAAATAATAATACTTACAGGGGAATACAAACCAAGGTACTGGGGAAAACAAACTCACCTGGTCCTGCTGCGTATGGTGCTGGTGATCTGAATCTCAGACTGAATCGGGCACCGGAGTATTCGATGAGACCCAGGTGCAATATAGCCAGTACTTCTGTGGGTCCCGGTCCAAACTATTATGACTTAATGTATTATCGTCCTGGAAGGAATAGGGGTGCCTATTCATTCGGTGTGCGCCATTCGCCGTTTGCCCCACCCATGATAGTTAGATGTGACAATATGTAAATGTTTGCAATATTGGGAAAAATTTTTTTAGTGTGTAATTAAAGTAGTAATAAATTTTATTAAGTGTACGTCTCTGCGTAATATATATTGTCTTAATTCTCAATCTTTCATCTATGATCATCTGTCAAGACGTTCATCAAGAATTACAATTAGATTGGTTTTATGATATGTCCGTGCAGCCTGTCTGTAATGAGTTTCGACAATATTGAAGCTGAAGAGATAAAATTTAGAACAGATTCTCACAAACATTCTCCTCTCATAAATATAGGATTTTTTGGGTACGGTCACTGAGGGCAATTTATTTTTGGAAAATATAGATACTCTAATAAAAGTATATATTTACGGGCACTGGGTCGTGACAAATGAAAAGTTTCTATACAATGTTTATTATAAATGTTATGGAATTTGGCGTTCCTTTATAACAATATGAGCAATATCAAATTCAAATCAGCAAGTTCTTTCTTTCCATGTTTAGTTTATCTATGTATCTATGTATCTATGTTTAGTATAAATGTGATGAAATTTTGAGTTCATTTATAGCAAAAAATATCAATTTTATATGCAAAGTTATATCAGTAAATATAATTATATCATACCGACATTTATAGAACGAGGATATAACAATTTTGTCGGTATATAATAACAGTTGATATGATTCGTATAAGATTGTTGCAAATCCGAATATATTGAAACTTTAAGCTGTTTTTGGAACGTTAATGAGAATCATGCAGTCGGATAGAACTTTTAACATTATGAACGTGTCTCAAAAATAATATAATTTGTATATTTCATTACATATTATAAATATTCTTCGAAATCGTTAGAAAATGAGTTGGCCATGACTTCAATTTCGTTGGATCCGAGCTCATAGTATGGGTCTGCCTGAATTATTTTCAGTTAGATTTTAGGGTCCGTCGGGGCAGCAACTCAATTGAGTTTCAAAATTTCAGGTTTTATTTAATATTGCAGAAGACAACATGGCGCGTGTGCCTTTAGGTAAGTACCAATATCCTCGTTCGTTGCTATATAATCATTTTTCTTTTCGATTGCAGGACCTGGTCCAGGAGCTTACGGGTTACCACCGACTTTGGGATTCGAAAAGCATGATAACCGAAAACTGCGCATGCCGCAATATTCTTTTGGGGCCCGCACAAATATGATGGGCGCCGATCCAGGCCCTGGACCAGGTGCCTATCAGGTAGACAAGCTCACGCGCTATGGCCCGGGGCGGGGCGCCGAGTACACAATGGCTCCCATGACAAAAATAATAGGTAAGTCGCATCGAACTCGAATACAATGAGTGAAGCTAACACAATCCGGTTGGATTACAGACAAGAGAGTTGGCCCCGGCCCTGGAGCACATAATGTCCACACAAAGCCGTTTTTCAAGGGGGTTACTGCACCGGCATATTCGATGGCCAAGCGTAATGAATTCAGTTTTAAGAAACATGGACCCGGACCCAGTGCATACAAATTCGAAATTAGTCCTATAAAGCCAGCTGCACCAGCCTATAGCATGTGTGTATTATCTACCATAGTACTTATGTGCATCTTCTGATTCCTTTTGTCTTACCAGGGGCATCCAAGCAAAGATGAGTCGTAAGCCGGATTCACCAGGACCCGCGGCGTATGCTGCGAATGACCTAAATCTTAAATTAAATCGCGCGCCTCAGTATTCAATGAGGCCGATTTGTAATGTTCGTAGGGAGAATGTTGGCCCTGGTCCAAACTATTATGATTTGATGTATCATCGTCCAGGAAGAACGGGGCGCGCCTATTCATTTGGCGTGCACCATTCGCCGTTTGCACCACCTATGATAGTCAGATGTGATAATATGTAATTGCAATATTAGAAAACTGTGTATTAAGAAATAAAGTTTATTTATTATATTACGTAAGCATTCTTTTATATTTGTTAGCTTGTTAACCTCTGTTGGCTCTGGTAAGAACTAAAAGGTGTCGTAACAAGCGGGCTCTAGCCGAGACTGCTCGATTAGCAGATACCCTGGTCCCTGTGAAGAGCTGATAATCCAATCATTCTACGCTTAGCTTATACATATGTATGTATGTACATATAAAACAATAAACACACACATATATGCATATATACACATACATTTTCACAAAACCATTATACCTGAAGTTCCATTTTCAATGGGTTCAAGGTATAATAAAAATTACACGCTCCATAGCATTATAACAGTATTATATATTTGCAAGCAATTTCGTTTCTATGAGCGCCGACTGTCTTCCAGTATACGTACATACATGTAATCCTGAATGACATGGAACTAGAATCCAGCAATTCTAGAATAGATAAAACTTAGTCATATATCATGTATAGTGACCCTTGACACGATGTCAGTGTCATCTATATCCATTTCATTCAGATGATAATGTTTTGTACTTTATTGTATAGCTGTTGTTTTGTTCAAATTTTTAAGAAGAAAGCATGCCTTTGCTTTAAGATCATTTATTCGTTATGTTTTGATCTTTCGAATTTTATAATATATATCTATGTATACACTTTTGTGAAAAATTTTTGTGAATGCAACAATACACTGTGTAATTTGTGAATACGAGCAAATCGATAAATACAACTAATTTCTTGCACAAAGTGCACATATTCTTTAAGAAAGGAGTAAGTATAATTTTGTATTGCATTTGTAAAGATTAAGACTTGAGGTTTTGTAGTCAAATTTATTATGAAACTATGTACATTAGCTACTGTAGGATATATATTATTAATGGCCGCTGGGTTAGTGCTAATCATTTTAATAGCGCTACATTCACTGATCACAAAATGGGTGTGTACTTCAAAAATATTACAAATTCTATTCCCGGTTTTGTTCAATATTCTGTTTTTATTTTTATAGAAGACGTTTAAATTTTTACCGGGTGCATAATAGGCTCGCAAGTAAAATGTATCGAAAAACATGAACATTGTGCTATCGATATATTAACTATGCCAACAAAACTGTTTTCCCGTTTGTAGTATTGCAGTTCATTGAAGAAAATTTAAATTATGGATATGTGCGTATACATATATTGAACGTAAATCATATAAACACACATAGCTTTACTTTTAAAATACAAATTATATATTGCGCCAATATAGTTTTGTTAAAGCTCTGTACGAGTCTAATTTTCATACCGACTAATTATTCAGTCATTATCATTTTTAACTATTTGCAAATATTCAGATTCGCTCAAATAAGAAAAATAATCATACAAGTGAAGCGATAGTCTAAAACAAAGTCACAGATATTTTTTGAAATAGGCGCCCTCTGTTAATAACATTTTAGTAAAACGTTAAATGTATTTCTGTTAAAAAACAAGTGCTGTGCCCAACTTAACTAGTTTTCAGCTGTTGTATTTTTAGTTTTTTTTTAAATAAGTTAGCAAAATTGTAAGAAAAATTTCAAAGTCGCCCCATTGTTGACTTTAAATGTATTTACTAAGCAGTATTGGAAATAAATGTGAATTATGCTAAACACCTCGCCCGGTACTCGGTTGTAAATAAATTTAATTTATTAGAGTAAGTGAAACAGCCATTAAAATCATTATTGCTAGGAAGTCCAACTTCTTGCCGTCAGGCGGCTCATGGTATGTACAAAACTCCACATATCATAAGTGATGCAGCTGAATTAGAAAGCTTGGGAGCTAAGAGGCTAAAGGTCATGAGCTGAGACATACAAATAGTCAAATAACTTGAACACCAATTGACAATTTTAATTTTGATTCACGCAGTTCACAATTGGTAATATGTTGAGTCAAGTCGCGGGTGCTCCCAATCCGGGCGGCACCCCTTTGGACGTTGCGGCGACATTACCAAGGGCTGCAGCAGATACAGCGACTGAGACGACAATGGCACCACCATCTGAATCTCGGCCACTTGTGGCAAGCGGTAGCTCTAGCAATCGAAAATCGGGCGGCGGCACCGCTGCGTCTAAGAGCTCAGACAATCGGGAGTTTCAATTCTTTTTCGAGGATGAAGTATTTCGCATCGATCGCAAGGGTCGCGTGCGATTTGGAGTTGTCACTGGGACAGCCGAGTCGTACTCCTCGGATGATGAGGAAGAGGAAATTAATGAGGTGCTCGGGAAGGGCGAGGTGCGTGTCGCCTTTTATCCGGACGGCAAGGAAATTGTGAGAACTGAAAAATCGGTAAGTATATTGAGGTTATGTAATTGGCACAGCTTAACGCACGTATGTATGTATGTAAGTATGTGCATACATATGTACATATATATATATATGTGTGTGTGTGTACATAACTGTGAATAACAGTTTCTTGTGTTTGGACAACTGTTTTGTCTTTTGGGTACTTTGGCATTGACACGTGTTGTTTGCTTTCTACTTCTGTGTGTATGTATGTTGTTCTTCCAACTTTAATTCGAAAAATGTGATTTCAGATTGGCCTCGTCGACCGCACACTGATGCCAGGCGATGTGGTACGTCGCCGCCTTCCTGGACAGAAGCATATGTCTGGTCAGGCTGGTTATGTGCGCGATGTTAACGTACGCGCAGATGTTAAGGTATTAGGCACCAAATATGTAATCAGGAATGTACCCTCGGAGCGCTTGAAGCCCATTTCAGAATGGTCACGTGATGTGCCCGTATGTTTAGGAAACTGGATTGGCTACACTGTCACCGTAGACGAGTCTGCCGTATTAAAGTGAGTAATAGACCGCAGGCAGGGTGTGGCTTCCATTCAATACCTGTTTGATTTTCTTCTGTAGATCGAGCTTTGGCACTCTTATTGAAATTACATCGAACGATTTTCACAAGTTTAAGGATGCTTATGGACCGAGTGAGCGTGAAGTGTTCAGTCCCAGTGTTTATTATCCTAATAATGTGGTTGTCGGGCGTTTGCCACCTTTGGATCGCGTTATTAATTTAACACCGGATCTCCCCTTACCAACCAATCGTAAACGACGCTCTATGGTTAGTAGAACAGTTTTCGCTTGATAAATGGAATTCAAGTTGTTCTATATACTGTTTCCCTTTGTTATGGTCTGCAATACACAATAATTCCCATTTTAGTATTTTGTGAGCAATATAAGAGTCGAATAACAATATCATACCCCTGAATAATATTAAATTATAGCATTGTTCGATGTATTTGTGACCTTATTATAAGCTCAATTGTTTGTCCGTCTGTATAATGCGTGTTTTTTTAACTTTTCTGTTAATTTTAATACCATCTTGCCACTTTAATTACGTCAGTCATTTAGTCATTTCATTGCAGTGTGGCCTGCATAGTTGATTAAAACAGACTTAAGTTTTAAGAGTGATAAGAGCTTTACATTTGCTTTAAATACATTTTATCTTGTTTTTTTAGTATACTGTCGAATCTGTTAAAACAACTGCCATAACTGTAGCTTGGACATTTAAAGCCACACCGCAATTTGAAAGTGGTACTGAATTGGATCCGCTAAAGCAGCCGAAGAGCTGTATAAAGGGCGATGACTTGGCAAACGTTAAACGCTTGAACATCTATGAATCTTATATGCTGCAAATTCACGATCGTTTCTACCTCAAATATTCTAAATGTGATAAACTTATTAAATATTCCGTCTGGGAACAGGAGCAAGGTATGCATAAGAAACTTCAATAAGTGCATGTAATAACAGTAGATATATATTTAATTTATTTCCCAGCCAAGTTGTACCAGACTATATTCCAACGCCAAAAAAGTGCCGAGAATAAGCAATCTGACCAAAAGGACCAGTCAAAGTTAACCCCATCTGTTGGTACAGAGAATATGCCTTCGCCGTCAGCGCCATCCAGCTCTCGCAGTGGTCACATTTTCAAGGTGCGACGTCTCTGTAGTAAACCAAGCAATCAACGACTCAATCGCTCGTTGGCTGAAAACGATACGAGTAATATCTCAGTGAAGCTGTCTACCTCAACTAACTCAACTGGAAAAAAGACGCGTGCAAACAATGATGAGACCTGGGAAACTGCTGATGATGAGGGTGATGAAGAACCTGTACAGGAAACTCAAGACGCAACAGAAACAATCGAGGCAACAGCTACGTCTCCAGCGGCAGAAGGAGGAACAGTAAATTCATTGAATTCCCTTGCTTCTCAGGCAGCCCGCATTGTTACACGGAATTTTAAGCGTAGGACATGCAAGAAAAAGCCGCGACCCTGTAAAAAATCTGTAATAATAAGAAAGGAAACCGATCCAAAAGATGGCGATAACATGGTAGTAGAAACTTTGGTTGTATATAGCTCGTTGACGGTGGTGTGGCAGGATGGATCTGTGGAATCAGGCATTCCTTCAACCGATCTATATCCTATACACCATTTAGACAATCATGAGTTCTTTCCTGGAGATTTTGTTAGTAAAGCTAACGACTATAGCACGTCGCAGATGGATTACGGAGTCATACAGTCCGTGGATCACGATGAACGCATAGCCAAAGTTAAGTGGTTCAATATCTATGGCAATATGGATAATCCAGTGTAAGTAGCTGACTTTAATTGAGTGTTCAGTAATCATTGAGCAACCATTCACAGTCCATCATGCAAGGATGTAGAGGAGCTTAGTGTCTACGATTTGAAAGATCATGCGGACTATCAGTACCGACCAGGCACCATGGTCATAAGAGTGTCAAATTTCACAGGAGAGGATCTGAACTCAACGGCTGGCCAAGTTATTGATAACTTCCCTGATGGCCGTGTTCGTGTTTGGTGGGCCAAGGGCCATATCACCATGTGCTATCCACAAGATCTCTTTGAAATCCATCAAAGTGATACGCAGGATGCTTACGAGTCTGACGACTCGGAGAATTCCTGGGAAACACAGTCTGAGAATAGTCAGACAATGAATATGAGCGCGAGTATCGAATCAATGGATGTAGAGGATCACATTATATCGGGAATCGATCGTGCCAAGGAAGCAATTCAACGTCTTGAAAAAATTTTTCATGTGCTACCAGAGCAGCGCAAGTCGGATGTTCTCAAAGATCTGTTGGCTGTATACAATAACTGTCGGTTCCTTGATCGTTTTCTTAAAACTGATTTCTTTCACGAGGATTATTTTAGTGGCATTTTGTGTCTAAAGAAAAAAGAACCACCCCAGAAGCAGTCTGAATCACCAGATACAAGTAATACACCCCAATCTATTGTGGATACAGCTAATCTAACTCTTGAAATGACTATACCGGACATAGCTTCACCAGTTGTTCGACAAGCAGTAAAACTGGAGATACCTCCGATTCCTCAAGGTGCATCGACATCTACACCAAATAAACGGAAGTCCTCTACTCATGTGGAAGAGGTGAAGTGCAAAAAGAGTAACAGCAGCGAAAAAATCAATGTTGAGGATTCCGCAGAGTACTCCGTGCTACTGGACAATATATCACTGTCGGATAGTGAGACACAGCTTACATACAATGAGCTAATTACCAAGTACCGCAGTGAATATGCAGATATGATTAGAACGGCACGTGTCAGTATTGCAAAGGCCTTCGAGAAGCATAAGAATAGTAAGGTACGTATTCCAATAATTTACATATCGTATGCAAATCTTATTCTAATTTATATATTTTATTTTAAGAATGATTCTGGGGTTCATTCACGCGGGGAAAATAGCTCAAGTGAAGTCACTGCTGTTAGCGAATCAAAGGACAACAGCCAAGGTGAAAAGAAACAGTCGATTTTGAGATCGTCTTCCAGCACCAGCATTGAATTGGTGGGTAACCATGATGCAGACGTCTGTGAAGTTTTCTGTTTTCTAATCAAAGAGCAAATGGCAAAGTGCCGCGAGGCAATAGTGGAGACATTTGGCAGAAATAAAACCGAAGACAAAGATGCAGATGAGCACATCACCGATGTGGAAGTAGATGAAGATACAGAGATTTCAGATCATGATATGCCACCAGCATGTGATAAGGATCAGGATCAGGTTATGGAACAGCCCTTAAACCTAAATGGACTCTCTGAGTCATTGCCTCCAATCGAAAGCCCAACTGCTTGTTCATCGCCCTCGCCTATGCAGATGATCACATCTAGCAATAATTGTTTTGAGGTAGTTCCAAACGCACCACTTGGTCATTATTTTATTGGAAATATTATACATCCGAACAACAAGGCACATTATCAGCGTGCCGTTCAGCGCGAGTATGCTATGCTGCAGGCATCGCTACCTCCTGGTGTTGTTGTGCGTGCCTATGAAGATCGCATGGATCTCATATCTGTTATGATGGTGGGTCCCCAACGCACACCTTATCAAAATGCCCTATTTTTCTTTGACTTTCAAATGGGATGTGACTATCCTAAGAGTCCTCCCACCTGTCATTATATAAGTTTTTGCACGGAACGTCTTAATCCTAATCTGTACGAGGAGGGCAAGGTGTGTGTCTCTCTGTTGGGTACCTGGTCTGGACGTGATACTGAGGTTTGGTCACCACAAAGCACAATGCTGCAGGTTTTGGTCTCAATACAGGGACTCATACTTGTGGATGAGCCCTACTATAATGAGGCTGGTTATGAGAAGCAACGTGGTAGGTTATCAAGTGAAAAACCTAAGTTTATTTTTTTTATATTATTATTGTGCTTTTTTTTTTAGGTACACAGTTGGGCAATGAAAACTCGCGTGTTTACAATGAAATGGCAATTATTAAAATTGTCCACTCCACTGTAAAACAATTGCAAAATCCTCCATTCATATTTCGCAAGGAATTGATTGAGCACTTTAAGGAATTTGGTACCGAGTTACATAGCCGCATGAAGACCTGGTCTGAATATTCGGCAGATGCACAGCGGTTAAAAATAACTAGCATTAATGGTTAGTTATACTTTTGTTGCATTAAGTATATTTTTAATGGAATCATCTTCTACAGACATGCCCAAGGACTACAAAACACCATGCGAGATGCCCGAGTTTCCATTGTTACCTTGCAGTCGCGGCTTTTGCATTGCTGTCAAGGGGATTTTGGAAACTTTACAAAACGAGCTAGCTGCGGTCGAAAGGAAGCAAGGACGCGAAGCGGCTGTTCCTGTTGTGGCCACAGCACCGCGTGCTGCACCCGAGGATGTGTGATTTATGCGAATATACGCAATTCTCTATGTTTGTCAGCCTTGCCTTCGTTGTGGTGCCTATTATATGAAAAACAAGACTATCACCATCTGCTCTTGAAACTGAGCCTCTAGCAGGGCCAATTTCTTTTATATTTAAGTAATTACAGCTCGAATACTATCTACATTATTAACATGGCTTATCGACCGGCTAACAAACTTTATAACCAAAAAAAAGAAGATATTTTTCCTAAATTTGTCGCTTATTATTTGTAAAAACTTTTTATTTATTTCGTTAGTCTCTAATTCCTTTTATGTTAACCCCTAGTTTATGCGTATACAAAACAAAAAAATAATGCCTTTAAAATAAGTAACGTCTATAGAGCTTATTGTTAGCATTCATTTTTCTGTACATAGTCTAGTTTTTCCTATGAATTGTGTATGTATATTTGAATATTGTCGTTGAGTTCTTATCAAAATATTTGAGCAAATTCTTTTTCTTGTTCACCTGATGTTTATTTATATTGTATTTATAAGTATTGCGCGTTAGCTTAGTACCACTTAGTCCTAAAATGAAGCTCCATCTGTTAGGGAGCCCTTGCATTCCACTATTTATAATGTAGTAAATCAAGCAATTGGTCACGCCGCTTTCTTCAAATTTAATAAGCTAGAAAATGCCAGATACTATGTGAATAATAAATTACCAATTTTATTTATTAAAGCAAAGCAAAAACAATCGGATTAAGGTTCTAATTTGTCCAACACCCAGTTAACATACTGCCCCACTCGAGTGTAGACACCTGGCCAGCCTTGCAGGCCGCAGGGCTTGGGGCCGTATGAAGTGACGCCGGCAACAAAGAATACTTCTTTCATTCCCACATTGGTGGCTACCATTAGTGGTCCACCGGAATCACCCTGACAGGTGTCAATATTTACCTTGCCACCAGCGCATAGCTGCGAACTATTTAGATGCATCTGGTAGCTGCGGTATTTATCTTGGCAATTTTTAAGTTTCCACACATCCACAGTAATTTTAAGCTTCACATTGCTGGGCTTCCCATCCTCGGTGACGCCCCAGCCTGCAACATCCATGGCATAGTCTTCAAAATTATTGTTGCGTACATCGTCACCAACCGGCAGGCAAATGGGCTTCACATATTCCGTAAAACTGACGGATCGCTTAAGACGTAGCAGCGCAATGTCGTGCATCTGGTCTATTGAATTGGGGACGTACAGCTCGTGCAGAATATACTTTTCAATCTCAATGTCCATGTGCATGGGTGCGCAAGTGCGTTGCTTATTACCGAGTTCGGTGATACAGTCCGGAGCAGTGCTTATGTTCCACTCACCCAGACGGACACTGTACAACTCCCATCCATACATTTTGAGCTGGTTGCTAGCCAAGCAATGGCTGGCTGTCAGTACGTAGCGCGAGTTGATCAATGCGCCGCCGCAGTTGAAACCCAGCTCATTATTGGCTGTCAGTAAAAAATCATCAAAATCGGTCTGATGTGATTGGAAACTAGATTATTTTTCCTAATCTCACCCTTTTTATATTGCAGCAGTGCCATCCAGGGGAACTCGAAGAGTTCCGTCTTAATGCCGCCAATAATGCGATTGGCAAACATTATCCCACAATTTCCAATGCTTGGCAACACATTGCCTGGCTCAGGTTCCTCTCCAGAACGATTTACGATAGGTGTCGCATTTTCTGTGCCTGTGCCTGTGTCCGCACCTTGCATCCGGCGTTTACTATCTGGACAGCAGACAAGAATACGCTGCACCAGTCCGCTTTGGCGTGTGTTATCCAAGCCGCATTGACTATCGGAGAGCAGTTGACGCTGCTCTGGCGTTGTCTGGCTTATGTTGAGTATCTCGAAGAGAAAAGGACAGTCTCGTATATGTATGCATAGGCCGCGTTCCTTGCTGCCCTTTGCCTCGCAGCTTCCATAACTAAATTGCGCAGTGGCACCAGCTAACGGAGATCAACTCAATGTCAATATGTTAATTAGCTTTACAAAACTATTACCACAACCGGTAAGACCGGTTGTGGTAGGAGAAGAAGAAAGCTTGAGGGACAGGATGGCACAGCTCTAGTGATATAACAAGAAAGCGTCAACGACCTTACCAGTAATGCCAATGGTGCACAATGCACCAAGCAATATCAGCTGTAACCTTAATGCCGCCATTATTGCCAGATTACGTCCGTGATATTTACGTGAATCAATCGCCGCAAGCTTCGCGTTAAGACTAAGTTCGTTTCAACATTAACGAGCAGCTGATAGCTAGCAGACGGATGCTGTACCTTATCTCTCTCAATAAATCGGCCAGATGTCAGAGGTGATCGATTGTAAATAAGCTTGTACAGGTCGGCATAGTAAACTGTCCAGCGACCCAGCGACCCACCCAGAAAGAACCCGCAATCCACAACTTTACAAGTCTGTTTCCAATCTGCGTTTTACTCGGAATTGGTTGCACTTGCAAGTGCAGCCAACTTAAAATCAAATGATTAAAGCTAACGCCATGAACAAATATATAAATGTGTTGTGGCATTGTTTAACCGGTTATTGTTGTGATTATACGAGTGTGTTTATATGTTTGGATGTGTTTGTGTTTATAACTTTATGATGCAAACAGAGCTGGAAATGAAATTAAATCTTTGTGCTATTGTTGGCATAGTTGTAGACCTGCTGGAAACCTTCACCGTCATCTCCCTCGCCATCGTCCGAATCATCTGAATCGAATGTATTATCGGGAATATCGTATAAACGTATAATCGGCTTGTTGGGATCCTTCATGATTAGATATTTGCCGTCCTTTTGCTTCATTACAAGGTCAATGATACACCGCAAAATGCCCCAAGCGTTGTCCATGCTCAGATTAATCTGCGTGGCAAACTCATGCGGCTTAAACTGCTGGGTGCCCAGGATAACGTGACGCGAATGATCACGTGGATTAATACGCGCTACATAACCCAGTTTTAGCTGATCAGAGCCGGCGAGCACAGCTTGCACCGTCCACTTGGCCAGCTTGCAGGCATTGTTTCTCAGCTCGTTAGCCAAAACAGCGCCGCGTTGCGTATCTAGTTTTTGGCGCCACTCAACGCCATTGGCCAGTTTTGAGTCCCATTCGTTCAGCGCCTTGATGGACAAGAACTGGGGCTCTCCACTAGGGGTTTGCAGCACACCATCATGTTCGCAGCGGGCCACAAGAACCTGTTAAAAAAGTGGTCAAATTAATCAAATTACGGGAATGTTAAAAAACAAAAGTGTAGCTTACAATGTCGCTTCCTAGTTCCCATTTCTTGTAGCGATAGCCAACACTAGCCACCTGGATATCCTCATCTTCGCTTATAAAGGGGTTGCTTTCCTCAAATTTATACTTGGCCTCCTGGTCGCCGGTCTTGAGCACTTGCTGGCTAAAGTTATGATTTATAAAGGTTGCCTCAATGGCCAAATTACGCGGCGAATTGCACGAGCTGTCGTCATCAGTAGGCGGCTCAACGCTCGTCTCATTCACAGTTAGCAGATCAAATTCGGTATGGTCGCGTTTGTCCATGAAGATTTTCTCGCCTATAGTTCAAAATACGGTTAGTACAGCTATTTTTGCTATAAGCAAAAGATACCTTACCAACTTTTTCAATGACAATATCCCACGAGTAGTTGGAGCGCGTCGAGCACATAATGGTAGCCAAAATGGCATCCGTGGCAAACACATTACCAATCGTTTTGGACAGACGACGTATGACCGGATCATCGGTTGTGGTTACCGTATGCACAATCCGATCAATCTTCTGCAGTGGTTTCTCGTTCTTCACATTGATGCGATCGTACGTCTTGTCATAGTACTCCAGGGTGCCGCAAGTTGTAATATCTTCGCCTTCCTTAATGTTCGGCAAAGAAAGCTTGATAAGACGTGGGAAGTCCATCTCCTCAATTGACGCCCAGTCGGCACGCACAGCTACCGAAGACTCGCGCATCTTGGGTGGCGGACCGCGGTTGCCAAATCGCTTGCCCATACCACGGCGAGGATCACGCGACTTTACATTCTTACTGTTCAGTGTGGTCATGCCGTGACCATGCGTATTAAGACCACCGCGTGCATTACGGCCACGTCCTGACCGTGAGTTACGCATGTTGCGGAAGCGCCCGCGTTGATGCGGTGGCTTCTGAACTCGGGCCGTATCCACTAGATGGAAAGTGGTTTCGTCTTCCTCATGATAATAGGCATATTGGTTGCCGGTGCCAAAGGTAGAAGCATATTTGTCTGCAAACAAAAGATTAGTCTCGAAACGCTTGCCACGACACACACACACACAAACAAAACGAAGGTATTTCAACATAACCTCACTTTGGGCATATGTCAAATACAAATTTGGATGAAACATACTCTGATACTTCTTGTCATTATTGGAGGTGTTTGTCCAATCGCAGATCTTGCCCAGACGATCGTTCTTGCTGAATGGCTGGTACGGGACATCCTTGAACGTGTCCGGCAGCTCGCATGGTCCCCAGCCCTTTTCGTTAAACTGCACGGTCGGTTTCTCGAAACTCGGAAACTGAGCCGCGGTGTTAATAGTTTCGCTCATTTCACTCTTGTTACTAGTCGACTTCTTCTTAATTATTATATGTAATTATTAGACTGTAAGAATTATAAAGCCAGTATGGAAGAGAAAACTGTCTGACGGGCTCGCAAAATTGATGCGAAGGAGAGAGCGACAGTCACCGCGATTACTCTTAGAGATGTGCGAGACTCACTAAGCAGTAACTGTTACTTATTATTTTAAAAGTAACGATTATGTGAATCTTAGGGATGCATTTTGATAAATCGGATATCATTTTATTTAACGGAAAATATTTCAATTAAGCAGAATAACAAAAAAATATTGGATTTCAATTGGTGTAGAGCTAAGTTAAGTACAGCATAAATACTTTTGAATGTGCATTTCGATGATAGACATAATTTAACATTTTATGTATGATTATTGTATACAGAATTGGGAAATGCTGTATTTTTTTATACTCATTCACGAAAATGAAAGGAGTATATTGGTTTTGTGCACTGTCCGTCTTGCTGTACGTCCGTCTAGCTAGAGACTTGAAATTTGGAACATATACTTGCGTGTACCCTCAAATTATTAAGTGTCAATTGGCTGATTGAAACAGCAGCTCTACACAGTATTCAGGGGGTCCCCTAGCTAGGCAGTTCAGGCTAGAGCATAAATTAATTATTTCTTTATGTGTATCTTATCTTACGGAAAACGTGGCGATTCGGGAAAAAAGAAATGATATCATTTTCAGTTTTAGAACTATATTTGCATAATTTAGCAGATGGATCGCCTCCATAGGTAGGCTTATAAGTGCGCATTGGAGAGTCGCAAATCCGAATTTATTGATTTCTTAAGACTTTGACTACTTTTGGACCATGAATGGGTATTATGGAATCGGTTCGACTGGACTATAACTGGCTTTCCTATTGGCTAATATACTGTAGTATATTTGACAATGTTAGGAGCAACAGCTTGGCATGGGTTCAATGTTCAATTCTTGCTTTGTTATAGTTTTAATTGTGCTCATTAGCAGCGCTATCAAGATATTCAGTTTGCATTGGATACGCTTATATGCAAGTCAGCCCTTAAACATGCTGACACTTCAATTCTGTAGTGCGCTTATAAAAGCATCCAGGACCAATTGCAAATCCAACAGTTCCAATCAAAATGTGGGTGATGCAACAGTCCGTAAACTACTGGCCCAGTGCCGAGCCGCTGGCTAGCTTTTGGTTGCATTTGGTAACTGAGCTTAGCTTCGGCACAGTTTTGTACTACAAGGCAGAAGAGTGTGAGTGCTGGATTGAAAAGCTACTGACTGAAAGCAACGTAACCGCGACCACTTTGGTATGGAGCGACCTGCTTCACATGCCCTTTTTAAAGAAAAAGCAGGATGTGAACATTCTGGGCTTGGTTTGCTTGGATGCAGACTTGTATGAGCCCATGCTGAACGCGCTGAGCATAATGCTGAACCACATGAGAGAGGTGCCTCTGCTGATACAGCTTTGCGCCAAGGATTCGAGTCAACGCAATGAGCTGCAGCTGAGCCGACAGATCCTTAAGCAATGCCAGGATCTGTTTATTCCTAATGTGCTGCTTCTGTTCAGCGATTTCTTCAACACAGGCATTCTTTACGCCTATCGGATGTTTCCCACATTCCGCTTGCTGTCGCAGGTCTACAGTGCCAGCTCGGTCCTCTATCCCGATAAGCTGGCCAATCTGCATGGACAGATCATAAGGACACGACCAGATCTATCGCAGCCGTATTTACTTATGTACAAAGATCGCAATGGAAATGAAATAACCAGCGGTATACTCTGGCGGCTATTGAAGGTGTTCTCACGACACTTGAACGCCACCTTGGAGTTGAGCTTAGATCCCACTTCGAGCCAAGTCAACTCCATTAAGAGCGGCTATTTCAAACTTCTGAAGGACACGCAAAATGGGGAAATTGACGTTACTGCCAGCATCTATCCAATGGTTATGTCGTCAAAAAACACCATAGCCATGTTTAGCTCTCCCGTTGCCATTAAAGGTTTATGCACAATGCTGCCAGTTGAGCGCGTGGTAAGTCCCCGTGAGGCCATTCTTGGCGTATTGGAGTCGCCCTGGATGTGGGTCTATATAGCCATTATCTACCTCCTGACACGATGGATGCGGAAACGTCGCTTGTTAGGAGGACCACTGCTGGTATTAATTCCTCCACTGATTCAACTCACGCTGCTCTGCGCGGTTGTGGCGCAGCTGTCGGCGCTGTTTATTCGGCCGCAAAGACAGCAATTTATTTCCAATTTGGAGCAGTTACAGGCAGCCAGACTGAAGATAGTTGGATTACATTCTGAATTTTATAACTATCCTGAGGTAATGCGTATCAAATACGCATCGTCATTCATATCATACGCGAACTCTACCAAATTTGTATTGCTACGGAATAGTCTGAACACCTCATATGGTTATACGGTATACGGCCTCAAATGGGACTTCTATGCGGAACTGCAAAAGTTCTTCAAGCGACCAGTATTTCGGTACTCCAAGGATATTTGTATTCATGACCACTCACTTAATTCTGTTTTGTTTCGAGAAAACTTTTTATACCGCCATCAGCTAAATTTATATATCCTTTGGTTGCGTCAAAGTGGCATTCTCAGATTTTATATGAAACAGCATTTTTTTGATTTACTGCATGCGGGCCACCACAAACTGGAAGACTTAAGTACCCAGATCGAAATAGCACCACTAAAATACGTTGACCTGGATTTTGTTCTGCTGCTATATGGCTATGCTATGGCCCTATCTATGCTGATATTTGTGTTTGAGTTGCTTGTGTACTATATCAATGTTTGCATGGATACATTGTAAAAGTTCTAGTCGAAACAAGTCATTAACACAACGTTTCTAATCTGAATGGTAGTTGCTTAAATACTCTTCTGCACATGTTCGAAATGTTTATATTTACAATATCTTCAAATAAATTTAACACAGTAGTGAAGTTATTAAAAAAATGTTCCTGGGTATATTATTTATTATATATATTTCCAATTTCTCTTAATCAATGAGTTTGGAGCTCAGTTGCAAAAGAGAAATAATCGCTTATTTAAACAAAGAGAATTAATGGAATTCTGAAGTGGAAACACTGAACATTGTGGAGATGCGAGCTCGAATATTGTTGTATCAAATATTGTGTTTATTGGAATTGGCAACATACCCGCCTTGAAGGAGCATTGAAGTCATATCCTTTAGTCTCCTAATAGTAATTACTAGCTAATACTTACAGTCAGTTGCTTTGAGTCCTTAGCCATGAATGATAGTCTTCAAATCTACGCAGAACTCCTCACGGCCATTGTTCGCTTCAACAGCATTGGAACAATAGTATATTTTGATCCTGAGGATGGTAAGGAACACTGTCAATTGTATAGTTTGCTATCGTGGATGGGAAAGAGCATTCCATTGCTGTTGTGGCGGTCAGTGGATGCTTTGAAGCTGCACAGCTTGATCAATGCACAGCTTGTGTTCGTGGCGTGTTTGCCTGGACTCTATCGTCTCGATCTGTTGAAAACAATTTCAACCAGTTTGCGGTATATGCGGCAGACCAAACTGCTCATAGAATTGGCTACCAACCAGGATGTGGCCTTGGTCAGCCGAGTATTTCAGTATTGTCTGCAAAGTCAGATGCTCAATGTTGCCATAATCTCTGGAAACTTTTGGGATACCCAGACGTTGTACGTCTACGATGCGTATCCTGGCTTCATGATGAAGAGTCAAACCTTTGCGGATCAGTACAACATATATCCGGACAAAACGATTGATTTAATGGGTTTTGGTATTCGTACGATGCCGGATCTCTCTGAGCCGAACACCATACTCTATCGCGATAAGGAAGGGAATATTCGGCTGCTTGGCTACGTTTGGAATATGCTGGAGGAGTACGCGCGTAAGCACAATGCCAGCTTGCAACTGATCGACGAGGTTAGAGAGCACAAGTACCTGACCCACATCCAAGTATTGGACCTGGCACGCGACAACATCGTAGACATAGCGGCAAGCGTGCAACCATTAACGCTGCGTCATCTGGACCGCTATCATGAGTACGCATATCCAGCGAACATCGCCAGCTGGTGTACAATGCTGCCCAGGGAGCCGCTCGTAGATATACGCGAGGGGTACATGTGGATGATGCCAGCGGTCACCTTCTGCTTTCTGGCGGTGCTTTGGCTATTTCATGATCTGTTGAAAAGTCGTTGGCAACGTTACAGACGTCACCTTGGCATTGGCTGGAAGGTGTTGGCCATAATGTTGACTTGTAATGTGCAGGGCAGACTGCTTATGCTGTTTGTGGCTCCACCCGCAAAACCCGCCATTCCCAACTTTGAGGGCCTTTCCAATTCCAAATTGCGCATCTTCGGATTGCGGTCTGAGCACAACTTGTATGACTTTGATTTGCGCACGAGGTACTCGCAGGCGTTTTACCTCAGCGACAAGATGTCTCAGCTGCTTTGGTTGCGCAGCTCTCTGAACACAAGCTACGCCTACACCGTAACCCATACCAAGTGGCAGTTGTACGCGGAGCAGCAGGCATTCAGCCCCCGGCCGTTGTTCTACTATTCAGAGAACTTTTGCTTCTATGAGTATGTGCCCTTTGCCTTGGTCATTCCGGAGAATTCGCCGCATCGCGCCACACTGCATCATTTCATCTTGCAATTGAGTGAATCGGGCTTGCATAACTATTGGGTGGCCAAGAGCTTCTACTACATGGTGCAAGCGGGAAAATTGAAAATTCAGGAATTTGGCGAAGTGCATAGTTTCCATTCCTTGCTGACTCAGGATCTATATGACGTCCTTCTGGCGTATCTATTGGGTACCATAATTAGCCTGACCCTCTTTGGTAGCGAGCTAATTATATATCGCGCAACATATTGGCTAAACAATTAAAAAGTTAAGTACGAAAGCATATATATCATATCGTAGTATATTGTACATTCTACCTCTAAATAACTTTTCGTGCTTTGTCAAGAATAAGTTCACTTGAGTTTCTTACATGAAAATAAATATCACTAATCCAAAGGAATTCATTATATATTCATGACTGAAATAGAATAGAAACACATTAAGGGAAATACTTAGTCTGCACTCTAATTTATTTATCTAATTTAAATACTCTGACTTTACTTTAATGGACTTATAGCGCTGTCAAAAGAAGTTTCTTACTCTTTGATTTTCCAAATTAAGTACTTGGAAAAGCAATTATAACGTGAAGAGTTTAAAAATAAGAAAGTTAAAAGGATTTATGTGAGACAAATTCGCATAGAAACTGTATAAAATTTACAATTGGTTACAATTACAAACCCATTCCAATTAAATCCCACGATTCTCAAGTGAATTTTATAAGCTACAACAAATTTTCTGCCTAGGCAGTTCGTCAGCTAGAAATTCTAAGCCATGCAATGATAATGAGATGTTCGATATTGTAAATTAGTCTCAACAATCCTCTTCTACGGTGTCTCTTTAAATTGATATGAAGATATATTGTATAAAAGAGAAAACAGAATCCAAATTGATTCATTTTCCATACAATTCACGCACGAATTTTAAAAAATGTAACGTCACACTGTTAACGTAACAGACCGCAGAAATTCGTTAACATTCTGTAATTTTTGTAACTTAAACTCTGTTAAGTCGGAACTGTTTTAACGTATTTAAATCGGAACAAAAAATCGTTGCTCAAGTAAATGATCGAACGGATCTTGTTCTTTTGAACTACTCAACGCTGATATTTTTGCCCATTTTATAACATTTTATTAACGGTTTATTGTTTCGTGTATAGTTGAATATGTAAACAATGCTACAATATTTTAAGAACCGTTTATTATTTGATTGAATTTATAGCTATATAGTTTAGTACACCTAGCCTTTGATCAGCGTACCATCCCTCAGGGCTGGCTTTGCCAACACCTGTGGCATTTGTTTTTGTTGACATGAGCAAAAGAAAGTTGTTGGGCAAATGGCCAATGGCCTAAATATATGGTCAAAGGTGAGTTTTTCGTACAACTTGTTAGTGAACTAAAGATATAAATATTGAAATATTTGCAGTCCAATGCTTGGCCAGTGCAATGAATCTTCGTGCTTGTTTGGCCACAGCCAACGTCTTTGTTGGATGTTGTTTTGGTGTTGTGTTTCTGGAATTGATCGTCAAATTGGATCCGGGTGCAGGTAACTTGATTACCGCTGGACAATTTGCATTTATTGCCTTGGAGGGACTCGTCTTCACCTCCAAATTCGGTACCGTAAGACGTGTGATAAGTCTGCGGGACTATGGCCTGCTTGTGGCCATGTTCTTTCTGACAAGTGTGTGCAATAACTATGTATTCCATCTGAATGTGCCCATGACGTTGCACATGATAATCCGTGGAGGCAGTCTCATATCGAACATGTGCCTTGGCACTATAATACTCAAGCGTCAGTATCGGGCTAAACAGTATATAGCAGTTATCATGATTACCCTGGGCATTTTCATCTGCACCTATTTCTCTAGCCAAGAGGTAGGCCTGGATGATGGGCATGGTGATGCTGACGATGAAGCAAATATATTTTGGTGGCTAGTTGGTGTGATGCTACTTGTGCTGGCGCTATTTATCTCCTCGTATATGGGCATTACCCAGGAGCTCTTGTATCGCAAACATGGCAAGTGCGCTCGCGAGGCGCTCTTTTACACACACCTGTTGCCGCTGCCTGCATTTTTGTTCATGCATGAGAACATCAAAGCCCATTGGACTGTGGCGCTGGAAAGTGAACCCTATCGATTTGTATGGCTGGGTGATATCGTTGTGCCGCTGTTGCTGCTCTATCTGCTTGGAAATGTTCTGATGCAGCATTTATGCATTAGCTCTGTATATTTTCTGACAACTGAGTGCAGCTCTCTGACTGTCACGTTGATTTTGACACTGCGCAAATTCGTATCGTTAGTTTTCTCAATTGTATACTTTCGCAATCCGTTTACAATTTACCACTGGCTGGGCACCGTACTTGTGTTCGTGGGCACTCTGATGTTTGCCAATGTCCTTTGTCTTCCAGTTGGCCGTTTGAGACGAAATGCTGTGAAAAGTGATTAAACATTCCATTGAAGAACAAGATCTCGAAAGTATTTACGAGTTTGAACAAATAATGATTATTTCATTTACATTTAAGTACAATATAAGAATATACGAAATAAAAGTACCAGATTCTCCTAGCTCTTATCAAAAAGGACTTTAAAAGTAAAAGAAAACTTTACATTGGATTTCTTTGTTTTGACCACCCATGAAATTGTTTTTGCTTAAGCGGCTCTGTTGTTTCTTTGGCTTTGACTTGTCGTGATGATACTCGATATAAATACTAAAACATACACATAAATACATAAATGCACTGGTTGCCCGATGCTAAAAATTACGAATTCCACTTTTGTTACAAAATGTAATACTGCTGCAGCTCAGCCGCGTTCTGGGGCGTGGTCCGTGGCTTTGTGCCTACGTGGGTTGAGTTCCTGCCTCACGCTGCAGCCATTTGACAATCGACTTGTAGTTGCGATTCATCCACTCAACGCTAATGTCGACCTGCTCCAAAATCTGTTGAATAGGCCTGTCATACGCCCAGTGCGCATCCCGGACAAAATCCTCCAGCTCAGCCAGTTGGAATTTCGAATTCATGAGCTTACTGGCAAACTTAAGCAGCGTGTGAATGTTGGATATCTGTGAGCCCATACTAGAATTAAATAATAATTATATAAGGTTTTGCTTGAGGCACACTGCAGCTTACTAAGTATTTATCTCCTGCCAGTTGTTGCGCAAATAATTAAACGCAATCTGCTGACCCACCACTGTGGAAGAGACGGCGGCAAAGACACGGAACACATCCTGCTTGCGTATGTGATGGCCGTTAATAGCGCGACGCAGATATCTATAGAGCAGCCAAGGTTCTTTGGAGCAGCCCAACGCGCTCAGCAACAATTCCTTCTCCGCCGGCACATTCGTCTTCAAATAGCGCTCAAAGGCAAAGTCCCACTCGTACTCCGTGCCATACTGTATGGCCGTAGAGTAAACGATGCCGCGCATATTGGGATTGATGCTGGTGTGGAAATAAAAAATATTTAATTTAATCACTTCATCACTTTCTGTTGATCAAACCCACGGGTTGTAGGAATCGGGATTGGGCGCTTGCATCCAGTTATGGAACTGCTTGGTGCTATCTGAGATGCATTGCTGTTGGCCCAGATGACAGGCCATGCTCAATATTTCAAGGCGTTTCAAAAGCAGCGGAATGTTTTCGTTATCGCTCTGCGAATCCTTGTCCACCACCTCGTTGTATACCCTGTTCATCAGTTTTAATAGGTAGTTCTAAAAAGGTAGGCAATGTGAGCTCCATATGATCCGAAACTATTAGTGAATAGTTTACATACCTTAAGCAAATCATAATCACCCGAGTTAATAAACATGGAATCGATGAAGTTAAAGTTTGTAAGAGCTGCCTTCCAGGGCACATGGTTCGTTTCATATGCCAGATAGCGAGTTAGATTCAAGGCCGTATTGTAGGACAGATAGGAGCCGCGGGCCAAATTCATGACGTCATCAATTAGCTGGGCACGATTGGCGGGCGCAATTTGAACGTGCTGTTTCCCGTCCATTAGATGTTGAGTCACCGCACGCCAGTTGTCCAAGTCATAGTTGACACGGTAAAAGCCCGTTTGCTGTATATTGAATATAAACCACTTGGCTGTGGATAGATTGCGGTTTTCCAGTTCGTACGTTTTAGTACGCGGTATCCACGTGGTGGGTCGTGTATTATCAAAATTAAGCTCATCCGCGGTTGTAAAAGTGATGGGTATCCACCAAAGCGGATGACCGTCCGTGTTGCTGCTGTTACCATAGACGAAACGCTCCTGGTCTAAGCGTACAGCATCCGAATTGGGATGCCGGGAGATCTTGACCATTGGATAGCCAGCTTGTAGGGTCCACGTATCCATGATTGCCTTCACACTTGTGCTGCTATCGAGCAGACCCGACGTTTTTGCTTCGTTGGTCAGAAAGCGCCACAAATCATCCTGGGTGGCGGATTTGTATGCCATCTCGCTCAAATACTTGCTGAGTCCTCGCCTGAAAACTGTATCGGTGAGAAAGTGGCTCATCATGCGGATCACAGTGGAGCCCTTGGCATATGAAATTCGATCAAACAACTCGAAAATCTCTTGGGGATTGCCGACCTCCTGCGAGATCTTATGAGTGGTGGTTAGCGCATCCAATTGAAATACTGTTTGCATTTCATTAACTACAAACTCATCGAGCAGCTTCCACTCGGGCGCCACGGCATTCGCTGTCAGATACTCCATGTAGCTGGCAAAGCCTTCATTTAGCCAAATATCCGACCACCAACTGGGCGTGACCAGATTACCGAACCACTGATGGGCCAGCTCGTGCCCAACAACCGAGGCAATGTGCTGTTTGTTGCTGGCTGTAGCCACGCCCTTGTCGTACAGCATGGCCGTCTCCCGGAATGTGATGAGGCCCCAGTTTTCCATTGCGCCAGCCTGAAATTCCGGCAGCGCTATCATATCGATCTTCGGCAACGGAAAGGGGATACCAAAAAAGTTCTGTAGGAAATCCAGAATCTTAGGACCCACGCTCAGCGCATACTCGGCTGATTTTATAGCATCGGCTCGTGCCCAGACTGAAAAGTTGCCCGATGAGATGTGCTTGAAGTCGGTGATGGCAAAGGCCACCAGGTAGGTGGACATGGGCAGCGATTCGGCAAAGTGATCCCACACATAGTTGGCCAACGATTCGCTATATTCGTGAATAGGAGTTACTTAGTTTCAATTTTGTTGTAGTAAATTAATGAAGGATTCTTACTGGTTGTTGCTGTAGATAATAGGCATGTTGGAGACGGTAGTCGTGTGACGTGGACGCGCTATGTGCAGTGTAAAATTAGCCTTGAGTGCCGGCTCATCGAAGCAGGGGAAGGCGCGACGCGCATCCGTAGCCTGGAACTGTGTTGAGGCCAGCCATCTGAGACAGATAAGAAGAAACCAATCTTAGCTAGAATAAAAATCGAGCTTATGACATGTAGCTCACCTGGTCTCATTGAGCACCTCGTAGGAACTGCGGTAGAAGCCCTGCAAGTAGTCTTTTATAATGCCGGCAAAGCGAATGTGCACCACATATTCAGTGCCGCGATGCAGTTTATCGTACAGCTGGATGATAAAGAACTCCTTGGCCCCCACCAGATACTGCTTGTGGATGCGCAGGCTGTTTGCCTCCCACTCGTCCTTGCCACCAGGCAGTGCACGATAGACGGCCACATCGTTGCGAGTTATATTCAGATCCTCGACGTGCATGGTTATGTTGTAGCAATCCTCGAGCACACGCACACGTATCTGAACGCTGCCCGTGAAGCTGAAATTTCCGCTCATCTCTGGCTCCAATGTGATGTTGTACTTTAGCGGCTGTATGGAGGTCGGCAGGCGAACATCCTGGTCGTATTTGGGCCTATAGCTGGCACCTTTCGAATGCTTCGAGTTGCGCAAATGGACGCTGGTGCAGACAATATCCTCGCCGGGTGCCGCCTCCAGTTCTGCGCAAGTCGCAAAATTGTAAACGATAAGGCCAACGGCGAGCAGTGTGCAAACGAAGAAGGATGCCAGCAGCACCGCCGTCGTCAGGGATACGCTATAACGTCGGCCCATGCGTGAGAATGTGGTTGTGGCTGCTGGCGCGTTGCTGCTAGCAGGCATTGTCATAGCATTGCCATGCCGACTCTCCAGACTCAGATTCTCGTGGTGGGGCATTTCCTTGACGACCATGTCGATGCGTTAACCTGTGCAGAGGGAGATGCTATCGATTAGTTGTAAGTGTGGACTACACCACTTCCGCTTCCTCTTCCGCTACAATTTGCAACGCTTACGTTGTGGTTGTAACTGCATTCGGTAATTCAATATGCATCTGCAGGTTGCAGTTGCACGTTATTTATCAATCCCAGCCACGACCACTTCAGTGGTTTCCTTCAACCCTCGCGACTTGCCCTGATCAAATCGTGCATACACGCACGTTCCTTGTGGTCAAGATAAAGGGTTGTAAATGATATTATATTTAATGCAAAAATGTGTGCATAATTATATAATTTAGCCCTTCAGGAAAGTTCTAGTTGAGTAAGTTTCTCAAATTTCCCCCTACATGCTGCATTTAGAAAGAAAATTTCCCAGCTTGAAAACGAGTTTCTAATTTCGAAATCAATAAATTGAATATATATAATTCTTAGCAATGGAATTGATGTCCAAGTCAAGGCGTTACTCACACTTCAACTATGCAAATTCATTTTGCTAGAATTCTATATTTTAGAATATAATCTATCAGAATGATTTCATAATAAAGCTGACAGTAAACATGGTCAAGGATATTGTATAATTCACTATAAATAATTTTTATTATTTAAGCATTTAATTAAAAATACTTTTCCTAACTATATATATGTATATGTATATATAACTATGGGTTGATCTTACCAGAATATGACATAATAAACATACAAGTTTATATAAATATTGTAGACTAAGGACTTTTAAACTCGTTATAAAGTTCGTAATATTTTCTGTAAAATTTAAATTGGTTTGGCTTAACCAATTGTTAGTTAGACGAAACCATTTGATAATTGGGAATTAACATGTCTAGATTAGAGTAGAGTATGGAAAAGTGATTAGAGTTGTAAAGTAGAGAAGAGTTTAGTAGAGTAGAATAAAGTAGAGAAGAATGAAAAGAATTGAATATAATTAACGAGAGAAGAGTAGATAAGAGCATAGTTGAGTAAAGTGTCATCTTCTAGATCTACTGTACTTCGCATGTTCCTAAAAGCTCTTAGCTCAGTTCATTATAACTCTGTATATATATTTATATATATCAACGACTATCGATGTAGATGTTTGAGATCTATGAACAACATGCGCTTGGTTTAACCAGTTGTCAGTTAGACGGAACCATTCTACAATTGGGAATTAATATTCAGTTAAATTATATTGTTTTGTATGCAGAACAATTGGAAATCCCTAAAAAAAAAAGATTTTTTCATTTTAAATGAATTCTTAGTTGAGTGTGCATTTACGCAAAACCTGGTCAAGTGCTATGACGTATCACCACAGAGCCAGCCGCACAGATCGTCAGATGAGCCCCGCCGAGCTAAAAACTTGAATTTTATAACCGCACAACCATTCATTATACTATGACAGACACAAATCGAGCTTAACAACTTTTCGTCTAACAGTTTATTATATGCATGAAAAACGTTTAAATTAGTTATTGTAGTTATTTTTACTTATTTCTGTTTGTAAATCATATTTGTATACAGATATTTATATATGAAAGAATTGCATTGTAACTATTACACTTAGCGAAAAATCTCACTGTTTTAAGTTTATTTTGTTATTATTTTTATTTTATATTCAAATAAAATCTCTCAAGAGACACATAGTAAATACTTAAATAGAAACAACTCGTGCGATTATATACTATCACTGATTTTAAGTGGTCATTATCATTATGATTAATTATTCCATTTGCCCATCTGTCAAGTCAAGTCAAGTCAAGTCATGTCTGGTACAGTGAAGTACTATGAAAAGCCACCTGAAACATATGCGACGATAATCGGTTATGTATTTGTCCACATCTGTTTAAACACACTTCGCCCATTTGCATATGAGTGACCGAATGGCCGGCTAATTGAGTTATGACATTAATTTGATCTGCTGCCCGTTGCAAATTGCCACAATTAAACGCTGGTCACTCTGCCGGCGTCGCGACGTCGACACTCTGACCTTCATTAAAAAACAAAAATAAAAACAAAAGCAAAAGCAGAAAACTGAGATGATACACAACGCCTCCGCCGCCGCATGGTATGGCTCATATGTCTACGCTCTCCCATTGGGGGGTCAGTGGTCCCATTGCGAGAGTTCAAATTTGTAGCAATATTTTATTGATCAAATGCGCAAGCCCGATGATGATTATAATGATGATGATGATGTTATCTGTCTGTTTGGCCTGTCAAGTAATAATTAACACAAGGACATAAATTGCCAAGCGCCTTTAGTTAGGTAAATCCATAAATATATATGTATACAGTGAAGTCTCCATTGAGTCCATCTACCTCATCTATTTGCACCGCATTGTGCGTGTATTTGTGTTTTCAATTAATTAATTTGTACTTAATCATATTGATTTCTGTTCAAATAAGCTGCGCGTTAGTCCATCAGTCGAGTTACCACTGTATTTGTATTTGGTTTGTGTGCCAGGCTTGATTAAAACATCAAAACACATTTACAACGTTGTCTGTTGCTAGCTGTGGCACACACGAGACTATAAAATGTGAATTTATTGCACGTTGACCTATGATTATGATAATAATGATATTCGTGTCTGTGTCTGTGTCTGTGTGTGTGTGTGTGTGCGTGTGTGAGTACAAATGAAGAAGTGATCAATGGCTGGCCAGTCCAATTCGCACTTGGGCACTAATTAAATTTCGGCAGCGGAGTGAATTAGAAAAATCACAAAGTTAAATAGAATTTTCTTCTTTTTATTGTTGATTTTTTAGCTAAAGGTTTTTATGAGTTCAATCTAGGAATGGTTATATAAATAATTAAATGATTGCCCAGCGGAAGGAAAATTTTAGCAAAGTTTTTATGGATCCTGCCTGAGCATGTCAGCATACACACATACACACATACACACATGCATATATGCCAAAATACAAACATAAATACAGTTATGTATGTATGTATGTGTGGCTATCAAGTGTCTGGAAGCTATAAAGCCGGCATCCAGCCAAAT
Source organism: Drosophila leonis (assembly GCA_035045365.1). Lineage (NCBI taxonomy): Eukaryota > Metazoa > Arthropoda > Insecta > Diptera > Drosophilidae > Drosophila > Drosophila leonis. The sequence goes on from JAWNPC010000896.1 coordinate 3,062,087, forward strand.
TGTGTTTATCTCTAACAGATGCAAAATTCAATTCAAATTGATGCTGGGGGGATGTGTGCGAAAACATGAGCAAGTAAAATGGATATTTTATACAAAATAAACAAATTAGAAATGTGCAGAAATAAAAATGAAATTAAATGAAGTGTTGATAAGTTCACGGCTTCAGCATTGTGTGTATACAAATGTACTTACATACATACATACATATGTACATATACGAATGCATATATACAGTGGCACAATTAATACATACACACACACACACATGTACATATATACATATTTATATATTGCAGATCTCATCTTGGGAACGACAAGCACATTATGCATTGCAAATTAAAATAATTATTAATTTATCGGGGCAATAAAAGACACAACCAAATATTGCGACGAATTTGCGTTTTACCTCTTCTTCTGCTGGCTGCGCTGGTTCGCTTCCTACCGCAGTTCTTTTCTCAATTTCGGCTATTCTGCTGGTTTACAGTTATATGCAGTTTGTGTTTCAGTGGCGTAGTTATAATTGTAAAATTGTAGAAGGGCAGTAAACACTAACACACACACGCACTAATACACATACACTTACACACACTGTCATGCGGGAGGCAGTGCTGGCCACCAATACAATTGCAAATTTAAATTCGCTTAGATTTTTAGCGGTCACGGCAACAGTTTCACAGGCGCACGTCTTTTAATTGAATAAAAGTAAACAAATCTAATTTTCAGCAAAAATAAATTTGCTTGCTACGCTGATGTTTTTAGTTTATATACATAAATGCAATTTATTCAAATATCACATCAGCCAGCGTGAAAGGCAGCACAACCGTTACGCGTAACGGCCGACCAGTGACTAAAAGCGCAACAGCAAGAGCGACAACATAATTGTATCCAGCGTACGTTCAGATCGAAATCGAATCAAGAGAGGGAGAGTGAGAGTGAGAGTAACAGCTTTGACCGATGTGTGGGTGAATTGGGAACAGTGGAAAAGTAAGCAGTCGCGCACTTATGTAAATGATCATTGTATAGAACTTGCTAATGTGGTGAGAAACATTTTTGCAACGAACCAACAATTAAATATTTAATTGTTAACTTTAATATTATTTGTGACACTGTTTTGTGGAAAAATAACATAATCATTTTAAATATATAATTATTGTGTTGTTTTAATGAAGCCATTGAGAGTCATTTAATATAAATAGTTTAAATAATACATCAAATATTAGTCAACATATCGCAACATACTAATTTCAAACGAGTAACGGCTTGGGGTATCAGCTTATCGTTTTAAATTATCGATATCAAATATTGCAATAAAAACATTTTGCGATAGTGAACACTTGCCATCCCTAATAAAATTTGTTATTGTTTTTAATTTTCTATACTGGCTGGTTAAAAATGCATTTAAGTGTTGTCTACGTCACTGTTGGTACCACAAAATTCGATGCACTCATTAATGTGATGACATCTGAACCTGTTTTGTGTGCATTACAAAATCTAAAGTGCCAAAAACTTGTGCTGCAGCACGGCAACTCTACGCCGGTGGCCGACTCCGAGCTTCAGCTCATCCACGAGAAATACGGCATTCAGGTGGACCAATATAAATTTCGACCAAATGTAGAGGATATTCAATCTGCTAATGTGATTATTGGGCATGCGGGTGCCGGCACATGCATGGATATATTGAATAACGGCAAGGCAGGATTAATCGTAGTCAATGACGAGCTGATGGACAACCATCAGTTGGAATTAGCCCGTCAGTTGGCATCCGAACAGTATTTGTACTACTGCAAGGTGAACGAGGTTGGCAGCAAAATTGCCTCATTGGACTTTGAAGCTCTTAAGCCCTACGAGCCAGCCACAGAAAATATGCAAAAGTTTATGGAGGCATTAAATGAATTGATGAATTCACATTAAAAACATATTTAATTTTTTTTTTGGCGCTGACGCCAGAAGCGGGCGCTTTGGATATATGTATATATTTTTATATTTATGAGTAAACACGATAAACGACTATGAAGAACGTTAGACAATATTATTGGGCTATACGTTACATAAATTCACGATTATTAAATATTAATAGAACAATTACTAAGCAAGTTGCATTTAAATTCCATTAAACGTGTATATTATATGTACCTATATAAATTGAATAAACGATGAGACTCTCGACGAACTTTGGTTGCTGTTTACATTCTGTCGACCGTCTATTCGGTCTCACCAGGGACTGCGGCTCCATTTTCAATGATGGTATCAAATGAGAACGGCTGAAAAGCATAGCCGTGGCCCATGTAGAATTTGCTCTGGAACTCCACCCTGGAAAACGACAACAGATTTATATAATATGTATTGAATAATTGGAATTGTAGGTATACCAATGTAGACGCAGCGTGTGTAGAAATGCAGAAAGACCCTCCATCAGCACCAGAATGCCAACGGTCAGAACAGCCCAGAATGCAAAGACAACAGTCAAAAATATGCCGCCAAGCCAACCCTCCTTATTTAAGCCCAAAGACAAGACCATGCTCCACAAGACTTCAGCTAGCTCTGTCAATAAAGGGAAGTTCATTAGGAATCATCATTCAAATAAATGAAGAAGCTATCGAGTTGACTTACGGGCATGTGCCAATGAGAGGGCCCACAAACGTAAATAGGATGCCGTGTGGGATACCGAACCAAGCACGTACTCAATGGTATGGATGCCCTGGTGTATGAATATTTCCGACATCTCCTCCTCGTCGTGGTGTTCGCCGCCACCTCCATGTGAGCCGCCGCCATTCGACATTCCGCCGACTTCGGCATCAGATGAGCCAGTTATGGGCTGTACCTGTGTGAATGTAACAATGGGCTTATTAGCCAGAGGCTCAAAAAAAAAGAATAATGTTTAACGTTTGTGATACAACAACTAACAACTAACCTCTTCCTGTTGCATTTGGAGTGGTGTTTAGTTTATTCGTTTATTGAGTGTTTTTTGGATGTGGTTGGTTGGTAGTTAGTTTGGGGGGCAAAGACAAGGGTAAGGCATAAATAAACAGAAGTGCAAACACGTATTAGTGCAAACAAGTATTATCTGTTAATGTATGCGGATGTACCCAAGCTTAAAGAGTCGATGATGTGATGTGGTTTGAACGGTGAAGGATATCGCAACAATGACACAAAGCACTTAGCCTAAATTGGATGCAGCATAATGTACTTACGTTAGCCAGTTTACGCGCTTGCATAATCTTGATTGGCTTGCCAAGCAGCATGACCGGAATGCAAGCGAGTGCAATTAAAACAAAGATGGTCTGGAAAAACGATTGTCCGGCAAACATATGAATGTTGCAGTTTGTACCCGGGGGCTTGGAACTCTTAAACAGAACCATATCGATGAATGTAATCAGAATGGATGGTGCGCAGGCCTCAGTCATGGGAACTACAATGGGGAAAAATGTGTTAAGAGCTTTTAATAATTCAAAGATAATAACTTACACTCATTTGTGGCTGCATAGCGATTCCATTTAATGAACATCAACAGCACCAGGTAGAAGAAGAGAACAACCAGGAACAGAAGTTGTGGGATGAACTCGTAGATAAGCGACAGGCGATTACGGAAATATGTATGATTGTGCCAGCTCATGATGACGCCAAAGATCATGTGCAACACGCCGAATATTATGGAGATCTTCATCTTATATGCATTTTGAAAAACAATCTTGTTGGACGTGGCCACCTGCCAAATGGGATCCAATCCAAATGGATATGGTGTGCCCTCGTAGTCGCTGGTAGCTGGACTCAACTGTAAATAGTTGTTATTCCAAACAGTTGACTTGTTGTACGAAAGATGCCAATGCGAGCCGAATATGTTAAGCGACTTGGAGAAGATGTCATTGTAGATCAAACCGGTGTACATGGAAAAGACGCCCATGAGGAAAATGATGTAGCGACCACCAAAGAAAATGTTCCAAATCTCATTGTCCGTCTTTTGTGCAGCCAAGCCCTTCTCCTTGCGTATCATCCAGAGTCCAAATAGCGCCATTATCGCTCCATGTCCCAAATCACCAAACATGACAGCGAACAGAAATGGGAACGTTATAATAGTATAGGGTGCCGGATTCATCTCCCGATAGCTAGCTACGCCGTACGCGTCAATCAGCGCTTGAAAGGCTTTGGTAAACTTGTTCGTGCGATTATATGTAGGAGGATTTTCGAATGTTTGCATGCGATTTAAAATTGGCGGCACTGACGAGCCCGAGCGCTCAGTGCCACGTCGCAGCGCCAGCTGTATGGTCTCAATGTCCAACAACGGGACCCAGCACTCAGCGATGAGGCACTTTTGAGTCACATCCAGATTGAAGAGATTCAGCGTATGATAAATCGCCTTGATTTTGCGCACCTTGACGAACCAGTTCTTCAAGTTCTTGGCAGCTGCGACGAGGACACGATGACGATGATCCTGTGTCTGGCCAAGCACCGTGTTTAGATCCTCAATGCGTGTCATGACGCCCATAGCCATTTCCCGACGATCGGCTGGCGCTTCCGGGCACGGATAGAGTGTGGCCCGGAAACCTTCGCAAATCTTCTTCACGCGCGTTTTCAGCTGATCACCTTGAAAGAAAATGATGAACACCGACTTGTACACCTGATCGCCCTAAAATAGACATTGGAAACCTCAATTATCAACTGAAATGATTAGGTTGCGATCGGATTCTACTTACATTCGTAGGATCTTCCAACGGCGATTCAATCATGGCCTGACGAAGGAACACATTGCCACGACAAGCACGCCACAGCATCCGCTCGAAGGCCGGCAGCTTCTCCCGGGAAATGACACCGGCCACAAAGCTAAGATAGATTAAAGATTAATGCGATGTGATCAATGAACTGTTTAGTCGTGGTCTATCATTCCGGTTAGTTACGGCAACAAGGAAAACTAAACTCTCAAGCACAAATACCAATGAACGCAGCATGGAATGGAACGTGGCGACAATTAAAAGTATTAACAAGGAACACATGGCTTTTTTTTTTTTTTTTTTTTTTTTGAATTTTTTGTAATTTGATTTTTGAAGGGGCGTATGTGGCGAGCAAAGCTAATGACCACTGCGATATGTCTCTATATACAGTTTATGAGCATGAGCATTCCTAGTCTAAATTTTGAATTGTGGGATACCAACCATGGCAGATAATCCTCACGTTCAATCGATTTTTCCATAAAACTATATAATTGTTAATTTGTTCTCGATGTGTTTTTGAACATGGGAAGAGAGGAACAGAAGAAAGAATTGTGTTCGATTTAGTTTTAGTTTTTCTTTTCAACTTCGTATTTTGATTTAATATTTTTTTTTTTTGCACAGAAAATTATTGCTTCGAAAGGGTTTAAAGAGAGTGTGAGAGCTCCGACATCTATTTTGTTTAAGCATTTGATCATTTGTAGTTGTTGTTGTTGTTTGATATGATGGCACAGTTGATGTAGTTTCAGTATGGCTTAAGCGTAGTAGCGTCTTTGGTTGGTTGGTTGGTCGCGATTGGTTAGTGGATAGCGTTAAGCAATAATTTTTTGTTGCATATAATAAATGTAACGTAGTTAATTGCTTGACATTGGCATTTGGCATTAGCCAAATGTGCGCCTGTGGTTCGATACATACCCAAGCTGTACGGGACCCATGGATGCACCGGCGGTGCGCACCTCATCGGTGATGAGGGCGCGTGTCATCGACTCGGTGGTGTGGTTCAGGCCGCCCTCCTGCTAAAAATTGTGTTAAAAGTTTTCGTTTTGTTTTGGTTTTGGTTTTTTGTTTTTCATTTTTCATTGGAACGGCAATTTTGTATATATACGCTTTGCTTATGCAGTTAGTATCTTGTCGAGTTAATTCAAGCTTTCCGCCTCCAAGTCTTTGAGAAATATGTATGTATGTATGTTTGGGTGGGGTGGAACGGGAGAGTTAAAGCCAACACCAGAGCAACCATTGATCTTAACCTAATACACATACAAACATTCATAATCAAACACATTTACTTATAATAATAATCAAAAAAAAAAAAAAGGTCCTCCTCAACAGAGCCTAACATAGACAGACAGACAGAGAGGCAGTACACATAGTTATAGTTTAAGTATATATAGAGGATATATAATATAACTTTACAGAGATAACGACACGCAAAATAGCCATGGAGAATGAGAGCGAGCGAGCGAGTCGGGTTTGGTTTCAATTGGTATAGAAATAGTGTTCAGTTGGTAAATGCGCAGGCTGAGTTTAGTTTTCCATTGGATCTGGCTGGTTGATCTTGTTTTGTTTTTTGTTTTGGTTTGTTTTGGTTTGTTTTGTTGCTGAGTGATCGACTAATTCATTGAGGTTTCAATATTTACCCAAGCTTTAAATTTTGGCCCGGCTGATTGGCGCGCACGCCCTCCTCGCCCAACAGCTGCGCTTGCTCATCCTCGTTCTGGTTGTCAGCCATCTGCAGATAGCGTCGATATTTGTTTGATGAATATGTGGACGTGGATTTGTAAACCATTGGCACCGACTGGCAACACAACCGGGCGGAAATAACGTGTTGTTGTTGTGGTTGTGGTTGTGGTGGTGGTTGTGGTTGTGGTGGTTGTATATATGGGGTGTTGGTATTTTGATTTTGGGTGGTGCATTGCATTGCATTTGCAAGGTTCGGGTATTTGGTTCGTTTGTATTGGGTATATTGAATTGTTTTGATTGGTATATGGAAAATAAAACGTAAAAACAAATAATAAAATAAACAACAAAATATATATAACAATTAAAGCTAATCATATTCATATGTACATACATACATACATACTTGAATACATGTACACAAACATAAAAGATAAAATATACAATATATAAAAATAAATAAATAAATAAATAGAACGTAGGTCAGGCATGCGCAGAGAAATTATAAAGAGTATAGAAACTAATCTTAAACTAAAACTAACTTGAAATACAAGAACTAACGATTGTATTTACAGTCCGTATGCATATGTTTATATATGTACATATAAAGTATACTTAGTATATAGACTTGGACGTGTGTTGGCGATGGTAAGTGCTTCAGGTAGTATTATTGTGGTTCTGGTGTATTGCGGTTTCAATTAAATAATAAAATAAATACTTTCGTAAGAAAAGATTGTGAAATCAAAAACCAAAGCTGCACCATTTGTGTTGTCAGAGGCTGGGTTATTGGTTAGCAAGTTATTTTGCCATATGTTAATTAGAAAATTTAGTGCCGAATGTTTTTTTGTTTTGTTTTGTTTTGTGGAAAGCCTTTGCCACGTTGTAGTAGTTTATATCTTAATTATCTGTTAGCCGGCGATGCCTATAAGAGATGTTAGCCAATAACCGCATGCATACCTCATCGAAGAAGACCTGCGTCTTGCGCAGTATATGCTTCAGCTCAGTCAGCTCCAGAAAGTTGCGCTTCAAGGCTTCCGCATTTTGATTGACCTCGCGCAGCTCGTTCTCAAGCTTCTCAAAGGTGGCCTGTGATGGAAAGCATTCACGTATATAGGATAAGTGTGATAAGGTTTACTCAATGAGTGTAGACTTGCCTCCAAATCAATCATTTCTCGTGGCTGTGGCGCCTCGGGACTCTCGCCAGTGTCCAGCATGGGTATGCCATCCTTCTTGATCTCTTTCTCCAGGTAACGAAGTTTGCGCTCCATCTCATCGCAACGGCGCACTTCGTTTACAAATTTACGTTGAAATGCATTCACGTCCGGATTAAGCTGTATTCACCCATTAAAATTCTTTTTTATCATTTCTTTTTCATTTGCTATGCCGAATTAAACTTACATCACGAAATTGGACCAGTCCCAGCTCGCCGAGCTCCGAGACGCAGGCATAGGCCGCCTCGCTCTGTAGGAAGAGCTGACAGAGTGCCATCTCCTCGCTACGGAATAATGAACCCATTTTGATAGCTCAGCAGTCGACACCTAATTATCAGTTGCTGCAAATAGCAAAAATTGATTTTAATTCATGAAATTTCCCATGAATCATTGAATATGAATTAAATTGCAAGCTTTTTGTTTCACATTTATTTTTGCAATGATACAATTTTTTAATGAACGCCTCTTTTGTGGCGGAATGTGCGACTGTTCTGTCTAAAAACTTGATACGCAGATTCTATGCAGAAATCTCTATACCGATTTATTGATTTTTCATTTGTGTGGCAGATAAAAAGAAAGTGCTGCGTTGTATATGGTATATGGTGATGTTTTTGTTGGACTTTGCACGACTGCTGTCGCCACGTATTGCTATTTAATGCAAAAGCATATTGTCATGTAAATGCGTTTAGTCTTACATTTAACTTTTACTTGTTAAAACTTTTATTTGCACAGCGCACAACTTCTAATTACCAATTTCTTTTAATTCTTAGTTATTCTCTGTTGCAGTGTGACCGACATTAGATATAGCTGAAAAGAACATTGGTGAACTGGTAAGAAAATACTGAAATACTAAAATACTAAGCCTAAGTTCAGGACTTTAATCACATTCAAGAATTATACTATTTGAGACATACTAAAATAACTTAATTTGCTGTAAATAAGCTCGTAACGTAGAACTAGTTCCAAAGATATCTATCGATAACTTGAACATCAACAATTAGCGGGCCCACTTTAAATAGTTTTAACAATGATCTGAATAATAAAATGTATTTAGACATTTTACACACTCAAGCCTATAAACTGATTATTTAAACAAGATTAGATAAATTTATGGAATTTGCAAAAAAAAATCTGTACACGGCTTAAAACTTAACTTCAATGAAAATAATAAAACAAAAACATAATTATGCAATCCAATTAGCATTAGTTTTAATTTGCATTTATTATGTACTTATTTAATAAATGGTAAATGTTGCAGCTTTTAAAGAGCTTAATAACACCATGTCACCTTCCGCCCTGTTACTCCACCAACCTTCCGCATTCCGCCCTTCCGCTCTTTGCTGTTCGCTCTTAAGCACAAAGAGCGAGTCCTTGGATTTACATTGACGAACTACCAACAGCAGCAACGGCGACAGCATCCGATGATAAAGTCCGATGGCGACATTTTTCGGTTGGGCCACGATTCAGTGTGAATCTGTAACTCGTGAGCGACGGAGTGATAGCGGCTGAAGGCTCGGTAAATGGTTGAGGGAAATACACAAGCAAAAACAGCAGAACCAGCAGCAGGAGCAACAACAACAAAAACAAATGAATAGGCATAGCGAAGTGGAAAGTGGAGATGGTCAAAGCAGAAAATTGGATTGCCGCTGTTTCAGCTACTATTTAATACTTGCCTCGTGCGGGACTGTGACTGTGTGTTTGTGTGTGTGTGTGTGTGTGCATGGTTCATGTGTGTGTATGGTGTGTGGTGTGTGTGTGTGTGGGTCAGTGTGCCATTTTACGATCCACCAAAATGAATCAGACAACAAAGGCAACATTTTTGTAATTGAAAAATTTACTGTTGGTTACATATGCGCGAGTTGCCGTTGTTGTTGTTCTTGTTCCTGTTGTTGTTGTTGTTGCTGTTATGGCTCAGATTCTGGCAGGCGGCGCACCGCACCGCAACCCCCAAAAGTATGCCACAGAGCACAGCATAACCAAAAAAACAAAAAAACAAAAAGGACAAAAACGCAAAAAAAAATCAATCGCTCTCGCTCGCACACACGCAGTAGCAGCAGCTAATTGTAGTCTTAAAATAAAATGTTATAAACAACATCGAAAAGATATATTGTACTAGTAAAATATACGTAAAGGAAAAATAGAAGTCAACAATTGGATAACAAATTTAACAGAAAAGCCGGACCAAAGGCAAAGAGAAAATCTTTTAGGCTTGCGCTGCTTTGTTTTGGGGCCGCTCCCAAAAAAAGAAAGAATGAAGAAATTGCGAGTTTATCAACAACAAGCAGCGAGAACAAAATAACTGGCTAAAAAATGTCAAAGGATTGTATTTACAAATAATCGGCCTAAAATAACCAAAAAATAGTTGAATTCTACAATTTATGCATATTTTGAAAATAGCTAAATACTTCTATTGAATCTTGTTGCACAATTTAGTTCAAGTTTATTTCCTTGAGCGCTGTACTCGACCTACTTAAGGTGAAGGTCTTCTTTGTTTTTGTTTTTGCTGGTATTGATCTTAATTAGCTGTGCAAATTATTAGGTATTTCCACAAAATTCTAAATTGAATAAATGCACTGAGCACTGAGGTTGTTTATAAATCAAAATGTAGGCGGTTTCTTAACAAGCGCTGATTGCCAGCTGTACAAATAGATGTACAACAGTTATTTAAGTCATCTGATCTGTTAGATCTAGTTAAGGTGAGCCCAAAGTATATCTAAATCAGTCCATTTAGCTTGGCTCTTGATTCAATTAAGACACATACACACACACACACACACACACACACACCACACACACATATATATATACACATACACAAGCGCAGGCTGAGACTTTGATTGTAAAATTGGTTTTATTGTGCGGACCCCCAATTGAAGCAGTCGCGTTCCTCTAGGTGCCCCGCCAACTGCCCAACTTCCCAACTGATAGTATCTGCGCCTTAACGGAGACGCAATAGGTGCTTATCTAATACAGTTTTAGTTGCAAGCTCTCGCGGCTGGCGTACAGATGACAATATTGCCATACAGCTAACTTTCAGCTGCAGCGAGTACATGAATACACATGAACAAACAAACATACATATGTACATACACACATACATACATACATACATTTGACATATGCATACAAATGTATGTATGTAGATGTACATACATGTGTACAATCGCTAATGTGTGCTAAATTTCGCGCAGTGCAGTGCTAATCCTTTTTTATAACGGCTTTATCCTTACATAAGGATTTGCGCAAATAATCACATAAAGCAAAAGAGCAAAACAAAGTGCATTCACAACAATAGCATTAACTATCAAAAAAAGTGTTCAGCAACAACAACAATAACAACAACAACAGCATTAAACTCATCCACAGCAGCAATAAAAGGATATAGGCCAAAAAGCAGAATCCAATCAAATGCAGCGCCTTTTATAGGTGAGTATTAAAAAAAATTATTTAAAAATATTTCTAAATATTATTAAGAAAATTAAAAAAAAATTTAATTAGGCGAAAGCCGAATAGCAGCGAAAGTGACAAGAAAAAAAATAAGAAAACGCGAATACAAACATCAAAAAGGGCGTGTTGTGTCTTCAGCTGCTGCTCTCAGCAGCACCATGTGCATGTGCGTGTGTGCGTGTGTGCGTGCGTGTGTGCGTGTGTGGGTCTGTATGCGTGCGTGTCTGTATGCGTGAGTGCGCTTTGTTGTTGTTTTTGGGCTGCTACATCATCAAGTTGGTGCCTTTGCTTTTACCGTTAGCTTTGGCTTTCGGTTGCGCCTCTTTACTTTGTACGTAATAAAATTGATGATAAAATAAAAATGGATAATGGGCGATTTTCGGCTGTGGCTGTGGCTGTGGCTGTGGCACTGAACTGTGAGAGAAAGAGAGAATGGAGCAAGCACAGTTGTGCTGTGTTTACCGCTGCACCCGCGTTACGCTCAACTCGTTATACACCAACTAAGCAACGCATAGCCGTGGCTCAAGTCTTCTCTTCATCCATTTGGCGTCCGTTCTGGCTGGCGTTCTCTTTCTTTGCCGTATTGTACTCTTTGTTGATAGCATGGCATTTGCACGTAGCCGACGAGGCTGTGAACTCGCGGAGAAACGGCGGCTGAGGGCGGAAGTCGTGCTGATAAGAATGCTTTAGTTGTTAATAGCAACGTGGCGGGTGCGATTTTACCTGGCCTGAAATCGCGATAATAAGCAATACAAATTAAGAAAATAGAGCGCATTTCAGCCGAATAATAGATGCTCCTGAATATATAGTTTTGGATTTATTTTATGAAATTTGAAATATCAAATATGAAATATAAAATTTATATATGTACATATATAAAATAATATATAATATATATAAAATATATATGAAGCAAAATATAGTTAAATTACAATCAAATTTTCCCTATCACATCCTTTTTTTAAATAAACAATTTATCATAGTAGAAAAGACAATAAATTCTGAACTCAACAATTGTACGAATATTAGGACACACAAAAGTGTATTTTATATTTTAATATGCATAAATATATGTAAATATATAGTCTCAATTTCAAAGGACTCTGCCAGGCCAAGGCCCTTAGCAGGCAACTTTATAAAATAAATAAATAAAATAAATATTTAAATTAAATTAGCCATGCATATTATATATATGAGACATGAATAGTTATTTGATATTATGTTTATGGCATTATTTACTATTATTTATTTATGTTTCGACAATTTTGTTTTATTTAAGTCTAATAATATATTATAAATCGTTTGCGAATCTCACATTTGTTTATAGTTTTCTGATTATCTGACTGGAAGACATTAAAATACATTATATTAAATTTAAAACTATTTACTGCAAGTTTTCATTATGATGTAGGTGTTTTGCCAAAATAGTTTATTGTTCAATAGTGCTTCATTTTTATTTTGTACTTTGAATTGTCCTTTATAAGAAAATTCTCAAATTTATTTGAAGTCTTGAAAATACGATTAAAAAAGCTATTTTAATTTATTTCTTTGAGCTAGTACTGATTTCTATTCTATTGTATATAGTATAGTCTATATATAATGGAACAAAATACTTTACGAAATCCAATCCTTTGGTCTACAAAACCAGTTTTCCAACCAGGGTATACAGAGGCAGCTCTAAATACACTCACTTTGATGCTCCTATTGTCTAGGTCTAGAGCCATTAGCATAGAGCACATCTTTGCATGGAACTGGAAGCAGGCTTTCGTGTGGTTGGTCTCATTTGGCTGGGCTAATTACCGAATATCGTGTCGATTTCAAGGGGCCACCATAATTGGCCAAATGCATCCTGGAGGCGCTTTCTTAAGTGCTGCCAATGGCAACGAGTGCAAAATTGAAGGTAGGCAGCTCAAGCCCATTAATGACTGTGATAAGGTTGAATATTTAATAGATTTTCTGGCTTTTCAGTCAGTCAGTCAGTCAGTCAGTCAGTTAGACAGTTCGACAGTCAGCTTGTTGGGCTGTCTTGTCTCTGTCTGTTTGTTTTCATCTATGTCAACGCTTTAGAAAAGTTTTTGTTTCTTGAGTCGATTCCGATTGTTGTTGCTGCTGCCTGGTCTGTGGCAATAATGGCAATGGCAATGACAATGCCACAATGCCAGCACTGTTTAGAAATAAATTAAAATGTCATTCAAGTGCTTTTCTGACAAAACTTTCTTAATTACAAATGTATTGCTACTGCGGCTGCGGCTGCTGCTGCTGCTGCTGCTGCTGCTGCTGCTGCTGCTGCCTTAAATATTGTTTGAAGCAGTTAGTCGTCAGACATTCGCTACGTTGCGCTCGTAACTGGGCTGTAATATCTTGTATTTAAGCAAATGCAACAACAAATCATGAAAATTGCAATTGTGACTTTTGTTGTTATTGCTCTAGAAATATGAAATACTCGGATAACAATTGCCTGCAAATGACGGACACATTGTTACATTTGATAGTCATGTGCAGATTTCGCTGCCACAACATCAGCAAAACAATGATAAGCATTCGCAATTTTAACTATGTGGACTGTTGCCCCATTGCCCAAAGGCACAAAAAACACTCACGCCCACACAGTGGGCTATGCAAAAATAATACACAAATGGTGCACAATAAAAGAAAAACAAAAAGCGACAACGGCGAGAACCACAGGGTGCTGAACGAGAGCAACAAGCGCAGCGCACTCACACAATTACTCTGAAAACAATAGGTGCACTTCAATCATACTTCTGACCGACTAGCAGATACCCAGCAATCAGTGCTCCATTAGCTTCTCATGTATCAGAATCGATAAATTGGCCAAAGCGAGCAAACTTATTGAGAATAAGGTAAATTGTATGACTTTGATGTTTGAGTAACCACGATTTGATATACGCTGCTGTTGGTCAAGAATTGTTGGATGTTCAATACACCCATTTCGACTTACACTGCAGGGTATATAAAGCCACAGCAACACATACATAAACAGAAACCTGGTCGCTTTTGGAGCGCACTTGGTGTGCACTTAGATGAAAATGACAGCAGAAACAACAGCCGCAGCAGCATCAACAACAACAACAACAACAACAACAACAGTCGACCATGTCGAGTAATGACAGCAGTCGCATTTAACAATGGGGGCACTGGCTAAGCAGCGGCCACGCCCACTCATGCTACCAGAGGCGCTACTGTCATTCATTCATCCATTCATGCGCTCCACTTGTGCAGCACTGGACGCAACCAGCTGCCGTGTGTGTTCCGTGTTCAGTGGGTGCGTTGGTGGGTGGCTGCAGCTGTGTCATTGTTGTTGCTGTTGTTGCTGTTGTTGCTGGGGCAACACACTTAAGTGGTCGCTTAGAGTGTGCCACGTTTTGTGTGTAGTTGCTTGTTTATGAATAAAAAATAGTTATTTGCAAAACGTTTAGCAACAGCAGGAGAGCCAAAGCATGAACGCAGCAGGATGCAGAGCCGAAGGCGATATGACAATTTCGCATGTGTAAATATGTATGTATGTGCACATACATGCCCATGCATAGATATATGTATATATTTATAAGGAGAGTTGTTTAGGGCTAAGATACTTTGGTACTTTTTTAATTAAATGTCAGAAAATGACGCTGTTCACAGCAAACGAGCATCTTTATTATGCTCCATGTGTGTGTGTGTGGAAATTCAATTGTGGTCTCCGGCCACAGAAGCGCACCCGAGAGTGCCATAAGCTGGCCTACAACGATGAGCCAAGATAATTGTTACGTCATTAAGCAGTGTCTGCAAATAACACATTAAAAAAGCAAAGTTCAATATACAAAATCAAAGCAACTTCAAACAAATTCAGATTGTTTTCGATATTAGGAATAACTAAGCAGTGGAGCAATTTTATGGGTTTCACAATTAAATACAAATTCGCAGCGCCAAAGCGTAAACAAGCCCAGCGAATTGGTAAAAGGTAAAACAAAAATAAGCAACAACAAATGTTGGTGGTGCGAGGAGAAATGTGAAATGTGCGCTGCTGGCTGGCTGGCTGAAAGAGCAGCGGCAACAACAGCAGCAGCAGCAGCAGCAGCAGCAGCAGCAGCGGCAGCAGCAGCAGTGGCAACAACAACGGCAGCACCAGCCGCACCATAGACAAACTCGCGCCATGCTGGACTCGTTGAGCTCTTTTTGTTGGCGCTCTTATTCATCGGTGTATGGCGAGCAGCGCAAGCGCGCTCGCTCTTCCTTTTCTTTCTGCCTTCTCTCTGTCTCGTGCTGGCGTTGAAGCTGTAGCTGCTCTTACGCTTCGCTTGCTTGTGCTCGTGGTGTGTGGGTGTGCGGGTGTGTGGGTGCAGTTCCTCATTGGCGCAGCCAATGCTGGTAATTTTCTTCTTTTTTCTTTTTTTTTTTTTGGCAATGTCAATGTAACTTTTATCCAACTGACGCTTCAGTGGTTTCTTTTACTGCATCAGCAGAGCCGCCGCCTATGTCGCAGTCGTTTGTGGCGCTGATTTAAATGGTGCTGATAAGGCGGCATTATGATTCGAACTGTTCCAGCTACAGCCATCACATAACACGTTCAGCCTACTCTCTGCTGATGTATGTGTGCGAGTGGGTGGGTGGTGGTGTGTGTGTGTGTGTGTGGGTGAGTAGTTCTGGCGTGCCTTCAGGCGCATAAGTTTACAATTGACTTTTAACGATATGGTACACACATGTGTGTTCGCGCGCGCCTGTGTGTGTGTGTGTGTGCGAATTTATGCTTTATCATTTATTGTTGGTGGAACTTGCAGACGTCAGCCCAGCGCCAGCCACGCCCCGTGTCGCCTATGCTGCGTGTGGCCATTTTGTTGCCATGTTGCCATTGATTGCTGTCACTGTTGTTGCTGCTGCTGCTCTGATAATATGCTGCGCCTTTGTTTTCGTAGCAATAAAAATTGGTTGTAATTTAGTCGCACGTGTGTGTGTGTGTGTGGAGATTGATACACGCTGCGCTTGTTTGCCTTGTCTTGTCTTGCCTTCTTTTTGCTTGGTTGGCTACGTCTCTATGTTCATGACTACTATACTCGCAATTAATTCCATTGATATGCGTGTTTCATATCCTTCAGTTGCTGTGCCCAAGCATACTGTTGGCTACGTTTGTGTTGCATACTTTGCGGCTGGCCGCAATTTGCATAGTCTTTTGGCAATTATGGAGGCTCGGTTACGTGAGCAGCATAATTGACCAGCTAGGCTAGCTAGTTAGCCTACAGCCGAACAGACGTAGTACGAATCATAGCATATATGTATGTATATGCATCCAAATGTTTATTTTGCTGTCAGTTACAAATGTATGCGAGTAGTGCAACGTGTTGGCAAATACATAAAATTTGCAAAAATTACATTACCCCGGGCAAAGGATTGCGAAAAGCAACAGCAGCAGCAGCAGCTTCATCATCAAGGATCGTTGGCAGACATTGCCTTTTGTGCGGCGCCAATTTGCATTTGCATCCAACTCGAGTTGGCTGGCAGCAGTTGGTCTACTTCGTTTATCTCAACTCACATTTCTCAACCTGTCTCTCTCTTTTTCCATTTCGTTGCAGGCACCAATTTCAGCATTGGAACAAAAGGCTTTTTTTCTGCGCTGCATTCTTTCCTTTTTGGTACAACTGAAGCAATTAACTGAAAATGTAGCGCTGGCAAGGACATGGCCAGAGTGAAACAGCAAATGCCATGCGATGCTACGAGCATAAATGTAAGTATGAGAAGTGCATGTCGGGGCGTGGGTGATGTGTGTGTGCCAGTGCCTGTGCCTGTGCCTGTGCGTGCATTTCGGCTAATTGCCTGGGTTATGCGCAGCGGCTAGAATCAATAGAGAAAGCTGTGAAAGCAGACAAGGCGCCACAGCTGAAACTGTTTGAAAGTACAATTCAGTTTCATTTGCTTTCCATTTGCTGCAGCTATGCATTAAGTCTGCAGCAGCCCAGAGTTTCAGCTCTTCTGCTGCCCTCAATATCAGTCCTTTATAAAATATATATATATATGTGTATGTATGTGTGTAAATGTGCATGTCTGTGTGTGTGTCTTTGTTTGTGTGTTCACTGGCATTGGATTTTGCTATCATTGCTC
Organism: Drosophila leonis; assembly: GCA_035045365.1. Taxonomy (NCBI): domain Eukaryota; kingdom Metazoa; phylum Arthropoda; class Insecta; order Diptera; family Drosophilidae; genus Drosophila; species Drosophila leonis. The sequence continues at coordinate 3,079,215 of JAWNPC010000896.1, forward strand.
TGCCTAGTCCTCCAGGCATTTGTCATTCTCATAGCATACACTTACAATTTATGCAAGACAGCCTTTGTTTGCTGCACTAATCAACTGATCTGAATGCAGGACACGCCCCTTAGAAGACTACAAAAGATGTCGGAGTATGAGCAATAGAAGCTACATGACTCTAGGACACGTTCTTATTGAATAACCGCACAGATTGCAACACCCTGAATCAGAATAACAATAAACCGTTTCGCTTTTAGGAATTGTCTCCTCTTCATCTCTCTCTCTCTCTCTCTCTCTCTCTCTCTCTCTCTCTCTCTCTCTCAGATAAGCCAGTATAAAGAAAATATGAAAAATCATTGCGCTATGAATAGTTTTCCTAAGTATTTAACAAGGATATTGTTCTAAGCGATTTAATAAATATTTTCACAGAAATAAAGGCTTTATTTTGAGAGACATTTTTGTACTCATTCATAATGTGCAAGAGTATATTGGTTTTGTGCAATGTCCGTCTTGCTGTCCCTCCGTCTGGCCGAATGAAAGCAAACCATTTAATAGTTATTGAAACTAGACCTATTATAATCTGATGGTCAATTATGTTTAGTTTAAAAGACCATCAGTTTTAGAGCTTCAACAAACAGTTGCCAAGGAGTTGAATATTAAAGTTATTTTCAAACTTAAAGCTTCTCAAGCCATCAACTTGGGTTTCAAGCCAAGCCAAGCCAGGAGGAAACATTTCCTGTGTTGCTTAACACTTTTATTGAAATTTGATTTGCTTTTCAATATAACGTGAGCAGGAGCTGGGATATCGTTGACTTTGTAGAGAGTCCTGTGCCAATCACTTTTACAACTTTTACGTAATATCCTTTGGCTGCGTGGCTAATGCTGTTGCCAGGTCCACAACAACAACAACAACAAGAGCTAAGACTAGGCGACAACAACAATGTCCGGGATAGTAAAGCACAGGTACAAAATTGTTGCCACAAAAGAAACGTCAGGCACTGCAGGACACAACAGCATCAGCAGCAGCAGAAGGATAACAGCTCTATGGCACAAAGGGCAAACACAAATGCACCACATTCTTCTGGGTGGTGTCGCTTTTGGTGGCTTCTCAACGAGCTAAGCAAGCGCCGCCTGCTGCGGCAAAGCAGCTCCTTTTCGAGTTTGCGGCAACGTTGACTGCATTTGAAATGCCAGGCAATGAGGCATTTAATCTGAACGAGCTAACCAGCGTCATGGGGCGCAGCTATAGGTGTGGATGCGATTGTGAATGTGGGCGGGACAGTGGACGCAACTTGCCCAAGAGCAGCAGCGGCATGAAGTTGACACAAAGGCAGCTGCAAGGCTAAGGCGTTGGCGAGCTAACATGCACTGCAGCGGCTGATAATGCAGCTGTATGTGTGTGCAATGTGTGTGTAGTAAGTGACCTTCTTTGCATGTGACACACACATGGCCCACACGTGCCATGGATACCTGAGCTCAGTTCCTCGTTCCGGTCTGTGTGCATTAGTTAGCCAAGACGGCAGCTCTCTTGTATCCCGTATAACACATGCATCATGTAACACGGCACGTAAATTCGTAATAAATTTGGAATTATGTGCACATTTGGTGGCTTTGGTCCTGGTGCTGCGGAGGCCGAAGGCCAAACAATTTGCAACTTGCACTTTGATAATTTATGTGGCATACGCCCAGTTGTTGTCATACATCAAATGTGTGTGTGTGGGTGTGTGTGTGTGTGTGTGTGTGTGTGTGTGTGTGTGTGTGTGGGTATGGATTGCCAGAGTCGGTCTTTCAGTTTTTCAATTTGAGCCAGCGGCAGCGCACACAAACAGCATGCCATGAAAATGGATTATGCTGCATGTCAAGGATATCACCGTGCTGTTCATATCCCGACAGCCGCTGTCAGCACAACAGCAGCCAGCTGCAGCATCAAGTATTCATGGTTCACACTCGTTCCATATCACACACAATAATCCCATCCTCTATCCACAAGTGTTGTCTACCATCGGCTAATTGCTCTCATTAAAGCACCATTCATCGATTCGAGTTGCCGTCAGCTCTATTGGTCAACTGAGCTGCAATTGCAACTGCTGTCACAGACATATGCAATTAACAGATGCAATTGACAGACGTAATTGATTTAAACGCATGTTTGATACTCACTTTGAAAAGCAATTCGATTTTCGATTGCATCGCTCACATTTCATTTGAGCTTTTACATATAAAAATAGATTTTTGTGTTATTTATATTTACATATGAACTGAAGAGCTTGTATATAAATATAGCTTAACTGTGCTAGGAATTCATTTTATGCTATACTAATCCATATTCTTATGCTGACTATATAAATTCAGTTTGGAGTCTTGAATAACATCTTAGAGTCTGAGTCTGAGTCTGTACTGTAAAAAGTAAAGATTTCGGTTCTTATTGATATAGGGAATTTTAAAATTAAGAAATTGGGTGGAAAAGAAGGAAAAAAAAAATATATTTTATTTTAAAAAAAAAAAAATTTTTTTTTCTCTATTCAAGCATTGACCTCAATTTTGCCAATTGCTAGGTCGAATTCAACAAATCAAATTTCCATTGCAGAATAAATAAATTACTTTTTATATATTATATAATTTCTTTCTCTACCCCACTTTCATATATATGTACATATATGAATTTATCTGTAGTTATGTATTCGATTCTCCTGTTTCTCGCAAATCGCCTAAAGTATTCAAATTTATTCTGTTTCCTGCATATGCCAACAGTTGATTATTAATTATAAACGTTATTCAAACATATATTGTCAATATTAACACGCACTGGGAAATACAGCTTCAAGCGTTTGCATTTGTATTTATTTGCGCATATATGAGAAAGAGTATTTCCGTAGGGTACTTTGATGTGGTTGTAGGACAGCATTCATAGTGTATTCATTTTAAATAATACTGTTCGAAATTTGTTTCTTATTTTTATTAGATGAGTAAAATTGTTTGTTTGTAACCTATATTTATTGTAAAAAAATATATAAATAATTTTTGACGTGGATTTCAATTTAGTTTAGCTAGGTATCCCAGTTCGGATAACGTATAAGAGTATTGCAAAGTTGAGCTAACTCAATTCTCTATTTATTATCTGTGTGAAATTGCTGTATTTCGTTTAAATAAAAATAAAGTTTAATATGTGGAAGAACTTTTTTAATTTAAATAGAAATGTGATAGTGTGTGAGTTCTTCTAACTTCATTTATTTCGCATTCCCATAAATAAATATGTGATTTGTTGATATGCAATGCAGCTGCGTTAAGGATTTTGACCCCGAGTTTGCAGCATCATTCAACACTGTAGAAAAATATTGAAAAATCTATATCTACGAGTATATGCACAGCCAACCGCCCAACGCCCACACCATCACTTTTGTTACCTGTCCGGTGGCTTGACCTTACTTCAGCAGAGAAATTGATTTAATTTGATGATGCAAATTGCATTAAATTTTGCTGACTTGGCTGTGATTCCATTAGCGTGGTTTAATGGAAACCAATTTGAATGCTGGTCAATAGACTGCACACAGAAACCGCTTGTCGGCAATATGTTCGCAGTTTTATCATAATTATTGCAATGGATACAAATGCTGAATGCTGACTGCGGTATGCGGGCTTTATTGATTTGACACTGGATAGCTGGGCAGGTCTGGGGGCTGGACAACATTTTTGGCAGCCAGTGAATGTGGCATTGGATGTGGTCTTTGTATGTACATTGAGAAATAATAAAAACAAAATGAAAACAAGCCAAAATAGCAAAAATTTTAAACAATTTCGTTTGTGCCACACGGCAAAAACCTATCGTGGTGGTATGGCAAGCAGAATGCGGGTTAGGAATGCCATTCTAATCGGATTTTGTTGCAGCTGTGGCCAGAGCTGCCAGAGCAAAGCTAAAGCTTTGCCAGGCAAATTGATATCGAGAGCAATTTGGCACCGTTGGGGAAGCCGGAATGGGGCAGAGGAGAGCGTATGGATTAAGGTATTTCAATTCGAACTGTCTGTCAAACGGTGCGTATGCGCAATTGAATAATCTTTGATGCTAAAATTTGATCGTATGGCATTTGGTCACGGAGTCAGGGAGTCAGGGCACTGCAGCTTGACGTTGATGAATACAGCCAAGGCGATAAATTCAATTATACGATGCCAAGAGCATGGGCCATAACTCAGTGCCGAGCTGACACTGAATATGGCGTGGGCAGGGTAGAGGCGAAAGAGCTGGGCGAAACTCTTTACTTGCCACCTAATATCTACTCGACTATGGGTTTTAAAGTGTTGCCTGGGAATTGTTGGAGAGCAGCAGACACGCTCTATGAAATGGCACATGGAAACACAGTTAAAAGGCATAGCGGGCCAAGAAAAAGGCAAACAACATGAAATAAATGTAATAAATTTTAAACATAGAGATGATAAATTGCTCTGGGATTTCAGCTCAAAGTGCTGCCAATGCCGAGCAGCTGTCTGAAGGCGCACCACGCTACCAGCTACACGCTCAACGTTCGCATCCTGCTCAACATTTTTACAATTTGTTTGCGGCTTCACTTGTCCCTCGTTTGCCTCAAACTCCAGTGCCTGGGCCAGAACCACATGTGTCTGTGTGCGTCTCTGTTTGTGTGTGTGTGTTTTTTTTTTTTATCTATTTGGCCGCATGCTTTGCTGTCGTTATTTAAGTCTCTTTCGCTTTGAAATTGATTTGACGCTTGGCTTTTATTTACTGTGCTGTACGCATGCCTTTGACACGACTCCAACTGGCAATTTAACTTTAGCTGCGAGTTGCACAGCAAATGTTGCACTAAAGTTTCCATTGACTACAGTTGGTCTTGTTTGAGTTGTAGTTACCTGCTGCATTGCAAATAACAACTTTAAGCTTCTTATGCAGTTGGCAAAGGTGATTGATTGAGTTGAATTTACTATTTGTATTCTTGCAGAAACTTCAAGTATTCCGTGATTAGGACGTGGTGTACCCAAGTGCTCTAAATGCAGACGATATGGTGAGTATGATTCAAGTATACATATATATGTGTGTGGTTTAACTCTGTCCATAATCCAAAATCATATTTCGACTCAGTTTGCCCACAAGTGCCAAAAGCATTGCCTACTTTTAGGGGCAATCATCACCTGGGACAAAAGTGAGTGAATTAGCTGCATAAAACTGATTCTCGTTGAAATGCAGCAAAATTCAAGTTGCTGTTGTTGCCCCAGGACCGGACAACTACACATCCACACATCCGCACAAGCAATACACAATGCACAAGGCTCTCATGCAATACGCATACGCCGCATATGCCCCAAACGATTAGGAAATGCATTGCATATTTATGCACTGAAGCATTTAGAATTCTCTAAAATGTGTATGGCATAACAAGCAGGCTCTAAGAGCTACACACACGCACAGAGCAGGCGTATAAACAGATATATAGAGACAATTATACTTGTTGAAAAATATAAGCATCAGTGTAGAAGCTGACAAAAAGCTGCACTAAGTTCTCTAATTAAAAACTACCAATTATTCTGTAGCATCATAAGTAGCTTTATGTAGCTTTATGGGCATGGGCCTACACACATATGCACATAGAAGGCCAGACAACACGTAGTCATATTCTGTGCAATTTAAGCTCTGTGTGGCAACAAAAGCCAAATTTAAATTACCATTTGTCATAAAGGCAACAGCCAGTTGCAGCAGCTGCAATACGCATCCACAGCAGTGTTACGTCTCGCTAATTTCCACACACTGTAGCTGCTGATGAGGTTGCTACAGATGAATGTGATGATGATGTTGCATATTGCATATGCATGCAACACGACCGACTCGACTGACAGTCAGGCAGCAGGCAGCAACCAGTCATGCATGCCGCGCCCACTTGCTGATGCCGCATCGTAATGTATTTTATTTCGAGAGATGCAGGACAGTAAAATGTCTGCGCAAAAAAATGCGCAAAATTTGAAGCAGTCGAAATAAAATTGTGCTCTGACTATTTTTTTTTTTAAAGTAGAACAGCTTAAAGGCAATGCAATGCATTGCCGCGCCCGCAATGTGGAAATGATTGCGCATTCATACGCACCGTTGTCCTGTCAGCTGCTAATATTGTTATTTATACAGTACTTAACACTCGATTGCAATTCACTTACTGCTGACGCTTACAGCGGTAGCGAACATTTTAATTCACTTAAGCAGCAAATAGCCTGTCAGTCAGACTGCCAGTTAGTTAGTCAGCCTGTTAGTCAGATAGTTAGTTAGTCCGTTAGCTGGTTGAGCTCCTTCTTCAGCTGTCTGTCACTGTCTACTTGCGTTGCTCACGTTAAATTTATGCAACGAGCTCACTGGTGTTGAAGTGCGCATAGTATTTGCTCTAGTTATTGTTGCTGTTGACGTTGTTGATGTGGCTGTAGCTGCTCCAGCTGCTGTTGCTTAGTGCATTTGTTTTTCAGTCTCCATTTGCCATTCTCTCAGCTTAGTTGCAATGTTCCTAAGCTATTTCAATGCAGATATTCGTTTCAGTTTAATTAATTTTAAATGTATCAGAAGATGGAAAAATAGTTTTAAGGCAGAAGCAATGCATGTTTCTACAATACGAGTATTTGCTATGACTTGGTTTTGGCTTTTACGCAAATAACTTTACCAATTAAAGATGAAACAGCAAAGGGAATGGTTTTGATTGAATATTTCGTTTAACTGACAGTGAAATGTAAAATATTATGTTTTTTCCCTCTATGTGTGTAGATAGACACACTTTGCAGAGCTGTCAAAGTACTTTTGACTTAATGTTCAGCAGCACTTAAACACAGCCACAGCTAAAAGCCGTTTAACCCGCCAGCTTGAAGAGATTAAATTTAACTTTCTCACCTCATAAGTCGTTAAGCCAATGACCGAAGCACCTCTATTATATTGTACTGGATATTGCTACAGAGTTGTGAGCACTCAACGCTCTTTTCTCTGCTTTCACATTATCTATTCAATATGCTCGGTCTCCCTGAAGTTACTATCCTATTGTACATTAGCTACTTTAATATTGCTTAAACAACTTCTTTTTTTTATTTTGTAGTCAAGAGTGAGTTTGTTGATAAAGAGCTAAAGAGCATTGCCATGTTTAGGGTGTGGGTAATTATGCGACTCATAGTTTTTCCGAGTTAGAGTATTTGCCGATCGGTGTGCAACTTGTTCGTACTTCGTTTTGGTTGTAAAGCTCTTTTGCGTTGCTTATTTTGCAGTCTCTGTTTTTTTTGCGCTTACTTTGAAGTGGTTTCTGCGCTTTGGTTCCCTCTAATTGGCTGTGGCTGACTTTTAATTTTTCTTGCATCTTTTTTTCAACATTTTTCCTCGTTGCGTTACGGATGGAAAATGCATTTGGGGCAGCGAGAACAGCAGCTGCTGCTGCAGCTTCAACTTTAAGTGAGCGCATTAAAACGCAGAACTCTGGCTGACAAATTACCCGACTGGACGGGGATATAATTACACTCCAAATGTCTCCATATGACTCTGTGTGTGTGTAACTGTGTGTGTCCAAATGCATAGTAAAACTAATTGCAAAAATGGAAATGCAAATGGCATGGCTGGCAGCCAGCAGCCAGCAGCCAGCAAAACTGCAACAGCAGCAGCAACACATCAAATAGAAACATTGCAGCAACAGCAGCGCCAACAAGCAAAAACAACGAACAAATGTGAGTGTCTGTGCGTGTGTGTGTGTGTGTGTGTGTGTGTGTATGTAGGTACTTGGTGTGTCAGTCGCCCACTAATGCAAATGCATGGCAGCAACATTCGAAATGACAAAACAAATGTCGCTCTATTTGGGTTTTGCCGTATTATTTTGTCGCACATTTGCTCTACACTCGCTGCAATTAAAATCCGCAACTAGGTGCTTCTATATGAGTGTGTGTGTGTGTGTGTGTGTGGGTGTGTGTGTGTGTGTGTGTATGTGATGAATGTGTTTTAGCTGCGAATAGTGCACAAAAGACTTGTGCAATATCTTGTGACTTGGACTGCTCACTTGCAGTTACTGTTGCTTCACTTACTAAGCCACAAATTATACTTGCATATAGTAAATGATAAAAATATTGAATTCAAAAAGTAGTAAGTTATTAGAGGGATATCAGAGGGATAGAATTAATATTAAGTAGAATTGAAGACATTTTGAGGGCTGAAAAAATAGCCCATAATTTATAGTTATAGAGAGATTTTTAATTTAGTTATCATTATCTATATTATAAGAGTGTTAAAATTCTTTGAGGAATTAAATGGGTTTTTTTTTTTGTTTATTATCACTATATATATCACTATACTGTATTAAGGAGCTAGAGCTATGAGGCTAAGTTTCTACACATGCTTTTGCTACTCTCTTTCATTATTCTGATACTCTCTTGCGAGTCTCTCTTTGTCTCATTGCCTCAAATCTCGAACGTGTTATGTTTTCTCTTTTTATCTTTCTCTCTTAACCTGAATTTGAACCCGATTTCAGTAACTCGTTCTCTTCCCTATGAATTCTAATTACGTATTTCTAAATCTTTATATTTTATAATTTACATTTGTAAATACTTTTCTAGTTGTTGTCACTTAGTAGGGACTTGTACTAGAGTATTGGATGATAAGATCTAAAACTAGACTTGTTTGTTAGTGTAGACGAGGCTTTTAGCCGAATTGAGGGGATATTCCAATATTGAGATGAACATTAAATTAGTATTTCTATATCATATTCTAGTTTTAGTCATATTTCTATTAAGCTATTCACGAATAATCGTAAGAATTCAAGAATTTATTTGAATCTATTGAAAATTTTTGAAATTTAGTTAGATATCTATGACAAACACATATTCTAACAGAATTTGAACAGAATACTTTCAAGTCGTGCTTTCAAAACTAGAGAGAGGTTCTTCTGCTGCTCACAGGTGCGTTTATCAACACACACACTAACTTGTGCTATTTGATGAGCGTATGTAATAAAAAAAATGTTGATATGCTACAAGAAGCAACCGCAGAGCAAAGGAACTAAACAGACATTGCCCTTTCCTTGACACCACCTCCTTCCGGACAATCAACATGAGCACATCTACACACGAGGACACACACACACAGTCGCATATTTACCTAGTTACGCATATGTCCAGCTGGCATTAGTGCAGCATTGCAGACATTTCCACAGAGCAAAACGAAAATTTTTGCTAAACATCTGAGCAAATGGGCAGCGGGGCAGCGGGGCAGCTGGGGGCAGCTGGTCAGTGCGGGTAGTTGGGGCAGTGGAGGCCAATTTTGGGGCTGGCCTCAATGGTAAAGGACACTCAATGCGTTAACAGCAAGTGACATGTGCGTGTGTGTCGGTGGGTGTGTGTCTGTGTCTGTGTGTGTTTGTGGTTTGGAATTTTACGTTGATTACGAGCACTTTATGCGTTCGTGTTACGTGTGGGCGTTATGCCCAGTTCTGTTGGTGTTGCTGCTGTTGCGGCTGCTGTTTTGTGGCAATGTCTGTTTACCATCAGCTGAACATGACAATGACAACTATGCGTTCATTGTTGCAATTTTTACTTTATTATCAGCGTCTGTAATCGCCGCAAGGACAACTCTACATACACACACACACACACACACATACATAGCCATTTTGTGTTAGATAACCCCCAGACAATAGTGAAAATGGACAAATGAGTTTTATTCAGTGTCTGTTCTGTTATTGATGTCTGTTGGGTTTGGGCGAAAGCATTTTGTTGGCCACGCGAATTTGATATATGTGTTGCCTAAGAATGTGGGCGTGACGTGCTGGCTAAGCTAATCTAATGCACTTGACGATAATTTATTATTATTCACAGCGAAGGCGTTATGCTTCCCATATTAGTTAGTGTCCTTAACATGTTCTAAAAGCTCTTGACTTAACAGCACAGTTGCGGCAAATTCAAAAGCTGTAAAAAGAATAACAGCAACAAAAACTTTTATAAGCTTACAAGAGAAAAATGTGTGGAAAACTCGGCTAACAGCTTTTCGTGTCAAGCTTTTGTATGTCCGGAAAAGCTTTGATGCTGCATCAGCACAGAAAGGATTTCCTATAAACATAAACCTGACATGTTAAGCATGTGAAAAGAGAAACAAACTTGCAGACTTAGCACTCAGTTTTATAGGAGAGTTTCATTTATATGCTAGATCTTCAAATTGTTTCCTAGAAATTTCAGAATTCAGTAACATTATATTTAAATTAAAGTTATGCAGGTGGCTGTATCAGTATATTAAAAATTATTTAATATTTCATTTGAAGTCATGAACATTAAGGTCCATAGTTTAATTTCTGCCTTTCGTCGGTTAATTAAAACGCTTGTAAGCTTTTGAGATGAATGATTTTTAATATCACAAATGAAACACAGGTACTCAAACTGAAAAGCTGCAATAAAGGACATATGTGGATGGAGAATATTGAGTGTTATCCGTTTGACTCCTACATGAATATTCATATTATAAAAAATTTTTAAGACCGCAAGTTAACACTGAAGTTATTTGATAACGTGTTTTTTTTTTCATTGGATATGGGAATAAGAAATTGCTTCTGTGTATGTATTTTTTATATTTTTTATTTGTTTTTATTGTCATAATGATTGAGTGGACTCGCATGCAGACAAGCATGTACATCTCAACCTTAGACTTTTTTATTCTATTCTACAGCATTTCAAGTTCATCTGATTCTTCTGCGGTCCAGAGCATGCAATCTTTTCAGCCTTTGTCTGTTGTTATTGATTGCCAGATTCGATGCGAGATAGTGTGGATGCGCTGCCAATCTATCTGCGTATCTGGAGCTGTGTCGTCTAATGAGTTCTGCGACTGTAGGAATCACTAGATCGCTATGTAGCACTGAGTTTCTTTGCAAACTTGAGCTTTATTTTCGTAGACAAATTTGAATTTTGTTCTTTCAAGAAGAGAAGGTTGCGCATTCCTTGATAGCAAAAATAAATGTTTGAAATGGTAGTTTATAAAGCTTTCAAATGTATCTTGTAACCGGGTAATCCTTATACTCCTAGCACTGTTAATTGTATGCAAATGAAATAATAATTAAATTTCGCTACAGACGAACACGCATAGGACTTAAGACCATAACACTCATAGCACTTACCAGATGGTTACATTTAATATTCATCTCAATATTGAAATAATCCCTCACATCAACTAAAAGCGAGGCTTTTATATCTATACGAGCAAACAAGTCTAGTTTTACAACCCAAAACTCTAGTACAAGTCGCTACACAGCAACAGACAACTAGAAAAGCATTTACAAATGTAAAAAGTATATTTACGAATTTCTTACTCGCCAAAGTTGAGATATATATTCAAAACAAAGAATATATTTTACATCCTATGCGCAACAGTTACAAAGCCATTGTCATCGGGTTTATAGGAGAGACCTACAATAATAAGATGAGACGTCGAATACTGTAGCCACACGTCCACTTGCACAGCCCTGCTGAATACAATTTGAATTTGTGTATAAAAAAGCTATTAAATCGATTTAATAAGATGAGCTTTAAATGACACATAAAAAGAAGCCGTTGGCAATTGCAAACAACAAAGCAAAAAAAAAAAAAAAAACAAGAAAGAATATCGAAATGAACCCTCATTTGGGATTGGTTAACAAAACGTCAAAGGATTGTCCCGCCGGCAAACGCCAGTGGAAATTGATTAAAAAGTAGCGCAGATGGCGGCGATAGCCTAAATACACAGTGCATGGAATGTTTTTGCAGGACTGTTAATCCCTGCACCACGAGCTGAGGAATTCCCTCTAAGTAGCATGAGAATCGATTATCTAAAGCCAAAGAGATTCAGGCTGGTTCTGGACCAAGCCCATAAAACCTCCATCAATGAAATTTGGGTATTGGTCATTTTATATATATATATATACAGTTATATTTGTGTGTGTGTGTGTGTATGTATGTGTCTCTGTGTGTATGTGTGCGTATCATTTGTTTGTATTGGACTCGTTTTCTCGGCCTGGAGTTAAAGGACTCTTTTTATTTGTGACATCTTTTTAAAATATTATGTTTTCTGCTCTTTCCATTTACAGGGCACAACATGGCCTCAGCACAGATACGACATTTCTATAACACACCAACAACAACAAACAAATCTCCTTCTTCCACAACAAGCAAACTCTTACAACAACAGCAACAACAACAACAACAACAACAAGAGCAGCAACACACGGTCAACGTCAGCAGCAAACGGAAGCAATTTGAAAGTGAAACGTTTGTGTGTCACCCAACAACACAAAGTGAATTGGAAGCAACAACAACAACATCAGCAACATGGCAGGTTTCTACACCAGCAACACTCGGGGCAGACACAGCCACAGCCACAGCAACAGCAGCAGCAGCAGCCGCAACAGCAACATCATCAGATGATGTACAAAGGAGCGGAAGTAAGAAAGGTGCGTCAAATTGGTTATGGACAATATATGAGATCGCTATCAGCAGCAGCCGTACCAGAAACAGCAACAACAACAACAACAACAACAGGGACTACAGAATGTTACAGCATGTTGGCAAAGAGTCTAAGCAACAGCAGCCGCATCAGCAATATCCTGTTGCATGTTCATATACTGCTAATGGCAATGACAGCCACAACGATATTGGCTCTAGCGAAACGGGATGGCAACGCATTGCTGTTGCAACTATGGGTGCCACTCCTACTGCTGTTGGGCGCTCTCAACTGGCTGCCCCTGACAAGAACAGCAATACAGCGGCTGCAACAGCAAGAACCAGCATATACAAGCCAGCAATACAATCACGCTTATCTTCCAAAAACAAGCACGGCCAAGGTCAAGACTCTACAACAACAACACAGACAGCAGTCACAGCAGCAACAACAACAACAACAACAACAACAACAACAACAACAACAACAACGAAAAGTCTATCAACACTGCACAAACGATGTCGCTGCCATTGCCCAGGGCACTCGGACTGTCAAATTCTTTATGGATATGCAAAAATTTGCACGCACTGTATTTCCACTTGTCATTGTCTTCAATTTGCTACCTTTGTTCTATGCAGGTAAGTCCCGAGGCTTGCTCACTTAATTAGGCTAACAAAATTTACACACATTTGCTCCTTGGTCAACATCAACAACTTAACCAAACACTACACTACACTAATTAAGGCCGAATTTGCTGTTTACCGCAAGTCTTTGTTCTCGGCAAATGTCCTTTGACTGCCAATCAAGTCAAGTGTTTTTGTGGCCCTGTTGATTGGCAGCTGCATTACGACCGAAATGCCGCTTGCTTAAATAAATAAATATACAAACAAATACTAGCATACTTTTAAGCGCTGCCTAAATACATTTGACAATATTTGCAAATTGACCTTCCTCACACTGAGACAATTGCTCATTATTTATATCGACATGGTAAAAAAGAAAAAAAGGAAATGAAATAACACAAAACAAAAAAAAAGGTCACGAATTTAATGACCAGCCAAAGCGAACCTTGCCCCAGGACTTGTGTTCCAGTCCTTTGCGTCAACTTTTTAACATCTTTTTTTTTCCTGTGTTGATGCTGCTCATTTTTCAAAAATAAAAATCAAATAAGTTAATGTGCGCAAATATCCGTTTAGGAGATACCCTGTAAACTGAGTTAAGCTTAGTAAAGGTAAGAACTATCTGTATGATCTCTATACCTGCTAGTCCAACTCTGCGTGAAACTCAGTCTGATTTTGTGCATTACATTTGGATATTTATGTAATTTTCAGATCTTTATTTGACATGCTATTGTGCAGCATTAATGAATTAATTTTAAGTGAACATAAATATTACAAAAGCTCTAGTTTTTAATATGCACTGAGTCAAAACAGTCTCTTCATACTTATCTTATATATATATATTATATCTTATATATATCTTATATATGACATTGGGGTACACATATCTTTGCTCAAAACCAATCTACTCGTTTCCTCACTCATGTACATATAATTAAAAACAACTTTATTATAAAGTTTGGGTCGCACAGACAATAGGCTGCGGCCTTCTTTTTTTTGGCAATTTGCCTTTGTTGTTGCTGTTGGTGTGCGCCAAACTTATTAATTAAACGCGAACATAATTATTTAAGACAATGTAGCAGGCCAAACAGCTGCTTAAGGAAATTCAATTTGCGATCCTCAGTTTATGGACTTACATTAGTGGTTTGGCGCGCTGTAGGTGAAGTTCAACAATTGCCTAATGTACCAAAACCAAAAGAAAGCCCAAACAAAAAAGAAGAAAACATCAATACAAAGGCAAACAAAAGGAAATCAATGACAATTCCTTAAATGTCCCTCAATATTATCTCGCCGCATCCGAGCAGAGATTTAAGTAAATTCAAACGTCTGCCTGGCTTGTGGCTGGCTCGTTACTGTCTTATCAGTTGAGCCAGTTACGGCCGCTCTCTTAAAGCTCACGCCTGCGCAATGTGAATGGCCACCTTATCACGTCCAGCGTTTATCAGTGGCTATAGAAATTGTTTATTGGGTAGTGCAGCTATTGTTTGGCGCGCAGAAACTGCTGACTATATGTGTACTGGCAGCATAATAACTTTTCTCTAATTTGCCAGATAATGAAAGCTAAACCCAATATTTAACATCTATGCAAGCAGTCGCCACCGTGGCCGAGCTGTGGCGTGTCAAGTGGCAACTTTTCGAGTTATTAAGACAGAGCGCACGAAACAAATGAAATAAGCAACTCGCTGAGCCGTAGCTGTAGCAATTGTAACGAAAATCCAAAATAAACAACTTACAGATTCTGTCTAAGAAAGCCAAAGCGCAAGCCAAACAGAAGATGTAAGTGGGCTGTAAGTGTGTGTGGAAGGGAGAAACCAAAGGAAGAAATCCCTAAAGCGAATATGCTGAGCGAAAAAAAAGTAATAAAAGAATCATAAATTCAATTTGATTCAAGATTTATTGAATGTGAGTTGCGTTCATGCGATTGTCGAACAGCAGCAGCCAAGCAGTCAAAGTTATGGGAAAAGCTTTCGCTTACTCAGTCCTTCCTAGCACACACAGAAACACACACACATTTATATAAATCATCGACTCTCATGCTCTCTCTTGCGCGTTCGGCTCTCTGAGTGCTTTATATGGCGTTGGCAATACACGAATCAACTCAGTCGATGACAGTCGACCAGGCCCGCAAGTCGCTTCAGCCAACGCTTCAGGAACAGCAGCAGCAGCAGCAGCAGTAGCAGCAGCAACAGCAGCAGCAACAGTCAAAGTCATCCTACAAGTCGGGTTGTGTGACAAGCTTTAGCAGCAGCTTAGCCGTTACTTTTGGTTCGTGTTTCGGAAAAGTCATTTCAAATTATAAGCGATTGTTTAAAGTCGTGTGTTGCTATTTTTTAAACGCTTCTGTGCCTTTTTATGTTGCTGATTTAAATCTAATTTTCTTACGCATTTTCTTTTCTGTGCATTATTCTTCTTTTTCTTTTTTGACAACTGCTTTAACGCGCGCTAACGACCATAAGATTGAGAAGAAGAGCTTAAACCACACAATAAACTGATACAGGACATCGTATATTTGCGAAGGTCTCGCGCAAATAAAACGTAAATATATCTAAATGTAATTTGTGAAATATATAAAATATATAAACGACAATAGGTCTGTTCTGTGCACATTTGAGAGGCGAGTGGTGGAAAAGATTTAGAGTTTAGCTGAGATCTTGAAATGAGCAAATATAACTAAAGGGGAATTACTTAGCTTAGCCAAACTGCGTATAATAAGAAAAGGATATTTTCTAACATTAAAATTATATACAATTTGTTATTTAATATAGTGAAATATCATATATTTAAGCAAAGTGAAGAGCACTTAAAATTCAACTAATCTCATCGACTTGCGACTCAATGTTTACAATGCATAAATGATTGCTCTTAAGGAATACTTTTATTATTAGTTGACTCAGTCGAACAGGCAAACAGTTTTCCCCATTGTTGTCACTGATTTCCACTTATTCGTCCTTTTCACAATGGAAACGCAGACATGCGAGCGAGCGATTGCGACGCAAAAGCAAATAGAAGTAGTTTGGATTGGCTGAGGACGATTGTTAAGGGACTTATGGACTGGATAGAGCTAACGCAATGTGAAATGTAAAATTGTTTTATAGCTGGCTCAGCACTAGTGTCCAGTCAGACAGTAATTGACTCTTATCTAATTGCGAATGCCTGTCAGCGCTGGCTGACTGCTGCTGACAGGCGACTAGCAGCAGCTTTGATAACGGTTCTTAAACAACTAATTAAAATGCTTGAACAATACGAGCTGAGCTACACAGCCAAGCTGATTTTACCATGGGGTGTCGGCTGTTTGAGATCACGATACTCTGAGTGGGTGTCCCTCTATGACCTGACAGAGCAATTTGCCAATCGTTGCAAAGATTGAAACGTGCCAACTGTGCAAATAGTCAATCAATAGCCATTCGTTGGTTGTTTTGCGTTTGTGCCTGGTTCTGTTTGTATAGTCGGCCAGGTGATAAGCAAACAGCATATCGAAGTGATAACCTCAACCCTTTAGCCTACGCACAGAAACTTCCAACTGCTGTCGCCTTTTCTTCTTTTTTTTTGCCAACTTCTGTGTGCTACCTTGCCACTTTCACCTTGCTGGTTTTGCAGCTAATGGAGAGATAAAAGTTGCTACGTGTGGTAAATGTTAAGAAGAAAAGGCTGAGTGACGACGACTATAAATGATGCCCGACTCGGAGGCCTGTCTGAGGGTCTTACGCATAAATTATTTATTCATTTGCTGTCGCAGGTTTTTGTGTGCATCGTTAAAATTGCTTTTTGGCTGTGATGGTCTGGTCCGTCTCCAGCGCTCTTCAGCTTTCAACCTTAGCAATGGTTGACGAACTATGTATATTTCATAATAAGCTGCATTTTTTTAATTTTTATGCAGACTCATGAAACTCTTTCTTGCCACGCCCACACCTACGCCCACGCCCACGCCCATACCCACTGTAACGCACACATGAACAAGCGCGCTTTTGCTCATATGGCTGGCCGTATTTAGTAAATTTCTTGCCCCTTGAAAAGCAAAGAAGTATGCTAAGCATTGGGCGGTTGCCTGCCTAGAGGGTGTGGCCATGGCAAAGTTTCCGTTTTATTTTTTGATTATTTCCGGTGCGCTGCGCCTTTTCATTACTATTTGCCGACGAAGGAAAGAAAAGGAAATTATTTTAATTTTGCCTATTGGCATTGGGCGCACGTTGCGTATGCGTAACTTTTGAAACCACCAACCCGAAATTAATTAGCCTTCGCCGCTCATGAGTAAAAACGTTGTTGTTTTTAAATTTTTTGTTTTCGCTCGCCTCCTCGATTCTATTGTGGTTTTGTTCTTCTCTTTACCAGTGCAAATTTCCGGCCAGCTGGCCCAGTTGAAACACTTGCTGGCGCTGTCATGTGATATGAAAAATATAGAAAAATATTGCAACTTTTTCATTACATCAACTTGATGCCTGTCAGGCAAGAAACTTTTTAGCCAGCAAACTTTGCACAGCGCACAGCATGCCACTGGCTGTGCCAGTGTCACTGGCAGTTTTAGGTGATGGGCGGCTTAGCACGCCCACTACTCTAAATTGTATTTTACTTGTAGACGGCGCTAATGAGTTCTCTGATTAAAACGTAATAGGCCCCTATACTCACTTTAGCTTTTGAAGTCCTCTCACAATTTGAGAAGATTACTAAGTGGTTGCCAGCAAGATGCCAAGTCTCCTAATTTCCTAATCGTGAGTAGCTGAAATGACGGCGTAATTGAAAGCAGGTTAAAGACCAAATGGCAATCGTTGACTATACGACACGTTAAACAGCATGTTTTCTAAATGAAAAGCAAACAATGCTGTTTATTTTGACTGGCGAATTGCACACGTTTTTAAGAACTTTGAATAATACATTTATAACTTCTCACAGCTGGCATCATTCACAATTGCCATCCTCCTTTTACTGTCGATATCAAAATTGTTTAGGTATTACGGCCACATTTTACGCATTATTTACTTTGTATCTTATTCTGATGACTCTTATGAAATTGAAACTAAACATATTTGAGAGCTCCTTACATATTTATCAGCGAAGGCGAGCAATGCCATTGCCATTGCCATTGTATTTATTATTCAAGCAATCCAATCAATTAGCCGAAGCCACTTTCACTTATGTATGTTGCTGCAGTGAGTCAGTCAATTTCAGGGCTCCGTCATAAAAGTGCGAATGATACGACTTGACAGCATTACAGAGCACAACTTGTGGAACGGCATAGCCAAAAAAAGTTTTTCTGACCCGTAAATATATCAGCTTCAGAATTGGCAAAAACTTAAATCATATTATTGCGTGCCAATGAAATTTGTGTCTGGCCCAAAAAGTTTCTGCCTATATTAAATATTAATAGTATAAGCATATAATTACAGCAGTAATAACGTGTCACTCAAATGGATAAGCAAAAAAATATATATATTTAATTTCCATTGCATAAATCAATTTACCCCAAAGCTTTTACTGATACCAATGAGTCGGTATGCAAAAATCGCTTTAAATTTAATCATGCATATGTAATATCAATTGACTTACAGCTCATTTGCATTTCAATATTTTCGCAAATTAAATCTGTCAAATGCACATAAATGAAATATGCAAAACTATATTGCCTCGTTTCGAATACCCTACACACGTCAAATGAGGAAGGAGGCCAAACATCACAGACTCTACATAATATATACACTTACATATAGTCAAGACTAGATCAATTCGAAGACGGATTTATGAATTCTCACTAGAATTAGCCATCCAAATTTTAGAAAAAACCAAGTGAGACTGAATTACTTGTCTCAATTATCGTGCTTATTAAAAATATGCATAAATTGAAGAATGAAATATGTTAATCTATCTTCATGGCTGACAATTTGACGATAGACTGAGGTGTAAGTTAAAGTATAACAAGACAATTAAAACACAGCTAATCCAGCTGTGATTGACTGAATTTCCTTGCTGAAGCTCATTCTTATACGCTATTCAAATACCAAATAAAATTATAAAAGAGAATGTCAAAAATGTTATGCATAGAGCATTCCCTAGTCGAACAGCATTTCAGTATGATACTTGCTTTTCTTGCATCGATGACAGCCAATTGTGCGGCTGAAAGTGAGCAGTCAGTAGTGGCAGATACTTAAGTGAGAATGTCATTTAGTCAAGAATTTCATCAATCTTCGTTGGGCGCCCGCATTGGCTCACAAAGCGGTCAGGACATTGGCGTTGTCCTGGCATACAGCGATATCTTTTGAAACATAAAAAAGGCCTTTGTGTCGCATTTGCGTAATCTTTAAAGCATCCGCATAAAGCTAACGTGAATGCGAAGCATGCAACAGGACAGGACAATGCGTTTGGCATGTGAAGGTAGCGTAGGACAAGGAACAGCGTGTCCTTTGCGCCGAGGTTAAATTGTCTCCCTGCCTCTTCCCCAATCTCTCTCTCTCTCTCTCTCTCTCTCTCTCTCTCTCTGTGTCTCTGTCTCTGCATTTCTCTCTTTGTCGCTTTTCAACATTAAACGGCAGACGTGCGCTTAAAACTTAAGACAAAAGATTTTTGCTGAGATCTAGTTTAAGTGTAGTCAGTTGCGGAAATACTTACGGCGGGCACATACCCACACACACACACACACACACATACACACACACACACACCTGGCAGTGTTTTTAGAAATCAGAAATGCTCGCTGACTGCCTACAGCTGGCAGGTCTGCTTTAGTACTGACTAAACAAGTGCAATTATTTTAATGCACTTTTGACTTTTGACATTGCAAGACAACAGCTGCTGCTGCAGCGACTACAACGCCAACTACAACAACTTAGAGGACAATCTTGAAGCACTTTTAAAGCATTTATGGCTGCCATTGTTTGTCTACAGGCGCTGAGCCGCCCATTGAGTGCAACACTTGGCGGCACTGCCTCAAGGTCGCCCACCGCTGAACTTGCCCCAAATGCTGTACCCATTTAACGTGCCTGCAATTACACGGCGCTTATACTTCGCCAATGCAATTTTCTCTAGCTTGATTGTAGTTTTTGCTTACTTAAAGTCCTTCTGTTAGGCTATTCGCTATGGCTGTCGCTGTTGGCACAAAATTGAATTCGTGTTGGCTTGAAAAATTTGCTAACGTCACCCGCAGCTGATGATGTCGATGGCTACGCACCATCAGACATTGCCAGTGCCTTTATATTCCGCACCCGGCTCCATTTGCGGCGTCTTGCTCTACGCATTCAGCCAGCATAAACAAATTTCTGCGAATGCTCGCATAAAACTTACGAAATTGCAAAATGAATTTTTTGTTTTGCTCGCTCGGGAATAGGGGAAACGTGGTGTGTATTGTTTTATTTATTATTATTATTTTTTCTTTTTCTTGTGTCTATTGGATGACGCGCTGTCATTTGGGCGTTGTCTGGCCGCCATGTCCTATTGTGGCGCGTTGCCTTCAAAGCCAGCTGTTGTTGCCGAGGAAGGCGCTAATTTAATTAAGATCCGCAGGGAAACCGACAGGCGATATATGTCAGAAAAATGTGATGTAAGTGTTTGAAGTGCCCTCCACTCTGAGTTGGATATTTTTCTGCTTCTGTTCTGTTGCCTTCAGTCCCCTCACTCCTTATCATTGTTTGTCCACATGTATCAGCACAAAAACAAAAGCAAAAACAAAAGCAAAAACAAAAACAAAAACAAAGTATGAATAATTTTTAGGTTTATTATTGTTCGTCATTAAATGCCAGCAACAACTGGCAATACGTTACGTATACGTATACTCAGTCAGCTTAGAATATTTATATTTTCCAGCGCACACACACACACGTGTCTCGTTGCTTGTTTTACCTGTGTAAGCTGCAAATAAACTGATAAATTGACTTATTGCAAAATAATCGACTCTGGCAAACATCCTGCCCGTCTGTCCCTGCCGTTTTTATGACATTTTTGGCTTTATGATGTAGTTGAATTTGACATTTTTCAGGGCACAGCTCGCGAACAGACAGTGGCGCATAAATTATGCCTTGCTACATTTACCACACAGCAGGGCGCATTTAGTTAAGGCAGTTGCTGCCGTTTCATTAATATTAATTGACCAATTCAAAAGGAACAGCCAAAAGGGACATGACCGGAGAAAAAAAACTATGCCTGGTTTATTTATAATATTTCACAAAAAAGAGCCCAAAACAACAAATTTGTTGGCCTGGACGTTGTACAAAAAAACAAACACATAAATAAAGGCCAAGCCAAGCCAGATAAAATAACTTTAAAATATGTAAAAATAGCAGCGGCTGGCAAATCGGAATTTCTGCCTAAGGCCTCGCAAATTGTTGGGTCAAGTATTGAATAAGGAATTGCATAATTAAGATCTTTGCTAATAAAGGCATGAAGGAAGTCTATAATATTACATACATATGTAACCAGTCGTAGTCCTATTTGCTGTAGTCAGTCTATGCTGTGGGCGAGCCTTGCGCCCCTTTCTAAATGTCGCTTGAAATTGAAATACGAAATGTTGTGGGTGTAGCTCCCAATGGCTGTCAAGAGAGTTTCCCAGCTGCCTCAGCGCCAATAGCCCTGTCCAAATATTCAATTGAGAATGTTGTCTTCTTTTATATTTATATTTTGATTTTTTTCTCTCTCGACTGTCAGCAGCTGTGGCCATTCACTGCTGCTCCTGCTGTTGGGCTGCATTAGTTTTTATGCTCACCTTTGGAGGTGGAGGTGAAGGTGCTCGCTGTTGAAAAACTTTTCCAAACTGTGTTTTCCCTCCATTCACTTTTTTCATTATTTGTACTGCAGTTGGTTTCGTTCTTGTGTGTTGTTGTTTGTCTTGCTGTACTTTAGTCTCTCCCCATTGTCAAAATGTCAGCGGTATTTTCATTTCTCTCGTTTATTTTATATATTCCATTTATATTTTCGAGCACTTGAAGCTAAGCGCACATAGGACATAAAATTATTGATATTGGCATATATACATAAATGTATATATATATATATATATATATATATATATATATATATATATATATATATATATATATATATATATATATATATATATATATATATATATATATATATATATTTTTATTAACTTTGCTGTGAAGCTAACAAACATTTGTGTTGCTCGGCATTCTTGTAAAGTTTTGTACATGATTGATTTCTTGTGGGCTCATAATCGAATTATTTCTGCACACTTAAACTAGTTTTCTTTTTCTACTCACAACATCCATTTAGCATAGCTTTTTAATAGAGTTTGTCAAGCTTTCCTTGCTTTGCTTTGCGATAATTGAATTTTCCCGCTGTGTGCACTTTGTCCACTCAGCGGGAAATTAAGTGAGTGACTTTGTGTCAATTATCGAAAGGGTTGGCTGCGCAGCATCCCTTTATGCATATTGTTGTCAAAGGCGTCACTGTTAGCCGAGCAGGTAAATTGACACTTTATATTACATCCTGCTGACAGAAAGTGCAACACCCAACAATGTTATCTGAGCAACACAACCCACTCACAGGCATTGTATTGATAACTCTACTGATCAAATGCCAAAGACAAACAAGAATAGCGACAGAGACATTAATAGGCGCCGTGGGTCAGTCGTGTATCTCACTATTATTGGCTGTGATTTTTGGCAAATTTCCACTTGTGCGCCTCCTGATAAAGTGCCGGGTCACACTGAAGCACACCCACACCCATCCACATACACACACACATTTTGTATCTGGACAATGCGAACAGCGACAGATGACAAGTTTTGGGCTGTCCACAAGCTGTCACAGCGCACACTGTTGGGACTGGGAGTCCGGGTAACCGGAACCTTAGCCGAGGCATTTTACGCACAGTCAAGCGACTGATAGGCAGTCCTCAGAATTTATGGTTCACAATTTGTTTCGGACCGCCCGCAGTCATGTGAGGGCATATATCAATGCCAACAGAGAGTATGAGGTGGGATGTTATGACAAGTAATTGGGCTTGGGTTAGTCCCCACGGATGATCTCAACTGTGCACAGACTAGGTCAGAAACAAAAAAAGAAACAAAAAAAGGGAAAAGGGTAGCTCAGAGAAGTATACAAAAATCTCTGTATCTTACACAGCAATTAAAAGGAAAATAAACGCAGCTCGTCGTAGCACTTAAATCCAGCGAAAATCTACAAACTCCTGTCGAAGAAGGCGATTTCCACTTAGACGTCCGAATGAGTAACAGCGCTATGGTGGCAGTGGCCATTTGCTGCATCTTGGTGCTGCTGGCTGTATTCATTGTCATTATCATTGTTGTTGGGCAGCAGTTCGAGGAGCCCAAATGAGACATGCTCCAGCTGGGACCTGGCAACTTCCCAGATGGATAACAACGATCGACAAACTGTTAATTGCCATAACACAAACCAACGCCAACCGTCAACCACAACAAAAAAAAAATATTAAAGAAAAAAAGCAAAAAAAAATAGGATGAAGAGAAGAAGTTGAAGTATTATACCGCCGTCGTCCATTGATGTCCACATTATCCATACGAGTCACATCTAGAATCCAATGTCACCCAATCTGAGGCGAATGGGCTAGAAAAAGAGAGAATCGTCAGCGATAGAAGGAGAGCGATATAAAACGAAGGAGAAGACATCCCAACGTCAGAACCCATTGGCTGTGATGTGAAGTTTTTAGACAAAATGAAAATCAACAAAATTTGTATCATTCCTCATGCCGCAGCACATCTATAAGTAGCAGTTTACCTTGTGTGTTTGTTAAATGTTGTTATGAGCAAACCAATATATAAACCCTATATACATATATACATAATTTATAATATATCTATTATGGGTAACCCAACCGTCGAAACATCGCGATTTTATACAAGTGTTGTTAACAAATTTTTATTGATGTTTTATTGATGTTGAATACAAACAACTAAACACTTACAAATACACTCAAACAGTTGCAGACAAACACACTCACACTCACACTGACACACACACACACACATACACACATACACACATACACACATACACTCAAACAGTTGCAGACTCACTCACACTCACACTCAACACACACACACACAAATACACACATACACACATACACACATACACACATACACACATACACACATACACACACACACACACAGACACACATACACACATACACTCAAACAGTTGCAGACTCACTCACACTCACACTCAAGCACACACACACACAAATACACACATACATACATACACACATACAGACATACACACATACACACATACACACATACACACATACACACATACACCAATACACACATACACACATACACACATACACACATACACACATACACACATACACACATACACACATACACACATACACACATGCACACATGCACACATACACACAAACATAAACAAATAAACAAATTAAATTTATATTAACGTCTCAATTGACAACTATGCCAAAGTCCAAGCACGCAACATGTGGCCAGGCGCAGCGCGGCTTTTGACGCCCCACAAGCGAAGATGCTGGAAAAGAGAAAACGCATACGAAACGTATGAGAAACTCATGAGAAACGCAAGCAGAAAACTATTTAGCAGAAGCGAATGCAGCAAGAGAAGGACAAAGACAATAGCAAGCGCAACCGATGAGCTCAATGGAACTGCTCAAGCCTAGGATACTCGAAATAATGTATGTAGTAGATTGAGAAGTAGTAAGAAATGTATATGGATTTATAAGCAATCGCACTTATTAATAGCAGCAAATGGAAATTGAATGAGCATGAGAATCAGAATTAAAGCTGTTGGCATAGTTCTAGTAAATGATATGCATTTTATATATCAAGTAACTTTTGGATAAGTTTTATGTGTGTGTATTAACTCAAATATATATATATATATATATAAATATACATATACATATATACATAGATTATATGTATATATGTGTGTGAAAATAAAAATAACACAAAAATATACATATGGTTATATATACGTAATTACTTAACTTTCGATGTATACTAAAGAGTTCTCTATGAGTCTGTGAAAACAGCATCCCGTATACCCGAACATACACTACAACAAAAGACCTAATTACACTTTAAAGTTATTAAAACAACAACAAGAATAACCAATACATTCGAAATAAATATATATATTATCCGAAACGAACGCGCGTTGTAAACCAATACAATATCTATTCAAATAAATTAACCGAATAAATGTAAGCCTTTATTTTATTACTCGCTGAAAGCTGAAATCAGAAATCAGCATTTTCAACAGGTTTTTCTGTGGCCAGAACAACAATGCCACAAATAAATGCATATTAAGGTAAGCACAATTGGCAGCAATTAAAGAAAAAACGTATTTAACAGGTTGGCCTCATCCCAATTAGTCAACTAGCAACACATTAGCCCGCATTCTGTGGCAATTGAAAATATTGTTCAGGAAAGTGCGGAAGATTGAAGTAAGAAGAGACTCAGATAAAAATTCCATTCAATTTGAATGCTTTAAATATCTCAGGAATGCTTATCAATACACAGGTGCTAGTATGGGTTTAGGAGCACACAGCCTGCTGCAGGCAGTTGCAAGGACACACACACATGCAAATTGGGACGTGTGTGGACCCCAGCCCACAGTTTTAGATATTACAACGTTATAAATTGCCGTTGTCAGAGCAGCACCATAAAAAAACTCTAGTTGCTGCCAGGAGACTAAAGCAAGAGCGCAGCGACAATAAAGTTTTATTAGTGCAGGTGCTGTCAATAATGTTCGCCCACCTAGTTGATTAAAACTGAAACGTCGAACGTTGCTTGGCAACGGCATTAAGCTGTGGTAGAGTTAAACCATGAAAAATTCTTATTCCCCTTTTTGGCCATAGTCCAATCCTTCAACGGATCTAAAATTGAGAATTTACTAATAAGGAAAAACCAAACAATGTGAATCACTATGGCATACCTTTGTATTTATACACAATATAATTAGGCACAGATATGATTGAATAGTTCTAAGTAGTTTCAGCTGAATTATAATTAAACTGGAATCCTAATATACGTGACTAAACTAACCTTAAGTCTGACCTGGCACCCTGTTGTGCTCAGCAACTTATCGATCAAAATCGTGCATTATCTCTGCTATAAAGTAAATTTATAAAGCCTGCCTTTAACCTTGTCATACAAATTAAACATCTTCCTTATTTATGTCACATATGAATGAAATTATAATTGTTTACTTGAATGATTGATATTTCTCAGAACCGCAAATTTGTTTTTGCCCTGAAGTCGTGCATTTAAATTGTTGACATTTCCTTTAGGACAATAACACAATTTGGGTGACAAAGTGGGCAAATGACGTAACAGACTTAAAACATATATGTGATGACGCGGAGCTTTGCTCATAAAGAGAACTCCAATAAAAATGGTTCGAGTTCTCTTAAAATATGTATGACGTATGATTGGTTGGTTTAATCAGCTAAAAACTGAGTTCTTAAATGAACTACTTCATACTTTAAAAAAAAATAGAAGTAATTTTTATTATAAATAAGTTTTTTATAGCTTAAATACTGTGAAAAACTTTATTTATAAAACAAATTATTTCAAAATTTTATTTTAAAGCATGAAGTTATTCATTAAGGAACTCAGTTTTTATCCGATTCAACCAAGACATCTCTCATTGATATTAGCTATATTTTTGAGGGTATTTAAGCTTCTTCAACTCGTAAATGAGAATTTTATTTATTTTTCCTGTTTCATGAAACTGAAGTCAATTGAGTTGAGTTGTGTGTCGTGTCGTGTCGTGTGGACGGGGCCCGAGACGCCTGTGTCCGTTAGATTTCCGTCTGAAAGCATCAAGTAATCATAAAGTGATGGAAATTCAATTTACACAATATTAAATATGGCAACTGGGCAAAGTTGAGAGCTTACTGGACGAGAAGGTGAAGGCTGCAGGGCAGCGATTGTTAAGTTGGCAATTTGGTACTTTTTGTAAGCGAAATTGAGTATCTGTATGCATGCGTGTGTGTGTGTGTGTGTGTGTGTGTGTGTGTGTGTGTGTGTGTGAGTATGGTTTATTATTATGCAGATTAGGCTTAGGTCGCTTGGTTTACCTTTACAACACTCTAACTTGACATACTAACAGTGGGCGTGGCAGTGTATGCGCATGTGTGAGTGCGCATAAAAATGTACACACTCTTAGCTCCGTCGTTTCTACTTTCCCGTCACCTGTCAGCACCTGCCCTCAAATGAATATATGTAAATTGTGTTTCATTTTGAGTTTTGCTACCGTTTCTACAAAAAGTGCTCATATATATATGTATATAGTATGTAGTATATAGGTATGAATGTGCGTATGTGTAGAGTTATTTACACACATATTTATGGGCAGTCGATGCCTTGACTAAAATTCAACCTCACGTCAAATGTCACGTTTTATGAGTATGCGTTTGCATAACAACAATTTGTGCATTTTGCTCTTAACACACTCAATGTCCTCGACGTGCCCAAGTATTCCAATGCCGTTGTTGAGTTTAGTTAGAATTATGCAAATATCGAGCTTTGATGCAAAATCACATTACGCAAACCTATGTGATTTCAGATGTTAGTAGCTTGTAATTAGCTGTCAACAGATTTGGGCCTTGGCCATGCTATGCAGTTATATTAATGGTTTCGGATGGGATTCGCACAGTTCAGCCAAGTTGGGTTAGATGCAAAAAGCAATTACCGAAAGGAAATTGCCCAATTAGAAAGCAAAATCGAAAACAAACGAAAAAGCGTAGAGTTGCCGTAAGAGCTAACTATTCAATTCCCAATAATTTTTCGCATTTTCTCTTTAGAGAGAAACACTCTCCCTTTCGTTTTCTATTTTGAAAGCAATCATCTCTTTCTATTCGGAAATTTTGTACACAATTTAAATTTGGCTCATTTGCATGGCCAAATTGAACAATGTTAATTTGCATGCGGCGATAGCGTCAAGAAATGCAGTCACTGATGCGTAAACTGCAGATAGAAGATGTCCAAAGAATTTTAGGCCAGTTGTGGTAGATGGCCAAAAAATTGCGACATGTGTAATGGACTGAAATTTAATGCAGTTTTGTGTAATGTGGCAAAGTCGAATCAACGCTTTTGGCTTTTGCCATTATTGACATATAAAAAATGCTGGGCATTAGGTAAAGCTGAAGTCAAAACAACACCTACACACACATACACAGGCACACAGCGAGAAGTGACTGTGCGCTCTCGAAAATGCCGCTGAGTCAACTGTCAATTAATCAATTCTGGCTGCCTGGCAAATGTTGCCGTTTTGGCCATCAATTTAATGTGTACACGTTAAGGCACGAGGCTGGCGGCGCTGCCTGTAGCCAGCGGCTAGCAAATGTACATTAAAGCTGCGGCACAGCTGTGAGTGGGCGTAGCTGAAGCAAGTATTTGGGTTTTCAGAGAAAAAATAAATAAATATATATTTGTATATATATATACAACGTTATGCCGCGAAAATAATACACAGATTTACGATACTTATACATCCACACCCACACAAACGTGTGTGCGTGGTTGTGTGTGTGTACAGCTGAAAATACATAAGAGAGCATATTTTATTTTTGACATTTGTCTGCTGCCTACCTTGTGGCATAGCTCGTGCATTTTAATGGCACGCCCGTAGCGCGCATTGTGCTACAAATTTATGGGCATTTATTGAGCATAAGTGTTGGCAATTCGTGGAGCAGCTGCGTGCCGTTCATTATAAAAGCCAATTTTAAATTGGGCGACGTCGTACAGATAGCATTTTAATAAGCACGCCTACTGCCTCCTTAGCTAAGCCCACTTCGCAATGATGTCACACGAAGCTGTAGCTAAAGATGAAGATGAGTGCCAACATTCATGTGTGTTTGTGTGTTGAAATGAAGATTTATAAACCTCTCAGCGTGGTTTTGGGGCCTGTACTCAGTTGGTTGTGGGTCTAACGTGAGGGTTCAGCAAACCCATAAATCTTGTGCAGAATCTTGTTTAGTTTATTGAATTATCAACGGGATCCCATATACATATATGTGTATTTGTGCACTTGTGTGTGAGTGTGACTGTGCGCGTGGTAGAGTCTGGCATAAAACTAAACGAAATATCAAACACGTGCGCCGGCACTTATGTAAATAAGTTCTGCCTCTCAGCTGATGAGAGAGGACTAAGGACAAAGGACAAAGGAAGGAGAACTATATTTATAGTTTTATTTGTCTTTGTATTCTACGCTTTGTCTTATCAACATCAACATCAACATCTCGCTCATTTCCAAAACTCCGGCTGTGCCTTACGCATTTGCGCCTAATTTTCGTGACTCATTTAAATATATTTATTGTGTTGACTTCGCACACCTTAAATATATATTCTCAGAGTTCGCCCATTGAAATAAAATAATATGCAAATACATTCTCAAAGCCACAGCAACTTTTAAGTCATCTCAAATGGAAATACAGTTTTTGAAGCATACTTCTCAGCGCCAGCGCATGGTTCCAAGAAAAAGTTGCCTGAATTCTGAGTGTTTATTTTGATTTCTTGTTTACGAATACAAAAGACTGCTATAAATATGTATACAATATGCACAGATTGACTATGCAATAGAGAAACTCTTCAGAAATGAAGCACCATGAGCGATGACCGTAAAATGTTTTAATTATGGCTTATGCGAAATTATTTTTGTTAGCAATGCGGTCTATATTAAATCTAAGTATTGTGATTGACTAAGAAGACCAGTTGAAAAATTATCATACTTGTGGTGGTATTAAGGGCAAATAAATACTTAAAGTTATCACGTCATTAAAGACAGTGAATGCTGACAAAGAGAAGACAAACACAAAAAAGAAAACCAAGCTTGTAAGGGAAATTTTCAATGCCTAAAATCTTAACATTGACATGGCAAGCCGCATTGACTGCATTGACAACAGACAACAGGCCCAAGATTCCATACAAAAAAGGGCACTAGATCAGGGTTACAAGGCAGCGTTGGCCACTTGAACGACGCCCCAAGCGCCCTGCACTTGGCATCAATCAATAATTGCCCATTGAGAGCAGCAGCTGGAAGAGCAGGCGCTCTAACTGCAGCTAAGCCATGATTGATTAGCAGCGTGCAACATGAGGTGCTTCAGCACACACGAAAGAACACGACCAGAATGCATAATGGCGCCTATTGAGTTGCTGCTGTTGCCGTTGCTGTAACTATATAGCCATTGCGATAGCTCAAGCCATATATTGCTGCAGTGTCTGTGTTATATTTCTCTTTTTATGCCAGGGCCATAGTCAATCGCCTGATTTGTCTACTCTAAGACGCTCTCTATGTGGGCGCGTAGCTGACAATGATGGATGCTGGGTCTGGGCTGCAATTGTATCTGCATTTAATGATACAAACACACGCACACTCACTCACACACAGAAATTGTATCTTTAAAATCGCTATTCAATACACTTATCGTCCTCTGCTTTTGCACTTACTCCAGCCACTGCGCAGTAAGTGAACATTATACATCATCATATTGAAATGAGCTTTCGCCTTTTCGAAATTGACTTTGAACGTGAAACTTTAATTAGTTTTCAATTACTTTCTCTCTTTTGCAGGTACGTTCCAAGAAGCCATCCAAGAGCGTAAGTAGTTTTCAAAATTGCTTTTATTTTTACCCACTTATCGATCAAGTTGCCTTGAGCGAGCTCAAAGTCGATTGCTTGAAGTGCGCCTCCATAGCCGTTCTAAGTTATTTAGTTTTTGCCAGCATAAATTTACTTTATACATAAGTACAGATTCGACAGATTCGACAAGCGGAAATATACAAATTTCCTAAAAATGCATCCGTTCAATACATATTTGCGTCGCCTAAGGTGCTACTGCTCAGCATTGAGTGACATTTTAATAAGAAAGAACAAAATTCAAAAATCAAATCAAAATGAAAATATAAATGTAAATGGAAATACCCATCTCAAAGACCAATTGAACCAACGTCCGTTTTGCTGGCAGTTGCTTTCGCTGTTTCCCTGTTTGCCCTGGTCAAGTGCCCAAGTGTTCTCAAGTCTTGAGGACCGGCTGAGTCGACTGGGCTGGTCGTTGTGTGAGCTGAAAGTTAATTAGCTTGTCAGTGTTTGAGACACATTAAAGCTGTTGCCAGGAGCCACCGCAATGATTTGTGAGCGTGCTGTGTCAATCGATTTGCAACACGAGATATTCATTAGCCGCCATGCGGGGCGTATGTGTAATCTTAGGTGCAACCAGCTACATTGAATGCTCATTAATGTGCAACTGATTTACGTGTAACTCGTGCAGCTTAAACGCTAATTAATAGAGGAGCACAGCATAAGCACTTGAACGAAATTATCAAACTAATGGCTAATGAATTAAACTCAGTTTACCTGTCCTTCTACTTCAACACGAATATGCGCTTAAGCCCTAGTTATATAATATCGCCTAATATTATATGTCAGTGCTTAAGATTAAGATTACATGCAAGGGCAACAACGGCAACAGCAACAGCAACGGTAACAGCAACAGCAACAGCAACAGCAGCTGTGTCTGCTGTGTCTATGGCAACCTGATTCTTATCCTTGGCACAGCATCATGTTCTTCTTATCTTCATGGCTATGCAAAGTGTCGGATCACCTGCAACTGCCGCTCCGCCGCTTTTGCCGCTCGTCTCTTAATCAACGCGTTTTACCACCATGATTTTATTTTCGGGCTAAATAAACTATTAGGAAAACTCATTTTCATGAAAATCCACTTTAATTGCTGTTGCCGCTGCTGCACGTCAACGGCTGCGGTTGCGCGAGCCAACAACAGTAACAACAGGGCACACGGCTGCGGCATCTCAGCGGCCTGGCATTTGCCAAACGGCGTTACTTGTAAATTTAACGCAAATTGTCTGTAACATGAGCTCTTCGACTGAGGTGTCGTGGGTGCGATGCGGTTTTGGGGGAACTGCTCTACGGGTGGCCCTGTAAGTGCCAACAGCAGTGGCTGCCATTAAATTTGTAAGAAGTGAGTGTCTGTGTCTGTGTCTGTGTCTGTGTTTGTGTCTGTGTGTATGACTGTGCTGGAGCAGACATTTTCTGAGCAAAGCTGTAGGCAGGCACCACAGCGAAATAAAGCATTTTGAATGGCGACAAAAGTGTCAGAAGTGATTTTGGCAACTTAGGATAAGAATTACTACAAAAATATATATTGAATATGCTGTGTTACAGAATCAATGAATTCAGTACAAGTTCAAGTTGAAACTATTTATTGTTGATTGAAAGCATTCTCGATATTATATTTTTTACAGAATCTTATTTATGTCTCAATTGATAATATTGTTATTATGAATACACATTTAATATCAAATTCTACTATATTAACTAGTATCGAAGGAAGTAAGGATATTATTAATTATTAACAGAGACATTGAAATGTATGTATGTATATGTATGTAAGCTCAAAATGGAATCAAAGAAATAATCGTGTAATATATTTAAATGCAAATTTGTAAAACACATACTAAATTACTGTAAATACTTCCTACAATTTTTGTTAATATTGCAAAAAATCCTATGCGAAAGAATTCTATATTTCTGTCGGCCGCAAGATTCTAATGCACGCACACTTATCACCTGTGTTAGTGTGTACACTTGAGGTTATTAGCGTAATGTTATGTGGTGTGTCCAACGCCAGCTAAAGGAGTATTGATGTCGACATCATCGCCTTCGTCAAACTGTTCTGTCTCGACACATCTTGTTGTACGCATCCTTGGGGAACAATTTGTAAAAGACCAAAGCTGCGGCTGCTTTGTGCGTTGAGCCATGCCACCAAGTTCGCCACCAGCGAAGTCGGTTACACCTGTTCGGTGCGCCATGTGTCTGTGCCGCACTTAACTTTGAATGTGTGTATATATACTACATACATATATTGGCAGACAACTGGTTTACAAGGCAGTTACGCGGATTATGACTGTCATTTTGCGGTTTTTGATCGTTTTAGTTGCACAAAACGTAATTAAAATGTTCATTTAAATGTGGCAAGCACACATACACCCGCACAAACCACAATTATTTGAATCGTTTAGTGTTGAAACAAAGTGCTGTAAATTAACATAATGTCTATGCAGACAAGCGAACAATAAAAGCAACAATAGCTGAAACAACAACAACAACAACAACAACAATAAAATGCAAAAATATTTATGCCAATGCAAATGGCGTCTGCATAAAATTTATTGACACTTTACAAGTGCTGCGCATTTTCGTTGTCATGGTTAGCCGCCTGGTGGGAAGTGAGCATGGCAAGTGGGCGTGTCCATGAGCGAAGGCATGGGCTTAGAGGGGATGCTGAATACGGCATTGTGCAGGTCTCTTCCGTTTGTCAGATTTCGTTGCGGTTGACATTGTTATGCTCATGGCCGCAACCGGGCGGCAGCTCCACCCTGCTCCCAGTACCAAGCCAAGCTCCACGTGGCAATTGCTATAGCATTTATCACAAAATCCTACAAACGTGTCCTGGCATCCTTAGCACTGCCATCCTGATAGTTGCTGCAAATTTTTGTTTTCATTTTAATGAGGAAACTTTGCGCATGCACGCTATTTATTTGCAGTTTAGCAATCGGCACGCGAACCAGCATCAACTGCTGATAAAATGCGAGCGAGTGCGTCGCATAAGAATTAATTTTCAATGGTTGCACATCACGAACTGTTGATATAATAAAATAAGTGTAGGACTTACTGCCATACAC
Organism: Drosophila leonis; assembly: GCA_035045365.1. NCBI lineage: Eukaryota > Metazoa > Arthropoda > Insecta > Diptera > Drosophilidae > Drosophila > Drosophila leonis. The sequence goes on from JAWNPC010000896.1 coordinate 3,112,882, forward strand.
TTTCTGCGACTGCAAATGCCACTTAACACCGAAGTTTATATTGCGACGCATTTAAATTGAATGAATAAACAGTTCCCGCCCGAATGCTCAATTCAACTTAAATTCGCTTTCAACTATTGAACGAGTTGCAAGGCAGCTTAAATAACTTCATGAGCTCAGATACTCAGTAATTATTTACATTAGCCTTGAACAAGTCGAGTTCGCATTGTCTGTTAATGTTCATAAAAGACGCTGCCAATTGAATTCCTGTTAGCAATGTCCGAAAGAAGAAGAGACTTGTGATATTGTATCGCATGATGGTTAAGAGATTTAAGTTTCTAGTAAATCATTATCTTCTACTCAAAAAGAAAACATAAATTTAAACTTAACTTTAGTCTTTACCATTTGCATTTATCTATACTTCATAGAGACAATTTTTGCTACAAATATATTGCATTTAAAAACCTATGTATGGCTAGCACATCATTTTGCATAGAAGAGTTGAAGACTTTAATGCTTTAAACATAAATAAAAAATCAATTTTTGAACATAAAGCGATGATCAAGGAAGTAGATTATAAAGTTCGTGACAAATCAGCTTTAAGGTAGGTAACTTAAAGCTATGTTAAGCAATAATAATCAAAATAATTAATAATATAAATAATAACAATAATTATGATAATAATAACAATAATAATAATAATAATATAACAATAACAATAATAATAATAATAACAATAATAATAATAATAATAAAAAAAGAATAATAATAAAAAAAAGAATAATTCACTTTATACTAAAAAACACTAGACAATAGTTAACAAAGCTGACAAATCATATTTGTGGCGTTGTAAGTAGGAAGTTTCCGCATCTTCCGAATAAAAAAGTTGAATATTGAAAATTTAAATATTTCCCAGATTAGCAGACAACGCAGATAGCATTAAAGTTTACCACACAAGTTCAGCTGGGCATCAAAACTGGGACACAGCAGCTGCTACCTAAACAAGAGCAAAGCCAAAAAACCGAAACCCCAAATATGTTTTAGTAGCACTGTTTATTTAATATACATATTCAAAGTGAACCAAGCGAAATTTGTGGTTTAATTAAATTCAATTTTGTGTATACATCTACATATACACAAAATTGAATTTAATTAAACCACAAATTTCGCTTGGTGCACTTTGAACTTGATTGCTGCAAGTGACACCAGAATCATAATCAAACGCCTGCTGATGTTGCGAGTAAATAAGAATAAACGCAAATAAAAAGTTCGAGTCGGGAGTGTCCGACTAGTAGATACATTTTATCTTCCTTCTGTACATCCTACACTAAAATGCACACACACGCACACACATAAGACTGAATGTAATGGATATATTATTTTGTTCAACTAACTTTCCACTTTGCGAGTTGTTGAGTAACTCGTGTCTTATTCGATCTTTAGGATATGTTCAAATATTTGAGATAAATATGTATGTATACTGTACGAAACTTTACAAAACAAAATTTGTATACTCTTATACGTATATTCTGTGAATACTAAGTGTTTCTGTACGGCTGTGAGAGGTGTTTGCTTAACGAGTTCATTAAAATGCAATAATGAATATAATATATGCAAATATAGATATAATTATTAAGTATTGCAAATTTCTACTTCGCCTTTTGTTCTGAACGCATAATGAGTCATAAAATTAGATTCTCTTTCAAATTGAATTTCAATAAAATTGTCTTCAGTTCAGACACTTTTACTTTTTGGTTAGACAGCTTTTGACAGCGCCTTTTTTTAAAATATAATTGCAAATGCCTTGCTCTATCAAACACACAGGCAAGCCATTATACCCTGTTTAAGCACTTTGAATGAGCACAGGGTATGGAAATTGTGCACAAGGATTTGAGTCATCGACTAGAAAACTAGTTGGCTGGGTAGGCAAAGCCGATTAAAATGCACTCAAAGTTATGAGAATACTGAAGAAAGTTCCAGTTCACCTTGGAAACCGTCCACCATATGTGGGCGTGGGTGTGTATGTATGGTTATTAAGCGTTAGCAAAGTAAAACGCACAGAACGGAAAGCTGTTTATAATTTCAACACAACATTTTGAAGGCTGTAGGGAGACGTGTTTGCTTTCTGTTTGTAGATTAGTTACAGCAGTTGGCTCTTTAGTTACTAAAATTGTGTTATGGGAAAAACATGTTGAGCGCACACACCTTATCTGAACTGATGGGCAGACTAACTAAATCAGGGCAGCTGTCATAAACATAGAAGCGATTTTCCATGTTGTACGTCAAGCTGATATAAACACATATAGTACAAGACACACACACACACACACACACACACACACACACGCACCTATTCGTAGAGGCTCACATGCATATACAAATCATTAACATCATGTATTTGTCTTTCGTCTATACCCACAATCCCCTATTCCTACACCTCTCCCCCAAAATAAAAAACAAAATTACACCGAACTCAGTGGCCGCCACTGCGCACTTGAAGTCGCCTGGCATTGAGGGCAAGGGCGCAGGCGAGCCATGGATGCAGCCGGTTGTGGCATACTTGGAGGCGCCGGTGCGGCCCACAAAATCGCCAAGTAGGTGGCGCCACTAACAAAACTCAGTTTCTCTCGCTCTCTCTCTCTCTATATCTCTTGATGTGTGTGTGTGTAACGCGCCAGTAGTTAACAGTTACATTTAAATGTCTATCTGTAGTTGAACGTTGACTTAGTTGAAAATGAAACCGCTTTCTAGTTGTAAATACATCAACACACACACACACACACACACACACATAAACACACACACACTGACACACTAGCACACAGCCATGGCTGCTATGCATACAGTTCAACTATTGTTTTACTGCTACGTTTTGTGTATGTGTTTGTATTGTTGTGTGTGTCTATACCTAACCATTGCAGCGACTTGTAACAACTAGACTCATCCAATACCAAAAACCGCATGCAAACTTTACTCGTTTGTGCGGAATTCTCTCTTTCTCTCTCTCTCTCTGTCTCTCCATCTGCAAACAGAATGTGATCAGACGTTTGTCTCGCGCATTGGCGGTCCGCAAAATGGCAGCTTTACGGCGCCGCTGCTGCACAATCATCGCAATCATTCGCGCCAATGCCTCTACACATTCCTAGCAGGACCTGGCCAGCGCGTCGAAGTAGTTTTTAAATCCTTTAATTTAAGAGGAAGTCCGCCAGAGTAAGTCTCATGCAGCAGTTGAATTTCATTTTCATCTCCATTAATTATTGTAATTTTATTTATATATTTGTATTATTCACATTACAGCGGTTCGGCCGTCGGTGAATTACCAAGGTGGGTTAATAATTAATTATGTCGAATTAATAAATATTCAATTTGTGTTTTTATCTTACGCTTTACAGTTGTGTTCATGAGTACATGGATATCTACTCGGAGGTGCAATCGTCCGAACCAGCGGAGCTGATCAATTCGCCATTCGGCGGTCGCTACTGTGGTGCAATACCACCGCGTCGTCGCATTTCCATGTACCGCGCCGTTGCCATTTCATTTTTCAGCAACAAGAATGTGTCGACCGACCTGTTCGAGGGCACGTTTAGGTTTATAAATGCATGTAAGTCCAGTGCGAAGTGTCAGCTAATTTAACATCATTTAACTAATGCCATTTACAGCGGAATATGAAATTGGCATACCAATTGCTGGTTCGCCATGTTCCTATACGATAACGCCTAGCATGAGTATCAATAAAACTGGCGCACTCATATCGCCAACCTATCCAGGTGCCTATCCGAAGGATATGTCATGCACATATCAATTTCTTGGTGAATCAAATCAGAGAGTTAGATTAGAGTTTCGTGATTTTGATCTGTTTTTTGGTGGACCACAGTGAGTACCCCTAATGCTGTACAAATTCACATACAAAACAAACACACTCGCCTACCTACGCACACACACACACACCCACACACTCAGAACAGTTTCCAGTCAAAATCAAAGCAAATTCTCGTTACCTTGAATTTGTTTTGATCTGCAGCTATCACGGACTCACGGTCACACGCTCACACACACACAATCACACACACACAAGCACACAAACACAAGCACAGACACAGACAAACACGCACGCTCCCACATCGAATCATATCTGTGACCTATCTGTAACAATTACTTATTTAAATTCTATGTAAATTCTATTCTATGTACGTTCTATTCCAATTGCTATTACAATTTATTCGTCTACAACCAAATTACTGTTTACTATCATCTTCAATATATATATATATATATATATATATACAACAACATGAACAACAACAACAATAACAACAACCATATACAAACAGCTGCCCATTTGACTATGTGAAAGTGTACGATGGTCCAGATAATTCGTCAGCATTAATCGGTACATATTGCGGACAGCAAAGAAACTTAGTATTGTATTCGAGCGAATCGAGCCTTTTTGTTCATTTTTATACCCTACCGCGCACCGCAAATTCCCAAAATCGTGGCTTTAAAGGAATTTATGAATTTAGCGAAAGTTTTGTTAAATTAGATTTTATACGTAAGTATTATTCAGCCGCAAAGCAAATAATCTATAAATATATTTCAGTTCAGCCATTGCCCCAGAACGGCGGCCATTTTGCGGCGCCAGCAACTGTGTTGGCAATGCAATAGTTAGTTGGCAACGCCACAAAATGGCCGCCACGCACACATTTGACGGCTCAGTGTATGTGTCTGAAGCAATTTTCACTCATTGGATTATTTGTTCATTTTTGTTGCATTCTATCAGCTAATCTATTTGATCCACAACTTAACTCATTCTTTTTTCTGTCTCTATCTGTAATCTATCAACTCTAACTGAAATATATCTACAAATTCGAACAACTGCTACATTATCTGATGTATCTAACTGCGTCACCGTAAATTTCAACAAATCACCTAAAAATGCAACAACAAATATTAAACAAAAACGAAATCCAACATATAATTGCGTTCATCAGGTGAAAATGATGGCATTCATATACGTGGCTCAGAATGTGATCAAAAGATTTTATCAAATAAGGAATCAACAGGAGTCGTGCTCTCACCTAACTATCCCTATCCATATATACAAAAAACTGTGTGTAGGTAAGTGGTATATGAGTTTATATGGATTCTATTTTATATATATTTAAAAATATTCTATACCAATTACACTTTACAGATATTTCATCTATGGCATGCAGGATGCACAGCATCTGGAGCGTGTACGTCTCGAGTTTATTTCTTTCAACATACCCAAAGTGGAGCATAAGGACAAGAGCGAGTGCGCAAATGAAATTTTGTTCCTCTTTATTGGTCAACTAAAATCAAATTTATTTCTATTCTATTGACTCAAGATCCAACTGTACTGATGGCTATCTTAAGATATATCTGAAAGGCCAGGAGACTGCCGATGCCTACGACAAGTTTGATTACGAGCTGTGTGGCAATGAGACGCAACGCGTGATCAGCGATGGCCCACGTCTGGCCATGGTGTTCAGTTCAGGTGAACTGCAGGGACGTGGCTTCAAGGGCAAATACACATTCGAAACGGAATATAAGATACCCGGCACAGCGGCACCAGACGGCACCTGCAGCTTTACGTATGTGAGCAGCTCGAAGAAACGCGGTGAACTAAATAGCCCGCGCTATCCCTCCAACTATCCGTCAGACACGAACTGTTCCTATTTGTTCTTGGCCGAGCCCAATGAGCAGGTGACCATTGTATTCGATCACTTCAAGATCAAGGCGGACAACAATGTGAATGCCACCGCCGGCTCTTACGGGTAAGTGCAGATTTGGGAGAAGTGTTAATGAAGATTAACGAAGGGTGACTCGATCGTTTGCAGCTCCGGTGCTTGCTTTGAGGATTGGCTGGAAATGTATGTAGTCTACCGGGATAACAATGATCGCTTGCTGGGTCGGTATTGTGGTTTGACAGCACCCGGACCGGTTGAGAGTCCACGAGGCGCGGTTGGTCTGCGTATCACGTTGCATACGGATCAGGAGAGCGTGGCCAGTGGCTTCAAGGCTCGATACTTTTTCGAATCGGCCAAATCCGATGCAGGCGACTGTGGCGGCAACTTCAGCAACGAGGACTCCGGCATTATTACCTCCCCGAACTATCCAGCTGGCTATAAGGCCCCAGGTCGCGGCATGGCCTCCAATGCCTGCAACTGGGTTATGACCGCACGCGCCGGGTACAAGTTATCCATCAATTTTGAGCAGTTCGGGCTCGAGGGCGATCCAGCGAGTAAGTAAAAAGTAACTAATCATGCTCGAATAGTAAATTCATCAAAGCTCAAATTATATATTAGATCGTGGATGTCCCGCCGCTGTGCTGCGCCTGTGGGTGAATGTTGACTCGGATCAGCCGCCCCTAGAACTGTGTGGCGAAAAGCCGCCCATTGAGCACTGGCACTATATATCCACTGGCCAAACGGCGCGCATCAGTTTTACCACCAGCGACAAGACCGTTGGTGCACAGGTGAGCATTGGGTGGTTATTTTCTGGGTTGCAGCGGAAGTGAATGGATTTTTGGGTTAACCATTCGCTTTTCCTAGCTGAAGGAAATGCAATAAATGAATAATTTTATTTATGCAGGGCTTCCGCATAGTATGGACTGAGATACAGGACTCTGGCCCGGGACCACCATCAATTGGGCTGCTCTGTGAGTCCACGTACCACTTCCAGTGCGCTGCGGGCTATTGCATATCGGATAAGCTGCGCTGCGACGGCGTCAAGAACTGCGGTCCCGGCGATGATAGTGACGAATTGCATTGTGAGTCGTGAGTGAGTCGAACGGTTCAGTTCATTTTTATTTTCCTTCTGATATACTTTACTTTTCATTTATTTAATATACTCTTCTTATTTATTGTTTTATATCGTTGAGTTTGTGATTTCAGTGCGTCCACTGAGCGACCATGAATATCGTATACGCAATCTTCATTTTTTCACATTTCATGATTTCCGTTCTGTTTACTGTTTTCGAATTAATATTACAAATTAAGTGCAAAGTCACTGCATTTGTTGCATCTTTTGTTCGTTATGCTTTTCATTTGTTTATGCCAACCACGAAAACTTGAACCCGACGAAACACTTGCTAAAAATATATATTAATTAAACGTTTTCACTAACTAAAACTAATCTAAAATAATATAAACACAATGAAAATTAAAACCACTCAAAACTCAAGCATCTTAAGGTCTACAAACTCAAAGCACCAAAATTTCAACAGCTCTATATGTATTATTATTGTCATTTCCATGGCCAGAATTTTTGTACATACAATTTCGTATTCTTAATTAAGTATCACCCAGTCACTCATGAAACCACTCTTAAGCTATGCATAATTACTGTTCTACCTATACTTACACATATACATACCAAATGGCATATTTAATCGTACAAACCCTAAACACAGCGCTCTCAGTAAAAACAACAGCCACGCCCACACTAAAACTATCTCTTTTTCTCACATGTCTTCTTCTATTTCTCTCTGTTCTTTGTCTTTCTTTTCTATACTTTCTCGATGTGATTTTTCCACTTAAACCAACTGAAAACTAACAATCTTTACGTAACATTTGAAACTCCTTAAAACTAATCCGAATCAATTACCTGAAACAACCCGTAACAATGACACAGGTGACGCAAACTCCACGCATTTGCCCACATTTCTACAGACACTTGTTTTATCAATTATGGCACTAGTCTTGAATACGTACAACTAAAACGTTAACTAAATCGAAATCGAAATCGAAATCCTTAACAAAATGAACATTTAAATCACAAAATATAAATACAAATTTCAAATTGGATTGCCAAATGAAAGGAACTTTTACGATAATCAAAAGTAAAGAATAACTATTACAATAACATAACAAAAGAAAAAAAACATGGCAAGAGTTTTGAATAATTTAGCAAAGCATAAATTATACGCCAATTAAATGCAAAGGTCTAAGAATAAGAAATACATAATACTTTTGGTCACATATAACACGTGAGTCCTGCATAAACTTGTCTCAAATCGCTGCACACGCCCACAGCCACAATCATGACATGCACACTACCTATACTACAATATAAAAGAGCCCCACAAAATCCACAACTCTCAAAATGAAAACTTGCCACAAGCGACACCTCTAAATAAAGCATCGTTATAGAAAGATATTGCTATAACTAAAAACACCCTATATATATTATATTATATATATGAAATATCGAATATAAATTCTCCCTATTTTGGTTTTTAGTCTTCGGTTGCATATTTGAGTTTTCTATTGTTGTAGCATTTGGAAACCGTTTCAAGGGCATGCTGATCGGAACATTTCCTTTAGAATTCTGGCTTTTTTATGTTCTGCACTCAACTGTTTTTGTTTTCGCAATTCCCATTTATGAACTAATGATAAGCTGAGCTGCATTCTCAACTGTTATCCCCAATTAAATCCTGCATAAAAATAATATGATAAATCAAATACTTAATGCCAACAACACACGAGGAGAAGAATTCAAGTCTTTACATTATCTACCAGTTAGCTAGAGACTCATTTACACATTATCTACGTGACATCTACATTTATCATAATTAAAGAGTTTGAAAGCTCACGATAATGTGTATAGTATTCCGACAGCTCTCTATATTAACAATTGTTAAATTTGCTTTGCTTTTTGGTTTATTTACGTGTTAATTCCTGAACCAGGTATCACGGAAGCGGCCGAGGAGGATCACGACGTCCTAATTATAATAACACTAGTCGTCGCCTCGTCCCTAATTTGTCTCCTATGCACACTCTGTCACTCCAGAAGAAAACGTAGAAATCACGTGCGTCAATTGGGTTTACATCGAAATGCACACTATGATTCACAGACGAGCGCAACGGGTAAGCAGAAGGGACCAAAACTGAGTTTATTTTGCGTTTCATTTTACATTTGTATAATATTTTAGGTTTTCTTTGATTTGTTTTTGACCTTTATAATTTTTGGAGGTAATTTGTATAAACGTTTCAAAATGGATCGAACTGAAACACACTAAACAAATCGACATTTTTCAGCTGGTCTTAGTTCCAGTCGCCGTCATTTGCAGAGTGGTGGGGCGAGCATTGCGGGCAGCTTGCACGGCATCAATAGCGGCACGCTGATCATTCCACCGGCACCACTGCCACCCACCAGTGTGCCACCGCCACCGCATATATGTATAGCCGGCGTTGACATGTCGCACGGTCTAATGAACGACGATGACGATGATGAGGACGACGACGATCTGGAACTGGATGAGGATCAACTGGCTGCCGACATATTTATTAACGATGTGCATTTCGACGAAGATAATATTGATCATGTAAACCAAATGGCTAACGTTTAACTATGTGTTTAAGTATTTTTATCGCTAGTTTCAGCTATAAAGCGCTTTAGGTTAAGTCGTGCCCCAGTTGAAGGACGCATTACGTAAATGAGTACGAACAGCTGGAGCAAAAAGAACTTGAACAAAAATTCAAAAGTTAACAATACCTAAAAGACGAAAAATTATGCAAATGTGCGAATTGATTAAGACATATATTTAATAAGCTATAAAGGAGGCGCGAATAACGTAAAAAGTACAGTAGAGCGTAAACATTGTAGTAGCGATAAACGATTAACGATAAATGATAAACGATTAACGATTTACGATGAACAAAGAAGACAGAAGACAGACAACAAATAATAATTACATTTAATTATACATACATACATACTATATTATACACATAGCGACTACGGATGACGAAAGAAATGCGAAAATGCCAAAATGGTAAAATGGCAAAGTGGAAAACCAAGCGGCCAGCATGTAAAGCATTTTCTTAGCCAAAAGAGACCGCGAAAAGTTGTTGATTTTTATATTTGATACGAGTAATATTTAGGTGAAGCATAATTGAATGAATTATACAACAAATCCAATAAAAAAAAATAATAATAAAAAAAAACCTTAAAAAACGAAAGGGAAATAATACACATTCACATGAATAAATAAACTTGAAGGCAAGCAAAGTAAACAAAACAATTCTACTTATTAAAGGGCATAAAACAATAAACATAAATACATATAGTCTATCTATACAGGCGCGTATAACTTTTATTTACACCTTTTTTTACACACCCGAGGAACCGACGAAACTCAAGTTAAACATGTTTATAAATTGAAGTTTTCAACAAGTGCATGCATAAACATAAACACATTGGATACATAAATAGGGAGAATGCATAAATAAAAGAATTAGTGACTATCAAACCTGTATCTTCCAGCAAAAGTTAAACGCAAAAATCCTTTAATTGAGAGTTTTGTATAAATAAGTAATAAATAAAAAGTAATAATGTATTAATACAATTAAATTTTAAAGCGCTATTTGTCGTGCCACACAAATTCCAAAATTGATCAATTCAAAGATTTTTGTCTATTTAAGCACGTTTTTATAGACATTTTAAGGGAATGTTGCAACGACTTTAAAAAGAAAACAAATTTCTAAAAATCTACACGCTAAAGAGAACGATAATAAACACTTTTACAGTATGCATGATAAAGCAAACAAGAAACAATAGAAAGTTATTTGTGCCAATCGTTGAGTATTAATAATTAATATTATTATTTGTTCTTTTTAGTTCGGATTATGTTTATCATATACGTCTATATTCTACCTTAAGAATAAAATTTTCAATTTAATATAAATGATTGTTTGCATTATTTCAGAATGAGATCTTTGATCAGAATGATAAAACATAAATGAATATTTGGGAAAATAAAAAAAAAATTATTGGTTTCATAGCGCTCGTACGTTTTGCATAAAAACCAAACTTAAAAACCTAAAAATAAATGAGAAAAATTTAAACAGTTCAACCTAAAATTCATTTTAAATAAAAGTATGTAGGTGTTTAATAAAAACGTAATAAATAAATCGAATACATTGAAAAAAAAAAACCTAAAACGTTGTTAAAGTGTTTGCAAAATGCATAAAGATCAACTATTTTATAAGAAATAATTAATTATTTTTAAACAGTTGCAAAATAAAAAAAATAAATAACTAAAGATATTTAGTTTAAGTGTAAAAATTTTGTTGTTGTATGACATTAAAGTGAACCCCAATTAAATTAGTTAATTAAAAAAATTGAATTTGTGTTCTAGCAATAAAAAATAAACATACACTTAAAACCTATTTACTAAACATATAAAAATTAAATAAAAATGTTTGGGAAACAAACGGCAAAATCCCCGTAAAATGTTCTAAGCGTTTACTAAACAAAACACAACGTTAAATTAAACAAGCAAGTGTTAAATTTACATTTAAATCTATAATTAAGCAAGGCAAGCAAATGAAAGATAAGTTGTACTAAAAAAAAATATGTAAAGCCTAAACCAAAACAAAAACCAAAAGCCAAAAAAAAAACCAAAAAACCAAAACAAAAAAAAATAAACCCAAGCGTATGCATTGGCATAGAACGCAACGCTTTAGCAAAAGATAGTTGATTAAACGCAAAATTTTAAAATTGAACAAAAACACCTACAAAAACAATTCCATGTTAACATTAAATATAAATAAAGGTAATTAAATAAACGAATACTAAACCAAGGTAAAATGTGATTTTTATTGAATATTATCATTACCAAGACACCGTTTTCGTCTAGCAGGAACACAAAAATTATTTTTCTTTAATTAATTGTTGTAAGTGGGATGAATCAAGAAGTATATTAATAAAAAAAATAATAACAATCCCCAAATAAATTATAAAATATAAATTATACAATCATTTTCTTTGACAATCTCCTAATGGATGAATGTAGTAGAAATTTAGAGTCGCTGACTTTGCAGTCGCAAAATATTGCTCTGTGCAACATATGCTGCATAAATAGGACTTCTATACAGAAAGAGCTTATATACTCACCTAATTGTATATGCCAATGGGGTTCGTGATGTTTCAATGTATTCACTGGGTCAGTCGTGTCTATTCGTGTAGCTCAATCAGTAGATTTCAAGACATTTTGATCATAGATATGTATTTAATCATTTTTTATCACGCAGCTTCAGGAATCGCAAACTCAAGACATTCTACAATAGTTTGTAATTTTTGATGTCATCTAATTTATCATTTATGTTCAGTTACTAATTCACTTATATATTGTATATATATACATTATTATTATTATTTTTTATTTATTTTAAGGGAGTCAAACTATTTGATGTAGTTCCACAGAAAATGGTGTTTGTTGTATTTAATTGCAAATCGCGCATGCAAATTTAATAAAATGTATTTTTTACTTTTGCGAATTTAAACGAAATTTGTCCAACATTTTGTTTATAGCATCCGCATCGCCATCGACTTTAGCCCTGTCCTGGTCCAGTATTTGCTCAAAACTCTTTTGTTTAGTACCGACCAAATAAAAATCCTCATCTGCTATTGTAACCCGGCCATCGGCATCAGCTGCGGTGCCTTCATAAATGTCCAAAGCTTTGAAATCAAATACTACAGTGAGACGGTCAGCACGAGATGCCAAACTGAAGCAATGACAATAACTCACCCATGCTCTTAATGAGTTTGCCATCGGTATCCGTAAAATTGAACTGAAATGTGTTTACCACAGTTCGTTTGTTGGGATCTGACTCCTTGAGCTTGTTGCGTATTTTCTCAATGATCTCGTCACTTTTCATACTGCTGGAGCGTGATTGTGCGCAGTACAACTGAATCGCTTGAATGCAGTTGCTTGACTAATTCAAACATTGAGACCAATTGAAACGAAGACAACGGATTACCGCAGCCGTTCTCGTTGTGGCTTTGCATAATTCTTAATTAAAGTCAATTTGTTTGATAGAGACATGATTGACAATATTGATACAGGGCATGAGAAAATCTAAAGCAACGACTGGTCAAACGCAGTTAGTATTACAGTGCTGTTAAATAAAATACATATATTTGGATAGGTAAAATCTATTGCTACTAAATAAAACTTAGTATGCGAGCAGTTGATCAGCGCCTATTGAAACTAAGGCTTCCATAATTTTAGCAGTCCGTCTTCACTATAGCTGGCTAGCAGATTCTGATGCGGGTGATGTGTCAGGCCAATGACGTCTTTTTCGTGTACCTAAAAGCAAAGCAAATGCATAAAGCTAGTTACAAAGCGAGGCCAACGAAAATACTTACATTCAGGGTACGCTCCAGTTTGCCCGAGGAAACCGAGAAGCAATAGAGCACTTGATCTTCACCAGCACAGTAAATAAATTCGCCTCGGGGTGACAGGGTAGCTGAGATAAAGGCGCCTCCCTCGCGCTTACCCGATGAGAATGATCGAACAATTTGCCCCTGCATGTTCATTATGACAACTGTATTAGACCTATTGCAAACGATAAAGTGTTCCGGATTTTTGGGCAATATGAGCACAGTGTTAACAGCCAGTTCATTGCCCAAGGGCTTGTACGTAGCCACGCATTCCGTAGTCTTCAGTGACCAGACTTTAACGGTGCCATCAGAGGAAGCACTTAAAACGCTGTGGCCATCGGGTGTAAACGTGGTCTCATTGACAAATGACGTGTGACCCTTAAACTCCTTAAGCATTTTGCCAGACTTCAGGCCGTGCAAGCGCACGGTATAGTCAAAGGAGGCACTGAGCACTTGACTGTTGTCGCGAGAGAACTGTAAACAAGTAATGCCTTTGGTGTGCGCTTTTTCGAATTTGCGGAGACACTGGCCGGTAATGATGCGCCAAACCTTTATTTGGCCGTCCTGAGCCCCGGACGCAACCATTTCAGAGTCACGCGAGAAGGTTAGGGCCAGCACAGCTTGCTCCATCATCATGAACTGGTCCTGCGCCTGGTACTTTAAATCCTTACGTACTTTGCCCGTTGTAAAATTCCAAACTTCTAAAAAGCCATCTACGCTTCCTGTTATTAGATATTGTCCATCTGGTGAGAACTGTGCACACTCTACATGAGACTTTTCACCAAATTTGATTTGTCGAAACAGCTGCGTGGGATACATTTCCTCTTCTTGATCTCGCATGGCTGCCTTACCGCGGAATAAATCGATGGTAGTACCGGGTGGAAGAAGACCTTGATGCTGTTGCCACTTAAGCGCTTGGCCGAGCAACGCCAAGAGCCTGGACGAGGGCACCACGTGCACTTCACCGCTCAACTCCTGGGCAATAGCCGTTCGCCGCTTCTCTTTGCTGCTGCCTTCCGCATAAGCTTCGCGGGGATCGAAATACGCACGTTGCAACATATTCTCTGAGAGATAAACAGCATAAATAGGGTTTATGCATAGAAGAGGGTTGACACTCACCTAGATGTATATATCGCTCGGGCTCGTGCTGCTTTAACATGCTCATTGGGTCTGTTTGGCGGAGTAGTGAGCGAGCGGCACCCAACTCTCGCAGCTCTATCAATTCCAAAACAATTTGTTCATAGAGATTTAGCAATTTTTTGTCGGGTAACTTCAGGGATTGCGTTACTTTAAGCACAGTGTCCCAGTGGCCATTAGAGATATCTTGGACAAAGCCATCGACGCTGTCTACCGTATTAAGTGAAACTCCAGTTTCCTCCTGCAAAGCATCAGACTAGTATGAAGAGTTTAATAAATAAAATTCAGTCCTACCTGTAAGGTTTGGAGCGTTTTGAGCAGATTGGATTCTTTCAAGTATTGCTGGATTAGACGAATAACGCTGAAAGAGGTGTGTTTCTTCATCAGGTTATATAATGTGCAATTCTTTATACTTACTCTGCTGATTCAATTTCAATAGACATGTTTCGTTGTTAGCCGCTGTTATTTTATAAAATTTATTTGTTATTGTTTTGTTTTTCATAAAGAAAACGCGTCTTTTCGGTAAATGGATACTGAATCGTTTGGAACAAGTTCATTTGAACCATTAGTCGCTCATCAAATTGTCTCGTTCATTTTATTCATTCTGGCGCTTGTAACAGTTTGTTTACCTGTTATTAACAGCATGGGCTTATGTTTTTTTCGTAAAAAAGACAAACTAAAACGAAAACATGGATTTCAACTATTAAAACTGTTATTGAATGCAGTTATTTCTTGATACTAACTCAAAATACAATTTATGTAAAGGTGATTTAACGATATTCTTGTGGACTATATTTAATATCGATATATATCGGGTTCTCATTCAATAGCTCGTCCGTATGCCGCCAACAGCTGTTTGTTCTTCTTCTTCCCAGTCGCATTGGATCTTTTTGCATAACAATCATATTCTGAAATAGCGGATTCTATCAATTAAAATGTCTAAAGCAGCGGGGAAATTAAAATCATTAAAGAAAACAGTAGAGCGAGTAACACATACGACAAAACTAAAAACAAATATACCTGCTGGCATGGCAGCAGCAGGCCCGCCATTGGGTCCCATGTTAGGTCAGGTGAGCTCCTACTCAATATGTGTTTACCATTTAAATAATAAATGCATTTTGACAGCGAGCCATTAACATAGCCGCGTTTTGCAAGGACTTTAACACGAAAACTGCGGAAATGAAAGAGGGCATACCATTGCCATGTCGGATCTCAATGAACAGCGATCGCAGCTACGACTTGATCATACATCATCCGCCAGCCACATTTTTCCTTAAGCAAGCGGCCGGCATTCAGCGCGGCACAATGACTCCAGGACGAGAGGTTGCCGGAAAGATTACTCTAAAGCATTTGTACGAAATAGCGGCAATCAAGATACAAGATCCACCCAATGCAATGCTGACCATGCAAGTAAGTTGGTTATTAATATTTGTATCATTTTTTACATGGCTTCATTTTATTAGCAAATGTGTGAGATGCTCATTGGCATTGCACGAACTTGTGGAATAAAAGTCGTTCGCGACCTGGATCCCACGGAATATGCTCAATTTTTGGAGGAGCGTAAAGTTATTGTCGAGGATCAGCGACGTGAACTCCAGGAGAAACGCGAGGCTAAAATGTTGCGAACGGGCTAAATATATTATTATGAATTGTTAATATATATACATTTATTACTAAAACAAAACTACATCTATTCAATGCTTATACGCTTCCGATCCTTTGCGGCATTCTTTTTGCGTCGTTTCTCCAGATGTTTGTTGAGCTTTCCAGTATCTTTCAACTGCTCAAATTGAGCAACCAACTCCCTCGCACGCCTTTCCTCTGCAATGTAAATTGTTATTAGGTCGGGTTATTGCTTCATTTTTCTAAGCTTACGTTTTGTCACATAGTGTGGTTGGCGTCCCTCGTCGTGCGCCTTTTGAATCTCTTTGCGTTCCTCTCTTAATATGTTTTGCTTGATATGCCAGCGTTTATCCTCCACATTCTTATTAACGAGTCTTTGCATGGTGTGCTTTATTTTTAGTTTTTCTTCGTCATCCTGTACATTATCCAGACGTTTTTTCAGCTGGTCCACTTCCTTGTCGCGAATTTTCGTTACGAATCTATAGTTCTGCTTAAAACTATCAATGTCATAGGTGCCCGACTTCTCATCAAAACGCGGATCCCGTAGCTCAGTTTCTTTCTTGCGTTCCACACGCAACTCAGCGCCTAAGAAGGGCACTTGACGCTTTGAACTTATTTCCCTGGGTCGATTTTTGTTCAGTCGTTTGAGTTCTAATTTTGGTTTCGGCTGCTTACGCTTGACACTTTTGTTGCCAAGAACAGCTTCTTTGTAGACTTTTGCGCCCAGCTGTTCCTTGAGCTTCATTACCTCTTCAAAGGACATAGTCTTAAGGTCCTCGCGAACCGCACACTGTCGAAAAATCCAAATTTAATTAGAAATGTGTGAAAAATATTATGCAAGCTAAGTCACCTGTGTTTCGTCATCATCGCTAGTCGCACCGTGGTCAGAACCAGCTAAGGACTCGTTTGAAGATGCCATTTGGAAAGACCAATATTAGTTAATTTACAAGTTAATCAAATTTCACGTGTTTTGTTATTATTATGTCTATAGAGAGGAGTCAATTGATATATCGATATGTGATAGCTAAGCCAACAGTTCTATCGATAGTAACACGCTTAACACCCGATAGCGTTTGTTTACTCTTACTTTTTTATTTATCTGGCAATGCTGTGCAAGTCAAATCTTCCAATTGGATTAAATGGCGCCCAATTTAAGTTTTTGAAATCAATTGAGGAGCTAACTTAACGTATTTCGGACTAAAGAAATCAGAATCGACTTTCAACAGTTGGTCGCATGTTGTTCTCTCATTACCCGCTTTACTTGCTTCACGTGCAGAAAATAATTGACCTAACTCTCGCTAAATCAACGTAAACATCACTAAAATGCAGGGGGCAGCTTAATGGCAACCATAAGTTGGCTATCTAACTGGACATACCCACGTTTTTGATGGCCAAGGTTCAGGATTCTGACCCTCGCGACTTGTTTGCTTTGCATTTGTAGCCAGTCAAAGGTTGTGCAAGACAGACAGTTAAAGCTGTCAAATCACTAAACGGTCATGTGACTTTCAGGTGTATATATCTAGTGTGAGCTCGTGGTGCATGCCACGCGTGTGTTCAATTTCATTTAGCCAGTCATTGACAGGGCCGCATCTGAGCCAGAAGGCGCCCAATAGGAATCACCAATATTAGCTTTCACTATTATATTTCGAATATTTTTTCCAATTCAGAAGGTGGCAAATGAAAAATATTTGTAAAACTGCATTTTAAATAGTTTTTAAATTCTAGTCAATAACTTGCATTCAATGATTAAATATATTCAATGTTCCAGGTATCCCACTGGTATTATAATTAAGCACAGTGCTTGGCCTTTCCGCTGAAGTATTCGGATTTAGCGGGCAAGAGCCACGCGACCGTCGTCCATTCACCAATTACTCGTGTTTATGTATCGCGCTGTTCGCTGCGTTGTCCTTAATTTCCTAAAAAGCGTTTAAACATCTAATGAAAGCATTTGGCTTGCGATTTTTACTGTCTGTCAATTTCAGTTGCGTTTGGAGCTTCGCTGCGTGCGGTTCGTCTTGTCTTGTGTCGTCTTGTTGGTTGCTGCAACTAACTAGTTTAGTTAGTAGTTGGCAGCGTCGCTTGGAGACTATGCTGCCCAAGTGATCATGGCCAAAATAATATCAACGATTAAGGCGATCCTCACGCGCATCATATTCAGCGCCCATAGCCTGCTGGCCATTTGGCAGGTCACCACGTTTAAGAAGGATATCATTTATTGGACGCTATGTGGGCCACTGCTGCTGCTGCTGCTCGAGGGCATCTTCACCATAATGATCAAGAAGACGCAGGAGTGGCGCTGGTAAGTCGACAGATCCTTTGAGCTACGCATTCATTCAATCGCTTATGTGGTCTGGGGCAACGTAAACAAAAAATCGGCTGGAGCTGACGTCATGGTCGTTCGGCGGGGACTTTGATTTTCAATTAAAAGTGAAATCATGTGGTTAATGTGTGTGCAAGCAACCACCACGAACAGACAGACCATCATGACCACAACGACCACTCCTCCAGGCACCCACCCACGCGCCGTTGTAGTAAAAAACTTTAATGGAATTTCACTTTGGCACTAGATTGTTAGCTTGTGTCTTGTGCCAATTGTTTACCTTTCGGCGGTGCGGGGCGCATCACTTTGACTTGTTTGTTTTGGACATTCGCTTATGCGCCATCTCTTCTTTCCCTTCATCCGTTCATTCCCTTCATCCCTTCTCGCCTCTGCAGGTTCTGTCCCTCCGTCTTTCTCTACCTGAGCAGCATTGTGCCGGCCATTTGGTTGCTTGAATTGGATAAGATCGAGCGTCGCCTGCTGGTGATAAATGGCTCATTGGTCAATGCAAACGCCAGCAATGCCATCAATGACAGCAACGTGACCAGCAGCATCACGTCTACCAGCCCCACAAACAGCAGCGCAATGGCGCCAGTGGCTGATCTGTTGGATGATGCGGGGATCACATTGCCCGTCATTAGCCCAGATACTTGGACGACGCTCATCGAACAGTTTCTCATGCTTATCCTAATTGTGGGCCGCTGGCTGTTGCCCAAAGGCGACCTGACACGCGACCAGCTCAGCCAGCTGCTGTTGGTCTACATTGGCACTGCGGCGGACATCATCGAGTTCTTTGACTCCTACAAAGATGATTCCATTGCACGTATTGGATTTTTGGTATTTCTCACTCTGGGCATTTGGTCCTGGAGTCTGATGCAGTTTACGATTGTGCTATCAGCCACACGGGGCAGGCGACCGCGAGGCAGTGGCTCCCATCATAAGGAGGAGTAAGTGGAGATATCCAATCTAATCTGACAGCCCAGCCACTGACATTATATGTATATCTTGCAGACAGACGGACTGCTGCCAGAACTGCTGCTGTGGCATCGATGTCTGGGGTAAGCATCAGGCTGTGTGTGTGTACACAATTATATCCCAATGATTATCTCTTCTTCCCTCTTCCATAGGCATCGTGCTGAACGTCATTCTTCAGGATGCGCCCTTTCTCACCTTTCGCTTATTGATTATCTTTCAATACAAGATAATTAACTACATGAATGTGTTTTTTACCTGTAAGTCAGATCGTATTCAAAATGCCTTAGAGATTAGCTACAATTAGCAACGTTCTAGGCAAGAACTCCTTGGTGATTATACTCCAACTGTATCGCCTGTACGTGGTCAATGCTGAGTTCTGGAAGAATCGACGTGAGAGTCGCATGGCCAAGGCGCGTCAGTATCAATCCCGGAGGCGAGTGCACGATGCGGACCAGAACAGCATTTATATGATATCCAATGAACGTGGCGGCGATGTCAAAAAGAAGATTAAGAAGTGAGTGCTTAAGGGACAGAATATTGACAGATAAAATAGATATAAAGTAAACTTTAATCGAACCAGAGCCAAGGATAGAGACTTTGTGGAACCTGAAGCCAGCTACAGCAAAAAGAAGCGAGATAAAAAGGATAAGTAAGACGACGGCCTCAGAGCACAATAAAATAATAAAATAGTTAATTACATTTGTTTCGTTTCACGTAGAAAGAAACGCAAGCGTAAGGATACGGGCTACTCCACTGCCAGCTCACAGAATCTGTACTCCACGAAGGCCAGCAACAAGGATAAAAAGGGCAAGAAATCGAAGCGCAACTGCAGCAGCTCGCCGAGCGACTGCGATGCGATGAACGCTAAGAAACTGAAACGCGCTAAAAACGCCGAAAAGGCCGATAAGAAGTAGGCCACAATCGGGCAATCAAATCCAACATTTTGCTAATTTTTATTTTGTTAGAAAATCGCGCAAAATCGAGGCTGTTATTGAGGAGTCGAGCAGCTCAAGCAGCAGCAGCTCGGACTCCAGCAACTCCACACTGCCCAGCTATGAGGTGATTGATGAGAAGAAGTCGCGACGTCGCAAACATGGCCAGAGCAGCGACTCCAGCTCCAGCGACAGCAGCTCGGATTCGTCCTCATCATCTTCCTGAATGGGACATTGAATATTTGGACTAACGGCATTTGCACGCGGGATCCGCTAAATGTAACGTTAATGTAATTTTTGTAACAGCCAAAAGCAGATTTGTCTGCGACGCTGGTCAGAGAAGACTCAGGCGTCGCTTTTTTTTGGCATGCCCATTTGTAAGGTCAATTGTCATTTGTTAAAAACATATATTTTCATATGTTTGCATATATGTGTATATGCTAAAAAAAAAAACAATGAAAAGAAAAAGAAAAACGTAACCAAATTTAAATTAATAAACTACCAACCGCCTTGATTTTGAAGCAAGTTGACAGCCCCACATTGCAATAGACGCTCTCTTTGCTTTTAATTTAAGCATTACTCTCTCTCTCTCTCTCCCGCGCTCTTCGCCTGTGCTCTGAGCATCGAAAAGCTTGAGCCTAGCAACCGCGCCAGCTGCTTTTAACTTAGCGTAAAACTTTTTTGTTGACACTCAGAGTAAATGAACATGTGTGTGTGTGTGTGTTCGCGAGTATGAGCATGTGTGTATCTGCTCCCCATAGACGTATATGTGGTTTTTGTAATAACAAATAGTTGCTGTTGAGCGTCCGACCGCTGTGGACGCGCTGTTGCCGTCGTTTGTTTTCTGCTGCGGAAAAAGCTTTTTGTGCCCGTCAAGTTTAAATCTAGTGTGAGTGTGTGCTCTATTGTTGTTCCCATGTGTATATATAGATGTTGTTGTAGGTACCAATGTGTACGTAAGTTTTATAAACTATGCTAGCCCACAAATCTTATTCAAATCTTGCCAGAGCTCCCTAACAGCAGTTTCCTCCCTCACAAAATACAATAATAACAAAAGCAACAACAAAGTCGCGTGCTTGTTGCTGCTGGCTGCTATCGTAATACAACAACAACAATAGCAGCAAAAACAAAGAAACCGCAAAATATAATTTCTTGTTTAAGTAGTTGGGCAACAACAAAAAGAAACTGATAAAACAAAATAAAAATGATAATCAAACAGGTGTGAAATGCTAATTGAACTCTCCAAGTGGCCAAAATACACGAATTTGCAATTAAAGTTTGGAAACTCTTCTAAAAATATATAAAATGTAGCTGCAAATTTATTAAGAGTGGAAAATTGGTTGGCTGACCGAAGCTTGAATCGCAATCAAACACAATTTGTCATGCGTATATTGCCTATATAGTACATACATACATGCATACATGCATACATACATACATACATACATGTGAACATTGTATTTACAATGGCCGTGCGCTTCAACTGAGCAGTTGGCGCACACGCTGCTGGCTCTTCTATTTAACTGCCCTGCAGTGTGCCACAAAATAGTCGCATAGTGGAGTTATCCAGCTGTTCGGGGGCAAACAAATATCGTGTACACAAAACACGTTTCCACCTAGCACAACAACAATAATATACAGATATATATATATATATATATATATATATATATATATATAAGTATCTATATGTGTGCTGTATATGTAGTCAGCCCAGACCGATGATTATTTCATTTCTTGGGCTTCTGCTTGGAGCTTTGTGTCCGCTCATCTCAAGTTTTCGAAGGTTAAGGCGAATTTTCAGCCTGCTCACGCCCACGCCCTCGTCACTCGCGTGCCTGCCCTGTCTTAGCCAGAAACACTCATCAACAACCACTTGCTGCCCTATTATGGCATTTGCTAGCACACGCTGTGAAACTCTTTAGGCCCTAACCCGTATACCGTATGCCGTATGCCGGTTGATAGGGTTGATTTGGTAATATTGTTTTGCTTTGCTTAGCTGCAAGTGACAGCTGTTAGATTTCTCAGCTACACATTTCTTTTGTCTATGCGAAATATTGTAGTTAAGTCGATTAGGGAATTGATTGCTCGCACTGCTGTACATGCGGCATACTATTAGTGATATCATACGAGCTAACCGATTTAATCATGCCACCCATCATTTGACTAAAACCACTTCATTAACAATTCAGACACGGTCTTTTAGTGGCCCAAGGCTCTGCGGACTATGATTCTGTTCCTCATGGCAGCAAACAATATATATATATATATATATATATATTTATATATATATATATATATATATATATATATATATATATATATATATATATATATATATATATATTTATATATAAAAGCAAAAATGATTATGTTTGTCTTAGAATGTGGCCTGATGTTGTCTGATATAAATGAATGCTCATAGATACACGCTTCTGTGTGTACATAAATTTATATATTTCAATGCTCTCAGATTTTGCATAACTTGTTTAAGAATCTTTTTTAGTCAGGCAGCCAGCTCATATGTAAGAAAAAATTAACAGAAGTGAAATGGGTCTATAAATTTAAATATATAAATAAATAAATTATGAATATGTTTATATATAAGTACATAGGCATGTACATAGGTTTGTTGAAAGTGTTTCGATACTTCACTTTCTTTTCAATTGTGTTTTTTTTTCTGAACTGCTTAAAATATTTTTCAAAACTTAATTTACTTATTGTTTATGCTTATACAATATATTTAATAAAATTATAAATTTTTGGCTGTATATAATTTTACATATATAAGTATAAGTATATTAAATTGTCGTGATGCGATTATCTACGTCAACCTGTTCCTCACATTAACTGCTTAAATATATTTTTTGCTTATTTTCTTGGCTAATTAACCTTTATATTTACCCAGATATGGCCATGTATGTAAATATAAATATAACCAGCATCAAGTTATTTCGTTTAAAGATATCAAAAGTAAACCGAATAGTCTTTTGTCATTTTGTTGTCTCAAGTTTAGTTGACTCTTTAGTGACAATTGATTACAGTTTGAATTTGGACTTTAAATCGGTCGAATGGATTTCATTAAAGCAAATTAAAATCTAAATTGAGCTTTGTAATGGATCCATATATAAAATATACATATTGATGATGATGGCAGCGATGTTAACATAAATTTGTTTTTGTTTTTCGAGCAGTTACAGTCGATTGACCGCTCCTTGCTATTGAAAACAAATTATTGTGACGCGGGTCATAAAACAAAAATGTAGATCTATTTTTCGCACTTTCCAACTATCTGCTGTCAAGCGACGCATGATTATCTTGTTCAAACTCATGTGATTATCATTAGTTGGTTTTGTTGAGCGAACTCAAACTCGAGTTCCTCTTATAACAAACAATAAACAAGTAAGAACGCTGCAGTCGGGCGTTACCGACTGCGGAATACTCATTCACTGCCCAAACGCAACCAGCTCCATTTTCTGATTTGCCACGCCCCCAATTGGTATATACATATAATTTTTGACAAATCAATATAGGAGGTCAACAGTAAATTAATCATTAAATTTTGAGTTTCTAGCTCTAAAACTGTAGAAAATACCCGATTTGCGTAGATATATAATTGCCTCCATGGGCGTAGATATATCTGCCATATTTTACTGATCTTGGGTTGTCAACCCGAGTGTATGTTTCAAATTTCAACTCTCTAGCAGTTTAACTAACAGGGTTTCTGACATAGTACTGGAAAATGTATTTTCCGATTGCCACGCCCCTAGTGGGCGTATCGAGAAATGACTATATGCTCCAAATTTCAAGTCTCTAGTTTCAATGGCGGCAATATTGTTTGCGTTCATACGGACAGACGGACAGACAGCAAGACGGAGGTTGCACAAAACCAATATACTCATTTCACTTTCGTGAATGATTATAAAAATAAGCTCAACACGCCCTCCGGTATAGAATTCCACACACTTGAAATGTAGAATGTATATCGCGGTTTTAAGGCAGATGCAAGTTTCATAAGCTGTATTATGTGCAATTTAAGATTTTAATTATTATTATTTGATGTGCATACGTACTATATAAATGTATATAGTCATATTTATGAATCGAAATCGTCTGTCGTAATTAGAATCAGTCGAAATGTTTGAAAAAACTGAACTGAATTATGTCAGAGAATTGAGCTGCGGCGCTTAGATTCCGATTTGATTTTGTTCCAGTTTATTGCACAATCGACACCTGCCGTTGCGTGGGCGTCATTATGCGAGGCTGACTGAGTGGCAGGTGAACTTGTTGGCCATTCTAGCATGCAATCTCGCCTCACATATACTGTATAGTATGTATATCAGGCACACATTATGTGCGGCTCATGTGGCATATACATGTGACAATTCAATTACGATGTTAACTGGCTGATGGTTACGTTTCATGTTGCGTTGCCACCCAGTTTCCAGTTAATAAATTCTAGCAGCAGTTTGCTGGCGAGCGAATCAACTTTTGTGCAAAATTTCATTGAAAACAATTAGCTAACATAAAAAATGGAAAGAATAACAAAAGAAACAGTGATGACAGCGCAGCGTATATATTTATCATATATTTATTTAACCATCTGGAAGTGCAGTTGCCTAGTGGCCTTATTACGCCGTATTCTGCGATAAAAGAGAGCTAGAACAAAAAGTGAATGCAACTGTGACAGACTCTCGATAAAGAGACGCCGCGTTGTTCGGCTGCTGTACAAAGTCCACATAGCGTATGATTAATAATTTATACTGCACCCCGCTGGCAGCACTGTCGAATGGGGCAGAAGCTTTCACAACTGCTATATTCAGAACGAAGCAGCGCCACCCCAGTTCACCTCAACACCTTACACATAGCCTACAAATTTCGTGTGTTTATAATACAATTTATTTATATATTCATACATTTACGCCTATGTTAATCGTAACAATTTCAAATCCTAGTCAACTGCTGGTGCCATCAAATTATTCACACTGTGTAAAATCAAATTTGCCGATAAGTTCTGTGTTTAGTATGGAATATGTAGAATTTGTTTATGCACGCCTCGAACTACTCAACGAAAGCGAATGAAAATTGTCTTTTATTTAAGAAATAGCTACAAAACTGAATGCATTTGCATAACTAAATTACACAAAAGAAACTGCATTGCCTTCACCTGTCGTCTATATACTTATTACACAATATCATTGAAAATTCCCAACGATAAGCTTTTATTTATGCTGCTCATGAATGTAAGCCTTAGTATAGCTTGTAGACTGTATAAGTTTCAATTTGTTGTGCAAAGACCAACTGCAGTATAATTCCGCTTTATCAGTCTGCTTATCTGACTCAGTCATAAAATAAAGCCATGCACTTGAGATAGCCGATAATTGTCTACGTAGCGGTTCAAGTGCACTACAATTCTCGACTGCCAAAGTTCACGGACCCCAAATTAGATAAAGGGAAATTAGTGGACATGTAGATGGCTGAAGTCTTCTATTATGCGTCTACCCATTGATAATGGCATAATCGTCTTGATGCCAAGTAATTAATTAAAGTTCAACTCGTCAACGGGCAAGGCTGATGCCATGTGCCACCTGTGCTAATGGGTCAGTAGCACCGGTTTTATCAGCCAGTGGCAATACGCCAACCCTAAAAATAGAAAAATCAAAAAAGCTCGACTCTAAAATACCCTGTAGAAGACTGTGAACTTTTCAATATCCGTTTATTTGTTAATCATTTGTCGCACCACCCTCAATGGTATAGCGAAACGTGCTTGCGGTAATGCGCGCACTCAACAAAATACAAGTGTCTAAATAATACATAGAACCTAAGTGTCATTAACAAATATGTATTACATGTTAGAGTACAAATGTATGTGTTATCGGGAAGGGGAATTTAAGTTCTTCAAACTGTCTACACTCGAGAGAACAAAAAGTGAGAAAGACAGGCAGTGCGAAAGGGAGGGAGAGGGAGAAAGATACAGCGAGAGAGAGAGAGAGAGAAAGACACAGATAGTCAGGGAGAGATAAAGAGAGAGAGAGAGAGTGAAAGAGATGTGAAACATTTCTCGTTTAATTAAATAATTGTAGGGGAAAAAAACCAAAATCTTGATTTCCTAATGAAATTTATTTAATTTATTCAACACCCTTGCTGTATAAGATGTTCGTATGGATTAAAGTTATCAAAAAATATCTTAATACGATCAAAATGAACTGTAGGGTATTAAAATTTAATCAGCTAATGGGTAAAAGAAAGATATTTTCCAATTAGGCGCAACCAATCAATTCGCCAGAAATAAGTCGAGACAGCGATAAGAACCGATGAAACCTTTCAGTTCATATTGTTTCTTTCAATTGTTTATTTATAAAGCCAACATATGCCTGCAATTGTCTGCAGTTGATTGCAATTGACTTGTGTCTTTTGACGCACTGCAACTGGCACTCAATACACGATACTGGTGCTAGCCCCGTTTGAATGGCATTTGAGTTGTTTTCGTTCGTCACAACCACTCAGCAGAACCACTCAACCGCTGAGCCACGCGCGAACGTGGTGCGCACTAGCGGCTGTCGCGACTATTGCGACTATTGCGACTGTTGCGACTGTTGCCGCTGCTGCTGCTGGGCCTCGGCCTCGGCCGCCTGAAGGTGCCGGTCGCAGTTCTACTTTGATTTGCATTGTGCGCGGTTCTCGGTTCGCTCGTCAGCCCAAGTGAAACAAGTGTGTAAGTCGAGCTGTTTGGCCAGTGTAATTTAAATAGGGGTGGGCGGCTGATCCCCTGATCAGTTCAGATATTGCGATGCTTTCCCAGCTCAATGATGGCGTTTGTAATTACATTTCGCATGCAAATTCTAATGCAAATTGTATTGCAGTTGTGCTTTGTTAAGATGTACAGTTATTCGTGACGCTCTCTGTGGGCTATTAGTGCAATTTATAACAACAAAAGGTGCTGCAATAACAAAAGCCATTGTGCTGGACCTACACGAAACATGCTGACACACATGCAACACACATGTAGCTTTGCCCTTCTTTTTGTATCGTGGCACATGTAACGACCCTCAACTTGAATTTTTGCTGCTCGGCTGCGGCATGGGGCACGCGGCATAACAGTCAACGTAACACGCTTAGAATTTGTTGCCCTTATGGCAACTATTGTAGGTTATCTAATGGAAAATGCAGCAAGCGACGGCAAATGTGAGTGGCCAACCTGGCCAACTGGCTTACGGGTGGTATGAGTGACATTGTTGCATATGCAGTCTTAGTCAATAACTGTCATTATTTTAGCGAGCAATGGCAATTTCTTTTATAACAGAAGCTGTCATGATTGGTTTTCTTTATGATGAGAAAATAAAAGCGGCTTATGTTTATCAACCTGAGCTAAGATGACAAATGTCACTAGACGTAAAAAAAACCACTTCATTTAAATATTTTAATTTGTTTTTAACAGCAGCCATAAAGTCAACACTTGAATAAAAAATGTTTTATATAATTTCCAAGTATTTTCTATTGTAGATAGTTATCATATTAAATAGAGTTAATTGAAATATGATCTGTACTTACCACGTTGGTGTCGTTTGTGTTATCGAGCAACTTGAACATAGTAGGTGACTTGTTAGAATTGAACATGTCTTTTTAAATAAGCAAGCTGTTTCGGAATACTTAGACGAAATAAATCGTGAAAAGCTAGTTAACTGCTAGCAGCTCGTTTCACTCGACAGATTGTTCGCTTACATATTCGTGGCACACGAGTCGTATTCTTGTTTTGATGCAACCCCGCTCCGTGCTAGTGCGCTTATATTTTTAGACTGCCGAATGACACCTTCTTTTGAGTGGTAAACAAAGAGAGAAGACACGCGAGTGCAAAGTACTGATTGCACTAAGTGTGCAGCGCGGTGACATTGACATTGGCAGCCAGCTGGGTGCATATGATTAAAATTCAATTCAAATTTATTTGCAGTTTAGTGCGCAGCCCTTCACTGGCAACATGTTGAATCTGTGCTAATTGGCAGCAAGCCAGCAGTGCAGATTGAGGTGGCTATAGCTATAGCTAATAGAAAACATTAAAAAAAAAAATATGTCCACTAAAAGCGACACCCATAACAACATCAGTGCATTATGCAGCGCTGAATTACAAGTAAACGACAGTAACAACACACACATTCAACACAACACAGCCAACAATAACAACAACAACGAGTCTCCGTTTCACTCAATAGATGAGCATTACGTCTGCGACATTGCCATGATGAGCATTGCCGAGGAAGTTGACCAAATGACAGGTCAAGCCGCTGATCAGACGCTTGACAGTACAATCAGCAATGGCAACGACCTGGAAATTGATCGCCAGGAGGAGGAGCAGGCGATTAACCAGTTGGCGCGCTCATCCAGTGCCGGCGCCTTGATAGAACCGTAAGTATTTCCGCAATCTCTTCTGTTCATTTGCCATTGCTCAGCTCGTGTTTGTTTTCGTTTATGTGGCAGCCATAACAGCGGCAGCATGCGGGTTGTCCTTGGAGTCCTGGTGCGTCTGGTGCTGCCTTTGGCCAACGGTGTCGCCCGCGGCATTAAGGGCATACGCGATGTTCGCGTGATACGCGTGCTGCAGAATCTGACCTCTAGTCGCCAGGCGCTGACCAATCTGGTGGCTTTTGCCGCCAACACCTTGTCACTGAATCTATCTTCCGTACAAGGTTAGTACTTGAAATGCATAGCATTGCCTCAGTTACCCAATTATTCATTGGTTCATCATGCTCATACCGCAATTCACAGCTTTCTATATCAAATTCTTATCGCTCAACCCGCAATCTCTTTCATTGACAGTTTCCAATCGTCTGGGGCCGTTGCTCAATTTACTTAAATTGCGCAAGTCCCAAGATGGCTTGGAAATTCTGCCCGATACGCTGACCACACGTATACCGATCACACCCATACCACCTAATACGCCCACAACGCCCAGCACACCGTTGCAGGGACCGCCTATCTACAGTCTTCAGAGCTCAAGCTCCAGCTCCAGTTCCAGCTGTTGCACCCTCAATATACTTGCCGAACCGACGCCGGGCACACCCATACGCGCTGACATTGTGCTTGTGCATGGGCTGCACGGCTCGCTGGTGAACACGTGGCGGCAGGGTCTTTGGCAAAATGAACGCCATCCGGTGGAGTTCGATCGTCCGCCCCGGCCACCGGTGCGTCCACCCAAGCGACCCCGTTATTCACGCAGCGCCGCAATACATCCAGCGCCTCGAGAGAAGCGCGCCAAGTTCGCTTCCTGCAATCGCACCCTAGATACTGATGCAGCTATTGGAGATGGGGCCTGGCAGCGCGCAGCAGTGCAACAAACGACTGAGCAACATCCCTGTAATGCTTCCGAAAATAATGACATTGCCGAAGAGTGAGTAGAAATTAATAACAAAGTTTTTTATTTTTGAAAATTCACTTATTCATGATCTTCACACAGTTATGCCTATGTTTGTGGGGAGCCCGAGGACATTCAAATATGTGAAGGCATTGAGTACAGCTTCCCAACATTCCGTCTGCGCATGCACGACAATAGCCAAGTGTTGCCGGTCGAGCTAGAGTCCATGCTGCAGGCCGAGAAAAACAACAGCGCCAGCCAGGACAGTTCGCAAACCTCCACGACGCGAAAGTCGACCAGCAAAAGCAAAAAGAAACCATCCGCCAATGATCCCAACTACTCCAAGTGCTGGCCCGGAGACTGGCTGCCGTTAGACTGTCCGGGCGTTAGAGTCATAGCTCTCAACTATACAACAGATCCCTATCTGTGGCGTCCGCTTTGGAAGACTAAAGAACCGCGCTCCAGCCTGAT
This sequence comes from Drosophila leonis, assembly GCA_035045365.1. Taxonomy (NCBI): domain Eukaryota; kingdom Metazoa; phylum Arthropoda; class Insecta; order Diptera; family Drosophilidae; genus Drosophila; species Drosophila leonis. The sequence continues at coordinate 3,142,853 of JAWNPC010000896.1, forward strand.
TCAACGTTCACGCGAAATGGCCGAACTGCTCATGCAGCATCGCGTTGGCCACGGACATCCCATCATCTATGTAGGCCACTCGAAAGGAGGCCTGTTCATCAAGCAGCTGCTCGTTGATGCTTGGGAGTGCGGTCGGCCAGCCATGAGACCGCTCTGGCAGTCTGCCCGTGGCTGTTTCTTCTACTCGGTGCCGCATCGTGGCTCCCATTTGGCTTCGATCAAAGCGCCGCTGCTATCGCGCTCCGTAGAACTGCTGGAGATAGAAAAAAGTATGTCGGAACTATACTATTCTAATACACCAGTTCTATATGCTTTTATTTGATAGATAACAAGTATCTGCTGGATTTGCATCGACGTTTTGCTGGCCTCTATCACTTGGGTCATTTGAAAATTGAGGTTTTCAGTTTTGTAGAAACAGCTCTGACGCTTATGTCAGTGCTCTATTTACGAATTGTGGGCGTGGATTCAGCCGGTAAGCTTCGCTAGTTGTTTAGCTAATCACAAATATTAGAATTAAACTATTTTCCAACACATTAAACAGATCCGGGTTTCGGAGAAGTATGCGGCATACGGCTGGATCATCGCGAGATCTGCAAGCCGCGCAGTCGGGATTGCATTCTGTACAAAGAATTGGTGAAAATGATAAAAAAGGTGTGCTGAGCCGCCCGTCAATTAGCATTAGCCATATTAGCCACATGCAGCAGGACCTCAATGAATTGGAATCGATATGTGAATAGGCTTACAACTATAAGTTGCTCCATAATTATGCGTACCTAAGCGTTTTTTCTTGTAATGGTGCATAGCATATCATAGTTTATTGTATTTTATGTTTGTTTTTGAATTCAATCTTAACTAATTCAAGGGAAATTTGACTTAAATTTGATATTCTTGTCCTTTTTTTTGGAATTATTCGCGTTTGAAATATAGAGTTAAGTAGATTTTATCACTCATTGTCATTGATTGTGTCTCGGGTACATTATTTATAGCTTGACAAAGCGAAAGGTTAGTTTTAAAGATTTTCTCATTTAATCAGACACTCAAGAAGATGCGTTTAAGCATGCCATTTAGCACGTAAAGTAAATCATATATATAACCATAAATATAAATATATATGTAGATTATGGCAAGTTTTGCGATTTTGCATTGTTCAGTTAGTTGTGATGTGATCATATATTAATAGTACTGTACAGGTATCTACCACATACCATAGCCCGGAGAAAGCTCTATATATGGAAGAATATTTATATATTTATACAACTTTGTTAAAATTGATAATGTTGTATATTTGTGTAAAAGGACAAAACTGTTAAACGTTACCATCGAATTAAACTGAATGGACATGGATAATGATATTATGTCCATTTGATATTTTATACAAACCTGTTAAGTACTGAGAGCTACTAAAGATTTACAACTAAGAAAATTATATTGTATATACTTACTAATAAAAGTACGTTTAACGTTTACAGTTAATAAAAATGCAAATTGTATTAATTCTTTTGTTGTCATAACTTAGTTTTAATATGGTTTTCTTTTCTTTCCAATAGTAAGGAGTGCTTTTCTAGCGTTCTTCACCTTTTCACGTATATATTTATATATATAGCATAATCATCGTTACATATTATTAGACTCTGTAGCCGCGCTAATTTCTGGTTGGTATGTCAATTTACTGGCACCGAAAACATTAACACGATCATACGTATATATATATAATATATTATATGTACTATATATTTATTACATATATCTCGCATATTTGCCAGCTGAGTTTCCACATCTAATACAATAATATTTCAGTAGCATATACAATGTATATAAATTACATAAAAAATACATTCGATTCCGTTTTAAATTTTTATCTTTCGTCCGATTTCTGTTCCGAATTTAAGCAATTTAGCATTAAATATAAATTTCAGATGGGGCAACCAACTAAATACAATACATATAATATAGTTACAATTTAATTTCCTCTCCACTAATGAGGTATACACAATGAGAACTTAAGACCCAAACTAAAATTACGTATAGAACATGCTTAGTTCAAATAATGATTAGGATCAGCATTATCAAAGAGTTAAGAACATAATTTCCTTACAATTTTAGTGGACTCTCTCTTAGTTATTGATTTTTATTGGTTTCGCTTTAGCCAAAGACATCTATGTAAAAGTCGTAATATTTTGCATTTTTATGCCATCGAATAATTATTTTCATATTTTTATTTTTTTTATTTTATTGTTTTTGCGCTTAAATATTTTAAACATTTATCACATCCACTTACACAGCGATCACAATCGCAGTTATTAATTTTATAATTTCACATTCTTAGCATGTTTTTTTCTTTCTCTTTTGTTTTTGTTTTAATGTATTTCTTAAGAGCTATCGTACTTTTATATATTGTTTCAATTAAATACATTTATTTTGCCTTTTGCTGCATAATATTTTTGTTTTCGTACATTTAACTTTTGTTTAAAATTTTCTTTTGTTTTTAGGAATTTTGAGTTCATTTACGGAATATTTTTAGCTTGATTTAAATGCGATCATCAAAAATTGATTTATTTGAATGTTGTTTTACTGAGCCTTTTATTATTTATCTTAAATGTTGTTTGACGGAACACCTTTGAAGTTTAGTACAATGTGCTAAGACCTATGTTTATATTGTATCAGTTGATTCCAAATGCAGTTGAAATGCCAATTTCGTGGCCTATTTCAATATGAACACAATTTGAATTGGTAGCTATTGTTGGCAACGTGTGGTATGTGCGCCCCAAGACTGGATCTTCGGGAAATTTGGAAGGAAACGAGGAAACGAATTGCTATGTTTTCGTAATGAAGCACATATACCTCTGTGGAAGCCACATATTGTAATTTATTTACTGTTTCTATGCATATTATTTTTCATTTCCAATGGGAAAGGTACTATTGTTTGTAGTTTTTGTTTAGCTTTGTTTGGTTGGTTTTATGTTGACGGGTTTGTTTATGGTTTAAATATGTGTTATTACACTTAGATCTAAATACGTATACAGTTACAGTTCTTAAACACATTCTTTTAATATGGAATCGTACATATATCGTTTACTTGAATTTGCGTGCTTAATTTAACTTTTTGTCTACTTGTTTTCTTTCATTCTTTTTTTTTTTTGGATTTCATTCAGTAATATAATTTGATGCATATAGTCTAGTTAAATACTTCTATGGAAATGGAATGTCTGCGTGTTTGGCTATGTGACAATGTGTGTGTGTGCGCGCGTATCTATGTATTTTATAACAATTTTCACATCGGCTTTTGAACATTGAACAACAATTCACAAAATACATATTATAGATGAGCTCATTTTAAGTTCTGCGCTTAATGTTAAATACATCTTATATAACTTTCAATGCCTATAGAAATATAATATCTGATGTTGTGTGTGTGTGTGGTGTGTGGTGTGTGGTGTGTGGTGTATGTGTGTGACATAGCTAGAGGTTTACTTGTTTGTACGAACTAGGTACAGTCGGTAATTGGGATAGACTCGTTCAATACGCCTGCGGTACATTTGAAATGCGTGTGAGGCATTAACAAAAGGCTATTTAAATAGAATCGAAATGCAATATGCGTGTTTGTTTGTTTTCTGTTCCGGTGCTGGAAATGAGCGCTGAACGAAATGCAAAATGAATATAATCAGGTACATTTGATATATCGGTTAAACAAAAATTAAAAAAATAATAAACAAACAAATGAATGAAAAATGTTCAAACAAAACGCAAAATGCAGCAATTAAAATGCGAAAATTAAATATTTTACTTAAATATGAATGGAAATATTTATATAGGTAATTATTTGCAGTAAATCGATATGAACACTATTGTGACTATTGTGAGTGTGAGTTATATATATATATATATATATATATATATATATATGTGTGTGTGTGTGTGAGCTGGGCTATTGCATTTGCTTGGTTTTTGGCTATGTGTGTTGTAATAGAATACTACGGCAGTTAAATAAATTCATATTAGAGAACGTTTACTACAAATTAAAATAATAATTATATTTAGCCTCAATTAACAAAAGAAAACAAACAAAAACTAAACAAGTTTAAAAACGTTCATGTGCTTAAAATTAAAGTAAATATGCGTTAATATATATGTATGTATATATGTATATAAATATGCTGCTTATGTACTTAGGTTCTTGTATATTATCATATTCTCATGGTTCAACTTTAGCTTTCGTAGATAAAGATAAAGATAAATAAATACATTTATAAAATGTACTTCATATAACTAAGCATATATTTATGTGTCCTTATACTGAGCTAATGCAAATATAGGGATCCACAATGTTTGGAATGTTTCGAGCTGCGAATGTGTAATTGTGTGTGTGTGTATGTGTGTGAAGTGTATGTGTAGTAGTAGCTTCATGGAATACTTTTGCTTGGCGAGGCAACGACGACAATGGCAGGTATTCAGGTTCAGCCATTTGGATCGACTTGGGCACGACGATTCAGGGCCGTAGACGCTGGCCACGCCTGTTTGGCCATTGTCGTCGTCTTTTTGCTCTTAACGCCCACAGAGTGAGTCTGTGGCCCGTTGACAGGAACTATGGATGCAGAAGGATACTGTTGTGGCATCGGCGGTGGCGGCTGCTGCTGCTGCTGCTGCACAACAGTTGACTTCTGGTTGCTGCTGCTGCTGTTATTGTTGTTGCTAAATTGGCTTTTGCTCGGCATTTGCTTTGTCATTTCGGCGGGCAACTTGAAACCGTTTGTGAGACTAGCACACGCGTACTCGTGCTCCGATGTCGGCGTCAGCGTCGCTGCCGATTCCTCTTCGGCCAGCAGGCAGATGCCATCATTGGAATTCGAGTGCCGCGCAAAATTTGTATGGAATTGCTTCTTGCTGCCGTTGCTAGTGCTGCTGGCGCTGCTGCTGCTCAAGCTGCCACTGCGTCGGCCCAGGCCCGGCACTGTGGCCACTAGCGGCAGCGAGTTGGGCGGCACTGCCACCTCAAGACCGCCATCGCTGTTCTTTGAGGAACTTTGCTTGTGAGTGGCATTCGAGTTGGTGCTGCAGCTTGCCTGCAGCGCTACTGCATTGGGTGGCGTATGGCGATAGGGTATGTAGAAGGCCTTTGCCTCTTGGAGCATGGCATCCTGCACAGTTTTACGCTCCGGCGAAGCAGCGCACAGTGGCAGCTGTGATAGATTGTGCACGCCCGCAATGGTCAGCTCCAGTTGTGCTTCCTGATCCGGACGCCGTGTCGCCATTCCGTTGCCGTTGCCATTCGGCAACGTTGCAGCAGTCGCTGCGCTTGTCTGATACTCCAGCGTGCGCTCCGGCAGCAGCTCGATGTGATACCGGGAGCGTGGAATCAGTGTCTGCATTTCGTGACAGTCTTGCTGCATTGTGTTGCCACTGAGGCCACCAGCACTGTCACCTGGAATGCCCGACGCACTGCTCAGATTTCCGAAATTGATGTCTGTGGGCGGGGTTAAATGCGTAGGCCCCGGGGCGCGTGCCTTAAAGCGACGCCTCTGAAATATGATGAAGAGCGCAAAGCCGAAAACACAAAGCATCGACAGCAGCGAACCAATGGCGATGCCGCTATAGACCTCATGATTCGAGGAGTTCTGTACCGTTTCCAGGATGTGATGATTGATCAAATCAAAGAACATGGGCGCACCAACGCCCGTTTCACCAACAACACGCACGGCCACATGAATCTTGTCTGTTTCCGAAACATTGGGGAACTGCAAAACAAAACATGATAAAGTTACAAAAGAACGGGAAAAGTGCCAACAAAATTTTAGATTTTTTTAGCTTATCCTCTTTCTCATAGATACACCTATTTCAAAAGTAATTTAGAGGATAAATTAAAGTCCTCTGCCTTACCTTATAGAAACAAGGGCGACACTCTAGTACATTTGCCTCGTGTGTGACATTGCCCAAAGTCCAGAGTATATTATAGTGATGGACACGTCCATTGGGATGCAGTGGTGGCTCCCATATAAGCTTGAGGCCATTGTGCTTGACCACGCGCGAGTTGCTAATAGTGCCGGGCGCTAAATGATATGAGTAAACAATGACAAATCACAAACATTACATAGAGAATAGCGCTTAGGCTTACGGTCTGGCAGTGTCTGCACGTCCATTTCGCCATAGAAGATTTGCGGCTTGCAGTTGTAGAAATGGAAATTGTAGCGTTCGTTGGCACTGAGGCCTGAGACGAGCAGCACCGAATTGACAATGGTGCGCTCTTTGCATTTGGGCTCTTGTTTGCGCAGCGGCAACTGAACGTGCAGGTGGCACTCGTAGACGCAGGTGTCATTGAGGCTGTCCAGGAACTGAAAGGCCAGCATACGTGACTCCACGGTTATCAGGCGAAAGGACATGTTGGCCTGATCAGATGTGCCGTTCTCGATCTACAGCGAACAGAGATAGAGTGAGAGAAATAGAGACTTTAGAGCATGCAAAGGGAAATCGACACGGCTCAGATGCCAAGGTAAGTCATTGCAACTTGCCACTACAGTACAGTCTACTCACAATCTTCCACTGTACATAGCGAAAGTCCTGGGCGAGATACTCGTTCTCGCTGGTAATGATAAGAACACGCATCTTTATGCGACTAAAGTGATGCAAGAGCAGGCCCGTGACATTGGCATCCACCACCAGACTAAAGATGTCCTCTTCTATTTCGAGTGCAAGATCGTCCACCTCGTTGTCCAGCACTTCGTGCTCTGCATTACGCAGCACTGTGGCAGCAGCCGACTGATTGAGCGGCCGAATGATGGTCAATTGGCGACGCACCTCGTCTGCATTCTCCTCCACGGACGTGACAGTGCCATGCAGTGGTCCATCCAGTAGTTGAGAGGGATGCGGATGTGTGTGATTGATGGAGAACTGCAGTATAAAGTACTTTTTGTTGTCCAACTCCGCCTGCGACCACTTCACAAAGGTATCGTTGCCCAGATGTACCAGCCGCAGCAGCACTATGTTAAAGACAAATGCGATTAACTTCCAAGTTGGATTAGCTTCAAACACAAAATTAACTTACAGCCTTGGGTGCAGCAAACAACAGCCGGACTGCGCAGCGAACTAATCATCATCTGCTGTGGCACTATACTGCCAGAGCGCACCTCTGAGGTTGGCAAGAGAAATCGTGTGATTAACGCAAAAGGACGATAGATGGGCAGACCAGTTGAGATCACCACAAACGAGGTGTGATTCAGTTTCATGGGCGCAAACGAGCTCCACTGATGCGGATTGCTGCGCACAATGTGCACCACGAACATGGACTGCAATGAACAACATCGAATTAGCAAATAAAACTCACATGTTGCAAATGGGTGACAAATTACCTCCAAGGTGCGGCTGTCAAAGGTGACATTGATGGTGTGAAAGCTGTGCGGATAACAGCGTATATTCTGCAGTGGATTCGGCTGCTCTAGCTGGTGCTTGAAACGCATCTCGCCAGTGACGGAATCCTCGCCAGCTACATTGCGCGCGAAGCACTGATAGATGCCCTCCTCCTCCGGATCGAAGGAGTGTATATACAGCTGGTTGCCACTGATGTAGCGTGTATAGGAACTGTTGAGCGGGGCTCCGTTGTGGTACCAGCTGAGACTTGGCTCCGGATTGCCCTCAGCGCGGCAGCTCAGTGTTGTCGACAAACTGATATAGCCCAGCTCCACGGGCAGTGTGCTAACTATTCTCGGCGGAATGGTAACTACCACCCGAAACGTCTGCCTGTCTGAGGGCGTGGTGCACATGTAGTATCCCTCATGCCGGGCCATGCTAGCGTTGGTTATTTCCAGCGTCATGCTATTGTTACTCAGCTGGGACAGGGAGTTGTTGGGATGCTCCAGCCACCATTCGATGGGTACATAGTCCTCCATGGCGTGGCACTGTAGCTGAAGCGATCCTCCTGTGGGCACAAACAGTGTGGCATTCTGGAAGGCAGGCAACAGATGCGTTGTCGCTGAGGCCAACATTTGTGGAACGCTGGCATTTGGCTCGACACGCACCAGCCACACGAACTGACGATGTGTCCTGCTGGCATACTGGTTCTTGGCCACGCATCTGCAAAGTATAATATTTCACACACATTAATTGGCATGGACAGTGCACACAATTATGCCAGTCACTCGGCCAGTGCATGGTGTTAATTAATGCACTGAGTCGACTTGACTTAAACAGAGAGACTCCAGAAGGGTTGCTGATGAATTGATGGATTGTGGCTAAGGTGTTGATATGCAACAACAGTAGCAATAGCCAATTATCTTTTGCACCTCAAAGCAAATGAGATGCAGCTAGAGTCTGTACAAGAAATACGATTTGGCTGAACAAATACAAACAAACACGAACAGCATATGTTGAGCAAAGCAACGCAACGGATTCGTGCGTGTCGAAACATATTTGATTTCAATTTGACACGATTACGCATCTAAATTTAATGTATCTGCTCAACATATTGCTATACTCAGAACTAAGCTTACTTGTATTTTCCAGCCTGTTCCTGTCTCACTTTTCGTACGATAAGCGTGCCGTTGCTCAGGATAAAAGCGCTGTGAGAAATGAAAGAGAGAAACAAATTGAAAAAATATATTAATGACGGCTGTCAATTGACATCCAAACTCAAGCATGCCAAGCGTTATTGAAGCCACCAAATCAGCAAATGGCATTCTAGAGGAGCAGGTTTGATCAAGCTCCAGCCGCTGCGCGTTCGGTGTCCAAACACTGATCTTTACTCGCCTGCTATCATTCGCCAAGGAGTCGTTGCCAAAGTACCAGCTGATGCGGGCAGCGGGCACACTGAGAAAAGGACAGCCAAGCACAAGGGTACGCTGGGCCTGGACACTTATGTTGGCGCTCTGTTGTTGGCCAAGAATAAGACGTTTCAGCACTGTAAGAATGATGTGGATCAATAGTGTAAAGTAGATTGTTATCTGAGTTAGACGTACCTGGATATTCAACCGTGATGCTGTCGGATATTACTTTCATATCATCCGACTCAAGCAGACAATGATAAACGCCGCTGATGCGTTCGTTGGGCGGCAGACGTAGCGTTCCATTCTTATAGATGAAGAACTGATTGTTGCGTATGGCCAAATGTTCAATAGCCTCACCGTTGCGATACCAGCTGCAGTAAATGGGAGCGCCGTCTACAGCAAAAGAGGTCAATCAACCAAAGCCTTACAGTAAGAGCAAAGTGCCTCGTTAACTTACCCTGATAGTAGTCATAAGGATTTATGATTGGGTTGCAGTGCAGTAAATGGGTTTCATTTGGATTGGTTATGGTCAGTCTTGTGACGACGTGCTTCTTGATCTGTATATACGGCCTTGATATTGTTGAGTTTTTCGATTGTGTAGCGGCAGCAACTGAAAAACAAATAAAGAGCTTGAGTTGAAAATAGTGTCACAGAATGTCTAGTACACTTTGCCACAAGCAATAAACAAAGCAAAAAAATAAATAAATAAATACATTTTAAGAAAGTTGATATTCTTTTTTGTGGCTCGGTTGTTATCTATTAGCTCATTTAAAAATATCACGATGTTCACTTAGCAATGCCCTTAAATGGTTTGCTTCTCGGTGAATCGTTGGCAAATATGCCAAAAGGCAAAACTCCGCTCTGGGCGCGAGTTTTAATATTTGTGGTGCCATTGATGGCGCTGGGGATTTTGACTGTGATTATGTGGTACGCGTTGAAGCCATTCCGTTAATTAATTTCTTTGCTTTTGGCTATGCATTGCGTTCCTGTCGTGTTTCCAGGCAAGTAGCACTCGCAGTGCGTATACTTAATATTGCATAATAGTACATCCCTCTTATGTAGCATAGCAACTGGCATTTGCATACGACTGCTATCGTCGCAACATGACACTCACTACCTGCAATAAGTTCTCTCGGTGGCTGATGCATTCTGAATGCATTCCCAGTGTCAGAGCTAAAGTGGCCGTTGAAAAATGGTGGCAAGGAAAGCATTGGTTGCATCTCCAACAATAACAAATCGCCAAACATTAGTCAAATGCGTTGAAATTTATGCTAAAAATGCAATCAACTAGCGTTCCGCTCTAGCTATGGCCACCCAAGTGGCAGCCACTCTGCCACTCTGCCACTCAGCCACAGTGCGCACTCACTTGTGGCCAACTGGGCTAACGAGCCGTTTGTAACTGGGAAGACGACTGCATTGCTGAGTTCTAGGGAACTGTGAATTTGTTCAGTGTTTGATAAATGTAGTGAAATAAATAAGATAATTGCTACACAACTGAAAATATGGCCAGGGCTTTGATCAAAATGCGAGTGGCCATGCAGCCCGTTGATATGTTGCATGTTTCTACGCAATGTGTTGCAATTTTTATTGCCGTAATTACACGCAATGCACATGCGGCAATTTGACGCATGAAAATTCCTTGGACTTGCCAATGTAATGGCTAAAACAAGCAAATGCCATATCAGCAGCAGCAGCAGTAGCAGCAGCAGCGCTAAATGCGCCAACTTTACAGCACATGCAGCTAAATAGGTTGAGGGCAGCGGAGGCGTGGCTTTGCATGTGCAACCAAAACGTAATTGTTATGGCATAATTGTTTCAATGGCAGGGCGTTAAATCGCACTTTAGAAACTGCTGCCCCGCAGTGAATAGTCAAAGTTCAGCAAATACGTGTATACCCTTAGCGATGGTATTTTACTTTTGTCATAAAATATGTAATGTTTTGTAGAAGACATCAAAGTACAAGCAGCCGCGAGAATAAACCAAAATAAAAATGTATACAATGGTAAATCTTATTTACGATTTCAAAACGATCTTTGATCAGATTGTATGACTTAACTGGGTTCGTTGCGAAAAAGACATTCGCATATATGCGGACAATATATGAAATTCGATAGAAAGTGTCGACTATCGTCTCTATATCTAATTGCTTATAAATGAAAAAGAAGTTTTTGTGTCGTGTGCTGGAAGCAGGCGGACGTTTTATGGTCAAGCTCGAATTATCGATCGATATAATTATTAATCAATAATTATAAAAAGGGATTTGTTAACAAATATATATGCTATAACTTTCATAAATAAATAAATCAAAAATTAAATTTTTTTGCTTTTAGAAATAATAAATAAAATATTTTTGAAAAGCTCTGCTTATTAAATTATGTCCTGACCTTTTAGGTTTTCTTTGTGTGATGTAAGTATGTACCAACTTCGGTCATACGTTGCTGTTCTCTTTAGATTTTCCTACACCCTTCTATTCTTTTGCTTTTCTTTTCTTTTTTTGGTCTGTCATTACCTTTCACACCTACTGCCATTTATCATACCTGAAATAGGCGATGTCAACAGCAGAGCGCCAAGAGTCATTAGCAGCCCAGTCGAAAGTTAAATGTGTGTAATATTGAATTTAAATAGCAGCAGTTAGATTCAACTAGCAGTCAAGTGCAGCATTTGCAGTTCTCTTTCGAAATCATTTATTTGGATGGTATCTAGATGCTAGCTATCAGCGGGACAAGCAATTTTCGTGCTACCAATTGGCAGCCATAGCTCAACAGCTCGCAACAAGATGGACCATCTCAGTGATTGAACTGTCATGACAGTCAGCTTTTGTGAGTCGATCGACCCTACCGTTATTTGCAATCTTCAATATAATTTCAGCTCATTTATTTTATAATCTGCTCCGCATCTGGGCAAAGCTAAGGCCAAAGCAATGCAATAATTCTTAGAGTCGCAGTGCAAGTCAACTCACTGGGCAAGAATGTTTCTCAGAATCGTGCTTGAATGCTGTTTGACAACAACTACACACACACACACATGTATACATTTAACATCAAGTTACTAAGTTGTAGCAAGTTGCAAGTCAATGTTGGACGCTGTCGGTTTGGTGGGGGCAGCTAACACAAATTTGCATAGTTGAACGCACGTCGACGGCGGCAGCGCATTCCATGCAGCAACTGTTGCTGCAGTCAATGATGAATGCAACTGCAACTGCAACAGCAGCAGCAGCGGCGGCGGCACATAAATTGCTGATTTGCTGCGCAGCGTTGCGCTTATCAAACGGCAACATCTTGTGCATAGATAAGTGAGGCCTGGCAACGGCTTTGAGCGGCGATGGCAACGACAACGCCAGCATTTTGCTTCCCTCAATGGAATTTCACAAATTCAAATTGCCTGGCATCCTTTTAATGCCCCAGCAACTACAGAAGCAGCAGCAGCAACAACAGCAGCAGCACCAGCACCAGCAGCTCCCAGTTGCAGTTAGCGCGCACCAGATTCAGATTCAGGCAGAGATTCAGATTCCGATTCAAGTCCAGGCTCAGCTGCAACGCGGCCGGCACAGCTGTTGGCACACTTTTGCGGCGGCACCATGGCAACATTTTATGCAAAATGCAGCGCACATGAGAGATAATTTATCGCCTAATGACGTGCTGTTCTAAGGTTGCCCCACGTTGCTATGAAATGCGGCAATAAAACGCAGCAGCAAACACAAAAAAAAATAGCATCAGACAAAAATAAAATAAAAGCAAAATAAAATTAAGATGAAGTTTTAATGCCACCAGGAGCACGGGAGCACAGCTTACAGCAACTATGCCGCTTGCCGCTTGCCACTTACAGCTGCGCCCTCGACCACCTACTCCACAATTGTGCAACTGCACAAGCCTAACACAACGAACTCTAGCCGCCTGTCGCTTTAGGGGCGCTCAACGAGAATTTATGAATGTGCAAATGTATACGACAATTTCGCGCATAAATGTAAGCTAGCTGCCTAGTTGCCCCACTCCCAATCCGACTCCCGCACAGCAGAGCAGCAATAGTACAAACTGCTGCACACCCACCGCAGCTTGGCCAAGGAGGAGAACTGGCGGGGGCATCGCATCGCATCGCATGGCAATCGAAGATGCGTGTGCACATTCCATAGCATTCCGCACAAGCATGTGGGAAGTTCCACGGTTGCACTGCAAGTATCTTGTATCTCAAGTTGCAGCCGCATCTATTGATTGCCTGCACCACACAGTTCATTGGCGGCGCCCGCTCGCACTCTTTACTCTCTCCTCTCTCTCTCTCTCTCTCTCTCTTTCTTTCTCTCTCTCTATTTGCCAGTGCCCACATTTTGCAGTTTGAGAATTGTCTTGCATGGCCGGGCTTGCAATTGAAGTCGCCTGGTTGCCACTGCCTTCTGCCTGCAGCGGCTTACAGTGTATTAACACCCTAGCAAGGGTATTAAACAATGTTGATCACACTTGCAGCTGCTTTAACTGTGGTCTGAGATACAGTGCCACTATACACATAAGATAAGATTGATAAGAACAAAGAACTATGTTTGTCAATAGACCAAGGCAGCATCTATCTTTTCGCAGTTACAACATTTAATTTTTTAGTTAAATTAGACATAAAATGTTTGGGAAGTTGTGTTAGCCAAACAGGCAAAAAATTAACAGCTATACATCTTCGAATGCTCTAGTCTAACACATCTTTCTCATACTCACTTAAATCCCAATCAAGTCGAATTTTAGAGCTATGCAGAAGGGTATTGAATATTCGGCAATTGATGTCAAGTTTTGCTTTCCTGTTTTTGCTGCGGGCATCTACGATAGTTGCCGTCGCTTATTTATTTAGGTTAGCAGCTCAAATAGTTTTACGTGCGTTTTTCAATGCAATTTCCAAATGCCGCGAGAAATTTATGAGAAAGTCTCTGGTACACCCACCCCATTGTAACTTCTGGTGTATAATGCCCATTGTTTGCCTAGTGCCTTTTGCCTGGCAGCTCAATTGATTACTTCTGTCTGCGTGTGTGTGTTTGTGTGTGTGTGTGTGTGTGTGTGTGTGTGTGTGTGTGTGTGTGTATGCGTGTGCGTGTGTGGAGTGTGTAATTGAGTGGTTGAGAATGCTCGAAATTTTGCTAGCAGCGCTGCGAGAACTAGTTAAAAGCGCTTACCCAACAGACACACATAAGCTAAGCAAACCCACCCGAACAATCCCGGAGGCCACCACGAACGCCACCGCCACATATCCATACATAGAATGTCTGAAACTGAATTTGGGATTTCTGGCGATTGAACCACTTTAAACAATGGCGGGAATTTACTTTGCAAAAGTCAAAGATAAATTGCCTTTTAAACTACAAGCTTCGTTTGGTTAGTTGGTTTTGGCAAAAGTCCTGAGCTTTGTTTGTTTGCAACGCCTCACACACATACAACCACCCACACACACACACACACACACACACACACACACACACACGGTCAATTGACATATTTGTTTAACTTTTGGCGCAGCAAGCAATTGGAATAAATTGTCTTTGGCAATTTGCATTGTCAGGCCACAAAGTTCGGGGTAGGCAACAGAAAAAAATATGTTATCTGAAAATAATGCCGAAAGGCATGGTATTTGCTGCCAGAAATGTGCTCTACAAATAATGCCAACAACTAATCCCCAGGCTAAATAGGCCAGGCTTAGAACATAATTCGGTATTAGTTGCAGTTAAGTACACAGAATATCAGAATATTTAATCGATTGCCCTTTTTGCATTCAAATGTAATCGAATGTAATTTTAAGCGTTTGTTTATTAATCCTTCCAATTGGCCAGTGAGTAAACAAAAACAGCAACCGGTAATTGGCCGCCTCGCAAAGGGCCGTGCAAATACCTTCCGATTACAAATCATAACTGCACTGGTCGCCTGTCATAACAGCGGATAACCAAAATACAATATGTTGTGCCATAAACGAATTCATTTCCGTTGCATTTTTGGCAGGCAGCAATGTGCGGTGCAAATATTGTGCCCCACCTAATATCCTCGCACTCTCTCCTGCTCTCCCTCTCTCTCTCTTTCTCACTCGCACATATTTGTACACTTTTTCCATAAATCATATTGCAATATTTCCGTTCAATATTTTGCGCTGGCAACGTAAACAAACAATAACAAATTGAAAAAAAAGCAGAGAGAGAAAAACAGTGCATACAACAGCTTCATGTATATAATTCAGGCAAGTTTTTGTTGTTTGTGTTTTTGGCCACATTGTATGCTAAATGGAAAATGTTCAAAATGCGTTTACGCGACTCTTTTCTGGCTTTAACAACTCCTCCTTCTCCTCCTCCTCCTCCTTCGCCTGTTGGCCGCTTGCATTTTTAAATGGGTTAAACGTAAACCGTTTACCAATGACTCAATACAACTTCCCGGAATCAAGCAATGCAGACGCAGCAGGCAGAGCTGGAGGGGCAAACAACACGACACATGAAAGCACGGCACAGAGTGAAAGAGAGAGAGAAAGAGTGAAAGAAGAAATATGCATTAAACCGAAATAAATAAATAAACCGCTGAAAATGTGCTGAACACTCGCCACGGGTATGGATGGTCAATAGTCAAGGGCCAAATAGCAGAAAATAACAATGTTGCCAATAACCAACGAACCAAACAACAGCAGCAGCAGCCACAAGCCAAGTAAAAAAGCGAACAGAAAAGAAATTATAAAAATGTTTCATTTCAAGCAGAGTAAATATTGCAAGACACATACTCTCATACACACACACACACACACACACAACTTTGTTGTGTGGCCACGATGACCAACTTGCACTTGGCACAACGGAAGCCAAGCGAATTTTCGTCAGCTACGCAGCGAGTGACCAGCCAGCAGCCACCAGCCACCAGCCAGCAACCATCAACCAGCAACCATCAGTAGCCATCAGCAGCAACCCGCAACCAGCTACACTCAGCAAATTTCTGTTAAAGGTGGGCGTGCACGTAGTCGTGGGCGTTGGCTTGGGTGTAGGGTAGGGCCGCATGGGCGGGTCACAATGCACAAGTGCTGAGTAGGGATCCAGTATGGACAACGTCCGGCAACCATCAACACAATCACGTAAACCTTAACCATGCACAGTGGAACAGATCAGTTAACTTGAACCGACTTAAAGCAAACTGTTGATAAGTTTTAGTAATAGGCAAACAGGTACCTAACTATATACTGAATAATATATTAAAAGGAGTACATTAAATTCTGATATTCCATTTTTCGGTTGTCGAAAATAAATCATATTGGGGACAGGAGAGCTTTGAATTGTTTGAATATGTGAGAGACGAAACAACCGTCCATCGAAATGAGCATGTAAGTAATGACAGCATGATTTGCCTATAAAATTATGATATTTATATATATACTTGACAACTAATTAAAGATAAATTGAACAAGCAACATCAGGTAGATATATTTGACCCAGAGGAATACTCTGGCAGCCCACTGTAATTGCTACTAAGGACTACAGCACTATGATTTCTCAACCATCAACAACCGCATGGCATTGCTTTTGGCCCATTGGGACAGTGTCCCACATCCCATCAACGTTCTCGTTCCCGCGTTGCCAGCAAAGCTCAGTAAGCGCGCTCTCGCTCCCGATTATTATGCATCATTTAACAGGCAACATTGTTGCAGTCAATGACTAGAGCATGGGGCTTTCTGCCTGCATCCCCTTAATGCCTCTGGCTGTCCCCATGACGGGGACTGGCTCTGCCAGTGCCAGTGCCAGTGCCTGTGTCTGTGGCTTTTACTCTGTGCTAGTCGAAGTAGGCAGCGTCACGAACATCGACAACGTTGAACGTGCCACAAAATGTTTTGCTGAATGCGAATTGCAAGAAAAATTATTGTTATTATGAGTTGCTAATTGAATGGAGTTGCACGGAATGTGGATACAGCGAGAGAGGGTTGTGGCAGGAGCGAAGCGGAACATCGACTGTTGCTGCTGCTGCTGCACACTGTGACAAATGGTTGAGTGGCAATATTGTTGTGATTGATTTGTGCAATGATTTAGCATTAGCCCTGCTTGTACAATGATGTCAAATGAAAACACTTTGCATTGGACCAACTGTCAACTGTCAAATAACCAAGTGGTCGATCCATCAGCCTAATCAGACATCGACCCCGTGTCAAAGCCGATTCTTGCTGTCTGGTACCCGAGCTAACGGTACAAATGTAAATAAATGTAAAATGTGAGCATTTCCTCAACCTTTGCATCTTTCGGGTCAACAACATGATGTGCACCCACCGCCGCCTTCCCACTCCTAGCCACAACCATTTCGATATCCCATGTAATCACAATTTCACTTTGCAGCAGGCAACTCCGACGGGCTGCTGCGGAGCGGCCTCATGAATGTTACTGCCAAGTTGTCAATGTCAAAGTCATACATGATTCTCGATACTCGGCATGCTAAAGCTAAAAGCATACACAGTTACAGCAACTTTTGCAATAACAGCAACAACAACAGCAGCAGTAGCAACAGCATCAGCAGCAGCAACAGCCAAAAGTGTCGCTGAGAAAATGCCATGCGCATAATTTACGAAAAAAGATTCTCAAAATGTTGGACAAACAACGTCTGCAGGTGAAATCTATTTGCATTTATCGTTCAACTGGAAAATTGCAAACTAAACTGGCAGTTGTGGAAATTGGGAAAAATAGTAAAATGAGCTGCCAAACAACGCCAAGCAATCGATAGACAAATTCCACTTCACATAGAATCTGAAAGGCGTTCGAGTAGACAACGGAACAATAATGTTATTTCAGATTATGTTTTAAGCTCGAGTTGGATGTCATCTGCATCGTTTTTGGATAATTAATTTGTCAAATCCTGCAACTGCTGCCACAAATTGTGGCAGTCAACACGTTTAATCCTTTATATTTACTTAAAGAGGCATAAGTGCGTAAGCATGCTGTAATCTAGAGCAGAACAGAACAAAAAAAGGGGAGCACTGGCTGCCAACAGCTGGTCAAGCCTGATGAGTGACCGGAGCAACCAACTAACCAACCAACCAACTAACCAGACACTCGGCCAGTCAAGCGACGTCACTGGATGCGTTGTACTTGTTAATTGCAGCGGAAGCACTCAATTAAAAGCGCGTGAAACGTGAAACGCCACCTGCGTATGCCAAAGTGTGTGTGTGTATGTGTGAGAGAGTGCCTGTCGTTAAACGACAGCCACTGCAATGTGCAAATTAAGGCCACAGGAAACAAACAAATGCGGCGTAATCAAAAAGTGGTAAATAGCTGATACAGTAAATAGTTTATTGCCGATGCATAAAGCTGCAAATTGCCAGTCAGCAAGCGAAACCAAACCACATTAAACCAAGCCAAACCAAACCCAACCGAAGCCAACTAAGCCACACAGCAGCTGTTTGTCAATGTTTGAAGAGACTAATTAGATGCCAGTTGCCGTTCACAAACAGCAATGATATGCATTTCATTTTTTGATCCTATGTCAAATGGTTGAGTAAATAATTCTGATTGTGCAATATATGCAATTGACAGCGAATATTGCTTTTAGTTATATTTTCGATTCAATATTTCTTTAAAATTACGAAAAAATCAAAGTTTTGACCATTAAACTAGAATTAAATATTTGCTTGCAAACTGAGAAATTGAATATGTTATTTGCTTTACCAGGTCTCAAATGTCAGCATTGATTAACATAGAAACTAGAAAAATATTATTTAATTTTTTTTCCTATTTTTCCTATATGTTGTTCAAAATTGATGATTAAAAAACCACTGTAAATAAATGAAAGTAAATGTAAATTTAATACTATTTTAAAATAAAGTTAGCGAGACCAAATTCGCTTAGCTTCAACGCTCATTATAAATTTACATGGCAACAAGCAGGGCAGGGAACACCCTAAAAGCTCAGCAGCAATTATAAACTTTATAATTATTTTTTATTATTTAATGTACTAATTGGGTGCTAACTCACATTAATAATTAAAGTTTCCATTTTCGGAATTTTTATGTATTCGTTGGCAGCTTTACAAATTCAATGCAAATCTTCACTCAGTGAAGTCGAATAAAAATTTGTTTACAAATTATCTCAAATTGGTGTATATAAATTTATTTTTTACTTATATATAGTAGTATATTGTAGACAGATGGTAAGTATTTACAGGTCAAGCGAGCATAACTGTCTCTATTTTTCAACTCGCAGTCTTAAATTCAATGAAGCCCATTTTGAGTTCATCAACCTCGACTGACAACTGTCCGCATGCATTCATAGCATGTATTTAATTATATTTTAAGTAGATATCTTATCGCAGTCAGCACTGTAATAAATGTCATTGGCAAAATGATTGATCAATTCAGTTCTTAAGTACACAACTCATTGATCACTTGAAGCCACATTCATCAATATTGTGCTGTTAGGTTTCGGCCTGGCACTGGTCACTTCATGCTGCAGGACAATGCAACCGAAATCGAACAAAGAACAAAAAAAGAAGCCCAACCACACTACAGAGCGAAGAGGCATGTTGCTGCAGGTTGGAGTGCTGTGCAGCCGTTGTTGATGTTGTCATGACATCATAAGGCAAAATGTCAACTGTTTTATTATCGGGCACACGCACAAATTGTCGCCTTTGTCGTCAAGGCAAAAAGCGGACACTGAGGCTGAGGCTGAGGCTGCCAATAACAACAGCTGTTGCTGTTTGGGGATTTTATTTGTATGCTTGAATTATGATGTGTACATATACATATACATATGTATACATATATGTGTGTGTATGTGTATTCGCAGTGTGTCGCATAAATAATGCAGTTCATTATGTCATTTAGCAGCACGTTGCGTGCAGTGCGACATTGAGCGCAGCTGAGCTGATGACGCCAAGTTCTGTGTTTGAGTTCCCTGATCTTAAACGGATCACATGCCGCAGCAAAAGCAGGTTGTTGTTGTTGTTGTTGTCGTGTTTGTTGTTGCTGTTGCACACCATGCGCGGAAATGAAGTTGTCAATGAGCCACTTCCACAATTTATGAGCGATGCTGTTGCCGCCGCCGCCGCTGTGGCCACCGGCTGCCAAGATCTTAATTATGACTTGAGTAATGTGGAATAAACGATAAAGCGTGCACACGCAAATACACTGCAAGAAATGGAACGTTCAGCTGGACAATCAACTACATAAATCAAGCCGTGTCCAAGTTGGGCTACATTGGAGTTGGACTTGAATTCGGTATGCCACAGTCACAGCCACAGCCAACGACGACTCATAAAAATGTCAAATAAAAAATGTTTGCAAAAATTTTTGTGCATTTGCCAAATTTGCACAATTTAATTGTGGCAACAACAACAATAGAATTCAGATAAAATTTATGATTATTTTATTACAGTTCATGTCCATTTACAGATCCAGATCCAACTCCACATCCATATCCATGTCTTGGCATGGTACCAACGTAACCAAAAATGCCATTTAACTGGCCCATTTGTAGAGCAGAACGAAACGCATAAGATTTATAGATTATTTTGTATCAAATCAATTCGCTGGAAACTCTGGCAGATTATGCGCCACGTTCGCTCTCAGCTGCGGCTCCATAATCCGAACAAAGCTCTGGCATTAACGAAATTTTCATCAGACTTTTTCATTGACTGTGGAAATTTGATTGTAACAAATCAATTAATGGCTTCAAGGGACTTCCAGACGGGCGGGACGACACAGCCCAGTCGGTGGTCTGATGCCTG
The DNA here is from genome assembly GCA_035045365.1 of Drosophila leonis. Taxonomy (NCBI): domain Eukaryota; kingdom Metazoa; phylum Arthropoda; class Insecta; order Diptera; family Drosophilidae; genus Drosophila; species Drosophila leonis. The sequence goes on from JAWNPC010000896.1 coordinate 3,163,296, forward strand.
CTATTTGGCGCGTTGTTTGCTGTCGGGCAATCAACAGTAATCAACGTGTCCGGGAGTGGGCGGAGCGGTCAGACGGTTTCGCCCTGGCTCCTGCCCAGACATTGCGTCGCACGTCTGAGTGCGCAGGGCAACAACACGACGTGGCGCATCGCAAATGCCGGGTACGTGAGCGTTGTTGCCGTTGTCGTAGTCTCTATCGCCAGGATTTAATCGATTATACGATTTAATTGAACTAAAAACGCTTAATAAGCAATAAAAGCATATATACGTCCACACACACACACACACGCCCATATGGGTCTCAACTGCGCTCCTATGCAAGTCAACAAATTAAAAGTAACACTTAAAATTACACCACGTAGACGTTGGCTAATGAAAGCAGTCAAGTGAGTGCCCCTGCCACCCTTCCGCACATCGTTGGCACTGCAATTGCAGAATGGCAATAAAATTTTATTTTCCACAGAAATGAAATTTTGTGAACCGTTGAAAACCACTTGCCACACGCTTGGCCAACAACAATCACAACAAATATAGGAACTTATATGCGGCAAGCAGAGACTCCTTACAATTAGGACAACTAGAAGATACTCTCAGCGCATATTATTGCCAGTTAAATTTAATCATATTTTAATTAATACATATATAACAATTTTCCCATTGAAAAGTTATCATTAACAGGGAATATATATATATTTAGATATTCTTTTAGCCTAAGCTAGCCCAAATCTTATCCTAAATTTGTCTACAATTTCATTTCCTTTATGAACATTATAGAAACTAATTGACTTTAGTTATTTCTAATCGCTACAGGGTATTGAAAACAGAAAATCTAACAAACAAAAAAAGACAGTGTCTGCTTTGAGGGCGTATGCTACACTTGGCCAAAGATTATATGCCGTTAAATGCATTCATTTATAAAATTTTAATTTTATCATGTATTTCGCAAGTCAAGTAAAATGTGTGACTGGCCGCTCTTCTGTGTGTGGTTGCAAATGACTAAGTGATTATAGCCATGTTTCCATGTACTTATACATATATCTACGTAATAGCCTAACATCAGATTTGTCTATATATTTAATATCACTTTGAAATATATTTAATATCAATTAAAACACAGCACACACACTTTGTACGTATACGAATGACTGCATAAATACAGAAATAAATTGAATAAATACCATTCGTTATAGATATTCAACACATAATACAAACAAAATGTTCATGTATATAAATAGTAAAATATTCAACTAGTTGATTATTAATTTAGTTAATTCTTGTTAAGTGTGTCCACTAAGCATTTGTTCTTAACTGGGACACTAGCCAACAATTTGAAGTTCAATAATCACGTAGTCTACTCAGGCAGAATCTCCTTTCGGGCTTTCTTAGCTTCGAGCTGTTTCTGTATGCAACTTAAGCTGGCAAATGAAATACAAAACTCAACGCTGACTCAAAAACATTGTTTTTAATTGTTTGCAGTTGATTAAATTTTTGTTGTGGAATTCTAAGTGAAAATCACAGCTGTTTTTAAGACTCTTTTAACCTTGTATGTAAGAAAAACAGCTAAGAATGTCATTTGTAGTGTGAACAATCTAGTTAAGAAAACAGCTGAAACAGAAATATTAATTGAACTATAGTCATAACTATAACTATCACACTAATATGCCAACTAACTAACTTTAAGTTTGGTGGAATTCAAAATTGAAATAATTTCTGGATTATCGAAACATTCCATTGGTACTAGCTAAAAGCAAATGTTTAGTCGATTCACTATATTGCTATGTATAAACTAGAAAATTTCCATGTAATTGCTGGAAATTGGTTACGCTGCCAGCTGATATGCCATGAGCAATTCATGGGAAAATGATACGAAATAAAGTTCAATGAACGCGATGCGTGTGCGGGGATTTATAGACGATGACGATGACGAAGGCAACTGGCGTAGAGTGCTTTAAATTTAGACAAACAAACAAACACAGACGGGCAAACAAACAAATGTTTGTATGCTTGTTTCTCCCTCTCTCTCTGTGTGTATGTGTGTGTGTGGGACTAAGTGTGTGTATGTTGTCTAACATTTAACATATGCGAATTTTGTACGACGCGTACAATGCGGCGTATGCGTAATATGCAATTTGTTCTACGGCTGTTAGCAAATTGCAATCGCAAACAAGCTTACACACGTTACACACACACTTTCATACACACAAACACACATGTGCAATGCATACGCGACTCAATTTCTAACTGGGAACATATTGCCTGGCTTGCAATTTATTACTGTTGTTGTTTTTACTGGTAATGCGATAGTCGATATGACATTTGCACAAAGGCACAGAAAAACAACAGGTTTTTTTGTTGATATTTTTAATAGCGTTCATTAACCGCTGGTAATTGGAATAGCAGGTACGAATATGCCTACAGCAGTCATGCGTTGTTTAAACAAATTAATGTTAAATAATAAAAAGCAACTGAAGCATGCAAATTGCATTTATGTGCAGGCTCCTGCTATAAGTAATATGGTTAAAATTTTGTCCTATAGCCGCAAGTAAATAATGCAATAAAACAAATAATTCAATTACAATACTGTCAGCATAATGAAACAGGGGACCAAACAGGCTCCTGGCCAAAGGACAATATCCAACGGCGACAACAACAACAACATCAGCAGCAACAGCAGCAGCAGCAGAAACGCCACGAAAGGCTTAATGCGCACACATAATTGAACGCGAGCAGAGTGATTGTAGTGTAGGGAGAACTAGAGGAGTCTGGCTGACGCGCGTCCAGTTCATATACATATACATATACATATACAGGCATTATTAAATGCGCATGTAAAAAACCAAAAATCAATAAAACTGACTAACGACGAGGGCTGTGATGCGAGTGGGTTACATCCATACGTTTAGGTTACGGGGCAATAGATACCGATAGACGTGGAGCTAGCAACTTGTTCCGAGGCGGAAATGGCGTGCAAAGTGAGCGGATGCTAGCGTTTGGGGCAAATGGGAGCATAAAACGCACCATCACATTCTCCACACACCCCCGCTACCAAACAACCAACCCTCCGCCCTGGGGTTGCTGCAGTTGAATAACCTCTGCGCTGACTGCGCTGCTTGTATCTCTCTGCATTGCGCGGCACTGCTCCGCACCGGTTGCTCCCTCGCTCAGGATCACATATAGCCGCCCAACAGCCAGGCACACTCAGCACACACACATGCACACACACATGCAGTGAGATTATTAAGCAAGAGGCTCAGTCAGGCATGGCCTATATGAGAGGCTTTGGCACAGGCTACTTCATTACGGTGCGTGTTGAGTTAACACAAACACTGCAACGCCCACCAGTACCAGCGCCAGCGCTAGCGTCAGAGACAGCACCAGCACCAGTGCCAGTGCCAGTGCCAGTGCCAGCAAACCAGTACAAACAGTTGAAGGCATGGGGGCGTGGCAGTAAGTCAGTTAATATAGCAGCTAGTTGGCTGCCCGTTCGGCATATGAAAAAGCGGGAGAAAAACAGCTCGCAGCCCTACAAAGAAAAACACACACATACGCACACAACGTAAGCGCCTTTCAGGCTTTTTAGTTCAGCAACAACAACAACAAGAGAGACAACACCAATGAGGACAACAACATGGCCAATAAGCAACAGCAATGGCAGCGCTGGGTAAAAAGGAGTTAAGTTAACACGTGGTTTGAGGTTGACACTCGCTCGATTTGCCGCTGAGCTGCCACGGCTTTTGTATACATATACATATATATCTCATTATGGCCTTAAATGTGTGTGGGCTCTGTGGCTCGGTGTGCGTGCCAGATTGTGTATGTGTGTGTGCGTGCGCTGCTGCTTACTGTGTTTGTGTGTCTGTGATATTTACGCATTTTCGCCCTGTTTGTGTCGCCGTTGAGCTAATGAAAAGCGGAAATGAAACTTTTGTATTAAACAAGTAGACGTTGTTGCTGTTTTGCTGTACACAGCCGCCTCGCCCCTTGGGCTGTCGTCCTTTGAGCTGGATATGAGAACGTGTTTGTTTGTCTGCCTGGCCTGGTTGCTTTTCATCCGACGTGCAGTTTACATTTTAAAAACAACGCAACCAGACATATAAAGATTGCGTATACGCAGCATGCGCCCCATCAAATTACCTACCCATCCGTCCATTGTCTTTATAATGCGAGCGGATTAAATGAAGTCCTATTAAAATAAAGTAATTTTTGCCGCGGCGCCACAAAAACAATTCCGCACCTACGTACCATGTCCCGCCTTTTGTTTCCGCCCTCGGCTAGAAACCAAATTTTTTTCAAAAAGTACTGCGCCACTCAGGGTTAAATGTGGAAAATGCGCTTAGTCTTCAGGATTCAACAAAAAAGAAGAAAATCAAGAACAACTGCGTGTTAATGTGCACACCAAAAATCTTTGAAAAAAAGAGAGAAAGAGAAGACAACAACCACAAACCGGCAATGAATGAAGCACTTGGGGGTGAGCCGGCATAACAAAAGGCCCAAAAAAAAAAAAAAATATACATATATATATATATATATATATATATATATATATATATATATGAAAACTGTTGAAATTTTATGCAAATAACATTTCATTTAGTTGGCTGGAATATTTGCTTAAAAATGTGCACAGCGAGCAAATATTAAACGAAAACTAAATAAAAATTAATTGAATTAAGCGACCCGTCGCGCTGGCTGGGCCACACCAGCAAAATGAAGAAAAAAAAACACAATAAAAAAAGATAAGATAAAAAAACTTTTGTAATAATGTGCAGCAGAGTGAAAATGTTCGTTTGCACAAAATCTGTGCAGAAATCATGAAAAACTGCAAAAGGATGTAAAAGTTTTATAAGATTTAAAAGTTGTGGCTGCGATATGCAGGTCTGATATGAAGAGTGTATAACAAAATGCAAATAAATTGCGTAGCATATACAAAAACCAGAACAGGGAAAATAAAATAAAATAAAATAAAAGACAAGACAGAAAAAAATTAAATTAAACATCAAATTGCACCAAAGTTGCCAGACATGTATCCTTGGCTAGTTAAATTCAAACCTTTCACAAGCAGCACAAAAATTGGCTTAATTTACAACTTTTGAATTGTGACAGGAAAGTCGGAAGGTAAAGAAAAGGATGCATAAACTAAAACAAATTATGCCCACATCATTGCAATCTCAACAGCTTGTTATACAGTTCCACGGAACAGACGCCAGCCAAAGGTAGCAACTGAATCTGTTTCTGTTGCTGTTGCAGCATTGCAAATGACGCCATCTTGACAGAGACAACAGCAGAACACAACCACATAAACAACACACATACATGCTGTCTATCCAGGTAGGAATATATGTGCATATACTGTAGGTATGTTTGTATGCCTGTTTATTTGGATATGTGTGTGGGTTTGAGCAGACGCATTGCCAGACAAATGCGCGTCAAGTTGACTGCATGTCTCGAGGCAAGTCATTCACATTCGTCATCAAGCAAGCTAGGCCAACAGCCAGACAGCCGCAGCCGCTCTCTGCAGTCTCACTGCAGTTACAGCTGCTGCTGCTGCTGCTGCTGCTGGTGTTGCCAAGGTGCCAAGCAGCAACACCCACATGCAGCTGGAGTCGTTCACCGGCACAGCTTTTGGAAGTCAGCCAGTTCCCAGTAGCAACATCATCGCTGTTATTAATCTAACGCAATACACACACACATATAGAGCCCACGCCCTCGTTTCCAGGTGTGCAGCTTTAAGTTACGGCTGCTGTGGTGCGTATTTTGGTAGCCACTGTGCATGTTCGTGTGTTGTTGGCAAATGAGTTTTTGCCCAAATGAGTCTTTGGCTAATAAATAGAGAGGGGGCAAAAAAATAAAAATATAAATAATAAACTACGTGTAACTTTGGGCGTACTTAAATTGCCGTTTAAGCATTTTTTATGAGCATAATTTATCAAAGTTAGGTTAATAATTTTATAAGCATGCACGAACACCACACGGCGGCCAGAGTTTCCATGTGGGCTGCTGGAGCTGCTGCTGCTGCTGCTGGTGTTGTTCTTTTTTCTTCTCCTCTGGTGACAGAAACGAGCCAACAAAAAAACACGAAAAAAAAATATAAAGTATTGCAATTTAATTTGCATAAATTGAGCTAGCAAGCGGACCTACCTAGCAGCGCACACCGAACAAAATACCCCAGCAAAATACCAAAGAGCCAAAATAATTTCATAGCTTACATCTAACACTGCAGCCAGCACTGACAACAACATCAACAAGGACAACAAAAAGGGTTCTCGTAGCAATTTCAGTTTTGTGCTCATTTTGCCAGCATTAAATTTAGCATACTCCGCTCCGGCAGGGAGTCGAAAGTGGAAAGTGGAAAGCACATCATTTGAAGCATTATGTTAAAATATGCGACTCCTTCCTCCTTTTTCCATTCATTTTGCTTCTTTTTTTTTTTTTTTTACTATGGGGCAGCTGCTTTGGTTGCTGCGGCAGTGCCTCACTTCACCAAGAATGTTCCCCTTTTGAAAGTTTTCAGAGAAATTTCATTATTAAAAATCATGTTTTAGGTTGTCGAGTGCAGGGCACTGATAAGCAGAAAAGCCAACGCCAACAGCTGCAGCCCCATCGTTAACTCCAGCTCAAGCATTTAAATCAAGCTCATTACCGTCTTATCAAATTTACGTTTATAATACGTACGTTTCCTTTTATGCCCTATATAGGGTAGTGCAACTTTGGCAAAGGATACGCCTTCAAAGCTCTTAGGTATTATGTTTTGCAGAGGTTTTTTAAGCGAACGAAAGTCTTCGTTCGTGTCAACTATCGAAACTTTGGCAATCATTAGTCTCTTTATGAATCAAATGCTACTCAAAAGCAGAAAAATACTGGCAAATATTTTTTTTTTAAAGGTATCTAGTCGAAGCTCAGTAATTACGAGCTTTAGCAACACTTTTGTAATGAAATTGATATAGGAACAAATACATGTATTATGTATTTGACTCTTGACATACGCTATCAGAGCATCTAATGTTCGACGTGCTGAATATTCTCGTTTTTTTGTTTTTTAACAATTCCAACTCATTTGCATAAATCGAAAGCTGCTTAAAAAAAAGCTCAAGAAGTAAAGCATTTCTAGAAATGTTAAGATCAAGTTTGCATTAGCGGGTGGTTTCCTTAGCTCTGGGCAAAGGTTAAGCTCACTTGAGCAGACGCTTTTCACAAATACTTTTTAATTTTTCATTCATTTCATAATAATATTATGAAAGCGGAAAATGTCAATGATAAACTGATTAAAGAAGACAGTACAAATACTTTATGCTTGTGCAAATAATCCAAGCATCCACTCAGCATGCAAACTATATCCTATTAGCAGATTATATGCACACATAAGTCCTACTATGTGCACATAAATCGAATTGTCAGGCCCTTGTGCGTATTTGCAGCAACTATGGCATCTATTGGCAATTAATCTGTGTATGTGAGTGCGCAAGCATCATCTCGACAGCATCTTAATTAAGAACATGTCAAAATTTATCTTTCAATCTGTATAACAAGCATTTACTCGGCATTACTAATCCAAGCAGCAGACAAATTGCAAATCAGCTTTACACAACCAAAGACCACAGATTCAATTTCGTTTTGCTACGGCCATGCTGCTGCCCTGGTGATTTAATGCAAGTTTTACGCCACGTTTACAAAAATCTGATGAGTGATACACCTGGTTGATAAATGGGCAAATGGCTATTTGGTAAGCTTCCTTAGACACTTGTATGCACAAAAATTGAATTGAGCTGCAAACTGCAAACTGCAATTACTGTGAGCTTTGAACTCGAAGGCTTTTTTTTCGTTTATCCAGGGCAGAGGCGAGCAAACACTTTGATTTTGCTGCTTCTAATCGAAACAACGAGAGTTCATTGGCCTACACACACAAACACACAGAGAGAGAAAAGAGAGAGACGAACGCGCTTACGTATACATGTGCAAGTATTTAATGCATTTACTCTAACACTGCTACTACTACACTGCTGCGTCCCCCTTTTGTCGCTGTGCAGGCACGACACTTATGAGCACATCAAAATGCAAGCATTCACCGAAACCTATCCTAATAAATTTGTGCTTGATGCGCTTTCATGATGTTACCTGCCTCGACAACGTCCCTCTTCACCGTCTTTGTCTCTGTCGCATTGTATGCTACCCTTGCGCAGGCATTATAATGAAATGCCAAACACAAACACACACACACATACTCAGAAAAAGTTTATTGCAATGCGACATTTGAGCTTCAACACTCGACGTCTGAAGTCTGTTACGTTGCGGCTGCGGCTGCTGCTGCTGCTGCTGCTGCTATTCCTGCTGCGGTTGCTGCCACACCTCTGCCCCGCAGTTGTTCCTGCCCCTGGTGCTAAATTTGTTACGGCAAGCGAAGGGTTGCAAAGCTCGCATTGCATTTGGCTGAAGCCCGCAGCGCTAGCGGGCGAATAACAATGGTGCTTATGTATTATATAACATTCTATATGCGTATGTGCGTGCCTTGTATAAGTATATGTCTCTCTGCTTCCATATATCTATATGTATAAGTGTATATATATATATATATATATATATATATATATATATATATATATATATATATATATATATATATATATATATATATATATATATATATATATATGTGTGTGCGTGCGAATCCTGAATCCTTATGAATCCTTTTGCACAGACAATTTTTGTGTGCCTGCTGCGTCGCTTCACTCAATAAACAAGCGACTGGCCGAGCCATGCCATGGCATGGCAGACTGAACGAGATGGAGAAAACAATCCAAAGCCCAGCCATCTGTCATAGATACTGTCAGTTTATATATTGATTTTCGTTGTGTTTTTTTAAGTCCATTTCGGCATTCGGGCGAGCCCAAGCAACCCATGAGAACGACCACCAATTACAATACCAACAGCATTGGCAACAATGAAGTCTTCATTGTCAATACTCTGCGGCTCATTCCGCCTTCTGACTTACTTTACCTGAATATTTACGTTCGACTTGTAAATAATACAAAATGCAAATACAAACCAAGCCAAGCCACTTTTAACGCATTAACTTCACTTTAGCCTCACACACCTGCACACACAGAAGCACTTAGAGGGACTAAAAGGACAGTGGAGCGCCGGGTCGTGCACGCGATATGGGCAGACAGCCAATGCAGTTAACAGCAACGTCAGCTCGCTTGGCAGCTCCATTTCAATGCAAACAATAGCTAATAGTGCTAAAACTTACTCCCACAAGCACACACACAAACACACACACACACACACGCACATACACAAAGACACTCACATTGGCAGTGTCAATATTTGCAACAGTCAACGATGACGCTGCCACCGACGACGACGACGACGTCACTCAGTGGCAACTTGAACTAACAACAATAAAACAACAACAACAATAGCAACTACTACTACAACCGCAAAATCAACAACAACAACAACAACGACAACAGCAACAATCATATTAGCCAACACACACGCAGCCAGCCAACATGTTGAACAACATATTGAACAAATGCATTTCTATAAGCCAACGACAGCCGCTGACGCCGCCAACCGCCAACCACCACTTGCATCAACAACAGCAACAATCAACACAGCAACCACAAAACGATTGTGCGAGTGAAATAGATAGATTAGCAGAGTCGAAGAGAGCGCGAGAAAGCGAAAGGTAAACCTGTGCCAGCCAGGTTCAAAGTACGTGCGCTTAGAAATGGGCTGGAGTCGAACTCCTAGGAGGCAGCCCGAGCTTAAAGCTGGATGCTGAATGCATTGTGCGTGTGTTTATATGTGTGTTTGTGTTTGTGTATGGTACTAAGATCGAGGTCTAGGGCCCTTCCATGCTTTATGCATTCTGCACGCTTCAACTTCAATTGTTTGCATTAAAATTGCACTTCAACTTCGATAACTGCAGCAGCTAAAAAAAGCAGTCGCAAAACTCAAGCGTAGCTAAAATAGCTTCGTAGAAATTGTTTGACAACATGAGCAGAAAACGCAAACTGAGCAAAAATGACAAACAGCCAGCAGCCAGAAAGATTTGCTCTGGCTATGCATTTGCTGCCGTTGGTTGGTTGCTGCTTAAGTTGATGCTAAGTAAATATGCAAATAAAAATAACAACAAGACGACAACTTAGCAGCAACAACAACAACAGCAACTTTCAGGCATCCAAGGCAGCGTGTCATGATGAGTAAATGATACAAAAACTATGAACGGAGCCCGGCGGGAACATTGTCAGAAAACACCGCAATGAAGTTGACTGAAGTACTCGTAAAACAAAATGTAGAGCAACAATTGCAAAGCGGTTGACATTTCTGAGTCGCAGCAAGACAAATAGACATTTTCCATGTTTTCCATATTCTCCATATTTTTTACATTGACATTTAGCAAACAAAGCAGACGAGACAGACAGACAGGCAGACAGAGAGAGAGAGAGAGAGAGAGAGAGAGAGAGAGAGAGAGAGAGAGAGAGAGAGAGAGAGGCATAGAGCTTATCAAAGACCTGCTGCATAAGTCGACACTTAATTTGAAAGCACAAACTTTACTTTACGCTACGCAAAGTTACAGCTTTTTTTAAAATAATAAATAAGTAGTCGGATATACATGACTGGAAGATACTTTGAACTCAAAGCTGTCATTTTAAATACTCTAATTTCCTTTTGTGCATAGATTTATATATACACTACGCGTCTATATACTAAATATACTTTCACGTTCTCCGTTAATGTTGAATATTTTCTATAACATTCGAGCCATAGTTCTACAACTTTTTTCTATTTTAATCTGTTTTATTTTTCTTAAAATAAATCAAAATTGGGATCTGCGTCATTTCAGCAAATATTTTTAAACAAATTTAAAAAAAAAAGCTTACAAAAAAGATGTTGGTCTTCAGGATAGCACACCCAAATTCAATTGTGAATATCTCGCTCAATTTGGCATCGAAAACTATTTTTTTGTGTATTGTGTATTGGCCTTCTTTATGAAAAAAGTAACTATAGAGATATGCAGTTTTATATTTTGAAGAAAAATCAAAGATCGAAGATCTCGACTATCTGAATCAAAAATCGTTAAAAAAAAGTTCACAGACAGAGGAAAAAATATATTTTATTTTCATGGAAATTGCGGATTCTTGTGGAAAAACATTATTGGCAGTAATAGGTAGGACAGATAGGTGATCCACACTGAGAAAAGTATTTAATTCGCACTTCTTGTCTTCAGATATCCAGGAAAGAACTGATGCTAAAGTGAGTATTTCCAAGGTTTAAAGAGTTTGTTGAAAAGCTGACATATACATGATTTCCAATCAATTTGAAGGGTCTAGTCTTATATTGTAGTATAGTTTATAGCTTTGAAATTTCAATTCCCTAGCTATTAAAGTTTCCAAGTTATATAAGATCGAAGAAGGTTTTTAACACTTTTTCACCCATTTTTAATGGGTTCAGGGTACAAAATACTTTATAATATACAGCACAAAACCCATTTACAATCTAGTAATAACAAAACTCTTTTATGAGCTCTTTTAAGTAGGTTTTTAATTAGTATTTGTTCTGACAAATTTTCTGTGATTTTGTCTTTGTTTTTTGTTGTTTTTTGTTTCTTTTAGTACTCTACTCTAGTTTACCTTCCTCTACAAGTCAGAATATCTGCAAATTGGGTCTGCCCAATACTAATACTAAAAGAAACAAAAAACAAAACAAAAACAGAGACAAGATCACAGAAAATTATATCTGGAAAAAGTCAGAACAAAATAGTTTCTGACAGTTTAAAAAAATAAATATATAAATAAGCAAAGACTTGAGGCTATAATAATTAATTAGTTCTATAAAAATTAACTTTTTCTACTTTTATTTAATGTCTTTCACAGCACTGTCATTGATGTTTGTATCCTTTTTTGATTTGGCCATTTTAACTTTAGCCAGGATATAAACATTTTGATTGTGTCACAAAAAGTGGTTCGGCATGTTGTTGATGTACTGAATGTAACTAAGGGCCATTTATCTTGTTCAACTTTTGACACTGGCAAACTACTGCCATCTGATGTCTTAGCATTGAGTTGGCCACGTCTTGTATAGCTGCATAAAGCCAAAGCGGAAGCACTCTGCACAAATCTAAAGGAAGTCAATGTAGAAAATCTTAAGCGTTTCATAGAGCCAAAAACTTTTGGCCATGACAACTTCCCCCAGTTCCGACGTCAAACTCTGGACTCTCTCGCTCTCTCTCTCTATCTCTTGAGCAGTTTCTTTTTAGCAGTCTCTGGCGAAGTTTTACTAACTGCTTGAAATTATGAAAGTTTTTTCCTTGCAAATGCATTTGGCCGTTGCCAAGATGTTGTTCAACAGTGTTAACGTTTTGCATTCAGTGTCCGCTGCAATGTAATCCAATCAAACTTCATTATTATAATGTCGTCAACTGAGGCGCATACAATGCAATAGAGTGGCAGACGCACGCAGAGTGGGTAGAGGGAAGCGAAAAGACCGTCGTCTCTGGCAAAAGTTAAAGAAAATATTGCGTTACACTGTGCAAATCGAATTTGTGATGCATTCGCTAGCTTGATGGAAGTCTGCTGCAAGTGGCTTAAGCGAACAGCGAACAGCAACAAAAGTCTAAAACAACACGAACACAAACACCAACAACAACGAGGCAGGCTATAAACAAAAGCAAAATGAATAAAATGCTGAGGATGTGCTGATGATGACGTTGGCGACGCGTCGACCATGGCCTAAGACAACGTGATTTTCAGTAAGTTTCACAGTGTCTCGCAGTCAACGTATACGAGTGCGAGTGTGTGCATGTATGTGTATGTGTATGTGAATGTGTGTGTGTGTCTGTGTGTGTGTTGCTGGTGGTCTGTCTGTCAATTGAATGTCTGCTGTGGCGACGTCATCAACAACAATGCGGTTGCCACTTTGCTGCCGTCTCCGTTGCAACTCCATTAACCCTAAGCAACCGTATAAAACTTCTCTCTTTCTCTTTCTCTGTCATGCTCTCTTTCCGCGTATCTTATTTCATTTGCTGCCTCTCTCAGTGCTTAGCTCTTGGGCATTTTACGTTACTTTGAAGCATGACGTCAAATTGTAGACGACGTATACAACAACAACAACAACAAAATACTTAACAAATTAGCAAGAAACGCAACAAAACAACGACAGAGTATGCCACTATGCATGTGTATGTGTGTAAGCGAGACAGAGAACGTGTTTATGTATGTGTGCGTGCGTGGGTGTTGCATTCATACAACAAACTTCGTGACAAGCTGAAGGAACGCCTTTTATTGAGAGCCCCAGCGCTGACAATGCCTCCACGGAGAGTACACTGCTTTTTGGCAGCACTTTCTTATGGTTTCCCCAAGCGCAGGAAGCACAGACGGTGCAAAGAACACTCGAAAGTAAAGGGATGGCAGAGGAAGGCTTTTATTGCCCTTTTGAATTTTATGGCTTTATTGATGGCTGTAATGTGTGGGCGTGGCCAAGTAACGAAGTTGCCATTGAAATTGACAAGCAATCGCTACTTAAACTGCAGTACAATCTATACTAGATACATTAAAAGAAAATTTAACAAAGGCAGCAAGAAATAAACCCTCACAAAAGTTCAAAGTTGAAACCAGTGCACAGAAAGTTATGTGGCCTGTAAGAATAACAATTGAATTTTATTTGCATTTTATTTTTGTTAGGTTATCTCAATTTGCATTTAAATATAAATAAAATATGATATTTATATATATTTTATTTACTTCTTCTTTTTTAAGTATTTTATTACTGAGAGTCTTACAATTTTAACAAAACTGAGCTAACATCTCAATAAGCAAATATTACATGAATAAATGTTTAAAAAAAAAAGGATATTCAATTTTGGTTAGTTAAATAAATGATAGTCTACAAATAAATGATAAATCAAAATATAAATGAATGTCTTTTAGACAAAAACATATTTAATATGCAAATAAAACGTAAAAATATATTAAAAATGCATCTTAACAAATAAATATACCAAAGACATGGCTTTTGTAAGCCAAATGAATGTCATTGCATTTCAAAAGCAAATAAAACAAGGACTGCTCTAGCCAGAATTGTTAGACTAGGAGACACCCATACCCTTGTCAAGCACATAGAATAAGATTAATCTACTTGAACTGCTAACGTATAAGAGAATATATGTGAGCATATACAGTGAAAGCTCTTATAGTCGGATAACCATGGCTCATCAATGGATTCACACAGACAAAACCAACAAACTTAAATTCACTCTGCTATTATTCTGATCCAGCCACATTTACATAAACCGAATGATACCCAGATTAAATATTTTCAATGGGTATTTGACAAACAAAAGGACTGACAACATTTAATTTAATTAAATTAATAATAAATGAAGAATTTGTTGGAGTTCTTGTTTACTGTTCTTGTGTGTAAGACAAAGGGAACAAAGGCACATGCCAATGGTTTACATAGATCCTACTATTAGTAGATGGGTGCGGGGACCAGCAAATGACATTTGCATGCAACGTGAACAAATAATGCCACAGCGTCAACACACTCTGGCAACGCTCGAGCCGTATAGCTCGACATTTTTGGCAACGCAATAATATGATTTTGTTTTTCGCTTTTCGCTTCCTTTTAGCCGCTTAACGGCATTTGCCATTGTCGAAGCCCTGTTCCTGCCAGCCTGCCTGCTGTTCTTGGTTGAAAGCCGGCGAAGGGGCTGTGGGCACGCTTAATGAAGCAACCCTTAAAATTTGGCACGTTTCGTTGGCTGCCAACGAAAAGGAAAACGAAAATGAAATTTCATTCGCAAAGTGCAGTGAACTCGGTCCATTTAAACAACGGATTATCTGCGTCATTTTTTATTATTTTATATTCAGTTCGGTTGTATTTCTGGTTGCACGATGCCCAAATAAATCATGCGATTCACCATTAAATTCCTATAAAAATATATAATAGTTATTTCTAAATAGCTCTGCTGGCTGTGAGTCAACGGCGACGGCACGAGGCGATTTCATTTGCATAAACACAATCCAAAACTTTTGCATGCCAAAATCTTGCGTAATCAGCGTGCGAGATTTCTTCCTGTCTGCTTAGCTCGAGGCAGCACTGCCTGAACCTGTTTCTAATGGTGGGAACTTTCATTAACAAATTGCATAGCCCGTAAAAAAGCGCTAAAAAACCAACCGAAACCGGCCGGCAAATGTTGCTGCAAATTTGTATATGCAAACGACTGGGCACTGGGTGGGGGACCTACGGGCTGCCCAGAGGCAGGTCAGAATGGACTTTGAGTCGGACTCGCAGCTACTGTGAACCGGACGCCGGCAATTTGACCGAGTTAAAATATGCGCCGCTGACGCTTATGTTAATTTTTTCGCTATATGTTACCAAAAAATAAAAAAGGAGCTGTTAAAATTCTATAAAAACGCCAAAATGCTCGTCACGTTTACCCGACGGCAGCTGCAAAAAAATATATATATAAAAAATAAACAAACAAATTTTTTTTTATTTTTTCTTCTTCTGTTAATTGCAGTTGCAGAGCCAGCGAATGGAAATGGCCTAATATTGTCGAATTTACGTTGCAAACAAACCCTCAAAGCGTCTGCATGTGTATCCGTGTGGCACACACATGCAGCTCCCTCATCTACTTTATTCATTAACATTATCTACCCTTTGGAATCTTAGAAGTTGTTTTTTCGGCATTTCCAGTTTGTCTGCGCTTCATACATATATGAACATATATTTATATGTTTGTGTGTGCAGAGTTCATTTCATTAAAATCAAATTAACTTGTGATAAATGTGGCGAAATATATCATAAGATATATATATTATGCTCGCACACTCGCATAGATATGGCTATATGTAAATGTATGTACATATGTAGGGTATCCATAGAGACCGAGGGCTGCCACGGCCTGCCAAACAATGAACGACGCTCTATTTGATATTTATCTGCATTTCAGTTTTGCCTCGTAAAAGACACAGCAGCTCAGCTCGCCCTCACCCTCTGCCCCACAAAGCCTTGCTGAGCAAATAAAATGCCATATCTGATTATATAGGGAATATAAAACGAAAGGGCAGCGCTGAGCCAACGTGGGTGCCAGCTACGAGTGGCCGGCAGCAAAAGCAGTAGGGTGGAAACACCAAAAAAAAAAAAAAAATATCAAAGGCAAAAAAAAGAAAAGAGAATACGGTAGGAGACGCCTGGCATATTAGCGGAGCCATCATGGAGTAGATAAAGTAATGGCCGGTGCACTGAAAGCAGGAGCTTGTCACAGATAACTCGATGAATTGTAATGCTTGCCGTCTTGATACTTGCCAGCGTCATCAATATCAATGGCTGTGATAAATAAGCCAGTTCAAATGGCAGCTAAAACGACAATTTCCTCGAGGCAATCCAATGATATCGACAGCACAGTTATTAACCAAGTTATATGGAATAGAACTAAATGCGCATCTGGTTGTCTTACTCAATTTATTCCCTGCAGCCAACTCAACCATCTTTGAGCTGCAACTCGCTGAAAAAAAAAAACAAAAAAAGAGAAGCTGTCAACACTCATATTCGAGCAGTTAACAGCTAGTTGCTGCGAACTGTCAACTTTTTGACAAACTTTGGGAAACTCAACCATTCGCCTGGGCCAAAGTTGCGACCAAGTTCTGTTTCCTGTCACAGCTCAGCGAAATGTAATTGAAATGATTTATAAACTTTTCTAGCTTACGAAACGAACACTTGGCCACAGACACAGGCACGGACATAAAGACAGACGGATAGAGAAACAGAGAGCTCTGGCGACGCTGCTAAAGAAGACATTACGCATACGACGCATTGTACGCGCGCTAAAATCTTGGCCAGACATTCCACAACACAACGGCCCTGAGCACGTTTTGTCTGCTTAAAATGCAATTGCCAAAATGCAAAAACATTAAAATGCCAGTCATTTATTTGACTGCTCGCTCGCACTTTATCATATCAATTTCAAGAAACGAACAAAAAATTGTGAAAATAAACAGCTTAAAAGGAGCAAGGATGCGGCATAACTATGGCAAATAACTTGAAACGCAAAAGCATAATTACAATTTGGGCAACACTTAACGCTGTTCACGAAAATTTAAGGACTGCTAGGGTCGTGTCTTGCGACCAGGGTGCAGCAGCAGCACCAGCGGCGGCAGCAACAGCCCCCTGGAACGCTAAAGACAAACCCTTCACAATTTGAAGCGACAGGCAATGCAGGCAACAAGGAAAAACAAAAAACGACAACGGCAATGTTGACGTTGGCGTGAAGTACAACTGCCAGTTAAGACAGCTGAGCCCGTTCCCCAGACTCGGACAATGAGCGGAGCGAAGCTGAGTCGAGCCTCGTGCCACGAGTACAACTTGAATTATGTGCGTCCTGTCTGCGTGTCTCTCTCTCTTTCTGTGTGTGTGTGTGTGTGTGTGTGTGACTGTGAGTGCTGTGAGATGAATGAGCCAAGGGAAGTGGCGTTGAGTATTGCCATAAGGAAGCATAAGCAGCGAATACGGAACGATGCAGACTTAAAAGCCGTTCCACGCTTCTCCTCAAACTTATGCAAAGTGGCAGTCAGTTTTTAGCTGCAGATGTAGTTGTAGCTACACACACACATGCATATATGGAGATATACAGCTGGTAGGAAGCGCTAATGATGACGATGATGTACTGCAGGACGTGTTAGTCTTTTGCTCTCTGCTTCAGTTCAACAAATTAAAATCCAGGCTGGAAGACGGTGAAGCCAATGCAACGCTGGATGCGACACGATAATTTTATGTTTTTACGTAATTATGTTAATAGATGGATGCTGGCCTCGACTCGCACAGCTCGACGACTCTACCAAACTGTTAAATTATATCAAAGTGTTAATTATGTTGATAGAGGAGAGCCAGGCCAGGCCAAGCCAAGCCAAGCCAAGCCAATGGCCACGAGCAACTTTTCAGAGTTTATGTAGCTGCTGATGCGGCCATTTCTGTTACTGGCAGCTGCCACGCGCAGTAATCTACACGATGTAGCAAAAGTCCTGCAAGGAAGAGTGCACGACTAAAAGATACCCATGGACCACTCATCATGCATCAACTGTAACGCAATATGCATTGTTGAGAAAACGGACTTCTCTCTAGCAATGCCTATCAATGCGCGTAGAAGAAACAATATAAATATAGTATTCTCATACTAAATAGGGAATAATTCTCAATCAAGAAAATATATAATCGATATGTTTGAGCTTCTGTCTCAATAGGCTCCATTCCAACATTTTGAGTATATGCAGGGCATATAAAAACAAAACTGAGCACCTTCACCTGAGCCACATGTGTGCGCATAAATTTTGCGCCACATGCGGCATGACATAAGCTCAAAAAAAAAAAAATATGAAAGAAGAAAAACGGTACGAAAAAATTGGAAAAATATACAGAAAAAAATGCTTTTATGATTTGTCGCAAATTACTTTAGAAAAGTTTTGCGTTCGACAAACAACAATAAATCATCGAGTTGAGAGTTTGGGAATATTTGTTACACATACGTAGAAGTTCAGCGGTGCGCTGTGGCATGTGGTGCAACCGTGCTAGAAAATTTAATTAACAAATGTCTGGCAGTCTCCCGCAAATGCAAATCAAACGCTTCATTAAACAGACAGCAGGTTGCTAGCTGTTCACGTGTAAATCGGATGCGGCTGCTAAACATGTGTCTTGCCTTTGATTTATGACAGCCGATTTCAACGACATAGCCTGGCTTCACTTAAGATTGATTAATTACATGAATTTATCGGAGGAAACTCAGCACACAGCACTTGCTTACACGTTGAGCATAAGAATTACCAAAAATGATTTCGACGAACTGTGAAATGTCAGAGCTGAGGAAGATTATAATAAACGTAAACAAAATTTGGCCTGGGGCTCTTTGATATTTATGTCTTGCGTTTGTATACACATAATGACTGATAATTATAAGCTACATTGAAGAACGAACCAACATTTTTGCCAAGCTCTTGGCGTTATCAGAGTTATGCTCTAACAAAAAAAAAAAAAAAAAAAAAACAAAAAATAACGTGGAAGACTAGACACCTATTATGAACTTAGCTCTTAAAGGTGCATTTTAATGAAGGCTTTTTTCCAGAGAGACGATTTTTCTTTATTATAATATGCAAATTTATAGAGAAACTATTAAAAACTTTATTTGGATTTTTTTCTTTAACTCAATATGACATAGTTAATGATAATAAATTTGTTTAAATTTGTTTTGCTTGAAAAGAATATTCTTTGAATACTCCGACTCTGTTGTTTCAGCAAAAATACGATATGTTGGTTCGATCCAACATGAAGACAGAGTTTGAATTGAAGAAGAGTTAGTACAGAGACAGAGTTATATACAATAGAATTGGTTGTTGATAAACAAAGTATATATATACGTATACACCTGAAAAAGAGTATAATTATTGCCACAACTAATAGCTAGAAGCTTAAGCATACCTGAATACAAACTTTAAGTTATACAAATTAAATATTCAATAAGAATCAAATGCTTAAAAATATTTAAACGTACAACTTGTCAAATCTATTAAGTCTAGTTTTTCTTTTCTTATTTGTTTTAGAGGAAGACCAACAAAAAAATTGTACACGAGCCACGCGCAGCCAACCTTGGGCATTGAAATAGCTCACTAAATTTCAGCTTTTAGCTGAGTGTGGGCTACTTGAGACAAATAGCCTGGCAATTTATATGTTGTCGTTGCCAGGACACATATTAAATGCGAGCAGCGTCTTTAGTTTCTATGACAGCTAGATTGAGTGGGCAAAGTAGATATAGAAAAAGGAAAAATATGATCGTATATAACCAGCTTATATGTATGTATAAAGCTTGTCATGCGGGTAACTGTCACACACTACACCCATATGCTGACAGGTGGGTGTAGTGGACACTTTTTTTCTATTTTAGACGAAGCGCTATGAGCGATTGGTGTTGCAAATCAACAGGTAAAACACCTGTTTGGCATTCGGCTTGCTGTCGAATGCACTGGCCGCACACGAAATTGATTAAATGCAAATACGCAGAAGGATCATAAGTGTATCAAACGTAACGAATTTGCATCATGTACGTGGCAAACGCATTCATTACGCATACCACATGTGGGCGAAGCCTCCTCCTTTATTAAGTAAGCGTGCATTAAATTGCTTGCATAAATCAATGACATATTCAGCAGCGCTCGGGGCTCATTAATTATAGCGAAGGACCAAATTCAATACGGCATACGAAACAAATTTGTAGCAAATTGTATTGGTTTTTTTCCTCTCGGTTTTCAATTACTGCTGTATTTCCGTATAAAAAAGGGAAGTGATGTATGTATATAGCGAAAATTAAATACTCTTTCAATTATTTAAAACTAATATAACTCTAAGAGATTTTCAGAATATTCTGGAATATTCCGTAAAAATAATCATTAAATATTATCAATATATTGTAGAGATGATAATTGATAATAAGCCAAGAAACATCTATAAATATTTATCGCTGTGTCACATATGAAGTAACTAAATTAGAATACCCACAGAGAGCCGCATAAACAGACATCAGACGTCGATGCGCAGACAAAGCACAATTGAATCATATACACACAGAGTGTAACTACCATAGCTACTCTGTCCCTCGACGCCCCCCTCTTTTTTTTATGGCGGGGATGTGTGTGGGATGTTTTTGTGTCGCTCTCAGCACTCTCCGGGGGCAATACGACAATTAGTTGCCAAAGCAACAACAGAAATACCTACAAATGACAGCAAATACACTGGAGACAATGCGAAATGGGCCAGGAGGCAGGAGACAGAAGGCACAAGGCAAATAGCGCACACCGCATAACATGGCCGCATGGCAGCCATTTTGATGTCAGGACTAAAAAGGCGACAAGGACAGTGTAAAGGCAGGTGGCGGCTATTGTAGAATATGACAGGACGAAGTGTAAGGGATCCCATTGCCATCATAACGGCACGTAGAGTTGTTGAAATTTCAGCGCTGGGCAGCCAGCCTCGCCGGAGTGCGCGTGAGCTAGCGTTTAATTAGAAAATACGTATACGCCGCCTGGTACGTGCCGCTCCTCGGCCTTTCAATGCTGTTTGCAGGATTCCTGACAGGCAAATCATCAATTTTACTTTTACGTTTTGCACTGATTTCTCGAGCTGATGTTGCCCGATACAATTATTACTGCGCCATAGCTGGCCCGCGATTCGTTTATTTTTCGCTCTCATTTTTCATTTGCTAAAGGTTCAGCAGATGTTGCCACATTGCCCTAACGTGTTTTTGCACTAATCATTTGACGTTTGCTGGCGCTTCAAAATTTGCCTAATACGCATAAATTATGGCAAAACTTCAAAACTAATTAGTCGCGTTATTTATTACAATTACCTGTCAGCCAGTTAGAATTGAGTGCCATTACGTACGTACACACACACACACACAAACACACAAACACACACAATTTCAACTAAGACACGACACCTTGAAACTATTTGAAAACTATGCTAATTAATGCGTTTGCATCTAGTTACAATGTCGTATGGGTGGTTCAGTGGGAAAACAAACTAATGAACATCTAACTTTATGGAAAATACCTAAATGTGTATATCAAACATATCTCATTAGCATATAGAGTATAAGCTATGTTAATCATAAAGGGTAAAGTGGAAAAGCTACGAATGTGCGGTTAACCTGAACTGAAATGAAACAAAACTCAACATGAAATTGATATTTCAACTCTGACAGATGTTTGCCAAGTCTAACTAATTTGAAGCATTAAAGGAATCACCAACTTAAATGTTGCAAATCATTGAATTGTTACCTTTAACTTTTAACGCCTTAGATGAACCAATCAATTGCACATAATATAATAGCCGCAAACTTTACAGATCATTAGGCACACAAGTTGAAAGCAAACGCTTAAGTCTTTTGAACAGATCAAAGTTTTACTTAACTGCCAAGACACAAGGTGACAGGCCAACGAAAAAATAAAGTTAAGGAAAAAATAAAAAAGACTAAGCACTTAAGCTGTAATGTTAATTAAAACTTTGTCACCAATTCTTCATATACGTTTGCTGTAGTCGCACTTGATTCTATCTATAGCGATTTATCTTGAGCCGTGAGTTGGCGTGGCGTCGAGGCAGCCAACTAATTTGCAACAAAGTTAATCACGTTATTGAAATGGAATCGAATTCGTGGCATTAGAACCAAATTCAATTCATATCGCATATTATGCAAATGAGCAGCGAGTGAGCTAATTGTGTATTAATTGAATAATCGTAAGCAGTACATGTGTAATAGTGGGATTATGCCCGCCCCAGCCAGTCTCTATATATATACAGTCAATAATAAAATAGGCTACAGATTGGCATCAAGTCAATAAATGTAGTGAACTATGCTGATGAGCTGCCGATATCGAGTTGCCTACACATAATATACAAACTACATACGGTGAGCACTTATATACCATATATATAGATCTCTGTCTCTCCCTCTCTCTTTCTCTGTCTCTCTTTTCTCTCTCTCTCTCTGTCTTTCTTTGCATTTGCCTTAAAAGCAAACATCAATTTGCATAAACAATTAATCATGCAAAACGCGAAACGTGCACGAAATTCTAAAACCTAAATATAGATACAAAATAAAAACAAAATTAAAAAAAAAAGGGAAAAACTCGCCAGAAACTGGAGAACTGAAGAATTAAGACAAAGACTCGGTGCCAGAAACTGTAGCAGGTAAGACTCGACACATCGAAACAGAAATTCATAGAAACTGCGTTTTTTTATTTTTATTTTTTTCTGACTGCTGCCACTGCCGCATATGATTCAATTTTGTTTTCAGCCAAACAACTTGGCAACTGAACAACAGCGAGGAGCCTGCTTTGAGCTGGCTGGCAAGCCAGGCTAGTTGGCTATAAACGTGGCCCAAAAGAATGCAGTCCGAAAACCAGTTTGGCGTACAGCCTGTGTCTCAAGCGTGCAGCGTTTATTTCTTTTTTATTTTGTGTGTTTTTGTTGCTGTTCGGCTACAACAACAAGTGAACCAAATTCTTTTTAACGAGCTTGCGCCAACATTTGATCCCCTGCTCCTCCGAAATGTAGGCAACCATCAGAGGCAGCCAGCGCCAAGGGTGCACTGAATGCTCTACGCTCCTTCGATGCCAAAAAAAATATCAGATAGAAAGACAAGCCGAAAACTAATATACCCTATACACAGCTGTTTGCAATCAGGATGAATGTTTAACAAAACTTCATATTGAATAATGTTGAATAGTGATATTCTAATTCATGTAAATGCCTCAAAATATGTTGAGAACGGTTTAAACTCTCCAAAAATTCAATTATATATATCAAAACACTGGCTAGAGGCTAGGCTTTGACAGTCTGCAGCAACTTTGCTTTGCTGCCGTTCAAAAATATATTTTATAGATCTCTTTCCATGCGTTACATAGTTCATGGCACAGCCATAGTACTCTCTCATAGGGCACACAAAAATAAGAAATACCACTGCAAAAACCAAGCCAAGCCAAGAAGTGTTAAAACCAAGCCAAGTTGCTTCACTTTTTGCCTGTTCGTATCCATGTCCGTGCTCATATCTCGTGTCAATTTGCAAGCTGACGTTTTTTGTTAAAGTTTCATATTATTATTTTTAATTTTGTTCTTGTTTATTTTTTACTTTTCACTTTTTTGGTTCTCTTCTATAAGCGATTTATTTAATGCCTTCTTTTGTGCCTTTTTAGTTGAGTTTTTGCTTTTGTGTTATGCCAATTTTTGTTTTATTCGGCGCATTTATAATTGCAGGCGGCCACACCTTTTGCACACACCTCGCGACGAAGTTTGCCTGTTTTCGTATATATTTATATATATATATATTTTTTTTTTTTGGCTGACTTCAACGCTTGGTTAGGTTTCTAAAAAACGCTCAAGACACATGCAATCTGTTGAGCCTGGCCACTTAAAAATAAATGTAATTATATATTTATGAAATTAAGTTAATTATGCTAAATGCATTTTATAATGCATTTAGTTGTCCAGCGCCTCCAACAATTTCTGGCGATTGTCCGCCAAGCGTAGCATTCACAAAAATAAATTATTTATATGCAGCTTACTTTGTGTTTTTGGTCTTTTGCATTAATAAGAAACAATACACACATCAGAGATCCCACCTGCCAAAAAATAGTCAACAATTTATCAGCCCTTTTGGCTTTCGCATTAATTTACCGAACTTACTTTTAATGGCATGTAAATAAAATGCGCATGATTTCGATTTTAATTGATTAATTTCACATTAATATGAGTTAAGAAATATATACGTCATATAAAAGTATTTTGATGTGGAATGATTTAATTTGGTCTTGAGTTGCTTAAACAAAAATAGCATATCAGTTGAATTTTGTATGAGCTGTCCTTTCAGCAAGTTGCCATCAAAGAACGCATACTGAATGGAAAATCGTTCAGCTTGCAACATGACCTGGTGCCACAAAAAGAACAAAAATGACAGAAGAGAAAGATAAAATAGAAAAGAAATGAAATACTAAATAAAATGACTGAAAAATGTTTTCAATTTGGTTGTTTTCATGGTTTTTGATTTGCACGGTGTCGTACGAATGCGGCACTCCATTTTTGTCAATTGATTCGCCTGTCTGGGTCTTTCAAATACGCATTAATTTCATTTATTGCAATCATCATTGTCGCAGCGACATGGCAACCATGGAGAGTAGAGTAAACACCAGCACAAAAGTTAGAACGAAGGCACCAGACGACTGTGTGGGTGTGAGAGTGGGTGTGAGTGTGGGTGTGGGATGTGAGCGCTGGCAAGGAGCAACTGAAACGAACGGGGTGGGCAAGGCAAACGTAGCTAGTCGGAGCATGCCTAGGCTCTGATTGCGTTGATTACGCTGACCCACTTTGACTGCCAAGGCGCAGGCTCAGGGCGGCAGGAAGCGGGCGGTTGAATTCAATGAACTCGAAACCTGCTGATAATACGCGCAATAAAAATAACAATAATAATAGTAGTAATAATGTTCATTTCAAATGACGCCAACGCCAGCAAAAGAAGGAAAACAAAACGCTGTCAGTAGTTTCAAAACTGAACACTTTACAATTCCTCTCTCTCTCTCTCTCTCTCTCTTTCTTTCTGTATAAACGTATGATTGTTATTGTCCTGGCGCATATTATTAAAGAAGCTTTGTCCTGAGTGCAAGTTGGGCGAGCCTTAGGATAACTTGAACAGCAATCCGATTGCTGACATATGTGTTAGCTAAGCTGTAGACGATTGAAGTGACTTACTACTTACTACTACTAGGTAAAAAGTATAGGAATACCAAAACTGAATATTGTTTCTTACACTTGACTTAGAGAGAACTAAGCAGGTGTCAGTTCAGGTCTCATAGCGGGCAACGCCGGGCAATTTCTATAAATTTGTTGTGCACACAAACATAAGTAATCGAGGGCAGCTGACAAAAACTGTCTACTTGAATGTCGCGTTTATTTTTAGTCATCAAAACTGATATTATTTTGTTTGATGGGCCTCAGACTGGAATGACATTGCAGAATAGATGAATAACAAGGACACATAAAAATATTTTACATTTCAACATGATCATGGAAATAGTTCAGTTATTTTCCATTGGCAACTTTACGAGCATTATAATGTCTGCTGTGGCTATAATGAACCACTTCCCTCTCTCCCCCTCTGCCAACACATGCCAATAAAGTGCGTCATTCTAAGGCGAAAAATATTTTTTTTAAATTGAAAAAAGCCACCGAAAAATAAAAGAACGAACAACAACAACAACAGCAACAACAAAGCCACGCTGATGTCGGCTTACACACGACTCTACTTCTAATGGATTTTATTTGTACTTGCCACTGTTACCAAAACCGATGGTCGAGTGTGACAAGGCGGGGCGTTGGGGGCGTGCCTGTTGGGGCTTGGACTGTAAATGTTTTGTGTCGATAATGTTGCTGTGAACAGGTAGGCATGCATAAAATCTATATATATATATATATATATATATATATATATATATATATATATATATACATATACATATATATATATATATATATATATATATATATATATATATATATATATATATACATATACATATATATATATATATATATATATATATATATATATATACAGCTTCGTATCTGCAAGCAACAAACTTTAAAGCATACACTTTCAAGATTTTGGTCTATAAATTAATATTGTGCATTGTCATTCTATGGCCAAGAGGAAGTTTGTATCTTTCGTTTATAAGTTTCATACATCATAATATGAGCATTATGTTATTCATTTCAGATCCACATACCAAAGTACATCGATAAAGACAGGTTTTTGTGTGTGCTATCATTGGCATTGGCTGGCATTGTTAAGATCTTCTGTATATGCCTATAAATTGGGAATTACTACATTTTCGCTCGCATATACCATGAACATGTAGACAAAGTTATATAGACATTATGTTTAAGTGCCTTGAATTACTGAAAAAATGAAGTTGTAGGAGCATGCATGTTAGCGCACTGAAATCACTTTGAATTTGGCGAATACTGCTTTTATGTAAAGAATTTGAATAATTAGGCTGATTGTCTCGTATTATCAAATGGGATTTTATGTGAGGTAAATTTTTATGGAAAATATTAGAATTTTAACACATATAAATTGTAAATTTGGACTTTACTGACAAATAAAAATGTTTGATATTGTATGTTATATATGTATAGAAGGTCAATATGTTATAAGTTTTTAATTTATATAACGGCTTTTGATTACGGAAATGCGCCAGGCTCACTTAGTTGGTCTATTTGTTTTTTGTTTTCGAGAAGTTTGTTTTTGGTCTTTTAAGGCAACATTTAATGAAAGCATCTTAATTAGGCGTGCCGCTCTACTAATTCATAAAGTTTGTAAACTTTTCTAATGTGGCGCTCCGACCACTTGAATTTCTGCCAACTAACTTCTAATAATAATAATAATTTTAATTGCCAAACGGCAGCTCTTGCGTATTATGCAGCAAACGCAGTGCGAAGTTCACAACTCGCTTCTTTTTTTTTATTATTTTTATAAGTATGTTTATACTTATGTTGCATACCTATATTTTCAAGAAGTTGGTGCTCACAACAGCTCGTAGACGGCAATAAAAAGAAATATACAATTAAATGCGAACATCATGCTGACTAAGGGGATTTTTTTTACATTTGTGTGGTACTTTTTTTGTTGCCACTTTGCCTACCCGCCAAGGGAAAGAACCAAAACTTTCCATGGAGTCTACGGCGACGATTTGCAGATGACGCTTCACAACCACTGAGCAGCTAATGGGCTTATAAAGCAGTCCAAGACTTATATATATATATACATTTAAACAGCCTATTTGTCCCAGTTTGTGATAGAATATATACATCTGAATATATATATATACCTATATATATACTATATATATGTATGTATGTATGTGTAGCTTTTACAATTGCGTTTGAATCAAATTCAACAGAAAACTTCAATTGATTTTGAATATCTTAAGTGTGTCAACTATTATTATGTTCTTATTAAAATAAGAGAGATTCCTTTAGTATAAGTATAGGAATAGGTATATGTATAAGTATTAGTATAAGTACATTTATAGGTAAAAATAAAAAAAGTATAAGTATGAGTATAAGTATAAGACTAAGGATATGTATAAGTATAAGTTTAAGTATAAGTATAAGTATAAGTATAAGTATAAGTATAAGTATAAGTATAAGTATAAGTATAAGTATAAGTATAAGTATAAGTATAAGTATAAGTATAAGTATAAGTATAAGTATAAGTATAAGTATAAGTATAAGTATAAGTATAAGTATAAGTATAAGTATAAGTATAAGTATAAGTATAAGTATAAGTATAAGTATAAGTATAAGTATAAGTATAAGTATAAGTATAAGTATAAGTATTAGTATTAGTATAAGTATAAGTATAAGTATAAGTATAAGTATAAGTATAAGTATAAGCATAGGTATAAGTATAAGTATAAGTATAAGTATAAGTATGAGTATAAGTATAAGTATAAGTATAAGTATAAGTATAAGTATAAGTATAAGTATAAGTATAAGTATAAGTATGAGTATAAGTACCATATAAGTATAAGTATACCTAACCTATGATTACTTTATATATATTCAAATTTTATATCATTTATAATGACTTTTTAATTGATTTTTAATTAAATTATTGCCTGAATTCTCATATTCCGAACATACATTCCTTCGCGCATATCATTAAACATACTTTGTGTTTTGATAATAAAATTATGAAAATATTAGGGAAATATTGTGATTAGATTGACAGGAACCGAACTGAATAAATTTAAAAACAAATTGAGCATTTTATTGTAATTGATTGTGCTTAATATGTTGCTTTAAAAAATATATATGTATATAATATGCAACAATCTCATTAGCACTTGGATTGGTAATGCTTTGATTGCTTTCCAAGTAATTAATAATTGTTGAGCATCTAAAGAAATTATGACCTGGCCATCAGCCTAAGTTCTAGGAAAATGTATCATGTTTGAAAAACGGCTAAAAGCTGCCTGGGAAAGCGGCAGTTGCCAGCTTTAAAATGCGCTTTGACATCCATAAAGTTTTGGACTGGTGAGGGAGACAGTGAGAGAGAGTGGGACCTTACGAAGCTGTCTAATTGAACTAATAGAATTTGTTTTTTATTCACACCCGCACGCGTCAGATAAGAGCAGCTTTGCAGCATGATTTTTACGGGGTGGTCCGGTCGTGCTTCGAGCACACGAAAAAATATGCTGCTGCTGCAAATGGTTGTTCTGCCCCAGCCAACATGCTGTTCGCATTAAAAATTATGATTTTTCTTGCCACATTTTTGCAGAGGGCAGTGTCGAAATGATGCCAAATGTAATCATTGCTGCTTTTCGCTGGGTGGTAAATGCCCCGGGCGTAGCTCCATGCCGTACTTAACTGATTTCCTGGAATCCCTAACTGTGAGAACATACAAACATACAAACATACAAACATACAAACATACAAACATACAAATATACAAACATAAATATATACATATACTATGTACATTCATTGTGTCCTTTTCAAATTTAAGCTGCGATGGAGCTTAAAGGATGTTGCCTTGGCTACCAGTAGAGAGCAATCAGTTTAAAGCTGTCAAGAATTCTGAGAAGAGACAATAAAACGAAAAAATTGCCAGCAATAATGCGTTGCAGCAGGCTATTTGGAACATGCATGTACACGTTAGTAGGACCACTTTAATCAGAGCAAATATGTATATACTTAAACACAGAAAAACACTAGCACACAGAGTGTTGGTGTGTCTTATTTCGTATGGCTCAAAAATCGTTGAACTTCAGGCGAGGCTTAAAACCGCAAAGGCGCCACGAGGCAATGTTGCTAGCAGAACGATCCCAAGACCCAAAACGCCAATACCTCACATAACCCAACGAACCACTTGGTGGTCTGGCGCCTTCGGCTCTTCAAGGAGGCAGCAGCATAAGGTCGTCATAGGCACACTCGAGCAGTCAAGAGCAGCACCAAATGCCGGCGCATTTGTGGCAAGAGGCGAACCGATTTGCTATTTGTGTAGTTAGTGGCAGCAGCAGCTAGACAGGGAGTAGGAGGAACAACAAGATGGGCGAGGTGGAGGAGCTGAAGGCACTCAACTTGTTATTTCAACTGTTTGCTGTTGCTGTTGCTGTTGTGGCAGCCAAGTAATGCTGCTTGAGATGTCAAATAGCAAAGCGGCAGGCAGCAAATACAGCAACAAATGCAAAAACAGGAAGCACTTGAATATTGAAATCAAACGCGGGGCGCCATCAACGCAACAGGAACAATAACCACAAGAAGCAACAATACCAACAACGCCACCAGCAACAACAACAATAATAATTCTGCTTACCCAAAAATAAAGCAAAAACAAACCATTAACAACAAAAGCAACACAGCTGAGCCCAAAAGGTCCTCCAACGCAATTTGCATATGAATATGGAGGGCTCAGAGGCAGCTTTTGGGTATACGGCTATACGGCACGCAGGCTGCAACAACAACAAGAACAACAACAGCGGCAGCAGCAGCACATGATATGTTGTTTGCTATATATGAATAAACCAGCAACAACAACAGCAGCCAAGATTCATGATGTGAGAGCTGCTGTACCAATAGCTTATGTTGTAGTTATTTGCCGCCGGTAAAAAATAAAAATAAAAAAAACAAAGCAACAAAAAACTGCAAATAAGCGTGTGTTAGCATCGATTGCCCGACAAGAAGATACCCCTTAAATATTGCAAATAATAAAGATATTATAGAAATTTTAAATTATGATATTATTTAATTATATTACTTTTTAGATATAAAGAAAAAATAATTAATTTGATATACAAACATAAATAGATTTGTTTTTTTTTTATTTTTAAGCCATTTTCCTGCCCAAAATAAAATAGATACATATATAGAAATAGAAATAGATAGACATTATGTATTTGGTTACATTCAAATTCAGAACGTTCTCAAATGTTTTAAATTGAGTTTTAGAAACTTGTATGAAACATCTAAAATACAATTTACTTAATAATATCAGTTTTGAAGTCGTTTTAATATTTTTATGAATATTATTTTCAGATGGGATCTCATGAGAGGCATTTGAATTTTGTATAAATTATATATATAAACAGAATCTAATTGCATCCTTAGGCTTATATCTAAATCTAAATAGCCCATATACACAGTTAAATATATCAACTGAGCTTTGAATTTAATTATGTAAAACATAAATAGATCTAAAGGATTTTTCTACATTTTTTCTATGCATTTTTATACTCTTCTATAGGGTATAAAGTTCTGGACTCTGGTTTTGGGCTGTTGCTCTGCTCCCTGGTTGCCTTTCACTGGCGGCGCTAGATGGCGCCACACGCCAGTGCTAAATTGAATAAGCGGCCTCCCAGGACAGACAGGAAGCAACACAACAACGTACACCCACACGCCCAAAGACACCCAGCCATGCACACGTGTGCCTCTGTGTGTGTGTGTGTGTTAGTGTGTCTGTATAGAAGAGGCAAAAGTTATGTAGTGTACTCGACGCTACCTTCCTTTATGGGCGCTTGTTTTTCTTGCCATTTCCCTCTTCATCTTTTTTTCTACTTTTTTGGGTTGCTTTGAATTTAATGGAAAATTTATTGACGACATGCCGCTTAGTCGTTTGACTTAGACTTGGACTTTTGCCACACAGCATTTCCCCAGCCCCCAGCCACCAGCGCAGCAATAGCTGCTCTATCATGTGTGCAAAAGTTTTCGCATTGGGGTTTTATGGACTTGCCCATGCCCTCACTCGACTTAACTAAATAGTTGCGGATATTCGTATGTGTGTGACATGAAAAGGGAAATTATGTGAAATTGCTTGCATTGATTGATTGTTAAATGCTTTTAGCAATGTTGTATGCTATTTGACAACGGATAAAGCTTCTAAGCAAATACACATATAGAGTTTGTACATGCACAGATGGGTCGTGAGAAGCGGACAGGCTGCGAAAAGTTGAAATTTGGTTGAAGTCGCGCTGCATACCAACTGGTTCACTTACCATAAATTAGAATTATAATTTCTGCTTAGCCAAATCAACGACGCAATAAGTTCGCAATGGCACACACACATGCAAAAGGGCTATTCCGAAGTCAAAGAGCACAGCAGAACGGATCAACCCCCAATGGAAGCATAGAGCCAAGGGTGGATGTGGCCAAAAACTTTTCTCGCGTGTTTTACCAACTTTAATATTTTATACTCCCGATTTTCTTTATGGGATGCGGCCTGCGGAAAGACCCTGCCCAACTTCCAAACTCCCCAAACTCTTTAAGGACTCTCAGAACTCAACAAGTTCTCGGGCTTTTGGCTAAGGACACGCCCGCACGTTTGGCCATTAGTTTATGATTATTGCAGTTTGGCAAGGGATTTTCATACACTGTGGCAATAACTCACCTGTTGTCGGCAACTTGGTCAGCGTTGCTTGTCCATTGTCATCGCTCAGCAGCAGCAGCAGAAATTCAATTAATATAATGACAAAAATGCGTCGATTGTAAAACAAAAACATTGCAATCTGGCGTTAATTTCCGGTGGTTTTTCCAGTTTCGAGCAGCTAACCGCAAACGCAAACGCAAAGGCAATCGCTGTCGCAATCGCTATTATCTCGTCTTTGGTGTGATTATTATAACCAACTGGATACTCTGCTCGTTGTCTTCAATTACTTCGTTATTTTTGAATGTTTCTCTTAAGTGCATCTTCTCATTGTCACTTGCATTTTATGCATACACGCGAGCACACACATTTACATTGTTTATGTGCGCGTTTTCACGACTCTTCGTTGCCTTTTCAATCTAAAAATCAACAGATTCGAATCTCTTAAATCTCTCACACACGCACACACACACACTACACACACAAGGGTGACGAGTTCTGCTATGGCATACACACAAAAGTATGCTAATATATTTTAGCTACGCTTATGAAACGTGCATAAATATTTTACGTGTGCAACAGTGCGTATGCGTAATTTGGGTAATAGGCCGCAAAACACTGGCGCCGCTAACGGCGCCAACATCAAAATGTCATTTGTCGTCAACGTCGGGTATTCTTAAATTGATGGCAATGGGCTTTACTTTATCGCAACTTGAGTGTTGGCCAGTCAAAGTTCTTCACAAAGATAAATGTGCTAAGGCAAAATTACTGAATCTGAATTTATTATAAATTATGAGTCTATCCATGAAGTAATAGAAGTAATTCTTATAACACATAGAAGAACTCATAAAAATAAGTTATAAATCATTTCGAAATATCTATCATAATACTATAATATCTAATGTCGGAAATTGGTATAACAAAAGTTAAAATTCAACAAAATGAAACCACTTTAAGTATTATTAAATAAATATAATTAAAAAACGGAGTCAACAAATTAATATACTACTCAAGTAACAAAAATAAATAATAAAAATATTTATTATTACTTTCAGCCTATACTTGATGTCTCTGTGATTCAGTGAATCATATTTGGTTTTCATTCAACGACGCATTTCTAATGCTTCCTTAATTCGCATAGTAAGCCCACAATACTGTCGCCTTATCCTTGCTTTCTACTATTTACTGGTCATTATTATTGTGATGGTTCGCTCTACTAACGCAACTCTTGCCAACAAATCTTTGGCAATCTTTGCTTCTAATTCACCCACTCCTGGCGCTTCATTGTCATCATCATAATAGCGCTGCGGCGTCGTCTGATGATGCCATAACAGACGGGGTATACTATACGTATGTATTTCAATTCTAGAAGCAATACTTAAGACAACAAGTACCCGAAATGCGCGTGTATAGATACATACATATGTACATATATGAAAGATTTCTAGCTAGAGTGCACGAGTTCGCGCGGCAAAAAATACAAAAATAAAGTATGAAGAAAACGTCGCATAAATGAATGCTAAAATATATTTCGGCAGTGCTGACAGCGCCATTATTGTTGTTGCTTCAGCTACTATCAAAGGCTTTGCACACACACAGAAAGAGAGAGAGAGAGAGAGAGAGAGAGAGAAAAAAAATACAAATAAAGCAGATGGCGATGCTGACAGCGACCGCAGCTGAGGCAGCGACGCTGACGCAGCCACCACGGGCAGCGTAATATGTGTGCGTGTAATATTTGCTATTGCAACGGTATTTTTGTACTCTTTTGTTTAACTTTTTTATTCTGCACAAAAAATATACATATGTATATTTTATAAATCAAGACAAAAATGCAGCGCAACGCATTCAAATTATCTTCTCTTTTTTTTGGGTTTTCGTGGTAAAAATGTAATATTCGTTTTTATTGCGTAAAGTTTGTTCTTTGTTTAAAACTTGTATTTATTGCCATGGCCAACGCATTTATGTGTTTGAAAAAGTTTTTAACAATAAGCAAACAGCGGTTTTCGCCGTGGTTTTTGCTGCCGGCACCAACTGCAAACAACAAAAAATTGCCACGCTCAATTGAGAGATAAGGAAGAAGCGCAACGGAAATCATATCGGGGTAGTTGAGAATTATATAAAACAAATTTGACTATGCGAAATACACACACACATAAACACACAAGCCCTCGCACACACACACACAGATGGACACTCACTCACACATGAGTAAAAGTTTGTTTTGTGCTGCGGATGCCGGTCGAAATTGAACGACGACGCAAATTTCGATTTCCTCAAAATTCTACCTTGTTGTGCCTTCTATTATGCTTATTCTTCGTGTTCTTATATCTTCATCATCCTCACTCAAATACTTCATTATCACGAACGTTAGCGTCATATACATTTTGTACATTTGTTTGCAAAACGACAACAGCAACAGCAGCAGCGGCAGCAGCAGCGGCAGCGACAGCGCAGCTTACTAAGCTTTTTCTGAGCATCCATATTCGCATAAGCAACAGCAGCCCACTCTCACTTTGGCTCTGGTCCTCTGCTGATGCTAACGCCAACGCCGACATCGCACAGTGATTTACATGCTCCAAAAATGGCGAAATGAATTAGTTGGCCAATAATTGCTTATTATGAACTACAACGTAACGACTCTAATAAAAATAGGCCAATGTCTTCAGTATTTTCAAGTGCTTCATTAGTTGATATAACAATTTCGAAGAATGTTCATAGCTTTTAAGTATGAGAATAAGGAAAGTACAATTAAGCTTAAAAATGATTAGTAAACAGATTAGCATTAAAAAAATTTTCGTTAATTTGAAAAAATGGCCATGATTTTTGCATCTAAAGTCGAAAAATGTAATTTTTTTGTATATGATGTGTGGAGTGAATTTGAATTACATTGCCAATTTTCTGGATTTTCAACTGCTTTACACAGTTTTCTAATCTAATTTCAACTATAAATACATATTTACTATGTATGTCAACCTGCGACTTAGCGATTAGTTCTATTACTTTTTTAATCAATTTGTTACACTGTGCGACGCCGATGCTGTTTTGCTCCTTGTTTTTGCTACGCTTTCGCTTTGTGTTTGTGCGCCGAGCTTTAGCTTTGGCTTTGCCTGCCTGCCTACTACAACCGCCGCTGTTGCTTTCATGGCCTTGTGTGGCTGTTGCTGTTCTTGGTGTTGTTGTTGTTGTTGTTTGTGTTATTGCCCCGTTTGTTACTGTGTGCGTGTGCTTTTTTGTTCAACTGCTGCCTTTGTGGCCTGGCCGAAGAACTACTACTGTACTTGGCGGCTTTCGCAGCCGCAGCCGCAGCCGCCGCCGCCGCAACAGCAACAACAACAGAAGCAGAAGCAGCGGCTTTCAGTCGTGTGCTTTATTGCGTTTTACATCCTTTTTTGTTTGGCATCTTTGGCTCTTGTGTTTATCGCTGTTTGTTTGCATGGAATTTCGCATTTTAAAATATTCATTTCAATATTTATGCCTATTGGCCACACACACAAACACACAAATACACATTGTCACAGCGACAGCGCCGTCGACACGCAATTGATTTGTTTATTATGATGCCTTATTATGTCATAATTTATTTGCAACAGGACCCAAAAATTAACAATGCCGGAATTTACGGCAGCTAATAATTAATCACATTTCATTTGATTTGCAGCATAAAAACATGGCCCATGTGTCTCCATTATTTCTCTCGCATTCTCTATATTTCGCTCTCTTTCTCCGCGTGTGTGTGTGTTTGTGTGTACGCACTGCACCGGCTTTTGTTGCCGCCATCGCCGGTGCCTGCGCCCCCGCATGCTACTGACGCCATAGCTTTGCTTTGTTACTACCTTTGTTGTGTTTTTTTGCATTTTCGCTTTATGTTTGTGTTTCGCAGGCTCAGCCTATCAATTCTTATTTGTAATTTTTGCACACACTCACACACACACACACACATACAAAACTCTGACGCACGCTTGAACATTCAGCGACATTAGCAACGACCGCAACCGCCGCTTAAATCAACAAATTACGATTATTTTCACTGTCGCTTTCTGTATTATTTGCAGTTGTTTTCTTTAGCATGTTTGTTTGTTGCTTTATGACACTTTGCGGGTTTATTAACAATACAATATACACACAGATACAAATATTCGTGAACGGCAATCGAAGCGCCGCTTCAATATTTACAACGCTGCACTGACAATTAAAATGCTCGAACTCGAACTCGCGACGTCGCCAGCGAGCAGCAAACACGTCCAAACAGTTTGTACGCCATTCGTGTACTGGGAGCTTTGGTCCGAACTGGCGCTGGCACTGTCATATTCGCACACACTAAACATACGCGCGAGAGAGAGCAGTCGCACACATACTTGTAAGCTTGCATTTGCCGGCGAAGTCGACGTCGACGACAACGCCGACGTTGACGTTGACGTTGACGGCAACTTTTGTTTTTGTTTGCGCTGCAAAAAGAAGAAATAAATTTCAATGGCAGCGTCAAAAGCTCGTCTCCATGAATGAAAGTTTGCCAGAAGCGAAACGAAAGAAAAACGATGCACAAAATAAACTGATACAACTTTTAATGCCGAGAACGTTGCCAGACCTGCCGTTGAAATACATATGTTTATTTGTAAGCATTGCATTTTAAATAATTTCCAAATAAATTTTAAGAACTGAAAACAGTAAGCTTAAATATATTTCATAGGAAAATGTGAGAACTAACTAGTTAATCAACTTTAAAATATACATAGCTGCAAAGTGTTCAACCAATCATTTAAGCATCAGCAAATAAGTATTCAAGTAACTGCAAAAATGTGTTAATGTTAATTATTTGGTGTCTTAATCATTGCATGTCTTCTAACTTGAATGTAACTATCGATATTCGATAACATATTGTGGCAATTTTACAGCACTGAAGCTACTAATATAGCAGCAAGCTTTTTGCTATGCAACATTTGGGCGCTCTTTTCAAACCAGTAAAACTAGCAAACTGATTAAATAAAACAAAAGCATTTAATGATTTTTAGAAATTGCCAATATAATTTTGGTTTTTATTGGGCGGTCACACTACATAGAATTCTCGAACAGTTTTTACAATTGCATTTATGTGTATTAATTTAATTGCTTGACTATGCAAATCAAAGATTTGATTTTGAATATGGTGTCAGATTTGTGGATCTTTGTTTGTTAGGAAACTACTCCGAGTCGGACCGTGGCGAGCGCGTCGACTGTTTCTTGGCCTTTTTATGCTTGCGCTTTTTGGCGTCGTGACTGCTGCCGCGGCTTTCGCGTCTAACGCGACTAGACGCTGAATCGTCCTGGTCGCGCTCCTCCTCCTGCAGCTTCTTCAGTGTCTCCGCCTTCAGGCGCTCCAGTTCGCTCAGCTCCCGCGTAGTGCGCTCCTTTTCGAGCTCGTCCTGTCGTTGTTTCTCAGCTCGTCGCTCCTCCTCCTTGGCTATTTCCTTGCGCATGTGCTCCTTAAGCAGCAGAGCCGCCTCTACGCGCTTTTGCATTTTCTCGCGAGCCGCTTTATCCTTATCTTCTGATTCCGCAGCAGACATGGCTGATGATCCCTTCGCCGGACTCCTATCTCGCGAGCGACGCTCCTGGGAGCGTTGGCTCCGGCGCGGCCGACTGTTGCTGCGTGAGCGGCTGTGGCGCCGTCCCCGACTGCCACTGCGTCTGCGCTCCGGTGATGCATGGCGCCTGCGACCCGGCGACTCTCGCCGCCTTCGGTCCGGGGAGTCGCGTCGCTTGCGCTCCTGCGACTCTTGGCGCTTCCTAACGGGCGACTCTTGGCGCTTCCGTTCGGGTGACTCTTGGCGCTTCCTTTCGGGTGACTCCTGTCGCTTACGAGCAGGTGACTCTGGACGTTTGCGCTCGTCCGATTCCTGCCTGCGTCCACGACTACGTGAACGACGTTGGCGCTCTCTGGAACGGCGCCGTTCTCCAGGTGAGCTGCGAGTGCGGATCGGCGAGAGAGGAAACCGGTTGCGGTACTCATTGTCTGGCGACCGTTGGCGGCGCTCTCGGTCGGCGAAGGGATTGCGACGGTTGCGGTTGAGCTGATTCTGACCCATATTATTATTATTATTGTTATTGTTGTTGTTGTTGTTATTGTTGTTGCCCTGGCGTCGAGGAGGTGAACGCTGCTGGCGACGCGCCGGTGATCGCCTGCGCTGAGCGGAACGGGACCGAGTCCTATGGCGGTTGCGAGAATTGGAGCGTTCCCGACTGCGCTTAGGTCTCTCCCGCTCGCGAGGTTGTTTGTCCTCTTGTTTGCGTTCGTCGCGCTTGCTTCGATTCTCTGCTGGCGATCCGGCGACCTTTGGGCGCTCCTGATCCTTTAAGGGGCGCACCTTGGACTCGTTGCGCTTTTGGAGGGCTTTGCTGGTCTCCGGCTCCGGCTCACTGTCCGTCTGCTGTTCATAGTCCAAGGCGTTCATATCCACCGATTTGCGACGCTTGGCTGGAGCTTCTTCTTTGGGTTTCTCTTTTTCGCGTTCCTTCTCATGGGTGTCCCTTGCCCTACTGCGCTCCGCATCCTTCTGTGAATGAAAATCGCTGCGCTTGGCATTGCTGCTGCTGCTGCTCGTCTGCTTCTGTTTCGAGGGCGACTTCTCGGGTGTCACTTTGCCGCCGTAGGTGCTGGCGTGTGATAGCTCAAAGAATGACTTTTTGGGATCCTTGGAGGCCTCCTCGTGCCGCTTTTTGCGTTCCTGCTCACGCCGTCGCACCTCCTCGTCGCGCATCTTGTTCTCCTCCTCGATACGCTCCAGATCCGATAGCTTGATCGTGCGCTTCTGTGCATGCTTCCAATGCGGCGGCGTAATACTCTTGGACCGGCTGCGCGAGGGCGTGCGAAAGCGCTGTGAATTGAATTGGGTTAAGGCTTAAATAGTCTGCATATAAAGCTGGATTTTTGGCATGCCAAATGCTTACAAAGACGCCGCGTCCTTTGACAATGCGGCCACTGCGCGAGGTCGGCACTTGCTTCTTGGACCAACCGAAGACGTTTCGATTACGTTCTCTGCCTCTATCCCGATCATCACGTTCACGCTCACGCTCACGATCACGATCACGCTCCCGATCACGATCACGATCATGTTCACGCTCACGCTGGCGCACATCACGTGAAACATCACGACCTCCACGGTCCTCCCGGGAACGGGATCTCTCAGCGCGCATTAGGAATTTGTTTGAAACCTGCATAAAACGAAATCGAAAATCTTTAAGGCGACAATATCTCATAGGAGCCATCTACGATTCGAACTTCATATAGAATATAAGAAGTAGCACTCCAAGTGCAACTGTGTGCACATTGTACCTCTGGTATCTCGCTGGGATCAATTTTCGTCAACGTGACCAACGGATGTATCTCGCCTTCCTCATCAGAGTGTTCCTGACGTCCATTGCCACGCGCAGCACGTGCCGTATCGCTGCTGAATGTGGTTAAGAAATGATTGAGTTGAGAGAGACAAATTGGTTGGGTAATGAACATACTTTTCACTGTCGCTGGATTTGGACTCCTTGTGTGAACGTTTCTTTTTTAGTTTATCCTTGCGCTGCTTGGCCAGCGATTCATCAATTTCACTTTCCGATTCCTCCGTGGCCGTTGAACGCTTTCTGCGTTTCTTCTCCTTTTTGGCTGCTAAACAAGGAAAAAGGCAGACCAGTTCAGATTATGATGATTGACAGTTGATTGATTGATTGATTGAACATTGACTCACTCTTTGTTTGCTTGACTAACTCGCCACAGTTGGCTATGGCTGCATCCTGCAATGGGCGCGAGTTGCGATCAATGGGCAGATCCTCTAATTGACGCACCAAATCCTGACCGGATAAAACATGACCGAATACAACATGGATACTGCAAGTTGAAAATATAAATAAATTAGTATAAATAATTGTGACTGAAGTTCACTAAATTAATTTAAATTTAATTGGTCTGATTCTAATTTCTCTAAGTTTTCTACTTTGATAATTTGATTCAACTTTTAGATAATAATTCAATACATTTTAAGACTATTCAAAGAATTAGTAAACAAATGTCACTTACTTGTCCAAGTGTGGCGCAGGCTGTGTTGTACTACAATGAAAAACAGAAGAGAAGAAAAATATTCTTTACACAATGCAAACTTTGTTGTTGGTAGGCGATTTGTTGTAGTTTTCTATTGTTGTTGTTGAGTTGTTGTTGTTGTTGTTGCTGTGCTTGTTGTGGCTGCTGCTGCAGTTGTTGCTGTTGTTCTTGTACTTAAAGGTGATGCAAACAGCAAACTAAACCATATCAAGTTGAATACTGCTCATTTGCCACTCGGGTTGGGCGGCATCGCCTGGGCTCATCTCATCGATTGGCCTATCTATCGTTCGGGCTCGGTAACAGCTGTTAGCTGTTGCATATGTTGCTGCTGCTGCTGTTGTTGCTGCTGTTGCTGTTGTTGTTGCTGTTGCTGTAGCTGTTGCTGTTGCTGCTGCTGCTGCAGTTGCCAAGGACAGCCGAGTGAAGGGTTCAGTGTGAGGCTTCTCAGCTACGTCAAGGTGCACCCACAGACAAACAAGACACTTACACACACACAGAGAGAGACGCACAACACACATGACACACACACGCGCACGCACACAGGGCGCAAGGGGCGCGCGCGCATGCATATGTATGTATGTATGTATATAGGCCGGCCATTGGGTTGGAGAGGGGGGAGTGAGTCGATGTCGTTGTCGATGTCGATGTCGATGTCGATGTCGACGTCGATGGGTGCTCAGTCCGCTGGTCAGAGCTATTGCATACACTCGCTATGCGCTATACGGCAATAGATCAATGAACAACAACAGAACTTTAAATAGATATGCAAAGTACAAAGTAAAAGATTTAACATATTTATGATTGCATGATGTTCATAGAGATGGCTGCAAGAGAAACGTTTACAACTTTCACAAGGATTAAATTAACCGCTAATTATCTCAACGATCCCAACGGAACGAGCCCACTTACATAAAGAACTGCGAGCCGTTCGTATTCTTGCCCCGATTAGCCATCGACAGCAGAAAGGGACGATCGTGCTTCTTGTCAAAGCATTCGTCTGTAAGCAATGCAAAATGGGAAATATTTCAATATTTAATTAAATAAAGTTTTCTTAGTTAAAGTAACTATCAATAAATACTATTAACTCTAAGCGAAGTATCGCAAATTCAGACAATTACTTCATATATAAAGATAATTTCAACTCAAGTTAGCTAAATCTTTTTTGATATCACATAAAGCTGTGGTCAGAAAAATAGTAGTGCGACTGAAATGTTCGGACAGCACAATTTTGTGATTAACATAATATATTGAATACAATTTATAAATAATATATAAATATAAAACAACTTGAAACGAGTATTAAAGTTAATTTTTAACTAAGTCTCTAAATATTTCAATACAAAGTCTATAATTATTGATAAATATTATATAAATTCACTACTCAATATACATATCTAACAAAATGTTTCTCTTTAGATTCGTCAAAACAGCTTACTCAAGATGATGTACATATGTACAATCATCTTGCCTGGGACCATTTCACAATAGATCTACTACACAAAAAGTAAATAATCAATAGGCTAGATCGATTAACAGAAAATTTTAGAAGCAGAAGTCTATTTGCAACATATTCGCACATTCCTAATATAACGCACAATATCTACTCTTAAGTATAGTATAATCTTTTTAACTTTACTTTTAGTCGGTGGTGCCCGACTAGGACATCCCCTGAGCCCCGTCCGATCTGCTTTTTAAAATGCACTCAGTTATGTATGAAAAAACGTTAGCTGAGAACTGATAATTGGCGCTGCTTGCCACGTGCTTTTGCCAAACGTTTTGTTTACTAATTTCTGTGTAACTTAATAGATTTAAATGAAATTTACAGCATATGATCTATATATTGTATTGAATATTTGTCATATTAGAAAACATGCAAACTCATTCACAGATTGGCTAAAATTGCAACTGACCTTTAATTTAAAAAACTATTTTATCCAAAATATAACAAAAACCAAAATTGTACAAAATATACGTAAAGCTAAATGCAAAGTTTGAAGACTCTAGCTCAAAAGACGTACGAGATATCATTTTGTAGCTAAATTTCGATAAGGTTTGTAGTAAATAACATTCAAGCGAGAATACTTATCGAGTTTTTAAAGCAAACTCGATCTGTGCGTGATATACAACTTTTATAATACAAGTCTCTAGCTCGTATAGGTTCTCAGATCAACGCGTTCATATATACGGACGGATGGACAGACGGACGGACGGACGGATAAAAGTATATATGTACATATGTTAATTTTAATACTCGTTTCAAATTCTTTTCAAAATATTATTTTTATTACAAAACATTTCAGCTGCACTACTATTTTTCTGACCACAGCTGTATATATATATATATATATATATATATATATATATATATATATATATATATATATATATATATATATATACATACATATATATATGTATATATATATTATTTGTGTTTATATTCAACATTTGGAAAGGCATAAAAAGTTCATGTTATCTGCTATGGATGATTGAAAGTTCTTATCAAAGAGAAAGTATGACATATTTCCTTTTAATGCATGAATACATATATTTTATTTAAACATTATCTACATAGGCCCTAAAATTAAAACAGAGCATTAAATCGAATTAATTGATAGCACATTGTATGTATGCACATACATATACATACATACATACACCAGCGCACATGTATACACACACGAACACACACACACACACACACAGAGCTCAAGAGAGAGAGAGAGACGGAAACTTACCCTCGAAAGTGCCGCCATAAATTGATTCGCCGCCGGTACCGTTGCCTGCACTAAAATCGCCCGCCTGCACCATAAAGTCCTTGACCACACGATGGAAAATGACACCTTTATAGTGTAGCCGCTTGCCGGTGACAAGTCCGGTGCCCTTTTCGCCCGTACACAGTGCACGAAAATTCTCAACCGTCTTCGGCGCTAC
This sequence comes from Drosophila leonis, assembly GCA_035045365.1. Taxonomy (NCBI): domain Eukaryota; kingdom Metazoa; phylum Arthropoda; class Insecta; order Diptera; family Drosophilidae; genus Drosophila; species Drosophila leonis. Next base: position 3,206,252 of record JAWNPC010000896.1, read on the forward strand.
ATCGCCAAACAGCTCGAATACGATGCGACCGACGCTCAGGCCGCCGAGCGTTATATCGAAAAAACAACGCGGCCGCGTTATGTTCGCGTCCCGTTTATTTACCGTCATATTTTCAGCTAAATGCAATCGAATTGTATACTTTTTATTGTCTGTTCTGTTTTCACGTTGCACAACTTTTTCCTTTTTTTTTCGCTCTGTGATGAACTCTGCGTTTGCGAACGAGCAGGGCTGGCAACCGACGTTAAGAAAGTTGTATGTGACAGGGCTGCAAGAGCTGTTCTGCTGATGCAACCAATGTGCTCAAATGAACCACTAGTTCCGCAGGCCAACGAAATCAAAATAAAATAAGATTATTATATGAATAAAATAATAAATAAATAGAAATTGCTAAAAATTGTTTACTTTAATATGATAAATGAAAAGAATGAATACAATAATAAAATTCTAAATTCTTCGTAATTACTTGCTGCTTCTTATCTAATCCCTTCTTATCTCTGTTATCTCAATGCAGTTGCAAAAGTAAATAAAATTATTCAAAAGATAAATGGGTACACAAATATTTATATATTTTAATTGCACAGATAAAGTTAAGAAAAATTACAAGAAATGCAATAGATTTTGTTTTTTTTAAAAGGGATTTTGAGAACTGGAACAAAGGGCTCAAAGGATATATGGGAAATATATATATGTATGTATATACATACATACATATGTATATATGTATGTATATATATAACTGTTTAACTTAGGCTCTATATGTGTATGTATGTATATATTTTTATAAAAATACATTGAATACGTAGCGCTCCATTCCAAGCGGTCAGTAAAATGGAATTGTTTGGGGTAGGGGAGTGGCAGGCAGAGGGGGAAGTGCTGCGGCGCCTACTCCACGGTCACGGACTTGGCCAGGTTGCGCGGACAGTCGACATCGCAGCCGCGCAGCACGGCAATGTGATAGGAGAGCAGCTGCATGGGTATGACAGTGAGTATGCCCTGCAGGCAGTCGACGGTGCGGGGTATTTGCAGGGAGCGCGTCGAGAAGGCCATCGTCTCGGTGTCGCCCTCCTCGCAGATGAGTATGGGCCGCCCCTTGCGCGATGTGACCTGCTGCAGTGCGTTCATGCACTTGGTGTAGACCGGATCGCGCAGCACAATCATCAGCACGGGCATCTCGTCGTCGACGAGCGCCAGTGGGCCGTGCTTCAGCTCGCCGGCCAAGATGCCCTCGCTGTGCATGTAGGTCAGCTCCTTCACCTTCAGTGCGCCCTCCAGGCAGGTGGCAAAGTTGAAGCCGCGCCCCATAATCAGCAGCGACTTGTGCTGGTACAGCTCCTTGGCCAGCTGCTGCACCTGCGAGTTCAGCTGCAGCACCGTCCTAATGTGCTTGTCCAGCTGCGAGAGGCCGGCGATAATCTCCAGGCGGCGCTGCTGCAGCGACAGCCGATCCTCCGACATGACCAAGGCGAACATCACCAGCGAAATGAACTGCGAGGTGTAGGCCTTGGTGGAGGCCACGCCAATTTCGGGGCCCGCATTGATGTGGACGCCGCAGTGCGACTCCCGGCAGATGCTGCTGCCCACCGTATTGGTGATGCCTACGATCAGGGCGCCGCGCTGCTTGCAATAGCGCAGCGCCATCAGGGTATCGGCCGTTTCGCCCGACTGCGATATGAAGAAGCAGACATCGTCCCGATAGATGGGCGTGTTGCGATCGAGGAAGTCGGAGGCCAGCTCCACCATCACTGGCAGCTCGGTGAGCTCCTCCAGCAGCTGGCGTGTGGCCACGGCGCTGTGATAGGAGGTGCCGCAGGCAATGAGCATGAGGCGTCGGCAGCGCTTGATCTCTGGTATGTACTCCTTGATGCCGCCAAGGACGACGGTTTGGGTGTCGAAGCGCACACGGCCTCGCATGGTATTGACCACCGACTCGGGCTGCTCGAAGATTTCCTTGAGCATGAAGTAGTCGTAGTTGCCCTTCATGATCTGCTGGATCTCCATTTTGAGCGTGATGATCTCGCGGGCATGCGGATCATCCGAGGATTTGTTGAGCCGATGTATGCTCAGCGTGCCATCGCGCTTGACGGCGGCCACATCATCATCCTCCAAGTAGATGACACGATTCGTGTGCTCAATCACCGCCGAGGCATCCGAGGCGAAGAAATATTCAACCTCCTTGTGCTCCAGCGGCTGGAACTCAGCACTGACATCGACATTGCAGGCGCGCCCGCTGGGCAGCAGCTGAAACTGGGGCTGGCCATGCGGCCGATGCGCCTTGGTGTACAAGATGGGCACATGGTCAGTGGCCAGCTTTGTCTTCGCCTTAATCCCCACCAGCAGCGGTGACCCACGACGCGAGGCGACGCACTCACCCGGGAAATGCTTCGACTTCAGGGCAATGGCGAAGGCGCCTTCAATTTGCTGAATGGCCTGCTCCACGAGCTCGCCAAAGGTGTAGCCCGGATGCGTCTGCCAGAGGTGATGCACCAGCTTGGCAATCACCTCGGTGTCCGTCTCCGACTCGAACATGTAGCCGCGCTTCTCCAGCAGCGTCTTCACGTCCTTGTAGTTCGTGATGATGCCATTGTGGACGACCACAAAGCTGTTCTGCTCGTCCGAGCGCTGTGGGTGAGAGTTCAGCTCCGAGGGCACACCGTGCGTTGCCCAGCGCGTGTGCGCAATCCCAATGTGTATGTCCACGGGCTCATCATAGCCAGCGCCCTGGCACTGCTCCGCCAGTGCATCCTCCAACACCTTGACCTTGCCCGTTCGCTTCACCATGAGAATATCGCTGGAGTCGTTGGGCGCATCAATGGCCAGCCCGGTGGAGTCATAGCCGCGATACTCCAGCCGCTTCAGACCCTGCACCAGCAGCTCGAGCACCTGCTGCCGGGACTTGGGCGTCAAATAGTTTAGATAAGCGAAGATTCCACACATTGTTCAATTGATGGATTAATTTGGTTTTCCTTGTTGCTTAATGTTTTGGCCACGTCGACGTCGCTCTGCTTCTTGATGTAAGCTGACTGGCGCTGCTAAAGTGGCGATTCCGCGGAATTTTTTTTGCGAGTGATAAATTCTTGGCCTCACACACCCTCACACGCACACACACACACGCGCGCGCAACAGCAGCAGCTGACGTGCGCAATGTAAACAAAAAAAGCGTTGCATTCGCTGGTTTTTGTTGTCGTCATAGGGTGTATTCATGCGCATACTGTAAAGAGCAGTTTACGCAGCAGATAGTGCAGGTGTTCAGCTGTCACACTATTAAAAGTTTTGTTTTATTTAAATAATACATATTTAAAATTGAAAAAAATAACAAAGCTAAAGAACTGCGGTATTTGCAGCGTTGCCATCTGTATGCAATTGCTCGTGTTTAGAGTGAATGGCAAACGGCCTATCTATCGATATGTTGCGCACGACTTCGATATTAATAACAGCCCTGCTCTTTTCCTTTTCGACCGCGACGGGTAAAAAACCACATGTCTTGCTCGGTATCCGAGATTTATTGAAATTATGCTGCATAGTGCTGTTAAAACATAAACAAGTGCTTATCGTGCCAACTAGTAACTGAATAACATTACAATTTGTGACAATCTGTGTAAAATAATTGCATTCGAGCTAATTCGTAACCCAAAAAAAAAAACGTTCTAACTACCAACCCAGCGCAGCGCGTGAGTGAGCGAGCGAGAGCAAGTTAGTGCGAGTGCAAAGAGTACGGAAACCGCAAAGCAAAGCACACGAAATACAAACAACAACAACAACAGCAGCAGCAGCGCAGCGCATACGTGAAACGTTAGCAAAGCAACGAGCAAAGCAAAAAGTCGAATTGTGTATCAATTTTTGTTGTTGCTCTCGTGTTGTTTTCGTCGATTTGCTATTACGATACACGTAACACACACAAACACATTGTGATTTGAGTTCTTGGTGCGTAATTTTTGTTTATTTGAAAGAAATAATATTGTTGAACACTGTGTGTACATATGTATATAAACATTTGTTTGCAAATGTGTCTTTCTGAAATTTGAGATAGCAGCTAGTAGAATAATAGTGCAGTGGGCAGGGGCTAGCAGGCTGCACAAACAGCTGTTCTTTAGTCAGGGATGCACAAAATGCAAGCGTTGTTGTTGCATAACTACGCCTGCGGCTTCTTCACATCATTTTTCTTTTCTCTATCTAGTTTATTCGGTGGTAGCAATATATTGAGCATTTAATTTTTGAATACCATTTACTGTTGTATTTGGTATATTGCGTCGCATTCTACATTCTGTGGCTAGTCTCATACACGAAGAGAAGTGAGACGAGTTGGCAGCGCCACTAGTAAGCGCTTGTTGCTTTTTGCGCTGCTGCTTCGTACTAGTGTGGGGGGCATTCGCGACTGTGGCTGCTGCTTCGCCGCGCCTTAACCTCACTTGTAACACTGTGTGGCTGCATAATATTATACTTGAGTTGCGTTCTATCATCAATTTATCGTAGCTCATTAGAAGCGTATAATGCACCGATTCTGAGGCGAAATCAAGCACATACGGACGACAACGAAAACAGAACACAAAATCCAATTCGTAAAGCAGCGTGAAAAGTCCAATTCAAATTGTGATTTTGTATGTGTTGCAGCAGCAGCGCAGCACCAGCCAGCTCCAGGTCTGGTGCGGGCAGCAGATGCAGGGGGATATGGCACATTGCTAGTGTATAAACGTAAGCCGCAAGCAGGTGCCATTCAGTTGGAGTTTTTGCGTTTTCTTGTTTCTTGCAAAGGTCGAGGTGCAAATAAAATGTATGTATGTACATATGTATATATGTATGTGTGTGTGTGTATGTATGCAATAGAAGAAGAAGAAGAAGAAGAGGAGCAAAAAACTCATTTAATGTGTATTTCCCTGTTTCTCGTTTCTGCAAATTTACAGTTACAGCAGCGCTCGTTTGTTCGGACTCGTTGAAATCCTTTGTATCTGGCAAGGAAGCACCAAAGAGTTTCCTCATCCACCAACAACAACAACAACGAGAAAAGAGCATCCAGAGAGCAGAGCCACAATCTGGAGTAGCGCAACGAAAGCTGCCTACTCAGAGAATAGCAGAGCAGTAGCAGTAGCAGCAGCAGGAATAACAAATACAACATGTCCAGCAGCAGCAGCAAAGAGGATGCCACAGCATCGAGTGCCGGTGCCGGCGCCGTTGCCGTTGCCGCTGCCGCTGTTGCTGCAACGACATCCAATGCAGCCACTGCATCATATGCGAATGTTGTCCAGAATCTAGACAACAAGAAGGCAGTAGCCACTGCGGCTGTGGATAACAAGGAGAATCAACCGAATTTGAAAACGCTCAAATCGTGGAGTGAAGAAACTGCCGCGGCTGAGGCTGCCGTCGAGGAATCGCCCAATGTGGGCGAGAAACGCGCCGCTGCTGGCGGCGACAACACTGCTGAGAATTCTTCCGAATTGGATGACAATAATGACTTTTTGCCAGTGTTATCATCGCATCACCGGCGCGACCGCAAAAAGGCACGCAAGGACAAGCCGACGCCGCGCGAATATCGTGACAAGCAACAGCAGCCAGCCGGTGGCAGTGGTTCAGGTCCAGCTCAGGGCCAGGGCCAAAAGTCTGCAATCGGACGCCGTCTGCCCGGCGGTAGCGAAGCTGACGGACGCAAGCAAATAGCCAGGCAGCGAGCGCCACGCGGCAACAGTCCACGGAAAAACGTTGGCGTCCCGGGCCCCAGCAGCAGCGGAAACGGCAACGGCAACGGCAAGACTCAAAAGGAACGCAAGTCTGATACCTCACCCAGCGCCAGTCTGGAGGCTAACAACAGTGGCAATGAGGCCAAATCTGGGGACACCGATGCCCAGACAGCCGCCTCGACTGCAGCATCACCAGCTGCACCACAGCCAAAACGCTTCATCGCAGCGCCACCGCCAAAGGTGAACGCTTGGAAGGTAAGTTCCATTTGCCATACAAAATTTTAAAGATTGAAGTCAGGAGTTAGCTGAAGTCTCTTAGAGAAACCTTTAAAAAATATATATACAGCTGTGGTCAGAAAAATAGTAGTGCGACTAAAATGTTGCACAGCAAATTTTTGCGATAAACATATTTTGAAAACAAATTGAAACGGGTGATAAAAGTAACGTACATATACTTGTAGAAATTTTGATAAAATAAAATGCGTGTATTTTGAAGCCTGACTTTTAAATGGCTTTATGAAGAATTCTTTTTTAGTTTTTCCTTTTTATATATAACTAAAAGAAACCTAAAAAAAGAAGTAATCAAATATTTAAAGAAAATTTGGGGTGTGGCATTATTATTTTGACAAAATCTTTGGGCAAATGTTTTTTCACTTTCACCAACCAACTTTTATAATTAAATTAAACTTATACTAAAGATTGAAAAAAAATAAGAATTTGTTAAAAGTTATTTAAAATTTGAGCTAGAATATAATGCTAATGCGGCAATAAAGGCATGTCAAATGAATGTAAGTCAGTCGCACTACTATTTTCATGAACAGCTATATATATTCAATATTCCGATACAAATACAATAAATAAAGAATCCTTTTGCTTCTTCTGAAGATCAATTGTAGTTGCCGAACTAATTGCCATATTAAGATAATATGACAGCAAAGCTCTGGTAGACAGAAAGCAAAACAAAGAGCGATAGATAGGGGAAGGGAGGGGTAGGGAGGGAGTGCGGAAAGCGTATGCCCATAAACGACATTGTTTTTGTGTTGTTTGCTGTTGATCTGTTGGTAAACAATTGTGCGTAGAATGGCGTAAATAGAATTTGACTGCAAAGCGTAATAGCTGATAAATACAACAGTGAAACGGAGACAACATAAACACACAACAACCGAGCCACCGATGCAAACACGTTTTCTTCATTATCATTGTTGATGTTGTTGTTGTTGTTGTTGTTTCTGTTGTTGTTATCTTTTCTTTATCCAAAGCGTAACCGTATTTACATTCGGCTGCACTAGCATTGCATAATAATTGATAGAAGCATTTGGCCAAAACAAGCAAGCAGCGAGCGAAAGCAGAATCGACACACTCAAAAAACAAACGAACTCAATTTGTTGGTATTTTTGTTTTGTCTTCGTTTTATTTGATTTTCTATTTTTTGTTGTATGTCTGTTTTACGTGTGTTATGCAATACACGAAGGAACGAAACTAACGCCGGCGATTGAATCGGCGAACCCCACAAAAAATACGCCCACAACAAAAACGACACAACAACAATAACAACATCAGCTAATGCGCAGGCAATCGCTTGTTGTCTTTCGCTCTGTCCATTCACAGTCGGCCAAAGAGTGCGACTGGCTGAAGAAAATAAAATAAAAACACAAAAATATTTTTGAATTGTTTATTGCATTGTGTTCATTTAATATTTGAAATTTAATTAATTGAATTTGTGGCTTGTTGAAAATTGTTTTTTATTTTTCTCTTTTCTTCTTTTGCATTTATCACGCGAAAAACGAGAGATATTGTACAGTTATAAATAAATGTCAAGGTCAGCAGTGCTGGCGCTGCGTCAACGTCAGCGTCAGCGTCAGCAATTGAGGTTTGTTGTTTATAAAAAAAAAGACACAAAGTAAAGAGCAAAATTTGTGATTTGGCGTTAGGGATCGAACGAATGCAAGAGCAAAAGAGAAAGAAACGTAAAGAAAGGGCGTGGCGAATCGTTGCATTTGTATTGTGTGTGAGTGCATGCCTAATAAAGGATTTTAAGGTACAAGTTCTATCTCTCTCTCTCTTTTTATTCTCTCTCTCTGTCACTCCACAATTTTAGGTCTTCGTTATGAGACTTTTAATGAAGTGCTTAATAAGCACTCTGTATTATTAACCAAGTAAATAGACAGAATAACAATTTCGATTTGGCATAAAAGATATCTGTGTCCTAATTGTTTAAGCATCCCTCGCATACATTTGACACTTTGTTAGCCTACAATATGCAAATGGTAGAATGCAAATTGAGCTAATTAAGAAGTTCGTAGCTTCTTTAAAAAATATTTGCGCTGTTGCCGAGGTGAGCGCCTTGTTATAGCAACAACAACAACAACAACAACAGTTACTCTCGCTTTTATTTCCGTTTGTTGTTGCTTTTTTGTTTTTGGCTGTCACACGGGTTTTTGTTATATGTAGCTGCTTTTTTTTTATTTTTTAAACTACCGACGCGACTGATCCGCTGCACCACGACGCGTCGCAGCGCAGCGCTGCGAATTCAAATCAAAAAGTAACGCAACTAGTTGACGTGTGACGTTCCAGACGTTCGCAACGCTCGTGTCCATAACCAACATTTCGCTTTATACAATTTTTGTCGATATAATTTTGTTCAACTATTTATTCAAGTTTAATTAAATGCTAATATGAAAACAAACCAACAAAACGGTCATCAGAATTCCTAATTACTCTGGCAGCACGTGTCGTGTGCCACCCCAATTCACCACACTTGCGCGTCGTGGTGAATTCTGAATTCGCTCTGAGACACAGTGATTAATATGGAATACAAATTAGAATCATAAACACAAGCAAAGACGCATATGTGTATAAACGTGATTATGAGTACTTGTTGAATATCAACAACGTTTTCCGCTCTCTCTCTCTCTCTTCTCTCTCTCTGTCGCTGTTTGTTTTTGTGTGTCAGATTATGAGCGTGTGTCTGTGTTGTCCCATCTCGTGCCGTCGAAATATACCGTAAAGACGACTTGATGTGCTCGAGCACGAACTCAAACTTATGTGTTGTGTTGTGTAGTGTAATGAACTTATACGTGTAGTATATAGACGACGCAGCAGCTTTAAACTACAGCGCAACGAGTCGAAATTGATAACTTTAACGAGGAATATCAACAAAAACAAATAGACATGAAAACGAAAGTAAATATGCAATCAACTTAATCATTTAATGAGCTTACACAAAAGTGCAAGATCTAAATTTAAACTCATCAAATTGGTGTCAGCCAATTTATTTATTTAACGAATATTCTCAAACCTTTGGGTATGAATGTGTATGTGTGTGTAAATTTGTTAGAACATTTTATTGATATTAATTTTAATGTTTTGTTTTGTGAGCAATTTATTGAGGTAAAATCTTAGCTGAACAAAATTTTTAAAAATTTATGTATGTATGATTTGTATAATAATATATTATATATTAAGAGTGACACCTGTGATTTGAGATTTGTTCCACATCGTTGCACACAAAATAAGCGAGATAATTAGATTTGGTTACGAAACAAAAACCGATATATATATATGTACATATATATGTATATATATATACATATATCAATTTCTGTTTGCATTTTTCCCATCTGTCTTCCAATATTTCCATTGTGTCGACGTATCTTTATCTCTGTATATTACTATATATTATATGCCTGATTTCCCTATGCTTATTTTCTCTGTTGATCCACGTCAATTCATAAAATTTACTTTTGTTTCCTTATGCGATGTCTTGTATTCTATAAAGAGGTATATAAATGTATGTTTTTATTGTTTATACTGTAAGAAGAAAATATATAATATATGTATAGATCTGTACTAGCCTTTACAATTACAATTTCATTCTCTGATCCAAAACTTCTAAAAAGAATGTACAAAAACAATCCTAAACATAATTCGAACTTTCTTTTTAGTAATTTCTTTAAAAGGGTTTTTTTTCGTCATTTCTTATGAAATATATTAAATACTCTTCCAATTGGTGTTCAATTATGGATGCTGTAAAAGTGCGCATTGCATTTATTGTCATTCACGTTTGCTAACGTGGCCAACAGATTATCTGTTTAATTAGTTTATTCTCGTCTATCTTTAATCAAAACTTGCATAATTCACTCCAAATACTTTGAAAATAATGATGTAATATAGAGAATATTTTGTTTATTTTTATATATTTGTTTTGTCTCTTTTTTCAAGGACTAAGCGCTTAGGTCACGTAAGGTTTTGAAATCGGTTATGAAATATCCTTTCATACCCGTCACATCATTAGATATTAACGGCGCCTCTGCAAGTCAACACGTAATACTCTTACCCAGTCTCCAAGGTCGTTGACTTAGCGATGATTAATTTCCTAACTTATTTTCTTTTCGTTTGTGCTGATAACGATCAAATATATACAATAAAATTGTTTATTCCCAAAATTATTAGTATATCATGGCTCAGTTTGGGTTTATCATTAGCTTAGCTTTTCGATTAGTAAAGTTTTGTCATACTCCAATTAGAAGTATTACCCGGCTTTGTACGGGCTGTAAAGTTTGCTTACAAATTCGAAAATATTGGTATTAGTAAGTTCTGAATTATTCAAGGTACTTCATTCAACATAAGGTATAATTTCAATTACAGTCAGATAGTTCAAGAATTCGAAAGGGTTTATATATATATAGTCTCTTTATATTAAAAAAAAAAGGTATCCAAATCACAGAATCTGCTCAATTTGTATCGCATTCCAATCGAATATTGTATTTAACAATTGATTTTTCGGTACCCTGTCGATCAGGTCAATCAGCCTACAATCTACAATCGAACATTTTTCTAGAACTGCCATTTATAGTCGATTCCTTGGGGGTCATGAGGTGGAGCAGTTACGCAGTAAAATAAAGTCCATCACTAGCTAAATAACAAAACAACTACATTTACACCCACACACACACACACACACACACATACATATATACGTTGCCTTGTGAGCTGGCTCCAGTTCGTCAACTTGTTGTTATCATATTTCTAATTGCGTAAAATCCAATAAGAAACAATTAAGAATGTTGCAGCCGAGCGCCACCGACTGCTTAATACTCGTTTATAAACCAAAAATAGTTAAATTTTATTTTTGTATATTTCAACTTGACTTAAAACTTTGGAACTTCTAAGTTTTAAAGCTTTAAAAGATTTGTTTTGTCCGATTTGCAGTATATGTAATTTTAGGTAAATTAATAAAGAATCATGACAGTAAATGTAGTTAAATTTGAAGTTAGTTAAATTCTGTAGCAAAAGCATTTATTCCGGATTTGCCACGCCCCCCAATAATTTTTAGTAAATGCTGAGGAGTCTACAGTAACGTAACTGTCAAATTTCTGAATTAAGACTTCAAAACCGTGGCAAATACAGCTTATTTTCGATGTGCCATGCTTCCAATGAGCGTAGATATATCCGCCATATCTTTTTGATCGTGGGTTGTCAACCCGAGTATATATTCCAAATTTTAAGTCTGTAGAACTTGAAATACTAACAGAGTTTCTGTTATACCGGATAGATTGTTATGGGGTGTATCGGGAAAATCGTAACAAGACAGACATTGCTCAAAACCAATATACTCTTTCGCTTCGTGAACGAGTATCCAAACCCAGAACGCTTAAAATAGCAAATAGTAAAGAGAACATTAAAAACAATGGCCATAAATTTGTTTTCGTTCAAGCGCTGACCTTTTTATTTTTCTATATATTTGTTTTATAGATAGAGACGAGGCAGGTTCTTAGCATTTCTATTTGCCAGCTATTAAGTGATAAGACTGGTTCGCCATAAGTTGTCTGCGGTCTGGCGAGCATTCGAATCAGTTGGAAACCTGCTTTCCCCGCTCCGCCTGCCACTTACCCTCCGCTGATTTGACTTGGAGCACGTTGGCCTGCTCAGTTCTTAGTTGGTTTTATAATTATTTTTACATAATGACATTTGCGGCCGGCAAATGTATTTCATTTAGCTAAAACGTAGAAGGAAAGACCAGAGCTGAATGACGCCACCTGGTGTTGGGGCGGGCAGAAGAGTGGAATCTGGACTAGAGAATGTGGGTCTTTTTGCACGTTTTTTGTATATTTTTTTTTTTGCTACTACGAGTTGTTATTTCTGTACTATTCGCCGCGGCTGCCGACTGCGTTGTTAAGTCTGACACACCTGTTTGGGATTATATTTAAAGTTGTTATATTGTGTTAGAATCGGCTCAGTTGTCTTTCAGCGATCGTTCGTTGTGGAACTTTAAGAGCCATACATACAAATACAAATACAAATATAACCAACTGCGTGATAGCCACGGCCAAAGTGTTATATTGGCAACTCTATTGCGTGTTAATGTGACTGTGCGAGAGGCAAGTTTAAGTTGAATTTTGCAAATATCTTCAAGGTTTTGTTTACTTTTGGGCTATGTGATGGATGATTAATGTGCATACGTTTGCTCAGTTCATTAGTTGGGGATTGTGCTATATGGAAAAAGCTCTTCTAATCAATGACCTTGAACTATGAGAAAATACTACGTACAATCGAAATATAATCTAAGTGTAATAGAATTTTATTTTTAAACATTTTATTATTATATGCCAAATACGTCAGCGCTCGGAGGGGCTCAAATGTCTTTCAAGTGATTAGAGCAATAAATACATATGTACATACATATACATACACATGTATGTATGTATTTATGTATTATATGTATGTATTTGCTCATAGTAAATGTACAATTTGAATAGTTTTATTTAAAGATCACGCTGATAGCACATGGGCTTGGGAAAATGTTTGAGTGGAAAACTACGTAGAGCGATAGATAGATACCATGCCAAGTATGACTAATGCCAAGTCCTGCATTTGAGGCTGACTCATGGAAAACTCCATTGTTGTTTTAATTGATTATTTTTCTTTTCCTGCAGACTATGCATATGTATATTCTTAAAATTTGAGTACGTGCTGTGAGTCGCGTTAGTAGAGATTCGGAATCTGAACACACGAACAACACAAAGAACATATTTTAATTCATATTTTGTTTATATATGGCAGAACAGTTTTTTATTAAATTGCATTACAGTAGACAATTTATTTACTTGGGAAAATAAACCACGCGCAATTCATTGAGCACTTTCTCTCTCTCTCTCTCTCTCTCTCTCTCTCTCTGTTTCTCTTTTCTCATTTTCTCACTTCTTGGTTTCGGTCTCTTGCATGGCGAGTTTTCCACCACCCGCGGTTGCTGCGCTTGTGGCCTACGTGCCGAAAATCACATGTTGTTTGTTTTGCTGTTTTTTTTTCACTTACAAGTTACAAGCTGTTGCGAGCGAGACAGCAAATGTTTGTGCTGATTGCCAATTGTTGTTTTGGTTTCAGTCGTCCACTTGGTTATTGTTTTTTGTTTTCATTTATAAAACAATCTGTTGCCAAACAAAAAAACCATATTTAAAAAAACAAACTAAAAGTGGAACGCTCGCAGTGCGTGCTTCTAAAAAAAAAAAGCAAAACAAAAAAGTAAAGAAAGAAAAAAAGAAAAATAAAACCTGTATTCGTCTAGTATACAGGGTGCTCAGTATCATGCGCTGTCTCTCATTGCCTTGGCCCCCGGCAAAACGAGCTGCTCTCTTTCTCGCTCTCACGCATAATAAAACCGGCGCATCGGCTGTTTTTTGTTTTTATTTTGAAATTGCCTTCACGTTCAATCTTTGTTGCTTTGTGAAACCAGTTGTTGTTGCCTTTTGCCTGGCCCTCTTTGTCGTCCACTGAGCTGCTGCTGCTGCTGCTGTTGTTGTTGCTTTTGCTGCCATCTTCGTTGTGTTCGCTTTTGCTCACGTAGTCAACGCGTGCACAGCGTACGCCAGCAGAGACGCGAGCAGCGCGCCAGAGTTGTTGTCGTTGGCTTGGGTTCGCTGACAGCGCACAGAATTCAACCAGCAGCTAAAGAGCACAGACGCGTTTTTTGAAAAGTGTTCCACGCCAACTAAAACTACGCAGCAATTTGTTTAAACAATTTGTGAGAGTGAGTGAGAGCAATTTAAGCAGCAGAACAAACAATTGAGTGTGCGATAAGATATGAAAAGAGTCGCATGCGGGCAAATTAAATTATAACGTGTTGCCTATAGATTAATGTCAAACTTCGAGCATTTGTTAATACTCTAAGGTAATTGTTTTTTTTCTACAATAAATATAATATATACATATATATATATATGTATATAGCAATTGCCTGTATTTTGCGAATGGGTGCCATGAACCGTATCTGGGTTAGGGCCACTCCCCAAGTCGTACTGCTGCCAGCTTTGGCATTGCGTTCTAGGTTAAGATGGGGGGACTAGGGAGAAGAAAAAAAATGGAACACAATTGAATTGATTTTTCAATCGCTGCAGCAATGACGCACTCAATAAAAATCATAAAAACGTTTGAACACTTTTCCATTGCCAATAATAAACAATTAACTTAATATATTTTGTATTTATAAAAATTCTTTCATGCAGATATCAACAAAACAAGTGGGCAGTCCTAAGGCTGGCAGCTCACCATTGGACAAACGCGTCTTGCAGCCAAAGGCGCAACAGCAATCGAAACAGACTGGCAGCAGCAGCAGCAACAGCAACAGCAACAATAATAATAATAATAATAATAACAGCAACAAAAAGACACAACAGCAGCAACAACAAGCGAAACAAGCGCAACAACAGCAGCAGCAGCACAAGGAGCAGCACAAACGGCAATAAAAACCACGACAATAACTGCAACAGCAACAACAACAGCAGCAGCAGCAGCAGCACCAGCAGCGGTCACAGTACCAGCAACAACAACAAACGACGCCGTTTCAACAAATGGTGAGTAAACATGCTCTCGCTCTCGTTCTCGCTCGCTCTCGCTCTTGCTCTCGCGCTCTCTTTGTTTTGAATGTGTTTCGCGTCTCTCAGCGCAACTGCGTCGGATATAAATATATGAAAGAAATGACTTGATGTTGTGATTGGCCTCATTGAAAATAATATTTGTATTAACAATACTTTCCATTATACAGTTGATGCCACTATTGCGGATGCGCTCGCCAGTTCAGTGGTAAAGGACAAAAAGAAGGTCAATCACAAGGTAAAAGACTTTAGCCAACTCTAATATTTGACTCCTTTTGTTTATGAATTTGTTGAAATTCTCGCTTTTAGGCTAGCGACTTTAGCAACGTTGGTGAGTGGCCTACGCTTATCGGAGGAGTTTCTGGCAGTGGCAAAGCCACCGTTAACGAACCCAAACGCAGCTCAACAAAAAAACAGTCTGTGGCCAAAGCAACAGCAGGAGGAGTAGCAGCAGCAGCCGCCACATCAACCCAACCCGCAGCATCAGTGCCTACAGCAACCGCTGCCACAAGCGACACTAGCGCCGAGCCAAACGTAGCCGCAGTTGCCACTAGCAGCAGCACCAGCAGCAGCAGCAACCAAACCAATAACGCCACAGCCAGCACGAGTCACGATGCCAAAAGCCAGCGAGATGCCGAGCAACCCACTGGCAGCGCAGCTGTCCCAGCTGCTGGCGCCCTTGCCGGAGCTGCCATCAATAAGAAAATACCCAAGCACAAGTGGCGTCCGCTGCAAATCGATCTGGCAAAGTCTAGCCGCCCCAAGCCCATTGGCGGGCGGCCCAATCGCCGGTTCAGCGATGATGCATACGAGCAGCGGCGTCCGCCACGCACTTACAATGAGCGCGCCGGCCCAGCGGGAGCCAGAGGCTCTGAGGGTCACTCAGGCGGCGCAGCTGAATCGCGGCCACATGGTGGCCGTTATGCGTACAACGCACGCACGTCTGCTGCGCCCGAGCGCGTGGATTCCTGGCGTAGCAGCGGCCCCAGCGCCGCTGTCTACGATGAGCAGCGCTCAGGCACAGGAGCCGAGGGGGCAGCAGGTGCCGCGACAGCGTCAGGGGCTGGCGGGTTGCGTGGCCCACGCCGCTTCCGGACGCCGTACAGGGGCGGCCGGCAAGGGCGCGGTGGATTCACAAGACCGGGACCAGGTCGTCCAACTAATCGCATACCACGCCATCTGCTAGCTTCTGGCGAGTATGCTAACTACTTGCCGGCGGACGCAGCCGGCGCAGATTCCTCGCAATCATATGTCCTCATGGGCACCCACTATTTCGGCAACGTACCGGCTGCCTACATTGAAATGGACGCTACTAGCGTCAAGGAGGCCATCAAGAAGCAAGTGTAAGTAGTTTCTTTAATACAGTCTCTGGCCCTGTGCCAATTCGCTTTAAGTACTCCCAATTATGGCTAACAAGATAAGTCTTACAGTATGAACGAAGTCTCTTAAATAAGAAATCTTTATGTATTATTTATTAAATATTAGTAATCTAACTTATATGCGTTTCACATTCTTGTGGATAGATTAGGCTCAGTGATCTCAGTCTCCAACTAAAGGAGTTAGGTTAAGAGAGCTTTTAGAAGGTTTTTTGGGATTTGCAACAGGCAAATGATATGAGAAACTTTTATTTTTGTTTTATTATCTATTTTAACAATGTTGACCAATGAGTTTTGATTAACTTGGTTTTCCAACTTCCTTTCCCACAGTGAATACTATTTTAGCGCCGATAATCTCACAGGCGACTTCTTTTTGCGCCGCAAAATGGACCCTGAGGGTTATATACCGGTTACTCTGATCGCCTCGTTCCATCGCGTTTTGGCGCTCACCACGGATGTGGCATTAATTGTCACGGCCATCAAGGACTCGGACAAGCTGGATCTTTTCGAGGGCTACAAGGTCCGCACAAAGACCACGCCCACCATTTGGCCAATTAGCGATGTCGCTGATGAAGCTGACAAGTCGCAGTTGCAGCAACAGCAGCAGCAGGAGCAGGAAACTGCTGCTGTGGCTGAACAAGTGCTAACGAAGACGGAGCAAGCAGAAAATCAGACTGAACCGGTTAAAGAGACTGTGCAGGCTGAGGCATCGTTGGCATCTTTGCCATCAGTGCCAGCAGCAGCCATATTGACCGCAGCCATGGCCACGAAACCATTGAGCAGCATACCGCCGCCGCCGGTGCCACGCAATTCGCAGAATCTGGTGCCCAAGATGCTGCTGGAGAAGCAGCGACCTACAGTGGCGGGAATGAACTCGGTGAATGCAATCAGTGCACTCACCCAGCGTGTAGAGGGTGTTGTTGGCCAAAAGGCCGGGGTTGGCGCTGCCGCTGAGCTAGCCGATCATCTGAGCGGACTGGCCGAGAGTGTTAAGCCAAAGAGCAGCTCGACGCCGGAGAAGCGAACAGCGGCGAAGGCAGCTGGAACTGGCGAAGGTGATGGGGTAGTAGCTGCTTTGGTGGCGGAGCCTGAGGGCATGTGGAAAGAGGTAAAGAGACGCTCCAAAACAAATGCTTTAAAAGAAAACGCTACTAAATCTATCAACAACAACACGTCAACACAACAGCAAACGCTTTCACAAACGCTCAACAACAACAACAACAAAAATAACAATAACAATGTCAGAAATGTAAAGCCCAACAAGAACAACAACAACAACAACAACAACCA
Source organism: Drosophila leonis (assembly GCA_035045365.1). Taxonomy (NCBI): domain Eukaryota; kingdom Metazoa; phylum Arthropoda; class Insecta; order Diptera; family Drosophilidae; genus Drosophila; species Drosophila leonis. The sequence continues at coordinate 3,223,457 of JAWNPC010000896.1, forward strand.
CACCGTCACTGCAAACGCCACCACGACCACGTCCATGTCCACTTCGTCCTCGTCCAAGTTCTCGTCTGCATCCAACGCCACATCCAACGCCTCATCAGCCAGCAACACATCCATCGCTGCCTCTGTTACCACCAATGCCACCAATGACACCACCAACACCACCACCACCACTACTACCACTTCCACTTCCACTGCTACAAACAACAATAAAAAATCATCTTCTGGCAACGCTGCTTACACGACCAACTCCCAATCCTCCTCCAAAACAGCTGCTGCTGCGCCATCCGCTCAGTGCCATGCCGAAAAGGAAGAACTAGACTTTCAATTTGACGAGGAGCTAATGGACCCCATACCCGCCACCGGACGCATCAACAACTTTACCGAAAACTTCTCCGACGACGACGAATCCGACTACGAATTTGCTGACCGTGACATCAACAAGCTGCTAATTGTTGCCCAGGTGGGTCGTGCGCCCAAACATGATGGCTATGATCGCACCGCCGACTTCACCTCACGCACGAAAATCACTCAGGACCTAGAAAACATAATCAACGATGGGCTTGCCAACTATGAGGAAGACTTGTGGACCACCACCAATGTGGTGGCCAACACTGACTATCGCACCGTTAATGTCATCTCACAGGCAGACTTTGAGAAGTTAGCTGCTAACAAAAGAACAGCAAACCAGTTGCCACATCAACCGCCGCCACCACCACCAAGCTATGTGGTTGAGCAAGAAGATGCCGATGGCACTCTAGTGGATGCTGATGCCACACTTAATTCGACACTGAACTCCACATTGAAGTCTCGACGTGCGCGATTCTATGCCGCACCCAACTCCCACTCAATTGATCCCCGCACTCCAAGAAAACGCAAATTGCGTCACACCGCCAATCCGCCAGTGGAAGCTCACGTGGGTTGGCTGCTAGACACCGTCGAGCATCGGCCCCGTACCACCTCGATGGGCTCATCAGCGGGCACATCGCCCACTACTTCATCATATGGTTCATTTGGATCATCAGTGCCGCAATCATTACCCGTTTTTCAGCATCCGTCGCATGCACTGCTCAAGGAGAACAACTTCACTCAGCAAGCCTATCACAAGTATCATTCGCGCTGCTTGAAGGAGCGCCGTCGTCTGGGCTATGGCCAATCTCAGGAAATGAACACCCTTTATCGCTTCTGGTCCTTTTTCCTGCGCGAAAACTTCAACAAGAGCATGTACAATGAGTTCCGCACACTGGCGCTAGAGGATGCAGGCAACGGCTTCCGCTATGGTCTGGAGTGTCTATTCCGTTTCTTCTCGTACGGTCTGGAGAAGAAGTTCCGCCCGAATGTATATCAGGATTTCCAGGACGAGACCATTGCCGATTATGAGACAGGTAATAAACTATTAATTCATTATATATATATATATTTCATGCTTATCATCGTTGTGTCTTGGTAGGTCAACTGTATGGCCTGGAGAAGTTCTGGGCTTTCCTCAAGTACTATCGAAACGGAGAAAAATTGGAGGTGCAGCCGAAGTTGGCTGAATACCTAAAGAGCTTCAAGAATATAGAAGACTTCCGGGTTGTGGAACCAGAGATCAATGAAATGTTACAGGGTGTTGGTAGTCTGACCCCAGGACGTCAGCTTAATAGGCTGCGCAGCGTGTCCGAGAGTGATGGCACAGCTGTGATTACTGCTGGTGGGCGACGTTTAAACACCACCATCACCAATCGCAGTGACTATGTGGGTCGCCTGCTGCAACAGCAACAGCAGCAGCAGCAACAGCAACAACACCAACAGCAGCAGCATCAACATCATCAGCATCAACAAAGCGGCTATGGAGGCTATGGGCAGCAGCAAAATCGTCGACGCACTGGCTCCTTTGGCAGTAGCACTGTGCGTGTACGTAGTGGTTCCTTGGGCAATAAACCGCAGGTGGTCAATCGCAATTATCAGCAGGGATCACAGCACGAGCTGCGCCGCGGCGGTAGTAATTCTGGCCTGGCGCCACACAAACAGCGCCAACAGCAGCAGCAGCAGCAGCAACAACAACAACAACAACAACAACAGCACAAGTCAAAGCCACAGGCAGCTGCTCAGATTGGCGCACAGCTAAATGCAGCACGCGCTAGCAATTTAGCTGGCCAGTTGGCAGCGACCACCTCGACCTCGGCAACAGCAGTAGCAGCAGCAGCAACAGCTGGAACGTCATCTTCCACCACGTCATCGTCCAAGAAGTAATTTATAATTACGCAGCGAAACATGAATTAAGATTAATTATGACTTACGATTAGCTTGGAGCTTAAAGTTGGAGGGGTTCGTCCAACTGCTCTATTCTCCTTTGTTTATTCATATATTTTTTTAGTAGTATTCGAGTGGAGCGTTATGTGGGAACATCCGTTAGCGTTAGACTAATTAAGTTAAATTTGAACTTTGTTTATTGCAATTGCTTAGAGTTGGTTTAAAAGTTACGATTAATTGTTTCTATTGTTTTTTTTTTCTCTCTTCACGTCTAACTGAAACAAATGCTTATGAAATGCTCAATGTTTGTTGTTAGCCATACATGCATACATATGCACACATAAACACACACACACATACACACATCTATATACAAACCACACACAAACACAAATACATACACAGGCAGTCTGTGCTCTGTGCCCAGTGCCAACCAGCTATGAACTAAATTTATAATTTTACATTTTCATCGCTTTTCATTTTTTGTTTGTTCATATTTGACGCAACAAACAAATTTCCTACAGAAGCAGCGTTGATATTTGAACGTATTGCCATGAACTGTTGTACTATATACGATAAAGATAAAGGTCAAGATATAACGATAAATAACCCTACTATAATTACCAAAAAACAAAAAAAAAAAAAAAAAAAAACGACAAATGTAAACGAAATTAATATACAGAAACCAAATGATCTTAAAGCAAATCAATTTTGTACATTAAATATGCGCAAAAGTACATTCAAGTTATATAAAACTATTTATATAGCACCACTATACATATACATCCATGTGTGTATATATAAATATATATATATATTGAGTATATATATGTATTTCTTGTGTGGCCCAGGAGCAAATGTAGTGTTATTGTTTAAGATGCAGACGTTTGTTATCCTAAAACTTACCTATCGAGGCATGCAGGGCGCCACTGCCAGCGAATTTTAGTAATTTAGGCATTTAAAATGTATCCAAAATGAAATGAAATATCTAAAGAAAAACCAAAAAACAAATCCCAAAACAATTTGGATTTTTCTTTTAACTGAGCATTGCACTGACCACACCCTAACACCCCACACTCCACACCCCACACCTCACACCCTTCACCCATCAACAGCGACACCCGCGACACTCCCAGTTCATAGAGCCATCAACTGGCTGAATGAATCAATATATATTTTTTTTTCGACCCGCCAAGCATTTAAAAGTTTATGTTTTGCAAACTGCAAACCCTCTTCTACTTTTAAGTTATTGCACTTGTTACGTTTATTTGAAATACAAGAAAATCTGAATGAAAAAAAAAAACCTTCAAAATATGAAAAATATCGCAAAAAAAAGTTAAAAACTTACAAAAAATGGCAATTCAGTGCAAAGAAAAAAAAAAGAAGAAAGAAAAGAGCAAAACTGAAAAGAAAAACCCAATAAAAACGAAATGTGTTTTGCATAGCTATTAGAATTAGATTTAAACATATGTGAGAAATCAAACGTAAGCTTACTATTGATAATTACCTATATACGATATACATATGACTCTAAAGCGTAACTACAATTTGAAAATATATAAGTAAAGTTCACGGTGAAGTTTTGTTTGATGCACAGTTTGCAAAACTGCGAAATCAGCTATATATATACATATATATATATATATATATATATATATATATATATATATATATATATATATATATATATATATACATATATATATAATACATATAATGAAAAAAGTCCTACAAAATCAAATATGAACTGTAATCCCAATCCATTAGCTCCTTGGTTTTTGCTTCGCTCATCTAACAATAAGCAACCAAATAAGAAAAGTGCAAACAATTGTCATTAAACACACACACACACACACACACACACACACACACACACACACACACACACACACACACACACACACACACACACACACACACACACACACACACATACTATATAATAATTCTATTTTTTTAACATTTAATTATTTGTAAATATTTTTTCTGCTTTTAAATTGTCGCTCCCTAATTGTAACACACTCACGCACACACACACAAACTTTCAGCTTTCCCATGAGCTTAACAATATATATATATATGTGTATATATATATAGATATATATATATATATCAATATTGACCACATTTTTAATGACATTTTCAACCGGAATTCGGCTGTTGCATACCTTGTAATTGTATATTAGTTTGCGGTCCAAACTGTTTAAATTCTTTCCACACTGAAGTGCGCAAATCTGTTGAGTTTTGATTATATTTCATTTTATAATTATTAACTAAATGGGTACACATTTTTTGGACATTCGTGTCGTATCCCTTTAAGTTTCAATTTTTTATTATATAATATTATACAAATACAATTAATCTATACGAATTACGAAAGGATGCAAAAATCCGAGTAAACGCAAAAAAAAAAAACAAAAAAAATTTAATAATTAATTTTGTAAGCTACTTAAATGAAAATACAAGAAAAAAAAAAGAAAAAAAATCGATTATTGTGAAAAACGTGATAGTTTAAACCATAAAGATTAATATTTACTATTATTATATGAATAATTAATTATAAAACACATAAAGCAGAAAAAAAAACGAAAAAAAATTCATAAACTAACGTAACAAAAAAAATATAAAATTTTTTTAAAATTAACAAAAAAAATGTTAAAAGTAATTGAGTAGAAAAAGCTAAAACAAAAAAATGAATAAAAAAAACTTGAAAAAACTCAACAAATTGATTTTCAACTGCATTCTTGATATTGCACTGCTTCGTTAAATAACGGCAGTTAATTTGGCTGGTGTTGCACGCCATTTACGCTAGAGGGCGCCACAGCTAGGCTACGAAATGTTGCCGCAGCATGTTGCAAGAGACACGCTGAGCTCTTGTTGCAAAGGATAATGGAATGCATAACTAAACATAAACATAAACTAAAACGGGACACACAAATCGACCTTTTGAGTAATTAACCCCTTTTGCAGTTATGCGCTATTTGTCAACCAGGCAACAAACGGCACACCAAGGAGTAACACACACACACACACACACACACACACACCTGGCGTTGTTGGATTTGTCTTCTCGGCTCTTGCGTTGGGCGTCACAGATTAACGCCTGAGTTGAATTATGGGCTGGCACCAAAGTCTGGCCAGGCCGACCCCTGTGGCCCGGACACTGACCGGGGCAAACTACTTCACAAATCCGAACAGAAACAAAAAGTCGAGCCATAGAAAAATCATGTATAAAACATAAGAGCGACAACACACGCACACACACATCGATTGGCGGTTGGGGGTTGGAGTGTGGAGGGCGGCTCAGAGGCTCGCAGGCTCGCAAGACTGCGGTACTGAAGCGACCGAGTCTCGCCAGATGCCAGCCAGGCCTAGTCGTCTGGCAATGGCATGAGGCGTTTAAAAATTGAAAAGCAATTTCAAAGGGCGAAGCTACTCGATTGGTCGAATATGGCTTTGTTACATGTGTGAGCGTGTGCTAGTGTGTGTGTGTGTGTGTGTGTGTGTGTTGGCTAGCTCATCGTGTGACTTTTCACACTTCTCTGGGCCAGTTGCCAGTTGGGGCTCAGTGTTTAGATTGTGTTACCAATATTTATGGCTCAGTGGGGATACGCGCGACTTTTGGCTGGCGGGAGCGCAACCTAGGATCAGCCCCAGTGTAATCACCTGACCCTCGTGACGCCACTAGATCTTATGTGTGCACTGAGCCCGAACGTGTGCATATCCCAGCTAAATTTAATGGGCGTTTAACCTAGTGAGTCGCCAGTGGCACGATCTCTGTGCCATGCCATGATGGATTTGTGCTATTTATGGGCACTTCATCTCATAATCAGCCAGCTGCACGCGCCCTCTGGGCCAAATGCAGTTTGATTGTTAAATAGCCACTTGTCAGCCGGCGGGAGCAATTTGTCCAACTATCTACAAACTATGCATAAGTGCAAATACGTATAAGAGGTCTCTGTGTGTCATGCTGTGTGCTCTGATATGGACAGGTGGAAGCAGCGAGGCGGCAAACAGCTCTTAATACCACTTTAAACTATGTGCATATACAGACATATCTACTTGAATATGATATATGGTTGTATATGATATATGATATATGATATAAATGATATATATGATATATGTATATGATATATGGTTATATGGTTGTATGGTATGTCTCTGTGTATGCATTTGGCTAGTTATACTCTGAATTCATTGAGATTTCCGATTCTAATGGTTTTTGTGAAAATCTATGTGACATTCAGAAGAAGGCACATCAATCCATATATATAGAGCGTGTTTTTTTTAGAGGTATAGAACTTGTTTTAAAAAAAAGACAGAAAAATCAATGAAATGACCACAATTTTGGCTTTATTTACTTACAAAGTCGATGGCATTTAGTGTTTGAATACAATTTCGAGCATGTGACCACCGCGGCTGCGTCTTAAATAGGCCAACCGATCAGTCCAATTTGTCGGTTTGAAGAGTATCGGTTTTGAAGACATATGGGCCGATGACGCCTCCAGCATGCAAACCATACCAAACAGTAATTTTTTGTGGTTTCAATGGTGGCTCAAGAGTCTCATGTGGATTCCTTGTTTACATACCCCTTATGAGCTGCTCAGATGGGCCATTATGCGCACTGTAATATGGCCGAAGAGCTCTATAAGTTTGACGAATAGAGCGCGAACTTTGGAAGTAAATTTCCACTATTTGTAAACGTTGTTCAGGCGTAAGTCTGTTCATGGTGATTTGCCTTAAATAATATCTGGTTTTACAGTTGTCTCTATCTATACCTCTAAAAGAAACACCCGATATGTAGCAACTGCCAAGTTGATTTAAACCATGTAAGTCTGTCCACCCGACTTGAAATGAGTTCGTAAGCCACAAAAGTCAAGGTCTTCAAAATTGTTATATCTATTGAAAATTAAAATTGATGGTATTATGGTTTTGTGTAAGTGTATGTAACAGGCAGAAGAAGGCGTGGCATACCCTTTAAACTATATATTTACATACATATACTTGAACAGAAGCAACTGCCAAGTTGACTTAAGCCATGCACATGCTTTCATCCGACCATCCGATGATTTTCTTGCAAGCAACAAAAGCCAGGCCTTACAAGTTTTAGACATATGCACATGTATTTAGGTCTTGCATAATACTAGAATGTATTTGAGCTATTCTCAAATACAAGATGTCAAAATTGACCACGATTGCATACCTTTGAGTGCGCGGCCAATGGAGTAGAAATTGCATCGCGTGTCAGCGAGAATTGTGGAATGGGATTCATGAATGCTTAAGTCTAATTGGCTACATGGCTTCGATTCCTGAGGTAAGGCTTCGCATTTAGATAAGCGTCCTTTGCGCCGCCCTCGATGCTCGTAGACCGCAGCGCCAACATTTGCATATCGGCTTAGCGCCATTATTGGCGCAGACCATAAATATTTTGGAGCAATTCGCAATTTTGATTTGCCGCACCGTGTAATTAGTTTGGCCTGGTCCCCCGGGCTCAGGTCAGGTCAGGTCCAAACATTGTCACCGCATCCAATATCGGAGCGAAATTGGTAATGCGCTTAGCAGATTTTCGGCTGCATCTGAAAATTTCTAATAATTAAATTAAATATTTCATCAAATTGTTTCAGATGCGCCATCAAGTGTTTCACACATGGCATATGCATATAATTATAAATTTATATATACCTATATATAGATATATATATATATGTACATCTGCCCAAAAACTAATTACATTTGGGGCTGCTATGCTTGCGGCTTGCACGATGAGGTTCGTCTAGGTAAATAACCAATGCAGCCAATAAATATTCGAGTTTCTGGCTGCTGCTGCAATGAAATCGCCTTTCATATCCATATATATTGCACATATCCAAATATTGGATTTGCTGCCAAAAGGTTTAATATATGACATTTATTGAGAGAAATATGAAGTTGATTTCAGCCGGAGTCAAAATGTGGAATATCCTGCCAGGATAATTTCAGGCTTACAGTTAAGAGATTAAATGCAGTTTTTGCATTGAAATCAGTTCATGTTTAACGCTCTTATCGGCTGCTATCGATTGCCTAATGCTCTTTCACGTTCCAAAAATGGCTAAATTTATAAAAAATTCGATTTTGTATTTTGGTTTAAAAATTGTGAAATATTTAGTTCTAGCATTAGATTGGGCCAGCAGCTTTCCTTCTGCAACATTTGGCGGTTGTTTTTTAAACTACGAAAGATAGTCTTTAGTTATTTGCCACTCCCAGTGGGCTCATAGAAGGTCAATTGTATTTTTGTGAAAGACTGCATAAAACTTGTTCATAGATCAAAACAGTTCAATGTATTCTAAAATAAATACTTTGATATTGCTGAGTTCATTGGGGCGAGGCCATTGAATAAACTTTGTCTTGCATAGTTTAAAACTTATTATTAAATTTATTTTTGGTCTATCTGTGTAGTGATCCTCCTGCAATTTAAAGATTTTAACTCAAAAATTCTGGAATTTATAGTTTTTTTTTTTATTTGGCGAGAATAAGTATGCAAACAAATCAATTATGATGCTTTAACTATAGCTTCAAAACTGTAGAAGACATAAGTTTTTTGATTTCTCGACCATGCCCCCAATAGGCGGGCATATATAAGTTTTGGTCAATTTTAAGAAAGGGTCTTCAATAACAAACCTGCCCTATTACAACTATGAAACGCCACGTCTTGTTGTCGATTTGCTGCACTCCCAAAGCTAAATAGCGGAGGTTAACAGTGACAAAATTATCACATATACTGTTAAACCAGATATCGTAATTCCCGATTTATCAAACTGACAAACAGATAGACGAATAGACAGCAAGACGGACAGTGCACAAAACCAATATGCTCTTCTCACTCGACTATCTCCAGAACGAGTATTACGTTGTTTCCTTTATTTTTATTTTTCTTCTGATTCATAATATCCATGTAGCGCACCGTTCAATTGGTCGCCTTGACTTTGCTGGCACTGCCCAATTTCTTCAATATACAATAGTTCACGGAAATAGTAGTACCTATGTTTAGGTACCTTATACACAATAGTTTTTTTTTTGCTAATCTGCAAAGAAGGCTATGCTCCCTGTGGGTATATCCAAAGAAGGTATAGGGTTAGGCACTTGAAGTGTAACCAACTAAGTATATATATATTCCAAATGTCTTCTTTGCGTTCGAACGAGACAGATGAATGGACGGATGGACAGACATACATAGGCAAACGTACACAAAACCAATAAACTCCTTTCACACCGTGCACGAGTATAATAAACGTCTACTTAAGTAACGGCACAGCCTAAGGTGTAACGAAATTGGAATTAATTCTGATAATTATAATAAATTTAAATACGAGTCGAGCGCACATAGTTAACTAACTGGTCAACTTGACAAATTAATGCAAAGCGCTTGGACGGGCTGGGATGAAATTGATGATATGTTTGGTCAACTCATGGACATTAATGCAATGCCTACAGATAACCAACAGCAACAACAACAACAACGACAACACAATGCCAAATGGCAGCTCTTTGAAATTTGATCCAAATAACAAAGGGGAAGCGAAAATGCGTCTCTGTTGTCTCTGTTGTATTGCTATCCTTGTCACACAAGGCCAGTGGGTGCGTGGACGAGTCAAGGGATTTATTAAAATGTCAAGCTGGTCAGAATCAATGGCTAACATACACACACACACACACACACACACACACACACACACACACACACACACACACTCACCCATACAATTGCAATTAGACTTAGACAAATGCCGTATTATTTCCACATTTTTGTTATACACATTTATCTGGGATTCAAGAAATGCAGAAATTGCGTTATAACATTTACCAACTAGTCAACTGTGTGTGTGTGTGTGTGTGTGTGTGTGTGTATCTGCGTGTGACAATTAGATAAATACCAAGACATACACACACACACACACGATGCTTGAGTCTGGGCTCTGGTTGTTTTTGCCTCGTTCGCATTTTTCTTCACTTTAGCTCCCGGTCAGCTAAGCTGACAACGTTGCGGTCATTCTTTATGCCATCGCTTCCTGGTGTGTGTGTGTGTGTGTGTGTGTGTGTGGTGTGTGTTGTGTGTGCTCTAAGTCCTGTCAAGCTGCTGCCATTGTTGTCGCTGCCGCCGCCATTGCCGCTGCTGCTGCTGTTGTTGTCTGATAGTTGTAATTGGCCAACTAAAATCATGTGACAAATTAACAGCGCAAAATTTATTGCCTGCCCGCCGCCTTAAGCTGTTGATGAAGAATTATTGTGTGCGTTCGTTCCATTGGACTCGTTTAGGTTAGTATCGTCGTCTGTTGTCCAACCTCACACACATATGCCAGCATGAGACAGCGCTTTGATATTGGCATTAGCCAGGGCAAGGATGCCGGAATATGCAGCTCAAGCATTTATATCAACTGCTTACCTGTGGCTCCATTGCCCTTTAACTTTTGGCATTTTAGCCATGTTCTATACCTATCTATGAAATTCACTTTGCTAGCTGATTGCTGGTATTGATATGAGAAATTTGTATTACAGAGGTAAACGATAATTTGTCTGTAAAATAAAATTAATTAATTATATAATAATACTGTATTTAAATTTTTGTTATTTGTTCGCTTTATATGTGTGTTATTCGCTCTCAAAGAAAAAAGTTGCTGCTGTACGAAGACACTATTGGTACACAGTAAGCTTACATAGGACCCAAATCACTTGACTTGATACCTTTTTCTATCATTTCAATGAGTCTGGTGCATAAATACCTAAGATATTTGATTGAAATGTTGATGCCCATCAATTAGTTGTTGGGGAAACTTCCATTAGACAAGCATGCTTCAACTGAAGCTCCACAATTGTTATTATATTCTGTTGAAGCTTGCCACACACACACACACACACATACATTTATACATGCATATATTTGTTATACATATTATAAACACCACAGGCACCGCATGCATTAGGTATTTTGTTGTTTTTGCTGCTGCTGCTGCTGCTGCTGTTGCTGTTGCTCAAAACATTAATTAATGCGCCTGCAGGCAAATGAGGCCATTTAATATGAGGCGACGCCATGTGTGCACAGTTGAGGGGCGGCAGGTGGGTTTGTTGAGCTGTTTTAGGGGCGTGGCTGCAGGCTTGCCGGAAGTGCATTCGACCGTTCTAAATGCGGGCATGTCTTGTGAACAATGGCATTTAAGATGTGTGTGCGTCCAAAAAACATTTCGCTACACGCACACACATACAGATACACTCGCACACGCACACACACACACACACACCTGGTTGGACAACATGTTCCTGATTCAACTGCTGCAGGCGGCGCCAGTGCTGGAGCAAACAACAAGGACACACGCATACACACACAGCAAAACTAAAAGCGTCATGTTTTTGCACGCCCGACTGCGAAACGGGAAAACAACAACAACGAGAACAACAGCAGCAACAGCAGCAACAACAGCAACTGGACAAACAACAGCATCTGCAGCAGCTGCCGCAATTAAGCACACAAAAACCGAAAACGCCGCGAGCACTTCCGCCTGACCCACGGTCCACCATCTGCAGTGGCACCTCCAACTTATCCATAGAGCTGACTTCCGCAATTAAATTAAAATGAACGGGCAAAGAGCAACAAAAAAAAAAGTTAAATTAATATGAACTGTCGCATATGGGACAGGACAAGGTAACGTCTTAGGCACAAGACTAAGTAGCTTTTAATGCTGGCTAAAAAATTGATTTGCATCAGCTTGAGGACAGCCTGAGCGACGTCTTTTGAGGCCGGCTCCTTGCATAGACTCGACACGACTTGACTCGCCCCGACTCGATTCGTCTTGCCTACTCCTAGCAGCTGCCTCGCCCGACAACGTTGCATTTGTAATGAAAGTGGTGCTCGAGCAAAATGGAAAATTTATTGCACTGACAGTTATGGGTCCATAACAATAATAAAAACAGCAGCAGCAGCAGCAGCATCGACGGCGGCGGCAGTAGATGACAGCAGCAACAAGGAGTCGCATCCGCAATTCGCGTCCTGGCGTTGATGATGATGGCAATAATGGCGCTGATAGCCGACGATGCTACTTCAAAGTCAACTTCAATTGCTGCACCCGGCAGCCAAGGACATTCATTGGTTTGCCTGCCAGCCAGCCTGCCTGGTCACAACTTCTGCTCCTGCCACAGCTTGGCTGCTCCATTGCCTAGAACTATGGCCCAGGCCGGCGCAGCCCGGCCAGGCTGCCGCTAAGTGCGTTTCGCAGTGCCCTTTTTGTGCAGCGCTCATCAGTGTCGCATTTGGTTAATGGCAAAAAAAAAGGATAGTGGCGCCTGTCATAAATGTGTTGCCACTGCAATGGAGATGGCAGCCCAATGTCCTTTATATTGACAGCCTGTCGTCCATTTGCGCCCATGCCAAATAGGCGTCTCTATTCGCCAAGTTGGCACAGTGTTCGAAATCGGCGTCTGCAATAGCAAATACATATTTTATTGTCTTTCGTTTGCTTTATTTCTAAGGTATGAGATGAAGTTGTAAGAAATAAAGAAACTCTGAAATTAGGCGTAAACAAATATTTGTATTCCATTATTACATAAATAATATCTAATAAAATTGTATATAACATCGAATGCGAGTTAAAGTAATGAATTCAGTTTTTTTTTTATATTTGTTTCAAATTTTCAATTAGTTTCGTTCCACTGTACGTCGCGTTTGCCATGTTAATTAACATTTGGCATTTGCCCAGTTGCACTTACCAAGAGTTAAAGCTCAATGCGTTTTTGCCGTTGAAGCAAAACTTAAAGCTGCAGTGAATACACATAAGTCACGTCTACACCGACACACACGCACACACACACACACACACACACACACACATACACACACACAGAGTTAGCTGTAAGCTGTAAACAAGCTGGCTATTTATGCACAACAAATGCTCAGTATTGTACTTGGATGCGCTGCAAAATATCAGCTTCATTGGTTCCACATAAGGTTTAGTGTACAAATTTATTTTTTGTTGTATGTATATAGTTTATATTATGTATTAGCTAATCAATCTATAATATACTAATCAATAGGAGCACAAACAGGTTTTTAAAAAAAAAATTCAGAAAATCTTAAAAAATTTCAATTTTATAATGAATTAAAAGTTCTGGAACAGATTGAACTATAAATTATATTTGCTTTTTATCCTAGCAATTGTTCCAATGGAGTTCAATCCGCAACTTGCAGTTTCTTCTTCTCTAAGTGGAGCATGTTCAAGCAGGAGCATGTGGACGGCTCCCCAGGTTTGATTTCGAGGAAAGCAGAAAATGTTCAAGCATAAGCATGAACTTGTAAGTTATACTCCAATTACATGCCGTTGAAATCGGTGGCAATAGAGATGATGAGTTATTTTTTTAATAAAAAGAGAGCGAAGCAGCGACGATCAGTTCAGCATTGATCGCTGTAGCTCTCTCATCTGAGTTCAGCATAGATCGTTGTAAGCCATACAGAGCACAAAAGTAAAACACAGCTGCTCGCCTTTGGTTACAGTTTCAGAAGCTTCAAAATGAGAGTGCACAAGTGGAGAGTGCACTGACTTGTCCGCTCTTATATATATATTATGCCTTAATACTATTAAAAATTGATTCATTCGATAGATCCTCCTGTATCTGTGCAAAAGAGCGGAATAATTATATTAGTATATGAATCAAGATCAGCTGCTGAATTGATTATCTGCCCACTCGTCCTTCTGAACGTAAATATGGTTACGACAATATCGCAAGCTTTTAGAACTTCAGCCTCAAGTCAAGTGTGAAAGAAGTTGATAGCAAATATTATATACATGTTTTCAGTTTCGATTTTGTATTTATGTACAACTAATTTGGTCTTTAGCCACTTACATATACAACATGTTAAAATGTTTGAGAGAGTTACTCAGCGCTGTGTTCAGACTATTTTTTTCTAATTGGACGTTCCTCAATATTTAGTGTATAAGAAGGTAATCTAGGAACCACCTTTGCCCAATGCCAAGCAAACATTGCGCCATTTTCTTTATACATTTTGCGCTCTATAGTATTTTAAACATTTTTATTGTGCAACCTAATGGGCGTTTTGTTGTGGAGCTCAAGCTTTGACTGAACACAGACTCACCCACACAAGCACACACACACACAGGGAGAAGTCTTTATGGTACAAACACGTACTGTTAATGCATCCCACTCAGCTCTTACTGTTGCTGCTGTTCCTGCTGTAGTTAATGTGGTTCAAAAGGTAAACTAGCCAAACAATACAATCAATACACACGCACACACACACTTGGTCAGAGTTTTGTGTGAGCTTAGCGCTTAAATAGAATTCTTAAGTGTTGCACGATACGCGCGCTATTTGTTAAGCTATAACACACATATACTAACACGCACACACACACACACATACACATACACTCACCCACGCGGCTGTTTAAATGACTATAAAGTAGCATATTTTAAGATTTTTAAACATGCTTCGCTTTAAATGGACGCCGTCTAGGCATGCGTGTGTGCGTGCGTGCTGCTGTTGCTGGTGTGTTTCTTTCATGTTTATTGGCTAGCTGATATTTGTGTTAGTTGGGCATTGAGAAATCATGGCCACGTTCGCACAGCAGCAGCAGCAGCAGCAGCAGCAACAGCAGCAGCAGAAGATTATGAATTATAGTTTCCTTACGCTTAGCTGTCCGTTTGCCTTGTCCTAATTTTATTTATTCATCCTTGCGCCGGGCAAGTCTCAGGATTTACGAGTTCGCCTAATTGCATGCGACAATAAATTTTCCAACTGTAGGAATATGCTTAAAATATTTCGCATTGTGCGTTTCACACTTTCTTCATATTCTTTTTTATTTTTGGGCTGGCGCCTTCATTTCATTCGGATTTTATTTATGTGGCATAATACTGGATAAAGTGCAGTGCAATATTGAAGCGGATATTAAGCAACGTTCCTGAACTGCAAAAAAAAAGAGAAAAATAAATAAAAAGTTAAAATTGAAATGAAAATTGTGCGTGCAGTGAGTAGATTGAGCCTTCGGCTGTTAAATATGCATTTTATACAGTTGTTTGGCAAGAGCGGTAAATTTTGCAATATCCTTTAATTTGATGCTTGATTTACAGCGAGTTCATTAAGAGTTTTCCACATATTGTCGTAATTGAAATTTTATAATCGATATGCAACGGCGAAATTTGTAACATGTTTGCAATTCCGCTTGGTTTGAAACGCACTGCAGTTTGCCTTTGCCTTTGTTGCTGAACCAATATTATTATATTTTTCCTTTTTCCATACATTTTGCCCAGGATATTATGCACTTTGCAACGATATTAAGTGTAGAAAAATGAAAAATAATATTTATTTCATTTTTTTATCATTAATTTAAATATAAAACTCTGCATAAATGTATAATATCTATTACAAACTGCAACAAAAAAATTAATTTTTCAGTTTTTATTGATATTCTGTTGAAAGTATTAATTGAATATTGTTGTGAATAAAGTGAGTAAAGTGCAGATGTATCAATGCTGACCTGGTCTACTAATAGACCTATGAATTCATATGGCTGGCCCATAGGCAAGCGGAATATCGGAAAACACCATCAGCTTGATTGCAACGTTCTTAATTATTTTCCTTTTTCATATATTTTATTATTTCAGTTTTTTAATCATCACTCTCTCAACATAAAGTATTATTTTACTATTACTTTGTTAATGGTTAAAAAAAAATTGTTTGTAATATATTCAGTTATTGCAGTTCATGCGTTTACTGTAATGTAAATACATGATTCATGGAGGAATCTATTTGACGTGAATAACATTTGTTATTATATCACATATGAAACTATTTTCAGCTACTTTTTTATTGATTGACTGACTAACTAATTAATCGAATTCTTAAGCTGTTGCTTAGTAAAATGTTATTTGGAGGTTTTTTGAAGTCAAGCAAAGAATTGAACATGCATTTATTCACTCAATTAGCATAGGCGTTGCACATGGACTTTCCCAACTTTTGTTTGCATTTGGTCCCAGTAACAGTTCCACTACTAATTTAAAATCTTCGTTGGTGGCTGCAAACAAGTTGCAGTTGCATATAAGCTCACTCGCGTACTGTGCTATGGTGAACATCAAGATCAATGCGTGGAATAGCTCCAACATATGTTGACAGTCATCTACAATACTGCTGATAACAGAGAAAGGAGTCAAATATATTGTACTCACACTGAAATTGATGCATATCAAGGCCCACATCTAAGTCGAAGTGTAAACGCTTTGAAGCGAAGTTAGCTAAATGAATTGACTTTCATTCAAAACAATGATTGTAACTGCAATCTGAAGAATATGCTTTTCAAGACCCCATATGTTACATAGACTATGGCAGTCCAGATCAACAAAAAGTCTGTCTAATAGGTGACTAGAGACATGGCATCATAATAATCTACGAAGCAAACTCTCAACCCACTAGCAAGTCTAACATCCATCAAGTTTATGAGCTTATGAGCCTCGACTTCTAAAACAATACAGCCTCAATTCTATAAGGCAGCTTAATTTTACACTTTTGTCGTGTGCCAGCTTCTTGTGACTGTCAGCAAAATAGGAGTTTTTATCTTAATTAAGATGAAAAGCTTTCAGTTTGATATGGAAATATGAAATAATATTAAATATTTGATCTTAATCTTGTTTGCTTATGTTGCTTGAGCCGTACAATGTTTCATTACTTATTGCCTTCAAGGTTTTGCAGAGTTGTTTTCGGCATTTAACATCGTGTGGCTCAGCTCGTCAAGCATTTCGCTTGGTTGCACCTAAAACTGTCGCTGTAAATTCGCATTTACGAATACAAATGCAAATGTGGGCCACGCCCTGCGGTGCCATCCTGTGTTAGTTTCGCCTGTTTGTTACACGTTTAAATGTCAAATACGCAACGCTAAACACAATTCCTAAGTAAATCGCACAAAACGCAGCACATAAAAATGTCAAAGTTGTGCCGCAGTTTTCTCCTGCTCAGCCATTGTCTGTGTGAGAAATGTAAATGTTATCTTTGGGAAAGTAACTTTTACAATTTCATTATGTTTCATTTGCATCAAATGCGTGTGCAGCGCAATGGCGTTGCATGCAAATGTGCCACGCCCACTTGCCTATTTGGGCGAGTTGTTGGGCGTGTGTGTGTGTGTGGGTGGGTGGGTGGCTGGTTGCTTTGCACTCTGCTGGCTGCAAGATGATCTTTTGGCTGCAGGAGCAACTTTTTGATTGCAGCCTCCCCGTGCCTGGACCCCCGCAATAGCAGCAGCATGTTATTATTTTGACTGTAACTGTTAACGGTTGGTACTGCTGCTGCTGCTTGTTGTTGTTGTCGTTGTCTGAATGATTTGTCTTGGTGCTGCGACCTTGCTCAATTTGATAGCTGCCATTGTGCGATAAAAATTTTTCCTTTGTTTGCGCGAGAAGTCGACGCCGACGTTGTCGTCGTCAGGTTCCGAAAATACATAAATTGAATTGACATTAGCATTAGAGCGCTGCTTGTTACTGCGATTTCTTGAAGCGACAATGCACATTTTCATCTTTTGCTAATGGCAATGGTTGGAGGATTGGCACCTTTTTATGAAACGTAGCTGGCGCTGAGGCTGGCACTGAAGCTGTCCCCTTTTAAAATTCTCTTTCAAGTGAGCTGAGCCCACTAAACATAATTAACATATGCGCTTTGCGCCTTTGCCAGCAGTTGAAGATTCCACATTCCATTTGGGGCTTAGTCATCGCCAGCTACAACTCTCCATGTTGGCTAATAATTTAATTGGACCATGCGCAGTGCGTGCGCTTTGCGTGGCGGCATATAATGCGATAGTGTCAAAGGCAGCAGCAAAAAAAAAGAAAATAAAGAAAAAAGGCAAGGAGAAGGAGAAGAAGAAAACTAACACAGTTTTTCTTCGTTTGGCGTAATGAGAATCTAGCGCCAGGACCAAAGGTAAAGGTAATGATATCAAAGCACAGGCCAGAATGGCAAATGGTGTGAACTTTTGAGTTTTAGCTGAAAGCTGAAAAGTCGGTTTTTTGGTTAATTAAAATATGAAGGGCACGACAAATGTAGCTGTAAATTACAGGTAGTTCTCTACACTCCTATGTGTGTGTGTGTGTGTTTGAACTCACTTATTTATTGCGTGAAGCGCGTGAATAATAATTTGCATTAACCCAAGGACAAAGAGACATGAGAGGGTAGGGCACCCAAGACAGCTTGAACTTAATTTGCGCAATGGCTGACTATCTACTCCATTATAAATTCCGTCTTTCACACCTGTTACACGCAATTATCCGGCCGCATGCAAAGAAAGTTTTCGGGCGGACTGCACTTGGGGCTCAATCTTTGACAGCACTTCATTTCCGCAGACCCAGAGTGAAGCTGGCACGGAAGGAAATGAGTTTCGGATTAGGACACCAGTAGTGAGCCAGAAATTAAGAGAGAGAGAGACAGAGAATAGTTTAAGGGCAACTGCACAGCGGGTGAGTAGATGGAACGGCGGCTGTCAGACTGCTGCATAAGTAGTTTGGGGCTAAGTGCCAGTAGCGATAGTGGAGCCGTGTTGGCATTGCCACACGCACTGATTACCATTGAAATGCATGTGAAATTAACCTCGAGCGCTGTTCGGTTTAATTTGCACTCGACTGTGTACGGCGGAAGAGCTTCTGCGCGAGCTTGCATGCGAATGGCGGCAGCGGCAGCGGCAGCTGCAGCTGGAGGAGCGCCAATGGCGATGGCACTGCCAGCAGCGGCTGCGTCTCAAATGAAATTTTCTTTTGCCTATTTGCTGGCTGGCTGACGGCTGATGGCCTGGACCGGCACGTGGACACGCCACCTGACCTACCTGCCGCTGCCAGAGTTAACTTTGTCTGCACTTTGTTGCGGAAGTTGAAAGCTGTCAAATGTGGCGCGGCAGACTTCGTTTCGTGTAATCGCATTTGATGTTCACCCTTCCGATGTGTGTTAATGCAAAGTGTGAACTAAAAGAAGCGTTTTCTTGAAACACTTTAAAGAATTTGAGAATGTATTGAATGTATGTCGATTCCTATGTTCTCTCGCTATTTATGAAATGTATGCTTAAGCGATTTAAAATCAAAAATATATTTTAAAGAAATTTCTTTTAAGGACTGCCTAAGACGGTTTGAGCTGAGAGTACATAGTGCGTGTGCAAGAAGTGGAAAACGAGTTGCCAAGACCAAATGTTGTCTCTACATGATTAGGAGTTCAATTTTAGTTGATGTATATATCTTACACATATATTTTTTTTTTCAAATTTAATTTCAAATGACGCTCGTTAAGCCGCGAATTCAACATAAGCTAGTTTGGAACGGTTTCCCCAACAGTTTTTGAATTTTAAATTTGCTAGAAACGAACTTTTCAGTTCATTATTAAACATTTTTGCTTTAAGGCTCTTATTTCTAATAAAAATAGTAAGAGTGACGTCCTTAGCATATCTAACGGCAATAAAATATAACGAGACTCAGATAAAACGGGAAGAAAGTTATGAGAGTAGAGAAAACACTGAGATATCAACACTGGCAATCGAATGTTAGTGGCTGACTAGGAGATTCCTTGTACTTTATTTTACAAGGCAGTTCCTGGGTCCTCTTATCCTATGAAACAATCATTTTTAGGCCATGAGTGCAACAGTAAAATGTCTATATGCAAAAATGTCAATAGTTTGGGGGATTATAGATGCCAGAGAGCGTTCGTCATAAGCTCAAAAAAATAAAATTCGATATAGGTTTGAATCGATTTCATGCAAATAAGAAAGACTATCGATGTGCAAGTTCTAAAATGTTGAGCCATACTTGTATAGCTCGTATAGGCTCCGAAATACATACCCATAGGCAGACGGACTGACGATGTGTTGAGCAAATGGGCTAAGGGTTCATTAGCTTATCAACATTTCAGCATTTTTGCAGTCCTCGTTAAAAGAGTTATCTAAGTGGGACCAATTAGCTACAACAAAAAATATACGGATTTTAATTCCAGATTACTGAATGCATGAAATTTTATCTCAGACTTAGTTGTCAGTGTTACTAAAATCAGGTTTTGACTGTTAAAATATTTTAGCCATATGCAAAACTTATAGTATTACGACGAAAGTTTAGTATTGAAAGTGAAACAAGAAGAATGAAATTTAAAAACTAAGAAACTGACAAGAGCGAAGCAGCAAGAAAATGATTAATAACTAAAATCTCCATCAATTTCACTGATTGTATAATCAAGCTAATTTAATATGGTAAGTGCATAATGGGTTAATTATTTATTTCGGATTTACCAACTGAGAGACTTATGTGCATTGAGCATGTGTTCATATCGCGTATATGCATTTATATATATCATATCGTATATATTTATTGTGCAATTGAAGCTTCTCATAAGCAGCTTAAGGGGTTAAAGAGTTCTTCATTTGTGTGTTGAGCGCGCAGTTGCAACGCATTTGTAATAGGAATTCGATTTACGTACACAAAAATGTTAATGGAATGCACAATCCCTTTCATCATAATGTGTACGCAGTGTGAAAGTTCCCATTCATATAAACTACATATACTATTCAGTTAAACAATCTGTCCGCCTGCCAATTGAGCTGTTCGTCGCATTAACGAACATCATCATTTAAATTGCAAATTGTGAGCGTTGGCAGAAAAATGCGTGATTGGTAAGCCTCGAAGCTGGGCCTGATCCGAATGGTCACCTTTGCCAGTTGTTGATATGAAAGTGTTTTAAACCAAGATATTATACCCTACATATTAATAACATTAAAATAAAATCAATTCATATATTTTAAAGCTAGAGCTTGAACAACGATGTTATGGATATCACAGGCTAATACAGTCAGAGAAAATAAAATAAATATATTTAATAAGATCTTAAAATAAATTCAAAGCTGATCTAAAAGAGAGAGATAAAGAGATAGAGAAAGAGATATAGAGAGAGAGAGGTAGAGAGAGAGAAAGAGAGAGAAAGAGAGAACATGTGGAAGAAATGATTGAAACTGACACATAGAACATGAGATGCCTTAATCCTCTGTGCAGATTGATAAATGCAAGCAACTTATGTAAAAGGATTATAAAGCTATCTCCCCCTTTTTTCGATGTCTTACAAATGCCTTGCCAAATTGCAAATATCCATTGGCAGAGTATAAAAAGAAAATTTCGTGGCCATTAATGTGCGATATTTGGTTTGATGGGCTGCTTTTTTTATTATGATGTATGTGTTTGTGTATCTGCCAATGCGCATAAGTGCAATAAAAATGCAAAAGAGAATTCGAATTGATTACGCTCAGGCACATATGCACACACACAAATACGCACAAATACGCACACACACAGGCGCTGGCCAAAAATGACAAAAAATTATTCATTAACACATGCGTAAAACGCAGAAGAACATTGCCATAAATAAATAATTGATGAATTGCAGATGAATTTTCATATTTTATGATGTTTAAGTAGTGGGGCCGGCCTCACAGTTGGGCAGCCTTGTGAAGTAGGCGGAGCTCTCACCGCAACCAGCTGTGCAATAATATTATGTTAATATATACAATTTCGATTCTGATATTCCTTGTTTTTTTTTTACGATTCGAGCCGGGCAACCAGGCAGCACTAGGCCACAATCTTTCTCTACTTTGTCGTACAACGGTGCGTATGAAAATTGATTGTTGCTTTATTTATGGTGCGCGCACTCGCAAAGTAGACATAAAAAATTAACGCAAATATAAAATGCAATCATGCAGCCCAGTTGGGTCTACGGACGGGCAGCGAACGCATTTGTCGCGTTTGTCGACTGAACATTTGTCCATTTGCTTGATTTGCTTTTACGTGCGCCGGGAGACAACCACTGATGTAGTCGAGTCCACAACGTGGCGATGTCTCGTGTTGGCCAAGCAATAAAATACGCCAAGCTTTGGCACTAACGAGCGCCGATTTTACGATCCCGTTGGCCACCATCGAGCCTGGTTACAGACCTCCGCCCGCCAAAAGGGCAAGAGCACATCTGTTTGCTGTCTATTCGGCCGTTCCCCAATGCATACACAGCGAACGCTTAATGATTTGTTATGCGTTTTTTTATGCCTCTTATGTGCATTGTGTGTGCTTCTAAAAAAAATGTCAGGCAAATGCGTGGATGGTTGGCCAAAGAAGGCGTTGCAAGTTGCGGCTGATTGAATAAAGATTGAAGAAACAATTATAAATAGATTTCAGCTAATGAAATAGAATTTGAATTTGAAGAGCTTTGGTAAACTTCGACACGTAGTTCGATTTCGTTTTAATTACTTAATTCTAGTTTTAGGTTGAAAACGATTCAGACCACTTGATGCAAGTTTTGATTTAGAACCTAACACTAATTTACAGCTGCAATTGAATTGCCACAATTGCCGGAGCGTGCAAAATATGTAATTTAAGTTAATGAGTGTGAAATGCTCAAATACTTCACATTGCCAACAACAAGTTAATTCAGAAAATTACAGAGCCAGCTTTCGGCTGTGCTGCAAATGCTGTCGAGCAAATCAGCTCATTCATTTGTCAATAAAACGACAATGGGTCGTCTCGAGTGCACTGCTAGCACTGACAGCAGAGGCAAAAACAAAGGCAGACACAAAATACGCTCCTCCTCACCCTCGGCGAGCCTTAACATAATTGCTTTCGAATCGTTATAGAGTCAGGATTTGCTTTGTTGATAAGAACTAAAGGAAAATACTTCACTTTGGACTGAACACTGAATGCTCTAGTAGCTGCTTGATTCTGTATTTCGTACTCGGAATACTTATTTCAACTGCAATGAATAAACTTTTTATTAATAATTAATTGGAAGGAAATCTGATATCAGCATTGTCTAAATTCTGACTAACTTTATAAGTGCAATCATTTTCATATTTCATATTTCTCAAAATTTCATATTGAATATATACCCAGCAATTTGCAATTCTGACTAAATGCATTCAACTAAAATTTGATTCCACGCCATTCCCATGCCAACGCAGTGCAGCTCATACATACTTGTGCGTTGTTCTATTCTCATGCCAGCAGGCATGTAGTAATTGGCAGCAGGCGAGATGCCCTTAATAAAACAAAGAATATTTGCATCAGATCAAATGGCGATACATACTACTAGAGACTGCCAACAGATTAATTTTCTAATTGTCATCCACTGAACCATCAGTACGGACAGATATCGATTAGCCCGACTGCGTTCGTTCTGGATGCTCAAATCAATTGGTTTTTGTGCTGCTTGCAAGCAGCGAATGCTTTTGCGAGCATTTGCATTATTAAAATTAAAACGAAACGAAAGAGCAAGGAGTGTGGGACAGGGCGGAGAAGTACGTGCTGGCAAGCGCCCGTTTTAATTATGCTAAACTTAGCGGGTTATTAAATTTTTGACAAAATGTGCATAATGAAAATGCATTTCGTTATTTTTGATGCCTAGGCAACCAGGCTGCCTGGTTGTTTGGTTTATATTTAATATGTTTCCATGAGCTCTTATGTGTGATCATGTGTGTGCGCCTGTTGAACTTTGTTTCGCGTGGGCGTTTGGCGCGTGGCGCTGATATTGTTTTTGTGTGCGCGATTTGCACTATAAAACGATTATGAGTGTTGTTGTTATTGCTGTTCACATTGCAGTGCTAAGTGCATTTGGCATTGGTGTGCCTCCAACAAATGTTAGTTTTGCAATACACACACACACACACACACATAGATTTCTGCACATGCAGCAAATCATCTAACTGTCGAATACTGTTAAAGGTTTGTGATAGTTAACGGACTCACTATTTTCATTTGCTTCTAATAACAACACAGGCCAGCTTAATTCAGTAACCAGGAATCAAACTATAATCGGATCATATTTTTAAAATATCTTAGAAGCAAACAAATATATATAGAAAATATTCAGAAGTTAGTCTGTTTTCTAGTTACAAAATTCAATCAATATTAATTTCAAATGTTTAACTTGAAATTTCTTGATAGTGTAAAAAACAATTTAAAATACTAAAAAAATTATAGCTCAAATCAATATCTGAAATTGCTGAAGTCTCATTAATCAACATCACATCAGGGTGCAATAGCACTAATTACAGGGTAGCTCTCAGCACAGCATCCATAATTTCTCGGCTCGTTATTGTTCTGTAGTGCTGTGTGCTTTCTCCAACAGTTTCTGAAATGTATTATTATACCGACCATCCACCTGTCTGCCACTCGTTATTGTATTGTATAAACAGTTTTCACATTATTTTATGAAATTTTATCTGCCCGATGAGTTTGGTTGAGTACAAAGGAATTATGCAGTATATTGTTTCAGTCGTATCAAATAATATTTGTGCATAGCTGCAACCGATGAGTTTGGTGTACAGTAACCTTTTGGGGCTTAGAAGTTTTTAATTATTGCTGGTTTATGGCATAATGTAGCAAATTTGCTAACAAATTTGATAATTTTGAATAATGAAAGAGCTCGGTGTTGTAGTTCAAAGAGTATGTGGTATATGTGGTACATATGTGGATCCTTTAATTATGTTAAATAATTCATTTGTACAGAAATAATTCGACTAAAAGTATATATTATATTCTCTTTACAATATTTTGACATCGTAGTTGTTGGGGTACAAGAATTTTACTAATTACATTTTTTATGGCTTAAATTTTAAATAGCATTTGCAAGGCCAAGCGCCAGTTCAAATATCGTTGCCATAGATAGAAAACTATTAAGGAAACTAAAAAATAATATAACTTTGTTATACATACATTTTTTGGTACTTAAAGGTCATTATTTGCCGATGTTAAACAATACTTAATAAATTCATTGGAGGAAGGCTTTAAGGTTGTGCAAATAGTTAAAACAAAGCTGAAACTTGTTAGAAGAGCTTTTTATGAATATTCTGTTTTTGTCTTCGTCTCTTTCTTTCTCTCTGTTTCTGTCTCAGTCTCTCATTCCCTCAGTTTCTCAGTCTGTTTCTGTCTCTTAAGAATGTGAGGAATGCATCCTTGCTCTCTTTCTCCCTTTGTGTAATCGTATTATCATCAATCATTCATAATATTATTAAAACAAGAGCTCTTTAAAGTGAACTATGTGTAAAAATGAAGCCCGTTTAACGATATAACAACTAGCTTTACTTTCCATTCGCTAATCTAAATTGATGACCCTCACTCACAACAGCCACAATCGGAATTTTATCATTCAATTAAAAAAAAAGAAAACGCATGCATACGAAATGTGTGAAATGAAAGCGGAAAATTTTCACACTATCCCTTCGCTTTTCACACATCATGCCATGGTTAAACAAGTAAAAATGCGTTTGTCGACAAATGCTCGTCATGTTGTTATCCTGTGCTCTACAGCAAAAAGTTAAAGTATTGGGTTATTTTTAATGTGTATGATTAAAAATATTTAATTTCAAATGTGAATTTAAAATATTTTATTATGTTTAATATTTTGTATGAATCAAGTACATATAATAGGTATTAGATTGAGAGCTAGCGCCCATTATGTTTTGTAGACAAGTCATAGTCATTTTCTGAACATACTCTCCTTCAACATTGAGCTAGAGAACAGGGTATTGAAATAGGAAAAGAGAACGCATTGGTGAAACAATTTGCGCGCCGCCGACGAAATAATGAAGTGTTTAGTTGATTATCTCAACGCATGGGCCTGGCGAAATGGCAGAGCTGTACAATCCGCAATTCCAATTGCAAAAACCCATTTACGTAATGGGCACCCAAGTCGAATGCAATCAGACAACGTTGGGTTTGTGTAGCTTTTTTTTCGGGCAGACAGCGTGGCCTGTACAGTCTGTCTATAATGCGCAAATAAACAGTCAACAACTTGGCTATAAAAACTCTTAAAATTACCTCAAGTCTGTTTTTGGCCACGCAACAAAAGCCTGGTCTTCATGTTGCAGAGTAGAGGCTACAGTGGATACGGATATCTAAGGAGGGATGGTCGGGTGGTTGTGCCACGCATTGCTTATTGAGCGCCTTTTGTGCTGTACTCGTATAGTGCCTGCTTTTAGGCGCAACGCAATTGCAATTGATAACCCAAACTGTGTGTGTGTGTGTGTGTGTTTGTGTGTTCCTGTTTCGTGCAGAATTCACATATTTCAACTGCAAATCAAACAGACGCCAGCTAAAAGGTTGGGCGTGTGCGTGGGCGTAGGCACAGTTCCCAGTTCAGGTGCATTTGATTTGCAAGTTTGTTTGCTCGATGGCTTAATTAAATTTGATTAGATGTGTTTAGCGTTTGCTTGTCGGCAATTAGTTACTTTCCCATGGAAATTGATGAGCATATTGAGCTAAGTGGCTAATTGATTGATGACTGGCACTAAGGCAGACAGGCAGACAGCGTGAGTGTATGATAAGCATAGTGCATTGCCTAATTGCATTTAAAGTACAGTCGTAGCTCGTCACAAATCTACTGACTTGAGGTGGAGCAAGTTGTATTTGGCTTTCAACTGATGCTGGTGCTGACAACTGTTGTGCAAAGACTTTTTGCTTTTGCCGGCACGCAGATTCCCGGCAGCAGCAGCGTCCATCAGATTGGTAGCGCCTGCATAATGCATATAGAAACAACCTTGGTCCGAAATGCGCCAGAAGAAGAACTGTGCATTGTTTGCAAAGAATAACTTTGCTTTTGCCGTCCCCCCCGGGAGGATTTCTGTACGGTGCGGGGCAGCCGCGGCATTGGGCTGGGACGCTTGTAAAGTGCCAAAGTTTGGACTGCGCGCATGAAATTTTTACTTTACTTGTGTACTGTAGTAAATTTTGTACTTTTCTTCTTTTTTTATGGTATTCTGCGGCGGGTATTATAAAATTAGCACAATGTTTGTCGTCACGCACGGGCATATATATCGACGTTCCATACCTTTCACAGCAATTGTTAATTGATCTAAGTCTATGTCTAAATGTTAATCTGAATCTAAATGTTATGCTTTATATAAGAGAAGATATTCCATTTATAAAAATATACTTTTATTTCAAACAACTTATTTCCTTCAACCAATTTACTTACATAAGTGAAGATCGCAGACTGACAGTTAAGTACTTCAATAAAGACAGCGCTGAGCTGGATCAGATATCTCTTAAATCAGTTTTGAAAATGTGTGAAAGGGTATTTTATAGTCAGCATCGCTTAAGATAGCTGTTCTATTATGTTTTTCTTTGTTTTCATCCGCCCCATCGACATACCCCCAAAGCACTTCAGCCCTTGGCGCGTGCTCATTTCGAGTAGTTGAAATTATTTTATAGTATAAAACTTTAGTTTTTTAAACTTTGGCTCATTCGCTCGCTCTCTCGTTCGCTTGCTGCTTTTCTGCTGTTCTGTTGTTTTGCTGCTGGGCTTCTACCGCGCTCGCTGTCTCACTCACGGCAGCTCCTTTTTTTTGTTGTATTTTAGCATATTTATATTTTAATAAGCATTCTTGCAGCTGCGCTCCGCCGCCTGTTTCAATTCTGCGAGTAATTTTACTGCAATTTCTGACAGTTTTAGAAAATCATGGTGAGCAGAAGTTATGAACCCGTGAATGCGTCTGTCAGTTGCAACTGGCAGCGGAGCATGCGAATGGCTGGCGGGCAACGTGGCGTATGATTGTTATTAATTTCGCATTATATAGAAATAAGCAGGCGCTGGTTTTTTGCAATAAGCAATAAGTGTCAGCCCAAATGATATTTAGTGTCAGCCTCGAACTGAGTGGAAAAACGGCTATGAGCGTACTCAACGCCAGATGGCAAGCAACTCTCCAGGATATTGTAATAAATGTTTAAAGCCGCGCACATTCCACGAATAGCTTGAGCATCATTTTGCAATTCCAATGCAAGAGGTAAATTATGCACTTAGCACAGATAATCGGAGCTTATATCAATTAACTTTTAATTATATCGCAAATATCTTTTTAATAATTTGCTAAGCAGCGCTCAAAGCAATTCAATTTGCTTCTGCATTGTCCTGATGAAAATGCAATTAAAACGATGTCTTTATAAATATTTAACCCAAAGTCGTATAATGACAAAAACGTCAGAAGCAGCAACGATGATTCAATTTTGTTGATGCGTAGCTTATTGTTCTGTTTGCCACAATTGTTAACCGTTTACACTTCAATACATTGTGGCTAGCAGCTATACACATTGTGTGTGTGTGTGTGTGTGTGTGTGTGTGTGTGTGCGTGCGTGTGGGTGTGTATGCCAGCCAGCGATTGTTTATGGCTTATGTGTGCGTTAGCATTGTATGACATTGTGTTTTTGTAACAAAATATAATCATAAACGTAATTTAATCGCGCCAAACCGCGTCTGTCACGTACTTGCCAACAACAACCACACACGCACACACCCACACATACACCCACACACATATACAGCCACACATTACGGACACCTCCGCTAACAATGTTGGCAACGTTGACAGCAGAAACTGTTATAATAATTCAATAGACAGCCATTCCCCAATAATATAGTAAATTCGTTGCGAATCGTTGCGACCTGCCAAATCTATTGATCACCTGCGTGCGAGTGTGTCTGTGCGAGTGCGAAGAAATTGATTTTGTTATCCAAGCACGTCATGGAGCACACACAACTATTGTCTATTGAATTAAATTGTTTTCATTACAAATGGCAGCCAAAATGAAATTTGTGCGCCAGCCGCAATCTAAACAGCACAGAAAATACATACAGAAAATACAAAAAAATGCTTACAGAAATGATTTGTTAATTTTCGAAATAATGCATAAGTTTGTTAGAAGATCTCTGAGGTTGTTTAAGGCAGAAATAAGTAACGAGGCAAATAAATTTATCTGAATACAAAGTACATTTCTAGTTAACTATTTTTTATTCTTTGCAAAAGCTTTCACAAGAAATTTCATCGCTGAATGGTCCAATTCTATTGAAAACAAATGCTTTATTTTTAATTTCTTGGAAATACCTTTTGCTAACTAGCATCTTGAAGCATTTGTTAGTTCTGTGAAAAAAAATGATTTTCATAGAATTTTAAAACTTAATTGTTTACTGAGGCAAGATTGCTTTTCTTCCAGAGAAGAAGAAATGCTCCTCAAAAGTGTTTAAGTTCAACAACTTGAAATATTTTTGAGTTAAACGCAACTATAATATTAAGTTATATTCAAATGTAAAGTATTTAAAAATATGGCAGAATATCAAAGTCGATGATGTATTAGAGCAGAAGTTGAATGCAAATTTCTTTTATTTCCATTGTCTTATTGCTGATTTATTGCTTTAAGAAATAGAATTTTATGGCTCTAATCATTGAGCTTTGTCACACATGAGTTGAGCAAGTTGTCTGCCATTTCTGGTGCTGTGAGTTGAGCCGTGTCTTAAGTTCGAGATGAACGTAAAACGCAACATCAGCGCAGCTTGAAGTTGTCGCCCAGACATGTTGTCAGGAACTTTTGGCTGCTAAGGTTGATGGCTGACTGGATGACCCCAGTCACGTGTGGGGCAAAATCAAAACGATTTGTGGCTGCCGCGTTTACACCGGGTGCGTTTGAATCTTTTGTTTGTTGGCGCGTGTGGAACGCCGTGAATGCGCGTAAATTACGGCTGACAAGTGACGTCTACGGCAGCAGCAATGGCTGATTGATGTGCTTGCCTATGCAGCGAGTGCAACTTTTGCTAAGGGCCCAGCCCTCCAAATCGGAGCGCTGCACGCATGACAGCTGCCATGTGCCCATGTGGGATAGTTGGCTGGGTAGCCTGGCTTGGCTGCGTTCGGTTGGCTTTGGATGGGTTCGGTTGTAAACCACAGCAGATGCAGTTGCTCCACAGACATGTGTGCGTTGTCATGCCGTGCCATGGGTTGCGTTTATCCCTGTCACCTTTTAGTTTTCGGCGTTGACAAGCGCATACAGTTGACAAGGCTTCCGCTTTACGGCAAGTGCATTTATCTCGGGTGGCACAGGACGGCGTTGTGCGGTGGCCCACAGCGACTGCCTTTTGAATAACTTGCCATATTAGCGTTTCCGTTTTCGTAGCCTTTCGGCTCAGTTCAGTTGAGTTAGCCCCAGCTCAGCTGCCGTCCCTCTGTGGGTATTTGACAAAAGGATTTTCCTGTGATTTAGCAACTGGCCCAAATTTCACGCCCGCCCAGTGAACGCCTCTGACGGACAGGACGACAAGGACTCGCTGCTTGGCAATTTCTGTGTGCGACAGGATTAGCACGCTTTGCCCCACATACACACGCCGCCCCATTATGCCGCATCCTCTCTGAGCCGCTGCAAATTAGCTGCCTAATTGTTTGCCAAAGCCGCAACTTTGGGGCTCTTCTTAGCGAACGGCGCTCGCTCTGCTGCCCTATCGCACAGCCGCTTGCCAAATGACAGTTGAATAATGTGCGCTACATAAGCAATTAACGCGCCTACAGGGCTTACGCACCGACACAAACGCACACATGGAATATCTTGTAGCCATCCACGCACACACTTGGCCATATCTCTCTCTGTGTGCGTGTGTCTGTGTGTGTGAGTCTACAAATTGAGTCAATAATTTGGCTCTGCCGCAGTGTACGTTCGCTGGCACATTGTGCATAATAAATAAACGCCATGAAATACGCGACTTAACACGCAATGTGCTCGCCCGCTCTTTTTCTTCCCTCTCTGTGAGTGTTAGTGTGTGCGTGTGAGTGAGTGAGTGTGTATGCGCCATATGACACCACCTTGACTCATTAATTACGCACTGGCATTTTTATTTTCATTGCATACTTTCATACAATTTATTATTACAATGCGAGAAGGCAGCTGCAGAACAAAACGACAACAAAAAGTTCAGTTGAAATACAAATTGCCTTTTTTTACTCACATGCATTTGTGTGAGTTATTGACAGAAAGACACACACACACACACGCACACACACATGCAATTGCGGCGAACAGGACAAGCCACAAATGAAACGTTCGCCTCGTCCTTTTCAGCTCTCGGCTGTCAGTTGGCGCTTATTTGAATAGTTGCCGTTGCCATTGCCGTTGCCTTCATCTGATTGCCGCTGGCTCTCGATTCAATTGGCTATTGAGCATTCGGGTAGCACAGCTTTAACATTTCATTTGCAGTGGCTTCTAACGATATCAAAGCATATTTCCATGCTAAATTTCTAGCCTGAAAGTTGATGCAGTGCATAAATATTATTGGCAAGATTGCGGGCTTACTTAAAAAAAAAAAACTTATCAAAGTGAACACATAAATATTTGATTATTGTCTTCTTAATGAAAACTGCTTAAGCTCAGAACTCGTGCTTATATCTGTGTACTTGTTTTGTTTGCTGAATATATATATGATAGGTGTGGAATGATTGGAATAGCAGCTCAGCGCAGAGTTCAGTGTATTTCCTAGTCGGGTAGTCCCGTTTACTTAATGTTCTTTCATATAAAAAATTAAAATGTAAATTATATTTTATTATTAATAATAATAATCAACATTTTTTTTCAAGTTTCTCTTTGTTGCTCTGGACTATAAAAAGTGAAATCCAGTTTCATTAGAGCTGCAGCTCTGCATTAAATAAATATTCACTTTTTATATTGCATATATTTTGGGTTGTTGTTTGTTGTGGTTGTGCTAATGTTGTTGTTGCTGCTGCTGCTGCTGCTGCTGCTGCTGCAGTGTGCGGTCGATTTTTCCCCAAAGAATCTGACGCACTTATCGCAAATTACTTTGGCAGTTGCAACTGCGCTGCTTTTGTATATAAATTCAACAATTTACCCATACACGTGCATGCATGCGTACATGGCATGCACAAGGGATTGTAAATTACACAGACAAAACACACACGCACAGAGATGACTACAGTATATCTGTGCTTGTATCGCTGCAGGCAAATGAATTGAATTTGTAGATACTGCTTCTTTGAGAACCCAAAATGAGACGTCAGTGGCCAGGCAACGTGTTACAACAAAAATGTGCAAAGTTTTTGCCCAACAACAGCGTACAGCATGGCGTAAGTGTAATATTCCTTTGGCGCATATGTCCATGCGAGCTTGCTCCAAAAACTTGATCAGCAGCCAGCAGCAGCAGACAAGTTGGTCAATGCAAATGTAACAAGCAACAACAAGCAACTGCAGCTGCAACAGCAACTTGGATGCTGTTGCAACAATTAGCCGCATGGCTCATTAAGAGCGAGCGACAAATTTTTTAAAGCATGGCTTGCAGGCGTAGCGATTGTCAATTAACTGTTGTTTGGGGCGTTTCAATAGTGCGCTTAATGGCCGCTCGACTGGTGCTGCTGCTGCTGCTGCTGCTGTTGTTGTTGTTGCTGGAGCACGAGCACTCGTAAGTTATTGTTGTGTATTCGCTTGCATAAGATGTTAACGCGCACTTAATGCCACTTAAAAATATACATAAATCGTGAGTCGACTGGTAAAAATTGTGCTGCTGCATAGCTGGCAGTTGGGGAGAGCATTGGGAGAGAGCAATGTGGAAACGATGACCGTGGCAACTGTGGCAACTGTTGGCCGCCGGTCACTTGTCCACTTACACGGCTACTTACAACGCTGCTTAAGCATATGCAGATGACCATGTTTTCAGCTCGAACACAATCCAATACCCTGGCCAGCTCCAGTGCAGTCCGTCCCATCTGTTGACAGCAGCTACATGGGAGGAAAACGAGGCCGGCGCACAGCAGCAACTGTGACTGCGGCACGCAATTAAGTGCATTTAATTAATTATTGTTGATAAAATAATATTTTTGCAATTTATTGTGCATTCGTTGGCTGCTGGACTGAGTGGTTCGTTTTTTGTTTGTTTCTTTTTTGTTTTATTTATGCATATGTATGCATCCATAAATAACGTAAGCGGGGCCGTTTGCATGCGCTTTTGCATACTTTAGCGCTGACGTTATCAGCCCTCTGCCAGTAGTTGGCCAGCGCTTCGATATCGCTCTGCCTATCGATGCCAGCAACATCGGTTGCCATGGCAGATCAATTCGAATAACAATAATTTCTTCCGGTCGAATGACAACGAACGATGCCTCGTTCGATGCGCACAGCTACATAGACACGCAGACAGGCAGACAGGCAGACAGGCAGACATGGCGACAGACGGCCAGGATGACAGCGGGACAGAAATGACTATAGGCGACTGCATTTGCATACCGGATGCGCATAAGTATACAAGGATTGACAGGATGTGCGGGCCGTGCACTCGCTTTGTTTGCTGCCGTCGCTGCCATTTTGATGAGCGCCACAGCAGGCAAACGTTGCGGCCCGTGGGTAATTTGTTTTGCATTCGCTTTTGTACTTATCGAATTTAAAGCAAACATAATATTGTGAATTGAATTAAATGCAAGCAAAGTTATATTTTCAACGAAATAATTACGGAATATATTCAATAAATTGTCATTATCGTTAGGTTGATGCGATTTTTGTGGCTTTACTAATAACTATTCAGAGTTTAGATATAATTCATTAGAAATGGAAAATAAAAACAAGTAAGAGTGCTCTAGTCGAGACTGCTCGACTAAGAGATACCCTGAACCCTGCGAAGATGCGATATTCAAATCATTTTACGCTTCTTTTATATATACATATACACAAACAACACATACACACACACACACACACACACATGCACACGCACGCACAAGCACTTTCTCTGCGGGCAGCGCTTGGGCTGCAGTATGGGCTATATTTTGGAAACTTATTTGTTGATAGGTTTGCTTCTGGATGAACTTTCGTAATCAAACTTTTACAGCGTAATAATGACATTCATATGTATGTATTTGCCAAAGCACAAGTCTCTAGTATTTGAAATACGTTTTTCAAATTTGGGGGGAAGGGGGCGTGGTATCCAAAATCAAAAATTGCAAAATGTTTGTATTCATTACACGGATACATACAGTAAATCTGAAATCTATAGCTATAACGGTATTCAAAAACGAAGAAAAGTTATCGATTTTTATCGATAATAAGGAAATGGGATGAGTTATCGAAAAAAATGATAAACTCGTACTGCGTAGGATATACACGAGTATACATTTCAAATTTCAGATCTCTAGCTTTGTGGTTTGCGAGATCGCTGCGTTCACACGGACGGACGGACGGACGGACGGACGGACGGACGGACGGACGGACGGACGGACGGACAGACGGACATGGCTATATCGACTCAGTTTGTCGAGCTGATCAAGATATATACCTTTATGGGGTCTGCCATGTCTCCTTCTGCCTTTACTACTTTTCACAAACTTTCCCTGATTTCCCATTTTCAATGGGTTCAGGGTATAATAAATTTACTGGGAATGCATCTGAATCTCCCCATCCCCGATATATGTATAAAAATTCTATATCTGTCATGCGTTGGTCATAAGCCAATCGCCTCGTTGCCCTTAAGACTGACTCTGCCATACCACAATTCCATTGATCGCATCTCAGCATATTATAAGCGCACACACCCCACTCAATTATTACTACACACTAGTACATTAGTACTACACTTCTATAACTTTAACCCCTGGCTATGGCTAGGTTGCGCAGCGCAAAGAGCTTTCTCATGGTTCGTAAAAACGAAAAACACACAGCGATAGAATAAAGTTCTACAGAATTGAATTGAATACAGAATGCTTTCGTGATTACATCTATACTGAGTTCTTGACTTAATGCTTTTATATAGAATTTTCATTTCATAATATGTATCTGAAAAACACGACACAAATACTTTTCTATTCATTATTTCTACGAAAACGGAAAATGCAGTTCATGATGTATTTTTACTTTCATTTTTTGCTTAGTTTGGCAATTTGTAAAAACTTTTATTCATTTCTAACAAGTAAAACAGCTGAATTAAATTTCATTTTCAGTCCGATCTTGATTTATTTGATTTTCTAGCTGTAAAATTGTACAGAATTGTTTTTCGATGTTTTTACGACTTCTCGGGTATATATATATAAGCTTGAAATGTAAAAACGTTTGTGAAAAATATAGTAGCTCTTCATTGGATGTATCCATTTGAATTTTCAAGATAGATAGACTGCAACTCAGCTATTATAAGAAGCCAATATAATAATTTTAATTCATAAAGGAGTATAAGAGTCCTGCTTCCTTTTTATAGTTTTGTATATAGCATAGTAAAGATGCAGTTGGGAAATTTATAAAATTTAAATTTTACCAAAGTGTGATTTTTTGTCTTCGCTGTGGCTAAATAGCGCACGAAGACAATTTGTTAAATTAACATATATAAATTAAATTATATTGAGTAATTTGTCAGCACAATATTTTAATGTTTCTGTTGTTATATCTCTCGATTAATGTTTATTATTTTTAGTTCACCTGCATAGCCGCATTCGCTGCCATTAATATAAATAATTTCAATATATTTTGTTCTGTACCATAAATTATGCTTAATGTGTAGTGAACCGCACTAAAAACCAAACCATTGTTAATAACGTTTTATTATATTGCCAATAAAATTCCGTGCCAAAACTGAATGTTATCTCTCTCGTGATATACGAGTTTATAAAATCGTAGAGCTATGTGTTTGTTTTTTTTCTGCTTTTGAAGTTTTTTATACCCTGAACCCATTGAAAATGGGAAATCAGGGTATAATGTTGTTGTGAAAATGTATGTAACAGGCAGAAGGAGGCGTGGCAGACCTCATAAAGTATATATATTCTTGATCAGCTCGACAAACTAAGTCGATATAGCCATGTCCGTCTGTCCGTCCGTCCGTCCGTCCGTCCGTCCGTGTGAACGGAGCGATCTCGCAAACCACAAAAGCTAGAGATCTGAAATTTGAAATGTATACTCGTGTATATCCTACGCAGTACGAGTTTATCATTTTTTTTCGATAACTCATCCCATTTCCTTATTATCGATAAAAATAGATAACTTTTCTTCGTTTTTCAATACCGTTATAGCTATAGATTCAAACATTTTGCAATTTTTGGTTTTGGCCCCCCCCCTTCCCCCCAAATTTGAAAAATATTTTTTATATATAAGGTGTTTTGTGTATAACTAATATGAATGTCATTATTACGCTGTAAAAGTTTGATTACGAAAGTCTATCTAGAAGCAAACCTATTCAACAAATAAGTTTCCAAAATATAGCCCATACTGCAGCCCAAGCGCTGCCCGCGCGCAGTCGCTGCGTAAACTGCGCAGTAGCAGAGAAAGTGCTTGTGCGTGCGTGTGCATGTGTGTGTGTGTATGTGTTGTTTGCGTATATGTATATATAAAAGAAGCGTAAAATGATTTGAATATCGCATCTTCGCAGGGTTCAGGGTATCTCTTAGTCGAGCAGTCTCGACTAGAGCACTCTTACTTGTTTCTTTTATGAATTGCTGTTGAGTGCACTAAAACCTTTAATGTGCCATCACCTTTTATGAATGCACCATGTTTTTTCACTGCGCTGAAGCGCACTGTGAAAAACCCATCACATTTTATTAAAAAAAATTGTCAACTGTTTGATTTTTACATATTTGGTGGAAGTTCTTTGATATATCAGCAAGCAAAAACTTCTAGCATCACGGCTGGGGCTTAAATCGGTTGCCGTTGTATAAAGGGGCACAATCAGCGCTTTGTGCATGTCAAAATCACTAGCCAAAAACTTGACAACAAAATTCAGATTGGTTTATATATACAATGCTAGATTAAAAAAATACCCTATAATGAAATGTGATTATTTTTTATATATTCATTTTGAAATATTGGATACAGATATTGAAGACTTACACTGCTCATATTTGATATAATGCAAATATATTTTCCGACAATGCTGTTAACGAACTTCTTTATACAGACCTAAATATAGACGAATTTCATTATATTTTTTCTGTTCGTATTTAAACATATTTCCATATTTTGAATATACTCGTACACAAAAAATACAAAAAGCACGCAGGCTGCAGGCTGCACACTGCATGCTTTGTGTATCTAGTATGCTTCTGTCTTCCAGTTACATTTTTGGTTTTATGTTTCATATTAAAATATGATATGGATATGAATTGCAAAATAGCAGCAAATGGATCATAAATTTATATATTCATTATTTGTGCACATTTTACGAAAGAGCCTCAGAAAGCGGTAGAGATTGGTCATGAAAGCGCTAACCGTCCGTCTCATGTGGTTACTTGGCATTGCAGACTGCAGATGAGGCCATAGAATTCTGTTTATTGCCAAATCTGCATGATCCGCACTTGGCAACAAAGTGTTTCGTTAGCAGCCGTTAACTTACAGACGGAAAGGCAGTCGAGCAGATAAATAAAGCTATACTAATGTTGTCCAGATCACGCATCCTTATACTTTATGGCACAAACCAATGCACATTTGCACAAATCCATTGTGCCCATTTTTACACTGTTATTTTTTTTTTAAATTTCCTGTTAACAAAAGAGAGAGAAGGAGAGGCATTAGCCTTTAGTGATATTATTATATTATTTAAATTTTAACTATTGCTTCAAGAGGGCTCTGTTTGGATGATGCGTAAGGTTTTGTCACGATGTTGCTTGAATTAATTTCAATGTACCAAAGATTGATGCCCATGTCTCAAAGTTGTGTAGGCAATGTGAAATGCTAATATGCCCCATTTAGTATTAGAATCCAAATTTATGTTAAATTAAATTGAATGTACCCAAGTTTGATGAATTTACAAATAATATCTTGAGCTTTAAACGAAATTTGAAGCCATCATTGACTGAACTATTAAAGGCTGCTCCATTTCGTATATTGTATATATTCGTAGTTCAGCAAGTCAAATTAGCATAGAGCCCGGGCCTGAAATAACAAGGATTATACGAGTACAAGAGAAACAGCCACTACTTAGCCAAAGGGCTTATCAGGCAACTGGTTCAACAGCTGCCATTGCCACTAGCAGTGCCACAGCTGCTGTCTTTCTTGTTATGGCAGAGAGAGACCAAGCACCAGATAATCCTGCGTACGAATCGAGCCTTGAGTTCTTCAAAAATTGTCAGCTAATAATGCAAACAATGAGAGCGGTAACAGTTTGGGATGAGGCGTAAATTGAGCATAATTTTGAGGGAAGCGGTCTGAGTGAGAGGATACTCGTCTAAAGCGGCACAATTAGCGGGTTTAGTGGGGCAAACTTTGCGGCCAGGCCATAAATTGGCGGCCACAATGCCTGCAGGCGCCCAGATAGAGCGGCAAATGTCAGCTGTCAGTTGTTGTCCTGTCTGTTGTACTTGCTATTATTGTTGTTGTTGTTGGTTTTGTTACTGTTGTTGCTATTGTCCTTGCTGTTGCCATTTTGTGGTTACGCCTGGTCGAGCCAGGCAGCTGATTTCGTTTCGTTTGCCGTTGTTTTCATTCCGCTTGATGTCGCTTGCCAGGCATATTTCTTTAATGAATTTAATCGCGCGTAATAAACCGTCGCAGGCTCAATATACAAGGCTCTTATAGATGCTCCATACACACACACGCGTATACATATAAATATATACACATACATGTATAGGCGTATTCGAAGCAACTACTGTTGCTCTGGTCCGTTGGCCGCTTATATTGTTTGCTTAAAGTCTTTGTGGCCGTTTGACGTTGATAAGCATTCTGATTTATTGACAAACAAACTGTATGCCCATGTATCTTTGTGTATATGTGTGTGTGTAGCTGTGTGTGTGTGAGCGCTCGTGGCATTTATTTAAATTTATATATTTATTTATGGCCATTGACAATACAAACACAACATTGCTGCTCTCTGCTATATAGATGGACTGGCAGACAGACGTTGTTTCGCTGTGATGTCGCGCTTTAAACGCACTTTTCAGCTACGACTTTTTGTATGCATTGACTCGTCTGCACTTCCTGTCGTATTCAATAATTTAAACTTCCTGCATAAACCGGAAATGACAAATAAAATGCTGCGTCATCCACGTATGCACTGCAAAAAACTGATATCGAATACGTAAATTTCGTTTGCTGGCGCCAAATGCAATTGTAATTCAATTTTAGAGCCGTTTTTTAAGTGCACCGATGAGAAGATTTTGGGTTCGGACTGCGAATCACTTTAATACGTATGTATATCTATCTTGGACAAAACTTTGTATGTGTTGCAGAAACAGTAAAAATTATTCGATTAGTTTATAATTTTGCTGCGTTGAGAATTTTGTTGTTGTTAATAGACTGGAGAAAGAGTCAAACTGTAGCTTTGCCCTGCAGTTTGAATAAATCTTTAAAATAAGTATTGTTTGTTAATCAGACTCAAATATTGTTAATAAAACACGAAGTTGTACATACAGAATCGATTAACTCATTTTGTAGGCTTTGTTCAAGCAAGAACATTGCATCAACAGCCACCTCATTCGGAAATCTTTACCAACAATGTTGACGTCAGTGTCGTCACGTGACCATAGCAATAGAGATAAGTTATTATTACAGTTGAAGTGATGTTTATATGTAATTATACT
Organism: Drosophila leonis; assembly: GCA_035045365.1. Classification (NCBI taxonomy): domain Eukaryota; kingdom Metazoa; phylum Arthropoda; class Insecta; order Diptera; family Drosophilidae; genus Drosophila; species Drosophila leonis. The sequence goes on from JAWNPC010000896.1 coordinate 3,263,014, forward strand.
CCTAGTTTTTACAAAATTTAAATACGTTTCAAAATGTTGTAACCACAAAGCTAAAAATAATGTTGGGGTGTCTTAAATAATAAAGGGGGTAATGTGGGTGTATTAAAAGTAAAAAAACAAAATTTAATTTATTTTTTTTTTTTCGGGGTTTGTATGTGTTTTTATAAATGTATTTATAATTTATGTGTGGGGGGGGGGTTTTAAAAATGTATAAGAGATGAAAGGTTGTTGAGTGGGAGATTTAATCGGTGGCGATAAACTTTTTCTTTCCCCATAAAAAAAAAAAAAAAAAAAATATAATTATATATTTTTGTTGTAAAAAAAAAATAAAAATAAAAAAAAAAAAAAAAAAAAAAAAAAAAAAAAAAAAAAAAAAAAAATAAAAAAAAAAAAAAAAAGTTTATAAAAAAAAAAAAAAAAAAAATATTTTTTATTTATTTATAAATATATTTGTAAGGTTGTAACACTTTTAATAATTCAATTTAATATTAAGTTCAATTTTAAATTAATTTGTTTGTTTTGATGTATTTTTGTTGTGTATAACATAATGAGTTCAAGTAAAACTAGCCGATTGCCTAGGCAAGGTCTCTTGTCTTATTCGACTTGTACTTTCTGGCTACTTAAAAGGAGCTTAACGAAATTGATAGCATTTGATATTCTTGCTGACGTTTGACAGCGCAGTTTATGGTTCTGTGTGTGTGTGTGAGTAAAGAGTGTACTTATGCTTGGATATAATTGCATCATGCGATTTCCGACTGGCACAGCACGGAAATCACATAAATTACGTGATTTTCGGGTACGCTTACTTGGCCAAATCCGAGCATTAAAGTCGTTGCGAAAAAATGCAACACATATTTTTTGTGTACACACATACACACACACTCACACATATACATACTCATGCAGAGTCGTACATTGAATGACCATGAATTACATAAAAAGCCGCAAATTCCGAAGTCAAAATGCGTTGGCCCAAAGCATTGCTGCTGTTGCAAAGCATACCAACGCGAATGCAGCCGATGTAACTGTAACCCAATGCCCATGTTGTCCTTGCTGCTGCTGCTGCTGCTACTGAAAAAAAAATAAATAAATACAGCAAATAGCAAATAAAAAAAAAAAAGGTAATAATAAAAATAAATGCAAATATATATCGCAATCCTTTAGGCGCACGGAACATAATGAAACGAAAATGCTACTGTGGCAGCTACAGCTACAGCTACAGCTACAGCTAGAGCCACGGCCACAGTTCTGGCAAGGACAGTCGGACAATCGGACAGCCAGACAGCTTGGATAGCCTGGTTCCCAAATGCACAATGCGGCGTCCGCAACCAAAGTCATCCGCCGTCTGTCCCCTTGCCGCCCACCAAATGCCATCGACCATCTACCATCTACCGCTCTCTCTCTCTCTCTCTCTCTCTCTCTCTCTCTCCTTCACTCGGCCGAATAAGGAAAATAAATAAAAACATGCAAATATTTCTTTGGCCAACATTTTAACAGCCTCCGCCTGCAATCTGCCCGTTTGCCGTTTGCCAACCAATTCGCAGCAATTTTCATACGAAAATGTTTTTATTTATTCTCTGCTGGGCCGCGTGTGTTGGTACGGTCCAGGGTACAGGACTGCTGCTGCTGGTCCAGGTCCTGTGCCTGATCCTTGTGGTCGCTGCTTGATTTATATTGATGAATGTCCGTTTGTTCGTTAGTTCCGTCTTCACAGGCTGCCAAAGAGATTTACTTGCTGCATGCAAAGCTTGCGTGGGGCGTGGCAGTTACTTTACACATTGCCTTTGTTGCTGCACTCCGCAGCTCACACACAAACAAATACAATCAAGCACACACACACACGCACACACAAGCACACGCATACAGATACACATACTCTTACTTATGCTGAGATCCAGAAATTATTGCATACTTTACGGAAATTAACCGCATTTCCATTTCTTGCACGCATGCAGAACGACCGCAGCACCACTGCCAAGCCGCCCTGCCACGCCCCGTACACCTACCAACTGTTACATTTCCCTTTGCACACACACACACACACACACACACTCACACACATATACAAATTTAATGACTTTATTTTTGCGCTGGCATACAATATTTTAATACCCTAGCAAGGGATAGAAATATTGTTTGCTTTGTACATTTTTATTTCTTTTCGCTTCAATTCAGTTTTTCAATTATTCAGAAATAGAAATGAAAATCATTGTAAATTTGATACGAATTAGGCCCTCTAAAAATTAGCCACAGTCCAAAAAAAAAGTTCTGATTTTATGAACATAACGAGGAGGCAAGTGCATAACAGGATTATTGTTAAACAAAAAGTGTGCGGCTTTTTGTACATGTTGGCAATATAATTAAGCTAGCGTAAATGCATTTTTCAATTATGGCAAAAATAATCTTTGTTTTTTATTTGTATTGTTTTGGTAAAGTTGTACTACAACAAATTTATATTTAAATGCATTTCATTTTACACAATCGGTTTAGTTGTTTTGTTTCAATTTCAGTTTACATCGAAACTAATTTTTGTTATTTTGAATAAATATTTCACATTGAATTGTTAATAGTAAATATTATTGTTGCAAATTATTAGCCCAGGCACAACTGTAAGCAATTATTATATATATATAATATATATTTTAAACTAAATATGTATAACTCAAATGTATGCACATAATACAATAAACACAACAGGGCACTTTTGTGAGAGGTTTATATGTTTACAGCTAACTGAACAGCAGATGAGCAGATGAGTTCGTTAAAGAGCATACAGTTTTCGTTCAATTGCAGATATTATTTAAATCTTGTTATTATTACTTTTGTGCTTTTGGCTGAGCTTCTGCCCTTTGCATCCATAGGATGTGAAGTGCGTGCAGGTTGAACGGGCTGCGGGATAGCGTTGTGGCAGTAGGCGATTCCATACAGCACATATATTTCAACATATTTCTTTGTGACATTTTTCTTGTGCATTATTAATCAACTGGGAATATTTATAATTTATGTTGACATGCACTTATTTATAAAATTCACAACACATCGCGAGGAATGGCAATAGGGGAAACATCATTAACAAACGCCAACTTGGTGATGGCAGAGGTCAGGGGTTGGTTTGTTTCTTCTATGGGGCGTTGTATTTCCGGCCAAAAGGCTTGACGTCAGCGAAATGTGTTGAATATTTAATGCAAATTGCATATTAGTCGCATTTCGAACTCAACATCGCAAGACTTGAATAGCTAAAAAGGTCACGCAATAACAAACCAACTTCTAACCCTTCAGTTTCTACTGATTTCCTTCTCAATAGATGTGAATTCTTTCATTTCTATTATTTCAACAATTGCTTGCCTTTTTCTTTCAATACCCTGTGAAAGACTATGAAGACTAAATGGGGTCTGATATGTGTCCAATGGAATTCAAATTTAATATAATTCAAGGAAATCTATAGACACATTTATTGAATCCGCGGAGTTTTTTTTAACAGAGATCAGGTCGCCGGTTAGTATAATAACTGTACGAAAATGAAGTTACGAAGTTATCTAATCCGCATTCTGTTTTATTGAATCAAATATTCAATGTTATATATTTACTTTATACTTAACAAAATCTCAAATTTCATGCGAGGCTTACTAAATGCAATCAAATTGCACTAACATTCACAGGATATCTGCCTGTCAGTTCCATTAATATTTGATTTTAGCAAAGTTTTAATGCAAGTTGTTTTGTTCTTCAGTGCCAGCAAACAAAGACCCAACTAGTTTCCATTCTGAAAGTCTTTTGCTGTAGCTGCGTGAAGCACGTAGCAAATAGAATCTCATTTCCGCTGCTTCGCAGCTGGGCATAGAAATTCACATGCAAATCGTGGCTAGGTGCGAAATGAAATGAAAGAAGCCAAAGATAAAGAAAATAAGAATAAGGACTAACAAAGGCTTAGAGCTGGGGGCAGCAAAGCCGCAAAATAAATGAAGTCATGGGGAAGTAACACTTGCCGCTTACGATTCGATGCGTGCAGCGCATCATACATATACCAATTTCCCGAAATTATTTCCGCCAATAAAGACACCTGTCCGGAAATGCAATTTGAGCTCTGTTACACTAATATTCTATTGATGACAATTTACAACTAGTTGATTGCAATCGTGGAACAGAACGATTTTGATTGGACATAGCTGATTTTGCTATTTCTGTTGCTGTCGCTGCTGCTGCTGCTGCTGCTGGTGCTGTGAGCACAAATGCTCAATTTCAATTGCAATTTTTCATAAAGTTCAGGCGAAAAACGCTCGATGCAGATACGAATGTGAAAACGGATGTGGATGCGGATTCGGATGCGGATGCGAATGTAAATGCAAATGCGGATGCCAATTGGCACGCTCCGGCTGAACATGCCATGTGCGTAACCTATTTCAAATAGTGAGCGAGACGTAGAAACAGACAGAGAAAGAGCGAGACCATGCAAATCGAGCTGTCGCCTGTCGGCTGCACAATACAAAACAATTTGCTAGCGTTGCCACCGCGCTGTGTTCGGCTACTGTCAGTCCGTCAGTCAGCCCTTAAAAATCCACACACACATATATATATATATATATTAAAGTCGGGGTAATACTTGTTACTAGCGCGTCTAATATTAACAATGGCACAAGTGTTGTAGCAGCAGCAGCAACACCAACAACAATGAGAGCTGCGGCAACTGCAGCCGCCAGCAGTCAGCTGGCAATTTAATGTAACAAGCATATTGACTGCTGACAAATAGCATTGCAATGTCAATTCATCAAAAAATAGAAATAAAATAGTATAGCTATAAAAAAATAAAGAAAGGATATGGAAAACTATTGACAGAGACCGGCAGAGCGAAGGCCAACAGTTGCTGATCCTGGCACGCACTTGCCATTGCTGGCTCAGCATCAGCGGATGACTGCAAATTTGCTTAGCTGCCAAACAAACATCGATAGCTGCTAGAGAGAGTGTGTGTGTGTGTGTGTATGTGTGTGTGTGTGTAAGAGACTTTTACAAATTGTTTTGAAATGAAATTCAAGCTCCATTGAGATGCTTGTGGTTACACCAAATTCCACAGGAATTGTTCTTCTCTATTTCCAATTGGCAAATGTACACTTGCTATTCAAATGATCAGCAGGCAGACCGAGTCATTAAGCTAATGGCTACAGTTTGAATTCTTTTAAGTACACTCAAATATTAATTGGCTAGTAAAATCAAATGTTAAGTGTGAACAAACTTTGTAAGATTATAATTAATTATAGTTTGAATACTGCAGCTATGCGTCCATCGACAGCTCTGAAAGGTTTTAAATTGACTATATTACATATATAGTAACGGACAGCACAACAGATGGTGAACATATAGTGCTTAAATTTATTTGAATTTACTTAAAGCTACACGAAAAATGTCGGTAGCTTGATGTGGTAAATTTTGTCTAAAGACAATATATCTATGTAACTAATACTATTTTGTTTTTCTCCCATTTTTTTAATCGAAAAATACAAAGTTGACTAAGTCTATTAAATATCTATTGAAAAAACAAGATAGCTTTTACCGTACATGATTTCATTGCTTTGAAACTTAAGTCTATCTTCTATTACTTTAAAATATCTTTTAATTAAGTGGGAATTATGCATGAAAAAACTTATGTATAAGATTAACACTTGACCGAATCTTCAACATCGTAACATAAGCGTAGCCAAGTATATTCATCAAAACAATGAGCTGAACTAATGCCGTCTACGGCACTTGCATGAAATTTGCCTCTGTTAATTTTTCTAATTAAAATTTTTACAAGCAAAAAGCTCTTCAAGTGTCAATTGTATCCAGGCATTCTTAAGTAACCCATAGTCCTCGCGAACTGAAGTCCATCTCTTACCTTGTTCAACATTCGGGTCCATTGCTTTATTCCCTTAACAACAAATTGGCTCAATTATTTCCGTTTGCAGTGCTTGTCCGCACCGAGGTCCGACTTTATTTCGACAGCAAGGTATAAAAACTTTATTAAAAACTTTGTGCCCAAGCCTTTTTTTCGAAATTTCCTTGTTTTCTTATGGCTTGTCTGCTGGCTTTGGCTTTGGCTTTGGCCTGCGACTTGTGTACTATATACATATTTATATATATATATAAAATATACACGCACATTTAGGCAACACACTGCTCTCCAGGGGCGTTGAAGAAATCAAATTAAGAAAATTTCCCTTTTTGCCAAACTTTTACGCCTGTTTAGAGTTTTGTAATATTTCAACGCTTCGGCGTCTGCGTCTCCTAGATGCTGCTGCCATGTTGTCTGGTCTTGGCGCTCTCAAACATTTACGGGTAAACTGCTGCCGCTTGGTCTTAGCCCCATGTGGTTACTTCTAAAATGCTAAATGGTCCCAAAGCAATTGCAGCCGCAACAGCAGAAACAACTGCAAAAACAACAATAGGGACAGGCATCAGTTGGCTTTAAACACCAGGGCAGACCAATGAAAAATTCAGTCTTAGGCAGTCGCTTGCCTAATAAAAAAAAACCTAATCAAGTCATTCATAAGTCTGTGTTTCTATTTGATATACTATGTCTTAGAATGAGTATAACAGTTTCCATGCGTCGCTTTACTTATCGGGTCATATCTGGGCATGTTAAGAAACAGTAATTAAATAATTAAATAATACATAAAATGCATATTTCAAATTGGCCTTAGATCAAGCGCGCGCTAATAATGTATCTGGCTCAGAATTTGCTTCTGTTTAACATTATGTTGTAGAATATTTGGAAAAGCTTTGAATGCAGTTCACAGTTCATTTTCTGTGGTCTCTCAACAATTTTCAAGGTCAATTGCTTGGCCTTTGGCCGTTGGCTGTTGCTGCTGTTTTTTATTTAGCCATATTCCCTTTCGGGTTCAATAATGTCATAGAGGGTGTCACAGGCCAGGCGCCAAAATTTATGACCAAATTGTTGACCTGAAGCCTTTGCGCCGGAACCATTGAATCTTCGACCAGGCAACGCAGCAGCACGTGCTGGGCCAGAAAAATAATTTAGCCAAAAACATGAGAAGCTCACCGCATAAATTATGCACACACAACACCAACAATACAGCAAGCTGCTCGAAGGTATTGTCTAAGCGACTCACCCACAAATGCAGCCACAACATCAGCGCTACAACAGAAAAACAGAAAAAAAAAAAAATATATATATATAAAACATAGAAAACAACAACATCGAGAGCACACATTACTCACCGCTTGGCCTTTTATTTTATTGTATTTTATCTTTTGGATTACTTTTTGCCATGACCGCAACAGATAAACTCGAGCATCTTGAGCAGTGGGGAAAGCGCACAAGAAAGGAAAGGAAAATGCTGAAGCTATTGTTGCTAGCCGACTACGCCTTGGCGCCCTCTCCCTGAGGGCTACAAGACAACAGCAATGGGTCCTAACAATTGCGCATGTTAACATACTTGTAAGTAGTTTTTCCACTTTGCCATGTTATTCTACCAGCGCACCACCGCACCACACGTCGCCACCCAACCGGGCCACAGAAACACCAGGGCAGAGGCTACTTGCGCGTTTGTTTTGGCCACCAACTGGCCGCTGGCGGTTGCCATTGTTTTTGTAATTATCTGCACGTTATTTGTGGGTCAATAAAACTTGATATTTGTTGTTTGACCAACGTTTAACGCTCTGTTCGCGATACGATTTATGGCTTAAGCGGGGGCTAATTCTGAATGCCGCTTAACATGCAAACAGATTAACATAGTTCTTGCTATTCTCATAAGCTGTACGAGCTTTCTCTTCTATTTATTTACTTTAGAAAATATTTCAGATTTTTGCAATGGTCTGAATTATTTGATTTAGCTTAGCTCAACTCTGGAGTCTCTTGTGAGAGAAGAAAATTCTAAATATTAAAGGTAGAATATTGTAATTCAAGTATTTATAATATGAGCTACGGATGCTTCTATTTATGATATACTTTTATGGCTTCTTTAAATATATTAACGTTGTGCAAGCAATTAGCAGGGCTTTCATTTTCTTTGGAAATTACCGCATGCCCAAAGCTGATTTATTTATGTGCGCTTCTGTTGCTTCATACCCCACGGCAGAGTATCCTGTGCCTGCGGTTGTTGTATAGTAGCTGCTGTCAATGGCTCGCATGGCACACAAATTTATAAGTAATTTGCTTTAGAGGCGTGCATGTGGAGGGGGCAAACCTACAGCATACCTTGTTAATATACCCTATACCTCCACGGCACTGGACGGTTGAATAAGATGAAAGAATAAAAGATTATATTCATATTGAAAATATTCATTATTATTATAATTGAAATTAGTTGAATTTTAAATATAAATATTATTTTGTATATATTATAATTTGTTTTTTCATTATTGTTTTCATTACACTCGGACTTATTATTATTATTAAATTAAATTCAACAATTGAAATTACAGGGTATATTCGCGGTAATTTCTTAATTGAACATCAGCTGAATGTTTTGTTTTTGGATTGTGGCAATCATTAATGATAAATTACCAGCATTTGGTGTTCCATTATTTAATGAAGTGTCCGGCGCGTTAGAGTCGGCTTTATTACGCGATACGAAGAGTTGCTATCAAATTTCAAGCAATTTAATTTCATCGTTTTATGGCTGCTTTATAAATATTTGGCCAACTTTCTGTTCAAGCAGCAATTTTAGATGCAAAATTAAATAACTTGCGGCTTCCATCCACTTGACCTATCTGCACATTAATAAAATGCATACTTAAATCACATGAATAATAAATGTACCTTGCTTGTGCTGCTAATTGTAATTAAAAATATAGTAATAGAAGTACATTGTAATAAATTAGAGGTGCCGTATTTACATAAATACATAAGTTATAAATATATTTTCTACTTGCTGTGCACTTTGTATTTTCTATTGAATATTTCAACAGCTAAATGGAGAAATTCTGACAGCAAAGAAATTGACAACTCTATTTAACAAATTTAACATACCAAATGAAGAGTTCAACTCTGATGCCTTAAGCTGAGTCGAGCAAAAACTAGAAGCAAATATCAAATGGAAAGGCTTGAAATACCAACGGAACTAAAATAAGGAGGGGCAACTAAAAAAAGACTATGACATGTGGGTGTGGCAACGTCAATTGTTTAGGAGTGCAAATTCGATTTTGTGGTAAGGCAGAGCCAACAGAAACTAAAAACAAAAACATCAACAACAACAGTACCAACAATGGTACAATGAAAACACAGCTGACAATTGGCGTTCAAAATCAAAAGCACAAAAATTGTGTTTTTTATGGACTCAACGTGCGGAAAAGGGTGTATTGCATGTAACAGGCATAATGGAATTATCAACGACTCTATAACAGAGATATATATATCTATATATATGAACTATGTACTGTATATATGTATACTTGATCAGCATGTAAGATGCACCGATCTGTCTGGTGTTTCATATACATATGGGATCTCGTCTAGCGTGCCAGAGTTTGTCATTGATATTTTGTATTCATAATATCAATTTGATATCTTTGAATAATTTTATTATATATATACTTGGCATTTACATGCATTTGGTGTGATATATATATACAACTCGTTGATTTTTGTAAGGATCGGTCAATAAATACCAAGGCTACGATAAAATACATAGGTTGAATGTAAATAGCAAAGGGATGCTTTGTTACATGTGTGTATGTGCGAGCAGATACTAGGGTACCTTGTAGTCGCTCTCTTCCAGCTAAAATCGCGTTTACTTTCTGTTATGTTAGTGTTTGTGTGCTTCCCTTTATTTGAAATCGCCTGTTATTGTTGCTGTTAGCTAGATATTCTGATGCCTTGTGTCAATGGTTGAACAGGTGTATGTGGGCATATCTGTGTTGATGTGACCAAAAAATATGCACAACAAACGTGCAAACAACAAACACAGAGAGCCAAAAGCAGCTGTTGCCAGGCTAGGATAGATAGTCCAAGAAACAGCCAACATTTTGAACTCTGGACGAGACAGTCGCGCTGCATGTGCACAAAAGAAAAAAATAAAAAATCACAAAAGTGAGGGAAAAAAGCTAAGTCGAGCAGGAAGCAGGATGACCAGGAGTAGTAGGAGCATGAGCAAGAGCAGGTCTAACAAGAAACGTAACGATAACGAAAAACAAACTTTAAAAATTGGATTCTTCATTTGCATCGGCAAATCCAATCAAGCCAACGTAAAGACCTCGGCCAGACACATACACAACATAAAGCCGATGCAGAGACATGGACCAGCTGGCCGGTGGTAGGTGGTAGGTGGCAGGTAACAAACGTGGTCGGAAAGCTTTCAATACCCAACGCGGCTCTGTATGAAAGTTAGCAACGCCACCAACACATGCAACTGCATCTGTATTTAAAGAGGCAAAGAGAGAGAGAAGAGAGAGAGAGAGACAGTGGGAGAGTGAGAAGGAAGCTGGCTACGTGTATAAAACGTACAACAAATGAAAGGTGTGCGCCGCATGTTTGGCCATATAGTTGACCGTTGCTTATAGCTTGGCTAGCTCGGCCTTCTTTCTGCTTTCTGGTGTGTCCGGTTGAAAATTGGTAGCGATTTGTATTGCATTGGCCAGTACAATAGAGTTTGGCCATTGTGCCGAGTACCGAGTGCCGTGGAGTGGCTGTTCAAAAGTTTCGTCGTCCACTTTTGCTGCCTCGGCTTCTGCCTGCTGCTATGCTATTGCAAAAATTTCTTATTTGTATGCCTGGCTTACCTGCCGTTATCCATCTGTCTTGTGTCTTCATCAACTTGGCCCGTATTAAGTCGCATGGCAGCTACCTCACTCCCCGCTACGTTCTCACTCACTCTTTGTCGCTGTGTGCGAATTGTTGTTGCAATGCACACACACACACACACACATTGATGGAAAAGTAGGAGTAAAAAAACAGTACTTCGCTTTTTAGGGCCGTTCGCTTTGGTTATTGATTGCAGGCATACGTTTGCCATTTTATTACAAGCCCCAAAAATGGCCAGTGGAAAAAAGTGCAGCAGCATTGTTTTTTGGCCACGTTAATTGCCAGCGAAACCAAACATTTGCGTCAGCCCAACCACAGGCAGCGATGGCAGCCGCAGTTGCAGCCACAGTAGCAGCGTCAACGTCAGCGCCAGCCTCGACGTCAGCTGCAGCATCAGGGTTACCGTCGACATCGACAGCGACATGGACGACAACATCAACCGCCACTTAAATTGCCCAAACCGCGACAAGTGTCCTGCTGCGACTGCTGCCATGGTTGCGGCCAGCCATAGACACGGCCCATTGAAGCGCACAAGAAAACCATTCATTAGCGCTTATCAAGCCCCGACCTCAATGGCACTTTGATTTTGCGCTTAAGCTAAACTACACGACGTTTCTGCCTCCTTTTTTCTGCTTTTTCTCTTTTTTTGACAAGCATTTAACAAACGCCCAGCCTTGCTGCTCGCAATCGCTGACGTTTATTGTAAATGGCTGTCCAATGAAAATTGTTGTGGCCTATCAACGTCAGCGCGGCGGTGCATGGTGTGGGCGCTGGAAGGTACTGTCCTCAGTCATTAGTGAGGGAAAAAAAACTTGTTGAGAGGATCGGGCAGAAAAAAAAACCAACAAAAAAATAACTGGCACTTTTATCGGCCTACACACAACGCTTGTAGCCTCTTGCCACGCTTTAGTTTAATTGGCACTTGACAGTGTGGACAACAGGATGCTGGCATTGCCGGTGCTATCAATCAAATTGGCTCCTTCAACTGCGGTTATCAGGACATGTGTGGCAGATTATAAGAGATTTGCTTATTGGATTGGACAAATATAGAGAGCAGCAAAAAAAAAGAAGAAAATTATTGCAGAAGCAGCGTATGCGATATACAAGTTTTTTTACACTCGTTTTCTAATACACGATTTCAACAATATATTCACAGACAAAATCCAAACAAAATCCGTACATACGCTTTGAAGGTATATTGGAAGCTGCTTAAATATTATTTTTTCTGACTTTGAAACACAATATATATGAAAAATATTTCTATACACGAGTATGTTGAGCTCATGTTGAACATGTTGAACTGCTTGAATCATATACATAAGTAGAAATTGTGGTAGTATAGCAAACAGCACTAGTAGCATTTCTTTGCAAAATAGAAATTCATTCACTGTTTTAAACGTGGAACGTGACAAATGTAGAAAATATATATGTATGTTTCATAACTAATAAGATTTTTCACACTTAAAAGATGGATAACTCCTGAGTTATTACTACATATTATTACAATCAATTTCTTCCTTTATCTTTTTAATTCTAATTTTAAAATTATTTTATTGCTTACATATTTTCTAACATGGTTCAATAGTTAGTTGTGACTTGGGGCAAAGCTGGCCAGTCGGTCAAATAAAAGACCCTCACCGTGTTGGTGATATTATTGAGATACGTTTTATGTGTATTTATTTCGGCTATGTGATGTTTTAGATGACGGTGTACAAAATAAATTCTTATTATCTCCTTTTCAAATTAACTTGGTTTTCTTTTTATAATGCTTTGCTTGTTTTCTCAAAGTTTTCATTTTGATTAATAATTACATATACTGGCGAATGGCAGTAATTAACTGCCATCTGACACTTTTCCACTCTTTCTTTCTTTGCATCACTGATTAGCTGACTAAAGCAAACAGTAAACGTTCGCTTAGCTGATCTCCCAACGTTTCTTTATAATATGCAAATTTTTGTATACCCTGAGTCCATTGAAAATGCAAGTTCAGGGTATGATGGTTTCGTGAAAATGTGTTTAACAAGCAGACGCAGGAATGACAGACCCCACAAAGTATATATATTCTAGACCAGGACGACGAGTAGAGTCGATCTAGCCCTGTCCGTTTGAATTTCTGTTCGTCCAATAAACGCAACGAATTTGTAATCCACAAAAGCAAGAGACTTGAAATCTTAATGGCAAATTATTCCATACCGTACGCAGTCATAGTTTATCACGTTTTTCGATAACTCATCCCATTTTCTTGCTATCGATTAAAGACTTTTGCAATAGCAGCTCTGCGCAGGGTTCAGTGTAACTTCAAGTAGGGCACTCCCGGCTAGAGCACTCATACTTGTTACATATGCTTTCTAATTTGTCTTCAATTCATAGCATTTTTGAGTGGTGGCTTAACGATAACGAAGATGCGAACATTACATGTTGTACCTGTTTTTGTTGTTTTGCCGTGCAAATAATAAAGTTTATGCTCAAGCGAGCGTTTCATACCCTGCCTGTCTTCCATTAACACTCACACACTTCCACACACACATAACGGTTGCCGATTATTGCTGTTGTTGTAGGCGTGCAGCTAATGTTTCATTAGATTGCACTACTCCTACCAGAGGCCAGGGCTAACATCACTATGAGGAGGCAGACAGCGTCAGCTACATCGTGATTTCAAATAATAATTAAAACCCGGCAAATGTTGTTTGATGTTTTCATGTCGCACACAAGCAGCTGTAGCTATATACCTATGTGTGTGTGTACATTTCAGGCAATAGATTAAAGTCAGCGCATGGTAAGCCCCAAAGCGTATACTAATGGGCAGCCATGCAGACCCCATGACTGACCAACAGACTATGGGGCTGTCGTTAGCTGCCTGACGATCTAAATGAGCGTTGCATACCGCTCTGAGCGGCCAGGATAACGCGACGCCTGCACACACAGAGTCCTCGTGGTCGTTGCTGTACATATCCTGACAGCCATTGCTGCCAAAATGCTGTGTTATTTGAATAATTGAAAGGCTCACTCACACACACACACACATACACACACACACATACACACACACACACACACACTCACACACACACACACACACACGTTCACACAGTGAAATAGATGAGCATACTGCCTGAAGTGCTATCAGCGTCAAGGACCGACGGCGGCAAAGGGAATTATGCATACGTATTTGTATGTCTAATGTCCAGCTGCACAAAGTCCAACGGATTTATAACTGATTTCTGGTGATTTAGTTGGCTCACAAAATGCAATGAGACGAGGCACAGTTTCTGGTGCGCTACTTCCGCACCCAGCATGGTCACTTACTATGCAAAATGCTGCTCCATATGCCATGACAAACCGAATCTCATTTGTGCAGCCTGGCAACTCTGGCAGCTCTGTCCGCTAAAAGCTGCACCTTAAATGCACAAATACAAGGATTCAACGAAAAGTGTGCCACAAGCCTGCGCAAAGTTAATTGAATTGCTATCGAAGCATATTCAATCAATCTAAATTAGTTCTGCGGTGCTGCCGCACAAAGCCCAAATTCTCGGGGCGTTGGCTGCCAACTAAACGTTTCGGCCATGTTAATTAGACGAGTCTGTTTTGCCGCGTGAACGGCAAAAGTTTTCACTTTTCAGTTCTCAACTTGCGCTTTCTTTTGCCATTCAGCGATAAGCAATCGGGCATAACTGAAATGATAAACAGCCCCTTTCGCATTAATCAATTATTGCCAGGCAATTTATTGCGTTGTTTTTGGGGCAACTGTCAGTCGAACGTTTATTGAAAATTCATGAGAAATTTTAACGCTAATCGAATTGACTTGAGGCACTTTCCTCAGCCGACGATATTCTTGCAAGAAATTGGCAATATAATTGCTTTATATGGAAAGCCGACAGATGTCAGCCGGTTGACAGTGTCAAATTCCAATCAAAATGCAAATTAATTATAAACAAAATGATTTGACATTTGCCTGAGCTATGCTTTGATTAAATTGCATTCCAGATGTTTGTCTTGCTTGAACGCCAATGTCCTTCAAGACTTTGCCTACGGTCAACATCACATTTTTGATTAGTGTTGACTGTAATGCGATCCTGGCAAGTGCAGCAGCTTCTATCTGAATGAAACAATAAATAAAGCACACAATAGTTTGGCTTTGTTTGCAAATCATATTTATGCATGTCTACCTATCAATACTTAAATATTAATTGGTGGCAAAACTCATTACGATTCACTAACAGTGCGCGGGTTGACTGGGTCGAAATTAATCTGAGCCCCACATAAACTTATACAACTTTATACAAACTACTCCAATTGATCTTTAGATTGCGAACCTCTTCACCCTTCTAAAATTGCATATCAAAATCTATATAAGAAAAGTTTTCATGCTTCCATCACTGCATATAGAATTTAAAAATGTCAAGTTTTTTGTACAATTAAATTTGCTTGTTAATCTTTGAGCGATAAAATAATAAATAAACTGGCATGCACACCTTAATCTTTAATCTCTGCCAACTTTGTCTATGATTGTAAAATATAATGGAATATTCTAAAATTGCTATGAAAGTGCAACGATCCCACCTTGCGCTAACGGCAACTAAAAAGTTTAATGAAATTTTTAATGAAAATAGTGAGTGCAGTTTTTTAGCTCGGTTAAGAAGTTAAACACTGACAGCAGAGTGCTAGCAGCTTCAGTCAGGTATACGCTAATCAGCACGCATCTAGTGCCACTTTTGCCACTACCGATGCGTAAAGTAAAATCCAGCTGCGCTAACTCAACGCACATCAACCGCTCGAAATTGCACAGTCTGAGCTAGGATGAGTTGTGAATGGGGCGTGGGAGGAGATTTTTGTATGTACCCTCAACTCGGGGAATTTGGATCGGGTTTAAGCAGAAGGAAAATCAAATTTTGCTCTTTGCTAGCAACGCAGCAACTTTGACGCGTTGGGCGACTGATAACCAAGCAACTGCCATGTGTGAAAATTTTTAATACATCAACTCAAAGGCGGACCACAATGCCAGCCCATCCCATCAAGTTCGTTGCAGTCAGTGTGTGTGCCCACAGCAAAGTGCAGCCCCAAATGAAATGCATAAATAAACTTTGCACAGGGATCTCGCTGCAGAGCAGGACACGTATCCTGTCTGTCTCACTGGTCTGGTTTCGTTGCAGCCGTCAAAGGCACAACATAAAGAGTCGCTGCACCCGCAACATAATCATGTTGAGCTCGAATATATATATATATATATTTATATATATATATATATGTTAGATATATATAAAAACATGTGTATATGTATGCTATGCAAAACTTATAAGCTCCAACAATGCAGACACACACAAACAATTTAAATATAAATAATTTGATTACTCATGCTTGTTGTTCATTCTCATTTGCTGCAGTTGTTGCTGTTGTTGCTGCTTGTCCGTTTATTGTTGCTACTGCCACCTCATACATAATAAAGTGTCTGGGCAATCATTTGATGCCCGGCCTGACCGTCGAATGGCCATGTCAGTGAGTCGCGTTTGCTACCTCTTCATACCAGTTCGTCCAGCCAGCCACACCCGCTTCAAGCGGCGCAGGGGCATAACTGCTGTCTGTAGCTGGCCGCAGAACCAACTAAATAATTTAGTTGTACGGAAACCGACTGGCTGCTGCAGTGTGCGGCTGACCAGTCAGCAGCCCACAATTCACTGCGTTTTTATATAATATAAAACACAATGTTAATAAGCCGCCAGAGATCCAAATGAAGGCACCATTCAACACTTTGTGGCAGCACAAGAGCAAAACTTGAAAGCTTTAAGAAGATTATAAAAATGCATAGTATCTGCAAATTCAATTCTTATAAAGGTTATAATTAGTGAGCAAAATTTTATAGAAAATTTATTTAAAAACAATTTTAACATATATTAAATCAAAGACATTTTACTTAAAATCTAAAAAACAATTGAAAGGGAGTTTAATGCATATATGCTGATAATAATCTGAGAGAACTGTGACATTAAATGAAATAAGCATAAAATCTTTAAAACAAAAAATAAATATAATAGCATTTTAACCTACTTCATCATCAATTTCATCTTATTTTGCACCCGATCGGCATCACAAATACAATTAAGAACAAGTCGATAAATTTGCAATTGAAAACAAAATAGGTATAAGTATATTAGTCTTCATTTGAAGGTGTGGACAGAAGTGTACGGAACCGCAACAAAATGTCACCTAAACAAATTAGTGCTGAGTGGCCCATAAGACACTCAGAACTAGCAAAAAACTTCCTGGTACTCCCAACCTAACGTACTTACGAGAAGACTTTGCCACAGAAGAAGAAAATACTCAAGACTCTTTTAATTTTCATCTGAATATTCGAATTACTTCTCACTCAACTCGCTTAAAATAGTCAACTACACAAACAAAGAAGTCTAGTTTCACGTCAAATCATCAAGTACTCTATACAGTTATGTCTGCAAATAACTTGGTTAAGGTAATGCAAGGACAAACAAAGAGCTGAGCTATATTTAATAATATAATTTGTATATTTGCCTTTCTCTTATTTTCCTATAATTTAAGTCTTTATTTAAAGGATCATATGTTCATATTGGTATTTATCTATTTAACTTTACTCTGCAATCTTTTGACTCTTTATCCGAATTGTACTCAACTTCCAAATATGTTTTGCATTTATTTCTGTAGTATACATTTATGTGCTGCATGTGAGGCTGTTGTGCTGCTGCCGCCATAGACGTCATTGTTTGATGGCTTCCGGTGTTTCTGCTGCTGCTGTTGCAAGTGCCGCATCTCCTAGCTCTTTAGGTTTCCCTTATACTGACGCTTCCTGTTGCCTTCCTCTGCCCACTTCAGAATAGATTTAAAATTTGTGATTTTTTGTTGGTGCGGCGGCTGCTGCTGCTGCTGCTGCTGTCCTTGATGGCAAATGTAACGCATTGTTGTCAGCCTTTTTGTGTGCTGCCCTCGCAAATGCAAACATGAAAATTGCATAATCCACGCATTACGATTTATGACTTTTGCACAGAGCTGACTGATGGCAGGACAAACGAATGTTAAGGAAATAACGCAAAAGAACTGCGAAATGCAACATCCAGCGAGATGTCTGTCATTTCTTGGCAACGCCATTCGCCGTTTTATGAAAATACATTTTTCATTTGCTTTCATGTCTTCGTGTTCTCTTCACATATTTTTTTCTTCTTCTATTTTTAATGGCATTCATATTTAGGGTAGTTGAAAGCAGCATGTTGTATACATTTTTGTGATCTAACCGCAAGCACACATTATCGGTAGCATTAGTAGAAATTCCTGAGGTCAATCAGCAATTAACTGTGCAAATTGATGGACGCAAAAGCGGTCGCTGGCACAAAGTGCAGTTCACCCATCTTAATTAGCGGGCGATGCGAGTGCAGTTGGCTCTAACAATGGCAACCGCAAGAGGCTTTCATTACGAAATCAGCATCAACAGCAGAGCTCGACACGACCAGTACCAGACAGCGAACCAAAGTACGGCACTCATCTGTCCGGTAAGTGCATAATTAATTTGATATCCGTGAAATACGGAGGGGGCTGCGCTTGAAATGCGCCTAAGTAAGCGCAATGGCCAGAGTGCAGCTCAAGTGGCGATCCTTGAAGGCTACTATTTCTGGTGTCCTTTTTGGCATGCTTTGTTTTGAAGATATTCCCGCTCTTTATGGTGCGCATAAATTTCGTGACATTTTTTGTGCTATTTTACGAGGCAGTCCATTAAAATGGGGGCACAACCACCCTTGGGCCACATGTGGCAGCAGCCCGAGGACAGTGGCAGACGCAGACGCTGCGAATAAAATGAAATACATAAATTTTGCAACGATTTGAGAGACCGCATTTTATAATTGAATCACGTACGACATTTTCGCAGCAGCAGCACCAGCGCGGAAATAGGAAATAAGTTTGCCACTGATATAAATTAGAATCTTAAGGGATTGCCAATGCTGGGCTCTTCGCTCTTCGTTGGCTGTTGGTTTGGTTTTCCTGGTTTCTTAGGTCGAGTTAGTCAATAACTGCGAACAAGCCGCTCAGTGCTCAAAGGGGGCTTTCGTTTGGTCTCTGAAATTTATGTGTATGTTTCGTACCCTGTATCTGTAGCACTGAACTTTTAAAAATGGGTATTTAAGTTATTGTTAACTTAAACTCTTGACTATACCATGTAAATACTCTTGGTTGGCAACAAGGGAAGTGGATGGAACTGCATACACCTATCCATGTGTGTGTCTACCTTCTGTTCATCGGAGACTCTGCGTTAAATTCTGTAATTCTTGTTAATCTTAAAAATATTTAAGATTTGTAATAGAAAAACAAGATGCTTTTAGTTAGTACTAAACTAAAGATTTATTATTTGACATGTTTGGAATGTATAAATAAATCTGTCTTTAGCTTTGCATACTAAAGTTCAGCTGGAAGACTATAATAATTGAATAAACCAACTTTGATGATAGAAAACAATTTTTCGTTAGCTTCTACACTAACACCAAATTCAATAAGCTTGAAAACTGTGAAGAGAAATCGGATGGGGCATTAGCCAATAAGCATCAAATAAGCGATGAGAAAGTAGCTCGGAGCTGGGTACAGGGTATTCTCTAGTGGGTCAGTTTCAATAGGAACAAGTTTTATTTTATTTTTGTATTGCTTTTAGTTTTTGTTGCTTTTTTCTTTTCTTTTCTTTTCTTTTTTTTTGGTAGTGGCAGCAACTTTTGTCAGCGCAGGCCATGAAAAATGCGCAGCAAAAGTTGCATGTGCGCATTTCCGTTTCCGTTTATTAGAGAAACCTTTTGATTTACTTTGCCAGTGGCCGCAAACAATTGCCAAACAAACTACTTACTAGCTGCGCCCAAACGTAAGCCAATGAAGCAAGGCGTTCTCTGTGCATGCAAACTTTTTGTACACACACACACGCACACACATACACACATGCATACACATGGCCTGCCGCCATTTTGTATCAGTGTGTGCACACTCCATTGAGCCCCAATGATGCGTGCAAAATGCAACGGCAACAAATTTTTGGCATTTTTTTTAAATGGTAATTTTTTTGTGCTGCTGCTGCTGGCTGCTGCCTGCCAGATATTGTTACTGTTGCTCTTTTTTTTCAGGCAACACATTACATTGTAAACACTTTGGCATCGCTTGTTCTGTTTCGTTTTCACTTATTTCCCAGTTGTTTTTGTTGTCTGCTGGCCTTGTCCCCATAAAAATGCATTGACTTTAACAAGTGTAAAAATCAAAATCATTGACAGATCCGCTTTTGTAAACAAAATATCCAATTGAAAAGTTGTGGGCAGGTTGCGAGCAGGTTTCCCCTTTTCACTTATTTGACGAGTGCTTTCTTATTTCAGATGGGATTTCTTGTATTCTTTGTTTATACACTATTAATTAAGTAATTAAAACTAGTAAATATTTTCCTCTCTGTACTGTAGTCAATCAATCAACAAATCAATTTGTTGCTGTGCTCTGAGCATATGGTAAGGTCTTCTCCTCACTGCAACCTGCATTTAACTGGCTATCACTTATGTTATGCTAGTGTTGTTTACTTATAAACTTACTTAAGTAAATATGTATGTTGTCTTGCAGCAAAAGTTAAGTAGCAGCGGCAGCAACAACAACTAGAACAATCGTGGCCAAGAGTCGTGGACAAAGCTGAAAAGGCCAACTTGCGGTGATGTCTGTAGCTGCTACAGCTGGTGTTGCTGTGGTTGTTGTTGTTGTTGCTGCTGCTGTTGGGGCTCATCTCATGTGCTGCCGCCTTAGTTGGACCCCAATCTGAGGTTGGAGGCTGCCTTGCGGCATTTTGCCGAGATTTGTCGAAAATTTATGCGCTACCTTAGAGAATTTATGAGTTGCAGTCGAGTGAATTATTTTATCATACGCATGCAGCAACAAGAACACACACACACAAATTTACAGCTGTGTGCATGCGTGTGTCTATGTCCGTGCTGTACATACATGTTGCTGGAGCATGCCACAAACAAGTTGCAGCTATATACTAGCACGACTTTTGCAGCCCCATCCCGTTGAGCGCCGCACACACTTTAAGCTTCTAATTTCACATGCAAAAGTCTACACTAAGCTGGCATTTTAATCTTGGCCAAGTAGCAGGCGGCTCGCACCTACCAAAAGTGGGCATGGTCAATGGGCATGTAAGTAATTAAGCACTCGCACTGCCTACGCACTAAATAATACCAGGCAGCAGGCAGTAGTTACCGGCTCCTAAGTGCTGCATGGCAAAAGGCAAGAGATTTTTGCCAGTGCAGGGATTTAAGCTGTTGCCAGTATAATGTTGTTGTTGCTTTTGTTTTTGTTTTTGTTGTTGTTGTTGTTCTTGTTATTGTAACATGTTGCTGTTGCACTAAGTCGCTCTCGAGTCTTGTCAAACAGATGCTTCTGCTGCTGCTTCTGCGTTTGTTTTTGCTCTGAAGCCTAATGCGTTGCTGTTGTTTGCGGCTTGCACGGGATAACAGTCCGTTGCAGGTGGCAAGCGTCTGTACACGCTGGCCTTCTGCTCATCCGCTTTGCTCTGGCCAGATGCACAGCTTAAGCCTCCATTTCCGCCTACGTTCGGCTTTGAGCTAATCGATTTGCATATCGAGCACATTCGCACATCCGATACTCAACGATTGGCTTTCAATTTAATTTAGATCAGCTTCCGTTCGAGCTAAAAATAGAACAAGAATCTCTTTTCTTGAACTTCAAACTTTCAATTGATTCTTTTCATGCTTGGCCTAATATGCAATGGTCAATCGCTCGTTGCCAGGCAATCGAAATTAATTAAAGTCTCCTAGCGACGTGTTAATGAAAAGGGTTGATGTCCTTGAAGTGCTTAAGTAATTCAGCGTTCGTGTTATCTATTAGCAAAAGTGTTGCTTTGATGAGGCCACTTACAACAAGCGGTGGCTTTGGGTTTGGGCTTGGGCACTTTCCCGTGCGATTTGGTTACGCTTTGAAAATATGTGCATAATTTAATTAAAATGCCACCACATAATTTGCTCAGAAATGTGTAGCCGTGTGTGTGTGCGTATGTGCGTGTAAATTGACTCTTTTGAGAGATAGCTACATAAGTCATTCGTGCATTAACTCATTAGCAAGCAATGAGCATATTAATTAAATATGTTTCAACGTAGAAAACATAAAAACTCCTTAAATTCTCATCTAATTGAAGTATGAATAATTAATAATTAACATAGCAATCAGCTTATTTTCTTTGAGTCATTCAACTGGAGGTGGGGATGTGTTTGTAATATGTCTAATGAAAGTGTTTGTAATCAAATGATTGTGTTTACTCTGTGAAGATTCTTTCAAAGTTTGCCTGTATTGCCTGTATGTATGTGTATGAAATAATCAAATCAATAACGAAAGTTTTAAGAAAGTGCTAGAAAATACTCGATCGATGATTCCAAAACATACATCAAAGTCTCGATAGCTTACAATAATCATATATGTAAATGTAATATTGTTAAACAATCTGTATTTTACAAATAAATAAAAATAGTTTCCCAATCGTATTTTGACTTTTTTAATAGGTTACACTTTGAGTAGTTATACGACATTTTGTAGTTTAAGATATTTCAATTCATTTAAAATGTCATTTAAGGTAATCGAGGAATTTTTTGAGTTTTCGCATTGAAATATTGTCGCACAGCTGGCTTTAACGCATATTCTCCTGATCAGTTCAAGCTAAGCGCGTCATTTTCAGCGACAATAAGCTGCTGGTGCTCACGGTTTCAAGTTGGCAAAAAGTGGTTAGGAAGCCACATTGTTAACGCCAACTACTAACTTAGCTGGCGGCACTTTGGCCATGTTACTTACTTTTGCTGCCATATTTAATGAAATAAGCCGCACCGAGTGTATTATAAGTAAATCCCCAGCCACGGATTTTGGGCGATGCGCCTTGCCGCATGTGTTATGCTCTGAAGTTCCCAAAACTTGCCGCAGGCCAAGCAACAGCTACATGATGTGTGCTGCTGCTGTTTTGAAGAGTGGGCGTGGTTGCTGTGCAGGTAAAGGCCCCACTGTGTCGAACATCAGGTTGCGTTGTTTTTCACATGTTGCCGCTGCGTCTGATTCTCGAGTATCTTGTTCATAGTTGAGTAAATGCGGCTCATTAGCCAGAAACTTGGGCAGCCCAAAAGCCAGGAAGCCTTGGCAAGCTTTTAACGGCAGCCTCAATTAGATAATATTTCTTCAAAGTGCCTGATGAAAATCATGTGGACAGCTTGTTTGAACAGGCCCCAACACAATCTGAAAGTAGCAATCATATCAAATATTATGTTAGAATTTAAGCAACAGCACAAAACTCAATCAAATAATGGCACACCCACACACGTCTACCTTCTCCTATGCCTACCCAAATGTGATGCAATGCATCGGCCTTTTTGTGAAGCCAAGAACAATAAAATATCAAGTGTTTGTGTGTGCGTGTGTGTGTTTTTCTGGGCAGACAAATAGCTTAAAGTCTTAATGAACATTACATACATACATATCCATTTGTGTTTGTATAAACATGTATATGATATCCATGCAACAGCCGTCAGAATCAGAATCAGCATCAGCAACAGAGTCAGTGCCAGTCTCATCATCATCATGCTGATAGCTGAAATCGTATTTGATGCCGAGCAGCAGCTGCGTCTATATCGTTGCCATGCTCATGCTCAAAACAAACTGGACGTTGTGAAAGGCTTCACTCATTTGAAGATTACCAACAGGCTAGGTAGCAATTACTGTTTGTTTATGCATTTGTTAGCATTGCTGGATGCAGCTTTTGTTGTTGCTGCTGCCGCTGCTGCTGCTGCTGTGGCTATGAAGTAAAATTGAAATTCATAATTCAATTGGAGATGTGCTTAGCTGCACAAAACCAAATAACGTACAACGAACGAAATGTTTTAGAGGGATTTTAGGTGAATGTGTGTGATTGTGTGGCTAATGATAAATACAGCTGGAAGCCGTACATAACCATATGTGTGTGTTAATTGAATGCAACTTTTGCTGCCCAAAAAAGGATGCAATGCAACTGCATCAATTTTGATTCCGCTTGCAGATAGATTGGAAAAAGCATTTGGAAAAATGAAGGTTTTCAGCTAAATTCATCCTTATGCTGTCATCGATGTCATCCATTTGCAGACATTTTCCATAAAATACATAAATCATTGCACGCTGCAGTGTCATAAGTGCAGTCAGGCACAATTATAAAACCTAGCTATACTAGATAGCTGGCCGGGCTGTGTGTGCAATACATATATGTCGTATATATGTTGACGTCAAAGAAAGGATATTATTATTTTGTGAATACAGAAGCAGAAAAAAATATACATTCCAAAGAGGCGACGTGCAAATCTACAGCACCAGCAGCAGCAATAACAGAAGCAGCAACTCGAACTGTTTGCCATAGCCAAATTCAGATCCAACCCTCCAAACATACTGCTTATCTAGCTCAAAACTCTTACTCCTGGTCCATGTATTTGTGTGTTCTTGAGTGTGCAAACTGCAATAAATCTGCTGAGGTAGTCATAAATATTGATTTCGAAATTGTCTGCATGTGTGTTGTGTGTGTGTGTGTGTGTGTGTGTGTGTGCGTGCCTTGGCGATTCCTAGCCCATCCCCAGTCCAATGTCTGGGTCCAGCTTTGCTTGGATTTGTCGCTTATATTAGCTGCAGAAATGAAAATCGTTTTCCAATCGCATTCTTTTGCCTCTTACCATTTTGCTCTTTGCCTTCGGGTTGTTGTGTTCTTTTTTTTTTTTTTTTTTTTTTTTTGGGTGCCTGTGTGTTGGCTCTGTGTGTTCCAGTGAAGTGTAATTTGCAGTTGCCATGCCTTGTCGTTATTATTGCTGTGCTGACAAACGGTTTTTACCTATACGCCCTCAACAGAGCAGGGCATGCTCATACTTTCAGTCCGTTTGCGCACTTACAACATAAATAATAAAAAAACGAGCTAAATAAGTTTAATGTTTTTTGGGCTTACGAGTGTTTAGTCTTCACAGCTTCTACTTAGCTCAGCTTAGCTTGCTTTATAATATTTTTAGTTTATATAGATTGTCATAGTATTTTATTTAAATGGTTTCCAGTCTGAGCTTGCTTGAAATTACTTCGAAAAGAAAAGAAATCATTTACTTAACACAAATAAAAAAAATATATATAAAACAATAATATAAATATGTTTAATTATTAGCTTTTCCCAAGTATTAGGATAAAAAAGTCGAAAAGTCTTTTAAAATGCCCCAAGCTTGACCAATAAGCTACTATGTTTTTTGTTTCTTAGCCTTTATCTTTATCTTTATCGTAGACTTGGAACAATATATATAATTTTGGCTGGTATTCGAATATGCTGCTGTCGGCCTTGCGTGCTGACTTGATGGCTTCAGCTCTGCCATGTTGCAGCTGCAGGTTCGGCAGCAAGTTTCCAATTTATGATCCGTCACTGACTTTAGAATTATTGCCAATGGGTCATGCCAACTGTCATCTGGCATACTGGTATCTACACCCAGTTACCCAAATAATGGCAGAGGCAGTAGGAGCGGGAGCGGGAGCGTGAATGAGGGCTGCAAATATCAATGCAGTCTGAAATTGAAATTAAAGTCATAAGTCAAAGCAGTCGACCAGCAGCGGGACAGCGTAACCTCCTACTGAGTATGCTTCGAGCGGGCATGGGCGCATATGTTGTGGTTTTGAGTTTTGCCTTTTGGCCAGGAGTTGTTACATTGGCCACACAGACGAGGGCTGGTAAATGTGCCTGAACGCTGGCAGCGGCTAATCTTACCCATCGGGAATACGGCATTCCCATTAAAATGTCTTTGTCTGTGCCCCGGACATAGCTTTGATCTCGGTTCCGGCCTCATCTTTTGCCAAACTTGTCCCCTTCTCCATGTCCAGCTGTATGCAAGCATGAGATATTGAACTAGTTTGTGCGTTTGTATGTGTGTTTGCCTGTGTGTGTGTGTCTGCGGCAAGTCGAGTATTTGAGTTATAAAAATGTCATCATACTCATCACTGGACGTTGTCTCATTTTGCATTCCTCTGGGACTGGCTCGCTCATGAAGATGCTTAACTAACGTCCTCTCGGCCAATGGCTTGATGATAAAAGTTCTCCTTTGTTTAATGGAATTTTATTGCCCCAAAAATGAAATGATACTTGTCGCAAGTTTTATCTATGCCTTTGGAATCGATTCGCCAGTGTGAGCATCAGCATTATTTTATGGCGTAATCATGGAAGCAGATTTCTGAGTTCTTCAAATTCTTTATTTTTTTTCTTCTTCTCCTTGTACAAATTGTATAATTCGACCCAAATATCTCTTTTGACTTTAAGCAAATGCCTAACGAGTGCCAACGGACTCTTTAAAGGAATAGAATATCCATATCAATATATTCTTCCAACAATCTTTAAGCTTGTCTCCAATCAACACTTTAGAACTTATTGAAAATTTCTTTTGATTTCACAATACGTTTTCTTTATTGAAATTCAATTATGTTCATCATATGAATTTGTTAGCTGAAATTTAATTATCGCAAAAAGGCGAGAATATTTCAACTTATATCACCTATTATTTGCTTTGGCTTTTGACAAAAATAGTTTTCCTTTGATGACTTCATAACTTAGCCAGCCTGTTGTGTACGTGCATCATAAGCTTGTGAGATATTATTGATATTTTCGTCTATGTGGGCATGTGTGTGCCTGTATGAGTGCTGCATTGTTTTAAATATTGGCACAAAATCAAATTATCTGCTATTTGTCAATAAATAACTCGTGTACAAAGGCGAACTTTATTAAAATTCCCCACAAAACGTTGGAGTTTTCGGATTCAATTACGCCATAAATTTTCGGTATTACACCCGCACGGACAAAGGCGAGCAGAGATACGGTTTGAGTGCCCTGCGGGAGGTGGCAACGGCAACGGCAATGGCAACGACAACGGCAGCGATGACGTGAAGCCGAACGCAACAATATTGAAATTTAAAGCCCCATCGGCAACTTGTCACAATTCACAACCTGTCCAGCAGAACCTGGACGAGCCGACAGCTTCGCAAAATATGAGCCAATATAAAACCAATAAAGCATGGCTAGCAAATAGATAGCAGCAATGGCAACAAGGCTACGCCCGGACATACAGTACATGCGTCCATAACAAAATCAAATCGCTCTAAAACGGAAGTGTGGCTTTGGCGCCAAATTAAAACTTGCATATAGCAGCCGCCATGGCATACATACATATGCATATATGTAGTTCTGTAGAATGGATGGGGGTGTAGTCAGTGAAAGGTTGAATTATTATAAACGTAACACGGAAGAACTAAATTATGAACTGTATTTGGCAATCGAATGCCGCTAACCGACAACAGACATAAACATTAATAACCAATATGGCAGCAGTCGAGTCAGGCAGGAGTCGAGACGGAGACAAGCGTGTGAAGCGCATAAACAAGCTGTGAAAGGTAATGGCCGTTGGAAGCGAGTGAAAGGAGAGAGCGAGTTCTACTGTGTAGCTGCCTGCAAAGCCACTTTTGCAATTTATGGCAAGCGTAGCGCAAAGCAGCGCAAACTTTTTTTTTTTTCATTCACCTTGGCACTAACTTGGCTAAGGCTACTCTTTGCCCCGGGCGATGATGCATTGAAGCGGGATTTAAAGTTTAAAAGGTTTCGCGGCTTGCCCCAGGCCCAGCTCTGACAGGCATTTGGCGTTTTGGCGCATAATAAATTCGAGCTGTAGACACATGGTTTAATTTATCATCAAACGGCTGCAATCAGTTCGCGGCGTAGCGAAAGCCGTGGAATTTATTGGCCTGAGTTATGGCCACAGCAAAATCGTGGAACGGTGCAGATCTCTGTCTCTTGCCTCTAGTCTTGCGGTTTACTTGCTATTACTTCACAGATTGACTTTTTAATTATTGGGCAATTGTATCGGATACATGTTGGATGTAATGGTCTATCATTGTTCGGCTGAGAGAGTCTTCGGCTTTGCTGATTCATTTAAAAATTCCATTATTCGTTTGTCTATTTGCTGTTTTTATTTATTTTAATTGGTTATTCATTGACAATTACTGCTAGCCTAGCCAGTACAAAGACATGTTGATTGTGTATTTACAACTGAGTTGCCCGTTGCCCACTGCTTGTTTGCCATTGGTATTCATAGGAAAAGTAATTGAATTGCCATTATTAATATGCATGCAATTTAATTACCACATAGACTATATATATATATATATATATATATATATATATATATATATATATATATATATATATATATATATATATATATATATATATATATATATATATGTGAGTATAGTACAACATGACGTATATATGTACGCAGCTGAGACTTAGAAGTCGTCCAATGATTTGGAAAATAAAACAAAAGTCGTAAACGCTGCTCTAATCTGTGCGCCTGATAACAAGCACGCAAAACATGGCGTATACGTAACATATAAACGTAACACAGACGGCTATGAAAAGTATGCTGAAATTGGCTATGACTTGGCTGACTGTTGAATCACAAACAGCTCCCAAGTACATTCATAATTTTAAGCATTAGATAAACACACAAGACGGCTGCTAAGCAAGAGACAGAGCGAGAGAGAGAGAGAGTAAGAGTGAGAGTCGGGAATTTTCAGACTAAGCATGACTATGCTGCTCTGCTGATAATCATAAAAGGATACGCTTCGATAGGCAGCAGTCGATGCCTTCAAATCAGGCAGAAAAACGCTGCCATGTCTGACTAGCTATGGCTATATCCCCTAGTCAGATAGTGTGTGTGTGAGTGTGCGCCACATTTCATTACGTTCAACATGGCGCTGTTCGGCACTTGAAGCACGTAACAAGTTTAAATTGCGCTCGTTGACTGTTGACTGCCGTGCAGAAGATGCCGAGGCTGATGCCATTGCCGTTGCCGTCGCCGTCGCTGAGGCCTTTGGCAGTGGTAATGGTAATAGGGCTGCTGCTTCTTCTGCTGCTGCTGGCCAAGTCGTGGCCCAGTCTCAATTGAAGCAGAAAAGTGTATTTATATGTAACGGAAATGATGCTGCACTTGTGCGCCTCCTTTTAGCAAATGATCGGTAATGCGATATGGCCCGGCCGGCGGACGGACGGTCGGTTGGTGAACGGCTGACAGGGGTCAAACGGGTTGCGCTTGCCCAGGCAATGAGCATTCAATTTCTGATGCTTATAAATGTGCCTCTGATTTGCCGCGCTTATAAATGCTTATGATAGTCATAGCCCAATGCCTGCCTGCCTGCCTGGCCATCCTCTGTCGAGGCAATTGTGCGGCTTGCGATAAGCGCTATTTTATCGCTAATTGTAAGTGAAGCGTAAAGTCTCAGTGCTATGGATGCCTGGAGAGGAGCAAGAGTAGGCGAATGTAAATAAAGGTATGTGTAACGTGCACGAGTGCCAATTGCGAAGGCATTAGCATTACTTTTTATGTGCCCGAATTGATGTGTGCGCGTCGTGTGTGAGTGTGATTCAACTGCAATTTGGCACCTGAGATATGTTGGCGACTTTGTTGCACTTAACGAAGTACCACAAATTAAATTATTATCTCGAGCTATTCAGCTGTGGGCCATAAATATTTTAGACTGTTGCCTGGCAGTCAGTCGTCAAAACGGCATTTGCATTTATTGTAATAGGCCGGAGTTTACTCCATATCAAAGTCGTGCATGCTGTCAAGCGTTAAAGGTTCGCGCACACCTGCAAATACAGCCACAGCTAGACAGATATGCATATTAATGCTGCCTGCGTATACTTTATATTTTCAGTAGCAGCAAATGTTGTAATGTAAGCGCCGCTGCTCGAGCCAAATATTTGAGCAGCGGGCAAACAAATGTGTAACCAACACGCTATTTGCTTGAGGCAACCTTTACATGTAGATACATATACATTAAACCACTCAGACACACAGGGGGTGAGAGGGTGTTTGAAGTGGGTGAGTGCAAAGCACATGTGACGCAGTGCAAACAGA
This sequence comes from Drosophila leonis, assembly GCA_035045365.1. NCBI lineage: Eukaryota > Metazoa > Arthropoda > Insecta > Diptera > Drosophilidae > Drosophila > Drosophila leonis. The sequence continues at coordinate 3,292,717 of JAWNPC010000896.1, forward strand.
AATCTTGGCAAAAACGAGCCAAAAAAACAGAAAAAAGGTGAAACGTGTATTAAATAATTCCTTTGTCGAGCACATTTTAATCGTGCCGCAGCAAAAGCAAACAAAACAACGTTTCAGGCGGCGGCGCAACACTGCCCGCTGGGCAAAGCAAATAAGCCCAACCTCAATGCTGATGCTGACCGCCACGTTGTCAGCGGCTCACTAAAAAGTATAAAGCCAAAAACAACAACAGAATCACAAGAACAAAAAAAAAAAAAATAGCATAAAATAAAAGAGAACTTTAACTCACAAAACTGCGAACCTTGTAAAAATTCACAACTACGGACAGCAAAATGTATTGTTGTTGTTACAGCTGTTGTTGTTGTTGTTGTTGTGTCCACATACGTGAATCCTTCTAGCGACGGCACGAGTTTTGGTCTATGGCGGCGCATGACAACTAAGCGGAACTGGGCGCAGACCCTGGGTAAGCCCAGGCAAATGGATGAGCGCGGTGCAACGGTTTGACAAGCGCGTGAAGAAAAATTTCTGCATGTGTGCGCCAAAAGGAACCAAAATAACACAAACACAAAACCATTTCACACACATGCAGAAACGTTAAAATTGTGAAAACAAATAAAACGGGCAGATTACTCCTTTTGCTCTCGCTGACTCTCTATCTCTATCTCTCTCTGTATGTGTGTGTGTGTGTGTGTGTGTGTGCTTTATAACTGCTACGTGTGTTGTGTGCTTGTTGCGGCTTTGCAGGCATCAGCAATGGTTGAGCCAACGCCATCTTTTTATTTATTTATTGTTTTTGTCTGTGTTGCTGCATTGGTGTTATTAGTGGGTATTGTTGTTGTTGTTGTTGCCGCTGCCTGTGTTGTAATAAAGTACAGTACACGTTGAGGACATTTCAATGGCGTCAGCTGGCATAACTCAAAATATTTTGAATATATGTCTATTTATGTATGCGCACATGCAGCTGGATAGCATGTGATCAGACAAAGGATTTTTACCTATATATATAATATTTATATATTTTTGTTGTGTTCTATATGCTTTATACATCAGCTTTGTATGTGACACAATTAAAGCTAACAGATTTTCACCTAATATTTGTTTGAGCTTTTCGATGATGTCGTCGTTGTCATCTGCAGAAATATTTGAACTTGTAATATTAATAATTCAGTGCTTCAGTAAAACAATGTCATCGAAGAAGTTCCTAATATTCCCCAACTGCTCATTTATTTTAAGGAATTTGCACAAAGTAATGAATCATAAATTGAGGTAAAATGTATTGAAAATACTGATTATCAAAGGGAATAAATGCATAGCAATCAATGAGTTGTTATTAAGAGTTTGTGTATTGCGGTTGTTGTTGTTTCACACAATTTTATAAGCAAATATAACAATTAATGCTAACAGGAAAGTATTTGCGTATATGTATGCGGCTTGGGAAATCTTTGCATAGCAAATGAAATGAAATTGAAGTGATATAAAACCAAATAAAATAGTTAGACTCAATGAGTTGCGGGTGGGCCATGGCGGCGAGCAGAGACACCTGAGCATGAACGGCAACAGCCACCGCAACAAAAGCGCAGCCACAACAATCGCAACAACAGGCACCCGAACGGACAACAAGAACAATAACCACAATAACAGCTATAACAATGGCCAACACGTTTGTTAGCTTCTCATTTAAGATTCAGTTTGGTTTCATGGGAGAATTAAATCTTGACATGTCAGTTGAGCGAGCCGACGGACAATTGCCACAGCCGCAGACGTAGCCTGACACGAACAACATAATTTCATGGCAATTTATGCACACTGGCTTGAAGTAGTGTGTGGGCCAGTGTAGCTGGTAAAGTAGAAAATTTAAATGTGGTCAAAAACAACCCTCAACCTGTCCCCATGCAACCAACACTCAACCACTCGCTCATTTAGCCACTTGGTCACATAACCCCCTTTTCCCTCTCTCTCTCTCTCTTTCTCACTCTTACTCTCTCACCTACTAATGTTAAGTGGTCGATGTTAGTTTGTTGTCTAATGCATATTTTATGCGACAACCTGTGATTTGTTGCTGTTGTTTAGTTGTTCGTTGGCTGTTGTTTTGGCTGCTGGACAAATGAATTTTGGTATTTTGTCTGCGGTAAGTCGAAGCCAATGTCAATTGTTGCCCCTATTCGGTGTATCCTTGGGATATTCACCAAACTGTTGCATTCAATACGTAGCGCTTGAACCACAAGTCAAAGAATTTCTAATTTTTTATTTATTATTAATGCGCTCTGGGCTGGGCTGGGCTGGGCTGACATTGTAAGCCACCTATTCGATATGCTCTTGGAATTTTAATAAATCATTTCGCATGAAATGCGTATCTCGCAGCATCGCCTCAAATGTTATCCAATCAAATGAATGAATCAATGAATGCCCGCCTGCCTGAGCGAGTGCCTCAAATATGCTTGAATGCCACGGCAAAAGAACGGAATTAGGGACTCTTAGCTGCTGGGTGGCGCTGCCAGCTTATTCGCAAAATAATTTTCAAAATGCTCTCGCGTTGTAAATCAAAAATGCCAGCGTATTGGTGAAATATTGGGGCCTTTGCCCGTGTATTGCGGGGCTGACTTGAAGCTGTGCAGGCCGTTCAGGGGTGACGTTTTAGACAGTATCAAATCTGCAAATTGTAAATTGTAAATTGTAAATTGTTGCCTTTTCTTATTGTTGCTGTTGTTTCTTTCTCATTGTGCGTTTGGTGCGTGCTGCGCCCTTCATTCTTTTCTTTTTTTTTTGTTGGCAGGCAAAAATTCGTCGTAGCAGACATTTTATTGGACACATGAATGGCGTCTGATTATCAGGTCGCCCACTGGAGCACTTATAAGAGCGCATAAATCAGCCAACTCACGAGCCAACAAATGTTATACAAACTCATGACGATGACGAGAAAATGTGAGACGTGAAATCGGAGACGTTATTCATCTACCATTGCGATGCATTCTTCAAATCTCTTTCCACATTGTATTGGCAGCTGATTCTTAACAGTTATGAAAAATTGGTTAAGAGTACTTTATGCATCAAGAATTTAGCAGTCAAATTGATGAATGCATTGATGTACCTGTGTGCAGTAATAGCAATTATCAATCAAGTCAGAGTAGAGCGCAGACTATTTACTTGATAAAACATTGATTGTTCCTTATATAATTGCTTTTATTTTAAATGGAACAAGACGAATATCAAGAAAATAATAATAAATATTCTTCAGTTACTATTTTTAATGCAGCTTATCAATCAAAGAAATATTTCTCAACTGTCAAAAGAATTGCTTAAACTTCTGTTTGGTTTTCAAGTTTCTTTTATTTTTAGGTACTTCCTACTCTGCTTATTTGATCTACTTGTTTTACTATTCAAACAGCAAAGGCATTCCAATTTATGGATCATGAGCCTTTTAATAATATATGCCTGGCTAGAGTTTCAGGCACACATGACAGCGCCTTTTGAAATGTAACTCTGTTAGGTAAGCTTAAAGTTAACTTGAATAAATATGGGAGAAAACTAACCATAAAACAAAAAGTGTTTTTTTGATAAGTATAATTTTAGTTTTGGCTTTAGTTTGAAGTTATGTACTATGAAAACAATAAAAATTAGTTTCCAAACTGAATTTATGACTTTTTAAACAGCTTACACTTCGCGTGCCCTGTACCAGAGTCCTGTACATATATTATTATATTACATATATTCTTATACAGTACATCATATATTATTATATAAGGCAGTTGGATGGCCTTGTTCAGTATTTTGACGCGCTGCCGTTAATAGACTTTTTTTTTGCACCTTCAATATTGGCTGGAATGATCGTTCTGTACTTCGTATACATATCTTCTATCTGAGTATTGGCTAACGATCTAAATATGTGTACTGATTCATCCTCAACCTTTTTAACTGTAAGATAATTGCCTCAGCACTGAAACCATGATAACGACCCACTTCACTTTAGCATAATTTTCTAATTAACAAATCGAATATTTGATTAGATGGGACATTTTGAATCAATTTCTCTTTGGTGAACATATTTCAATTTAAAACAAGTACATATAGATATATATCGTATCGGTATGATATTGTGACTTTATGTTGCAATAGTATTGAAGAGAATCTAACTGCTCGTATTATCCGAGTGAGTTTGCATTTGAGTGACAATTAAAGGATGTATTGTCATTGCGAGAGAGACAACTATAGCTGTTGCTGAACGTAGTCTTGGGTGTTGCTGAGTGAGAGCTAGAGGGCTGCTTATGCCCTTCACATAGGGTCGCTGTTATATCTATAAGCGAGGGGAATGCGACTAGAAACAGAGAGTCTGACAGAAGGTGTCTGAAAAAGTCAGTTGGTGCAAGACTGTGTGAAAAGACATTGCAGTTCGTTATAATATGGAGTAACTTAGCAAAAATATATTGTTAAGCTCAGTAAAACTCAGCAAATATATAAGAGAGAACAGAGATCAGAGAGCGGAGGGAAAAAATAGTGTATAGTGGGACTTCATACAAGAATCGACTATTTCGGTTGAACGCTCGAAGTGCACTGATTTTGAGGTCGTGTGGGATCTCACACACATTGTATGTGTTAGCTCTAGATGTGTCATATATGTGTTGAGTGGTTAGTTGTAATACTCTTGTTTGGTCATACGAAACGCTATGCGTGTAAAACGATCATAATTTAATTCTTAATGTTATTTTATTTTTTTGTAGTAGCGTTGGAGTTATTAAAGTGTTACGTAACTGCAGCGTTAACCCCAAGTGTAAGAAAGCGTGTGTTGTGCTGGCTGCACATTGCTTAATTTACAATTTGCGCATTAACTTTGTCACATAATTCTAATTAGCGCTTTTAATTTGTTTATGAGACACTTTGCACCGTTACCCAAAATTATTGCTGGCTAAAATTGCGCTGGGAACAGCTTAAATATCACCAGAGCGCTGGACGTTGCCAAGTGCCGGCCATTACCGAGCCAGTGGAGCCGCCATCGGAGGCGGCCACTATTTTTACGAGTCAGCTGCCAGGAAAGTCGCCCAGCCAGGGGTGCTGGCTGCCATGACAAAGTCATTAAATGCGACGCAAATTAGATTTATTGTGCGCCACTGCACCTGCCAGGTGCTGCCGCTGCTCGTGCTATTGTAGGTACTCTGTTCTGTTCGCAGCCTCATGCCTGCAACTCTGCTGGCCACTGCGGTCACCCGCCTGACCTGCCGGGGGCATCGTTAAGGGTTTTTCTACACCGCCCTCTCTTGCCTTTGGCACACTGCTTCCCCGCCCGGCTTAACAATAAATTTACATTAGACTGTTACATATTTGCACTGTTTGCTGTGCGAGTTTCAAAATCAGCCTGACTCTGGCAGCCAGCGGGCAGCGGGCAGCTGGAAATTAGGACAGCTTTTTAACGTGGTGCAAATGTGCGCACACACATGTAAGTGGTAGCAGCGCGGTACGCACTCACCGTTAACGAGCAAAATGATATGCAAATAAGGATAAATCCGTCACTCGTTGACACTGCTGTTGCTGCTGCTGCTGCTGATGTCGGGCCAAGCCGCCAACCTCAATGTCACACGCATTCCCATTGCTTTGCCTTGCTTTGCTTTGCTTTACATGGTGCACTTTTCTCTGTCAACATTCATTCTAAATAATGAATAACTAAATTGAAATCTAAAATTCCGTTAAAAACACCTGCAATCGTTTATTCATATATTAGCATTGCAGACAGCACAAAATGACTTGAAATGTCAATAAAAACAATATTGAATTGACTACAAATATTTCTACGTAAGTGAGAAATATTTTATAAAATGAATCAGGGTTTAAGAAATCATAATTTAATTAAATCAAATCAAGCTCACAGAATAAGAAAGCCCAATATTTATATGAAATAAAATTAAATATTGAAAGAGGAAAATTCAATTATATAAATTTTTCCCCAGAAAAATCAATTTTTATGCAATTGAAATGAAGATATGCGCCTTTTACTGCAGAAGCCCTTGACATGCATTTGCGTTGAGCGGATGTTTTCGGCTATGTTTTGCTGCGTAATTTCATAACTCACGTCATTTAATTTAAGCAAATATCACGACTTGCACAAAAGCCATTGGATGCAACTGCTGTGCGGTGGAAGGCTCTGTTGTTAGAGGATAGATGTTGGTTCTTGAGGTGCTGGTTGGGGTAGCAGACCCCTAATGAAACAAGAAACAGCAGGCAGAGCAGCAAACAAAAGCAAACATACACATACACACATACGGATCAAGTGTAGAACGTGCAAAGCGAGACAAATGGTTGAAAGCGTCTGCTCATGCCTGCTACATCGCTGAGTCGCCTTTCCATTTCGGTGGGCAGGTGTCAGGCGCTGGTTGGTTGGCTGGGATCTGGGCGCTGAAGTTTTCGCATAAACAAAAGCAAATATTGCGCACTTGTGCAATTTATATTGCAAAACAATTGTCATTAGAAAATGCCGCACGAACAAAAACGGCGCAGACAAAAGGAGCCCAGCGCCCAGGCCGAAACTCACCAAGGACTCGCACTCGGGCTCAGGCACAACTGCAACTGTCACATGTGAACCAAGGAGAAGCAGCAGTAGCAGCAGCAGCATTTTATGGCACAGCTTAAGTGCTTCAAAAATTCCACGTAATGCACTCAAAGCAACGTCTGCCCAGTCCTCGCCTAACCCCTAGAGAGTTGCCCCTTTGCCATAGCCCCTCGCCGAAAACAGACGGCAAATAAGAAAACGTGCGAGCTGTGGCGCAAATTAAAGTTGCTGGCTGGGCAGGAAGTCGGATTCTGTTCTGTTCGGGGTCCTGTTCTGTGCTGACTCCTCAGCTGCTGACAGAGCAATGTGTTTCAAACAAGTCGCTGCATTCTGTGTGCTTTTCCCTCTCAGCACCAAAACACTGTTCGCTTGCCCCTCTTTTCATACGCTGTCATTCGTCGACGCTTTTTCATCTTTGTGCGCCGTGCGGCATTTTCCTTATTTAGGTTTTTAGTGTGTGCGACTTTCACACACACACACACACACGCTCTCTCTCTTCTTCTCTTCTTATACACTTTTTGTTCATTAGTGGATAATGAACAATTGCAGCATTATGACAGCAGCAGCAGCAGCAGCAGTTGGCTCGTTGCTGCAGTTGGCCAGTTTTTTGCTCACCTCTAGCTATCTAGTTGCAAGCATTTTTATTAAAATTCCTTGCTAGAACCATTAATTTTCCTGCTTGTGCAACTTGCTCTTTGTTCTTTTTTTTTCCTTTAGCTTAGAGATGTTTTGCTCGGTCGCCTGCCGGGCTGGTGTTTAGTGCAGTTAATTCTTGGTAGTTTGGCCGCTGGGAAACTGCCTCGGGCTTGATATAGTAAGGTGTTGCTATACGCTATTGCTTAAAGAGTATATTGGCTTTATTTAACGTTAGTCTATACAATAGTTTAGATATTTTTTATGTATATTTTCCATGCAGAGCTTACCTGAAGAGCCATGAGAAATAAAATTAATTTAATCATTAGAAGCCATTTATAGAGTCTAATCTCTTCAGGAAATTTGTAGGTAAAATTGAACACAATTTAAAGAATTTAAATTTATTTTCCACCTTCACTTATCATCTGATATTAGTGTTTATCATTTCGAGTTTGTGTACAGCTATTATTCTGTTTGCACGGATCACAACCCTTATTTGTTTGATGGGAATACGATTTAATTTATATATAACAGTCGCATGCAGATTTCCATCTATTTTCGTTTTGTTGAATCAAAGTTTTGTTGGCACATTAAACAACCTCTGCCAACGGCAATTAATTTGGCTTAGTTGAGTTTAGTGCACTTCCGTTGCACACGGCGGCCATTTTGTCGCAGCGCCGGATGAACAACAGGCAGACGGGCAGATGGGCAGATGGGCAGGTGGGCAGAAGGGTAGATATGCAAACAGGCAAATGCAGACCCGCAGACAGAATGGACAGGACATGCTGCTGCAAATTCATGAGTGCTCAAATGCAGCTTTAGTTTTTATTACCATTAAAAGCGGATGCTGCGTCCCGACGCCCCAAAAACAAAATGTCGCACATAACTCAAATACATAAACACAAATGCCTAAGCTCGATATACATAGGTAAGCATGTGTGTGTGTGTGTCATGTGTTCTAGGGAGTCGGGTAAAACAACAGGGTCTAGATGCTCAGCGTTGTATAGTTGTTGGCTGGCTGCATTGATATGGCGCTCTTTGTTTGTATGCTTAACAATTTTGGCAATGCTTTTTGCTGGCAACACCTGAAATGAAATCCAGCCATGACCCTATGAGTTAACTGCTGGGCGTGGCAGCGCCCACAATGACAATGACAATGACAACGACAATGACAACAACTGTTTGAAAGGTAAAACTGAAATCAACTAACAACATTAACAGGGCAACGAAATTTTGGCGACAGCGAAGCTTACAGCGCGTTGGCTTAACCTGGAGATTGGGATTTGGTATTAGATTTGGGCTTGGGTGTTATGCATGAGGCTCGACATAGCAGACAATACGCACGCATTGGCACTGCCAATGACTGAGGACTGAGGACTGGGCGCTAGTGGCTCTGGTGGTTATTGCATATGCACACACGCAATGCATGCGGCTGGGAAAAACAGACAAAGCGCGCCGTACGCAGCGTTTGTGTCCAGAGGCCGGAGGGGTTCGTGGAGTGAATGTATTTAGGTACTCCAGTGCCGTTGTTGTAGTTACTTGGCAGGACTATGGATAGTGGGTAGGACAGCGTAAGGGGGTACATAGCAAGCGGTGAAGATTGGGCCTTTGGCGCTTCAACGGCGTCACATATGCTGCTAACGATAACAGTTTTCTGCGTAATTTGTTCGCAATTTTAGAGAAGAGCCGCATGGATATCGCGCTGCCGAACTTAGCTCCACGCGTGTGTATAATTTAGTGCCACTGGCTACGCATGGAGCCGGTTGAGCTTGGAGCTGGAGCGCCCTTTTGCACACTGACACTTTTCGCTTTGACTCGTTAAAATTCATTTTAATTTGTAGTTGTAGTTGTAGTTGTAGCTGTTTGCCAAGGCAATGCCGCTGGCCGTAAGGACAGGCCAAGCTGTGTGACAGACAGCGCGAGTATTGGAGCGAAACAGAGACGGCGACAGCACCACAAAAACAGAGATACAGTGAGTGAGAGAGTGAAATAAAGCGTGGGCGAGCGAACAGGATGGCGCACGTGTCTCTGAAGCCGCATTCTGCGTAGCTTTATAAACAATTTTGAATTTTGCGGTTGCGCGAAAATTAATGGACGCCTCGCTTTTGTGCGGTTTTTGGTTGCGCTGCCAGACAACCGAGCAGCACATGGCACATGGTTGTGGGGCAACGGCGCAATGGCGCATCGTGGCAGCGGGCGACGGGGGCAACGCGTGCCGCATCGTTTGCTTTTAGCGCTGGCGACGATGGCGGCTAGATTTTAACATTTTGTCATTAGTGTTTGCATTCTAGAAACGAGATTGTTGTTTGCCGTTGCGGTTGCGGCAAGAAATTGCAGCTCTTGATGCCAGAAGATGCCTGCAACATCATACGCTTATTTATGGCCAGCGCCCGCATCCAGCAATCAATTAAAGCAATAACAACCAGGCTAAGCCAAACAAAGAACAACAACAGCAGCCCGTCAAGTGCTATTTAAGATACAACAAACACACGCACACACAAACACACAGACTTTTATAAAAAAGTTTGTTGCAAGTTGCCAATGATTGTCAGGCAGTCGCATGTGTGTGTTATGAATAAGCTAAGAAACTTTTGCCTTGACTCTGGCGCAGCCCTTGCCACTGCCACTGGTACTGGCACTGCTACAGCCATTGCCTCTGTCTCTGTTATCATCGCGATGCAACGTCGGCAGTCAGCAAGCTAAGGAGCCGTTGCTGTTGCTGTTGCTGTTGCTGTTGCTGTTGCTGCTGGAGCCAGCGAGCGAGCGCGGTTAATAAAACAGACAAACACTCAAACTTTTGCTATAAAAATATCTGGCTGGATAAGCGTGAGCGGGTGAGGGCTGTGTTTTTTTTAAGTTGGCAGCGTTGTTTGCTTGCTAAACAAGTGCTATTAAAAGAGCATAAAGGTGAAAGGTGGGCGTGCCTGAAAGCACTCATAGCGTGCAGCTCCAGTCGTAAAGGGTCTCCATTTGCAGCTGTAGTACAACGAAACGGCTCTGTAATAAGCTCCCACCAAATCTATATGCAGTTCACAATGCCAGCAATCGCTGGATGCTTTAGATACCCTCTCTTTTAGGTTTGCAAGAGCATATTCAACACTTCCAAGAATTTGAGAATTAACAGATGTTGTATCTGCGTTACTTTCGATGTGCACAAATTCAAATAATAATATGTGCCCTAATAAAGCTGTTTAGAATCTTAGTCTAAACAGGGTATTTGATATCTTTATATACCCTGAATTGTTGCATTGCTTGTTTTTAGTGTTATTTTGTGTATGCTCGCTTTTTTATTTTATTTAATATATAAAGAAACTTAGGTGCACTTTTGTAGTTAGCCTCTTGGCAAGCTTTTTTATACGCCACAAAATGAAAGAAAGCAGCACAGGTAAAAACAAAAATAATCAAATATAAGCAAAACTTGCAACGCACTCAAATTTTTAAAGTTTTGTTATGCTTCATATTGTAGCATAGCCGAGTATTAATAAAAAATATTGACTACTAAAAATGCTGTGATGTCAGCGCAAGTCTGAAACTTCATCAATAAACAACTGCAAGGTCTTCAATGAAATATAGAGTAAGATGAAATAGAAATATAGTTTGACAAGTAAATTGAATTTGATTGCGAGACGGTTAGTCAAGCAGATCTCATACACCCGATCTGTAGGCTCAAAAAATTGTAATTAAACTATAACTATTATATCGAAAAATTCGACAACCAGTGTTGGTCCTGCTTGAGCCACTCACTCGCGGTATACTGGGCAGGATATTATGGATGCCCATTGAGACCTATGAAGAGGCTTAAAAGACTCTGCCTTATGAAATACAGTCTTCACTAATCTTTACTTTCTTTCTATAATACGGAAAGAGCACGAACTGTCATGTATGCAAATTTTTTCAGTTAATATTATTGTATTTATTAAATCTTCAGTATCTTCTTATTATCTTTTAAAACTTAATTAATATCTTACATATTTCTTTAGCGTTCCTATACGCTATAGACAGAAAGAAATAAACAATTTTTTTGTAAGTTGAATTTTGAATAAATTTAATTCAAATGCATTTGCCAACTGCATCAATTTCTACTCTACAGCATGATTTTTTCCATAAGTACATATTGCTGTGGCGTATGAGTAATAAATGGTTTTAATAGATGATGTATTGAATGCTCGTTGCTTGCAATTGCCTATTTGGATAATTTGAAGCTTTTAGCTGTACTTTTTGCTGGCTGTGGTAGCGGCAGCGGCAGCGGCAGCGGCAGCATAATAGTTCGAATGACAAAAGCGACTGCGGCGATCCCAAAGTGCAAAATGCAGTAAAATATTGAAATCGTACAGTTTCCCGTTGTGCAATGATGCGTAATGGCAGTCAAGTTTTTGCCGCTGACATCGAGTGACGCTACAAGCGAGTTGAAAGGTGCACTCAAACACACACACACACAGGACATATGCACACATGCATGTAGACGTGTATGCGCAGTGAGATTTTGATTTTACGTGACCAGCATGTGGCAGTTGCATTTGACGTTCTTGCAGCCATAGCAGCTGCAGCGCTGGCAGAGCGAGTCAAGCGGAAACGCGACATGTGCAAATGCAGACAGACACATTCTGTTGTATTTATGAAATGTATATGTATAAATACATACCATATGATAGCTCTCACTCTTAAAGTGCTTTCGCGACTGATTATCAACTATTCTTGTTCCAAATAAAGTCGTTTAAAATTAAGCGGCTCTAATTCTCGAGTGTCCTTGCATAGGCATTGCAGATTTGTGTTTGCGTGTTTTTGCGTTGAATTGTGTTTAAATTGCCAGCGACTTCTTAGTTTCGGATTTACCATTTCGAGATGTTACAGGGTAGTTGCGGCAATAGCAGAAGCGAGGCGTGTGACCGAGGAGACGTATACGTAGACAATGGTGAGGTTTTTTTTTAAAATGTATTAATTTTTTGAAGTCTCATACATGCTTTTTGATTGTGAAGATGCTAGTTCGAATTATGCGGGGGATTATTTTTTTCCAAAGTAGTTTTTGTTTAACGTTAAGAACATACATTCATGTATTTTGTGTACGTATGCTATGATAAAATGCCGGATATTGAAAAAGTTTTGAAAACGCAATTCGGGTGGGGTTCAGATTATCTCCTAGTCAGGCAGTCCCAACTAGAGCTTCCTTAGTTGGTTTTTAACGTTTTCATACACGTTTTAATCAACGCACAATAAAAGCCGTTAAGGATTTACTCACCTCTGCATCCTCTTGGTTTGCTTGCCTTAATTGGTATTCCATTAATGTAAAAAAAAATGCAATAATTTTTTATTTATTTATTTATTTATTTTTTTTTGATTAACATTTTCCATTTTATTTGATTATTTTTCCTGCTTTTCCGCATTTCACTATGCATATTTTAACTTGTTTGCCTCCACACCTTTCGTGGAATTGTGTGTATGTGTGGTTTTGTCTGTGTGAGTGTGATTGTGAGCTATCCTGGGGGGAGCTATGTTCGATTTGATTGGATTGGTTAGGCTTTGAAAGGCTCTTAACATAATTATACCATTCTGCTTTCACGCTGTTCATAATTATTCGTGTGTTTTACGCTCTTTCTATTTGACCTGCTGCCAATTCCAATGCAATTACATGTATGTGTGTCTGTGAGTGTGTGTGCATGTGTGTGTGTGGCTTTTGTCATTTTCCACATATTTCTGTTGTTTTATGCAGCTTTGTATAATCTCTGGCATTTTGTTGTTCAAAACATTTAAATTTATATTTTTATTTATTTCTGCTTGGAGTGTTCATGTGTGTATTTGCTTTCACAAACACACATACATTGATAGACGTTCTTTAATTATATGCATTCTTTTTTTCATTTTTTTTTTTACCATATATATATTTTTAAATATTTATATGTACATATACACAACATTGAATCATTTATTGTTTTTTTTTTTTTAATTTTTTTTTTCTGTTTTATGTATATGCATTTTGCTTAAAACATACCATATATGGATGTGAATATATGTATATGTATACATAATTAAATATAATTATGCTAAATACATAGCCATATCTCGTATTATAAGTAATAGTATTATAAAGATTTTTGCTCCACAATCTTTCTATCTTTTTGGTAACTTCTTGTTTATAATTTTGCTGTAGCCCTTTATGTTCAGACACTTATCAACACACACAAGTTTAAAGGTATAATCAATTGTTTTTGGTTTTCTGTCTAGATATCTTCATAAATCTTTGTTTTACTCTGCTATTATAGTGTATTTATTTTTTTTTGTTTATTTAAAATTATGCATAGCTTTTGGTAAGCAGACAGTTTTTTGTTTACTCAAATAACATTTAGTACATACATATATATATATAAATATATATATATATATATATATATGTATATATATATATATATATATATATATATATATATATATATATATATATATATATATATATATATATATATATATATATATATATATATATATAGATATTTAAATAAGTATATATAGATTTTTGTTTGTATATATATATAATATGTAAAGTTAAAGTTTGCATACAACGCACAGTTTTTGCCATTGGCTCTCAAAAAACACGGCTTGCCAAGTTTTCAAAAATAAATCAGTTTACTCTGTCAATAGCATCGTTCTCATCGCATTTAATCACAACTTAGAGAAATTAGACGCACTTTCCGTTGGGTTCTCCACAATTCCCCAATCCTCCAAAGTGGGCTAATTATAAATTTTTTGGTTTCGTTTTTGCATTCTTGTAAAAAATAGTTTACAATTTTGATGATTTTCGATTTTGTGGTTCGCCTTAGCCTTTTAAATAGTTTTTTTTTTGTTTGTTTTTTTTTTCTTTTTTTGTTTTGTAAATACCATAGATAATTGTGTTTCGTTAACATTTAACATATAGTATATATAATATATAGTTACAATTACAATCTTAACTAAACATTGACTAAACTTTGAAATTTGCTTTTACTACACGTCGCAGCTGACGTCAAGGTTCGCGCTGTCTATATATATATTTTATACTTTTTAATTTAATTTTCATTTTAGTTTTCTTTTCTGTTTGTTCACGTTTTCATTCTCATTTACTTTCTCTAAATAATTCACTATTCTCTGCCTCAATTAGCTTGATTTTTTCTTACTTTAAAATTGTATTTTGTTCACATTTACATTACACAAATACATGAAGAGATTTCTATATAAGTTACACCTCGATTAATTATGGCCACATATCAAGTGCTGCTCTCCTAAGTAGTTGTAGTTTCTCATGGGTACATCTAGATGTATTTTATATTAATAATTTTTATATTTCTTCTTTGAGTTTCCTTTTGGTTTGTGTTGCTTTATCACTATGTTTTTCCTATGTGCACATTTTCTAATTTTTTCCATTTGACTCGTGTTTACATTTAGCTATTTCGAAGGTATTTCTGTTTTTTTTTTCATTTAAACTTTTGTATTTTTTTTTAAATATATTTTTTGAAGATCATATTAAAATTTTTGGGTGTTTTGGTTCCTCTGCTCAATTTTTAAACTTAACAAACTTTTTGGAGTAAACTTATTGAAGTAAGTGGGGACTAAACTCATTCGCCGCATCTATTAAACCGGATCTTAGTTTAGGCACATCTAATAAATTAATTAGTTAATTACTCGTGTCGAGTATATAATGCTTCAAGGTGGTCTCTGCTTAGCTCAATGATAACAAATCAGAATCATTGCTCGAATATATTAGACAAGAAGCGAATCAGCTTAAATAGGTCAGATTTCAGTCAATAGAATGATTTACAATAACTTCGCTTACACAAACATTTATCTCGAAATCTAGCTGCTTTATTTTGTTGCTACTAACACCAATGATTAGACAACAATGCGAATGGAATCGAAAGGGTTATATGGGCTGCGTGCACTACAACATACAGAAAACTTTTGATTTTAGCATCGGCTCCATTCTAACTCCGGCAGGCTTACCGACTGCTGCTATATGTCTACCATATATGTGAATAGTTCCTTAATGGGCAACCGACTATAACTAGAAGGTCCTTAGAGCTGCACATCGGCGCCCAATGACTGCAAGAATATAGACACAAATAACACACACATATATATTTTTATATATTGAATTATTTAAATCATTTTGTTTTCTTGATTGAATTAGTTGTACATTTAATGATTATTTAGCTATTGCAAATTTGGCTTTATTGCTGTTGCTGTTGTTGTTGCTGTTGCTGTTGCTCTTTAAACTTAAACTACATTTGCCTTCAACATATTGGATTTTGAAATTGATGGCATTTATTTCTGCTTTTTTTTGTTTTTATATTTTTACTAGATATATTTTATATGCTTTGCTTGAATTCAAATCTGATGTAATAATCTTCGATCGGCTTTTTCTTTTTGTATATCAAATGCGTCCTCGGTACTGTACTGGCTGTTCACTTCTCGTTAAGCTACAATAATTTCTCTAATATATCAACCCAGGTTATGAAATAAAATTTGTCTTTTTTCATTCATTCAAATCTTAATCTTTGTACAGTTCGGGCATGCCATAGACTTGATTTACTTGGTTTACTGGTGGTTGTTGCTGTTGCTGAAGTTGTAGCTGCTGCTCGTTGCTGGCCATCTGCTGCGGTATCCACTGAGGCTGCGCATAGTGCAACTGTGGCGCGTATTGGGTTGTCGGTTGTTGTTGTTGATATTGCTGCTGCTGTGGCTGCAATTCGTATGTCTGCTGCTGGTGGTGGAGTTGTTGCACATGGTGGTGCTGTGGTTGCTGTTGTAGCTGGAAACGTGGCTCCTTCACGTAATCGCTGCACGGTGGCTGCTCCTGTTGCTGCTGCTGTTGTTGCTGCTGCTGTGTCGGATACATGGCCACCGCTCATGGCAGCTACACTAGCAAACTAGGTGCCAGCCACTCGTCTTCTGTCAGCTGAAAATGCCATAAGATAAGTAACAAGCATGCGCAGTGTGGACCTGGAAACTTACCTGTGGACTGACCTGAAACTGTTGCATCGGATAGGCAACAACACCAGCCGCCTGAGGCAAAGCTCCACCCACACTCTGAGTAATCTGTGGCGCTGCAGCGGCCGCTGCGCTGGTCAACTGCGGCTGTGGCGGCACACTCTGCCAAGTGCCTGGCAGCTGAACGCCCATGCTATATGGATTGAAATGAGAGTGATGTTTGCCAAGGCTTGGTTCATATTTAATTAACAAGATTTGCTTACCCCATGTAGCTGGCCTGCTGATAGCCCGCAAATTGACCGTAGGTGAAGCCCTGCATGCCCTGCAGGAACTGCCCCGGCTGCAGGGCGCTGGCCGGTGCTGCAGTGGGATATGTTGGTGCCGGTGGATACCAATAGCCGGCCACTTGCTGCCCATAGGCAGCTGCTGCTGCGGCT
Source organism: Drosophila leonis (assembly GCA_035045365.1). Lineage (NCBI taxonomy): Eukaryota > Metazoa > Arthropoda > Insecta > Diptera > Drosophilidae > Drosophila > Drosophila leonis. Next base: position 3,309,277 of record JAWNPC010000896.1, read on the forward strand.
GCGGCGGCAGCTGAGCCAAAAGGAAAGCCTTGCGCCAGTGCCTGGCCGGCGATTGCCGACATGTGATTCGGATCGCCGCTCTCCTTGCCCCACGCGCACTTGACAGGCTGCTGGTTGATCTCCGTATTATTGACGGCCACGATGGCGTGTGTAGCGGCTTCTTTTGTCGAGAATCTAAAGGCAAAATTAAGCGTGTGTGTGTGTGTGTGTGAGTGAGTGGTTAGCAGAGAGTAAAGTTAGAGAAAGCTAATTTGCTGGGGGAGATGGCTGTAGATTGACCTGCTTAAATTTCCATTTAACCTGCAGCATAAGTAGCAGCAGCAGCACCAGCACCACCACCAACAACAACTTTGACAACAAGTTGTGTTTGTCAGAACAAAGCGTAAAAGTGGTACAAGCGTCTGTGGAATTGTTCTTGTGCTTGTTGTACTTGTAGTAGCTGCTAGTTGAGAGTCGATTTTGATGTTCTTGTTGTTGTTGCTGTTGCTGTTGTGGCTGAGTTTGAGTGTAACTGGTGCAACTGCAAAAGCAGCGGCGACGGCAGAGACCACTTGTAGTCCCCAAGCTCATTATGTTACAAAGCGCCAAACAATGCCAATGCGGCTCATTCGCTCATTTTTTTTCTTTGTCCTGCTCTACATGAACCGCTAGCCTTGCTCTTTCGCTCTCATCTCTCTCTCTCTCTCTCTCTCCCTCTCTCACTCTTCTGTACATGGTACATACCACAGAAATGAGTTTTGGACAGAGCACAAAAAGCGCACATGAACCTGGCCAGCAACTGCAATGCATTGCCTCTCCTCATTGGATGCTGCATTGGCTGTTGGTGTTTTTGGGGCGCTGTTAAGCCAAGGCATTCGCCTGGTGGCCCGATGGCGCACCATTAAAATCCTATCAGCATTCGCGGCGGCAGCTGCGATCTGCCCTCAGCACAGATGCATTCCCTCGACTCACGTTCCTCGAATTTGACTACTTTGCCAGTAGTGGGAGGGGAATGAGCTGGTTTTTTTTGTTTTTTTTTTTAGAATATTTTCTTCATTTTTTATGCCATGGGCATCGAAGTCGCTGCTGTTATTGTGTTTCATTGTTTAGTTGACTCAAAATTGAGCTTGTTGCTGTTGCTGTTGCTGTTGCTATTGCAGTTGCGGTTGTTGTTGTTGTTGTGCAAAAGTGTAGTTGATTTATTAACGGTGCAGCGGACTCGCAGCTGAACGAAGGCACATGGAAATGGCGTGCACTCAATTGCGACGACAACAACAGAGCACAAAGAGTGAGGGGCAGAGTTATAGGGTTGGGCTCGTGAGCCACAAAGCATACTAGTCGCCGAAAACGAAATCAAAATGGCAGTAAACAATGAGTAAATGTGGTACAAGCGTCCGCTTCTCGCTTTTGTTGCTTGTGGCCAAAGTATCCTCCTTTTAGGAATGCGATGTGTGTGCGTGTGGTATACGCAACAAAGACAATTGAATGTTGCGTATACGCAACGGGTTACCGTTACTTACCGCACAAATGCGTAGCCTTTATCCTTGAATACGCGTATCTCTTGTATAGTGCCATATGGCGAGAATGTCTTCTGCAATATATCCTCGTTGAGAAAGCCAGATAGGGCGCCGTTGATGCCGCCACAATATACGGTGCAGTTGGTGGGGCTGCTCTGGTTATACACCTCATCAAAGGTCAAAGGTTTTACATTGACTGTAAATGCAAGCGATAATAACAAAGATGTGTAGTTAGATGTACGGTTATTGGCATTGCAATGAGCTATGTACTTACTGTCTGTCTTGGTGGCCGGCGGTTTACGTGTTGCCCAATTTGTGCGTATTGAACGCGAGCCTAGCCACTGGCCGTTCATGGAATTGATGGCGGTTTCCGCTTCCTGCAAAGTGCCAAATTAAATGGAAAGCAATTAGCTAAAAGCTGAGCGCTATTTGCCACAGTTTGTCTAGCCGCTTAAGCCGCTTACAGCCAGAGCTGCCAGCCAGAGCACCCAGCAGGCTCCAAGTAAAACATCAACAAACAGCTCAGAAAGTGTTGAAGAAAAAACAATTGCGTTCGTTGAAAAGTTGCTCCTTGCTGCTTGCGACATTGTTGCTTGGCCACCATTTGAGGCGGGTTGCTTCTCGCTAATCCGCCCCACCCCCCTGGCCTTCTGCGGGCTCTGCATGCACAAATTATAATTTCAATTTGGTGAAAAAGGTATTTCGTGCGTATCAAACGTGATTCATACGAAAATGATTGCAGCCAGCTGCAGCTCTTGCATGCAGCTGCTTAGTGTGTATGTGTGTTGGGCGTTACAGAGCAATTTTCGTTGCTGCATACTGAAAGACCAAGTCGCAATCGAGCAACATTGCCATTATGAAGTTTGTTGGCATTTGGCGGTGCACGTTTCGTGCGGCGGTGGTGCAACACGGACTGTAACTAGGCACCGGCCGCCGATGGTTCTCTTAAGCTTTTTCTACTTTTAACTTTGCAGGTACGTGCCACGTTCGAAATCAGGGACGAAAAGATATTGAAAGTGTCGCCCCACGGTATGCTCTGTAAAAACAAGTTTGTCTCTATGTGGGAGCCACATTCATAAGCTCATGTATCGGGCTGAACAAATAAAGGGATAGAATAGAGGGTATTGAACTGGAAAATGAAGCGAAAATAGCTTCTTGATAAATGGAAATTAATTGAGCAGATCTTAATTCATATAATTCTATTACTGGAGAGAATCAGCAAAGAAGTTATCATTTCAGTGTGATATATATTTGATGATGTTGCAGCTATATCTATAGTCCATTCGAGAGTATTGCATAGTCTGCCTAAGGACGATTGCTCTTTGAAATTTTTGCTTTAATTTAACCACTTGAACAGAAGTCAACAATTGAGTGGCTGCCCCCAGCGATAAACCAAGCAACTGTCGCGCAACTTTGTCCATAATTTAAACTGACTGAGTATGTGTGTGTGTGTGTGTGTGTGTGTGTGTGTGAGAGTGTATGTGTGTGTGCGTGTGCTTGTGCTTGCCTTGGTTAAGTCACGCAGTTTGCGTGCGTGCGCATTTTTATGCATTGCCAGTTGCATTTTTCATATTTGCATAAACTATAAATTTTACATTTTTTAACCGATACGCATCGTTGATTGCGACACTGCAACAGCAACAGCCAGGACAACCAGGACGGCCAGGACAGCCAGGACAAGCAGGCCCAGCAGGGCCGGCAAACAATGCGACAGCCCGCTGCACCGTCTCGACCCCGTTGAACAGAAGCTATTTAAATATTTTACATTTATTTATCAGCCGTGCCACTGAAGCGACTGCAACTTTAAACAGCCACATGCAATATTTAATTTACTGCCAGCAGCCAGTTGTAGTTTCTGTAGCTGATGTAGTTGTTGTCGTTGTTGTGGCTCCCCATTTGGCTTGGCTTCATTTGACAGGCGGTCATCAAGTGCAGTCGCTGTAACAAATGCAGTTTGTAGCTTTTTGCTATTGTTTTTGCTTCTGTTCTGATTCTGGTTCTGTTTCTTTGGCTTCGCCAATTGCGATTGCAATTCCATGTGTCAACGGAAATTGTCTTAACAAACGGTCAGCTTAGCTGGTAGCTCGAACTTTGGCAGAAGCCAACTGATGGCCACGGCTAATGCAATGCCACTGACAGAGCGAACTTTGGCCAAAAGTTGCCTTTGCTGCTGGCCAAATAGTTGCTGTTGTTTGTGTAGTTGTTGTTGGTTGAACAGCCTGGCAAAAACTTTATCAATCATTTTGGTGGTAAATTGCTCAGAAAACATTTGGTGAACATGAACTGTAAAGCTGGAGTGAAGTGCATCTTCTCGAGACTTGCTTAAGACTCAGACTCTGAGTGAACGTAAGGCGCAGTATTTGCTAGCATGATATTTATGAGTCAGCCATGGACGTAAATACGCTATTAAATGCTCCATTGCCTGTCATAAGTTTGTATTCTCGGTGCACAGTTCAAGGACCTTTAAAATAATTTGCCAATTCGTCTAGCTTAAGTGTCGGTTGAGTGCCGCAACATGACACCCAATCGGCTTGCCTCAACTTGCCAAAACTATTTATGAAACTCCCATTTAGAGTCCAAGCACAACCCAAAATAAAAACACGAACGAACAAAAGCAAAACAGCTTCAAAAATGTGTAAAACTAATTGCAAAGTTTCTGGACAAAAAACATGGAGCAAATAACAAACGGAATCAACAGAATATTTTGGTTCTATCAAGACAATTCTTGGCAATGGCTTTTCGGATCATTGGCACTGCCACTGCCATTTCCATTGCCACTGGAGTTTTAGGCAATTTTTGTGGTATGGTTAAGATGTCGAGCTATTGCTATTGCTATTGCTGTAGCATCCGTTGTGGGCAGACGAAATTAATTAATTGTGTATGGAAAATTTGCAGCTAATAGCGAACAAAACTTCAGACTTGTTTGCCAGCTTGCGGTTGTGACAACTAGCACAACCATAGCCAAAAACAATAACTCGAACGAAGTGTTTAACTTGAGTTTTCGGCTATGATATACCCTGTTATATTTGTATCAGCAGCTGTAGACATCATATTGATATTTTCTCCCAACACTCGAGTGATAAAACTAAAAAGTAAGAATGCCCAGATAAGTATATATATATATATATATATTAACTCTAAGAAAAGAAATACCTAACGAAAGTGTTCCACTCGAGTGTGCTGCCTGTTTATAAGCGACAATTGAAGCTGCTGTAATTTAATTAAATTTTATTCAAGTCCTGGCCCCATTTGCCGGCTAGTCGAATGGGAAACAAAACGTGTGCTTGCTTAACTTAAGGAATTACACAAATGCCAAAATTCAGTTGCTGGGAAACAAGTTTATTTAATAGAGACGACAACTTCCGCTTAAGGAGAAGATAATTAATTTTCACGAAAGATGGCGGCAAAAGTTTCTGGCTCGCTGGACGGCCAAATTTAAAGAAAATTTTCTGTAAATTCAATTTGATGTTCAACTTGTTGTAAGTCATTTTGGTGGAACTTTTGCCGTACGCCTTTGTAAATATTGATTACTTGATAAGCGTGGAAAATCCTTTAATGCCCCCGCATGGCCTTAAAAAGGGAAATGAAACTGCCAAGCGGCCAGAATGGCTTCCTGGTAATAGTATTGGGACATAGCAGACGTAGCGGTGGGCGGGGCTTCAGGCGTCGGCAGGAGTCAGAAAAAGTTTTTGTTGCTGTGCAGCTCAAGAAACAGAACCAAAAAGGCGAAATACCTTCATTAAGCGAATGAAGAAAGCAAAGTAAGTTGAAGAATTTTTAAGTGGTTTAAAAGGGTTTTGTCATACTTTTCATCTGGATACTACCAACATCCTAGGCCGGCCCCAACCCCAGCCTAACTGCCGCAAATGGGTGGGCTGACATTTTGTATACACAACGCAAGTCGGCAGCAAGACATTTTAAATGTTTATTAAAACAATAAGGAAATGGTTTGTGCCCGGCTCAACGAAAAAAAAAACAACAACAAAAAAGGCTAAACAGGAAAAGGAAAAAAACTGTAGCGAGCGAAAAGGTGAAAAAAGGCAAAGTCAAACATACAAAAGGGGGATAATCCTCACACAAATACACTCGAAGAAAATGAGAATGTGTTGCCTTTTTCCACTTGCTACCGTTTTGTCTTTCAAATAAGGTAAGCAGACGCAGAAGCATTTAGTGCTGGTCAACCCGCCCATTCAACTCTCCGGCCGCACATCATCAGGCTAAAAGGATTCGCAAGTCGGGCTTCTAAGCCAGTTTTGTGATGTTCTTCGGTCAGATTCATTAACGTGGCTATTTAGATAAGCGCCCGACCTGCTAAAGCATCCCCAGCGTCTTTAAGGCCAACCATTATATACAATTCGGGTCTTTAAAGTCGCAACGTCGAAAGCCACATCGTCTCGACCAACAACCATTCGTCTGGCAAACTCATGATTTCTGGCCATCTCCGATGATTTCTTGATATTTATAGAATAACTCAAGTGGCAAATCGTTTACACACTTGAAACGCTGTCCCATTTGTCGCATTCTGAAGCATCAAACATATATCGATGTGTAAGCCCGAGAGCGAGAGGGCAGCTCCCTCTCATACCCAGTCGATGGCTAAAAAACTGTTTTCATTTCGTTTTGACCAAAAACGTTTTCGATTTTTGACCATCGCCTGGTCGGTCGGTCACACATCACAACATTTTTGGTGGTGTGGGCGTGGGCATGGACGTCGGCCCGAAAATCAGTATTTTACGCAAGAGCGCATTTTTGTCAAGACATAATTCCTTGGGATTTATTTGTGTATGCCATTTTTCCTTTCCATTATTTTTTTTTCATTTCGGTTCTGTTTTCCATTCCGGCCTTCCACTCCCCTCTCAATTGTTTTTTATAGTCGCTACCCCGGATCGAGCTCTTTGCTCTTGTGTTTCCATGTGCTCAGCATGTCCAGTGGGTCAGCTTATGCGTGTGTTGCCAGTTTTGGACCTAAAATCACTAGTTTCTGAATTATTATGGAAAGCATAAAATGAATGTTCAGGCCATTTATATTTATAACCAAGTTTTGTTCGCTTCACAGAATTTATGACATTGAATTTTTGTTTGGTATTTCGCATTTTGTATGAAATTAGTTCTAATCGAAAAGAAATTTTAAAAATACTTGAGTTAGTTCTTGAAATGAAGTCATAATTTAAAAAAATAAAATTTAAAAGTAAATTCAATTCTACAATTTTGAAATATTTTTTTTCACATAGAATTGATGTATTTGTGAAGTTGTTTCATTTATGTATGATCCACAAGCTTAGTAATTCTGACTTGTTGGCATAGCTATGACTATATATATATAGATATAAATATATTATTGCATTTTTGTTTTCCTTAAGCTTTCTAATACCAAAAAAAAAAAAAAATTTGAAGTAATTTTTCACTGTTTTTTTTTTCCAAATGTAATAATGGGTTAAGTCGTTTCCCCAAACGTGATTTTCAAAGCTTTTTCATTGACAAAAACTTTTTATTTTGAACAAAAGTAAAATCTTTATTTGAAAACTTGAAGAGCTTGATGTCCATAAAGTTAATACTGATGTAATTCTTTTTTTTTTATTAATAATAATATAGGTATGTATGTAGGTTAGTTCACAACTCTTGAAGAAAATAAAATCAAAAGTTAATAAAAACTTACTGAATACACTTGACTGCGGTGTTGTTCAGTTTTGTATTAATTATTGATTCTTCAGAGCCAGTGTATAAGTGACTCATGTATAAAATCAACAATTAAATCTAGTTTATCCATTGATGAGTTTGTAAGGCTTAGCGTTGGTCTGCCTAATTTTAGATTCCAAACATGTGACCCTTATCTATTGGTGTTGCACTACCTTCTAGTCGGGGAGTGCGTAGAAGTCATGTTTACAATCTTTGTATATTTTCGTATGTGCAAGCCTGAACACTTACTATATATTGTACGCACAAATTGTTTCCGCGAACTTAAAGGAATTAGATCAGGATTAACTGATATACATCATATATATATATATTAACTATATATATATATATATATATATATATATATATATATATTCATTCATTCATTCATGCTGCGCTTAACTCAACAACAATAATAAGCTCAGTTGATAGAGAGAAGAAAATCTGCACTCACTGACGAATCAACGTGTCGCAAGCATTGTCAACAAGGGGCGTGGCAGCAGCAGGGGCTTGGCATTATATCTTGTTCGCTGCACACATTTTGACAGTTAAATAAAGGAAAAGAAAGAAAGATAAAGAAAAGTACACTCTCTAAAATTTGATCGCATTGTGCAACGCGCAGAGCTACGAACTATTGTTGCCCGTTGCCGCAGACAATGGCAGTGGCACCTGCAGCTCTAATGCGATTAAAGGCAGTCTTTCAACTTGAGCCGATTCTGTACATTTACTGCAATCAGTTTGGAGTCAATGGCAGACGTACACTGGCCACTTAAGATACAAACAGCAACAGTTGCTCAGCGGTTGCTGAATTGTTGCTCATACGCCGCGTAAGCCGCATTGTCACTTTGTCGCATTGGCGTGCAATAATATGTTAATGTTATGTGTGATAATAACTGATGCCATCAACGATGCCAGCCATTAGCATTTTCAAGCAGCTAGCAGGCTGCAGGCAGCTTCTGCTGCTTCATGTATTTGCTTCAGCGTCATGTATATTGCACGTAATGCTTACGCTCGCGTTTCTCTTTTCTTTTCTGTTTTTTGTTCAACTACAAGCGTTTGTTGTTGATGTTGTTGTGATTTATGATGCTAATGACACGCAGTCAGGCGGCGCCAGAGCAGGCTTCTAGGGCTGCCGCATCCGCTGATGTTGTTGCTGTTGCTGCTGCTGCTGCTGCTGTTGCGCCTGTCCTGTCTTGATGGTTATTAAATTAGGGCAATTTGTGTACATCGTCAGCGTTTGGCGGCGCTGGCAGCGTTGGCTGGTGTTTATTTAAAACATGTTGCCAAACAATTTACGCTCAATATTTGAGGGCTCCTTCAGTTACGCATTATGCAAAGCTCCGGGATTGGCCAAATGTTTATGCCCAGGCGGAAGTACAAAATGAAGAAAATGTTTCTTCCTTTTCCGTTAGCAGTTGCAATCGAAATGCACACAAATACACACACACACACACATAGCGTATGTGGATGTGCGAACACGGGGTTAGCTATGTGAGTGTGTGTGAGTGTGCAGTAAGCCATTCGAAAAATAACTTTTCAATTTCCGCAAAACCACAGAAAATATATAAACTTTGCACAAAAATTTAATAAAACTTTTCGCATAAATAAAATTTGCATTAAATCAGCTGCAAGCGACGGCAGTCATGGGGTGGGCATCGGCTTAGAGCAGCGCATATGAGTGTCTATGTGTATGAGTGTGAATGTGTATGTATGTATGTATGTGTGTGCGTTCGTGCTAGTGTTTGTGTGCAAAACTCATGTCGAGAAACTTAATTTGAAATATTTGAGTTTGGTATTTGGAGCGCGTTTGTTTTTCTTTCATTTGCCTTGGCTGCCGCATCGAAACTAATCGAGAAAGTTCGAAAATTTGTCGCCAGTCCCTCCGAGCATTGATGCAACATAAAAAGTTAACTAGTTAGTGGCAGCGATGCGTTTGACACATCGCAGCCGCATTTTGAAAGCGCACCGAGCACCGAATTGCGTATACGCCGCATCGCCCGCAGCACTTACGTTTGCTGAAATAGAACAACAGCAACCACACTGGTAATATGGCTTAGCCTGCGGCTTACGCTGACTGACTGACAGCCACTGGTTATGTGGCCGTGGTAAAGTCTAAGTGTCATGGATTATGCTATGTGTATATTTGCAATAGTGCGCATACAGCTCCTCCCCCTCACTCAGCGCCCGTCGCACTTGCTGCTTCTCTCTCTTACTTTTGTTTAATCTGTGTACTCTATATGAAAATATTGATATTGGAATTAAAATTTAATTAACAACTCGCAACGTATGCTGCGTAATTAACTTGGTGAGCCCTTGGCTTTAACGTCATTCGCATGACCGACTTGAGCATTGATTTGACTTTAGCTTTGATTTCGATTTTGATTTTGATTTTCTTAACGCCTGTCTGTCTCTCATTATGTCTGTCAGTCTGCCTTTTGCTAAGCTTGCGCATTTTTTCTGCTTGGCTGCCTGCCACACTGTGCGTACAGCTGAGTTTTGCTTTCTTTGATCCCAGCCTCTTTCAGCTTGGGAGTCAGCTTTCGGCTTTGTCGAATTTTCTACCTATTAGGCACATGAAATTCAATCACAACAAACACACACACGCATCGTTTTGAGTTATTTGTACCCTTATCACTTGTGGTTAAAACATATTAAATATGAAGTGAAAACCGTTTACAGACAGCTTTTTTTACGAAGAACAACCGTGAGACTTGTTGCATCTGTAGCTAAGACTTGAGGGGAAATATTGCCTTTGCGTGACTCAAACTGCACACTTTTTCCATATCTCTCTGTATCTCTCCCTCCCACTTTCATTCTGTTTTTCTTTCTTAATTGAGCTGCTTTATGTAAAAGGTGGGCTTTAATTATTTATAGAAGTTTTAATGCTGCTTCATCTAATAGTAGGGTATCCCAAGGGCTTAAGAGATGACGCCATCATTACATATGTGCATAATGTTTATACTTAACTATTTTCAAAAGAAATCCAAACTGAGTCAACAAATTTTCATATGCCAAAATGTTTGCTACGACAACTTCCAAGTGAATTCCGGGCTTCTTGATGTCTGACATTTTTAATATACATTTTTTTGTAAGTTTCTCAGAATTTGGATAGTAAATTTGAAAGTTACATGTTAATTAATCTTCACTAAATTATTTACAGCTCGAGCTTTTCGCTATAAATTTCATGGCAAATCTACTAATTGGAGTTGGCGAGTGTTTCTGTATTTGATGTCTTTTGATGTTCATTTATGACAGTTAGCTGGCTGTGAACTTACCGATTTTTTGACAAAGCTGACGAATCCATAGCCCTTTGATTTTAGCGTCTGCGGATCACGCACAACTCGGCAGTCTCTGTAAATGACAGATAAATGGGCATTAAAAAAATATAAACGTTTTGATCTTCAAGCATATATTATCTATTGTAAATATTTAATAGGACGGCAGCCTCGATTTAATTTCTAAATTCTATGTTGAAATCTTATTTTACATTGACAAAAGTGACCTAGAAAGAAACAGAATGGCCGCGATGAAAAGTGTAAGCTGAAAGTCAAGTGTTCGCTTGCCAAGAAATCCAATAGAATTGCATGTTAGATTTCCGTATGGACGAGTGCAGATAGGAGAAGCAGAGCAGCAGAATTATAAAGGCAGCTTCTTAAGTACCTTAGCATGTGGCTTATGCGCTGGGCGTGGCGTCGTTAGCCGTTAGTTAAAAGGATTTCTGCTGCAAAATGCCACAGAAAGTGTTAGACCACGTGTCGGATGTTGGGCTCACTGAAGAGGAGCAGCAGGGCCTTAAATATGTCTGCCCGTCTCGCTTAAGCCACGAAGAAATATTTTGCGCTACCCACTGATGAGTGTATGGTATGTGTGTGTGCATGTGTGTGTGTGCGAGTGGCTGTGTGTGTGTGTGTGTGTGTTTGGGTATGTAATACTTGGCTCGACCGCAACACTAACACGAACAAACATCGACTGAAGAAAGGCCAGAGAATGGGCGGGCAACCCGCATGTCGACCGCGGCATTTAAAAAAGGCCAACTTGATTGTAAATCACGATAAAAGTCAATTTTTAATATGAGTTTTAGCTTAGCCCATGCCCACACTTCAGCCCATGTAAAGCGGCAAAAAAATAAAATAAAAATGAAAGAGAAAAAAAATGTATTTTAATGGCCTTTGGCTCGGCTTTAGCTTCAGTTTCAGCTTTCAAGCTTCAAGGCTGCAATTTATGGAGCTGACCAACAGCGAAATTGCATTGGTGCAGGCCAATGGACCGCTAGCCAAGCCCTGTAATCGATACGCACATAAATATTGGGGGAAAAGCATATTTAATTAAACTTTAATATTTATTAGCTACCAAAGGAATTCGACTGCAATTGCTCGGGGCCATGAAATTGGGCTGGGGAATGCGATTGGACATGGGCTTGGGATTGGGTTTGGCCGGAATTGGTCTGGTCTTGTCTGGTTACCTCTATCTCGCTCTCTGTGGTCTAGCTGACACGCAAACAAACAAGTGTACATGATATGAAAATACGCTCACACTCTTCACACACATACCACATTCCTAAGTCCGGCAGTAGTGCACACAAATAATGAAATAATGCAGTCGCCCTTTTGCCGGGCTTTGATTGTGCTAACAAATTAAATATATGCAAGACAGACAGAGACAGAGAGAGAGCGAGAGAGAGAGAGATAGAGAGAGAGAGAGAGAAAGATACATATACAATATATATATATATATAGAGAGAGAGAGAGAGACACACATACTCGTATATGTTTTGCTAGTACAAGAGGCTTTGCATGTTTGCCGAGGTTCCAAACAAACTTATCATATTTCACAATCGATAAGCATCAGTTCATATTTTCCTAACATTTTTGTTTTAATATTTTGGGCAGCAAAAACAACAACAATGCTCTAATATATATATATATATATGTATATGAATATAAGGCAAATAAATGCGTAAATTTCGATAAGCACTCGCTTGAGTATTGTGTAGCAGTAATATGCTCAAACATTTAACATAAAGCAAACATAACCTTTGGCATTGCTCTAGAAATAAATCCAAACGTGGAGTCAGCTACAGCAGTCACATACATACATGTGTGTAAGAAATATATTTGTAAATGAAACATATGATATATGTATAAATGATATATATATATATATATATATATATATATATATAGATATATATATTTATATATATGTGATGTAGATGCATGCTGCTTGGGCTGCCACTTCGCTTCAATGGCTCTCAAACTGTTGCCATAGTTGTTATCATGCACGAAAAACTCAACTCAAAAATTTGACTACGTCTCCGAGTGCGGCAACAACTGTGGCAATTTATCCGCTGACGTTTACTTATGCAGCAGTCAAGTGGAGCGGGGCGTATTCAATATACACTGGCATGGGCGACGTGTCGAGGGCGTGTGCATAGCCATGCACTCTGTTTGCACTAAGAATTGAGCAGTGATGTTGGGTGGCAACGAACAAACGCCACACATACCAAGCCAACCTGCATGTCTTATTGAAAGGATAAATTTATGTGCATAAGCAGGACCTGTGTATGTGTGTGAGTGTGAGTGTGAGTGTGGAGTGTGTGCAGCTCAGGCCAATCAATATCTTTTTTACAAATATTGGCAAAAGTTTTGCGTTTGCTTTTACTTTGGCTTTGGCTCTGGCTATGGCTTCGGCTCTGCTTTTGGCTCTGTTTCTGGCTGCAGCTCGAAAATAAATTTCCAAAAAATATTTTCGTATCTTAAGTGCATAAAACTATAAACGTTAAACAAAATATTTCGAACACACTCACACAGACACACAAACACATGCACATACATACCCAAATGCGGTTATTTATACTACATATTTTGGCTATATTCCCAAGCCTTTGGCCCGTGCCTCGTACAGCTTTTGGCCCGCACTCTCATGGGGGCAACTACTCATGCCACAGTCTGAGGCTCAGTCTCTTCAGTGTATCTTTGGGGCGCGTTGAGCGCATTAGTTGGGAGGTTGTCGCTATTTTGGCTCTTACAATTGGTTTATGCTAACAATGCCCCCAAGTCTCTGTGAACGTCTGTGTGGGTTTATCTATTGTGCGGCATGTGCGGTGGAAATTCTTTTGTGTTTGAATTAAAATTGCATAGTTGATTTATAGAGAAATTCGAGATCGTGATGATGCAGATGCTGCTGCATCGAACGGGCTTGCCGTTTGTTTGGCTCGAGTAAATAAGATGAAAACTTATGCATGAGATTTTTACGGCAAAGGACAACGAAAGTGAAATGTCCCGGCGTTAGAAAGCCATCGAAATGCTGTAAAATATCACACAAGCAACGAATGCCGGATTGCATAAACAATAAATTGCCACAAGCACTCCGCACTCTTATCGCCACAGTCAATATTTATTTTGAGAAAGCTAAACTATCATTACAAATTGTGAAAGGCTCGAATGTGAAGTATAAATGCGAAACATATCAATGGCTAGCTCGAGTCGACTAAACCAGCAATTTGCAATTTCCTGGCCACTTGAAAGTACCTTATCGATACTTCATCACACTCACATTACGGCACTTTCTATATATTTTGTAGCTCGTGTGTGATATTATGCAACAGAGCGTGAGCCCTAGCCATTGCATGTAAACACAAATTACTCAGCAGTGCAAACAAATAGGAGTCGATAATATCGCACATTCGGTCAGAGGAATATCGAGGAGTAGCTGAAATCCATCACAGAGTCAATGAATTGCGGCTGTCCTTAAATTTCCTTTGGCCAATTTTGTTATTGGCCTGGCTCAGACATGTACGAGCATCAGCATTCAGCAATCAGCATCCAGCTTTGTTCACATCAGCATCCAACATCATCATCATGATTATTGTCGTTGGCAGGATGTTTGAAATTTTTGAAATATATGTAAATATATATATATATATTTTTTTTTTGTGGCCATGTTTGCATATTGGCCCATTGACTGGGCAGCATTTTTGCTCTGCTACGAATTTTTTTCAAATAATCCAGCGAATTTTTATGCGATTTGCTCATCTCATTTCTCTTGCTCGCGTTTAACATTTTATTGGCTTGCCTGGCGGCATGGCTGGCTGGGCGGGCTGGGCCAGCTGTGTGAGTGGGTTGCTTGGATTGGTTGCAGTTACATCGATCAGATTAAATACAGTTGTAAATTCAAATGAAATGCAAGCGCGCGCATTGCTTGAAGTGGTTTCAGTGGCTGTGGGGGGATTGGGCTGCTTGGGCTGCGCAACGTCGCGACGTTGGCTTTTTGCTTACCGAAGTATTTAAAGTGGATTTGCTCAAGCATTTTATGAGTGGGGCTCAGTGGCTGTATTCTATTGTTTGAATTGGCTACATTTACTGGCCAAAAGCTAACAGCGGTTCAATTTAATTTAAAGTCATAAATCGATCCAGCATGAGTTACAGTTAAATCAGAAGTCTCTGAACTGCGCACCCTTTGCATTCAATCTAGCTGCTCGATGTGAGCGTGGAAATTGGAGGCGTGTCACGTGCTAGTTCGCCGACTGTGCAGCATTTATTTACACTAACATGGTAAATTCGCATTGAGACAATTTCATGCTCATCTGCATAAAATCAATTCCATTTTGGAGACAATTTGAAGATTGGAATACAAATTTCGAATTATCAACGTGGGACACGAACAGAAGTCAAATGTTCCATCTCTTTCGCACCGACCAAACAAATGGCCAAAGCAGCGATCGTAATCAGCATTGAACTGGCCAAAAAGGGCCAGCAAAAGAGAATGAGAAATTCGACAGAGAGTGCGAGAGAGAGAGAGAGAGAGTGGAGACAGAGTGTCCCCTCTTACTAAGCAATGCTGTTACTACATTGCCGCTCGCTAGCCACGTTTTTCATTCCTTTCAAGCATTTACACCATCGACGCGCTGGACGGCATCGGCTTGGAGTTTTGGGGCAAGCTCTAGCGCCAGCGCCAACGTCATGCATACGTAATGCGGCCGGGGATGCCAGCGACGCAGCACTGGCAGCAGGGGCCGTAGAGGAGTACCAGATGCAAAGGCAGAGGCAGCTGCTTCACTAATTCCACAGCAGCCGTCTGTCTGTCTATCTGTGTGTGTGTGTGCTTGAATTGGAGCGCGCAGTGCAGCGGCAAATTATGTGGTGTGTGATTTGCCACAGACATTTTACCCAGCCTCCCGGCTTACACAGCAATTGCCCCAGCTCAAAGTCTTGTTGCAACTAGACTTACTTCTGCTTTTGTGCCCAGAGACGCAATTGGAAGACACAGCCGCGGCACAGGCGATATTTCAGCACCAAAAAGTCAAAGAGGCAAAGGCAAAGCCGCAAAAAAAGGAAGACAAAAAAATCGGTCACGAATTTGCATGCAACTCGTTACGCCTGGCACTTGTGTGTTAAGCCCGGGTGGCGCCACCATCCCCCCAGCCCGACGTCCGCCGTCCGTCGTCCGTCGTCCACAGCGCGCCTCACACTCTCGCACGCTTATAAAAAACCATATCGATTTTGCAGTAAATAAAACATTCAAAGATTGAAGTTACCGCTTTTGAGCTTAGCCGAATGGTGTGTGGCCTCTTTTTATGGAGTGCGCCGACAGTCGGCGGCGGTTTCTGGTGGCTGCTTGGCCTGCCTCGATGGCGCTTCCTTTTATGGCTTCCGTTTTCATTTTTTTTCTTTTACAGCAACAGCAACAGCAGCAGCAGCAGCAGCTGTTGGTGGGTTGGCTTTAGGGATTGATATGTGGGGAGCAGGGGCACAGCCAAATTGTAAATATTTTTGTCGGCCACGTAGCGGCACGGGAGAAAATATTGCATTTTTCGCTTGGCATAATAAACGATGTGCCAAAAAAAGCCACAAAAACCTCGGAAGAAAAAATACAAACAGTTTCGGAGCAACACACACACACACCCATTAGGCAATGGGTTAACTTAGCGGAGGAATGAAATGGAGCGATGTGGCAACTGTAAAGGTCACTTTAATTGTTTCTTGCCTCATTAACAAAAGGAGCGGCAACAGCAGCTTTAGACCAGACTTAATTAATAGTAATTAATTGTAAATGAGTAACTTTTTCCAAAGAAAAAACATATTTTAATATAAATACTGTTAACTGCTTTAAGAGCCAACTCAAAAGTTAATTGGCCACGATGCTGATCGGCCGATCGTTGAAATTATCTTCAAATTGAACAAAGTTTTGAAGTTCTCAATTGACAATCAAAGATCATTGATCATCGTTTTGATAGTTGGATCAAATAATTAAATGCAAAATTTATATAAATTGTATTCTTAGATACTCGAGCTGTACTACGAGTATATCTAATGGCTGGAAATGTTAAATTAAAAAAAGTATTTGAAATGCCAGAAGCATTTTATATACATAAATACTCTCATATGTAAAGATTTGATAATTGTTCAAACATGAACAGGGTATTGACGGTCACCTCCTGATGCCGTCATGTGAACTGCGGGAGAACATTGAGGAATTTACGATCATCAACAACGTAAAAGCGATCGAGTATAAGGACTTAAATTACACGCCGTGGGAAACCAAGGCAATATATACAAATTGTTCTGTAAGAATTTTAAATAAAAGGCATCGCTCTTCGGTGCGACAATCAGTGCAGCATAAAAATTTATATCTCAATCATCTGAGTAAAACATAAAGTTTTGTATGTAAAATGTTTGTATTATTGTACATTCTTCCATCAAAAAATCCCTATGCAAAACTGAAAATATTTCATATATATTGTTTAAGGTCCTAATAATAATGGTCAACATAATCTTTTCATTCACTATGAGTGTTAGGAATTTGATATTCTTTGCTGGCTACTAAGCCTTAATAACAGGGATACTTTGACAACATCTATCAGCAAATGCTCATATCATTCATGGATAACCATCACCTCATCATACAATTTCTTGTCTATTTTATGTAGACATTTATGCAATTTTGAGCAGTCTTCACTTCCAATTATTCAACTACAAAAATTGATTGCCTTAGCAATTTAAGTCGAACTATTTACTTGACCTGTCGATCAAAGTTTCATGATTGCTCTGCTATAAATTGCCCTCGCAAGTATCGAGCATATCATTTTTCCCTCTATATGAATATTATTAGAATTAGAAGAAACTAATATAGCCTGTGCCCACTGAGGCTAAAAGAACTTTCAGTATATTTGCAATTTATAACTGTCCGCTTGTGTGCGCTTTGCAAAAGCCATCAGCTAAAATCGTCCAAGCCGGTCAACCAACTGTCACACATGGCCAAAACGACGCCGACGTTGACAAAAAAAAAAAAAAGACAAAAGAATTGGAAATCAAATTAAAATGGCGCCGCTGCCATTTTGCCGACACAAATGTCTCTATATATGTATATATGTATATATATGTGTGTGTGTGTGTGTGTGCGAGTGTGAATGTGCGAGTGTGTGTGTGTGAGTTTGTGTGTTATGCAAAAGTTGCTCGATAAATTACGATTTGCCTGCGGCATTTGATTTGGCATGAATTATAGAAATCACAGAGAGAGCGAGCGCTTTGAGTAAATGTTTTTAAAGTTTAATTTTCTTGTTTTAGCCATTTAAATGCTGTCTGCCCCTGGCTATACATGGAAATGAGTACATTTAACCCCAGTGGGAAGGCCGCTTGATGGAAAGGGTAAACGGGTTTTATTTATAACGCAACAGCTATATCCCCATTGTGGCAACTATAGTTTCCGCTGCTGCCGCCTTGCACTGGCCACGCCCGGACACACGTCAATAAAAGCGCTTCAAACTGTCCACATTGAAGCTACAACCAGAGCACTGAGCACCGAGGTGGTGCAGTAGCAGGAACAGAAGCAGGAGAAGGGAAGCAGTGGTCGCGCTGAAGCTGATGCGATGTGTGGTTGGCGATAAGGCTACTTTAACGCTGTCCTGTCCCCGTTTTGTGCATGATACGAGTATACCACGTGGACCGGCCCCTTTCATGTTTTGGCCAATGGCAGCAGCGGGCTGAGGGGCTGAGAAGGCGGCGTTGTGGACGAATTCAGGGCTGGCCGAGAAGGCTGTGGCGTTGCATGGCGTTTCAAACATGCAAATTGCTTGCGGTTCGCTTCGGTTTTTCGCTTTCAATGAGTGCCTCGCTTACAGTTTACTCGACTTTTATTTTACGCCACACACACATCGAAACGTTTCTGTGTGTGTGTGCGTGCGTGTGTGTTAGTTTGTTTTTATGCGCCAGTGTCAGCGCCAGTGCCAGTGCAAAATGCAGCTACAAAAAATCCATTTAGATTAATTAGTTTTAAAGCGAAACAAGCGCTGGAATAGAGCAACAGAAGGAGAGCGAGGCCACGTCGGTTCTTGTGGCTACTTTAATGGCCGTTGCGCTCAAATCTCTGCATGGATGGACCCGAAAATAGCCCGAACCGCAAGTTGCGTGCTCATAAAAATATCAGCCCACAAATAAACACACACACACACACACAATCAAAGCGAGAGGTTCAGAAAATGAAATACATAATAAAAGTGAATTACTCGCTGTGTGTTTCTTTATGTGAGCGCAGCTCAAGTTGAGACTCAGTTTCTGCTCGACTACACTTTGGCAACTTTGTTGGCCAAATCTGAGCAGCTTGTAGTTACCAGTTGCCAGTTGCAAGTTGGCACCTGCCGACCCACTGCAAAATGGCGCTTAATGATGTCAGAGATGAGCGACCGCAGCTGCCGTATGCCGTCGTACGGCTGTATGTGTGTGAGTGTGTCAATGGACGTTGCCCCGCTTGGCTGCCAGTTGTCGACCTGGCCATCTACATAACTAACTAAGCGTGCCGTGTTGCACTCTCTATTCGGTGTTAAACTTGTCGTACACGAACTGCACACCACTTCGCAAATAAAAAAAAACAAGATGAAACCGAAATAAAAAACGCATAAGAAAAAAAATAGTGAAATAAAGTTTGCTCAAAAGTTTGTGTATTACTCGCCGACAGCCGACAAAGAAGTCAGTAGCTTTCACAGCGCAGCCCAGACAGGAGTTGGGAGCTGCCGTAGACTAGCAAGTTTATAAAGTCTGAAAATTCATCATCTTTTTAGCAGTTTATGCGGCAGTTATGCTGCCTACGCCGCGTTAGGCTGCAGACAGCTTTGGAGGATGAGGCACGTGTCCGTTGAAGCAGTTTCTCGTTTACCAATTTTAACTGAAGATGCTTATACCCTATTATGAGTTTCGAGAGCGCTGATGAAATCAAATCATTTCTTAAATTGCACTGGCTAAGAGAAGATATGAGCAAGAAGTAAACTTGAATCGATGGATCAATGAACTTTTTTCTATGTTGATATATCATCTCACTTAGCGGATAGCTAAGTTAACTGATCTGCTAGTGTAGTGGAAGGTTACATTAGATAAATTTTGCATGCGATATGTCTTATTGATTAAACTTCTTTCAGATTAATCAAACTGAATTTAATTGTCTCTTTCGTTGTGCAAAAGAATATTTGTGCATTCCAGCAAGATCCGTTGAATCGAAGGCAATGTTTAGCAAGGCAGGCGCGATTGATTTGTTTTTAAGTTTGTTTTTAATAAAAAATTTATTTGATTTTTAATAACTTCAGTAAAAATATTGAAATAGTTAATAGAAATGATATGTCCATCGAGTGGAGTCACTGTCGATGATTTTTATAGCTCTAATGAGTAGGGTATCTCAGACACGACCTACTCTTATTCACGGTTTGCTTTTGGTTATTCTGCCGCCATTTGCTAGTTTGCTCCATTAAAAACTTGTAACAACTTGGCTCGTTATCCTTTTTTAAGCCACACACAAATGCCGAACACAATGGGAGGCCCGGCAGATATGGCGTGTAATTTGATTTGCATGCAATATCATCGTCGTCTATAGTTCTATTGATAGATGAGCGCTGGCTGCAATTAAAAATGTGGATGGAAACTGCACAAACTGGCGGGGACAAATGTTTTTTAGGCATTTATTTTGCTGGTAAAAGTTTGATTGCTTCGAGGGCAAAGCGTCTGAAGTTGACTGTGTGGCGGGCTGGCGAGGGTCGTGGGGAATGACAGTGGAAAACTTTTGCCATTGGCTCCATTCTTTAAACTGCAAACTCTGTGTCCAGGGGCAAGCAAAAGAGGAAAAAAAAAACATTTTACTGCATCATTAAGGATAAGCATCAAACTGGCTTTGAATTTTGTTTGTAGCCATTCTGCGTTTTGAGCGCAATTTCCTTGAGATAAGCAAGGCAGCAGCTACGACAAAGGATCGCAATAAAATAAGGCTTTGTCCCTTAAATGGCAAAGTCACTGCAAGTGCCACGACAATAATGCTTAAATTTGTGGCAATCGAATGGAGCCGCAGATGAGCCAACCTGATAAGTATTTTCGCCTTGAATCCTGCTGGGCAACATGTGAACGTGCTTTAAATGAACTACCCAGCTAATTAGGAAATAATTTACAGCACTAACAAGTTATCCAAGCCTGAAACCTTCAACCATCGCATGTCGATTGGCGGACTCGACAAGTAAAAGTGCAGTAGCCACTAGTTGCCACCTACAGCAGCGAGCTGCGAGCTGCCAGCCTGCCTCACTTGGCTTTACGCGGGTTTGCAATGGGGCAAAGGCGCTGTGTGAAATCCTGGCGAAATCCTTAGAAATGTTTTATTGGCCCAAGCTACGCTCGAATAAGCTAGCTTAGCGGAAGCTATTGGATTTTATGCTCATGACTTTTGCAACGTCGAGTGGCGATCCAACGTCGGAGTCTGAGCTGAAGCTGTAGCTGGAGCTGAAATCCAACTGCTGAGGAGGGCTTGAGTTGCATTCGATGCGGTCTGACTGTCTGTCAGACTTTCCGATTGTCGAATTGTTGGTCAGTCTGTTCATCGCATTGCTTAAGCTCTGCGCATTGCAGCAGCTTTTGCGCATTCTTTTTGCAGCTTTTCGTATTGTTTTACTGCCGGACACGATATACTCATAGCATCGTGCACCTTTGGGCGCTGATTATCTGCACGAATCCGGCCAAAAAAATCGCCATACAGCTGCTCGACTGGGCTTATTGTCTAATGAACGACTGCAAGTGTGAGTCGGTTGCCGTTTCAGCTTTCAGCTTTCAGCTTCATTCATTTACTGAACATACCGTTGCCTGTTGCCTGCTGGTAGTTGGCAGTTGGCTTAACAGGCGATGCGCAGCTTCACATATCGAGTGGGCGGTGGGGTGCCTGTCATTCCAGCTGCCAGCTTTCTGTATTGGCCAAATATTTATGTAATGCTTCCAATCGCATAGCACACTTGCAATCTGGCTCGTTGTCAGAAATTTTTGGTATTTTGTACTCAACAGATTTTGTAGCGCATAAGGCTTCAGCTACGAGTACAACTATGACTTCACCCGCACAGCACAGCAGATGCTATGTACGCATCCTTTATTGCCACATACACACACACACACACACATGCATGGGAAACCCAATGTGTTGCCTGTTAATCCCGCAACAACAACGGCAACTTCCGCCACACCAACTCCCCATTTGTGCCAGGTTAGAAATATTGAAAAATGTTTATTGAAGAACGATATATGAAAGTGCCAACAGGCTGAAGCTGCCGTTTGGCTCTAAAAAAAGGGATTTGGGCTGTGTGTTGAAGGCAAAATAAACTGAGAGAAATCAAATTCCAAATTTAAAAGGGATGGCTGGCACACATGGCTGAAGTAACTGCGCCTCCCACACAAATATCGCAGTAGAAATATTTAAGATTTTCAACAGATGTTCTATTTCTTTTAATGATTTACATAATACGCGTGCGGGAAAGCGAGAGCGATGTGCGCGAACTCGCATTGCTATTGTGACATCCATACGGTTCATCCTTTTAGATTTTTTATTTATTTAAGTACTGAGCGCATTTTAGATATTCGCGCCCCAAGGAAATTTATTTTACTGCCGTTGCCGTTGCCGTTGCTATTGCTGTTGCTGTTGCTATTGCTGTTGCTGTTGCTATTGTTCTTATCTCTGTCTGCAGAGAAGCATCAATTATACGATGAAAGAAAAAACAATCAGCGTTCTGGTTGCAACCCTCGCACATCCCCACAGCACACTCTTGCCAAGTCTCAATAGCTGGCTGAAGAGTCTGCGCTATGCTCTCCTCTTCTTGCTCCTGCTCCTGCTCCTGCTGTTGTTTTTCAAAAACAACATGAAGATACATATACAAAAATGTAGCTTCCGTTTGAAATAATTGATGATATGCTACAGCAGCAGACACAACTTCCACTCAAAAGTATGCAAGCACATTTATACATATACCTATATATACAATATGATATATGTATATATATATATATATATATATATATATATATATATATATATATATATATATATATATGGTATTGATACGTAAGTGTGGTATAAATTGAAGTGTAGCTGGGTAGACTTGGGTCAAGATAAACGTATACATGTTAGGTGAACATTTAAACTCAAACTACGCTTAAATCGAACTACGCTTACTATTTTTTTTTGTAGATACAATGTAATTAATAAGAGAAGCCGACAGGGACGAGTCAAGTGAAGCATAAATGTATTCAGACAAACAGTCAACTTCCAGGGTGTTAATATTTGGTCTTAATGTCCTTCGTAATAAGCCACTAATTCATGATATCCAGCTTGTCAGCTTGTTAAAGTCCACATGACGAATAGAATTTAGCCGTTTGTAGATTTGGCGTTTTATGCATTTTCTCCTAATAATAAAACTTTCTCATACACTTCATCTACATTTTCTAAGCAACCTAAAGAGTTCCTCAATGTTCTATAACTATCTAAAATTATAAAAAAAAGCATGATACTAGAATATGTCTGCTAGTTACTTTTCCTTTTGCCAGCCCGGAAGCAGCGTAAGGAAGGCATATAAATATTTCAAAGCCAATTACCTACAGAGCATTCACTTCCGTTGACAAGTTTACTTGGACTTCCATTTGAAGTTGACTTTAAGATAATTGAATGCTTTGCATGCCAAGACTCGTTTATCTCGAGTCTATCGTGTGAGCGAAAACATAAACTTCATTATATGCTTATATTAAACGTCATCAATAAATGAAATATACACAACCTTCTCGACTGCTGACTGCTGTTTGTGTGCGCGAGGAAGAGAGAGAAGAAACAAAAACAAAAAGAATACCCTAAAATATCTATCATCAAACGATTCCTCAGACAAACAATACGAATTGCGAATGCGAAATCTGTTCGATGCTGCACGTTCCATGCGTGCGTTGGCGTTTGGGCTATTTGTCAAACTGACGATTGCCGGCAATCAGCGCCGAGAACTGACAAATATCTGTGTCTCTCGTACGCCTTGTGGCTGCTGTCAAAATTTGTCATAATTTTGTTATTTAGTCGCTCAGCTCGCAATGTGATTGAACCTTTTTCTTGATTTTGATAAAATGTCTAACGTTTATAAACAGTTCAGTTTATTTTCCATATTAAAGACCATTTAGTCAGACTTTTTGCTGCTGGCAAAAAGTTTTATATTTCATTTGAAATCATTTATAAACTGCGCAAATTTAATCCTAAAATGCTTCAATTTATTTTTTTTATCGAACTACCAACAATAGAGGATGGAAAATAATAATAGTAAAAAACTTGTACCAATTTCGAATTTCGCCATAAAAAATTGAAAATGTCAAAAACAACGTAAATCGTTCTACCAATTGGGAATTCAATGTGTTGTGTTGTTGTTGTATGTCATACAAAACGTAGAAATAAACATTGAGTGTGCTTGTTGTGTATGTTTGCCTATGCCCCTACCGCTGTGTGTCTGTGTGCGCATGTGTGTTGGTTTGGCCGTTGTCGGCATGTAGTTGACATCATTGATTGATTTAGCTGTCAATTGCATAATCACTCAAGCGTTATTGTTCAACTGCTCAGCCGACGCCTGCTGGTCCCGCCCCTGGCCACGACCCGCCCCCTGACTGCAGGCCATGTGATTCTATCTGGTGCTGACTCTGACTTGGCTGGGCTAAAACAGTGCGTGGTTGGGTGCCTGGGACGAACGCACACATATGTACGTGCTCTGTCCACGTGTGTGTGGCAAATAAACCAGCTGCCGAGTGTCGGGCAATTGTCAGCAGGCTGCTGTTGTTGTTGTTGTTGTTGATGTTAATGCTGTTGTTGTTGTTGTTGTAATAGTTGTAGTTGCAAACCGCAACAGTGTCAGCTGTCGGTGAGATTGTTACGCAGGCAGGCGCAGGCACAGGTCCAGACATAGTCAACGGCGTGCGTCTGTGTGTGAGTGCTCCGATATGTGCCTCGCATATTGGTAGCAGCAATTGATGTGGCAACAAATTAACATGCCGCAAATGGAAGTAATGGCCAAGTGTTAATTGTTGTGTGAGTGCCGTCGACCTAACTCACATATTCACACACATTTGACTACTTGTGGCCGTGTCTGCCATTGCAATTTGATGATGACGTTATTGACAATTGATTCAATTAAAATTCAGACATTATCAGGTAAGAGGTGGCCACAGCTTGCCAAAAACTAACTTCATGCTATAAAAAATAATAAATTACCTTCGAGTTGATTGTTATTGTTGCCATTTCTTTATGTCTTCCATTTTGTCTCACATCCCTTACACATATATACACACACACACAAACACCCAAACCAACTTCTGCCCAACGGGCAGCAAAAGAAGGCTCGTAAAAAATGGATATGTCAACGTCCGGCATGTCAACAAGATAACAGTGAAGCGAGTTGACCAAAAGAACCTGCGGCAGTCAACAAAAAAGAAAATAATAAATAAATAAAAAATAAAAAGAATAAATAAGGCCAAACAAAAGTTCAAATCAACCATTTACAACAGTCAAAGCCAAAGTGCGGCTGAGTCATTGAGTTGCCTAACCCACGACGTAGATTTGATACAATATAATAAAGTCTGTATTCAATATTATCATTAAGGAAATCTAGCCTCATTTTAGTTAAAGGCAAATTTAACATAAAATAATTTAAACTGACAACAATTTACTTTATCTTTTAAGAAAGGATTTCTCTGAAGTATAAAATTAAGAAAACAACTTTCTTTCTTACTCTAGTTCATCTTGATCTTAGAGTATTGCACTTTCAAGTGATCTCGCTCAACAATTTGTCTGCAGCTTCATCATTTTGAGTGTTTAGCGTGTCAACGCTAAGTCAAAACTCTAAACGAGCGACACGACGACAACTCAGGGTCATTACGTACATTCTTTAACGTGTGTCTGTTAGCAAACAAAGGCAAACAGCTTGAGCTAAATTGCAGCGTCTTTAAAGCTTCGGGACCTTCGCTTTTATTTATTGGCTCGGAAACATTTAGAAGAGGTTTTCCTCTTTTTTAATAGCTTCGATTGTGACTGGCCAAGCAGGCGTGGGACGCAATGTAGCGCACTGTCGTTTAGTGTTAAATGCTGTTGCACATTCGCGACACTTTTGTGATTTTGTTTAGCTGATTTTTAGCTGCCAGATGCAGGCAAATAAATTTAAGTTTGAGCCGAGCGTTAACAAGCAGTGGGTGTGCTTTCGCAGCTGGGCGCTGTAGCTGGAGCTGGAGCTTGAGCTGGAAATGGAAATGGCAATGCATGTGGGTGCTGCAATTGCAGCCAATGAATGCCTGTTGTTGTTGTTGGTCCGAGCAAGGATGCGGGACATAGCGGGGGAGGGACGGCATGTTGCTGCAATTGCACGTCAGCGACATGTTTGTGCACTTGACAATTCATTTCATTGTTTGTAGATTGCATTTGTCGCCCCAGCTACACCCTCAACACAGCGTTCACACTGAAATTGTAAGCGTCCATGTGTGTGTGTGTGTGTGTGTGTATGTGTGTGTCTGCCTGTCCTGTTGCTGTTGCTGTTGTTGTGGGTTGCTCCAAAATTGCATTCACAGCACGCGACGAGCGCATTTCACTTGCGCCCGACGAGCACAAAACGCTGCAGTTTATTTCTCAGCAGCCTTTTGCTACCTTTTTCATGTTTTTCGCTTTTGTTATTTTTCCTGTTGTTTGCTTCTTTTTTTATTTTTTTTTTGGCATACGAAAATGCAATTTTCTTGGCACTTTTGCCGAAAACTTGGACTTCGTTATTCTCTTGCCCTTGTGTGTGTGTGTTTGAGTGGGTGTAGTCGTGTGCTTGTTGGTTGTTCGAATTGCAGTATGCACGTGGTCAACAGGTTATCCTGTGGCCGCCTGTTAGTCCTGGCTACGCCTTGGCTGTCCGCCTGTGCATTTGGTGTCAGCTTTTAGCTCTCCTTTACCTTTACCTTTGCCAGTTGCCTGTTGCCGGCTGCATTTATTTCCGCTTTTGAACCTTTTTGGCATTTTGTTTTCTTTTCTCGTTGCCTTTTTGTGCATTTTTTGTAGCTGCACTTTGTGGTTTTCTCATTTATTTTGGTGCCGTTGCAACAGCAATAACAACAACAGCAACAGCAACAGCAACAGTAAAACGTTTGTTCAACATATTGCCATTGCCTGCTCCAGGAGACCTTGTTGTTGTTGTTGTTGGTGTTACTGTTCGCGCAGGAAATGACTTCAATTTGCTGTTAACAAGTTTAAAATTTCGAAATTGCTACGGAAATACACAACATGATTTCAACCTGGGCATTGGCGCACATAATTACTCAAGAGGTGTGTCCTGAACTAGAGCTCCTGCACTCCAGCAACACAAATACATACATACATGGAAAAAGCTCGTGTTGTTGCCACATTGTGGCATTGTGAGCCACAAATTCAAAGTCCTTATGATGACTTCATTGCAGCTGCTGCGCTGCGTTGAGTCACCCACAAGGGACAAGCGGGCGACAAGCTTCTGCGTGGGGGAAAAAACACAGATCATCCGCTTTACCAGTTACTTATATAACAAAGGGAAACTGTCTCACTTTCTCCCTCTTTCTGTCTGTCCCCAGAACTACTTGCTCTTCCCTTTCGAGTGCTGTTAAACAGCTGTTGCTAGATGCCAATGAACTGCTGCTGTCACATAGCGCTGCCTTCCACTTGTTTTCAACTGGAAAATAAATTTCGCACCATTTGGCAAAATCTTTTGAGTTTCTGTGACACCGTTCACGTTTGCTCGGCTTATTCATATGCTTTGTCTTCGTCCTGTCCGTTTGTTAGATTTATAAATGTGAGTACGTATACGTGATTTGCCTAAGTCGCACTCCTCCGTATCTGCGAGTGTCTGTCTGTCTGCGATAAATCAACAATTAATCAAACATCATATGGCCGCCGGCAGTTGCCAGCTGCCAACTGCCAACTGAGAGACACTCGAGACAACGACATTTGCCCAAGGTATGCGCAGCTCTAAAACGCCTATATATCATTCTGGAAGATGTTTTGCATTGTGAATGAGGAATTACACTTGAGAGGCGAAAACTCTTTTCATTATATTATTATTTCTATAATGTATTACAAAAATTATTTAAAAATCATTTCCATTTAGTTCTCCTCTTACTTATGCAGTATTTCTAGCAATTTTGACGATTGGGTTTGATATGAATGCAAATAAATTGTCACAGTCTTCTCACTCGAATTTAAACACAAGACAGTTCCAAGTGAAGTAACAGGAAAAAGTATTTTATTTGTACTTCTTTGACCAAGGACAAAGAAGCAAAACAGAACAGAAGAAGGTAAGGTACAAATTTACAGATTCACAGTTTGCGTCAATTACGAAATTGTATTTTGCCCAAATGAGGTATGTGAAAGAAAGTTTTTTATCTAATCAAAGGGCTGCGCTGCACCGTAAAATTAAATTTGTTAATTGCGCAGCAGGCCACAGTGCCTGACTTGTTTTCGTTATAAGGGAAGGGGCTTGGGAATTGGCTTTGGGTTCCAGTTGTGGCACTTTGTAAATTGCCGACGCTTTTATTAAATTTGTTGTGGCTTTTCGCTTTGCTTTTTGTTTTGCCTAATTAATTTAAGCACTCAACACAAAAACACGAGCAAGCAAATTAACACACACGTACACATATGTGTATATATATATATATATATATTACACTTGAGAGTATATATATATATATAGATATATATATATATATATATATATATATATATATGCATATGTGTACGTGTGTGTTAATTTGCTTATATATATATATATATATATATCTTTTTTTTCCTTTTTTTTTTTTATTATTTTAATCATAAAAAGCGCGTGGCTATGTGATAGAGAGACAAAATCACATTATCTTTGCCTGCTTGTAAGTTTGTAAGCGGGCAAGGTCTGTTCTACGTACAAATGTGTAAGTTGATTATTAGCCGACAATGGTGAAAGGGAATGGACGAAGCCTAAGGAGAGGGGCTGCTGGTGCTCCCGTGTCTATAATTACGTTCGTGCCCAGAGCAAAAGAGGGACAACACATGCACAGCTGAATACAGGCATTAGACATGCATAGCTATTTAGCCAAACAAATAACGACACATGCAGTCACGCCCCCACAGCCCCCTCGTGCTGGCACACATCTATAGCTGATTTCATTAGAATGCGTGTGCTTGAGGATTTCGCTGCGGCTTCTCAATTATAATTTCATCCATGTGCGTCTGCCATGTCCTTCGTCGTGTGCTGCACCAACAACAAAGAAATGAAATTAACTCAAAGCTCAAATTAGGTATATGTATGTCTGAGCGTGTACTGCCTGAATAATCTAATGCAATTAATCGGTTCGCCATTGCTTTGACTAAGTACAAACATGTAACTGTCGCTGTAGCTGCCTCAGTTGTTGCTGCTGCCATTGTTGCCTTTGTTGTTAGTGTTATGCGTTTCAATATGCAAATTAATCTCAAATTACAACGCATCACAATGCGTCACTTTTCATGGTTGAAATACCATTGGTAGGCAACTGGGTTTGCCCAACGTTTAAGTAGTTTAGCTCTCTCTCTCTCCTCAGTCCCTTGCCATGCAGCAATTGCAGCAATCAAATATAATTATGACAAAGGCAGCTGACGTAAGCCTTCGAATTGAAATAATTTAAGGTCTATAGAGTTACGTACTCGTATTCATTAATAGTTTGCCCTAATCATAATTTAAAATATCTTCAAGTTAATATGCTTAGATTTTTATTTTCTCAATAAATAGTTTCTCGTTTACCAAATGAAATTAATAGAGAAATATATTTTAAAAAAAGTTGAGTTAAAATTTTAAAGCATTAAGGAAAGGAAACTAATTAAACTAATTACATTAACTATTTTTCTGACATTGAATACACTAGATAAAAATGTTCAATAACTTAAAAATAGGATCATGCCATATTTCTCTACATTCAGCCAAGTTTTGAGCCTGATGAATTCATTCAAACAATTTAAAATTAAAAAGTCATTATGTAAATACTGCTGCCAAAAACATATCAAATTGATATCAATCTGGAAACAGGAGATTTTAAATGTATTTTATTAAATGTATTGGTGACCCTATGTGGGGGCGTTTAGATTGAAGTGTACGGGCCAGGCACGAGCGAGCCAAAATCCAGAGAAATTCAATCAATCAAACAAGAGGCAATGCCAACGCCGTTACGTGCCCGTAATGAAGTCCTGTCCAAATTTGCCTTTTCCTAAATTAGCACAAATGTTCTTTTTATGACTTTGACAGCGGCCAACGGGGAAGGCAATGGCAGTGGCAGCGGCATCGGCAGCGGTCAGAGCAATCGCAATACCAATGGCTAGGGCAATACCAATGGCAATGGCAAGGATGCTTTCGCTCGGACTGTGCCTCTGGCCCTGCCGTTGTCTCTAATTTCTCATTAATTTGCAAGTGAAATCAGTGAACACGTCTGTCGTCCAGGCTTCCCGCCCGTTACGGTGTTTCGCCAGCGTAACGACAACGAGCAAAGCGTAGAGCGTACAAAACGTAACGACAAGCGAAACGAGACAATGGGGCGTATGAGTGCTGTATGCAAAAGGACAGCTGTGAGAAGGGAGCGCGGTCGGCGTAGTCGCTGAATGTAGTCGAATGAATGCTTGCTAGGTGTTTGCGGTGGTTTTTCGAGTATTTCGCAAGCGACCGAATGGCAACCAACGTGAGCGTTGTCAACGCCACTGCAAAGTCAATAGGAAAAGAAAAACGAAGGACACGAAGGGACAACACGAAGAGAGGGAAGCCGGGAAGCAGGTGCTTGCACAGAGGGTCGCGACTGTGGCTGACGCTTGGACTTAATTGAAAGGCGTTTATTTGGCTTTAAAAACGTAAATCAAATTCATTTAAATCTGCCCCCCATTCGTCGCAGTGCTACCTCCGTCGTCATCCTGTTGCCTCACCTTTGTGCTGCAATTACACGGCACTCGGCACTTCGACAGTGCTTGACTGGGGGTCCAGGAGCTAGTGTTGGGGCTGGTGGGAGCTCATTTTATAGCTTGTATTTTAAATAAATGTTCAGCGTCTGCGTCGCGCTCATCTCCGCGTAGTTACCTTGCCGCAGCTGTGCAAATTCCAGCGCTTACGCCACTTTGGGCAAACAAAAGGAAGGCTCTTGACATTGGCCGTCATTCGCTTTTGTTGGATTAGCTTTGATTAGATTTTTTCCCCTATTTGCACCGCTGCCAGGATGCCAGGATGCCAGGACAACAATGAAGGCCACAGAGTGTCACTCAGTGGGCGAAACACATCTGACGTTGGCTCAAGACTCTATTGGTCCATGATTATAGTACTTGCGAGGCGTCCTTTACTGTTCGTCGCTGCTAATTTTTCGGCTTCAGTTCTCGATTCTCGAGTGCTTTAAAATAACATTTCCGTGCGGAAGCGGCACCTGCGGCTCACCAGGTCGCACATAGGCTCGTTGAGCCAGTCATAAAGTGGGGGCCACTCAATCTGTGTGACTCATTGTGTCAAATTATTTTGAGGATTTATGCGTTGGCAGCCATTTTTTATGCCTTGCCTTGGCGCTTACTTTAATGGCAGTCAATTTATTGCCAATAAATTTGTAGCCAAAAAGTTTAGAGCAAGGCCAGCAAAGCAGCAAAAATTTCAAACATTTTTATTTGTCCCAGTGATAAACTTGCAACATATGTGCGCGCCGGGTTGAGAGAGCCCGGGACTCAAGGCCCGCGCCGCTGGTGGGGCCGCTTTTTGGCAGCGGCTCAACATTGCCAAGCTGCTGGCCAAGGGCTGCGCTGTGGCAAAGCCAAAACTGCACTTAAATTCAATTTGTGCCGCGCTGCCTGCGAGTGACAGCCGCAATGCGAGAGGACTGACACGAACTGTAGCTGTAGCAATAGCTATAGCTGTAGCTGTAGCTGTAGCTGTAGCTGATGTTGAAGCATAAAGTGCCATTTTAAATGGCAGCCAAAAATTGTCGTCTTCATTGCAGCATAATTTTCGCTGCTCCCGCCGCTGCTGCTTTGTTGGCGCGATAAAAAAGTTGCTCCAGCCTGAGTTGCCCCTCTGCTGCTGGCGAGCCTTTATTCGGGTTTTTCTGTTGATTTAATTTTAAATGGTGACGGCGGCCATCGTCAGGCTCTCTTCACTGCGCACCGAAGCAATTTTATTTATATATTCTAGCCGCTGCAGGAGGGCTGCCGAGAGGGCGATGCCTTGCAAATTGTTTGGCTTGCCAACTGAGAGCCGTTTAGTTGGCCCCCGGCGCAGGACAATGCCAGTGTCCCATCTCCATTCAGATCAGGACTGTGGCAGACAGCCAGTCAGTCAGTCAGTCAGTCAGGCTGTTCGGTCGGTCGGTCGGTCGGTCAAGCAGTCACTCAGTTAGTTGCTCGTTGGGTGCAGAAGTTGGCACAGTGCTTGTCAAAAGGCAGCCAACCATGTTTGGCACTCGTGTTTTGCCTTTTTGTCAATTTTAATGAATTAATGCGTATTTTATGTGAAAAGTTGTTGCCATAAAGTTGCTGCCGCCCAAAAGTAAAGTAAATTAAATAAATTTATGTTGCACACCGAGGCCTCGAATCTAAGCGGATTTGTTGTCTATTATCTAAACATTAGAGGGCTCGGCCTTGTTATTGATACAAAATCTGTACAAATTGAAAATAGGGATGGAAATTGTTTGCAATTTAATGATTTGCCTGCCTGCCTGGCTGAATGGCTGGCTGCTTGGGCGTAAAGTTTTCAACGAGCGGCCATTAAAATTATATTAAAAAGTTTACACGGCAGCCGTTTGGCCTATTTCAATTTAAATGCTGACAGTTTTGGGCCTCGAAGTGGGCCTGGCAATACTTTTAATTTGCGTTTAATGAAGTGGCATTTTAAAGCCAGAAGTTTGGCTGCTACCAACCGTATATATTGTTATAAATATATATGTTAGCTCAAGCTGCGGCTTGCTCTCGATATGCAGCTTCTTCGCATAGGACAACTTTTGACACTTGCCAACAAATATAAATCGTTGCAGGCAGCGTGAAAAAGTGTCAGGCTTTTGCGGTTGCTGCAGTTGCTGTTGATGCTGCTTCTGCTGCTGCTACAAAAGTCCCAAGACTCATTTTTCACACCCAGCAAAGATTTGGGTGGTAGCAGCAGCCAAGTGCCTGCTTGGCTGACTGACTGACTGACTGACTGATTGTGAGGGCTCTGGGGCAAAAGTTTTTCGCATTAACTTCCGCTGCACGCCGCGTCGCGTTTGAATGCGATTTTGATTTGTCATTCGTTGCGTCGTGACAAAAGCCGACGCCTACTTAGTGCGACGCGCACAACTTTTTTTGCCATTTCCATTTCCGCTGCAGCATTCAGAAATGAAAGCAGCTCCATCAGACGCCAGGCGCCCACTTGTCGCCGATCATTGGTTTCCGTTTCCAGCCAACCCAGTTGCAAGTCGAACTCCGCAACTCTTCGCGACGACGTGCACAAGCGCATTTTGAAGTTTATGAAACAGCAGCCACCGAACCGGTGGCAGCGGCTACAAATCCAACTTTCTGAATAGATTAAGTTAAAAGTTTTGCTCATTTTCAGCATCGCCTCAATTGAGAGCTGTTGCCTAAGCGCCTACGTATTGCATCACCTATGTAAGTCCGTTTGCCCAAAAAAAGAAAAGAAGAAATCAACGTAATGATGTCAACGGCACAGACCGGGGGACACGATGTACAGAGCCAAAATCAAAACTTTCTCAAGTATCATTAAAACTAACCGAAAAATGGAGGAGCGCGAGTGAGCGAGTTTTCTTTCCATTCGCCGGTGCCTTCAGTCGGCTATTATCTTGTTGATTTGCTTTCTTTGGCGCGGTGGCGCGTACTTGCCCCACCTTGGTGCAGCAGCAAAAGGTCAGGTTTTCATTGTGAGTGAATCTGTTCATGCTGCTGTCGCACTTAAAATATGTTTTGCAAAGTTTTTTCAGAAGCCAGCCA
The DNA here is from genome assembly GCA_035045365.1 of Drosophila leonis. Taxonomy (NCBI): domain Eukaryota; kingdom Metazoa; phylum Arthropoda; class Insecta; order Diptera; family Drosophilidae; genus Drosophila; species Drosophila leonis. The sequence goes on from JAWNPC010000896.1 coordinate 3,342,693, forward strand.
AGTTAAGCCTTTTGTTATCAACAATAAACAGGCTAGCAACAACTGCGATGACTGCCAATTAAGATGCGCACAAAAGTTTGCTACAGAAAATTGTATTCAATTATTTCGCAAAGAAATGAGAGCATGCTGATAGAATCAAATGAAATCCGACTAATAATGCCGCTCACAGTATATACAACGTATGTGCGTGTGCTTCGCTTATTTATGATAGGCACATTTATGAGAGACCCACACCTTCTCCATGCAATAAATATATTGCATGTAATTAATTAATCAGCCGAATATACCGGAGTGTGCCTGGTCGTTAAGTGCGCCTGCTTAATTGCATCAATCTTAATCGCATAGCTTGGCAAGCAGCTGTAATTCGAGCAAGGATCGCCTCGGGCTTATAGATAATAGAAATTCGATATGAATCCCCAGCCCCGATGAACGCCGTTTGAATGGTTGCTGTCGACTGATTCCATCTAATTGTTGGGCTGCTCTTTGTTTCATGCGGCTATTGGTCCACTCGAGTTTCATTCAATAGCCAAATTATTTATTAGCCATATAAGAGCGACTCCAGTTGTGCGATGCGAAGCATCCTCTAATCAAGCCTGCGTGGCTATGGGCAAGACTTGTCTCATGTGCTTGATGGCCATTATCTGCCATATCCAACAGACACTCTTTTATTATTTTATTTGGAGAAACTTTTAGTCAGAACTATCTGAGCCGTATTTAAGAAGTAGGCAATGAACTTATTATAACCAACTAGTTATTGGCATGATTAAATGCGCTTCAATGTGTAGTTGCAACAGCTACGCTACGGAGTTATGCTTAAGCCTTATTGAACAAGTGCTTAAACTCTAAGATTAGGAAATTGGACTTCAACCAACTTCCCAAGGCATCTTCTAATGAGTTTCATGGCAACGCAAGCCCGCAAAAACTTTAAGACATTATAAATTTCCATAAGAACTTGTGCTGTCATTATTTAAAACCACGCCAACACACCGAGACTCATACATGTATGCCACAACACATATCTAAATTTATCAAAGCTGTTGTTGTAGTTGTTGACTGTGGTAAAAAGCGTATGCAAAGAAACTTTTAGTTAATTAAAAAAAATAGAAGCAGAAGCAGAAGTAGCAGCAGCAACAGCAGCAGGGCAAAATTGTTGTATAAATTTTGCTCCTTATGCGCGACTAAATGAAAAATCTACCCATGAGTGTTGTTAACCTGATGAAAAGTAGGTAAGACCTTAAGCGAAACAGGCAACGGCAACTGAGACTGATGCAGAGAGTGAGACTTTCACTACGACTACGACTGCGACGGCGACGCTGGCAACGGCAGCACATTTGCGATTATTTCCCACGCGGGCACTCAAAACATAAAGAGCAATAAATTAAAAGCTAAGGCCACAGACTACGGCTAAGTACGACAACTACAGTGACAACGACGACGACAATAACGAGGAAGAGAATGTAGATTGCCAGGACATCAGCGACATCGGCGACATCAAGGATTCTGATGAAGCAGCTCGCGAGCGTCCTTCAAGACGCTAAAAATCAAATAAAGGAGCACCGAACATTTTCCCCCAGGCAGCCACTTTAGGTGCAAATGAAAAATGTAATTATTTCGTAGATTTGCGTTCACAAAAATAAACACGCGGAAAATGTTACTATTTGACGGCCTCGGGGTCCACTTGAGCAGTGGGGCGGATGCCGGCTACCACTGCTGCTGCTGCTGCTCACAGCCTAATGAGCAAGAGGCAAACGGGAAAAACTTAAAAAGGCAAAAAGGCCCATAAAATGTTAAATAAATAAATAGTGGCTGACAGAGCATTGGCCCAAATGCGAGCAACTTTTGTAGCTGGCGTTTGCAAAATCTCAAAGAAATTAGCGCATACAACTTGCGGGCTTGGCTCAGGTGCACAGGGGGGCGTGGCAGCGCTCAACGTGGCATGGCCCGGCCCTGCCATCCCCGGCTGCTGCTCATTAATTAAGAAAGTGGCAAATGAAAAGCCAGCAAAACACGCTTCAAATTAAGGGGCTTCCTAGTGCGACGACGACGACGACGACGACGACGACGATGACGACGACGGCGACGACAGCGCGAACGACTCGTTTGCCGTTGACCTGTGGGTGGTGGGTGGTGGGCGGTGACCGGTGTATGTCGGACGGAGCTGTAGGAGTGGCAGTGGTCCGTTCGTACTGCGAATAAATCAGGTTTTATTTGCTTTCACTTGTTCTGCTCTGATATTATGCTTCCCCCATTTTCATTGGGCTTGAAGGGCGCTTTGTTTGCTGCCGCGTCGCCGCTTGCGGTTTTCCAGCATTGGGGCTGCTGCATTTTGTTGTTGTTGTTATTGTTGTTGTTGGCTCAAACAAAAAAGTCGAAAATTAAATTATTAATTTATTGCCCGTTGCTCGAAGCCCCGGCACAGCTCCACTTTCTATGGTACGGTCTTCTTTTCAGCAAAAAAAAAAAACAAAAAAGGCAAACAGAGAGAGAACCAAAATAACCTGCCCGTTACTCTGGCGCCACATTCAGTGGCTTTCCTCAGCTCAGCTCAGGCCCCCCCACGGCTTGCTAATTATTCATAAATAAAGCGTGCATAGGCCGCTGCTAGTGCCGGTGCTGGGGAATAGCAGCTCCGACTGGTCACAGAATTCGACGTTTGTTTATTTATTTAATAATTTGCACAAGTGCCGCAAAATGTTCTTTGATTGAAGTTAATGCGCCAGCCAAAAAGTAATTCGCTGTCGCTGCTACAAACCCAAGCGGCCAAACTGGGCTGGCTGTTGGCCTACTTAGGTCCAGCGATCGCAGTCGCAATGAAAAAGCAATTAACAGCTTTAAATGCTCATAGATATATAAAATTAATTTTCATGTTTACCAAATAATCAGAGCATACAAACAGCCCATTTGCCCAGCTTCTATTTGCTTTGTGTCCCTTTCGTTTGTAATTTTTTCTGAAATGTTTTGAAATTCTTGTTATCAATGTTTTTCCGAATGCTTTTGTTCTTCCAATGATTAATTATTTTGAGCCCATGAAAAGGCAGTAAATATCAGTTATATATACAATTCTTGAAACAAACAACTGAAAACAAACTAATCTCAACAAATTTGATATTAATTTAAGTGTATATATTTAATTAAATATTTATAGAAATATTACAAGCACTAATTATTTGTTAAAAAATATTAGATATAATTATGAATTATTTATTAAATAAATCGTTTGTTCAACTTACGATATTTCTCCAAATGGTGTGAATGCATCTTTCAACTGCTGCGTTTCTATCTCAGCACTCAAATCGCCCACAAAGATGTGAAACTGTTCTGCAATGACAAAAGAGACAAAACACAAAGGCAATTACAAGAAGAAACGCTCACAAGTTCAACTAAAACTAATTAAACGCCTGGCAACCAAAACTCATCAGCTTAAGCCTAAGGGCAAAACACTTGACGTACACTTGAGACCCACATGAGAACCGTTAGCAACTCTTGCCGCTTGCTGCTTGCCGCTTGCCACTTGCCGTTTGCCGGCTACTGAAATAGCAACGTGCAATTGTGGAGCTATTTGGATCTACACTCGTGGCTGAATTTCGGCTTGACATTATCAAATGCCGCTTGTCGGGCAGCCTGTCCGCTTTCTCACATCCGGCTTAGTTACGTTGTCGACTTGTTTGGCAAGCGGCGTTTCTAGTCGACACTTCAGGGCATCTGCCGCTTCGGCTACTTTAGACAAGCCAGCTGGTAGCCGCAGATACTGGGATATATAGTCGTACGTCCAACAGGAGCTGTCGCCTCGGCTGCAACGTGCCAACAGGCAACAGCCAGCAGCAGGTGGTGGCCACGAGTGTCACCCAAGTGTTGTGGCGTGTCATGTGTGTATCTCTATGCAGACGCCAGGCGCTCACAATTTTCTCTACTATCTCAGTTGGCTAACTTGTCTCTGTTGTTGTTGCTGTTACTGCTGCTGCTGGTGCTGCTGGTGCTTCCGGTTTTTCGGCCCGTGTCCGTGTCCGTGTCCGTGCCAAAATGACATAGTTTCGTATTACAAGGAAATTGCACTTGAATATGCCAGTCAGCGGCAAAAGCAAATGTATGAATGGCACAATGGGCGTGGCACTCATTTGCTGCCACTGTGCGCTCTGCGAACATGAGCAGTGGAAACAGCGTTGACAAATATGCCAAAAAACGTACTTCCCACCATGAGCCGTGAGTTTACCAGCTCCGGCGCGTCGGCAATGATTCCCTTTACCCATTGCCCTTGTCCTTCCTCTTGCCAATCCGCTTGGCCATTTGGTTTATCGTGTCTGCAGCTGGCTTTGGCCACGTTTAAGCTGCGCGTCGTCCCGTAGCTTGGCACGCGCTCCTCCATTTGTCCGGCTAAACGGCAGGAAGTTGTGCTAAGCGTCATTTCCGTTGTTTTGAGTGATTGCAATTGAGATACGGTTTTTGTGGTTTCTTTTTTTCGGGTTTGGGTTGAAGCTCTGGCACTTCGCATAAGTGGTTCGAGTTGCACTAAACTGATGTCTGATGTCATGTCCTAGAGTCTGCCGTGCTTAACGCTTAATATATTTTTAAGAGTTGACAAACGTAGCTGCCGCTTAACTGTGGATTGTCCTTATACAGTTAAAAGAATGTATTTAAATTTTAAAATGTATTCCCTTCTGTAAGTCCCAACATCAATCGTTGTTCAATTCATCTTCTCGAATCACAGTATCAAACATTCTCTGTGCAACTAAATCTGTTTCAACCTACAATTTATTGCCCCGAGACTAGCAAAGTGCAGCTGGAAAACTCGTTACACAGCCCCACAACAGCAGGGTTGACCGTAAACAACAGGCCATAAACTTCAAAACGTATTCACACAACAACCTTTTTTCCTTCCGAATTTGGTCAATTGGTCAGCCGAAAACAATTAAATCAGCGCATTTCATTTAACAACAAACACAAAAGAGAAAGGATTTACACATCAGTTCTGGTATGTTGGCCAATAAAGTTCCAGTAGATAAAATGGAGGTTACTGACCTATGCTCTCGTCTATAATGATGTCGAGATATCTGCTAGGACTTTGTAGGAACAACAATTAATCGCCTGCAATCTGGCCAAACCATTGCGAACAATTAAGGAGCTGGCGCCACATAAAAAAGTCAAGACAAACTTCAAAACGGGACATAAAGCTAGACAAAGCCGGGCGAAATGAATTCGCAGCCAAACGAAAATGAGCTAACATCAAGAAGAAATAATGGTGGCAGTGAGAGGTGGAGGGAGAGAGGGAAATGTAATTCAACATAAAAAATATCGTAAATCTTAAATTAGAAATTTCGCACATTAAAAACTTGGAAATTGCATTTAGCTGCTGCTGGTTGTTTGCGCGGTGTTTGCACGGCCCATTCATGGAGTCGTCGGCAAACAAACGGCAAACGGCAAACGGCAAACGAACCAAAATCCCACAGCAAATATGCCCAAAAGCCAAGACGGCGTTAGGGGCGTGGCCACTGCGGGTCGGCATAAAGTCCATTGGCGCACATTTTTAATGAGTTGGACATAAAAAAGTTTGAGCTTTTTGAAAAGCTGGTCTTGAAATAAAGCCAATGAAATACTGACACACACACACACACATACATATATATATATATATATAGAAAGTAAGACACGAGAGCATTGTCTCAGCTTCCAGTTCTATCAATCGCGTTGCTGTTGTCCTCGTCGGTTGTTTTATTGCATAATCGTGAGTCAATCAGCGACCTGGGACCGACGCAGTGGTGGAAAGGACACAGAAAGGAAGTGGGAAGAAAGCGACCTTCATCAATGCAAGTCAGCTAATAAATACGTGCAACAGTCGGTCCTCTGGGATCACTGCGCAAAGCAAAACCAATGGCTTTTCACATTCCTATTAAATTATATTTGACTGCAGCGCTTACTGCACTTGCCCTTTAATTTGGCCTCTCACATTTTGTCATTTATAATTGAATTACGAGCCCATCAAATGGCGCATACGCCCCGTGTGCAGTGACCCTATTTGTGAATACCCATCGAATTGTGATTGTAATTCGCTCCAATTTAGCTGCCATTATCGCACTTTAGTCGTTGCGCATCAATTAGAAATTCGTTTTCGCTATGCCCCGAGTGCACGCCAACGCAATCGTAATCAAATTACAATATAAATCTGGCCTTTCCATGTGTGACGTCATGATTTGCCTGATAAGGTAACCGATCTAGATGCTTTGCCTCTCGGAGTGCTACTCCTATTATTATATAGATAATGCTTTGAGATAATACCATATAAGTTAAGCTGCAACAGTATACGTTCCAAACATTCAAAGAGTCTATCGAATGAGTGTGGGACTACAGGCTGCGCTTGAAGTATGCCCACATTTGCAGCAAGTGTTTACCTTCATTTGCGTGCAGTCAGTATAAAGTGAACTCAAGTGAAGCTTGTGGTAATGGAATGTTGTGGTAGCTACCATAGCTTTCTCGATCCACCCCGTGGCTTGTGCTGTACTGTGATGCGGCATACATTTTGGCATATGTCCAATGCGCGAACTGAAACCGGACTGACTACAAATGTGGTTGAAATGTACGCGAAAAGCGGCAAACCGCAAAAGTAGCTGAACAAACACAAATGTGCCACGCCAAATCGTTGGTAACTAACATAAAAAAAGCCCAAGCACATATGCACACATCCACTCGCTACAGTATAGCAAGGGTGGCAAAAGGTGATGGATATATGCATGTGTGTTTGTGTTTGTGTGTGTGTGTGTGTGTGTGTGCAGGGTTGTCCAACTCATGCCATGTTTTTCGTTTAATATCTGTTGTGTATTGGTATGAGCGGAGCAACAAATGCAAACACAAATACAAATATAAACACAGATGCTAACTAACCACAGCGATTGGCCGTGTGTGTTGTTGTTGTGTGTGTGTCTACACACATATATCTGTGTGTGCCACTCACAGTGTCCGTGCAGCACAACACAAACACACGCAAAGCGGGATTACAACGTCGGCGAATTTTGATGTATTTTCAACGGAAATAATGTTACACTGGCACTTGTACCTCTTTAGAGCAACACCCGCAAGACTCACTGCGCTGCCAACAACAATAAATGCGGCGGCTATCAGCGTCCATTGTTGGTTCGAGTGCCTCATGCATGGCTCAAACTACATTCACTGCATCATCCAAAACAACAATAGCACTGATAAAAAGGATAAAAGCGTAAGTGGGCAGAAGTCCTGACTCGAATTGCTGTACATTTTTCATATGAACACTCGACTGTAAAATGCATTGCCTCTTGAATTAAATCAACAACAACTCAAACCGAATATACAGCTCATGCCAACACACAACATCAACAACAACAATAACAACAACCGTAATATGCGGAAGTGCTCCGAAAATATATTCAACATTACGGATCTACGCAGCCACAGCCACTGCTTGGACTACTGCTATCGATGTGGCCTTAAGATATGATTTACAATTCAGTTTTTAGCATGCAGCACAAACTGTTTAACATGCAACAGGCTTACTATTGTGGTTAAATACTACGGAACATTGAATAGAAGACATAAGGATACGAAATTAGACTTGTTCATCTCTTATCATTTTCATGTTCAGTTTTTCTTTTCGTTTTTCAGTAGAACAAGATATTAAAGTTGGAACTACACAGCTGAAAGCCTCATAGCTCTTCAACAACTAAGCTGATTATGATATTTATTCATTACTTATTTACATTGATTCTATGACTGAGTGCTGAGAAGCTCTCTCGAAAACAGCATAAATGAACGTAAATATAAGAGAAATGAAGTTAAGCTAAAGCTTCTTTGGTTACTTAAAACCAACAATCTAAAACTTCAATTTATATTTAATTTTCGGATGTTGGCTGAACATGTTTGCTTAAGATTCAAATGATTGTAACTTTTCAACCGACTTGCAGTCTTTAATACTCAGTATAAATAGACAAAAGGATATAACCTTGTCTTTTTGTCTCTCTACATAAAACTGTGATGTTGAAAAAGTTTTCACAGAAACAATTGATGTGAATACAAAACCATTAGAACAATTATTTCTGAAAATTAAAATGTAGTACAATACATTTCAGATTCCCTAATCCAATATTTTATCTTCTCATTTTTTTTCTATATCAATAATCGTAAGAAATAGACCATATTTTAGGTGTGCAGAATTTCAAGGAAAACTCAACTTTAACAATTTTAAGTATAATTTTAAAGATTTCTTTTCAATCGGCTTTCTGTTTATAAAGCATATATTTTTTGATTAATTTGGAAATTGTCTCTTTTATTTCATATTTCATAACTATATTTTGTTTATTAAATTTATTCTTTGTTAGTCTTTTGCATTAATTATGTGTCTCAAACTCATTGTTATTTTTTGTATTTATGTGGCATTTAGCTGGTTTCAGGGGTTATGTCCAACTAAAGGTGAGTTTTACATGAATCGATTCGGTAAATGTGATAGGTATACCCTCTCGAACCTTTTTGTCTTCTTCTGAGACTGAGTCGTCTGGCAAGTATGTTGTGCTGGGACTACATTTTGCAGTGATATGTTGTTGACTGTTTATTTGTTATGTCTCCGATCAACGAAGTTTTTTGCATATCAAAAATTTCTTTGAAGTTAAACATTAACATATAACATTAAATATACTAAATTATAAGCTCTGTTTTACATATTAAGCTACAAACTATTATTTTAGCTTCATAAAACCATTTACGTGTGCTATAAATACATATAATATAACATTAAAAGCATTGCAGTTGTTAGAGAAGTAAAAAGTAAAAGCATAGCGAGTTGCTGCAACTAAAAGTTGGATGCTCACTAAGCTCGCAACCTCAAAGCGCATTATATGCTGTAATATATATGACTTTCTCTTTCACACATACGCAAACCAAAGGGGCGTTGAAAAAAATCTAATAAGCTTTTGTGCAATTGCGAGCAGTTGCGGTGTTTTCTCGCCAGCCAGCTGAAAGCTAATTCCAACACGCGGCACAAAAGGTGGCACAAATAGACGAGATATACCTATTGTGTGTGTGTGTGTGAAGGGCATATGCAAACGTCGAATGGTGCACAGCACAATGCAATAACAACAACAACAACAACAACAAGAACAAGAACAATAACAGTAACAGCAACAATAAAATCAAAAGGATTTCAGCAGCCGCAAATGCACACGGCGTATAACATTTAGCCCGCGGTATGAATGGCTGGCGGGCGATACAAGGACATGGCTGCCTTCTAGGTGTGGCTCCTGATGTGGGCTGTGGGTTGTGGGCTGTGGTGTGCGCGGTGCATTAACATACGGGCCAATAAGTATGCAATGCGCTGTGACATTTTTAACGCCGTCAACAAAGGCAGCAGCGACAACAATGTCGACCAGCTAACGAAAGCACCGGCTGCCGCCCCTTATAACAGCATTTGGACTGATGCTGACGCCGTCTGTTGCGCAGGAAATCACGATTACAACGAGTCAAAGCAACCTCACACACACATGAGCAGTAGAAAGAGCTGCGAGCTGCAGCGACGTTAACAGAGCGTCATGTGTCTTTGCGCGTAAACGTGTCGTTATTTGCATGGTGACAAAATTAGATTTAAATATGGCACACCCGCCGGCCTTCCGTCAGGCTGCAAGCTTGCTGCTGGCGAAATGTCAGCGCATGTCCTGCTGATCAAAATGAGCTAACGTCCTGTACGCTTTGCGTTGCCATTAGCTCACACATATATCAACTTGCTGCTGCAACTGCTTTCAGTTTTTTCACCGCATTTAAGTTACTTTTAATTGGCGTTAAGAGGATGTTCTGCATGCAACCTCGATATGGGACAGAGTGTGTGTAAATGCAGATGTTAGACGAGAGCATAGAAAATGTTTTTTTACACTCGCTGAATACGAAGTGTTTATTGAAATCGAAAACAGCACTAAATGTAATTGGAAAAACTCGTTCAATCCTTGCGTGGATTTAGGTGGATTTCATGTAGTTCTTCTCTCTCTCTCTCTCTCTCTCTCTCTCTCTGCATTTCATATTTACATTTATGTGAAAAGTTTTTCAATGTAACAATACACATCTCAAAATCAACGAGCACTATATAATGGAATGCATCTTGAAAAAGTCATTCAATATTGATTTTAAATTGAGAACACCAGAGCACGAAATATGAGCTAAAAGGATTTCCAAGGGGAGTCAACAAATTGTAGCAGAAATCTTATTTTCATTTCACACATTTTACACAAATGTAATTAAAATGGATAGCTTAATTAAATATCAGAATATACAAACCAGGATGAGGTCACATTGGCAGATACTTAAATAATTTGTGCTCCTTTTTTTCTGATTTCAACCATTGTACTCGGCAGCAGCGCTTCGGCTGTCTTCATCATTATGAAACGTAAAACGAAAGCGATTTACAGTAATGCCAACACTTTGCCACCCAAGCATTTGCGTGCCCCAAACCCATGCGCCATGCCACCCACCCCCCACACCGCTATCCACTCCACGACATTGTTGTTAAATGAAGAAAGTATTTTTCAAATGCGAATTTCCGTTATGCGCATCGCGTTGAGCATGAAGACATTTTTGACTATTGTCTGCCGCACAGCAATACGAAGAGCAGAAAGCTCGAAAAACAGCAACAAAGTCTGTGCGAAACTATTGCCAATGACAACGACAACGACAACGACAACGACAGCGACAAGGACAACAACGACGACAGCGATGAGGAAGACGTTGATGATGGCAAGCGCTTCCGCTTTTGTTGTTGTTGTTGTTGTTGTTGCTGTTATTGTTGTTGTTAGCGTCCTCGTTGTCGGTGCTCTGTGTGCACGACACACAAAACATTGAATGACATTATCCTTTATTGCTTATCCCATGCTTTGCGCTCTTTACGCTCCATGCTCCATGCTCCATGCTCCATGTTCGGTACTTGCTGCTTGGTGCTTGGGTTTCGCCGACAGCTGCGCTCTGCACATTGGCACGCAAATGGCAGAAGCAGGACATGAACTCAGTCCGTTTGGTCTAGGCGAAAGTCAAAAGGGCAACGTGGCGTATGCGTTATATTAACTATGACACTGTCGAGCTCGAGAATCGAATGCAGTGTCCCAGCGGCGCAGTGAAGGATGGCCGGGAGTAACGCGGCCAGCCGCATTGTGTCCGCCAGGACAAACTTTTTCATTTCCCCGCGGAAAAATTTTCAAAAATTTCATTCCACAATGTCCAAAGAAAAACTTTGCGCCAAAGACATAGAAACTAGTTAGAACTGATTGCGGAGGGGACGAGGTCAACAAAGCTGAAAGTCGTGTCGTTCGTTTGGCTAGTTGGCTGTTCTCTTTCTCTCTCTCTCTCTCTCTCTCTCTCTCTCTCTCTTTCTTTCACACACTTTTCTACACTCTTCCACACTCGACACTCACCCACACACACAGACACCCATTCAGATACTGAATAAGACAGAGGCAAACGCATTTCAGCGAAATAAAGTATTCAAATAAAATATGCTAAAATCTTTGAAGTACTTCAAATAGCAAAAACTGAAAAAGAAACAAACTGAAACGAAAAGCGAAAATAAAATAAAAATTGAAAATGGAAATGGCACACAGTCGAAAAGTTTTGCGTTCGGTTAAGTTCGACTTGGAGTAAAATGGCAAACGCGCATAAAAACCATAGACAGGCATAAAGAAATGGCTAGAACGGCTGAGGAAAGCAAAAAATAGAGTCGACAAAATGAAAAGAAAAGCAAAAGCGAACCAAAAAGTAAATATCGTTTATGTTGTCATAACGCGCTATGCCCAGCAGCCACAGCTGCTCCGCCATCTCGCTCCGACCATTCTGCGCCTTATCATTTGAATTCCTCGACGTGTTTGTCGAGCTGATGCTGCTGCTGCTGCTGCTCCTGCTGCGGCTGAGGCGATAAAGATGCGATAAAGTGAGAACAAGTTTGCGAGATGACTGAGACAAAGTTTTGACCGAATTTCGCAGTTTACGAGTCAGTCCCGCCCGATTCTTGACGGACGTTTGCTCGGCAAGTGAAATTGCCAATTTGTGTAAATTATTAGTTCAAGTGGTTCAGCAACGAGAACTAAAACGGATATCGCATTGTCAGTGTGCGGCTGAGGGTGCGGGCGGTTCAAGCGGATTGTTAAATTCGCTTTGAGGTCGCTTTATAACTTTTTTAGCCCGTTTTGTGTGGGAAATGTCCAATTTAATATAAATAATTTAATTTGATTATTCGCATCGTGACGCATCTGATTGCATGCATATGTGAATGGTGGGCTTTTCCGTGTTAGTGGGCGCTTGCCACGCCCACTTTTAGCATACTTAATTAAGCAGAAATATTGCTACAAAGTTTCCAATGCGCAAAAGTTGAGAAGCAGCCAACAAAAATAACATACAGCAATTGTATTAAAAATTCATATTTGCCTAAATTTGTTTTCACAAGCTGTTCAAAAAGGGTGTGGGTGTGAAAAGAGGAAGAGAGACAGGAGACAGGCAGCGAGCGAGACAGAAAGGCTGGTAGAGCTGGGTCCCACATATGTAAAATGCACAGCTGTTAGGTTTAATTTAACTGCAAATAATATATAAGCTATTCCATCTACGTTACGTTGTGCCTGATGTGGGTGTGCGAGTGTGTGTGCGTGTGTGTGTAAGAGTTTTGTGTATATTTGTCTTGTGTGCTATTGTTAGCTTTTCGCTGCTCTGCCTGATGCTGGGAAACTCAAACACGCAACACTCATGTGTTGCCCCACAAAATTGTTAACCAAATTTTTGGCTTGCTCGCCAGGCGACAAAATTTATGCATGTTAAATTATAAATATATATGAACATTTAACATGTGACAGTAGCAGCATCAGCACAGCTCGCATGCACAAAAAAGTATTTTCACACACATACACAAATACACTCGCGCTCCTGGATCACGATTTGTGCGCATTTCACGGAGTGCAGCCAACTTTTAGGCGCAAATTGCACGCTGATTATGACATATATAGTTTGCGACTGTCCGCGTGTGTGTGTGTGGGTGGTAGTATTAATTCTGCTGCAAGGGTGAAGTGCAAATGATGACTACATTTGCATTATGCCGCAAGCTGCTCAGCCAATATTACAAGCCTTTTTCCCTGACAGCCGCTGCTATTTTAATTATTATTGTTATCACAGAGTCGGTTGCTTACAGCAGGCTCTACTATTGCATTTGTTTTCAAAGTGAAAACGTGAAATTTTCTGCCCAGCCTCCTCATCAGACTTTGTAAATCTATTATTTACTGTGCGTAAAAAACCTGATAAATAAACTCTCCTAAAATAAAACAGGAAAAGTTATTGATAACAGCTAAGAACATGGGGCAGCAGGAGAAAGGCTTAATGGCACACTTAAGCTCAGCACTCTTACCTAGCTCAATTTTTTAATAAATGGAAAACGGTTTTTTTAGTTGGTTCCTCGAATTTTTGTGGTACTTTCAAAAGCAATTGCTTGATTGGTCCACAGGGATAACAAAGACAAACAATGGCAGCAATGACAGCAGGCATCTCTTTTGTGCACTGGTGTTATATTAAACTTATTTGCCATAGTCCACACATAAGGTTTTAGCTTTGCAGCTGCATATTGCAGTTGATGGTATGTGTTTGACTATAAAATTCCAACTTTTTGCTGCGTCACAAAGGGAACCAAACAAAAAGAAAACCTCATTCACGCAGCGCACTTTGTGTGTACTGGCATTTTGTGCATCAGGTTTTATAAATCTATTATTTACTGCGCGCAAAAAACCTGAAAAATAAACTCTCCTAAAATAAAACAGGAAAAGTTATTGATAACAGCTAAGAACATGGGGCAGCAGGAGAAAGGCTTAATGGCAAAGCTTTAGCGTAAGATATAGCATATTCATAAAACTTATCACTGATAATAACGATGTTCTTCACCTATTACAGGCTATCTTGTTATTCTACAAATGTATTTGATACATAGAACGAGATGATTCTGATACCATACGAGACAAGATTAATTATCCTTGATGTCTTTCACATGTTCTTTCGTGTTGCGCCCGAGAGGCATAAAAGCTTGTGACATGAAACTACGCGTTGTTATTTCTGAAGTACACACATTGCTTTACTGTTTCTATTTAAAGTGAATACCGATAATGAAAACGTTCATTTCATTTTTTAAAAACCACTGCACATTGCTTCTTAATATTTAAGGACAAATCATATTTTCAATTGAAGAAAACTGGAAAAATCAATGAATATCGAATAACCAGTTATTCAACAATGTGTATCGTATAATGTGGAGGTAACTGGAGGAAAGAAAAAATAATCGACTTTTGCCGCTGCGAAGATTTCTGTATTCATGAAAGGACCTCAAAACTTCAGCGCACCTGCAGGGTATCTCTCAGCTGGGCACACTTAAGCTCAGCACTCTTACCTAGCTCAATTTTTTAATAAATGGAAAATTCTTTTTTAGTTGGTCCCTCGAATTTTGGTGGTACTTTCAAATGCAATTGCTTGATTGCTGCATAGAACTAACAAAGACAAACAATAGCAGCAATGACAGCAGGGAGCTCTTTTGTGCTCCTGGTGTTATATTAAGCTTATTGGTCATAGTTCACACATCAGGTTTTTAGCTTTGCAGCTGCATATTGCAGTTGATGGTATGTGTTTGACTATGAAAAACCTACTTTTTGCTGCGCCACAAAGGGAACCAAACAAAAAGAAAACCTCATTCACGCAGCGCACTTTGTTTGTATTGGCATTTTGTGCATTGGTTGTTGACATCATAAATATTTCTTTCACGCTCTGCGTGCTCTCTGACGCTGACTTTTCGTCTGCTGGCCTGTAAATGCACGTTATTGCCGTGCTGCCGTCCTTATTGCTATTCCCATGTGCACTCATCATATCAACATTTACTGTCTAAAAGGGCGCGTTGATTTGACCTGCGCTATGCACACACTGTCGCCGCAATAACGTTCAATTTGTTTGCACAAAACAAAAGCAAAAGACAGAGCATATATGGGAAAGCAAATGCAAATTGACTTTTTGCCAGCAGGCGAGTGCAATGATGAGAGCAAGGCTGTGGTAACTACGGCAACTACATAACTTTAACTACCAACTACTAAAAGTAGTTCTAGTCAATTAGTAGCGGCCAAAGGGTCGTATATGCAATATTCACATCGAATGCTTCCATTTACCACTTTCTTCAGCTTAGTCAAGCTTCTCGCTCACTCTCTCTTTCTCTCTTTGTGTGTCTTTGCCTTTTTCTTTTCATGCTTGTATTGGCCTCTTCATGTGTATTGCCCCTTGAACTTTTGCAGTGCACACAGTGAATGGAGCCAAGGCAAGCCACATTTATTGATGTCTCAATTTCCTCTTGGCAAATCACCTATTAGGAATCGACAGGCAGCTTCTTGCTGTTCACTGTTGTTGTTGTTGTTGTTGTTGTATTTGTAGCAACTGCTGGTTTTGATGGCTTTGTTGGTTCTTACAACTGCTGTTGCAATTCGTACAAATTTGGCTGGCAAATAAAGCGCCTGGTAAGAGCTGCAAAGTAAAAATCACCCTTCACTTGGTAATGGCTAACAATTTGTTTGGCTGCCGCCGTTGCCATTTTAGAATTGCAAAGCTGCAAGAAACGTGTGTGAGTGTATACTGGCTTGGAGTCCCTTTCTTCAAACTATATACTACACACTCGAGCTGCATCAGATTTTAAGCCTCATTTCTGCTCAGTTAGTTCAGCTTTCGCTGATAGCTGCTTAAGCATAGTATTAAGTCAGGCAAAGCCCACAGCACAGCGCAGCGCCGTTGCAGATGTGGGCGGAGGAGGCAATATGCCACAAATTTCAATCAAACGTGCTAGCCAAAAGTTGCCACACAAGTTTCAAGCCAGGTAAGTTAAGCGCGCTCCGCAAACTCTCCTCTGTGCGTTGCCGTTAACAAACTTTTGCATTAAGACATTAGCGCAAAGTTTTTTCCTGTTGCTACTTTTCCTTCTACCTCTTATGGTTGCAGCTGCAACAATTTCTCAACAACTAATTTCTTATTTGTTTGGCTCTAGCGCAGCAAGAACAAAATACAATATTACACACACACAAAGATGCTCACACAGAAAGCACACACAGGCCGAGTGGTTGGTTGGTCAGCAAATGGGGTTTTCCATTTTCATTTCATTGCCAGCGGTTTTTATAGCGACAAGCATGTTGCACATGAAAAGTTTTTGGCATTTTCATTTGTTCTGATTCGAAAGGGTGCCGCATTTAAGTCGTCTTCGTAGCTTATTTCTTGATGATGCTCTCAAATGAACTCCTTACATATATGCGATCTAAGTGCCCGATTCCCTTCACCACTTCTACTTAGTAGAATCCAACCCTCAATAATGCACAACATCGTATTTTGCCATTATACGGACATTAACTACTACCTATGAACGCTATAGCCTTGACATTTTCAAACAGGTTATAAAACACTTGCGCCATCCTGTCCATTCCTATGCTTGCCATCCTTTCCCATTGCCGCTTTGGATACGCGTTAATGGCGGACAGCCTGTGCCATCTGAGCTGCACTGGCCATCAAGGGTGGGCTGCTGTAGATTGGTGTGGTGCTTCGTTTTATGGACACGAAGAGGGGCTAGCTGGTTACCAGCTACCAGCCATGCAACGGCGCTACGCAATTTCCGTTTCCGGTTGCTGCTTGTCGCAGCGCAGCGCAACTCAGCGAACAGACAACTACAGAGGCGAAGCGCTCCAAAAATAGCGCATCCTTGCCTCTGCCTCTTTCAGTTTGCCATTTGGCGCGCAAACAAACCGTTAACACTTTGCTGTGTATCCAGGCTCTTGCTGTTAGCTCTACTCTCCCCTACACACCGCTATTCGCTCAACTGCAACTGCAACTTTGTGGCACTTGTTATGTTGTTCCTGCAATTTCGGTGTGTGTGTGTGTGTTTGTTTTTCTATTTTTTTGTTTCTGTGGCTGCTGCTGCTGCCTTTGACGCGACTGCAGGTAGTAAATTTCCATTAAATGTGCATTTTTGTACAAGTTTTTGAATTAAACTTTTTGACTTGGCCATAGCTCAGCTGCTTTGGGCTGTTGGCGTAGCTTGCATCCTGCGCTGCTGTTTGCCATTTATCGCTGCCGCTTTGGCTTCTAATTTTGCAATCTTGTCCAATAACTTAAGAGAGAAATGGCAAGAGAGATCGTCCGAGTGAGACAGAGAGAGAGAGAGAGACAGATAAAGAGAGAAAAGTTAGCCTGCGTTCAAAATGAAAGCAAGTTCATTTTTGAAAGCATCATTATTTTGCCAGTTGCAGCATTTTCTTTATAGTAGCAGATTTAATCAGTTCCACTTTCTCCCTCTCTCTCCCTCTCTCTGCCTCTCTCTCTCTTTAGTCCCCTGTGGCACATAAATTGTGTCACTTTTTTCTAATCTATGCAGCAAATTTGTTAAGCTTTTGCTTTCAGTTGCAGTCAAGCGACATTATTTTACCAAATGTTATAATTTCACACACCCAGCCCACTTGCAGCGCCTGTCTCTGGCATAGAGTCATAAAAGTCCGAGCACCGGGTCAGCTTAGTGGGTCGCTTGACCAGGCTCAGTTGTGCTATATGCACATATATATATATATATACATATACATATATATTTATATACATATATAGCTGCTGCTATTATTTTTAGAATATGACCGAAACATGCAAAGATTTCCTCTTCTTCGTGGCTGCTGGCAGTTCCACACACAGAATGCAGCGCCAGAGTTTGACATTGAAAAATGTGAAAATTATGCAGCAAACATTAAAGAAACTATGTAAATTGGATGCTGCTGTGGCTCCCATTGTTTAATGGGATTGAGAGCGGGCAGCCAAGGCAGGCTGGCTGACTGGGGCCATTCAATTTTATTCGGCCAACAACTTTGCGCCACGTCTAATGGTTTTAATTAAGCGACTCGTCGCGAGAATTGCATGTCATGCATGAAATTCATTAGGTTTTGCCGAGTCTGTTTAGTGTCAACCCGCCCGCCCACACTCCGGCCGCAGCTGCCTTCTGCTGTGCCCTATTTGATATACTTATATACATACTTGCTGGCGTTTTCTTAAGCAAAACTTTGCTGGCAACTAAAACCAAACTTGACATAGTTCTAGCCAAAAATTGCAGCTACAAACTTACTTAATTTCTGCCAACTGCACTTACCCAGCGCGCCAAGTGTCGTCCTGAGTCTAAGCGGGCGGGCGGCTGCCGGGCATCTGGTTGGGTTCGCCTGAAATGGGCGTGGCACACATGTCGCACTTATTTGCATAGTTAGTCAAGTTTTGCTTGGTCTACGTCGTAGCTCGTCGTACCTCTGGGCTCAGAGTATGTGAAGAGCCACTCAGTTTGACACTATTTCTACAGGCAAATAAATACTTTGGCCTGAAAAACTAAATACGGCAGAAAGTTTCGTGCCTAGATTGAAGGAAAAGTCAGTTATTTATCTTTGACACTTGCTAATTTTGCATCGTCTTGATGTCTGGCTGATGAACATATATTTGTGCGTCGGTGTCAACTTGCTAAGTTGTTTAGCAACCAAATATTGAAAGAGCTACAAGCATCTGCTGACAAGTTGTTTATTGTACTTCGTATGTATTATTTTATATTTTAATATATATATTTTTTTATTATTCTATATTTAATTAGATGACTTTTTTAATGCTAAGAATATTAAGTTATGTTAATTGCCCTAAATTGCTTTTTAAATGAATATGATTCGGATTTCTTTAAATTTCTATAGCTTAATTTTTTGCATTAAGCTCCATATCAGAGTTAAGTAAGTCACGATATTAGAACTGGCAAATAAGCTTATATCTCTTGTTTGATTTTTCGATTAATTTTCAATTCATAGCCCGGGGCTGATCCGTTAGCTCAATTTATTTCGTTGGCTACACACAGCTTGTCAGCGTGGCTGCAACTTATTTGCCGCATATGAATTTGTACATGGATGAAATGGTGTTGAAATCTGTGCTGGGCCCTAATGATTGTTCATGTCAACAATTTGCAAAACTAAATGAACACATTTTGCAATCATAAATTATGCAAGCGCTCCGAGTGAGTTCACAGCCAGCAGGAGAACAGCTTAAACTAGCTGCCAGCTGGACCAGCAGCAGTACCAAGTTCAGCATATTCTTTACATGTGTATAGGTGTTTGTGTGTGGGTGTGTGTGTGGGGTGTGTGGGTGTGTGTGGGTGTGTGTGGGTGTGTGTTGGAGACGTCAGGGTGGAATACAGGTGTCAGGCGGCAACTGCTGCTTGTTAGCTAAACTGCCAACGCAACTATTACTGTGAGAGCAGCTCATAAAGCAGAAAATACCAGTGACGGCAGCAAAGTGTCGACATCTGCATGAGGTGTACCGGCAGAGTAGGGTAGGGTGTATTGCGGAGTAGAGGGGGCGTGACATGGCATCCTACTGACAACATGTGTTTTGAGGTGAAGCTTATAAATAAATTATTGATAAGCATCTGGCATGAAGAGAGAACGTCAAAAGTTCTATGTTAAAATAAGCACGAAATAACAAGCTTTCCAGCAGACAGTTGCGCGTTGGGCCAACACGGTGGGCTGTGGGCTGTGGGCTGTTGGCTGTGGGCGGGCAAAAGTTGTGCTTGCCGCAATGAGCGTTGTGAGAGTTGCTGGTTGTGTTAATTTGCTTGTTGCTATTGTTTGTTGTTGTTGTTGTTGTTTGGCTTTTACATTTTTCAAATGCATAGAAATTACGAGCAAAACTAAAAATGTGAATTGCACAGCAGTCAACTCAGAGCAGCAGCAACTGGAACAAAGTTGTTGCAAGCTTGTTGATTAATTTTCACGCGATGGCATCCTCTCCTTCTGTTGCATACCTCTTCCGGCAGTTATTTACATGGCCGTTGTCTGTGCACAAATGTGCCAGCGAGTTTTGGACCAGCTTTTAGGCAGACATGCAGTCAAGCGTCAATACGAAATGAAAATGTCGCGAGTGTTGCCATGGCGTTGTTGCAATTAAAATGTTAAGACAAATTAAAAATGCCAGCTGCATATGTGGAACCAATAGCACATTATGTGAAAAGCTTTGCACTTGGCTGCTGATTGCAATGCCTCTGCTGCTGCTGCTGCTGTTGCTGCTGCTGCCCATCCAGCAATGCCAGCAATGAGCCGCCTGCCCAACTTGTGTCCTCAATTTGACATTTGTGCCAGCGCAGTCAGGCAGGAAGGCAGCCAAACAGGCAGGCGAACCGTTGTTCTGGCCCTGACAATTCTGCATGTATGTGTGCGTCTTTGTTAAAGGCGACTGCCTGGCGTCGCAACTAACATCGACAAACATCGCGTACACGCCGCGTTGGCCAAGCAAAAAGTTTGATAGAGCCACGCACTCAAACTTTTAATTAATTTATTTCTGCTCAACATGCGCCTTTCTCTCTCTCTCTCTCGCTCTCTCTGTCTATCTTTCTCACTCTGGCCTTCAGTCTTGTTTGTCTCGTTTTCTCGCTGTGTGTGTTCGAGCTGGTAACTCAATAAATATTTTCACTGTGGCCATAAATGATTTATTTGTTATATATGCGTACAGCGCTGCACCGCGCCGCCCCGCATCCATTGCGTTCGCCCAGCCTCCGGCACACTGACTCGGCCCTGAGTTGTGTTGCAAATTAAAAACGCAGCTCGGCCAAACAACTTAATTTAATGTCAAAGTAAACATGCAGCGCAATGCAACTGTCGTCGTTCTGCTTCTGCACACAAACAGAGCACAGTACAGCAGAGCCACGCCTCCGGGCACACTGCTGCGTTTTTAATTTGTATGCTGCGGTCAGCGACTGGGCGAATCGCTAATGAGAGAGATGCAGAGCTGGATGGAGTTGGGCACTTAAACGATTTTCGGTTAATTATACGCAGTTACATAATGACATTTGCACAGCGCCACGCCTACGTGGGAAACGGGATTGCGGTCCGATTGACTGAACAGTCGATCGATTATACTGATGTTGCATGCCTCGCGGTCGCTGCTTCTTACCGCGACATTTGCTGATTACAACACAATTGCCACATTGACTGTACGTGTGTGTGACAGATTCTTTTGTGATGGAAATCCAAAGTAACTCAAGGCAAACCACAAAATCTGCATGTTGTGTTGTGGGTTACAAGCTTGAAAGACTCTTACAACGTGTCACAATATAAACAATAAACAGAAATAACGCTAGCTACAAAAGATGTTCAAGAACGCATAGATAACACAAGCATAGTTCAGAAATCTTTGTTGGTTAATGCTTTGCGCGTTTCGATCTGGAAATTATAAGAACTAGTAACACCTAAGTTCAAATCTATTATCTCTATTTCCTAATACAGTCGAGTCTCGATAATTCGAAATGGCAAGGGGATCAGGTTTTTTACGAATTAGACGGAATTCAAATTATGAGACCGTGTAACGAATTTTTTTGGGGGGTAGTTTTTGTTTTGTTTTGGGGTTTTGTTTTGGGGGGGAAAATTTTGGGGGGTCGTTTATATATTGCAGAATAAATATAATTTGATTTTGAGAGAGGGTTCTTAGGCATAACTGGAACAAAGACTAGAGATACAATTAGTCTACATTCATATTCTCGCAAGACATACGACAACAACAATCTCAATTTGTCATTTCATATTCTATTTTCACGACAATTCGAATTTTATGGTGAGTGTCTTAGTGCATTTCATAATTTCATAACTTTGTATATTTAAATTCGACTATGTATTAATAGAAAAAGAAAATGATTCTGTACAACTTCGATAGTTCATTTAACAGGCGATATTTGTTTTTTGTTGAGTTTGGCTTGAAATTTCAGTATGGAAACCTTACTTCAGAGCAATACTTGGAAATTCTTTGTATTTTTTTATCAATATAATAGTTCTTTCTGTTCGTCAAATTTATCTTGCACTTCGTCCATTTTATGAAGTCCATCTTTTAATTGAAATAAGCAGAATTGTCGCATTTCGCGTGAGGATAATTAAGAAGCTTTTGTCGAAACAACATTACATCCACAGAAAATGACTATTTAGTGTGCTTAATGGCCTGGCGGAGTTACTGGTCCATATGTTTTCAAAAAGTATGATGATCATCTATGTGATGATTGTGAAAATCAGCCGTAGCGGCCACAAGGCTGAAGTCATATTGAAAGAACTGATTTCTAATTGAACTAAAGTGGCCAAGGCATCTACTTAAAACAGCATCTTAGCATCTCTCTTTGCATTATCATAGATGGTGTACATATTTAATCTGAGTATGTTCACTATATTTAAGCTGTAGCTTGCGCAGTGTTCAGGCAATTGATTGGCCATATGCAGCCACAAAGGCCAAATATGTTTAAGGAAAAAACTTCAACATACCAAACATGGCTGTGCCATAATTTAAAATTATAAATATTTAAAGAATAAATAAAAAGTGAATAAAACGCTGAACTGCGAAAAGGACAAAACGACAAAGGGATATATATTTTATATAAAAGAACATTTATGAGTGTGAGTGTGGGTGTGGACGTATGTATTAAAATGTGCCTCAATGTGTGTGCGTTATGCCGGGGCTCTGCTGCAATTTGCACCGTGTATTTATGTATTTAAATTCAATTAATAATTAAGGTGTAAATGCATTTCCATGCCGGTTAATTAAATTTGTGCGGCTTTATTAAAGGAAATTAAGTATTTTTTATGCGCTGGCCTTGCCGCAGCTGGCCACAGCAACAACCGCTGCATTTATAACAACAACGGGAGACACAATATCAATATTTGAGCCAGCAGCGCTGACAATGCATCATAATTACAAGTGATCATTATGTCTTCAATGCATACATATTCGCAATTTTAAATGATATACGCCAAGCTGAACCTTTGAAGCGAGTGTAGCCCTCTGCTGGGCTGTTGCTTGTGTGAGGTGTGAGCCAGGACCTGAGCCTGTGCCTATGCCTGTGCCTGTGCCTGTGCCTGGGACTGGGGCTGGAGGTGGGGCTGACTGAGTCGTATCCATTCACATCTATAAATATTTCATGCGTTGCATTGCAGTCATTATGGCATTCATTAAATATAAAGTGGAGTGCAGGCCAGGCCCAACCAGGCCCGGCACAAATGCAGATAAGCACCAGCGTTCAACTGAGGGAGATGAGCGTCAACTAAAAACCGTTGCCGTTCATAAATCTCTTATATATACATATAGATGTATGTGCAAGTGTGTGCCGCTCTGTGGTCTGTAAGTGGGGGGGCTGGCAGCATGCTCACGGCCATGTTGCCACGCTTGACAGTAGTTATTCATATAAGTAAAGATACACGCACCCACACATGCACACACACACACACACACACACACACACACACACACACACACACACACCATACACAAACACATTGTGAGACCGAGCGAGAGAGAAAGAGAGACGACAGTCAGCAATTGCGGGACTTGGGGACAGATGTCATGGTGTTAGTGTATTTCTGATTTGTGGTCTGACAGTTTAACCAAAATGCATGCATGTAAATTTATTTGTGCTCATTTTTGTAGTCCTCTCGCCGTTGCAGCCTTCATTGTTGTTATTGCCGCTGCTGCCACTGCTGCCGCTGCTACTGCGCTTACATATGTCAAAATATTAAATTTATGCAGCGGCAAAAACAAAATGAGCGCAAAGACGACTACACAGCCATTACACGCAGCGCGGTGCGGGCGCAGCTGAGTGGACAAAACGTAGCAGGCGGACAGATGAGCACGGAATGTCAGCTTTACTGTCAGCTTTCACACAATGACAACCATGGGCATCACGATTTTGCCACACAGTTCGTTAGAATACAGTAAAATATAAGTTTATTGAAAATGAAATTATAACTAATTCTTAGATTTCTGATATAAAATGAAGTATTTTTTTAAAATTTATTTTCTTTTTTATCTAAATATATATTATTATAAAGTTAACAATTTAAATCAAAAATTTCTTAATACAAAATCATTACAATTATATATTTTATGAATCTATATTTTAAAGATAAATCATGAGCGATTCTTTGAATTCATATAAATTATGTATGGATAATTTCAATTTTAAAAATTGTATAATAATTTAAAATTGCTAAAAAATTTGTATAGTTTTTGTATTTCAGAAAAGTTTTAAATTTTGATAGATTTAAAAAAAAATAATACATAGTAATAGAAAATATCCTAATACTTCAGCTGATTCTTTTACCATTGTTAAAGGTAGTTTTGTTTTAAACTTCTTAAATTCAAATTCCCTAATTTCTACGCTTAGGAGGGCATTTGTCCTCCGCTTGCTTTGATTCCCAACTGCCAACTATTTGCAGTTGCAGTTGCAAACTGCACTTCAACTGTTTGTGCAGCCATCGCTGGCCATGCACTCCACTGTGTTGCTCATTTCAATAGTATTTATTCTGCAAGTGTGACATTTATTTTTGCACAGAGCCCACTGACAAAGGGCAAACATCCACTCCACTGTCCAGTTTTCAGTTACCCGTTGCAGCTTTTGTTGTTGTTGTTGTGCTGGGGTCGACTAGGTTGACCGCTCACAGTTGTGTGTTGGCGGCTTGGCACTTATGACACTTGCAACTTTTATGGATCACTGCAATTTTGCTGCCAGCGCCGTCGATTGATGGCGCTCTGGCGACAACTACTGCCATACGCTGAATGCAATGAAATTGCAGATTTTATGGCAACTTGCTGAGCTGTCATCCGATAATTTCGTGCGGCTCAAGGACATTTGGCCAGCTTTTGGCTAAGCTAATGCGGTTGCTCAGCTGTTGCATTCACATGATTCCAACACTGTTGCACGCCCACGAGCTTAATCCGTTATATTTGGTTAATTTTTCAGTTGGTTGTTGTTGTTGCCACATTTTTATGGAGCTCATATTTTTTTATGGATTCTTATTTTATTAAGCCTTTAAGGCAGAGAAGCAGCCAGCGGCTAAAGCAAACTAAAATCCCTACTTTCTACTTTATTTCAACTTATTTACTTGCCAGCTATTGCATTGCCTTGGCCTCTTGGACTATCTGGAGCTGTAGCTGCAGCTGCAGCTGCGGCTTCTTAGATTCTATGTAGATGCAGTTATTATTTGAAATTTCATAATACTTTTATAACTTTTTGTGCAACTGTTTCGCCTGCTGGCGCTGCCTTAACGCGGATTTCATTCTTTGGCGGGGCAACCAAACCAAGCCAAAACCGCCTGGCGACTGCCAACTGCCAAGTGAAAACCTCTGTTCCGGGACCTTCTGAGCACTACCTAGTTATTTACTTTTGCAATTTTCAACGCTCCAACTACATGCCATTTGTTCCAAGCTTTCTTTGTTGATTTTTTGCTTGGCTTGTGTTGCTGTTGCTGCGGGTCCTTGTTTTTTTTTGTGTTTTTTTTTCGTTGCTTTCGAAAGTTTATGTAAAACATATTTTTCTTAAATAATTTATTTTTTTGGTTTTTGTTTTCTTTGCACTTCTTTTACTGCTGCTGCTGCTGCTGCTGCTGGTGCTGGTGCTGGTTTTCTGCTGCTTGAACAACCCAAAATGAAGCTTTTATTGAGTTCAGGTGCGCTACCTTGCTCCCCCCAACTCTTTTGCACTTTATCCCTTCAGATTTTGCGCTTGTTTCATTCTTTTACTGTTCTTTTTCAATTTGTGGCCACATTAACGTTAGGAAAATATGAAAGCACACGAAAAGTGCAAAGAAATGGCCTGCCATGCTTTCCAACTGCATTGCCCCCAGTTCAGCTCCCCCTCTTTGAAGCCCTTATCCTGCCAGCCAAAATGCAAAGCAGCCTGGACTAAGCGGAGTCAGAGCCGTAGTCCTGCGATTTTTTCGCGTGCACGGAAACGTTTAGCTGCCGCATATTGGGTAGAAGCGTGCCACATCGACCTGCAGGCAACCAAGTAGCGTCTGTTCGTTTATTTTTAGAAAATATTGGCACAATTCACTGTGGCCGTTGCTCGAGCTTGTGCTTGAGAATAACCGTGCATTATACGCTACTTTAGCCAGAGCTGCGAGCTGCGAGCTGCGAGCTGCGAGCGGTGCGCTGTGTAACGTTTAGCCTGGCAAAAGGAAATGTGACTATGGCAGGGTTCATAGCTCATAGTCTGATATGTATACCATAAATGTAGTCTCACCTTGGGCCAGAGCTAATGGGCTCAACATTGTTGTTGATTGTTGCGTGTGTTGCTTACCTGGGGAAATAGACAAAAGATGGATAATTAATTAGAGAGTTTATCTTATAGATTCTTTTGTATCTGTTCAGATTCTAATTTTGTTTTCGGTAAGTAGCACATAATATGATGGATACACATATTTGAGAAATCATTCGTAATCCTTGCCTTACTATCTACTCTTTCTGTGACATATAGCAGCGAGTTTGAACGGACTGGGGGCAGAAAACTTAATTTATTATTTTCGTCTAATGCAAACACATCAATTTGTCGCAAGTAAACACTTCAAGTGGCTTTCGTTATCTCTACCAAAACACTGACAGCAGCGCAGTCCGCACACAGGGCGACCGGGACGAGACGGAGCTGGACGAAATTCATTAGAAATCTAACAGCAAATAGGAAAATATATTTCGGTCATTTGGCGTAACGTACAAATTGTTTATTTAGGATGTATCCGAACAGAAATAACTTGCAGGCCCGGCCTGAGACACGCTTCGTCTGGCCCCGCTGCTTTTTCCGCCCTGCATTTTCAACCATTTGACCTGTGGCCATTGACGACGAGTCCTTCTCATAATTTTTCAATAAATTCAAGAGCCATTAGGAGACACGTTCTAAGACATTTATGTCGATAACGGGTCTTCGTATTCAATAATGTGCGCATTACATTTGCCTCTCAAGAGCATGCAGCTCCCAGATCCCAGCCACTAACTAGTTTTCTTTTTTGGGGCTGGCGCCTGCCACTTTGCCACTTTGCTACTTTTCTACTTGGTTGCTGTTTAACCGCAATTGAAATTACGCGCTCGCTTCCGTTTCGGGGTTCGTTGTGGCTGCTTCAAATTTATGCAAATTGCGTCACGTGCCCCAATGATTTCTTTGTCGTTGCACGAACTCAACTGACAACCGGGTAGCACCGTTATGCTGATGATGACGGCAACGCTCGTCGCGGGCACCTTTTGCCACTCTTTCGTGACGCGCTGCTCTCCATAGTGTATCATTATTTAATTTAATGTAAAATAATTAGCCTGCGCCAAGGGCTTCGTTCTTCGAACCAGTCCTGCTCAGCCCTGCTGGCCTGCCGCTGACATTGACGTATTCCCGCTGCCGGCAAAACGTGCCACCATATCCAATTGACTTTGAGGCAGCACACTTGCTGTCTCCAAGCAGCGTCTTAAGTTCCATTTGCGGTCACTCGATGATATATTACGCACAAGCACACACAGATACATACACACGCACACAGTTGCGATTACAATTGTATTCGCAGCGCCTCACATGCTCACATTTGTCCTGTAAAAAGCCAAAAGAAAAAACTTTTCTTGCTGTTAACATAATTTCCGCAGTTGATTGATTCAGTTCGAATCGGCAGGAGCCACATGTCGACAGGGCGTGCCAGCACTTAAGCTGCCTTTTCCTCTCTCTCTCTCTCTCTCTCTCTGCCACTCTTTGCGGCGAAGATCCTGCGTTTAGACAAATTGTTCTTTAATGTAATTTTATTGCAAAAGTTTTCAATTTGCATTTAGCACCACGCAGCTCAATATGGGCAACAATAATTTTGTAAGCGCTCCAGACGCAGCCTCCATTTGGCCACGTGTCTGAAATCGAAATATATCTCAGCGTCGATACTAGGGGGCAGAATGTTGTCGGAGTTGCTTAACTTTGTTTGAACTGTTTTAACAATATTTCAATGAGGCTTTAAGAAATGGATTGAGTTGCACGCTCTTCATCTTTTGCCAATTAAAGGTAATTCTGCGTGTAACTTGGTTAAGTTGGCTTTTATGTCCGCTTGGCACTCGTTTCATGAAGAAACGACTCTCACACACATACACACACACACAAACACACACACACATTGATCCTTCAAAATGGATGCAAAGAAGTCAACCTTTGGGTCATCGATGTGATTGCTTAACAAAGCGACAGCCGTGCTGAACTTTGGTATTAGCTCAAATTGGCAAAAAACGGACACGAGACGTCGGAAAAGGGTATTCATTTTTTATTCGTAAATATTCATGCTGTGTGGAGCAGCAGCTGCAGCCAATATTGGGCCCTGTTGTCCCATTCACTTAGCTGCCTTTATGACCATAATTTGTGTTGATTGATAAGCCATAAGTTTATGGCTACGACTCGAAATATTTGTGTACGTGTGTGGCTGTGCTGCCATTGAAATTCTTTTACACAATTTGAGAACATCTATTGAGGATTAAGTTGTTGTATAAAACTCGCTTTTCTCTTGTCAAACAAAGTGGGGACTGTGTAGGTTTCACTAATGAATTGCAAATGCGTAGTGGATATTAAGTGTACCCTTTATATGCACCGGACTCCGCCTTCAATTGCAGGCATTCATTATCGCGCTGACTTCCAATTGCAGGCAGCTTATGCAGTTAAGCGTATGGCACCACTTGATATGGCTTAGTGTATAGTACAGAGAGGCGGAATAATAGAAAGGAATCGCGAGTGGATGAATGATGTGTTGTTACTACTGCTACATCAGGCCTGCTGACAGTTTGCCAGCTGACATTTTTGTTCATAAATTGTTAACAATTATAGACGAAGTGAATATGGCCAGCTGCGCCCATCTCTATTTGCTCGTGCATCGTATATATGTATAGACAGCAAACTGACTATGGCTACACTTGAGTCTGACTAAATTAAATTTACAATTCATACATGTGCAGTACTCTCTGTTATTATATTTGTCATGAGCTTCGGTTGGCCAGTTCGCAATGATGGCTAAGCCTAATTACAGGCTGCTCACAGTCCTCGCAGTACTCAGCGTCGCGTACTCATAGCTAATTGCTGTTGCTGCCTGCATTTGCATATTGATAAATTTTCTTGTAATAATTATGACAGCACAACTTTGGACTTAAGGATCGACCTGCTTTCAAATGTGAGATTTATTGTTGTAGTACTGAAACTACTTATTCGTTCTAGGGCATATGTTCTCTTCAGTTGGCTACTTGACAGAAAGACTTCTATTATAGTTATCGTGATTTTCAGGATTGCCATTCGACAAATACCAATGGAAAGTTTTGAAAGCAACTACGACAACAACAACTAACAACTAATGGTCAAGCATTAGTTCGAACATGATTTACATTTTGCCTTTGCACAACAACAGCAACAACGACAACATCAAAAACAATAGGAGCAGCATTAGCAGCAAGGACATTTACATTACCAACAACCACAGCTGCAACTGCGGCTACGTCGACTGCAATGTTGGCTGCGCATAATTGCATTTGCGTTAAAACGCAAGCAAACAATTCACTTAAAGTGTAAATAAGTGCAGAAAGCAGCCAGCTGAAGCAGATGCCTCAATCAATCCATCTCTTTCGCTCTTATGCTCTGTTTCACTCTTGCTTTCATGTTGACTGTGGCTCGTTCATGCCTGCCTGGCTGCCCGCCTGCCTGCCAGTCTGTCCATTTGTCTGTCTGTCTAGCAGGGTCGAGTCAAAACCAAAATGGCCAAACTGACAAACGTAGACAACGGAAGTCAATCAGACAAGCAGACAGACTTTGATACGCAAGCGCACCGGATGTGCTGCTGCATTGAGCCGGCGACGTACTGCTCGACGTAGTCTCGCCCAGCTGGGGGGCAGAGCGAAGGCTGCAAATGTCCTGGCGACAGCAGCTGGCGATTAGGTGCACTGAGGACAGCTGTGGTCAGGGCACTGCGGGGGCGTGCCAACTGTGGGGCAACTGTCGACCACGACAAACGTTGTTTAACTAAATTCAATAATCGTTGGCAATTGCAATTTACGGGCTGGCAACGCCGGCGACATTTGTGCAAATACAGAAATTATAATAATGACGTGCAGCCCCGACAAGGCATCAGCCTTTGGGTGGTGCTTTGGTGGTTTGGGCCGGTCGTGCCGACGCCTGGCCTGACCGACATATGCAACGGGTCGTAACGGAGGGACGTCAATGTCCTTTGCTTGTCGCCAGCCACAATTGGATGCAAATAGCATTAAGTGGCTCAAAGTCATGCAAAGGCGATTTGATGACGCATTTAACAGAGCCATCGCCCTACAGTTGCCAGGGTGTGTGGGAGTGTATGTGTCTCTGTGTGTGAGTTTTTGTGGTTTAGTTTGGCAATTACCAGGCACTTCATGACATGCACTGACCTGACGCTGACATTTGATTGAAGATTCCGACAGTTGTCAAAGACGACGAGTACGTGACAATTTCACCAAAACCGAAACTTTGCTTATTACAAATTTGGCTTAACATTCGAACATATATTATTAACCAACAATTTAAGTAATTTTCAAATTAATTCTAAGGCATCCCAAGCACAGCACTGCAAGCAATCAAAATACACAATACTAATTCACAAATTTCATCATATAATTTCTCAAGTGTGACCATGTAGCACAAATGCGCAAGCAAATTGATAAAGGGGCTTGTGTGATCAGTTCGGACAGAGTTTAAACTTTAATTACAATTTAGTCCAATAGAAGGCAGATTATAAATAATATTCTCATTATTATTATTTTTAATATTAAAGATGTCTGCTTTAATTATACTCATTATAATATTTGCTTTTGCATTTAGTGTAATAACAAGTTTATTTGAACGTTTGAAGAGTGATGAATAATAACTTGGATTGAAAGAAAACAAGGAAGTATAAATATATAAAAGCTAATATTATATAAAGCTTATTTATATTTAAATTTGCTTATGGAAATAGCAATTTTATATATATTTATGCTATCTACGGTCACATAGATTTTCTATTATGCGAAATTTGCTTAAAACATTTTTACTAATTTCATTGATTCTGAAAGTGCGTAATTAAAGTAATAGCAGCAAAGCCTTCTTTATTATTAATTATGCACACACACACACACACACACACAGATATATATGCATACATAAATTTGATGCCAAGTCATTAATAAAACATAAGCCGAACATGAAAGCACTTAATGGGGGCGGTCCTCGATAATTCTGAGGTAAGCGCCACTCGTGGCATATTCCATATTGTGGCTGGCTGGGATGGATTTATTTTTATTTTTTTTTCTTTCTGGTTTTGTTTTAGGTATTGTTTGGCTTTTAATGCCAATTAATTACATAATATTTAATACACATGTTACTCTCCCCCGGCTGATAGTTATCACTGTAATAATGCGCTGCTAATTTATGCATAAGCTACAATACATATTTAGTGCTTACTTGGATAAGGTCGCCGTGCAGCAACTCAATTAGTTGACCTTTTAACCCGCGTGCAGTATATTTTTTGACTTCATTCCATTTTTCAGGAATATTTGTATCATATTTTATGAAAGATATGAAAATGCAATTGTAATCAGCAAAATCTGTTGCTCTTAACCCAAAGATACAACTTGGAGTATATCTGTTCTTCTTTATATCGCAATGAAATCTGTCGCTCTTACTATAAAATGTTTCCTAATTTTGCGACTTTATATACTTAAATTGTAAAAACAACTAGAGAAATATGTTTTCATTTGAAATCAGAACATAACTATAAGGATAGACCATGGCCAAAATATTACTGGACTCTTTGGACGGTAGAAACATAAGGTTCAAAAAGGCATATTTTTGTGACGGCTGCTTTGGCTACTTTAACAATAAATTTATGAGCCATTTTTAATGATTTAAAAATGAAAATCTCGGCGAGTGGAAAAAATGTAAAGACTATTTGGCCAAGGCGCAATAAAACTGCGTCATTTTGGTGGCATAAAAAATCGTTTTGTCCCTTGACAGTGAACATCAGCATCACAGAGACCGGGCTGAAAGCGAGCGAGAGAGAAAGAGAGAGAGTAGAACAAAAATGAGTTTGAACGAAAGAGAGGGAAGAGAAAAAAATCATGTCATGTCATTGTCGGCATCGTAAAAATGTTATCAGCCATAATAACGAGCCACGATTTTCGGGCCACAGCGCTGCGGATTGGGCAGAAGATTGAAGACGGATCGGGGGAGGGTTCGCTCGACTGTCGCCGGCACTAATGGTGCGCAGCTAATGACTGGAGAGCAGAGAGCCGTTTCTATTTCATGAAGTGCGAGTACTGCGAGTACAGTGAGCTTTAAATTTCAGCGCTCGATATTTTTGCTTAGTGAGGAAGGAGTGGCAGTGGGAGTGGGCGTGAGGTCTGCCTGGTGGGTCTTTCCATTAAATCGGCGCTGTCTCTGCATTTTGTCAACTTATACTTAATGGTAATAAAAAGTATATCAAATCAGTATCCTAAATCCCAGAATTGATGTTGGGCTTCCTCGTTTTGTGGCGCAGACCTTGCTTCTGGTGCCTTCGCTTTTGTTGTTGCCATTGCTGCTGACTCCTCGACTGCCGACTGCCGACTGCCGTCTGAGCGGGTCATAGTTTATGTTTTTTATTTGTTATCGCATTTATGCGACGGCATTTCTAGCCTTACTTACAATTCAATTTCTGCACAGACATTGACTGTGACCAGAACACAGTTTGGCTGTCCCCTCGATTCTTTCCAGGCTTTAGTATTGAATTGAAATATACGGAGACGGCGAGAAGGCCCACTCGAGAGTCACGAAGGCCTTTAAAGCTTTAAGTGAGTACATCGAAGCTGATTTGCGTATCTCCATGTGTGATGAAAAACCAGTTGAGTAAATAAGAAGTAAAAATGTTTCCTGCAATTCACCATCTTAATTTTCGTGGCTTGCGGGGCTTAATACATTTTCTGGTTGCGTCATGACTTGTGCATGCTGTTGAGGATTCATTTAGTTTCATATTAAATGTCAGTTGCCATCATTTGAGTTGCATTCAATCGATGAAGCCGTAATTGCAAGATGCGCCTGATAGAGGCAATCCGGCGTATGCGCAATATTTGCAACTACTGTCGCTATCCGCTTAAACTGCCCTGCGTGCGCCAAAAATGAACTGCCAACGCGTTGTGCACTCATTAATCAAATGTTAAGGAAGCGCAGACACAAAAAAAAACTGCCAATGCGAACCCTTTTGCCAAGATTTTTTGTTGTTGGGCCAAAAGTATGCATCGTTCTCTGGTATGTGCCGGGCAAAGCAGCTGAGTGTGTATGTATGAGTGGGGCTGCGTGCGTGTGTTTGTCGAAAATGCATTTAAAATATACAAAAATCCACAGCGAGGAGCTAAGTGAAAAAGGCGCTTGAGCTGGAGAGGGACAGAAGCAGAGATGAGAGGAGCTTGAGCAGGCACTTCAGCATTGTATTTTATGCTATTTGCATTTTCTCCCCTACTTTTTTGATTTTTTTGTTTGTTTTGTGTGTTTTTTGGCTAGGCTAGTAGCCAGTACATAAAAAGGGAAGTTGAGAGGCCCTATGCACATACACATTCCAAAATACATACACACACAAGGGCACAGACAAATAATATGTATGTGTCTGTGGGGCTGTGTGCACAGTTGGCGTAAAAAATGGGCGTGCCGCACAGCGAAACACCAAAAAAGTAAGGCAAAAAAAAAAAATGAATTTTGTATGCAGATGCATGGCGTAAATTGCAGTTACGTACTAAATAAGTAAAATCGCGCTGAGTATTTTTCACTTAAAAACTTACACCCCGGCCTTCATCTGCTCACGACGACAACAACAAGCAGAAAGAAAACGTACAAGGAGTGGCTTGAGGGGCGTGGCAGAGGGCAAACCTCTTAATTGGATGCATGCAGGCAAAATAACATGCGAGCCTGTGCTGGGAATGGAAATGGAATTCACATAGCTGCTCGTTGAGAGGGATCAGAGGTACCCTGAAGTGGGGACCGAGTTAACTAGCCGTCAGCTAATTAAACCTGAAAAGTTGGTCACACAGACAGATAGACACACACACACACGTACACATGCATACTTGTCGTTGAATGGAATTTACATTAGATTGGCAATTGGACTAAGACAAGAGCCCAGCAAGGACAACAGTTAAAAGCTAAGAGCCATCACAGTGCCAGAGCGGCTAATTGGCTTAATCTCTGAGATTGCCCCAGTTACAACCAACACTCATACACACACCAGCTGCACAAGTACTTGGCTTATGAGTTAACACATGCTCAATGGAAATTCCGCTTTTCTTTAATTTTCCACACAGCGCTGCCTTGCATAAGTGTTTTGCCCGCAGCGAGGGTGACGCGGCCGACAAATTAAGCACAATCAGAGCAGAAACTCATTTAAGGCGCTAAACACTCAAAACAATTTCGACAACAGCAACAACAGAAGCGACAACAACAACAATGAGAACACTTTTTGGCTTCTTTTTTAAGCCTTTCGCCACAGAAATTGTCCCGAGCATAAATTGCAAGTTTCGGGTTTGCTACTAACAAAAGAATTGTAGCATATATTTGAAAATTGGCTGAGCTGTCAACATAATGAGCCTGATTTCTACTTCTTCCTCATTTTGGAAAGAATTCCCATAATGTGAAAGCAAAAGGAAAAGTTAAGCCAAAAGTGAAACGTCTGATTGGCACAAAGGTCTGGAAACGCCAGCAGCATACGCATTAAGTATGAAAATTTGTCCTTTTCATGAGATTTTTCGAACTAGGCCAGCACCTGGATCACTTGTAAAGCCTTTTTTGCGTTCTCTGTGAAATGTGAAAATGTGGCTGTGCAGAAAGTCCTTTGCTTAAATGAGACTTTCGTGGAAGACTTTATCTATTTAATTCTTGTTTGTCTTTTGATATGTTTTATGAAAAAAAGTGGGTGGTGTGGAGTTGGACAGCCGACTGAATGGGTGGTCAGCAAGCAAAGATGTCTGCGCCTCCTGCTCTGCTCATTTTGTCAAGTTAATGGAGAATAATAAAGCGCAAAAGTAAATAAGTAAACAGAGACAATAGCAGAGACGCGGCCGGGTGGCTGGCTGGGGGAAACTACAAACAATAAAAGGCGCTGGAAAAGCTGAGACGGCAAACGGTCGGAAAATAAAAGAAGTGGCATTCGGCCCAAGGCTGAGCAAACGAGCAGCCAAAAGCTGCCCAGCAGGCGGCAGGAAGGCAGTTGGAGGAGGCGGAGAAGCAGGAGGAGGAAGCAAACGGGCAGCCCTGCGAGGCATCTTTTTGTTTTATGCGAAATGCACTAAAAATATATTTAAATTTATTTCATTTTTGCACAAATGAACTGCGCAAAGCGCGCAGCGGGGCAAGTTCTGCCCGCCCAGGACATGCTCAAAGCGCAGCCTTGCAAAGGCTTGAGGGGGGTCCAATTTTGGCGCCGCTTGGGCGACGACTGCGAGTACGTAATAAACTTGATTGCGCATCTCTTATGTACATACACACATATATAAGCAATGTACATATATAAATGTGTATTAAATTCATTTTTCCCTTGTTCTTGTTGTTGTTATTTTCATTTTGGCTTTTTGTGCTGCTTGCTTGTTGTAGCTTTTTAAATAAAATTTTTATGAAATTTTTGGCAATTGAACTCAAGTTTTAATGGAGCGCCATAAATTAGTTCAGTCCGTCGTGCCTCGTACCACGTTCCTGCCATCCACTGTCCACTTTGGCCACTTGAGCCCTGTTTCGAAATTAGATACATGCGCTTAATAAAACACTCGAGAGGCTGGCTTTCCCCGAAAAGGGCCTTCAGCGATGTCGTCTGCGTGGATGTCTGCCCTCTGTTTCCGAATTTCCCATTTCCCAATACCCATACCCATTTCCATTCCCATTCTAATTCCCATTACCACTGCCATTGCCATCCATTCATTTTCGCTTGGCAACGCCATCAATTCATTTTGTGCGCAATTAGATTTTTGTTGTTTCACACTCACTCATACACACACACACACACACACACACACTCGGACTTGCAGCTGAAGTTTTCAGCT
Source organism: Drosophila leonis (assembly GCA_035045365.1). NCBI lineage: Eukaryota > Metazoa > Arthropoda > Insecta > Diptera > Drosophilidae > Drosophila > Drosophila leonis. The sequence continues at coordinate 3,378,576 of JAWNPC010000896.1, forward strand.
TTGATTTTTTTTATTTTTCAAATTGCTGTCCAACTTTTGGCGATTGCAGTGGCCAATGACCATTCGTCGTTCGGGGTTCTCCTTTGACCGTTTCGCCTTTGGGAGAATATTCAGAACGAATTTTGCACTCGTAACTTTTTAGATTTAACATTTAACGCAGTGCAATATAAATGCTCAAATACAGTGCACAAACATAGAAATCGTTGTCATGGGAGCATCAATTGTAAACCGAATATTGAGCTCTTAACTAACTAATCCTGGAATCTACAATATTTTTCTCATAGTATCATATTTAACTCTTCCCAATTTTCTTTTATTTTTATTTAATATACATAGGTATATCTATATATAAATAAATAAATATGTTTGTATATTTATATATTTATTTGCTTGTTTCTTTTAGTTAAGTTAGGCTTAATTTTAGCCCATGCAGAATACATTTTTTTATGAAGAGGCAACTAAGTATCTGTTCGAAGCTTTAATTACTTTATTCAATATGCAAAACTCTTTTGATTTTTTAACTAATAATTGAAATGTTGGTTTTATATAACAAATCTAGAACAAGTAATAAATTAATAATACAAGGGCTAAAAATCTGACAGCGTTGCTTAATATAAATATTGAAAATAATTACAAAGGAAACAATCAGATGGCAACGTAAAGTGAAAACTATTATTTAAAGTGCGTAGAAAGTTTTTGGATAACGTCAAAAAAGACAAACACTTAGCTGTGATGAAATTTATGAAACGACAGTGCAAAGTTTACACAATCCACAGCGATGGGAATGTCAATGGGCACAGAAATGGAAAAAGAACAGGGAAACGAAACGAAGAAGAAGAGATGCGGGGGAAGAACTTAACTCAGGAACTGGAATGGGAGAGGTATAAATCGCTGAGTTATGTATTAATAAAAAAACATGCGATAGGGAAGACAAAGACCGAAAAGAAAGAATGAAGAAATTGCTGGAGAAAGGCGTCGAGAAAGTTGAGTTGAGGCCACATTACGAAATCCTTCTTGCATTATCCTGTTTGTAGATTAAAATGAACTATTGCAGGGCAACAATAACAACAATTGTGGTAACAACAACAACAACAACCACATCGACAACGACAACGACACTGAACAATGGCAACGGCAATCATAATACAAGCAAACGATAAGCAACACGAACGTGCGCAGCCAGAGACAAGCGCCAAAGAACAGGCGAATGAATAAAAGAACCTCCAAAAAAAAAAAGAAAAGGAAATGTATATATATATATATATACATATATATATATATCTATTTGAGTATAAAGCTAAAAGAAAGTCTGTGAAAGACGACAGCAACAGTAGCTAGCAGCAACAACAATAATAATAATAATGCCTGGGATAATAATAAGAATTAAGCAAGAAAACACATCACAGACACGGGTAGACAGGCCTTTGCATTGAATTTTGGTTTGAGTTGGGATTGGACTCGTGTTGCTAGTAGCTCTGGCAAAAAACGCAGAGCACAACACACGGCTTCCGTTTCCGCAGCCATTTTCGTGGGGATTTATTAGTTTTTGCTCGTTAGAACTGCGCACAGCTGCCGTGCCTGAAGTGTTTAAGCGAGAGGGGCCCACAGTCCAGCAACAGCAACAACAACAACAACACCAACAACAACTACAATAACAACATCAACAATAGCAATGGCAACGGCAACGAGTCGACTTCATAAACCAACAAAAATTAACACCCTGTGCAAAGATGGAGCAACATCGACCGAATGACGTTGAGAACGAACGAGCGAGCGTCTAAAACACATAAGCTGCTTGTTTATAGTTACAGCTTATGCTACCAGGCAGGCCAACCCCCAACAGTTCACTCTTCCCAACACACACACACACACACACAAACACACACGCACACAGAGCAGAAAGCATTTTCTTTTGATAAAACTGCAGCAGCAGTTAAGGCAGCTTCTGTTGCTGATGTGCATCAAAGTGAGAATGATTGATTCAATTTTAAAGTTGTGTAAGAGTGTGCGACTGCATGTGTGTGCGTGAATGAGTGTGCTATTTTTAAGCAGCAGTTGACTGCTATGTGCTTTAACAAATAATCCCGAGCAGCGTCCATTCATTTTAGAGGATCCTTAGGGGGAGTGGGGAGCCATGATGGAGCACGGTCAGTTCACATTTGCTGACTGACTTTTCCGAGCGCCACCTCAGCAACTAATGCGAGAAATAATTACAAAAGTGAATTTATGTTCTTGCAGCGATAACAAATGCTTTTTAGCACCAATTTCCCAACCTCCCCAATCCAAAACCCATAACTTTTCTCTACTCACTGAAACACTATTTATTTATTATTTTTCTTCTTATTTCTTTCGGGTTTGGCAAGAGGAAATCAAAACTCGCGTTACTTTTGCAAACGATGCGAACGAATTTTCAGAGACTGTGAATGGAGTATGCGACTGAAGAAATGCATGCAGGTCCATAGTTCTTCGATTGTGTGTGTGTGTGTGTGAGTGTTTCCATTCACATCAACATGTGGCACACTCCAATTGGTTCGTTTCGCCAAAGCTTAAGTTTCTTCATCAACTTTTGCCACATCACAGATTAAAATTTAACTTTTTGGCATAGCTCCGACTTAACTCCGACATCTCTGACTTGGCTCAATGTTTGCGCGTATGTCTGAGTGTGTGTGAGTGCATGGTATGGATAGGCAGAAGGCGTGGCTGTGTTTTGCGGATTAAGCTGAGTGACTTTCAAATTAGTGCATGCGCTTTGAAGTTCATTAGCAAGGGTAAAAGTTATCAGTTTGATGCACTGCATCGTCTACATGGTTGATGTTCTTGTTTCATTTCAGCTCCATAATATTTGCCAACACTTGTGCAATTCATTAGGCACTTTTCAAATTCTTAACTATGCATTGGTCTGCAGAGCAGCACTATGAAATTCTATTGATCTGATTGGCACTCAAATGTAGATAGGCCTCACTTGATAGAATGTATTGAATAAGAGACTCACAGCGTTTCAGATGGAGCCCAGCTGAAATGAATTGAAGACTCATGTGCTGCTCTTCAAGCAATTCATTAATGAATTTCACCATCATCTAGTCTCACTTTTTCACTCCAACTGATGCCCTTCAATGAATAACCAAGAGGAATAACAACAATCGCACCTGTGATTAAACATTTTTCATTTGTTCCTTCTTCAGATTATCAACTTCAAGTGGTTTTTCTCTTGTTATTTTCTTTTGCAATAGCAATCACTTAAGCCGCACAAGAAGTAAAAAATGAAATATTTTTAAGTGGGCAAACACTGCTCAGACAATCGATGCTCCCATCGCAGTCGTTTAATTGCCTTCTATTGATACTTGAGCGCCACATAATCGTCCTAATTACTTTGCAAACTAACTTTAATTGGGCAACGGTGAGCGAGATAAAGGCACCAATTATAAAGCGCCGGCGAAGATTCGAAAGCCACTTGCATGTCTGGCCACCATTAGGAACAGCCGAGGAATGCCACGAGATGGCCAAGTGTGGGCGGATGTGGAGTGTGTGGTAAGTGCAGTTAGCCACGTCTTTTTTCCTGGAGTCTGGCGGCGCTTAGCGCAGCGTCTCAATAAATAATAAAATAATAATAATCCAATCATATCGTTACATCCGCGAACGGCGCTCAGTCATCAACTGCAGATGCTCGTTGCCCGGGCATCCTGCCGGCTCCTGTCTATAGTTAAGAGCTGGCGTCGTCTGGGACCGTTCCCACGACGCGGCGGAAATTGCATCACAAGACAAGAAGTGTTTAAGGGCTGGCAGGGTTGCGGCTAAGCAGCTTTAAGCCGCAGCATCGAATGCAGCGCTGCCAGCACAACACCAACAGCAATAACAACAACAGGAGATTTATTGTCCTGTGCAGGCGTTGCTTTTGTTTCGTTGCTTGCACTTAAGCACCTGCCAGGTCGCGCATAAGCCGTGTTGTCTGCTTTCAATTTGAAGGCAGCCACTTGAGTGAGCTGACTCCGCTGCCTCAGCACAACTTTTCGACGGCATGTCAAAATATTTAAGCATAAGTTGTCAAGGATCAAGTGAAGCGCTAGAGCAACAGGCAGCAGCTCCTGTCCTGTGCGCCACAATGACTTGCACTGGAGCTAATTGACAAGCAAGCCACAATAGCTCGTACCACTCTTGCTGCTTGTGCAATATTCATTTGTTCCATTTACATGTGAGCCAAGCTCTATCTGAGAGTGGGCCCCAGCTCCAGCCCTAGCTGAATGGGCCCAATTGCTTGCCGAGCCATTTTAGATAGCGATCGATTCTGCGCCTGCCATTACTTATTTATTCATGCCATGGGGAAATATCAGATTTACGATTCAACTGGCAAGCACTGGCCAAATTGCAACGCTGCTTTCTGCACCCCCTATTATCCTGGGCGTTAGCCAAGTATTACCAGCCAATACCCAGGGCGCTGCTCGCTTGCTCGTTCGCTGGCTTAAATCTCATTTGGAAGACGCGGCTGATTTGTCAACTCACAGTGCGCCGCCTCTGATAATGGCCTAGCTTGCGACAATTTCCTTCCTCCGAGTGTTTTTATTTTATTCTACTTTACTTTTTTTTCAGCGGAAAGGTGAAAATTGCAAATTACATCAAAGTAAATAAACAACGAACGACATAGACCTACGTCGACTACGTACTTAGTCCTCAAAGCTACCGAAAGGAAGCGGCAGCTAAGGCCAAATTGAATTCGGCAATGTTGCTTTGCCACGCCTCCTTTCGTTTGCTGTTTGTCACCAGAGACGGGGCTTTCATTTCAAAGAAATTGTCATGACAAATTGAAACAATTTCTTTGGCTTTTGTGGCTTGCCAGCAACGAAACCCAACATTTTATGCAATAAATTAAAAAATTTGCTTACAAACCTCGAGCTGCCAACATTTGTGGATTGCGAGCAATGAAAAGGGCGAGGGTGAGAGCGATGCCAAGGGCAGACTATGTTACTTTTTGGCATTTGTTTGCCATTTAATGGAGCGTGTGGTTTTGCTGCGGCACAAAAATTGTAAATTGAGTGATTCCTGATACGTGTATAGGCAGGGCAACTAGGCAGACCGCAGACTGATGTGTTTAATTGAATTCCTTGGTTCCGTTTGACAAATGCAAAACTTTTGAGCACATGCAGCACATGTGGTCTACAGAACAGCTGGATGAAAACATCACGTCTCGTTTCATTTGGATAATGCAATTAGAAATGCACTCCAAAATTGAGAACTGCCCATAAATCTAATAACGATGGAAAATATGCTGCATGGTAGGCGTCTTGATTGCAATGCTTGACAGACTAACGTAAAATATAATTCAATCAATGAAAGCAATTAGAAATTGTTGAGAAATATGATATTTGTGCCCGAACAAATTTTGATTCTTTCTTTGATTGCAAATGTCAAATGAGAAATTATATCGATGTCCAAATCATATTTACTATACCTTTGATCTTCGATGCCTTCAATCAACTGATACAATTCGAAAAACTATATTTTGAAACATTTGTGGAAATATGCGCTGAAGATAAAGCGGAAACTGAAACACTTGTCAACGCAAATGTCTCAACTCAACTCAACAACAACGGTCACAATATCTCTGCTTTCAATTGCCAAGGCAATGCGCACGATTTCAAGAATGTCGCCGTGGACAGGCAAAGACATTGGAGCGATGGCGAGGGGGGCGAAGAGAGCACAAGTGTCAGACGAAACGGGACCAGAAACAGGCAAAGAAATGGCAAAACATTTAATGTAAACGTTTTGTCGACAAATGTCAAATGACCATTCGTTGGCCCCAAAACAAAACACACAAAAGGCGCGTCGAGGCAACGAGGGTCAGCAAAGTCGGAGACAAAAGCCAAAATAAGATGTGGCCAAAGAACACCTCAAATTAATTCGATTTTATGCTCCACTCCACTCCGAAGGTAAACAACTGGCCGACTGGCCAACTGACCAACTGGCCAACTGCCGTAAGGTTTGGCTAAGCAGATTAAGCAGCAAAATCAATGACAATTTGCTTGACCGACTCGAGACATTAGAGCACAACAAAGAAGTCGCTGCCAGCTAACAAGTTCATTTCATTACGATTACGAAAATGGTCTAATTAAATGTTAATGAGATTCGCAATGTCGCCAAAGACAACCGCTGCAAACGAAATCTGATGTGATTACACGTTCTACAAGCTTTATGAAAAATATAAAAGGAAATATTTATTGCCCTGAGGGCAGGCAGGACTTACCTGTAAATAAAATGTGCAGAAATGTTATAAAATGTTATTTAAAAATAGCTGCGCACAGCGAGGCACACAAGCTTTCATTAACCGCATTCAGGAGGCATTAAAAGTGACGACGGGATATCAATTTGCGCCTTCTTCTTCTTTTTTTTCGCCCATAAACACAGACAGAAAAAAAATGAGAGAGAGAGTGTTTGTGTTTGTGTGTGTGTGGGCGAGAGTGAGGGAAAGTGGACGCTGGGTAAATAGAAAAATATGAAGCACGAAAATTAAAAAGTCTGCCAGCGCCAGGTCATTAAAATGAAAATCTTGCGACGGCATCGAAAGTACAGAAATTCCCCAGCGGACGCCTCATTCGCTGCCTTCTTGCAACATTATGATCAACATCAACACGCACACACATGGTATGTGTGTGTGTGTGTGTTTAGTATGTGACCGTGTGTGTGTGCTGAAATAATTTTTATGATTATTTCTTCCTTCCGCTGGCTTTTATGCTACCCCGCTTCATGTCGCTCCTGCAGCGTCTAAAAGTATGTGTGCGCATTTGGCAGCCGCGTTTCTGGTGCGCTTTTCTATTTTCTCGGGCGCAATTTAAGTGCGCCGTAGCCACAGCCAGAGCCAAACTGCTGCTGCTGTCCCAACGCGCTGGCAGACCAGATAAGCACAGTGGAAATAAGCATTATGTTCTTTGAGCAGCGCCCATTGCAATGATCTTCCAAGCATTAGCTATGAGCGAGCCATTCCTCTAAGCTGAGTATGGAGGCTGCTACAGTGGGCGAATGTGACTCGTTATTGAGGTTATTCGATAAGAAACAATTGTTAGCAAAAATAGTTTTCTTAGTTCTATTCACCCTAATAGTAATTTTGCATTCTATATTTAAAGTTAACCTAAGGATCAAGCTTAACTTTGTTGCTTTACTAATTTATATTATATAAAACTTTGTACCACTGTGCCAGATTTTTCCTTGACTGCCTCGTTGTTTTTTTTGTTAGCAACTGGCAACGATATGGAATTTCTTGGATTAAATGTTATGTTGGCATTATATTTCTTTCTCTTTACGCCCACCAATGTCTGCCGTGGCCACGTCCATGTACATTAATATATATGCATGTGTGTGTGCGTGTGTGTGTGTGTGTGTGTGTGTGTGATGTCTTTTGGATGCTGTAAGTAACGCATGCTGTGTCTTAATGTCTTCTTCATGGTCTCTAGCTCTGCTTTCAATGTTGTTGCTCTTTCCGGCTGCTCGCCTCGATGCTGCACTAATAGTAGCTGCCACAGCCGCACAAAAGTAGACTTTGACTTTTTGGAGCGGCAAAAATAGAGCAGAGAGTTAAGTAAATAATGCCAACACATGTAATACATCAAGCCGGGGGGATGTGCGTGTGCTTCGTGGGTGTTGCCATTTGTGCTGTTGATTATTTATGATTCTTGTGGTAGGCAGTCATTGTAGTCAATTTGTATTGCCCGTTCGGAGTAGAGCGCGTTTGCATTTCGAGGCTGTTTATATCTTATTTCGACAGTTGAGCAGATATTTAATTTAATTTAATTTTATTCAGCTGGCAGACACAGCGAGCAAAAGCACAAGCAGCTAAGTCCCAGCAGGGTACAGGGTGCACATGCATGTAGCATGATTCCAAGTGCATAGAAAAGAAAATATAATAATATTAAAGCGTTTTTTTGCGACATAGAACTAAGCACTTGTAAATCCCCTCAGAGGATGTGCCGTCAAGTTAGTCTCAAACACAAACACACGCACACACGCACACTTGCACACACTCACACACAGTAAGGAGTGTGTGGTGCTCGTTGCACTTATCCGCAAGCAAACACTAGCGTGAGCTCCCGCTTATATCTAGTGGGCGTGTGTGTGTGTGGGCAAACTCATAGGAACTTATGCATAAGTGACATTAAGAAAAAGCTCTTCAAATGCAAGAAGAAAAACACTTTGGCAGGACGCTGCCTGAGTTGCCGCTAAGGAAAATGGGAAAAACCGAGCAAAGTAAAAGTTTAGCCAGCTGAAAGCCAAAAAAGAACGATGAAGAAAAATAAGGCAAGCCAACCAAATGAACGCAAAGTTTCGGCACCCATCCTCGTGAACGGAATTAGGGATATGGCGCTGCGTCCCCGTTTCCACGCAGCCAAGGATATGCAATCATCATGCGGATTTCCATAAGCAGTCGGCAGGCGGCAGGCAGCAGGCAGCAGGCTACAGGCAACAGCGAGCGAAAGCAAATGGAATATCTAGCCAGAGCAGCAGCTCATACAAAGAAAGCGCAAAGAAGTCAGACAGGAAGTGCATGTGGTATACGCAGAGAAAGAGCGAACAAGATACTGAACGTGAGACGCCAGCTGCCAAGCCCTCTGGTAAGCTGCTGTGCGCAACTGGCTTAGCTCAATTTCCCTTTTCAACTATTTTCAATGGCGTTTCCGGCATCGTTTTGACTTTGGCCCCGTTTTCCGCTAGCCAAATGTTTGTGCATTCTCCTGTTGGCCACCTCTGTTCCTATGCCCAGTTCAAATAACTGATTGGTTCGATTGACACAAGCACAAATCTGACTTCCCATCACAAGCCCTGCACTTTATACCATCGAGTGTTATTCAGCATTGTGTAAAGTTTTCTCTTTGAATGGAATCGAGCTCTTAAAGAAGTTACATCAAAGCGGTTGCTCCTTAGAATTCTACCAAAGTTTCAAGTTAGCTGAATGCTAAGAGATAATACAATTTTTGAACTATAAAAGAAAGTTGGAAAATAATGAATGGTAATTGATTTGTATTGATCAATCCAAATCGTGGAATAGCATAGACATAGAATCAGTCTCATATCTTTACTGTAAGCCACACTTGTGTTAACTGTTTCATTCACTCTTTTCATGGAAACCTGAGCCAGACCTTGCCATCAATGCAAATATAAGCTGAGATGCTTTGACACTCAATCATAGCTAAGCAGAATAAGTTTATAATATCTGATCAGCTTATAAGCTGGCAAGCATTCTGCATATTATCCAGCATATTATCCACAAAATCATTGCTCACTTCGTAGGCGAGCACTTGACCATTGGCAACGCACACAGCCAACACACATACACAGAGAGCAATGCTCAGGCACTTGTCACTGTATATTGATTCAATGATTGGGATTTGTGTGATCCTTTTTAAAGCACCGAAATTTGCTAGCGCTTGCTTGTAGTTTTCGCAACTGCCTCACGCCCACAACACTGTCTCTGCCGCCGCCCACAGTGCCTGTTGACCCGTGGGTCGTTGTTTTTTTTTTTGCTTTTTTTCTGAGTTGCCTTTTTGCTGTGTTTGTTATTTGTTTGTTTGCTTTTTGTCGAGCTTTTGACTGTTTGCTTTGCGCTGCTTTAACGCTATTTTTGCTTTGTTTTGTTTTGTTACGATTTTCTTTTTTTGTTTTTGTTTTTTTTTTTTTTTTTTTTTACATTTGGCTTCTCTTGTTTTGCCTGGCTTTGGCAGCTTCGGCCCACAGCCTCAGACTCAGCTGCCAGCCACCCCCGCAACGAGCTGTGCTCTGGTTTGTTGGGGTTTTTTTGGGCCGTAAATTTATGCTAACAGTTCTCCATTGAAAATGCATAAATTTATGTGTTTACACTATGTGCAGGCATTCGTTTGGCCACGTCCAGGGGCCAGGGGGAGTCGCACATGTGTTTACTTAGCACTTTTTATGGCCTGCGTCCATGTCCTCGGCTGGACACTCTATAGTCCATAGTCCAAAGTCTATAGTCCATACTCTATGCTGCATACTCCATAGTCCATAGTCCATAGTCCGTAGTCTATCGTCCATGCTGCATGTTTTATTTACCTACATTTTGCTTTTATTTTGAAGTATATTTTATTTTTATTTATTTTCTGTTGGCTAGTGTTTAAGCATGAGCTGCTGCCTCCCGAAACTACATATTTGGATATTCATAAATTATTATTTGCATAAAATTGTTGTATGCATTGTTGCCGTTTGTTGTGCGTTTTGTTGATGCTGTAAAATATAGCTACAGCCCATTAAACTCGGCTTACATCCCTGCTTCTTTTTTATCACTGGCAATCGGTCGATCTCACATGGCCATTGCTCAAAGACTACTCTAAAATTCCATCAGCGACAGCCAAATGACTTTACGGCAAAGCCAAGCAAAGGCATAAAACCCCAAATGAGAAAAAGGTGAACAATGTGCCTGTACAGGGTTAAGTAAAAAACTGCACACGTAGCCGGAAAGTCGCTGGCTCTGCTGCTGCCTCTGCTGCTGCCTCTGCTGCTGTCAATGCATTTAAACGTGCCAAAGTTAGCGGCGAAAGCATTCGGGCTCAGGGGCTTGAGAAAGGGGCAATATTCTCCACCGCACATAAATACGAAATAAAAGCCATTTGAATGGCAGGCGACACTCAAAATCGATACAAACCGTCCAAGGAATGGGCTGACCGGGGCAATGCGAGAGTACAAAATGTAAATGGAATCGGGCTCTCAAATGTTGTGTTTGTCATATGGGTAGCAGAGATGACCATTTAAGATGGCCTGCCTGCGCTGACTGCTAAGCCGCTGCCATGCTCAGTATAGAGCACGTCGCTGTATCGTTGCTGTGCCATGAAATGGATGCCCAACTCAAGTGGTCACCCTTTTTTGGCGTTAATGAAAAATGCATGAAATTTAAATTGTGCCAAAGTGTTGACCAGGCCCACACAGCCAGCCACGCACAGGCTACACGCCCCAGCAACTAGGTAGGCTCTCAGTCAGTTTTGATGTGGGTGATTCCAAGAGCTCGAATGCCAACAGGGGCAGAAGACAAAGGACTAAGCGACAGACAGGGGATAAAGGGCAAGGGACAAGGGACGACAAATGCAGCGATGCCAATGGCTGAATTTTGAAAATTGAGCTCCTGTCGATTCTGTTGTTGACTGTGAAAAACATTTTGCAGGCAGCCAAATGTCGATGGCGCGAATACGAGCCTCATTTTCTATGCGAATGCGAGTGCCAAATGTCAATTGAAGTGAACAATAAAATGTTAAATTTTCATTTGCCATTTGGCAGACTAAAATAACAAACCAGTGTTTCTGATGAATTTTTATATCGTTTTCTAAAATTCATGAAGATATCTGAACTTTACTTGCTGAGCTCGTTTATTCCGTCTTAAATTAAATCCTTTTTTAAATGGATATTAAGTTGTATTAAACTTAAATTTTCTACTGAATGTATTTGTTTGCATAAAAATGTTTTTATATTATAATATATTTGATAGATTATTCTCTATATACATATGTATTATCTAAATGATAAAAAAATAAACATACGAGCTTTACATATAATAAAAGGGTTATTTTTTGTGTTTATTTTATGTGTCTCTCTGTGTCTCTCTATGTCTCCGGGTGTCTCTCTCTATATATCTCTCTATGTTTCTCTAAATGTTTATCTTTTTTATATATCCTTGGCTCTCTCCTCACTCTCTCTCTGCCTCTCTCTTTATATTGTTATCTCTCCCTCTCTTTCTCACAATCTTCCTTTCTCTCTCTCTCTCTTTTTCTCTCTGTGCCTCTCTCTCTCTGGGCATTAATCTCCCTCTCTCCCTCTGTCTCTATCTCTCTCTAATTCTATCTCCAGCTCCCCAGTACTCTTTCTCTCTCTCTCGCACTCTCTGTCCTGTTTTCGGTACTTCTTTCAGTCAATTTGCGTCTCTTTTTTTGCTATCTCTATATCTCTCTTTCACTTTCTTTATCCCTCTCTATTTATATGTCTTCCTCTGTCACTCTCTCTGTATCCCTTCCTATCAATTTCTCTCTACTTCTAATTTGCTCTGGCTTTCTTTTTATTTCGTATTTCAAATATTTTCATTTTCTAATACTTTCACATCTTTCTTTCAAGATTTGCAGTTCGGTGCAAGGATCGGTAATATTCTAGACAGTCATTCCGACCAATGATTGCTTTACTTGTACATCTTAATTCAATTCTATTATATTTTCATTTTCCATACTTTTTTCTTACCTTGTGCATTTTATTTCAAACGAACCTATTTTATTAGTGAAAGATTAAATTGAATTAAATGAGGCTCGCCAGAATTGCGAAATAATATTGAGCTGTCAGTACGGTGTTCGTAGTCCGTTGAAAAACCATGCAATGGTATATTAATGTTAAGCAAACTCTGTTATTTAACATTTACGCAACTCTATTTTCCGTTTACTACGCTGTGCATGAAGTACTTAACTCAACCAGAATTGATTGTGTTCCTTTAAGCAGAGCTGGTCGAATAGAACAGCTTAAAGAGCCCACAGACACACACACACACACGCTCAATTGGAATGTAAGGCAAGCCAAGGTTGTTGCCACGCCCATGGCAATGGAATATCGTCCAACGCCCAGCAGCAGCAGCAGCACCTTTTTTATGCGTTTTCATTTGGCCAACGTAGAAAATATCTTGCCCACGGGGCGTATTAAAATCAATTCATTTAATTTTGATCAAAGCGAAATAAATCTTTGCGCTTTTTGCTTAATTTCCTCCTCGTCGTTTGCTGTTTGTTGTTACTGTTGTTGCTGCTGTTGCTACTGCTGTTGTTGTCGAGCAAAACGAGCAAAATGAGGAAAATACACAACAGCGGCAGTGAGTAATTTGGCCTCTGTTCCAGAGCTTACAAGGCGCCCGCCTGAGTGGGTGGGTCGTTGGCTGGATGGTTGCTGTAAAACGCGGAGTAAGACAAAAAGCGCAAATAACACAGAAATACCGTAAGCGAAATGAGAAATCATTAGTAAGTAAAAAGCTCTCACTCACAAACATACACACACACACACATATACACAACCACACACATACATACAAAGTTTAAGACACATGAACTGAATGGGAGCGTGTAAAGTTTTCCTTTTCTTCTACTTATTGACGCCAGCAACGGCAACTGAATTAATTTTTCAATTCGCCAAACGAATTCATTGACTTTTTGTGTTCGTCTGCCTGTCCTTATTGCACACATACATATTCACACACACACACACACAACACACCCATCGCCCTTTCGACATTCACACACTGGCAGCACGTTCGCCAGGGTATTAAAATCCCTTAAACAGATTTCATTTCGAACGCTTTGCGGTCGATAAATGCATTTCACTTTAGTGGCTTTTACACCCACTCGCACTCGCAGTCGCAGTCGCACACACACACACTCACACACACATGCACGCACCCACGCCCACACTCAGACGGGCACATGTATGTCTGTATTTATGTATCACATTTACCAATGCATACTTTTCGGCGGCTCTTGCCACTTCGCTTTACCTCTTGCTGTTCTCAACGCTTTTCCAATGATTTGCTGGCAAATTACGTTTAGTTGCTGCTCGCTGTGTCCCTGCCTCGATTGGCTTTGGCTTCTCTGCTGCTTTTTCGCCTGCTTTTCGCGCAGAGCCGGGCACAAAATTTTCCAAATTCATTTCCAAAACAAACATGCATCTGTGTGAAGCGACTGTCATTGCGCTAGTGTGTGTGGGTGACTGTGTGTGTGGCAAGTGTTGCCAACCAATTTAAAAGTTTTGCTGGCGCCGTCTCCAGCGGCAAAGCGAAAGTGAAGCACCAGCCTTTCCCTTCAGTTGTTCACGCCGTTTCGCATGCTGTCAAAGAAACACAACCAAGTGCAGTGCGCAGCATAAGAGACTAATGCGGAATACAGTAAAGAATGCCTTTAAAAGACGCCGATAGCTTACTCACATAATGTATACATATTATTTTTTGAAACAGTAAATATTTTTAGATATTGCAGCTTTTGTGGGACATAAATTATTATAAGCATTTTTTTCAAAATTTTCTATAATATTGATAGATATTATTATTAATAATTATTTATAATATATAAAATAACCCCAATTGGCTATATTTGCTTAAATATTTAATTAATTTTATTGAATAGATATTAGGAGTAGCTTATAGCGGCTGATGTTACTCAGGGAATCTTAGAGCAACTTTCTTGGGAGAAGTCGCTCAGTTTCATGTTAAAAACAATATTAACCAACTTATAATGTCAATGTATTAATATTAGTATCATTACATTTAGGAAAATTTCTATTTAAGTATTTATGTTGTATTCGACGCGTTAGGATAGTCAACAAATTTTTTAAATCAAAATATTTCACTAAAAGAAAATGTTTTTTAATAAAAATAAAATCTTGAATTTTTAAACTGATTGATTAGTTTTTATAACTCTTTTCCACTGATTGCGAATTCCAATCAAATCATAGAAAAAGTTCGGTGCTTATAACGGTATTCACTGTAGTTTTGTAGTTGTTGTAAGTGTTGTTGTTGTTGTTGTTGTTTTTGTCGGTTAGTGTCTCTTTCTTTACACAGCAACGTGGCACTTGTTGGCAACGCTTGGCTCCTGCTGCCTTCTGCCACCTGCCACAGCGCGCTGCTGCAACACTTCAAATCTTGGAGTTTGTTTTTGGAGCGTCGCATAGGTGTAACTGCTGTCTGCCACTGTGTGCTGTTTTGTATCAGTGTGTGTGTGTGGGTGTGTGTGTGTGTGTGTGTGTTCGTGTCTGTGTCTGTGTTTGCAAGTGCTGCTCGAAAGTTCATGCACCGTACACTGCGGTCCACATATGTATATATGCGGCGTGTACATGTGTTTGTATAAATTTAAATGCATTCGTGTGTTTGGCTGATTCGCTGTTTGGTGGCAGGGCCACCAGTTGGCCGCAGATTCAGTTTCCTAACTGTTTTGCTTGGCTGCTGTGACCTGTGCTTGTGCTTATGCTTGTGCTTTGGCTTGTAGCAAATTCAAATATATTTGAATTGGTAATGTGCAGCGCGCTTAATTTTCAATTTGCCATCATTTGGACCCAGCGCTCTTCGAGATCTGCCAGCTCTGCTAATTAGCGCTGAAGTGTGGCTCATTGCACAGTCAATTGTCATCAGAAAATGGCCACTGTGCGCTGTGTATTTTCATTTGAGCCAACAAACAATTGGGAATCTTTGCCACTATAATGCCAACTTCTTCCATAATACCCAAGCAGACGTAGACGGGCACTCCACTTTACTGGAGTGCCTTTTGTTGTTGCAGTTTTTGCCAGTTATGTTGTTTCGTGTTGTCTAGCAATTTGCTCACACTTTTCGCGCTCATCAACAACGCCTCAGTTGCCTCACTTGGCAAAGGAAAACTTGCCAGACTCAAGTGTGGGAGTTTTCACTTTTTCTGCCATAATTAAATTAATTTTCAAGTTTCTTTCGCTTCCCCTCTGTCTGAACGAGACGAGCTTAATAATACACCTAGACACACTCCACAATTCTAACTATATATTTTCCATTTTCCATTTTTCATTTTCATTACAGTTTTAAGTCGACCCACCAGGACTCGATGGGCAGGCGCTGCCAACATTTCATTTGCATGCAGCTTCCTGAGCCGTTGTTTCCGGATTAGGGCAGGCAATGTGTTGGGCATGGACTATTTGTATACTCGTATAGTTTCTGCCATTAGCAACGGTGGTCCAGAGGTAATGGGGGAGCAGTTGTCTTGCTCCTGGTCTGCGCTTTGTTATCAAGTTTTGGCCTAAGTTGTTTTTAAGTTGTAAATATCCTCGTTTTGTACAATTTCTCCGGCCCAACGCTCTACACAAAAAATAATTCAGCTCTAGGCTATCCACTGTGTGTATCAAATTGTGTATTTGTGGTTGCAAATACGAAAATTGTAACTGATATTTATGCTTGTAATGCCAACGTTTGACATTTGGGTCCACTTGCCATGCCATCGCATCCGTATTCCGGACTCTGCCCTGCCGACAATAATTCATTTCAGAATGCGTGTGCAATTCTTGTTATTTCCATGGCATGCGAATATACGAATATACGAATATACGATTTTGGCCATTCAGGTTACGTTTTCACAAAAATATAGAACAATAAGAACTGAAAGTGTCTGTTAAAATTATGACTTATTGGAATTCTCTCAGCTCAGAGTCTCAGCCAGTGGCGCTGCCTGTGGCTCTGGCATGAAGTGTATTTGAATGTGTTGCTTGGCTGCCTCAGCTTTTAAATCATTGCTCGCTGGTTGCTCTGGTTGCCCTGGCTGCATACAAATTTTCTATAAATTACTTTTTATTTCTGTCTGCCTGAAGGCGTATTCTGATTGTGTCAAGTCAAAAGTTACAAATTTAGGAAGTTGTCACTTTTGATTTCTGTCTTCAACTGCCTACTATAGTATGAAACTCAGTTTTCAAAATCAAATCTTTTTCATAATCTTAATAAAAATATATAGCTTTTGCACTTTTAAATAAAAGGAGACAATTGAATCAATTCTAGTATAAAAATCACTTGTTTTGCTTTTATTTGCTGTCATGAAAAAAATTGCAATTTCGCAAATTTTTTTTATTGCTAATAAAATATTTTATAATATCTTACATATATTTGAGTTTTATTTTTTGTATTTTTAAATTTATAATTTGTGTTTATGTGAAAGTTCAATAAATATTAATTGAAATATCTCACCTGGTTTGGAGTTACTGCCAAGTATCTGCTGTTGATGTTGCTGCTGTGGAATTGACGATTGCTGTTGCAGCTGTTGTTGCTGCTGTTGGACATGTTGCTGCTGACCATTGTGCTGCAGATGTGCAGCTGTCACGGATTGCTGTTGCTGAGCGGCAGCGGCTGCTGCAGCAGCTGGATGTATGGCAAGCAACTTCGTTTCCGGTGGCTTGTGGGGACCCATCGTGATCTGCGGGGCCCCCATGGCTATAGTTGGGGCGGGCATCATTAGAGTCGACATGGCCAGCATAATTTGTGAATGAATTTTGGTGTCTTTACTGGTTGATGTTGATATTGTTTTTTTCTGTGGCAATGCTTGTGGCCAATTGCTCGCTCGCTATGTGCTTTGTTTCTATTGATTTGTTGACCTCGCCGCTGTGTCCTGTGCCCTGTGTCCGTGTCCTCTGCTGCAGTTGCTGAACTCTGTGCCAAAGGTCGTGCGTTAGCCTTTGTGTCCCTCGTATCCGTTTCCGTCTCTCGCAAGGAACTTGGACCTGCTCTAACTGACTTCGGGCTATGTTTTATGTGGCTCTATATATGCTTGTGTATGTGTCTGTGGGTGTGCAAGTGTGTGTGAACTTATGAAATATGTTTGCCGCTCTGTGCAACTTTTCTCCGTATATTTTCACTTTTCGTACTGTGGCTTCGTCTCTGCCGCTAGATGTCCCTTCGCCTATGTACTCGATGCTGTGTCTTTGTGTATATGTATGTGTGTTTGTGTATATTTGTTGTTTTTATTATTTTTATAATTTTTGCTCGCTTTTCTTTTGCGTTTCGCTCATGTGTTTGTTCAACCGAAAATTCACGAACACTAGCGCACTTGGCTTGTAATATTTTTTGTTTTTTGCTTTTGTTTTTGTTTTTGTTGTTGTCCTTTCCACCGACTCCTTGGCTTTCGTTACGTTACATTCGACTGTGGAAATGGGATATGGGTTTATGTATTTGCCTGCCAGCCAGTAATCGCAAATTATTTTGCCTGCTGCTTATCGTTTTGCAATTTTTGTTGTGTCTGCAGCAGCAGAAGCAGCAGCAGCGGAAATTATAAATATTGCTGTCATATGTGTGCCAGACAGCGCAAGAGACGAGACGAGTACTACTTCAATTTCAATGTTTTGCGCAAAGAAAAAAAGGGAATTCTTATTCAGCTGAGGAGTCTCCGCTCAATGTCGTTTGGAAAGTTTTTAGCAGCAACAAAAAGTGCGCACAGTTTGCAAATTATTTCGCTAGCTGCTGGCTCTGATGAGTTCGCAATGAACTTTAGAAGTCAGTGAATGTCAGTGACTGCAAGCAAAATAATATAAAGTGCCAGCAAATAAAATCAACAAACATAGTTCAACTTTAATGAATGTCGCCAAAGTTTGCGGCTTGAAAATGGCAAGAAATTGCTTACAGTCTGGCTAAAAATCTAGGAATCTCTCATATAATGCTAAAACTGTTGATGGAAATACGCTGAATGCACTGTAGGGGACAAGGATCATGCCGAACATAAATTGGCTTGCACAGTGAAATCTTTCGTAAATTAAATATATAAATTATAAAATTCACAGAATTTTGGAATAAATTATAAAAGCAATTATCATTACTTATTAATGCTGTTCTGATCAGTTCCAAGTAACGCACGAATCAAGAGACGAGTGCAACGCACACACACTCTTTAGTTAGCTATGCGAGTATACGACTATGCGACTTTACGACTTTACGACTATATCGTCGCTGGCTACCCAAAGAACAGAAAGAACTCAAAGCGTACGGTACGAATTCGTACTAGACCGTTGGGCGACGCTTTTCTTACTGAACGCCAGCAGCGCACGCATTGGCCAAAAATTGAACAGCGCTGCCGCTGCTACGATGACGACGACGACGACGACGACGACGACGACGACGACGGTGGCGGCGACGCTATCCTGGCCAGAACATGCCAGGCGGACAGCCGCTGCCGCTGCCAGCGAACGATCCGCGTTAGCAGTGGGCTTTACCGATGGCACCGATGAGGACGACGACGACGACGACGACTACAGCAGCGAGGACGTCGGGATGCGTTTCCCTACATTTCTCTCCGACGACGCGCTACGAGCTGCAGCGAGTAGTACATCGACGAGGACGAGGACGAGGCTGAGGAGCCGACGCTGCCAATTGCCACAGTCCCGTTATTTGTGTCGCCTAAGCGAACAAGCCCTCCAGTAACGCGCTCGTTCATAAAATATTCACGAATTGCTCGCTCTCATTCTCGCCAGTGCCAATGCGAGCTGCGCTGCTCTTCTATCCTCATCGTGCATTCTTATCGTCGACGTCGTCGTTGTCGTCATCGTTTTCGCACTCGTTCTCTGCTTCGTGGCTGTCGCTGCGCTCCCGGCGCCATTTACAATATTTCGTTTCTGGCTGTGTGCGTGTCGCTCGTCTGTGTGACTTCGTTCTTTTTCGCCACTCAATTTCTGCTGTGCACCACCAGCTCGGGCCACTGCGCCGAATCGACCATGAGTTGAGCGCAAAAACTAATGAAACGTTGCTACAAATTTGAAATTTCATAAGAATATATCTAACATAAAATATTTTTAATATTATCTTTTTCTTTATTTGTATAAAAAGAATTTAAAAATTTGTTAAGCTTTAACATTTTGCTCATCATATTTACTTAACTCAACTCAATATAGTATTGAATTCCGTTGGCATCAGCCTTCTAAGGCATCATCGAAAATTTTGGTTAGTTCTGCCGTTATATTAAATTCCCATTATTTTTTGTACGCAAATGTTGCAAACTGTTATACTCCTCAAAGTCAGTAAACTAGTTCTTAGAGCGTAAAGAAAATAATTTTGTAAAATTAAAATTGCTGCATTAAATTGAGCTTTAATGATCTAAGCATTTTAATAACTTCATTAAAGCTTTCTGTAACTTTTTGTTGATTTCGGTTGACTTGAAACTCAATCAGAAATAGCTAAAAAAAAGTTGAAAGAAATCAAATGTTCTCAGATATTTAATTTGGAAATGAAGTAGATGAGCAGTTTTTGAATAAAAATTACATATTTATAAAACATTAATAAATTTGCTTTTACAATATGTTTTCCCGGTTTTCTCAGAGTTCTAAAAGTAAAAGAATGCAAATAAGCATATTCAATTTATATATTGTTAATATTTCTATAATTTGTATAGATCTGTTTGCAATTTTTAAGGAAATTTATATTATAGAGTATATCTTAACAAATGCATAAAAAGGGCTCTAGTCCATGCCTCACAATATCTCAGATTTCTTACCACTCAGCAAAATATTAATGAATTCATTAGAAACAAAATTCACAGGAGTCAGTAAACTATCCACTCTTTCTTCATACTGTTTTATTGTTAAAATATCTTATAGCACTATTTTGGAAATTAAATAAATATTCTGTTGGCATCATGGGATATTCTATTAATATTTTATAATAAGGTAAGCCACAATTTAAATGCTAGCTTTTATTATAAGAACTTTGCCAGAAATCTTTTGATGAACATGTTTAAGCATCAAACAAAGAAAACAAAACAGAAATTTCTCATTGGGCAAAAATAAGTTATAAAAATGTCTTCAAGTGCTCTTTCTAGCTCGGAACGTCGAATAGTAAGCTTTGTGAAAGTAAGCATTAAAAGCAAAGCCAGAATATTTTATTTGATGGATAAGTAAACGAGATTCGACGAAAAAGAATGTAAATGAAAAGGGCTTCAGTTTTGTCAAAGGAAAACTGCAATGTGTGGAGACAGAAGCCTTCGACTGTGTTTGTGTGCATGCTAATCAGAACGCAGTGCAACAATAGTAATGTGACAACCACATTGAGGGCCCCACATACATACGTTTGTGTTATACTCGTCGAAAAGTGAACACTCATTATCAACATTTTAAGTCATAATTACTGAGAAACGTAAATAGTAGGTGGAGTATAAAAGTGAACAGAAACAATACGAACTACACAAGGACAGCTCATGCTGTTGTGTGTTTACTTTTGGTGTTGGGGGCAACGACAGTGGTGACAGTAATGAGCGCTAAGTAAGAAGAATGCAGACCAGAGACCAATGGTCGTCATGCAGGGGAGCAAAAAAAAAGGTAGCAAAAACAAGAAAATTACTTAATTGCATGCAATTTGGCATGCGACATTATCATTGTCCTGGTTAGCATAAGAGTCAGAGTCATTACGGCAAGACACACACACACATACATATCCACTCGCGCGTGCTTAAAGAATGTGAAAAAAGGCAACGAATTGCAGGAGCTGCCACGCAGGAGACCTGCTGTAAAAGGGAAAAGCTTACAGTAAGCGTATTTGGTGTCTCACAGACTGGAGTCATGTTGCATATGTTTTAATGCAACAACTTCAACAACAGCAGCAACAACAACAACAACAATAACAACAAGTGTGCATAATAACAAAAGTGACGTAAACAATGAGAGCCAAGCAAGCGCTAGCGAGGCAAAGGCGAGCTAAGGGCCATTTTGTCTTTGCAGCCCATAAGGACAGCTGCTTTCACTGTGTGTGTCCATGCGTGTGTGCGGATGTGTGTAAGCGTCAAGACAATTGCCCTTTAAATTTTTAAAATCACTTTAAATGAAAACAAAAAGTGTATACCCTGTTGCCTGCTGCTCTGCCCTTTGTCTTTTGTTTTGTGCTCTGGCGCTTGTTAGGTAAATCAGCGTCAAATTGGACTCTGCAGCGTTCGCGTCGCAAGCAGCAGGAGCAGCAACAACAATAGCGACAGCGACAACAACACCAACAATAGCTGGGCATATAACAATGGGCGAGTTAGCTGGGGTGAAGGGTAAAGTTATAACGTGCTTAAGCCTCTTTAACCAAAATGAGTCTAAAAATATCTCCCCATAATGAAGTGCAAGAGTGTATCTGAGTGTGTGTGTGTGAGTGAATGTGTGTATGCGAGCGTGGGCATGACTTCTGTTTATGTATGTAAAGACAATACAATAGCGTATTGTTTACTGTGCTTGTTGTTCTTGTGGCTGAGTCTGTCGCTACTCGCGACTGAGCAGAAAATTAGGGCATTGTTTAAGCCAATTAGATATTCGAGTATACGGGGCGTATGAGTGATGCACATGAGTGAGAATGCCATTGATGGCATTTGAGTATGGTCAAGAATACTGCTAACAATAACATAAGAATGCATTTTAATACGTTAACAGTAGAAGCAAAGAGGCTAACATCTAGCGCTGGGCAGTTAGAGCTGTGAAACGAGCATACAGTAAGCTCTTAGTGGACGGCTGATAGTCATGTACCTTATACCTATGAGCAAGTGGCAGACAACAAGACACACTTCGGGCAGACAGGCTCAGGCGAAGGGTCAATAAATAAAGATGCTCCTAAAAACCTTGCTTCATCAAGGATATGTAAGCGAAATACAAAAACCGGACAGGCGACTTACAGGCCAAACACGGCCCCTTGTCAAAGAGTCAAGTGCGCCAAGCGACTGAACGACGGTCGCAGAACAACAACGCTGGTCCCAGAATGATGCCAACATAATGTAGACCAAGTCTTAATGAGGATGCTTTAAACAAAAACACCTTTCGGCCGGCATTATTAAGTGCCATCCCAGACGATTTCATCCATCGATGGCGCACGGCTCGGTCATGCGCCAGTTATACTATATCCGGAATGTGCAAATTCGGTTGCTTCGGCGTCGCACTAAATAAATTGATGTCCACATGCTCAAGACGACCCAAAAAACACAACAAACAACAACAACACACACATACATATATTTTTGCTGAGAACGTGCAGTAAAAACGAAATAAGTGAAATATTTATGCACATTTTGGGGCGAGTGGGTCTTGGTAAGGTGCCGCCTAATGGGGGTCACACTCGGCGCTTTAAATGTTTAAATAGGTGTGTCAGATAATGGAAATACATAAGTGCCCAACCAGGGAGTTCAGCTGCTTGATGAGCTCCTGCGTCAGTACATACATGTATATATGTTTATACATATATATATATATATATATATATAGGTATATATTCACAGCACTCTTTCTCTCTCTGTCTTTTTCTCGCTCTCTCTCAGTCTCACATTGCTGGCTTGTTGAAAATTGTGTGGATAAACACTTTGGGCTGCGGCCTGTTTTAGTGTTTTCTGTTCTTTGTTTTTTTTGTGCGTTGTTTTCCTTGGGCTGCAGTGCGACAATTTCATTTGGTGTTGTTGTTCAGCGACCGCCACAATTTGGCTTTTAACTTGGCTAACGATAATTTGTTTGGCAAATGCCGCCAACGTAATGAATTTTTATGCGCCTTTAATGTATATTACTGAGATATGACCAAAGCCCACAATAGCATGGTCCGCCCCAGCCTCGCCTCCAGCCGGCTACGCTTAGGGTCAGCTTAGGGTTTTAGGTTCTTGCTATGCTAATTATTAATATTTTTAATTAAAATATGCCCTGACCGCAAAAAAAAACAAGAAATTAATAAAATATAAACAAAAATGCATAAACTAACCTTCTCGTTAGGCAAATATAAATACAAAACAAATAAACACTAAAAAGGTTTTCGTGGCAGTCAGGCAAATCACAAGGAAAACTCTGTCCTCGGCTTGCCAACTATGTAATGCTCTTGAAGTCATTAATGTAATTGCTTTCACGACAATTTAATGTTTTTCCAATCTGAATGTGTGTGTGTGCTAAGCTTATAGAATCCAAGTGTAAGGCAAGCTCAGACATATACTTTATTAATTTGATTCCTTGCATACACTCTATGTAACACCACAAAGTTGCTTAGTATTTCATGATACCTTAAATGAGAGTAAAAAGTGCTGAAAAAATAAAGAGCGCAAAAAGCCAAAGTAAATAGCTGATTAACATTACAATTTTATTTTGCATTATAAATGTTGAAAAAAAAGAAACCATTTGTTTAGTGCGTTAACAGGACGTATGCTCATTATTTTACACAGTCCTCTCATTGTCATTGCGATTCGTAGCTGTGAGCTATGATGAATGTCAAATCGATGAATGGACGTGTCAATGCTTTGTATGAGTAATGGGCAATTTAAATATGAGCGTCCTCTGGCTGTGGCCTAACGTACCGCGAAATAACTTGAATAAGCCAAATGTCATCAAGTAACGCCGTTATCTATGTAGTTATTGTCCCATAGCCAATATTATAATGGCAATTTTGAATATTTGCAATAAAATATGGATTATCATCATCTGAAAATCAAGTGGATTTGTGCACTAATAGCTAGTATTAGATACGATTGCAATTAACACGATTTGAGTGGCATCTGAACATTGACAAAAGAATTAAAAGTCTTTAATAAGTAATTATTTTTGTATTGTTGGGGAATACGCTTTGACATCCAAAAAATGAAAACATATGTAAAAATATAAATTTAAAAAATATAAGAACAATATGTTTACATCAACTATTTTCAAAAAGTTGAAGCCAAACAAATTTAAGAATAAAAATTTTAATTAAATTGATCCTAAAAGTAATTTACTGTAACTCTAGTAAATATTCAATTTAATATAGTTTCTATATATATTTAAATTATATTTTCATACACTTCAAGAAAGCTTTTACTTTCGCCTTGAATTGCTGTATATACATATGTGCTTAATTGATCTTTGACTTGCAGTGATTCAAAAATGCTATCATATTTATGGGGCTAGAAATATTTCGGGTCTGCTGGCAGAGGAGGGACATAACGAACTGCAGCGACATAGGCAATAGACAGTGTCACAGTAACTGCACATAACTGTATAATTTATATTGGCCATTTCGCTTTGAGTCAGACACTCACACACACACGCACACACTGCCAAAGTGCTTTTGCGACCAAGTAAATTGTGAAATGTCACCCATAAAGCGTAAATTGTAACAAAAAGCACTCGAGGCCACGCAGTGATTTAAATTTTTGTACTCTGTAGGCTCCGGCTGTAAAATTATGTGTCCCTCGTTCGGGTTACCCTGGCAAAGCGCGCAGCTGGCGCGGCGGTTTGGCCTACACGCCACTTGGCAACACTTACGTACACAGTGCCCCGAAAGCACAGACAAGCGGCTCAATATATCGCATCGTATAGGCGTGAGTGTGTTAGTGTGTGTATGTGTGTGTTCACAATTTACACAATTCATAATTCATGCAAAAATATTGTAGAATATACTTGCATATAGCCACACATAGTGCCATATATATATATATATATATATACATATATATATCTATAATGTATATGCATGGACATTGGTGATGCCGAAGCGCATAAATCTGTGCATTTACAGTCGCGATGGCCGCAGCTGCAGGCGGCAAGCGGCAAACTCTAAATGCAACTGTAAATGTAAATTTTAATGTAACTGTATCTGTATGAGCATATAACTACATTTGCCCTTACATGAGTGCGTGTGCGTGTGCGTGTGTGTGTGTGTGTGTGTGTGTGCTCCATTTAATTGAGTTTTGGTATGCAAAACACTGGGCCGAAGTGACAAATTGATTATCAGTTGCTGCATAAAGCATGAGTCCTTTAAATTGAATCGAAATTACATGCCAAATGTCCTGCTTTAAGTGAAAGCTCTCTTCTCTCTCTATCTCTCTCTCTCGCACTGTTTCGCTGTGGCATATTAAAAACGGAAACAATTTATTTTACGCACTATTGAACTTTAGAATGAACGATTTTTCTTTGCCGCAATTTGAACAAATATTAAGTTTTTTTTTGGGGTTGCAATAGCGGCTGCCGCTTGTCGTCCTTCGATGTTGGTCTAGGACTTGCCTTATTCATGAATCTACTCGGCAAAGTCTGGGATTTTCTTTTATTTTACAATTGCGGCGGTGTTTTTCTTTTGTATTTTTTTCTTGTTCCTCCACTCGACGACAATCAATTTTTCTTCATCACAAAATTGCATTCTGCAAACAGAGAAAGGCAGACAGCAAGAGAGAGAGAGAGAGAGAGAGAGAGAGAGAGAGAGAGAGAGCGAGAGATTGAGAGACACAAAAAACGAATGAGATTGCAGTGAAAACACAAAAATTCACACTTTATTCATTTCCGCCGACTCGCATCAAAATCGCGTCTGGTCAGCTTGGACTTGGTGTAGAAAGCAAACGATGCTTGTTCCTTGCCTCTTGCTGCAGCCTTTCTCAATGTTTTTGTATTCATTAATCAACTTTCAAATCTTGCCACAACAAATGAAACACGTTGGCCACGCGTTGGCGCTGCTACTAAAGGACTTCGGGTTGAGCCAAAGAAAATCCATACTGGATCACAGCGTACTGTGGGGGGCACTTAGCACTAATTTGCGGTCGCTTTGGTGCTGCTGCTGCTGCTACTGCTGATGGCGATACTAACCAAACAGTTGCATCAGTCAGCGACAACCTGCAAGTTCCAATCAGCCAGCCAGTCCCACATGAGCAATACCATCACTCATGGCGGACAGTTGGCGGCTTCGTCAGATTTCATTTGTCTCAGTGTCGGCCAATGCGTAAATCGCTTTGCAGCTGGTTAAAATCTGAAGAGCCTGTTGAGGGACTGACAGCTTCGGTTGTTTGGGGTGCTTAAAGCTCTTGCTCTCGTACTCAGCGAGTCATTAACAACCGGAGATGAGATTGGTTTAATAGGTTGGTTTATATGGATTTTGGTGATTTGTGTTGTTTTTTATGCGAAAGATTGCTGTATGCCAGCTCAGTTCCTGCATTTCTTATATTAAATACTGTTCTCATATGAAAAGAACTTCTTGGCGAATTTAGCATCGTCATCAGCATATATTTTATACAGAAATTTTACCAGCTCGATCTTTTTTTATTAATTATCATATACATATCAAGTTTTGCCAGCTAAAAAATAATGTTATACTTCTTATCTGTTTCTGCCGACATAATAGAAAATACATACATGCAATTGAGCGGAGAGATTTCCATTTCCAATTAAATATTATTTGTTTTTTAATTGGGTATAATATAAAATATAAAATATTTTGAGAGCCAACATCAAAATCTATTTACAACACCATTTCAATCAAACGACTTTGAGTGCTACCTGATTTCACCTGAAGCTGCGTACGGGATATGTGCTAGTCATGCACACTCGACACACCGCTCAAGCTGATTATTTGCCAGATTTGAGCCCATTTCCGTAACTAGATTTTGATGTGGAGTGTAGCTGGAAACGAGCATCCAATAAAGCATCTTCACCTGCTTAAGACACATTTTTGATCAACCATTTAGGCAATGCATGACCTTGTGATATGCCACGCCCACTGCTAAAGTGGCCGTTAGGTGTAGTGAGTGGGTGGGTGGTTCCAGCGCTCAAGTATTAATGCGGGGCTGCCGAGCGTAGCCGAATGCAATGAAATATTCTAAAATGCTTACGACAACGTGCAAAGTGCACTTGCACCACTCATAAGTGGTGTGCCTTCCTCCACCCCTCGAACTGCAACGCAACCGACTTCCGACTCAAGGTAAACAAGCGAAAGGGCGGCCTATGGGTGTGGGTGTGGGTGTGGGCGTGGTATGTTATACATTTTGACTTAAGTTAGTTGGCTTTTACCGTAAGTTTCGGCCGATTTCACAAACTGGCAAACAGACAGGCAGCAAGCCAACATATTTTTCTTAACTGAGCTGCAACCACTTGGGCGACTCTTGTGGTGCCGGTCTATGGACATGGGCATGAGCATGGGCAAAGTCCAAGTGGCTGGCTGAGTGGGTGAGTCGTGTATGTGCATATATTCTGTGCAAAGTGGTGCGTCGTGTTTGAGCAAGTGCGTTTAGCTAGCGTCCAGTGTCTGGGGTAGAAGTTTTCGACTTTTAGCAAGACTTTCTAACTAAAGCCAACGGTCAATTTGTTTGAAATTTGAACTATTTTATTGCCTCTGGGACTGTGCCTAATTAAAATGGCATTAAAGCTGCAGCTTTTGTTCCTAACAATTCTAGCAAAAATCCAAAAGTAAAATAAGAAAAATAAGACATGCCGAGTAGCAGTTGGCCTTCGCCTGAGACTGTGCGCAGGTTAACCAAGCGAAACACGGACTGTGAAGTCTGTATTCCATACAAATTGCAGTCAACATGGCGAGCAAGTCAAGCGGAACTGGCGAAGACAAAATGAAATACACATGAGCGGTAACAGGACACAGAAGGCAAACAGCAATCGGCAGGCGACGCATTAGGCCAGGCAGTGACAAATAAACAGCTGTACAGCGGCAACGTCAGCCCCAAGGAGGATGTATATAAAAGGCGGCAGGACGAGGACAATTCGTCGTCATCAGCAGCTCCATTTTGGATTTAATGTAATACGCAGCGACGCGCTGAGCGAGCAAGCAAACGGACAGTGAAAGCAAAAAGAGACCTTCGAAATCATTGCAGACATATGAAATATTAAATATGTATGGCCGCAGAGAGAGAGAGAGAGAGAGAGAGAGAATCAGTCGCACATAAACAATCATTTGGCCCCGAATAGCTGAGGCTGTGTGTAGTGAAGCAGCGCGCAAGGAAATGGCAGGCTGATGATCCCATTTCCGAGCGGTAAGTGATGCCAAAAGTCAGTCACTCACAACAGGACCAGCCACATCAACAACAATAACAACAGCAATAATAACAACAACAACGACAACAACAGCTGCAAGAGTTGTCCAGCAGCAAAGGCAAAGTGTGTCTAGTCACACACTGCCAGCCTTCAATGAGATGGAATCGACTTGTGCATTCGCTCTGCACGGCCCCATCATCTCCTGGGTGAAATAAGGCTAAAGCTGGAAAGAAAACTCGCCATGTTTGTGTTACGATATACTTGTATGTGTACTTGTCTGTGTGTTGTGACTTAAAGGCAGCAACGCTGGCTAGCAGTAGCAGCAGCAGCAGCAGGGCGCATCCAAAAGCATCTACATTGAGTCCTTTTCATTATAATTTAAGCATGGCAACATGACAACGTGGTTAACTTTTGCTTTTTTCTCTCTCATTTCATTTTTTTTCATCTTTTTTCCAATTTTTGCTATATTGTTGCTGTGATCAGTGACTGCGGGGAGTTGGTGGCTGTTGTTTTGGTTGGTAAAATAAAATGGCCTCAGAATGTTTGCTAGTTTAGCTGGTGCTGGTGGTGCTGCTGCTGCTGCTGCTGTCGCTGTCGTTTGTTCCTTTTCCTCATCTTTTTCGCCTGTTTTTCCTGCCCTTTGACATGTGTGCGTGTGCGGCAAAGGTTGTAGCATTTAATGAGCTTAAATTTCGAGCATGTTTCTCCTTGAACAGCAAAAATCTGTTCGAGCACAGAAATTATGCCAAAATAAGAGTGAGAGAGACAGCATCAGAAATACTTTCATATTTCAATAATGCTCCTAAAAATAAGGGAATTTCTGAATACAAAGCCAAGTGAAACAATCTGAAAAGCTCATTAACTTTTAAATTGATTGTATTCAAAGACTGCAACATATTAACGGACGATCAGTTGACTTGTATATGCAATGAGTCTGTTAATGAGTCATAACTAATCAAATGTTTATATAACAGTTAGGCTGAAAAGTTCGTACGCTTCCATAGAAACTAATTTTATTATTTATTTATTTGTTAGTGGCTTTCGAGGGCGATAAAATGATTAATTATATTATATAATTCAGTTTTTCGATAATAGTACGATTTGTCTTTAGCGTCAAAATATACTTCCGTTTCGGCGATTACCTCTTCATCAGCACTACTTACACACATGTCATATGTGTATAGCAGGGTAGTCCTTGTTCATAGAGAACGCAGAACTCACCTACAATTGTAGTTAAAAATGTTTTGGTTACTTATGAAAATAACTAATTGCCTTTATTTATAAAGCCCCACATGTGTACATATAGGTAAATATTGATATGCGAAATCAATTATACAATTATTAAGAGTGGGATATGCAGTATTATATTTGCATGCCGTCAAATTTAAGAACCCTGAACCGACATGCCGCAGAGCCGCCTGAGTCTCTGATATAACATCATTTTGCATAAGCCTCTCTCCAATGTCTCTCTCTCTCTCTCTGTCTTTCTCTCTCTCTCTCTCTCTCTCTCCCTCTCTTAAATGAGCTACATGTCCTTACAATTTGTATGCATAAAACAAACAGTGCGTGCGTGTGTGTGCGCTTTATTATTTATTTTTATTCTTTACAATATTTATGCTTTTTGTCAGCGCTTCGCATATGAAGCAGCAGAAGCAACCGTTGCGATGGGCAATGCATTTAATTAATGAAGAAACCGCTGGGGCAGTAGGACAGATACATACTTTTAATAACGCTGGGCAAATAGGATGCCAGGATACAGCTGGATGTTGGATGGGGATGTGGCCACGCATTAAGCCTTTGACATGCGCCAATCGTAAATCTTGACCAACATATCTGAGCAATGTTTGCGCAATGGCCCCCAAACAGCCAACTGGGCGGGTGCAGGCTAAAGGGGAATCGGTTGAAAAAATGGCCGACGGCGTCGCTTTGTCCCTTAACACCAGCACTGACAAGGCCTATGCAAATATTTAGTAAATGAATCAGCGCTTTGCGACTGTTATCATTTATGCCCTGGCCGTCCGGCTTCCCTTGGCTGCTATACGTTGCTTATATTGTATTGCAGATTGTCCAGTTTGCTGGTCGTTTCGCCTACCAAGGATTTTCCGCTTGGTTTTGCCTTCTCTCTCGGTCTCCCTCTCTCTCTCTCTCTCTATCTCCTCTCTGTCTCTGTCTTTTGTGACAGGCAACAGCGAATTTGTCAATTTGCAGCAATGACTGTAAACAGACAAAATGGCAGTGAACGCTTCAGCTATGGCTTCGGTCCGATTGGGGGCTCGGGTTGAGTGCCAGGGTCTCACATGCTGGACCCTACAAAATTTATGGGCCACCTCGAAGCTCACAGCTCGTGACGCACTTGTCCAGCCATTGCCGGAGCTGCCAGCGGCTATGCATACAAAACGCTGCGGCAATTATCTCAAATGCAAATGCTCTGCTCCTCTGATGCTCTGCACAAGGGGCTGGCCAAATGGGCGTGGTCATGGCTAAGCACGTAATGAATTGTCTTTTTGGCCATTCGATAAATTTGCGACTCTATGATGCTGCTGCTGTTGCTGCTGCTGTTGCTGTTGCTGTAGCTGCAGCTGCAGCTTGCGCTTCGTGCGCTATCCAATTCGCAAAGCTCGATGCTTGAAATGGGAAGCCCGAGCCCCCGGCGGGCGCTGTAAAGTATGCTACGTTTTATGGCGCGCGTGAAATACGAAGCGCCAGCGTAATTAAAAATCATAAGAAATGAAACACAAACAGAAATAAACATGTCATAGCCGGAGAGCATAAAATTGCAAATCCCCGGGCATTGCAAATCTTTATAGTTGTATATTTTTTTTATTTGTATTTTTTATCTGTGCCTCCACTGGCTTGTTTGTGTGTGTGAGTGTGCCATAAAAATATGCCAAAAGAAAACGGGTCGAAAGAGGAAATAAAAATAAAAGCGCTGAAATAAAATAAATTGCACTCAAAAATCCTTTTCCGTGCCTGCAACTCATTACAAATTTTATTACAGATACTTGCCAGCACACAGATGCATATATATAAAAATATATATAGAACACAAGTACACACACACAGAGAGGGATAGGGACAGATACAGATACGCGCACTCACTGCCAGATAGCTGCATATAAACATAGACTGACATTTAATACAACACTTGATGTCGCTCATTAAGAAGAATTCAGCGCACGAACGCCATTGCCGACACGCCCACTGGCCAAAAGCCCGAACGCCCCAAAACTGAGCTGCACTCGAGCAGAGTCCTCGACGGGTAAAGGACGCCTGCAGGCGAAAAAAATAAGAAACTGCGAATATCCCAAGCGAAACTGGAACTTGTTGCCGAATAAACAGCAGCTATTACACACACATACACACACACGCATGCACACCCGCACATACATATGTACGAGGGGGAGAGGCTGGCCATAATGAGCATACATAGCCAGAGACAAGGCTAGAAGTGAAGGCCTGTGGACGCCAAAGGGTGTCTGTGTGCCTTACTCAAACAGCAGCCAAGTGTATGATGGTTTGTTATTGTCGTCGTCTTCGTAGTTGTTGCTGCTGTTGTTGTTATTGTTTTTGCTTGTTGCTCGTTGCTCACGGAGTTGTCACCTGCAGCAGGCGACGGAAAGCGGCAAACTGCAAATGGCAACATGACTACAACTTGTCTACATTTCGTCTTGTGTCTACCCATCCATCCTACTGTCTTCTCGTCGCCTTCTCTGCTTGTGTGCAGCTGTAGTCATATGTATGTGCATGCGCTGCTCTAACTGGCTCGCAAGTATCTGCAATGTCTGTCTCGTTTCTACTCGCAAGCCTCTTACAAACACTTTTTCCACTTACTTAACGCATTAAATGCGACACCAGCTAAACATGCGGATGGTGTTGCAACTCTAGCGTTATCTTAGCGAACCGTTTGAGAGCATCTTCAATAGTATATATCTATATTATATATGTGGATTGATTTGCTGAAATGTATGCAAAGGCTTCTCTTTTGACCTTTTCGACAAACAATTTTAGTGTTCTGGTTGTACTTGGGCTGATATGTTTTTGCTTATAATTCAAAATAATTATGGTCTTTTGATACATGCTTTATGGGCAGCTTTGGGCTGTCAAACTTGTATCATTATGATTGTGCTGTGCACTACAAAAAGTTTTTATTCAGATTTTATACATTCCTTTAATGGCCAATCAAGGCCTATGCTGTCAAGTCAAGCGGTACGCAGCATCAACAACGACGACAAAAAGAAACCCAAGTATGTCAAATTAACAATGTCATCAAAGAGATTTAACATGTTGGCGCTCCATGTCCTGGTCGCCTCCCTGCCTGTCTGCCAACCCGTGTCCTTCTTCTGCATGCGATTACAAGGCAAATCTTTTCAAAGCTTTTAACAAACACGCTCAACCATACACAAAATGGCGCTCACACGTATACACACACACACACACACAGAAAGAGAGAGAGATATACTGTATGAGATGCCAAAAACTTTGAATTAAAATGCGTTTATTTGGGCTTTTAGCACGATTCGAATGGAACGAGACCGACTGTGGCAATTGAATAGGGGGTTGAAACTGGAGAAGCGAAAAAATCTTAACCCAAATAACTTTGGAAACTATTCAAAACGTTTGCTTAATATTCGCCTGGTGGGCTGAGTCCTAGTAGAGAATACCAAGTCGCGACTCGGCGGGCCAAGTAACTGCGCGCCCACACGAGCCAAATGAAAGCATTTGGTAATCCCATGTTATCTTGATCTCTGCTCGGTCATACACACACACACATACACAGAGTCTCTTACAGACTTGTAGTGATGTTTAATATTAAATCATATTAAAATATTCAAAAGGCAGACTCACAGTCGGGAGGCTAAGCTTGCTAAGCATTTATAAACATTAGCACGCAAACATGGACGCGACCAAAAACGCGTTGGCAAACATAAGCGGGCATCCTCTCGACTCCCTCAATTTCACAGCCGCATGTGCCCGACCCCCTCCCACCACCCTTCAAAGCGTTGAACGTGAGCGCCCCAAATGTATGCAATGACAAACCCCAAAAAGCGTCACACAGCTAGTCAGCAAGTCGGCAAACACAAGCAAGCCCTTTACGCGCACACACACTCAGCTTCATGGCACCACACACACACACACACACACACACACATACACACACACACAGACACACACTCATTCATACAACCATATACTCATATGCATTGCTCAGCAGTTGCCACGCCTCTTACCACAGGCCCCTTTTCCTGACTAAATTGTTTGCAAGCATTTCTGAATAATTTTTTCTCTTGCTCCTCTTTCGTGTATGTGTGTGTGTGTGCCTTTTGAGGCGTAAACTGTATGGGTTGTGCTTAGAGAGTGTTTAGAGCTTGCTTAAAAATGTATCAATGGCATGACAAGTGTGACCGCAGGGCGTCAGCATCGGCGATGTCATCGTGGCTGTTAGTCAGCGCCAACGCTGGCGCCTCGAGGAGAAAATAATTTGGCGCCCGCAACATTTTTCAAGCATTTTTACGATTATCGATTCCCAAGTCATCCAAAGACAAATAGTTTTGTTTGTCAAAGCATTATCCGCCGCATCCTTCACGCTCAGCTCAAAGAGTTATGTATACGCCAAGTAGGCTCAGTTTGTCAGGTGGACAGGGCTGGCTGGGTAGGCAACAGCACGAGCCACAGCGTACGCCGTTAAGCTGTTGTGCCAAATGACGTGGAAAGATTGCAAAAATGCCACAGAAGCATTTGAGTTGCTAAAGAGGGCAGCCGAGGCAGTGAGTCGAGAATAAGGCTTAAGTTCCAGTTGTAGCAGCGAT
Source organism: Drosophila leonis (assembly GCA_035045365.1). NCBI lineage: Eukaryota > Metazoa > Arthropoda > Insecta > Diptera > Drosophilidae > Drosophila > Drosophila leonis. Next base: position 3,412,571 of record JAWNPC010000896.1, read on the forward strand.
TATGACTCAAAAATAAGTATCAGCTCCAAAATTGTCTAACTCATGCAAACAAAACGAACGAGTCATTTCTTTCAAATTTTCAATACTTCAGAAAATGTCTGTCTTGCTATATACAATATATATAAATATATAAATAGAACAAGTTAACAGGATGTAACACGGAATCTGAAGGCGACGTGTATTAAGTGTGAATTTTATTTGCACTGAAGCAACTCTTTTTATCTTGCACGGCGCAAAATGAACTGCTGCAATTAGCTGTGAAATTCATTCGCTGCAAACGAAGCAACTTTATCTTAGCGCCAGCAAATAATTTCAGGCACTTACAGTACCAGCGGCAGCAGTTGAATCTGGCAAATCCAAAGCACATTTAACACTTTCCAAATGAAAACAAGCAACATAAATTTGGGGCCTGGCAATGGCGACGACTACATAGTTGGCAACTGCAGTACAAAAATTGCAGTCACACGACGCGGACAAGATGCCAGCTATAGCTACAGCAACATTAACATCAACAGCAGCAGCAGCAGCAGCAACAGCAACAGCATCGGCATCAGGTGCGGCAAGATTATCAACAACAGTGGATGTAGCCAAGGCGGCAAGCGAGAGTTGCATTTAATTAAACTTAAACATTTTCATTGTCAAGCGAAAAATAATTAGTTGTGTGTGGCAGGCGGCGGCGGCGGCGGCGACGACGGCGGCGTGCGAAACGGAAGCAAGCTGAGCGCGGCACACTCGCCGTATACGTAACGTGCAGCGGAAGTAATATAGCGTAGACACAAATTGAGCCCATATCAGCGTGTATGTGTGTGCTTGTGCAAGGGAAGCTGGCGTACAAGTTTCAAAATTAAAATGAATGCACGGCTGTCGAGGCGAGCGGAGCTGAGCTAAAAAGGATACAAGACTTTTGCACCAACAGACATTTACAAGCGCCAGCGCACACACTTGAGCACAGCTACGATCATACAGATACAGTGCGACACCGGATGGCAGTTATAAACGACAAAGTCACATGCATGAGCTTGTCAAAAAACGTAGTTAGTCCTGCAGGCAGGAAGGCAGGCAGGCAGGCAGGCAGCAGCAGCAGCAAACAGCTGCAGCTCGACTGAGAGAACGGGGTAAGCCAAAGAAAAGTGCCAAACAAACAAGAGAAAAAACCAAGGCGTTTGTACCTACTATAGTTGTTGTTGCTGTTGGTGTGTGTGCTTGCTGTCGAAATAATGTGCAACATTAACTAACTGCGCCTGCAAGCGACAACAGGAACAGGGAGGAGCAGGACAGCAGGGACAAGCTGTCGAGCACCGCCAGACAAACTTCACACAAGTTCGCCCAGGCTCTGGGCGCATTGGTCTCGACTTACGAAAGACGGCTGCAACATTATATATTTAGTTAAGGTATTACCAACAGCAAAAGAACCCAAACTGGCATCAGCTACATAACACTACGCAACAAAATGCGAGTAATTCGGAAATCCCTCAGCTTTTGTAATCGATGCCAATGCCAGAAATGTTATGTAAAACTGAAATCTTTCAACTAAGAATAATAAGGATCTGTGGTTATGCAAAAAGATATATGAAAGTTCTCCGATTATATAATAAAAAGTCGATTTAAACAGGAGACTATTCTTGACTAGAAATGGCACTTTGCTCGATTTTGCTGAATCAATGTACATCAATTATTCAAGCAACTATACTTGAATGGGAGTGGAACTTACGGCTTTCTTCCTCTGATCTGACACAGAGGAATAAAACGACCGATCTCCTTGAGTTTCAATTTAACAATGCCTTTATTCTTCATTGATGAAGTGAGCATAGCGAGAGCAAGCACTGGGAGAGCGACATTTCCGCTGTTACAACTCGAACTTCAAATGCTGTTCTTAGAAATCTGATATAAATGATTTAACATCAATATTAATATAAATCTTTTTGAGCATCTCTGTTTGGCTTTGGGAATTAACAAATTTAATTGAAGATTGTGGTTCACTTAATTTAAGTCTTCTTGAGTTAGCCTTAGTTAGTATGCCTGCAAATTTCAAAGGAATATCAAAGTAAATACGAAAACATTAAATTTGCATATGTTTGGCTAATAAAAACATATCCGAATATAAAGAATTTTTGTCAATTTTCCAGACCTCTTTGGACTTTTTCGCACAATTATGTTTCACTTACAGTATCAAATTAATCAAATTCCACATATATAATATTCTTTTTAAACAAGTTTATTCTTAACGCATTGCTGTCGAGTGTAATTGGGCTTTGGCAACTGTGTGCATGGATTAATTAAATTAGAGGCATGTCAAGCCCCGCTTGCCCCGTTGCTGCTGCTGTTTTATTGGCGAATTTCGTTGGCAGAAATATCGATACTTTGGCAGTTTTTGGCTATGCGGGACACCGCTTCAAAGGGCTGGTTGCCTGTTACAATGTCTAGCTAATAAATTCGGGCTAATTATGTTTTCAATTACGCAGCAAAGGCCAATTTAATATTTTACAATGACACTCGACGCGTCAGGGTCTCTGATTGATGTGTGTCGCAGTTTTTCGCACGATTGCCAATTGCAAAAACATGACATGAACCTGCCCAGGGGCGTAGCGAGCTTGTATGGTCAGGGATCGCGGTTGAGCTCATTGTCTGCCTTCTAATGGCAAATGCCTGTAGATATATATATATATTTTTTTGTTGGGTCTCCACTTGCCGCGCGAATTTAATGGAAATTCTCGGCATAGCAGGACATCAAATCAATATGTCATGAGAGGGCTGCTGCTGTTGCTGCTGCTGCTGCTGCTGCTGCTGTGGCAACAGTAACAACTACAACAACAACAATAGCAGCAGTGATGTGTTGACGGTATGCGAGCATCGTCACAAAGTGTTCACGAAAATGGCGCGTTACTGCGTATACGCATTGCCATTCATTTTCTAAATATTCCTAAAAATCTATGTGCACTGCATGTACTCTTAATTGAGCTATGATCAACTCAGCAATCTATGATAATCTCAACACATTCTGATAAGCTACAAACCAGTTTCAAGGTAACAACGGAGTTTGCTCCAAATAGATTTAAGATATCTGTTTAAAACACATTTTCTTACACGTATTCTAGAGGGTATCATTAGGTTCCATATAACTCTGCCCTATTTCCTTTCGGATCTGAAAATGTCAAATGGCAGTCGAGATGAACCAAAAAATGAAATGAAAAACAAAAAAAAAAAAAAACAAAAACGGCTTGTTCGCTGCATGCGCCTAAATCGTTGATTTACGATTCACGCCACACTGACGAGCCGCCGAGTTCGTATGCCAGCAACAACAAATGGCATTATAACAACAACAACAACAACAACAATAACAACGACAATTGCGACGAGTATGTGGCGATGCACGCATGACAGACACGCAGGCAGCCGTGCAAACCACTTTGGCGGCAATGCGTCGTTTCTACCCCTCCGTCCACATGCCACCCACCACCCACCGTCACATCGCATCCACCAAACGTTAGCAACGGCTCTGCTTTTAGTCTTCCTATGTGGCACTCATTCTCTTTCACAATTTCTGCATTTTTGCTTTTGTTTCGCGTTTTTTTGGCGTGTTGCTGCTGGACTTAAAAAAATTTTTTTAAAATTTATTACGTGTCTCCAGCCAATATTTCACTTTGACATGCAATGTCGCGAAATGAAGCTGTCCAGTTGTGGCGGCAGCCCCAACTCCTGCTCAACTCTTTCAGCTCTACTGCAGCGCTGCCTCACGGCCCTGCAGCTCGTTCGATCAGGTCCGCGAAGTCCATTTGCTTGGCCGCTGAAATGAAGTGCTGCTGCTGCTACTGCTGCTGCTTGGACTGTCAATTAAAATTACGTATACGCGACGTTGGGTGGGCCAAGAGCTGGCGCAGGATCTTGCGGCTCGGCATCTTCAATCAATATTGCAGTTCGTCCATTTAATTAATTTAAAATACGAGTATATAGCGCTTTCATGTTTCGAATATGCAAAATGCCACCACACAGATACCCACACGACAGCCCAGCTCGGCAGCTGGCTTCTGTGTAGTGTTAGTCCGTCTGGCTGACTGCTCGATGCTATGCTCAACGAATCGCAGGGCATTTTATGCGTGCTCAAATGAAAAGGAAATGTTTTCGTTTAATTTTATTTTTGCCACTGGCGCCGTCGAGTAATAACAGCAACAGAAATAGCATGTCAGCAGGCGGGGGCATTCAGTACCGCAGGGAATATCAGGGATCTTAACATCTTGGTATGTGTCCCTGTGTATGTGTGCGTGCGCATAAGTAGGTTCTGTGAAATGCAAAAATGGCAAGGCTACCAAACATAATTAAAGACAAACAATTGTTGTTGCTGTCGCTTGCCCAGCGATGCATGAACGAGAGAAAATAATGCATTGACCACAGCCGATTACAATACAAACACACACATACACACACACACACACACACACACACACACATACACACACACTCACAGTGCAGTCGGCCACAATTGCAGGCTGCCAAATGGCTGAGCCTTCGGTTTGGTGCAAAAAGTTAATATTAAATAAAAGGTAAGAAATATGCACCATAAATTTTTGAGGCATATTTTTGTGCAATTAATTTGGCAGCAACAGAGAGAGAGAGAGATATAGAGAGAGAGAGGGAGAGAGAGAGAGAACAGGAGAGGAGCGCAGCGGGCAATGTTATCGCAATTATCCTTGCCATAAAATCATCTGCTGTGTGGAATAACGCACAGAGCAACATAAAATATATCCACACACACTCACAGAATATATAGCAGCGTGTGAAAACCCTAGAAAATTGCATTTCCATGAGGATTCAGAAGGGATGCAGCGCAGTTGTGGCCCTGTTTGTGCCGTTGCTGTCGCCGTTTATTGTTGGCCAAAAGCGGCAACCATTTTGTTCATCATTTTACTTTCATTATGGTTACCTTTGCAGTTTGATAGTAACCTCCACCGGCAGTTGCAGCCGCACACATACATACCCTTTCCCTTCCTGTTGCAGTTGATGTTTGTATGCAGGCGGCAAAACGAACATATTGCGTGGCTTGGCTTGGGCTGGCAGAGGATCGCTGCAGCTTCCGCTCGCTCGGGCAGCAAAGCGAGCAGAAGTTGTTGTTCAATTTCCCATTTTGAGTTTCCAGCAAAGAGGTAAAAAAGACACACACACACACACACACACACACATGCAAATGGTGTCAGCGAGAGCTGTGCGCCATGTAAGATAATGGCAGGTATCACCGTATCTGCGTGTGTGTGTGCGTGTGTGTGTGTGATGGCATAGTGAAAGCTATGCAAAAACTGTAAGCAAACAGTTTGCTGCTGAACGCAAACACCTGTGAAGGATGCACACGCGTACGCCTGTGAGAGACTGCGACTATGGGGCTGTGCATGTGCGTCTATGTGCGGAGGGTGTGAGTGTTTATTAAAGTCAGGCGCAGGCACACACAAAACACTTTGCGCGCCCTGAATACAGAGACTTGAGCAGCGGCAGGTCCTGCCCACCTGCCTGCCACAACACAAGCACCATGCTGGTGCTGCACACACACACACACACACATACACTCACACAGATACATACAGTCAAAGTAAAAATTACAATTCGCTGCATCATCTCCATGTCCCTTGCTCTATCTCTCTCTTTCTCTCTCACGCTCTTTCTGCCTCTTGCTCTCACATGTAACTGTGCCAGTAAAACATAATTAATATGCAATTTTTTGTTCCGTTATTTTTTATTTCTTTACCTTTAGCTTGAGCTTTGCCAACGCTTTGTCGGCCACTTTGTTTGTGTTCAGCATTGTGTGCTCTGCATTCTGCGTGCGTGCAGGTGTGTGTGTGTGTGTGTGTGTGTTTGTGCTTGTGTGTATGTGTGTCTATATTTATGCAACACTGCATTTTGCAGAACTCAAACCTGCTTAAAAGTTTAAGTGCTTGGATTGATTTTCAATCAATTCGCTGCCTGAGAGAATCAGCAAAGAAGCTCTATGTGGTGTGTGTGTGTGTTTGTGGCAGTGTTTATATGTATGCAAGAGTGGGCGGGTGCCGACAGCAAAAGCCGTTAAACTAAAGGTATCGAATGAATTTCATTCCGGCATGCCGTTAATTAAGCCCATTGGTGAGAATTGAGATTGAGAAGGAATTGCAGGCCTCCAGGCCATATTTCCTTTCAATGAATGCGCCGTTTGAAGCGTGCTTTATTGCTGTTTGTGTTTTTCGAGTTCAATCGGACTTGAGTTTTCAGTAATAGAGAGAGAGAGAGAGAGAGAGAGAGAGAGAGAGAGAGAGAGAGAGGGAAAGGAAAATAATAATCACACATTTATACATTCTCGCCATTCACACTCTCATTAACCGACAAAAAAGCAGCATAAGCAGTACAAACATTGAAGATTTGTATTTCTTTTTTCGTAGTTGTCAACTTCCCCTATTAGTGACCCAATAAAATCGGTTCGGTTCATTGTTTTGCACATAAAACGCAGCTCAGTTATATAAACATGAGAAATGGCGCTATGTTGGACGTTTATAAGCCAACCTTAACAATGCAGAACGGAGTTTTGTGCCTTCTACGTTGGGCACAGCAAACAGTGATGGCCATAAAAACGTTGTATGCGCCAAGGCGGGGAATACAAATGAAAGCCAAACACAAGGCGCGCAATCTGAACTGACGTTCAGCTTCGACGCTGGCGCTGCGTAAGCGATGCAAACATACAAAAAAGTCAACAATGCGCCCAACGCCAAAAACGAACAAGATGCAAAAAAGAAGAAAAAATCAACAACAGCAAACAGCGGACACATGTGTGACCGGTGCGGAGTGGGGGGACACCGAGAAAGTGAAGTGCATGCGAAACATGCGCAAACAAAGTTGAGGGCGCAGTGTTGAAACGCCAACGTCGACAGCAAACGCCAAAAGAAAAAAAAACGACCAAGCAACAACAACAACAACAACTGTTGCAGCTTTTGTAGCTACAAAAATAAAAGAGGAAGAAGCACAACAGCAACTGCCATATATAGTAGCTGACTGACCTTTGCACGTAGCCAACGTAAATTGTCCTGTGTAATTTTCAATGCTTGCCACAGACAGCGACAGCGACAGCGACAGAGTCAGAGACAGAGCCAGAAATAAAGAGTCGCAGCTGTTGAGCAGCAACAAAAACAATATTTTAGAATTTTTATTGACGCTGCAATGGTATAGGAACATAAATAACACTGCAGGGCAGCAGCAGTAGCAGCAGCGACGCTGACGTTGGCAGCGGCCACTCAAATAAGCTTACATATGCGTATGTCATACATAATCAAGAGATTATACACTGCCGGCGGGCTAGAGTATCCCAGCACTCACCAACACACACACACACAGACACGCATGCAGGCAATAAAAAAGAGAGCAACCACAGCGAATGAGTTGCGTTTGGCAGAAGTAGCGCAAGTAATGCTCCACTTGGACGGGCATCAAGAAAAATGCAAAAGGAGCCAGCGCCTGCTCTGCTCTCAAATGTGGTGTGTGCCACAAAATGATGCAGCAATAAAATTTGAAACAATAAAAGATGCAACCAGCAAAAGAGAGGCACAAAGGAAGCCGAAACCAAGACCAAAGAAACACAAGAAGTGGTAAGCCAGAGAGTGGAAATTGCAGAACGGAGAGTGTGTCTTCTGGCAGCGCATCGTAAGTGCGACAACAGCAGGGTGCCTGCCCTTCAGCAATAGTAGTAGCAGCAGCAGCAGCAGCAGCAGCAGAAACAACTCCTGTGCATAAGCTAAAGCAAGACATTATCACATACACACACATATACAAGTATATACATATATATTTATATATACGCATATAGTCAGTTATAGCTTTACGTAAGCACAGCAGCCACTTTTCCGTTTGCTTAGAAATGTGCTGCCAAATGTTGCATTTATTTTGTGAGTTTCCGCTTGCCTGGCCGTCGGTTCGGCTAACTGCAGCTCCCTGCAGTCGCCTGACGGAAAAGGGCATCACAACAATTTACTCAGCTACATGCAGGCCACAGAAACAGGGTGTGATATAGCAATATATGTAATATATATATATAAGTATAGATATATACATATTGAGAGAGAGAGAGAGAGAGAGAGAGAGAGTGAGGGGGAATGCGACTGGCACTAAGCTTTCTCCCAACACATAAAGAATTATAATTTTTCATAAATTTAAGAGTAATACAGAAACTTACATTCAAAAATAAATGGATAAATAATAATATAAAGAATAGAAAAAAAAAATAAAATAAAATAAAGAAAAAAAAAGGAACTTTATGATATAACAAATTGAATCAACAAACATACTTCAAAGGGTCTAGCTCTTAACATGCCATTCTATGACCTACTGTTGCAGTCGGCCGCTACCAACTGCAACTACCAACTCATTGTTGGTTAATCTGAAGTGGGAGACTGCAGTAATTTAGCTGTCCAATTTTGGAGGGCTAACTCTAAGACATTGTAAGATTTAGTTTTTCCGATTTGCCGCGCCCTAAGAGACATAAATGTATATAAGTTTTTAGTAAGCCAATAGAGTAGTGCAACAGAAACTTAGTAGTTAAATAGTAGTATCCAGATATACAACTGTAAAATGAACAATTTTACTCGATTTCTCATACAACACTACATAAATTATCTATTTATAATTTGTATGGAATTTTAGCAGTTCTTAAGCTCTTATGTCTTCAATTCAGTTAGCATTTCTATTCTAACTGGTCGAATGCAATCTTTATATATGTATGTCCAGCTACGAGTACATATCTTGCTTATCAGTTTCGACTTTCAATTTTAGGTTTCAGTAAAAGCAACTGAGAGGGCAACAGTCGAAGAAGAGCAAAGAACAATGAAAAATTTTCCATTAGCTAACGAAAAACTTGGCGAGCAGCAAATTGACGGCAAAAATTGTGGCCCAAGCTGAGGGAAAATTTATAGCATAGTGAACGAAACTTTAAAAGAGTTGACCCCATCTACGAGACTGCACTGAAGAGAGTCTAACTTTTGTGTGTGAGCATTGACGCAGTCTGCCAAAATAAATGTTCGCGTCCCCAACGGAAGCGGAAAGCATAAGAAAACAGCTGCAATTGTTGCCTCGAGTAGCATGCGACACGTGTCCAAATAGATACACTCCGACTGGCGTGCAGATAAAGTGCCACCAATAAAACTCTAAATTTACGGCGCATATTTTGCCAAACTTATGTTGATAACCCAGCGAAGACTCGTCAGACTCGGCAACACTCAACCCAATTGTCTGCCCTTCGCTCTGCTCGCACCGCAAGTTCATCAAATGGAACGCCTTGACCCTGCGACATTTCTATCTAAGACTTTTGCCTGGCTCCTTGATCTAATCGCTTTCTGCACTTAATTTGAGCTACCCCAAAAAACTTATCGCTGAAACAGAGACAATTACAGTAAGTGACCAAATGCGATGTGGCACACAGAAATTGGCCCAATTGCCGGGCAACTGGCTAACTTGAGAGCCCAAACCCAAAAGCCCCCATCCAAATGCGTCTAGTAAGTAGCACATTTTGCCTAAATTTAACGCCCTTGTTTGGGCCGTTGGTCTGTTGGTCCGTTGGTCCCGTTTACTTGGCACCTTAACCCTTCGCAGCCGGCCAGACGCCTTAACCACATGTGTTTTTCTCCGTCTGAGGACAAGCTCTCAGCTCTCAACTAACTGTGTCTGTTTGTCGGCCAGGAGTTGATGCTGGCAAGAGTCGCCTTTCCATTGCTCACTAACTTAACTGGCAGCATCTGGACCAAATGACTTTGTTAAGAGTTTTCGAAACGCAATTTTCTTCATTTCAGCTTCTCTCTGCCCAAAACTTCATACACTCCATCTCCCTCACTCCTTTCTTCTGTCTCTTTCTATCTGTCTAAAGGGACAATGGCAGCAGGACGACGAATAAAAGTGTCACTTTCTATGGCAATTTCATAATTGCATAAGTGCAAGTGGTCAAGTGCTTTGCAATAGTTGCCTTCGCCTCTATGTCTCTCTGTGTGTGTGGGTGTGTCTAGAATATTGACGCACTTTCTCTGTGTGTAGTATGTGGATGTGTGGGTGTGTATAGTAGGAAAGTTGCCAAGGCATAAATTTTTATTTAGTAGCATACTCGCTAGACTTGTGCTACAAGTAACTTACACAGTGAAGATATGGATGGTGCCGACCCACCCTTAGAGCCACTGTGGTAAATGCCACACATATGAATGAGCCGTCTCCTTCTACACCTTACATCAGTTAACGGCCTAACGAAAGCTACATCACATAGGCATATTTATTTGTTATGCTTACAATTAACTTGTATTGTGGGGAACATAAGAAACATTTACGCTTAGATTTGGAAATCTTAAACTTATTAATGAATAGGTTAAAAGGGTAAGAGACGATAAAAAAACGATTCAAAGAATATAATAATGGAAGAATTTCTTTATTTATTTCTTATCATTCTATTAGAAGGACGATCGTCTCAAGTAAAAATAGTTTTGTCGTGCTGAGCTGCTCGATTATTGTTGGTTTAATTCAATGTTACAGAGCTGTGATGCTTCAGATACGCGGTATTCAAAATAACAATAAATTTCAAGTTTAAGTCTAAGATAACTTTTATTTATTATAGTTGTTTAATTTTAAAAATCTATTACAAGTCTAAAGAATTGTACTTGCAATAACTTTGTTAGTTGTCTTGAACGAAGCTCTGATTATAATCAGATATAATTTGAAATAAAATTTATTATTTGGACCATATATATATTATGAATCAGTTTTTAACTTTGCCTATCTGCCCTGTTATAAGGTACTAAATATCAAATTTGCATTTTGGGGCTTCTGTGCCGCAACTACAGTAATCGAACGATATCTAGTTTCTCCTTATGCCAACATGATCAAACGGATGTGTTGTCAGAACGAACATGCAAGTAAAGAATTGAGAGAAAACGGATGGAATGGCTGCACTCTCTTAACAAATATAATTCTCTTACAAAGCTAATCTATTGGGCCAATAAACGCTCTTAAATTAGACGTAGCATCGCTTGCTGGGCCCAACAGTCCCCATTGTCAATATATATATATATGCAAAAAATTGAATTTATTGTCTTATATCAGTTTCTAAATAGCTGAATCTAGTAAAACCACGCAATAATATTGTAATAAAAATAACTGAAAGATTAATTTATATCTGCTTAATGGTTCATAGGTACAACATTTCTGTACCTAATTCCACCATAAATGTGCAATTTGCAATCTATTGTTTGAGCGTTCATATCATAGACGGAGAATGTGCCCATCAGTTTTGGACAAGTTCTCTTGTTTCACTCACTGTTCACTCACTGTCAGCGAACAGTCAAGTATCAGGTGTCTTAGGCCAGCGTTCACAACTCAACTCGGCATTAATGCTCATATCATGGTGTGGGCGTGGCTAGCAACACGCATAGATTTCCATCAGTTGGCAAGAGTCTCTGACAGGTCGCTGTGTAATTTGATGGCAAACAGTGCGCCAATTTTGCCTAATTGCCAATCTAACCTGCAATCAATGACAGCGCTGTGACGTTCTCGATGCGAATGCGAGTGTCCATAAGGGGCGCCTGCTGTGGTTGCGCTGGCACACTTGATTGCTTCTTTTGGCCAACTTTTATGAAATATTTCGACGTGTTATCATCAGCAGTGAGGCAAAAAGCCATTTGCATGTGCAAATATCACCTTTGATGGCGTTCGGACCCGAACCCGAAACCCAAATTGCAATTGGCGGGCGTGTGAGTTGAGGTTTCGGTGTCTGCGTTTGTGTGTGTTCGATTGCGTTTTTTTGTGGTAACTGCCAAAAGTGTACACTCATCGTCAAAGTCAAAGGACTTTGGCTCCTCGATCACGCCTGAATGCTTGTCAGCGCTGAAAGCGATAAGGCAATTAGAAAATCGCCAGCGTTGGCCAATGCAGGTGCCACGAAATAGCTAGAAAAATGACAACAAAGACTAAAAACAAACGAATGTTGTTGTTGCTGTTGCTGTTGCTGCTGGTGATGTCAATTATTTAGATTTTTTGCCAATATGCCGCAGCTTGGCATGACGACGCGAACGTCACGAAGCTAATGGCCAACTTGCACTAAAGATGACTTGCTGCCACGCCTGCAGCTCAGTGCACCACAGTGCACATAGTGCAACACCACCACCACCTACCCCTACCACACCGCCTCTGGTCACGGTCATTTTAGCCATTAGACTTTTGCCGCCTCCCATCATTCGTCGTGCTGTGTTTCCTCCCGCGAATTTCTTTTAAAATGTTTTCCTTTTATTTTCAGTTTTTAAATTTCTTTCTTTAAAATTTTTTCTTTATATTTTTATTTTTATTTTCCTTTTCTTTTTTTTTTTGTTTTTGCAGTTTACCATTTGTCTGCCGCTGCTGCGGGAAGTTGGTGTTTTGTTTAGATGAATATGCAAATATTTTCGGTGAAAGAGAAAAAAATGTGGTGGCAGGGCATGGCGATTTTGTGGACAGGATGTGCTGCCGCAGGACGCGCATCATTTCCGCTTAAAATGCAGCACAATTTGCCGTAAAAAGGATTTCACTGACCCGCGCGCGCACCTCTCTTAATGCGAATCCTGCAAATTGAAAAACTTAGCAGGCGTCCATAATGACAACTGCAATATATACGCCGATCCTTCGAAGCTGATGCAGCGGCAGTTGCTTGGTGCATTGTCCATTTAATATGCAGCGCATCAGTAAACCGAAAATCAATAAAAGTGCAAAATATTTCAAATGGCATCGAAGTCTATGCCACGCCACGCCACGACTCGCGGCCCGTTCACTTTTATGACTCCTCGAGGAGCTCAAGTGCTTGTGCTGACCAAGCAGGCAGCCGCTCTGTGTGTTGTGGCACCTTCTGTTGCAGCCAAAAACAAATGAAGTTTTCGTCTGGACGAGGCCGCTGTTGTTGCTGTTGTTGTTGCTGCTGCTGTTGTCGGGTGAATTAAATGGACGCTTTGAATTTTTTACGATGCGCACTAAAAATCCAATTTAATGAACATTTAAAAGACACACACTCACTCGCTGGCAAATGTCGTGTGCGCGGCACGTAAGCGAGCATTGCGATTACATATACGTAACGTGAGCCTTGAAAAAAGGGCTGTCGCTGCCATATCCTTTTTAATGTAATTGCTTTTTTAAGAAATGCCGCTGTTTCTGCTGCTGCTGCTGCTGCTGCTTATGATGCTGTCTCAGAAAACACACGCACACGCGCTTTCATACTTGAGCTCGAATCAGATACATATAGGAGTCATCATGGCATGAAAACAAGCAGAAAAGTAGAAAAGTTTTGATAATGATAATGGAAATGAATTGCCAAACGGAATGGGTGTCGGGTCAGCTACAGCAACAGCAACTGAAACAGCAACTGCTGTCAGTTGGCAGTGGAACACAGTTAGCAGCTGTTTCGCACCCAAAAATCCATTTGAGAGGGTAGCACAAATTGATGCTTTGCACCCGCATGTGAAATGCCAATGAGAACTGCGCTGCATCGCCTTGATGGCCAATAATTATTATAAGCAGCCACAGCAGTCACCGCCACGTTATCAGCACAGAGCATTTGCCAATTAGTTGGTATCACTTTCAATGCGTTGCCTTCAGTAAAACTTTGCACTCGCCATTTGCAACTTAAAGTGCATCAAATTAAGTCGAGAATGGCAAATTGCAGCCGCAAATTGTATTTGCTCAGTGCCACTAAGCATACTGCGTGGTAAAGGCTTTGCCACTCAGCTCTGGTCCCTGGTCCCTGGTCTCTGGTCTCTGGTCTCTCAACTAAGCCAAAGGTCTTGACATAGGCCAGTCAATTATCAGCTGCCTTTCTATTTGCTTGCACTGTAACTAGAAGCCAGCCATTGGTCCTCCTGCATGTCTTTGCTTTCAAAATGTGATAAAATAAAACGAAAATTGCAATTTAGTCATGTACAACTAGTACACAATTAGCACTGGGTGGAGGAGGGGCCTTTGCCAGCCTTTGCCAGCTTTTGCCATGTGCATGCAAATATGCAGAGCCTACTCCACAGATAAAGCCAAGTGAACTAGAGAGCCAGCCCAATGGCAAAAGTATTTACCTTTCACAGTTCTTGTCAATATACTCAAAGTTGTGACCTTTTAAGCTGCTCCGAAATCTGCCGAAGGTCATTTGAGAGAAAGATCAATTTTGTCAGTGTTATTTAGAAAAGTTCACTTTTACATTCCTTAAAGCCAAAAATGAATAATTTTTTTTGTAAATATGAAAACAGTTTAAGATGCTCAGTAACGATTCCCCCACCTATCGTGCTATAAAATTTGGTTTGTAATCGTTTAACTGTAAACTGATACGTCAAGATGATTTCGTGTAAATTATTATTATTAATATTTAATGTCTTAAAAACCTTTTGTTTTCATTGGAAACAAAGAGTTGATGTTCTCAGAATGGATTATTCTTAGTTCGTTTGCTGAATTTATATATTTCTTACTTAATCAATTGATATACTACGTGTATTCCGAGACAATTGTCGATTTCCTAACAAGTGCAACTATTTTCCTCAGTATATAATTTCTTAGTTATAATTAAGTTGCATTGCACACACACAGAGAGAGAGAGAGAGAGAGAGAAACAATCAAACACACTCATACATAGGCACTTCACGTATGAGTAATCCGTAGTAATTGCATTAATAATTACTACCAATTTAACGTGTGTGTTAAGCTCTCATCACAATTTCTATGGACTTCGATTCAAGGATTTCGTTTGGCGCTTAAGTGTAGGCATCGATCGTGCCGCCCATCCTTGCCAGCTGAAGTTTGGCAATTCCCCAGCTTCGTGCCTAGTGATGGGGCAACAATGGTAAAATTAGCATGAGTTACTTTGTATATCCCTTGCGCAAATTTTGACACGTGCAGGCAGCCAGCTACGTCTTCAACGTCTTTGTTGCCGCCCCAAACGCTCGCGTTGCCATTGATACAATAAAGGACTACATATTGTGCCCACAAATGTTGCCGTAGAGGCTTGGCCCCACCTCCTCCCCATCCCTGTCCCTGTCCCTGTCTCTGTCCCTGTCCCTGTTGCCTCCTTCCGTTTTCAGCTCTATTCGGTAAGTAGAATCAACAACACACAAGACGACATGAGAACGTTAAGGTTGAGCGTTCTACAGCGTGGCTTCTGTCATGTAGACATCTGTGTGTATGTATGTGTTTCTGTGGGTGTGCGCGTATTTTCGCGTAATTTAAAACCTCGTAATGCACACTTTTGCCCCAGGCATTTAACTGACAATACCCTCACCACATACACACACACACACAGACACAAGTCTGTCCGACTGCGATGGCATAGGCAGGTGAGCTGTTTCGCTTGCTCTGTACCGTTGCTTTTCGCTATGTACACAAGGTGTCAGGCAACGGTTAAGCTTTACTTACCACGCCGAATTAAAACGCTGGGTGGCAGCAGAGCTGAGGCGGGCTCAACTCCTTAAAGTGTTGAGATTTCAGCTGTATTTCCATGACTCATTCTGTGTAATGGGAAACACTTTGAAAGCAATGCCAATTTTTCATTTATTTTCATTTGGAATTTCAGTTAAACTGCTTATTTGATGCAGGCGAAGCCATGTGGCTGTCATGTAGAACAAATTGTTTTTAGTTTAACGCCAAGTTTCACTTTCTGCCAGCAGTACATCATTTTTTCATGTGCATGGTGAATTATTTTCCAGAATTTTGCCTAGGCAAATACTGGCAGCGACATTGACACCGGGGCCAACCATCGCAACCCCTTGCCACTTCCCACTTGCCACTTGCCACTCGCAGCACGCTTAACAATGGCTAAAAGCAAAGTAACGGCAAATATTCAAATATGTTTTTGATCTGATTTATGCAGCCCGCCCACTCACCCCATTCACTGCGGCACTCTTAGGCTGCGTTATAATCTGTCCATGTTGTTGTCAATGGCAACACTTCAACCGCTGCCATTAGCGGCTGCAGGAACAGCAACACAAAAATAACATCAAACACTTTGAAATCGAAGACTTTTTGCTAGCCCCTTTGACTTGCTGAGTGTTGCTTTTCACTTTCCCAACCGTAAATTGCCAGCAGCTAAATTTGCGGTTTGCTTTTGTTTTTTATTATTGTTTTTTTATTTACTTGCTTTTTTCGTTTTTCGTTTTCTATATGTACATACAATATATATAAGTTGAGTGTATATGTTTTTATTTTCTGCTTTCTATTGATGCTTCCTAGAGTTCCAGCTGCTGCTGCTGCTGTCACTATTTACATTGCTTTTGTTGTTGTTGCTGTTTTTTCTGGGGGTTTCCCGCCGTTTTGCTTTTGTTTTGGTTTCGGTTCATTTCTGAACACACTTGCAAAATGTTCTGGTTTTGTTTGTTTTTCGCAACTTTTTCCACACGCTTTCTTTTCTTTCTTGCTGGCTTGCTGGCTTTTAATTTGCACGCCACAATTACCATGGCCACCCCGAAATGCAGCGGCCACAATTAATTACAGTCCTGATATCTTGCCACTGCCGCAGTCTCAGTCGCAGTTACAGCCGCTACCGCCGCAGCTGCGATAAAACTTTGCCAAATGTAATTTTAACAAAACCGCATCGCCGCCTGCTCAAGACAGTCAAGTCTGGTGGCGACCGCCAGCCAAAAGCAAGCGCCAGATCTTGACTGAAATCAGCGTTGGTTAGTTTTAATTACAGCAATTGAGCCCATGCAATTTGGGCCAAACTCCATTCCATTCAATGGGCCAATCAGATGGAGAGTTTTCTCATTCCAGGCAAAGTAAAGCCTGCGTGTGGCGCTGGTGTTCGTCATAAATCAATTATTGATTAGTTATACAAATAAATTTGTATATTAAAGCAATAAGTGAATACTATTTGTTATTGCATAGACTTGTCCCCAATTCATATTGCCTACTCTCATTAAATAAAGTGAGATATCTCTTAGATAAGAGTTTTACATTATATAGATCATTTTGTATTACATATTCCCTTGTGTATTTCCCATGTCACCTGAAAAATTATTAAGGTCCCTATTAGATATTTAAATCAGTAATATAAATCGGTTCTTTCTACATATCATAAAAATTTTTATATATTTCTTAGACCCTTTTCTATATTTATAAATATTTTGTACTTCCTTTGTAATAATGAGATCATTATTGTAATTGTAATATAACAATATTAATAGTATTTTAATATGAATTTACTTGAGTAATTAGCATTTACTCACGTTTTTTTTATATCTTAATTAGCTTACACTTATTGTAATTATCTTTATTTCGGCTAGTTCATTTTTATTTTCAAACTTATGTTCCTAAGTAGAGCAACTCTTGAAAACAATTATAATAAAAATTTGGTGTGATTTATATATTTATTTTTAAGTTTTTTAAGATATAATTTTTTTATAATTTTCATTTCTAAATACTTTTCTAGTTTGCTGTTGCTATGTAGAGACTTTTATTAGAGTATTAGATGATAGGATGTAAAACTAGACAGCTTTGTTCGCGTAGTCGCGGCTTTCAGCAGAGGTCAGAGATTTTTTCAATATTCAGATGAAGTTAAAATTCAAGTGAAATCCGGTAAGTGTGATGGGAATATCCTCTTGAATCTTTTGAAACTTCTTGTTTGGCGTAGACCCTAGATTGGTTGTTTATTATGACTCCGTTAAATTTTTTACTAGCTCTGCGTTTCTTATATACCACTCAACACAGCTGACACGTCTGAGAAAGCCGGCCAGAGTGGTACCTATTTTGTTTATGTGATATTTCGATGAGACTCTATAAGCTTGCCTTCCATATCGGCTATTGGCAATCAGTATACGATACTTTGGTAGAAAATTTCATATCAGATTTTATATCAGCATGTGCGCTAATCAAAGTAATTACTGAACATCTGCTCATTTGTTATATAAATAAATGTATAGTAAAAAAGTATATTTCATATAGATAAATTCATGAATATATAAGCAAACTTCAACTAGGAATTTCTCTTAAGGACTCACAGCTCGATATCAAAGTCAAGAAGCAAGTTCAGCTTGGTCGCCGTTCGAGACTTTGAGAGCTACGTTCATTTGCCATCTTTCAGATTACTTTCCTCCATCAGTTTGTCAGCATTTGGAATTGCGGTCAGCTCTTGGCCGAGTTATTAGGCAGCAGCGTAAGTCAGCTAAAAGCTGAGCATCTTAATGCACCTTTGCGATATTTTATGGATGATTCTGTGAGCTATCATATAATGTGGCACCTGTCGAAACGGTTCAAGCAAAGCGTAAAGTCAGCTTGTCAGCTTAAAGTCTGTAGACGTTCGTACTGCTACCATTTTAAAGAAATATATATATTAATCTAGCGCAGGTATAGAGAGTGAAATAAATAATGGTCATAATAATGAAAACACGTTTAGCTTTAAACTTGTTATTAGCTACGCTTTGCTGTTGGAAGAGAAAGCAACGACCTGCCACTCACAGCAACTAGCTCAAGCAACCAACCATCCACCCACCTACCCCTCATTGTCGCACCTGATGTAGGTGTGCTTGTTGTTTGTTTGCTGTTTGCTGTGTGCGGACCACGCCCACTTTTTACTGCATTTAATTCTCCAGTGAAGTATTTAATTTTATGACACGTTGTGTATTTGTGTGCGTATCCTTAACAGCAACAGTAACAGCAACAGCAACAGCAACAGCAACAGCAACAGCAACAGCAACAGCAACAACAACAGCCAGCGAGCGCAGTCCGTTGAGTACAACAAATATGAAATGACTGTCATTTCTTGCATTTAGGGGCACTTTGGGGAGTACTTTGCAGCATGTAACACCCAATACTTACACACACACACACACACACACACACACACACCTGGCATACACACCTTTGTGTTGCTGTTGTAGTTGTGCCTGGCTCCGGTTCTGCTGGCATCATTAGCGTTAACGTTATGTATCATTATATTATGATGTTCAGCTACGCTCTTTTCTGCTGCTTAAACTAGCAAGCGGCGAGAGTGACTGAGGAGTGAGCAGTGAAAAGTGAAGCCAAAGTGTGGGAGCACATGCCATGGTTATCGCATAATTATGCAGCATATTAATGCTTTCTTTATGCCCCGCCCCCTTTTGATATTCATTCATATGCAAAGTTTTATGGCAACGTCTATCTACCCCTTTGCCACAGTTGCACAGCCTCTCGCCCGTTTCAAAACTTCTTCATTTCATTAAGGACTGTCTGTCTTGCTCATTAGTGGCTCACATTTGGCACTAGGCAACAGGCAAGGAATGCCTTCACACCTTCTGGCTGTTTTAATATCTGTACCCAAAATTGTGCAATTTGATTTCAATAATTGCCTGGCATCTGGCACAACCAGGCGCAAGCAATAAACACTCAAATACTGTTTCATACTTAGACTAGAGATAAATTACTCCAGTTTACAATTCTAATCCATAAAATATATGCTGTATCTAATATTGTATTAGATTATTAAGCTGAAATTTGTGTATCATTGCTCCTCCTCCATGACATTTAATGCTTTCATAAGTCCACGTTGGCTTGCTTCCATTGTGAACAGATAAATTAACACTTTTATAATTTGCACTTAATTAAAACTTTAAGCTGGATGGAAAAAAATCGACGCGCCAAATGAACCTCAACGTGGAGCTGAAAAACTGAAACGGGCGCATTGCAAATGCTCAAATAGAATTTCATTGCATTTGGCTGGCATCCAAAATAGAGCAAAAGTTGAGCTCGACTGCCAGGGCATGGCAGACTTACCGGCCGCCACTTAGCACCACGCCCCGCGGCCTCTGCGCTCGTCATAAATATTTATGCGCCGGCGTTGAGCGGTCTTTGCCAAATGCAATGAGGATGGCGAAAATGAACAGCAGGAAACGTAAATGAAACTAAAATCAATTTGGGGCCTGCTGATAGCAATCGTTGAGATTGAGATTAACGGGGAGTACATTGTACATTGTACATTGTGATGTAGCCAAAGAGCATGAAATTTCATAAGGTAAATATTTGGCAAGAAACACGAACATTACCATTCCATGTATCTTAATTTGGCAGAGCGCGAAAATGAATACCAACACAGAATACTACGAAGGACTCTTCTCTATTCCATGCTCTCAAGGGGTCCTGTACGACCCCAGTTGGGAGGGATAGCGAATGGCTGCCTTTTTTGGACCAGCCGTTGGGGATAATGCATAAAATTATGTAAATATTCCAAAATTATCATTTAATTTCTAAAATTGTTTATGTTTATGTACGGTAATAAGCAACCGGCAGCAGTCATAACCATCGAGCCTCGCCGCTCTCTCTCTCTCTCGCTTTCCCTCTCTCAAAAATAAAAAACCCATCAGCCGCGCCACTTCAGCGCACTTCAACTTAATTAAAAATTACTTTACAGACGCCAAATACTTTTAATTATTTTGGGTTCGGCGGTCGAATGCAAAGAAGCCATTGTGTACATATCAAGCCCCACATCCCCCTACTCCCCGCAGCCATCGCTGCATCACGCTCAATATGAATACCAGTGCCAGCTAATTGTTGTTGTAGCTGACAATGAGCGGAGGCTGGGTGACTCTCGCTCGAATGTTATTTTTGCATTAAGTTACCAAAAACGAAAAGCGAATAAAAAATCAATATAGAATTCACATATATATATATGTATATATATTTAATAAAATTGCCCCCAAGCTCGGCCAGAGCAACTCTTTTGTGTTATTTAGGCAATAAAGCAATTTATACAAACCGCGGGTGATGCCATCGACGCAGTTGATGGCTGGCTCCATTGATTTTCCATTTGATTTTATACATTTGTTTTTATGATTTGCCTGCAAATCGAAACACTCAACTTGAATCGCGTTCGGTAATGGTTGATTGGGCGATAGGGGGCACTGTTTCATGCACCTTTCTCCCCTCCTGCGCACCAAGCAACCTCTCATTTATGGTTGTTCTTGCTGTTGTTGTTGTTGGCTGGCTTCTGCTCAAAAGGGTCACAGCGCCACGTGATTCGCATTATTTGCAATTTTGGCTTTTTACTTGTTTTTTCTTGTTTCTTTCACGTTTTACGCGCTGCTGATAAACTGTGTCTGGATTCAGGAGTAAAATTCGGTATATGCGGGGATGCAATTTTATAAAATACAAAATTTTACGAAAACCAAACAATCATCATCGTAGCTAGAAATAATATTTGTATAAATATTTCAAAACTTTAAATCTTTACTTTACTAAATCTTAACTAAAAGAAACACAAAACGTCAAAGGTTACGGCTACTGTCTACCACTACTACGCCTATCAGCCTACTCTTAAAGTTAGTGAGTATTAAAAATTCTGTTTGTCATATATCAGTGGTTTATGAGATGGTAATATGATGAGGTGATATTTTCAGATTTGTAACAAAGATATAGATATAGATTTTACAAATTTAATCTGCTTGAATATCCACATTTAATTGCCATTCTTATAAATTTCCCTGAATAACTTAGTATCTCAATATATTCAACATCAAATTAGTCCCAACTCAACTTCAAAAGCATATTCTTCCTCTTAGTAGATTAAAAAAACTGCATTAATTTGAATAATTTACTAATTTTATCGCACCTTAAACTGGCTAATGAATGCCATCAACTTGACCAGTTCACTTGCGACAGATTTTACACATTTTCCTGCAATGTTCTTTTGCTAATCCGTATTTAATGAGAATGAAGTTAAGGTGCAATACAATAGACTTCAATTTATTGTTTTGTTTAGTCATTCAGCTTTTACAAACTCTTTGAGTGCAAGTTTATTTGTTAGTTTCAATAGTTTCTTATATATTTCTGAAAAATAGTTTATTAATGGAAATAGTATTTGGTACAACTCGAAATGTCACTCTTTGCAATCTAACAAAGCAACGCGGGCATTTGTTGATGAGATAGGACACACACGCCGTTGTCTGCTCTAAGCTTTTTCTGTATACCCTTTCCATATTCTTTATGTGCTTATATAATCGACATAAATGCTATGAGGAGAGCAATGAAATATAGAGCCAAGGATTCTCACATTGCATTATCTTGATGTAGTTGGACAGCTCGGTGAAGCAATCAATTTAATACTGTGCAGAAAGAAATTGTAATCATTGTATTGAGAACTATTTCTTATTGTTTGAGAGGATCGCATGTTTGCTTCGCTTCTCTTTGAGTTGATTTTTTGTTGTCAAGTGTGGAATTGAATTGCTTGTAATTTCCTTCTCCTGACCATTAGATTTAATGCAACTGACAAGCGAATGTGCGCGCCTCAATGCGAGAACTTTATGACTTGGCAGCTGGCTAAGTGCGTAGCTTAAGCCTTTGTTCACAGCTGGCAAATGGTGGCACAAACATTTAGCACTTGTGCTCACCTGCCAAAAATAACGAAAAAAAAAGTGAAAATAAAACAGAAAAAAGACAGAGCGACACACAATACTGTTAGCCTGGCACTCAAGCTGCCGGCCAAATGTCGAGCACTTTTAATTAAAAGTAATGTCATACAATTCCATTACACTCGGCCCCGAAATGTGTGCGAAACGCATTTACATATCAAGCTGGCAGCTAGCTGTGTGAGTTGAGTAGCACAGGATGTCTCCTGTCGCCTGTCCAACTGCCCCCACCCTTGGCCACTCTCTCTCTCTCTCTCTCTCTCTCACACACACATACACACTCAGACAGAGACACATACATATACGCTGTTTTGCCGCACACTCTGTCATTGCCTTTGCATTGTCATTTGTATTTGTTTTATATCCCTGCCGGCAGCGCACTTCAAATGTGGCCCACTGGCAAAGTGACAACAAAAGTAAATTAATGTGCGTGCATATACATGTGCCCAGCCGCAGACCTAGTCTCAGCCCCAAGTCCCAAGTTTATGCCCCAAGCCCATGCCCAATTGCTCGTACCCAACCCAAAGTCTGTCCTCCGTGTGTGGTTTTTGTCGTTGCTTTTACAGGTAATTTATTGCATTCTAACATAATGGAAAACATTTCTGGTAGCCTTCTATTAGACGCAGAGTCAACGGCGACGACGACGAGGACAAGACATTAACATTAAGTTTATATTCACACACATCAGCTGTCGTCGGGTTGATCACCTGACCCAGTTAGTAGGGGCCAACATTGAGGATTGACTTCATTTTGGGCATATTAGATAGTGGAACAAAATATAAACAAATTGCCGGCTCATACGTTTTCATTTCATTTGATGCGTTTTGCCAGCTGCGACCTGCTGCCCACTCCAGCTATGCGCTGCCGTTTGGCCAGCTCCATGCAATCGCTGCCAAGTTGCCATCGATAGCTTACTTAAAAACAAATTGACATTAATTGAAGGCATGCCGACGGCAAACACAACGAAATAAATACGACTAACGACAACTGGCCAAGGAATGTGAGGCATCAGACACGGCTCCTGGGCTGGGCCACCACAATACGCTCTCTCAGTTCTTTCTTATAGCCAATGGGCAATGGGTAATGGCCGATGGCAAAGCCAAAAGCAACAAGCCATCTGTCGATATTGAGGCGGCTGTCCATGTTCTCAACATGGCAAATTCAATTGTCGTTTGATGCGGCGACAGAGCAACCACAGCAAGCCGTAGCAAGCCGCATCAAGGTGCTGGATTTGTATGGAGGCGTGCTGCCAGTGGTGTGGAAGCTGGGCGCATATTTGCGCAATGCTTTGGCATTCACCTGATGAATTTATCACAATGTGTGCTTCTGCCGAAGAGACACAAGACTCGAAGAAACCGCCAAGCCAACTTGTCAGACCCTGCCTCGTCTTTGCTGCGCGCTGTTGCTGCTACTGCTGTTGCTGTTGCTGTCTGCTAAATTGGTTTTCTTTTTGTCAATTGGGGATTTCGATTGTTGCAAAGAGGCCAGAGCGACGACATCGGCATCGAAGGTGGCCGGAAAGGAAAAATGCCAACATAAGTATTAAGTTAAATAAAATAAGAAGAATAACGGCTACAGCCCGACCATTTGCCCCCCACTGCCGCTGCTCCAGCCCAACGATATCAAGGCCCGTCGAGACAAACTGCCTGCACAAAGTTAAGCGCACAAACATCAATGGGGTCAGCTAATGCTGCTGCCCCATGACCAAACTCCAATGTCACCGCCATCTCAATTGAGTATTGATAAAGTTGAAAGCACAGAAAATTTTCGCTGGCTTCTGTTGCGGTCCGCCGTCTGGCGTCCTCCGTCCGTTGTTCCTCCCCCAGGGCAATGAGTAAACAATGACATAATGACAAGTGGCGGAGAGTTTAAGTGATAAATAATTAATTGATTTCTGTTGCAACAATAGCGAAAGCGAAAAGCGAAAAGCGAGAAACGAGAGACGCAAAGAGCGCGCGCACAAAGCACTCGAGTGGCTGAGAATCAGGCGAAAGAAAGCAAAAGAAGTTCAAATCCAACAACGAGATAAGTTAAAAGGTAGATTAAGATAAATGGTGACTCGTTCCAGGACCAAACGACTCTTTGCCAACTGTCGCAGCTGCCCTGCCCAGAAGCACCGAATACATCCTTGCCGTCTTAGTTGTTGTTGCTGTTGTTGCTGTTGGTGTTATTCTTAAGCACAAATTCGTCGGCATGCCTTGTTTGGTGTGTTGTTCGTTCGCTTGTTTCGCATAATAAAGCAGCAGTCGAATGAGAAAAGTGAGAATTGAGAGCAGCATCCAGTTGGCCGCCTGACGGCTAGCCTAGCCTCTGGGGTCCGGTTGGCCAGTTGTGTCCTTTTTTATTTTTATTGGCTCACCGGCAGTTGGGCTGTTTATTTCCGCTAGCATTTGATTTTGGAATTGCTATTTTTATGCGTCTGGGCCTCGCCAATAGATAAAACATAAATGAGTTGAGCCTAATTCCCCAGCGGGCCAGTAATGACGTCCTCTAATTATGGCCTTTAGCCGCCTCCCCAAAGGCAAACGAAGGCAACTACGTACAACAGAAACACTACAAATATTTATTTATCAGAAATTAAAGCTGTGAAAAGCTATTGAACTGAAATTTAGAGATATTTTAAAATAGTTTTTATACATTTTAAATAGAATATGCTTAGATCGGTAACTGAGTGAGAAATGAGTGTTTAAGATTTTTTTTTTTTTTGGATTTCATGCAACAAAAAGATGAAATTGTGCTTGAGTTTATATTCTTGATCTGCCTGTCAGTCTGTTAGCACAACTTGATCACGGAAACTATATATATATATATATATATATATATATATATATATCTGGCATGAAGAACATACTATTTTTGAGATAATATCAAGGTTT
Organism: Drosophila leonis; assembly: GCA_035045365.1. Classification (NCBI taxonomy): domain Eukaryota; kingdom Metazoa; phylum Arthropoda; class Insecta; order Diptera; family Drosophilidae; genus Drosophila; species Drosophila leonis. Next base: position 3,437,784 of record JAWNPC010000896.1, read on the forward strand.
TTATCAAGTGTCAGTTACATAAATATACTAAACATTATTTGTACAGCAGATATGTGAGCAAAAGATTTATATATATTTTCGGCTTAACATTTATAGAAATAATTATTGGCCCAAAGGCAATAATTGGTCAGCGTTTTTTGGAATCGATGCATCGATTTGGTAGCATACTCGCGCTCAGTGTTCAGTTGACCTTTTGTACAAAAGACCCGAAATAGTTGTGTTTACCAGTGTAACCCGCGGCGTATGCGTAATATTTGTGTGTAATGTCAGTGGCTGTTTAGCGATTGTAATCTTGGATAATAAAGCATATATAAAAAACAATGCAGGTGACACAGCAAATAGGCAAAAAGTCGGCTGCTTTAGTATGGCGTCGGCGGCTATTCATTAATTTTGGACACGCAAGCCCCAAGACCCCAAAACGGATATGGACTATGGGGCGTGAGCGCGCGCACACACATACACACAAACTCTGTTACGTCTAATGTTTTCATGTAAGCCAACCAAACATACACACGTTACATGGACACGTAAGTTGTGCCTGTGCTTGTGCTTGTATTGGTTGAAGTCCGTTCCCAAGTGAATAATTTGTTATCAGCGCATAATCAACGAGACAACAAACCAGCTTAGCCCGCCGTTGTTGGCAGCGCAGGAAAGGTAAACAGAGACACCGAAAGCCACCAACACAACACACACACACACACACTCGCACTCATATATATATATGAAACACACATCGAGGCCGTAGCAAGAAAAAAAGGTGAGGTCCTCGCAATTTTACTTAACACTGCCACGCATTTGGGCACCCAACACACTCACACACACACACACACGCGTATTTATGCATGAAGAATGTATATGTTTGTTGTGTAGAAAAAGGCTGCCGCCATCAAAATAATTACGATACACGCCGACATGCATGCACATGTACTGTATTCGAGTACTATTGTTGTTGTTGTTGCCGCACTGAGTGCGTTTATGTGTAGCAATGCGTGTGCACAACAACAAAAAGTCATTTAGTTAAAAACCTGACTTTTTATTTGCGCTGCGGGCAGCCCCCAAAGTTCAGCTGTGGCACCCAGTCAGCTCAGTCAGGGTTCCTGAGTTCTGGGTTCGGGTTCGGGGTTCGGGGTTCAGGGCTCTGGTGGCGTTTCTCGGTGCTCTTCTGGCCAACCAGGCGTTGAACACTTCATCAACTCATCAGAGCGCGCCCTTTTTTGCATGTCCTTAACCGTTTAACGTTGCCCCGCCACGCTCATGAGCTGCCATTTGTTGTTTCCACTGCGGTTGTGGCTGGCTTCTCTTCTTCTTCTTTTTTTTTCAAGCTTATATTTGCGTTTCTACCAACGACTCCAACAGCAGCAACAACAACAGTAACACCAACACTCAGGCACAAGCCAAACATAAAATACACAAAATTACTCTTATGAAAATTAATAAGTTAACTTTTTTTCTGCGCTCAGGTTTTCTCCAGAGCGTGCGTACAATACATACATATATGTATATATAAATATGCATATATACTTTTTGGCGTTACTGTTCGTATATACATATTCCTGTCTATAGCTATTAGTGTATATACATATGACCTTTTTTTTTGCTTCATTTGAACGCATTTGCTGGGTATAATAAAAGTAATTGAAATTAAAAGTAAAGAAACGTGTTGCATATTTAAGTATGTATTTGCGTGTGTGTGTATGTAAATGAACGGCTATAGGTGTGAGTGTGTGAGTGTGTGTGTGTGCACTTCGTTTGCTGCTTTAAATTAATCCCTAAAGTAATTAGAAAAAAAAATTCCAAATGAGTTCGAGCAGCAGACGTACACCCAGCGACGGTATCGATATTAGAGATGAGCACGGGCCGAGTGTATTTTCGTGAAATAAATATATGGCACTTAAATTTAACACACACAAAATTTGACACGCGCTTACCTCTAACCGTAAGCGAAAGGGCTCAAGTGCGCAAAAGGTTCGTGCTAAGTGCATATTTTGTACGCGGTTGCGAAACTTAAGCAGCTCAGGCTTAGAGGGCAGCCGAACGGCCCTGAAACAGGGCATCGCGTCGTTTCTCTTCGTACTTCGTATGTTCGTATGAAGTGAAGCATGACATTTTGATATGTATGTCAAGCCGACTGACTTAAATGTCTAAATAAAAATGACATGCTTTGAAAAGGATAATGAAAACGGAGTTAAATAAATTAAAATTTGTTTCGTATTTTCCATTTTTATTTTTGTCTACTTCGCCTGTAGCTTTTCTCAATTAGCAAATGTAACAATTATACGGGTTACTGGGCATTTGGGGAACACTTTGTACTTTTCCACATATACAAATATTATTTCCGCTATAACCCCATTTAATTTCATTTATTGTTTTGCTTTTTGCTTTTCATATTCCTAATGGTATTTAAAATTGTTTTTTTTTTCAGATTTGTGTTAGGTAACAGGTATATTAAATATTTAAAAACATTAAGTGATGCATAATAAAAATAAAAAATTGAAGTGGCAATTAGGAATGGGAGAATTTACTTCAACATTTCATATTTTATATTTGTATCAAAACGGTACATAGGGATCTAGCGATTCCTATAGTCTCAAAACTAATTTTACAACACACAGCTCGCATCTAATCTGGCCACCAATAACAACAGGAAAGGGCTAAGAACAGTACAGTCCATCTGGACCGTATGGAAATCTAATGAGCTCCAAATATTGTATAATAGAATAGAATAAGGAAAAAAGTTTATATTTACTATCTATATGTCTGGCTTACAGGCCCACTCACTAATTAGGGTTTAGAGCTAACTGAATATATAATATATTCATCTATATGAAAGTTGGACAAACATATTGCAGAGCTGAGTCCAAACAACAAGAATTTATGACAAATAAACGTTCGATTTTCATAGTTGATGAGTTATGTCCCGGGAAGTAACTGCTTCAGGGATGATTCTATTGTAGAGTCAAGTAAGTAAAAAATAGTATTTAAAGACATAAGGTGAACCCTGATCTTGCTTCAAATTTGATTTCTTTCAAATTATTCAACTGTAGAGTTTATCTAAGAACTTTTATGAGAGATCATAATCCATATTAATAAATCTTTCAGCTGTTGCAATGACATCGCTGTGTGCAGAGTTGCCACAAAAGGTGACTCTGCATAAGCAATTAAACTTGTGTCACATTCTATGAAAATGCCGCTTCGAATTCCATACAGCTCACCCACAACTGAATCAAACGGTGAGGCAATGCTGGTTGATTCACACATCGGAGTGGCATCGTGTCTACTTTAGCTCTTGGTCGAGATGCCCTACTGCCTGCTGCAGAGCAAAGTTCAAATGCAGCGAAAGTTGCATTGGATGAAGCCCTAAAATTTCTTTACCTTTCACGCTGAAAGTCACAGTTTTTGGCATGCTCGTAACTTTCAGAAAAAAAAATAATATAAACAACAAAAAAGGAGTAGAGCCAGAGGCATAAAGTTATGATTGCCTGCGGAAGCGGAAACGTTTTGGCAGCCTGTGAAATGCCGAGCAACCAAAAACTAAAAATGTCGCGTTAAAAAAGTTATGACTGTCGTTAATTTCAGGCCGACGTTGCGACGTCTCGCATGAGAGTTGAGATGACAAAATGGAAAATGAAAAAAAAAAATGGATGGAGATTTTCTGTGGTGTTATAATTCCAGGTTCGTTTCGTCGGCAACAAAATCACAATATTAAGTTTACGCAACATGCAGCTCAAACTACTTCACAAATGAACACAAGCCTTGTATATGACAAATTACCAAGGATTTGAAAGGCATTTGTCGACGTTTATCGTCTGCATTAAAAACAGCCGCCACAAAGGCTGGATAATACCCCAAATGCCTAAACACACACACACACTCCAGTAGTCCAGCCATACCCACATGCAATGCACAATGCAATTGGCCACCCCAAAGAGCTATGCACCGACTTCTACTCGCAATGCCAATAGCAATGCCAATGCTTATGTCTATGGGAATTTCGATGGAGCGCATATTCGCAAATTGACGGCCTTTTGCGCACCTTGTTGTGGCTGCCAGAGGGCGGGACTGTGCGGTGCGGGAACCGCGCCTCAAATGCCGCTTGAGCTGGGGCGTGTGGCAGGAGGCGTGGCACAGTGTCAGTCGCCAACTTCCGCACAACATTTATCATATTTTGGTTGGGCGCAGAGTCGCGCAAGTTCAAAGTCCAACATTAAGTTCCAGGTATTTGCAACTTTTCGACAAAGGATTTTTGGCTGCAATCGCGCCCATAAATTATCCGCTCGCCACTGCGTCCCTGTTGGCCGCTCCTCGCGCTGTTATGGTTGTTGTTATTGTTGTTATTGTGTGCACCGTGTCTACTTAGCGCATAATTAGCTGCATGAAGTTTGATAACCAACGCACCAACGTGCCACAGGCTGCCTTGTCGACGAAGCGGGATGCAAAAGGGTATACCAAATGTGGGTAAGCGTTTCATGCTCAAGCGAAAAATGCTCGAATGATGAATGTGGAAATAATGAACCAGCGGACAAATGCAAAAGAATTTAGATGGGAAGGGTAAACAATGATAAAGACAGATAGAGAGAGAAAGACAGAGAGAGAGAGAGAGAGAGAGAGAGAGAGAGAGAGAGAGAGAGAGAGAGAGAGAGAGAGAGACTCGAGCCAACAGCAGAATCGATAGCAAGACTAGAAAAAGAATTTAATTATGCTGAACTAAAGCATGAATAATTTTACCTTTGAGATGACGAATTAGAGTTCTGAAGCTACTTAAATCGAGCATGAAATCAAACTCAACTACTCACAGCTATAAAACGAATGTTGTATTTGCCAAATCTTCCTTCTCACAGATTGAGCACCCGCCAGTAGCCAGAATCTTAAACAATCACATATCCATTACAAGTCAAATAAATCGATACAAATTGAGAAAATAAATAAAGCATCACATCAACAAATATATGCCGACAAGCTAAAGTTAAGTGGAGAAGCCGAGACAAAAAGCAAAGGCAACAGACAAACATCAATGAATGAATGAGTCAAGAATTTTTATTTGCCAAAGTTGAATATCACAGTCATCAGCTGAAGTGTATGCACGTGCGTGTGAGTGTGTCAAATGTAAAGTGTAAAGGCAGAAAAAAGTTGTTTCCATTGAATAAATACGAAGTCAGTCATATGAACTGAATTGGCAAGAAGGTATCAATACAAATGCAAGCATGCGTGCTGGTAATATGTATATATATTAACATGCAAGAAGGTGCAATATTAAGAGGCGATAATCATAATCCGATTTCCGCTTCACATACAACTCGCATCACTTTATGAGGCAAGCGGTTTGCCAGCCTTGAATGCAACGTCAGAAAGTCGACGCAGATAAATAAAAACTAAAAGCCAAACAGAGCAAATGAGAAATGGCGAGTGAGCGGTAGAGCAGGAGAGGAAAGCGCGAGTCAGAGTGTGGAAGATGCAGTGCGACACAAATATTGTAATCATAAATTTTCATAAACAATTTCGCTTTTGCTTGAAAACGGAGAACGTTTTGTGCGCCTTTTGTGTATCCATTTGCGTTTGCACTCGCATTCGCATTCGTATCTGCATCCGCATCCGCATCCGCATCCGCATCCGTCCCTTGGTCCGTATCCGTATCCGTGTCCGTGTCCTTGTCCGGGTGGAGACCACGACATTTATAATAATTAATTGTGCGCAAATATATGCCTTCAGTGGTCAGCAGCGGCCCTTTTTAATAAAACGCGCTTTGCCATGCAGACTCTGAGTTATTTGTGTCTCGTGTCGCACATGGAGTCGCATGCATTGCATTAGAATTTATAGCACTGCCAGCCACAGCTCCAGCTCCAGCCCAAACTATAACACAAGCTTTAGTTCGGTCAGTGGTCAACGAAGGTGCGCGCCGGCGCTTTGAATGCGAACTGGAAATTGCACGCAAAACGTAGCATACTTTTGTGCGACTATCTTGGGTGCCATCTTTTCAGTGGGTTCGCGGGCCACGGAAAACCTAAAGCCAACAAATTGCAACATTTATTTAGCAAGACGAATGGTCGCTTGACAATTTATATGTAAGACCATAATTTTGTCCCAGACTGCAAATGGGCAACATACCCAAGCTCCTAGCGGGCAAGTGGACAGCTCATAATAGCCTGAAATTAAAAACAGTCGCTAGATACACAGCACTGGGCAACCACATAGGCACACTCAACTTCCAAGTGGGGTCATGCCTTTGCGGCAACGTGTGAAATAAATTGCTAAATAAAATAAACGAGCAAACACACACGGCGACAAATGAGGCAGCCACAAAAAAAGACAACAACACGCAAGGCGGAATAGACGAAAAAAAAGCAATTAAAAACGATAAAAATAAACGGAAGCGACTTTAATGGCGGCAGGCAACATTTAATGGTCGTTAAGGAAAGATTGCCTCTCGGCTGCCTGAAGGGGCATGCTTATGCAGACATTTGATACCAAATAGCTTTACAAGTGATTTCAAATGGTCGTACCTACCCCATGTAGACATTTTCCATTGATAAATTATTTGGCTGACTTGACGAAGTAGCCAATACGAGATATTTCAATTCTGAATGGGCATACTGGTGCCATATATGTATGGCATATATATATATATATATATATATATATATATATATATATATATATATATATACATGAGCAGTCCTCGGAATATGAACTTTCAAAGTAGCCTTGATCAACAATCAACCGGGTTTGTATGCCAGTCATTGCGTTGTTATCTTATCCGAAGGCCAAAGTTGATGCCTAAGAACTAACTATGTTGACGGCTTTTACATATCTATTTTACCTCAGAGTCTTAAGCTATAGCGATGAATGTTGCATACATTTTGGTTACATCAGCATAGCATAAACAGTCTCCCATCCATTCCAGGTATTCAAGCATTCAGCTAGTTATGATGAATATGTGTCATTTAGATAATGAACAGTTAATAAGCTAATCATTTTTAATCGACTCAAGAAGTAAGGATTGAGGATTTGACAGACTGAACAGCTTTGTTAACTGATCCCAGAGTAATCATATTTAATTCTTATGATAAATGGCTGTTTTCTTTTCAGCTTAATCTTGTTCTTCATAAATATCTTAGCATAACAAATCATTTCAGATTATTGATATAAAAAGAATGTTTTAAATTTAATTAGCTTTGTTGATTAGTTAACATTCAAAGTTATTTCATTATCGACAAATGTCGAAAGCTCAATCATCATCATCATCGGCATCATAAGCACAACTGAACTTAGATAACTCTTAAAAGTTGTACAGCATTACAGTATATATCAGACAATCAATATTGTAAGAGAAACATTGTCAATTCGAATGCTGAGAGAAATGCAAACAGTAAATCACTAAGTGATTATTGTGAATCCATAATGATCCATAAAAGTACAGGGTATCACGCAGTTAAGCTTAGACTTAACTTCAGTAGTCCTCTGTTGACTATGTGAGCTATTTTATTATGCGTTACACTAGCAAGTGGTTGCGCTGGTCAATTGGGTAGTTAATTTAGAATTGTCAGCGAGCACGTTAGGCATCGACCGGGCGCGGCTGATCGCCTGCCCAGCCGGACCGGTTCTGGCTGTCCAATATTATCGCCGTGGCAAGCACATTCCTCGACAATTAACACGCGAGCCACTTAACCAAACTGCGACAACAAAGCAAAAGGCGACGACGAATTGGCTGCGTAAATGGTGGCCACTTCGATAAAACTGTTCGATATGCAACGTCGCGACGTGGGGCGACTCGAGTATTTTGTGTGAGTGAGTGTTTTTTTTTTTGTTATGCTTCGTTTGTCTGCCACCGATTTGATTTATTTTGTTTTTTTCTCTGTTTTCTTTTCTTCTTGTAGATGGTAAGCTAACCCTGTAAACCTGAACACCTGTTGTTGGGCGTTGGAAGTCGCCAACGACTTGCGTGTGCCAGCGCCTTTATTTTGGCCAGAAATTTAATTGGCCTTTGTTTTCTTCATCGCGCCAACATCGTTTGTACGCGACATTTATTTACATTTTGTTAACATAAACAATGCGTAAAAGTTCGATGGCTTTGGCCAGCTATGCAAGAAGGGGGATAATGTTGATTGCCCGCGCTTGTTACGGCTCTCGCGTGCTGACCTCCTAATAAGCTGCTCGGGTCGACTTTTTCGCCCACGGCATATTCCTGGAACTACTCAGAAAATTGGCCATTGTTCTACCTTATGCCACTACTTGACTATAAATGTGTGTATGCTGCAAATATATATATATTATATACTTATATATAATTAATTATATATTGAATTAATGTGTAGCATGTAAATATTGACAGTCCCCGCAGACGCGTCAAGTTCGCAGCTTTCTTAATACCCAATTAAAAAAAAAATTAGTTTGCATTCGGCCAAAGAATGTCCAGCGGATATTACTTTAAAGGTGCAAATATTATCAAAAGGACCTGCTCACTGGGGCGTGAAACTGACTAAAAAATAAAGAGGAAGCTCAATTCAATTCATTTCAAGTCTTTTACGTTGTGAAAGCATGTGGAAAATTGCGCCATTTCCTGCGCCTGCAGCACCAAATAATGCACATTGCCCAACAAATACTTATTAAGACCCACACTGGCAGCGACTGCTGCAGATGGCTGGAGTGACTACGAACAAAGTACACAGATCTGAACATTTGTGAAACGTAATAAATATGAAGTAATGAATCCTCAAAGCGACATATTTGTAAGTATGTTTTGTAAAGCTAAAGTCGGCTGTGTTTGAGAAAATGTTCTTAATTAAAGCAAAGTCAAAGCTAAGGTATTCGGTTCTAAATATTTTCATTTTGCCAGTTTCTGATGTCAAAGAGTCTCTGTCTCTGCTGATATTAATTAACAATATTCAAAACAATTTTCGTTTTTAATCAAGAATTTCAGTATTTCTCCAATGAGCAAAATGTCAAATAAATGCGAAATGAAAAGTGCATTCTGAAATCGGTTTATTAAGTCTTCTGCCAGTACAAAACAGCGTTACGAGGCAGTGATTTAAGTCAAACAGCGCCAGCAGTCTATATTAATTATTAAGGTTAATACTTTGCTATGGTATTAGATAATTAAATTGAAATCATTGACATATTTTTTTCAATTTGGCTTTGATATCATTGTGCTTCAAGTTCGTTTTGTGCATTCAGAAAATGTGAATGCAAATTAATTCGCTAACAAGAAACGAACGAACATAAAGTGCAAGCGTCGCTGCGTTGCCTGTAGAAGCAACCGCAACAGCAACAACAATAGCAACTGAACGGGTCGCTGCTAGCTAACGAACTAAGAACTGAACTTGTCGTAGTGCTTGCTGTTTTCGCTATCGCAGTCGCTGTCCTCGTCGTCGTCAATAAGTCAAAAGTTGGAATTTCATTATGCCAGCCTAAAAGAAGGCAACGCATTTGGCAGACACACAGCCACAGCCACAGCCACAGCCACAGCCCCAGCGCCGCGCTTGGCGTATGGCGAACTGAAACTTAAACCAAACGCAGTGCCATTGGCTGCTGTCAGGCTGCACCCCACCAACACACGAACAAACGGGCGTCAGAATCAGCGCCCGGTCGGCGTCCAGCTCCGCCCACAGCTCCGTTTTGAACGACAGCATTGCTCGGCAAATTTGTCATTTTGCCAAATGTCGAGCGGTGTTAGTTGCAATACGACGACATCGACTCTAAAGCGGACTGCGTACCAATTCACAACAGCAACAAGAACTCAACGGCTCGTTGCGAAGTAAATAAACTCGAATAGTCGGCTGCACTCTCCAAAACAAAGTTCTCATAAAAAACATTAAAAATTCTTTAGTTAACTCTTCAAAAAATCAAAATATAATAAACCTCTACAACAACATCATTAGCTCACTACTATTACATAATAATACATATACACAATAAGTATATCTCGATTGTATGCAAAATTGAACTCATATCATTATTTTTCTTTCAGTGTCATTTTCGCGGAGGCGAAATTGAAAGTGAATTTCATGCTGCGCACACGAATAGAAAATTAAATTCTTCAATCGCACGTCATTTAAATTTTAAATTGTCAATTTCATGATACACCCCAGTGAGTGTATGTGTGTGTGTGTGTGTGTGTGTGTGGCAACTGGAGAATAGTTAATTAGATGGATATCGTGAGGCAGTTCTTGACAATAAACTGCAAAAACATGGAAAACATTTTTATTTTATTTATTTATTTAAATACGTTGACGAAATGAGTGTCAAATAGCAGTAAAAACTAAAACATAGTATTATACAGGCTAATTAAACACAGTGAAAAGGTGTCTCAAAACTATAACCACCACCATGGTAACGCTTTTTTATTACCCGACCGGCCAGCCGGCCAATGATAGGGACCATTAACAGAAGAAAACAAGGTAAGAAAGGCTTAGGAAATCACAACACCATTGATAAGTTTTGCCAGTTCAGCAGTCTCACAATTTGTCAACCTCTTTTATGACATCGTTTATCTATTAGAGGAAACTAACGTGTTTAGCAATGAATAAATGCAAATTCAGATTACAATGTTTCTGTTAAAATGTACGTAACAGGCAGAAGGAGGTGAACCCATATACTTTCAGTTGTTAATTTAATCTTTTTTAAGATAGGCTTCCGATTCGACTTAGCACTGTCCAGCGAACTTTCTGACAATCCATCTTTCCGTATATACATATGAGCGCATTGATCACGAATTCTTTAAGGAGTAAGGCACTTGAAACTTTACACAAAGCTCGTCTAATAGCAAGGATAAAAAATTCGAATAATTTTTATCTCTGATCATATCTCCTTATGCTTTATATGCTCAACTTTACTGAAAAGAGAATTTTAGACCCAAGATTTTATAGCTTGTATCTATATTTATGCTTATTTATATATAAAACTAAAGGAAAAATATCTTTGAAATAGTGAATTGCTTATGGTTAAATGCAATATTAAATGTTTATTTGCTTATGTTCATTTAAAGCATTTCAATTGATTTGCTATATGAAAATGCAGTTTTATATTTAAAACGATTCGCAACAAAGCTGCCAATGTGCAGCCAGACAAGGACAAATGCCAGAGGCGCTGTTAACTGTGCATATCGTTTGACGCTAACTGGAAGCATTATTGTCGCAGTTGGTGTTACAGAGAACGACAAGAACAAAAGCAACAACATAATGGAGCATTAAAATTATATGCGCGAGGTTGTGGTGTGGCTTTGACTTCCTTTGGAATTGGGCTTGGTCACTGGCAATGGAGTCGTCAAGTCGTAAAAATTATTTTGTGACAAATCGTCCGCGTACGTGCGCCTCATTTAAATGCGTATACTCCCAAAATGTTATTAACAATTCAACGAGCAATGCGTAGGGTCGAAATTTGCCTGGGATGATGCAGTGGGTGCGGCGGTTGAGTCTTTTCACTTGTAGCCAGTGCTCAGGGCTCAAAGGCCAAGCCCCCAGTCCGAGTCGCTGAAAAGTGCGCATCAAACTATTTCAACTATTTGGCCACGCACATATTGTGCGTCCCATGTCCTGAACATCCTTATCTCCCCACCCACTTAAAGAATGCTAACAACAACGTGACGTGGCTGGAAAGAGCGCGTCGAACCACACTGCGAGTGATGTAATATGCGACTAAGAAGCAGCAGCAGCAGCAGGAGTAGCAGCAGGGGCAAGACTTGCTTAGCGTTAGCTAAGCTGTCGCCTGCATGCCGTTCTGCATGTGTTATGAGTCGGTTGTGGTTGCCGGCTGGCTAAGGGCGAGGAGGTTGCTTTTAAATTGGCGCGCCAGGCAAAGGCAATGCTGTATTTGTGCGTTAAGCGGTAAATTGCGTGCAGTGGAAAATGGAAAATTGTGCGTGAAATGTAAAATACACTTAGCCGACCCACTGACAGCGCCGCTCACATTTGCTTTGCGTGTCCATGTCTATGCTATGCCCAGTTCAATTGCGGCCCCTGCTCCAAATGCGCCTACTTTTAACAGTTTGGCGCGCCCGTTAAACTGCGTGTGCGTGAGTGCGTGTCTCTCTCTCTCTCTCTCTCTCTCTCTCTCTCTCGCTGTGTGTGTGTGAAGCAGTGCAGTCTGGTGCTGTATTGCAGCACCCTTTTAAGCAAATTAAGCATAAGAACACAAAGTGGACGCCATTATGTCGCAGTGCTTCGCACACCCTTGTCCATCCCGCGGCTCCCGAAGAGAATTCAGCGCTTTTCGCTTTTGCAACTTTCTAATTTATTTATCGTCCACTCAAAAATGCGCACACACACGCTCATATAAACACGCTCACAATCGCCCTTTATTAGGCACACTCAAACACACACACACACACACACACACACACGTATACACATACACATATACAAAATACATTTACATATAGTCGTCGCGGCGAGTGCTTTATTTGTATTTGAAGTGCGTGTAAAAGTACTTTTGGTTTTTATTGTTATTGCCACTTATGTATGTTGCTCTTGTTTTTGTGGTAAGCCAGTCTCTTAGCTTTTAGATATATGTCGGTTGTAGTTTTAAGCCGATTAGGCTCAAATAAACCGTTTATATCAGCTAAGCTTACACCCAAAACGAAAACTTATTCATTTAGAATTTATCATGGCTTCAATATATATTCTCTATATACAATACATATAAAAATAGATCAATAGTTTAATAGTTCAATTACTCATAGTACTTCCAATATGTCTGGTTTCTAGATTTAAAAGCTATGCAATTTCTGAGCTAATATCAAGTGTAGTCGTAGTCGTGTTCAGCCAACGGCTTTCATGCAGACTTCTCTATCATGGGTAGCTTAAACTAGAGACTTGGCTGAGTCATGTATACATATTATGTTCTCTTATATTTTAATTTTCTAGTTCTGTCCATTATTCTACTTCCAATCAAGAATATCAGATAACACTTTGAAACATTTCCATTTATTAAGCTTATATATGATCAAAAATTGTCATTTTGCAATAAAAATACATTGATTTTATATACAAATTTGATATTAGCTAGAAAGTTAACAAACTACATATACATATGTTAGGCAAAAATATATGAATATTGGAAATCATTATGTAGCCATTTTTCATATCTTAATTAAAAGAAACATTAAACAAATGATTTTCTTGATAAAAATGTAAAATATTCTGCTAAAAACGGTTTTCAATCTGTTATTAAAGTAAATGTGAAATTATTTAAATCATGTCATAAATTTATAAACTGGTATCGAAACACAACATAAATATTTACTACATTGATTAAATTTAATTGCTTTTGCGTTATTGTCGAAATTATTGCCATTCACTTCATAAAACGTCTGTCTCTTTCCTCATTCCTGCTTTGTTGTCAATAAGAAAATAAAATAAAACATTTTTTTTACTTGTTTGAGCAATTGTCGCAATGCTTATTTAATTTAGCAACACGAACCGTGTTTCTATATCGTGGCATAGGACTATTAGGCACTGTTGCATGCCTCTTGTGCTAATGTCAATCGATGCGTAACGGATGTTTGCCTATTTTTTTTGTATTTTTTTGTTTATTAGGGTGGCTAATGTAGAGAAAACAACGCAATGATTAGAGCGTGCCACTTGTCTATCAAAAAATGCCATAAATTGGCTGACGCAAAACAAATGCCAGCAGAAATTTCGATTTCAAAATCAGAAACAAAACAAGTCAAGTCCGACTGAAAGATATCCTCAATACTGCGTAGAGCTGGTTACTGAAGACTTCGATTCGGAATAACTTTGATGGTAAACTATCGTATTCTATTTGTTATACGTTAATTAACACTTTGTGTATAGGTGAGTACAGGGTAAAAGAAAGTTTTCTTCAATTAGCTCCTACTTAAGTTGGTTTGTGGGTGTACAAAGTCGGAATATTCCCAATCTGTGTGTTCATTACGAGTACATGTATTGAAAATACGGTGATAAGTTTTCATGGTCTTTAAGTTATGGCTGAGAAACGAAGTTGAATCATTGACTTATGTATATCTGGGTCTGAGTCTTTCATTATACCCTGGATTCACTATTGCAATGTGTTCAGTACTTAAAACAATCAGCAAATATTGACAACATTTGACAGTTAGTTAAAATGTTAATGTATGCGTACCATACATTAAGTAAGGTACACTCACAGCAATTGCTCAAAGCAAGGGTTAAATAAATCGATAATAAGCAGGCGTGACAGCATGTTGTAAACGCAATTTAATACTCACAAATATTCGATTTCCCTCTGCCGGCGGGGGGCAGAGCGAGGAAAACAGGCTCAGAAAAGAAAGAAAAGAAAACAATAATCGACACCTTGCACAGGTGACAACATTTCCAATTGTCACCGAAACTATCACGATAATTGTTTTTCATGTCGGCATTTAGTTGATTGACTTTGAGGGCAATCGTTGGAGCAGGGGCGAACAGTGTCAGCTTTGACTTAGAGCGTTATGCCAAATGCTTCGTGTTGGCAAACGCAAAAGATAAAATGTTTCATATAACTAGACTGACGAGTTGTGACTTGTCTCGTAATTGATTAAATCTGATTCGCAATTTCGGTGCAGCAAGCCGTAATCCAATGGCAGAGACATGTGAGCACCTGGTTTACGCTTGTTTAACAAAAATTTCAATTAAATTCACTGCCTGTAGGTTATATGATTGCATTTCATAAGCAATTTGAGACATTCAGAGCCAGCCACGAAAAACGAGAAACATTTAACAATAAATTATTTATGGTTCTTTTTTAAAAGCTGCCTGGCTGCTCAGATCTGAAATGTGGAAATGCGAATGGGCAAAGGCAAAACTTCTTAGCCAAGAGCATTTTGTTAATGAATGTATTGCAGAGTGCTTGTGTGTGTTTGAATATGTGTATGTGTGTGTGTGTGTGTGTGTATGTGTGTGTGTGTGTGTGTGTGTGTGTGTGTCAGCGTGAGTATGTGTGTGTGTTTATTTCTGTATTCACGTTTACCACTTGACTGCTCACATAGCCAAGAGCTTGGTCGAGAATGTGCTTACATATTCATAAATGCATAAATTGAAGGTAAATTCGCAAAGAAAACATTTCACATCACTTTACATTAAAACTTTACGCTCCTCTCGCTCCAGCACTGTCTTTTTGCTTTTTCTCTCTCGCTCTCTTGCTCTGCCTCTGTCTCTGTCTGTCTTTTGCAATGCTGGCATTTCTGAGTATTTTCTTATGGCCACCTGCCACGCCCCAGACTGGATACCTCTGCTCTATGTTGTTTGCTTTTAATTTTCGAATTTTTGAAATAATGCCTGCAGTTATTTGCTTAAGTGTGCGTATAAAAATCAAGTATACGCACTGATAACGTACCATTTTAGCCCATTGTATAACTGCTGCCTTCACTGCCGGCAATAGATCAGTTTCTTCCATGTACATATGTAGTGTGCGTGAGAGTGTGTGTGTCTGTCAGTGGCGTAGATAACATTAAACGTGTGAGGGATACTATTTTTAGAAATACTTTTTATCTTACAAAAGAGAATTAGCTTAACCGAATCTATCAATGCTATCATAACTGCTATCTACTGTCTTCAAATAGCATAGCTTATCTTCTACGCCATTGCATCCTTTTAAGAGACAGCTATGACTATGCCTAGTCGAATGTCGTACTGCCTGTGCCAAGAGCTGCTAGTACGAGTATTTGCACATGACAGATGCTGTTGTTCCCATTAAATGAAAGAAGCATGCACTGCAATCCAATATACAACGACAATCAGCTCGAATATCAATTTGACAATTGGGTTAAGAAGTCCGGAAATTGCAAATAAAAACATCAATTACTGAATGCAATTTAAACAGCCATTATAACTTGGCCAAAAACAACTCATAAGCATAAAATGAAAGAGTAATGGGAGACATTGGAGAGAGAGCGACAGTGAGGGAGAGAAATTTATATGACAAGCAAAAAAAAAATCCTTGCGCTGATCAATTAAAGCAGCGAAAGAATGCGAAATGCGCATCTAACTAATCTAATTAGGCAAACATCAAGACATATGCATGAGCTTGTGTGTGAGTGTATCCGTCTGTGTCTGTGTGTGAGTATGCTGACATCGTAAAATTAGTTTTATGACAATGCATAAAAATGTTGCATGAAATTAATGAGCAAAAATTAGATGCGAAAGAGTCGGAAAGAGCTTTGACCAACCAACGCCATCGCCCTCGGACGTCGGGCGTCGGGTGTCGGGCCCCGTTGTGGCTCTCACATTCAATGACCACAATTGACATTTATGGTGAGGCGGCGGTGAAATGCTCGCATAATCGAAATAAAATGCAATTAATTGAATTTATTGTTGCATTCGTTTCGGGGCGCATCATTAATGTCAAGGCAAATGACTGGCAGTAAGGCCAAAAGCCAATCACATGAAATGGAGCCCTCATAGGGGAGCCATTCAAGTTTGGCTGATTACGAGTATTTGGGCCAATCAAAAGAATAGTATATACTATGTATGTGAGTGACGAGCTAATGGGTACGATTCGAAAGTCATTGGAATGGAGACAGACAGAGAGATGCGAGTGTCAGCCTGTCGACAGGTCCTGCATGGCAGAGCGACAAATTTATGAGCTTTAAAGTACACATGTCCTCTCACCATAAATCATAGGACAGCCGCAGTAACTGGAGGCACAGCTGACAGGACGAACAGCCAGACCCATGGCCAGCAATGAGATGAATGTCCTTTTTGCCACGCAATGCAATTTTAAAATGTATTTCAAATATTGCAAACTGGCAACTGTTTGGAATCGCTTACAGCTTCAGACATACAGCATATACACATATACGTATTTGGAATACCCTCAGGTATAGCTTTTCAGCGGCTTTTGGCATTTTCACTCTAAGCTTATTGAATATGAATAAACAGGGTATAATGCTTTAATACAAAGTCTGATCAGCATATGCTACCGAGTGAATAAAGCTATACTTACTTGTCTGTATGGAAACTGAAAGGAACAAATGCTAGAAAGAAATATTCTGGTATTTGCATCACAATTATCGTTTATTGCAATAATATTCTTAAGCGAGTAAAATAGCTCGACAATTGAGATATACTGGAGGTGTGAGAAGTTGCCCTAATACTGCCTGATATTCATCAGATGTAAGATCACAAATGTATTAAGATCAGACCATACAGGTAACACTGACCGCGAAGAAGCATAGAAGTAGTGTGTGTGCGAGTCGAGGGTATTCCCCAGTTCAACAAGACCAACTAGACAGCTCTGGCTTGTTCTACTTGTGCTTTGCGCTGTCGTAAGCCCTCAACCCGCTGGTGCACTTACTAGCCGTCGTACTCATCGCTTCCATTCCCTTGGCACCATGGCACATTGTCACCGGAAGTACCACAATCACACATACTCATACGCACATAGCCCTGTGTGTCAGTTAGCAGTCGTCTTGGAAACGGGACACCGTTCGGCTTTTGGCCTGCTTTAGCCAGCTGCTGCTGCTACTTTTCAACTGTGCATAAATATGTTTCATATACATATATATATTTGTAGACATATACAGTTATTGCAAAGCGGAATGAAGTTTTTTATTTTGTTGATATGGCAACGGACATTGGCATGCAGCTTGTGCGTGTGGCACTCAAGCCACAGTTAAGTTCTGGCTGCACTTTAGTGGTCTTTAGATATGGTTCTTCAATGTTCACATTGGTGTTTTGGATGCTGACTTAGGTTCCTTTTTACGATTTTGCTGATATTTATAATTTGACAGATATCACTAATGCAGCACGCATCATTATAACCTTATAACATAGACAAATAATGAAAAGCTACCTTTGCTTTTTTTTGAATTTGCAATAATCAAGTGCTTAAGTGTCAAAAAATTGCTGTAGTGCGTCCGTCTGCTATCTTGCCATCGACTCCTTCGCTATACTCAATATTGCGGTTTCTTTTTCTTTTTCTGTTTTTTTGGTACTCATCCATCTATGCTTGGATCCACATCAACTGACCGAATGTTGTGCGACCATGGCCCCGATGCCATCCGTGTGTCCAGGTATCGGTTAAATCTAACAAATGACACACAACTGCCAAAACGAAATCACTATGAATGTCACCTGGGTTTCGTCATTCGACCAAAAGTTGGCGAACGCCGAGCACCGCGCACGTCCCCAAACAACTGCGGGCTCAACGAATTTTGACATGTGCCATTATTAGTTCAGCACTCTGACATTTTTTCTGCTCTAGAGAATCCTATTGGGGTTTTTGGCTTTGTTTTTGCGCTCACAATGCGTTCTAGAGTTTTTATGACCATAAGAGTTTTACTTCTCAGATGGATGACAGCAATAAAGGTGCACACACACGGGCGCAACCTTGACGTGGTGTGGCACGGCGTGGCCATTTTATCACACGAACACACATTGCTCATACGCAACGTTGGCCACAGGCTTCCCCACTTCCACTGGCCTCGTTGGCTGCACTAATTAAACTTGTGCTCGACGGTTATTATGGCTGCATTGCATGGCATCGGTTAATGTGTGCTACACGACATACCCATGCCACGCAGGCAGCAAAGCCGCCGCACTTTGACGCCCATTGGCCGACTCCGCCCAACGCCCTAACGGCCGAACGCCCCAACCTAACGCCCACCTGTTTTAATGCCGAGTCGCATTGTCTTTTCGAGGCCTTCGCGTCTGAGCCCCATAAAAAAGGTCTGCGGCGAGCGCACTAAGCATTTACGTTTGCGCATCTAATTAAAATAAGTTCGCATGGCAATGGCACTTCAAAGTCTAAATTATCGTGATGGCTTCATTCGTTTTGACTGCACACACAAACACACACACTTACATAGCAGGGCCCGAGGCGCTGCGGCGGCGGCCAGGTGCTCCCTGTGACTCTGGGGCAGATAGCCAGCTACAGCGCAGGGACAACATTAAAAGCACGTGTAACGCAACACAGCCAACTATTTGCGCACAATGTCTGCTCGCCCGCCGCCTGCATCGCCAGCGTCCTGGCCCACAGTTATGTAATTATAATATTTTTTATTAACTTATCTGATACGCCAACAACAAGGAAATAACATAAATTCACTTGCCGCTGCCGCTTTGCCAAGTCTCTTTGATTCGCCCGGGTCCGGTCTATTCAAAAAAGCACAGCAGCATTGAGGGAGAAATAATTCAAATACTGTCAGCGACTCACAAATACTCTTGGCTCGTTGAAAATAAACGTTGTACCATGAGACTTTTTAAGTTTTGTCTTTAGCAAGCTGAACTGAAGAAAAAAAGAAAAAAGTAAAAAAGTATTGCTTACACTTTTTATAATAATTCATTCTAATTACCTCCCGAAACATATTAAAGGTAACGTCTCAGACGGTATTCTAATATCCTTTGATTAAATGAGTTTAGTATCCTAAGTAAACTTGACAATTTCAACTGTATGTAAGCTTCTTCAGTCCGATCAACTTCGTTTAAAGTTTCCACTTTGAAGTTGTTGAGTTATCAATGAACTTTATTCATTCCTTTCATAAGCGGCAAACTTCATTTCGCATACAATTTTGCAAAGTTGTCATGCTCGATCGTCTTTGAAGAGTAACTTGGGCAAAAACTTGCTTATTTTAGGGCACACACCCACACCCACGCTCAATATGCCCTTGTTGTTGCTGCTGCTCACTGTTTATTATAAATTTTAATATATGTAGGTAGGTCGATGCGTTGCATGCGGGGCATTGCTCGCACAGGTAAAATATACCCATTGAAAGGAAGAGGCGCATTGTCAGAGCAAACACAACACAACAACAGAAACAGCAGCAACAACTACAACAACAATACATTTTTTTCTGGTCAAAGCCAGCCAAGGTTAGGTTGGACCTTGAGCCCCTGCTCAAGCCGTAGTTGATAATATAAATGGAAAAACGAAAGGTCGACATTTATTATGAGGCTTTATCAGCAGAATACATTTGTTCTGTGCCGTGTTATGAACTGGGAATATTTGGCTACTTGTAGAGCAGCCGGACAGGACAGGACAGCCCCAAAGCAAGACATGCTGCTCTCTCCCATCCCGCACCGCATTACACAATGTTTGTCCGTGTAAATGGCTAGCTGTAGCATCCCTCTGCTGTGACAAGCGCAAGTCCTCCTTTGGGTGGCATCTGTATCAGTTGGTGGACATAAGCGTCCACGGCAACACGTGCCCGCGACTTGGCCCTAAGCAAACTGTGAACTGCCGGGGCAGCCAACTCCTTGAAGAGCTTTTCATAAATTCCATTTATTTGAATGCCAAATACGCGAATCAAGCACTTGCGTCAGATTGATGAGAACAATCAATTGAATTGGTTAATTGCATAATTAGCATCTATATTATCTGTGTGGCAAATATATTGAATTTTTGAATCAACTCTGATATGCAATTATTAATCATGTTAATCCAGCAATCAATTTGGCACACACATGCTGCACTCGACTACCTATCAACCAGCAAATGCCTGCATCTAATGTCTTATCTACAATACATGGATATGCAGCCACTCAGGGTGCATCCGGCTGCAGTTGTAACTGCCGCACTGCATGTGGTCTTCACTGAAGGCAGCCGCCAAGCTTGTGTGCACCGGTTCATGTCGTGCCGTGCCGTGCCGTACCGTGCTGAGCGTCAAAATCTTCAGTACTTTGCTATTTGCGCATTTCCGGTTTCCGTTGCAGTTGCACGTTCTGAGCGAACTCCCATGCCGTCATAGATACATTCTTTATATGCAGAAAATATCCTGCTATGCACCGAATGCTTCTTATTCCACTGTCGTGCTCTCGTTGCTGCTGCAGCCATCGCTTGACGGCTTCATGCATGGGAATTATTAACTAAACAGCCAGCATCAGCATCGGCATCGACATCGGCATCAGCAACAACACATCGACACCAACAACAAGGACATCATACCATACCGTTAAGGTAATGTACGTTATGGCGTCTGCATGCCAGAATGCAGCTTCGCATCGCTTCGAGCTTCAGTTGATGGCGTCCATAAAGTCTGCAAAAATATTATGATGTGTGGCATTGTTTGAATTACCCACCCACAAGGCACAAAGTGTGTGTGCTTATGTGAGCATTTTGACATGCATGAAAAGCTGAAGCTTCAGCTTCAGTCGCCGCTCCATGGCTCACTTGCCTTAATAAGCCCATCATAGCATTTTATGTGGCAAGCTTTGGCTAATGTTTCTAAGTTGATTCCATTCGTGAGCCAATACGTTGAAGTTATGAACTTATTGAAATCAAAAGTCAAAAGAAAATTTAAGAAAAGGCTTAGTGAGTGCCACTTTTTAAGGCTAAAAGAGGTCTGACAATAGTCAACCAACGGCGCATGGAATTTGAATTTTTCTGTAGGCTTTTCAGCGACAGCTCCGTAAGTGAAGCACAAGCAATGGCAATCTATAGGCGCACGCCGCCGTAAAAGAAACCAAAACGAGTGACAGACCGGCAGAGAGGCGGTAAAATCAAAGTCGAAATGTAAGTAAATAAAACATATTGTTTCTTATATAGGAAGACATTCTGGAAAATTGCCACGATTTGCAATGCAAATCAAACATAGCGCTATTATTTCACTCACATGCACTCCCACTCCCCCGCACATACGCACATACATTTACATGTTGTGTAGAAATGAAAGTGAAACCTCGGCGCATATGTTGCTTTCGAATCACACGAACATCTGTCTGTCGGTCTGTCCCTTCGCCTGTCTGTGTGTTATGCTTGAACCATTGTGATAATAACGCACAGGGAACATAAGCGCGTTTCTTTGTATGTGTGCGTGTGCTGTTCTTCACCTGGGGCACAGCGCGAAATAACAACTACAGAAAGACGTTGGCAGCCGCTGCATAAAAAACAAGGCCAAAACTGCTTTAGTAATGCTCAACTAGGAGATACTCTAATCCCAAAACGAAGAAGGTGCCATCGACTCTCCGTGTTTATTCTATGCATCGAAAGCTACATTTTTGACAGTAAATATATGTACAATATATTACACGAACTTCTATTTAATATTAGTTGCTTCTTCCTCCTAGGACAGGACGCTCAGAAAGCAAAACATTGATCGAAGGACTTTTAAAATATCAAATCTAAGCTTAGTTTGATCTACGAGATCGCGGAAATCAACGAGATGAATCCTATTCTTATATAACGTTATGAAGTCGTTACCGAGTTTTAAAAACCTTCTACATAGATAGGGATAGAACTAATATACCCTGTTTACCTATTTCCAATTGAATAAGGGCTTTAAAAAATATACAAAAAAAAAATATGTTTAAAACATTTTACTCCACTTTGCATTTTTCCGTTACTCGCTGCTCGTTGTTCCTGTTACCGGCAGTCATCCGGGCAGTAGTACGCGCTGCCCCCTGCCCTTTCCCACCACCACAGCCCTGAATCAGCAGCCGCCTCAGCCCCAACCACTCTTTTTTAACCTGCGGCAAGCAGTTGCTTTTGACTGTGCGTGTTTTCGTTGCGTCCTCTTCTTTTTTTTATATTTTTGTAAATTTTTTGATTTGTTATTGTTGCACGTGTTGTCTTTTGCCTTTGTTATGACAATTTATGCTAGCAGACTGAAAACCCAGGGGAGGACAACATGTTGTTCATATAAAAATACACATCTCTTACTATCATATATCCGAAGCAAAGCATACATGTTTTCAAATGGCACTCACCTCGACAGCAGGCAACAGACAACAGGCAACATACATATATCCTGCTGGTGGATAATGAGAATAAATTTATATTGCAAATAATTTACGCTGATGGATAAAACGAACAGAAAAGCTTATTAAAAAGACTAAATAAACACATAATTGTTCAATGACCTCTACAATAAAATGCAATGTTCGTTGTTATTTTTACAAAATTTTTTTGCTTGTTTTTATTTGTTTTCCTTCAATATATTTATGTATACATAATATAAGTTTTGTTTTTAGCCGTTTATTTTAATATTATATTTAAGTGTTATCTCTATTCATCTTTTCTATGTTGCAATAGTTGTTCTTTTCCTTTTCTTCTTGTTGTTGTTTTTGTTTAAGTTTTGTATATTTTCTTAATGCTTCCTTGCTGGCAATTCATTGACTAGCCCTTAACCGTCGTGCCGGCTCTTTATAATTACATTCGATCCCCATTTTGAGCAGCCTGCATTTAAGGTTTTAATTTTATATATTTTTTTTTTACTTTTTCTTGTATATAATTTGTATAATTTTTCGCTTGCTTTTAATTTGGTTTGCGTTTGGCGCGTTGGCTTACAAAAAACGCGACCAAATTTTGTGTTTTTTGTTTTTTTTTTAGTTCTTATTTTCTTTTTTTTGACTTTTAACTATAAATATTTGCCTTCTTTCATTTTTGGGGGCTGCTATGCTTAATTTGATTAACCTTTTAATATTCGTTACACTGTTTCAAATGTGATTTCTGATGAAAACGCCATTTTGTATATACGTGACTGCATGTGTGACTGAGTTGGTGTGTGTGTATCTTTGGAATGTGTGTGTGTGTGTGTGACGACAGTTGTGGCAATTTCTGATGCCATATATTATTATAATATATATATATATGTTTATTTATATATATATATATATATATATATATATATATATATATATATATATATATATATATATATATATATATATATATATTATATATATATATATATATATATATATATATATATATATATGTTTATTTATATATATATATATATAAATAGATATATATATATTTTTTTTTGTTAGAACAGCTTGTGTAATTTATTTCTAGTTTTCGCTTAATTTTCTCTCTGTTGAATTTCTTTTTGTTTTATAATAATTTGCTTGCATATTTATCCTGTTCTCTTTTTGGGGCTTGTGTTTTCTAGTTTTCTGTCCTAAAACACACTCAAACATTCTTAAATTTCTACAAAATATTTGCAATACTGCAGTCGATATCTATATTTTGTTTAAATTATTTGCTATTTACTTAACATATTTTATGTGTTAATACATACATATACATACACATATATATTTTATTTTTCTTATGTCAAATGTGTGAGTGTTTGTGTTAGTGTAATTGGTGAAGTGGTGTGCACAGTTTATCTGCGTCTTAGTATGATGCTATTCAATACCTACATATGCATGTTTTTTTTTTTTTTTGGTATTTCTTTTGGTTTAGTTAGCAGCTTTTGGTTATTTGCTCATCGTTTGATTTCTTCTACAATTGCTGTGTAATTTGTTTACAATCTTACTATGATTTTAAATGCATAAAATGCATGCTTATGCCCTCTGGAATATTGCACGAAAATATTATGGATTGCTTCATTTGATCTTATATAGAGAGTCCACCTAGCTCTGCTTACATCGCTAATTTATTTAGTTTGCTAGTTAAACGCTTAATTTCTTGGATTGGTTTATTCATTGATATATATGAAGAGTACACCTCATGTGTGTTGGTATATATAAGCAAACGCTACGACAAATAACATTCGCCTATATCAGATGAATTTGAATTTATCCACGGGCTGTCTCTAGGTGCTTCTGTGTGCTTTGTTTTTGAACAGAAAACTATAAACATAACCAGCTAAGTTGAATAGAATTTATACCATGGTTATTTGCAACCTGTCATCTGTCTATGTATCGGTTTGAGTACGACTCTATGTAAATATCTGTTATGTAACTATTATTATAATATTTGATTTTTGTTTTGTTTTTTTTAAGTGGTATTGTATTGTTACTTAAATAATACTTGTCTTTGATTGATTTTCGGTTTTTGCTTTGTTGTAATTTCATTTGATTTCGATCATATATTTTATTTATATTTTTGGTTTAACTTAATTTATGCTACGTTACTTAACTACATACTGACCCCAGGCCCTAGATTCATTCATGAATTGTGTATGTGTGTTGTATGTATTGTATATCGTAAAATTTTGCTAATGCTCCAGTTACAGCTTTCGAATGATTACACACCAAATTGACTAAATTGTAATTGAAGTTTCTAATTCGAAACAACAATTGGTTTTATGCTTTTTATCTCTGTTTTAGTTTTGATTTGATTTCACAGTGTTCAAAACAAGAATTGCCTCAATATCAATTTCAATTTCAATTTCAATAATAAATGACTACAAAATCTGTTAGAGCTAAATCCAAACTAAGAAATTCAGCTAGAAACCTAAACTCTCACGACTGAAAAAACAAAAGACATCAACTTAAAAAGAAGATATTTTCGACTGGTGTGCCAGTTTCTACTGGAGTAGTTAGTCATATCGTTAGTGTGTCGACTTTGACTTACTGACTTGCTTATTTAACTGTCCCCTTAGACGCCTAGCAATATTTTGTTATTTGTGGCTGTTTTACTGTTAATGTATATATATATAATTTTAATTTTTTGTTTTGTATATGTATATGTTTGTAGACGTATATAAATGTCTTAGCACATTCAATAGTTGCACAACATTAATACTTTTTTATATATATAATATGCTTTCTTTGAATCGTTATTTACTTTTTATATATATTCTTAATGGTTAAGTTTTTTGTGTTGTTTGTTTTTTTTTTTTATATTATATATAGTTTTCAACTCTGGGTAAGCTTCTATGTGGAAACTACTCATTTAACTCTTCACTGATATGTTGCGCAAACATTAACAAACAAACCAATAATATTTGTATATAATTTTTCTGTGTTTTGTTTTTCATATATTATTTTGTGTTAAATATAAAGTTTGCTTTCATAAATGTGCTGCTTTTCTTATAGCCAAATGTTTTTTTTAAACTCTTTTTTTATTGGTTTGGTCAACAATGGTTTAAATTTTCATCTGCCTAAGTATCCTTTATTTAACAAAAAGTTGTTTTTTTTTCTTCCATTTTTCTTTTTTTCTTGGTTTAAAGAAAATAACAACTTAAAAATGCATTCATCGCATCAGCTTCAATCTCTCTGTTTGCTCTGGCTTAAAATCACATCTACATCTAAGTCGTTTCCAGTCATGTTGACACATGCACTGCCCCTCTCAGAGTTCGTTAATTCTAGTGCTAAAAACATCTTAATAGACATTACAACTCGCTAGTTTCTTAAGCTATGTCTGTTTCATAGTTTCGATTAGGGTACGGTTACGGTTACGGTTACGGTTAAGGTTACGGTTAAGGTTAGGGTTAAGGTGAATGTTATACTTTGCGATCCTGCGTATGAGACCTCGGTTAGCTATAGACATGCATACACAACACTCAATTATGTATTTGAACTATAGTACTACTAATTGCCACCCATCTACATTTCATTGCACGTTCCGCGCCTCTATGTAAAAAGCAACATAACTTTGTATGTTAATGCCATGTGTGTGTCTATGTGTGTATGTATGTGTGTATGTGTGTGTGTGTGTGTGTGTGTGTGTGTGTGTGTGTGTGTGTGTATGTATGGTTGTGTATATAAACTTTTAATAACAATACCCATACACATGAAAATTTGATTGTAAAATAGAGTGGGCACACTTCTGAATGAAGGGCGCCATATGCAAATCGACACCTCACGCCTCCACTTTCAGCCCCCTTTTTTCAGCTGCCCAGCTCAACTAAAATTATATTTAATTTAATTGCTCGATTCGTTCTCAATGATGATCCATTACATTTAATAGCGTTGTTTAATCGCTTTAATTATTTTTTATTTTGAACATCTATTTGTAATTAATCATTCAAGAAATTTTTCACATATAAATGAATGAATAAATGTTGGACATATACATATTGGTACGCATATGTTTGTATGTGTGTGTGTCTTTATATGTATATTTATACTAAGTTATATATGCCACTTAGCCATATGTATATATTTAAATATGTATATGTAACCATGTACTTTATATAAGCATATTTTTATCCATCTGCTTTGTTTTCAATACTTATTACATAAGCCGTTGCATGTCTATGTATGGGAGGTTGTGTGTGTGTGTGTGTTTGTGTGTATGAATGTTACGACTAACTATTTTTGACCTTTACTGAACTACGATTTATATATATGTATATATTCCTCTCAGCCGAGCGCACTAACAAACAGGGCGGCCAGTCGGAGGCGTGGTTGTTTGAACTATAATCATCGAGCAGTACCTACAAAGAGCTCTATGTGATGGCTCAGCTAGTCTTATACTATATGGTTAATGTATGTACTTAATGGGCATTCATACTCATACGAGTATGATTCAGTTATTCAATTATGCCGGAGTTTGTGTTGTACTCAATGCACCCTTCGTGTCTCGCTGCCTTGAATTAATTGCTTTTGTTGCTGTGCTTGGGCATGGTTGGACATGCGTAAATGAAACAGGATCTTCGGAATTTGCATTATAACATTTTCGGTTTGTTTTTGGTGTAGCGAATTGGTAATGCGTTCATTTAATTGCTATATATACGTATTTATATTGCGAATTTGCATTTATTATGGCTAATATCAATTAATATCATTCGATGGCATATTTTGATTGTATTCATTAAATGTACATCTATATAAGTATGAGTATATGCATGTACTTGTGTGTATTGGGCGTTTCCCCTAGTGTCAGCTAATCTACCTCCCACACATTTCACAAGCCATTAAAACTCGCATTCCGCTATTACCCACTTGATTTGGCAAAGCCTTCAAATTGTTGAATCGAAACAAACCAATTCCCGCCTACAGTCACGGCCTATAGAATGAGAATTGGCTCGAACCGAGCCTTAGCTAAAGAGGGAATGTATGCAGGTAATCTTCTAATTGATGTATTGCAAATGACAAATTGTAAAGACCTGTGGAACACATGGGTGTCATCTGTAATTATCTTTACATAATTCGGATTTGGGGTTTGTTTATTTCTAACACAATAAATTTGCAGCTAACCATTCATCTTCTGGCAACTGAAATAAAAACATATACGTTTTATACGTTTAAATACTATAAAAAAAAGTTGATATTAAGGTTGGAAAGGAAAGTCAAAATATACTTATTATGTTAAATTTTGGTAATGTTGCTTTGTACATGTCTTTTGAAGGATTTTTCAAGATCGAGTGACTTTTATATGGATTATAACCAAAAATGAAATTATTGCAAACTAAATAAAATAAATGAAAGTAGTGTTTGTGTTGCTGCTATTAATTACAAAGCCTGTGAGACAGATAAAACTTATGCTTGTGATGCCATTTCTGACAAGGTGTAATCATCGAATTACGAGTTTTGCGTTTGAGTTTCAGTTTGAGTTAAGCTTGTGGCTGGATTGCATTGGACTTTTTTTTCGCTTATCAACATATAATAGATAGTAACGATTATGTGTTAAGTTATTTCAGATACTATTCGCTGCGAGTGCTTGTGGCTGTACTGTTTTGTGTTCTGGATTGGTACGATTATGTATGTGAGTGTGAAAGTGTGTGTGTGTAGGAACATGTCTTTCAATTACTGAGCAATCACAAAAAAAGTACTACTTATATAGTTGTATGAGCTTTGTGCGCTAGTATGTTGCAATGGGCTAACAATTCTTTGTAACATTTAGTTGCAGACTATAGGAAAATGATAGCAGGAAAAGTCGAGTTCATCAATTGTTTGGCTTTGCTTGGCTTGGCAGTTGTCTGTGTCTAGATCTACGATAGTAATAGGCACTAGTGCTGTGTGTGTGTCATCGTTGACACATTAAATAGTGAATGTATGCGTGTATGTGTGTATTCATGTCTGTGGTATATGCTTTCGAATGACTATTTAAATCTGCGCACAAAAGTAGGCAATGCTAAACGCAAAATTTGTATAAATAAATGAAAGTGTATCTGTGAGTGAGTATCTGCGCGTAATTAATTTTAACGCATTTTTAATTATGTTTATTTTCATTATATAACGCATTGGTATATGTGTGTATGTGTGTGTGTGTGTGTGTGTGTGTGTGTGTGTGTGTGTGTCTGTGTATTAGCGTGCATCCAAGGCTGTTTCGTGCACAGCGCTCAGAAAATAGTATACTTAATTTATGGTTTTCTCTTTTTATTACCAAATTGGATTTCTGTATCTTTTTTTTTTTTTGTTTTACTTATTTACGCAATATTTTTGTTTTTAATTGTCTTAATTTCTTCTACATTTACTTATAATTGTTTTTTTTTCGCGGCATGCATAACACATTTATATGAAGCATTAATTTATATATGTATGTGTGGGGATGTATGCTTGAGACTTGCCTCAGTGTGTTTGTGTGTGTATGCTGCTTTAAAGCAAATTGTTTTTCTTGTTTTTTTTTTTTCATTTTGCATTTAAGGCTTATTTAAGAGTCACCTGCAACTGCTGATGAAGCTAATATATCATTAACAGTTGCAAATGAATATGTGTGCTGTAGCATATTTTGTTGTGGTTCTACTTTGGTTTTTGGTTTTCGGTTTTTGGTTTTGGCTTTGGCTTTTGGGTGCGGTACTCAACATTCGACGGATGCCAAAGTTGACGGCAATTAAGCAATTGCTCGACGCGTCGCATTTATTTACAGCTGATTTTGTTTTGTTTTTTCTTTCTGTTCAGAACTTCTGCTGTACTTAAAAAAAAATGTGGATTTTTTTTCTCTTTTTGCTTTAGATTTTGTTTTTTTGTTTTTTTGCTTTTGTTGCTTACTGTGCCTGCAAAAGTAAAGGATAAACCTTAAAAAATAATATGGGTGTTAGTAAAAATTTGAAAAAAATAGTAGTCGGAATAAAATGTTTAATGCAGTAAAAATTGAACGCAGTACTTAAAAACTTATGGCTAATAAATACTTTGAAAATCATAAATTGTTGTTGCATTGACTCAATGTAAGAAGTAGACGAATGCAGTAGGTTACAAAAAAGCATTAATTAAGCGAACAAAAGGTCATATCTGTTTTATTTGCGTTTAAAGCATTCAGAAGAAGAATTTATACGTTGTTTATTGAATGGAATTTGAAGCAAAATTCCTTTGTTAGTAGCTGTCAAATGGCTTTTAAAATGTTTTCAGTAATTTAACAGTTTTATGAAATTTGTTTGCTGATTGAACTATTGTTTACTCCACTCTGAAAGCAAAACTGAGTTTAATGTTAGGAAGTTAAATGTGAGCAGCAGCTGCAATGGCTTAACTATTCGCAATAGAGGATTAGTTTAACTTCCATATTTATATATGTTATGCGCACTACTGTTGAAGGGTAAATATCTTATGCTCAACCTTTACAAAACAAATTTAAAAGTTCATCTGAATAACTACAAAAATGTATAAGCAGTCAGCAATTTGAGCCGAATTGAACTAGCTATGTTCGGCTTTCTGCATAACTATATGATCTCACTGATCTTTCAAACACTCATTTCAATATTCTTCATAATTGACAGGCAAAAATTTATTTATGATTGATAGACTTTTTGTTGCACCAAAGTCGATGAGAAACTTATTTTCTTGACTACAAATAGCCGTGTTATCTTTTTGATCCTCTGAAGAAATAAAGCTTAAATAATTGTGATTACGTATCAAGGCTGGGTACAGGATATATGCAAGTCGGACTCTTGGGGCAAAGCAATCATATTTTTGTTTTTGGACAAATTTATTTATTTTTTCCAATTTAATATTCACTCACATATTTTTCACACGTATATTATACATTTGCTTTCTATTGTTTTGTGCTTGTTTTATGATGTGAATACCAAAACTGTGTATGAAAAGAAAAATCTACAACATGCTTAAGCCAAAAGCTCACAGTGCAAGCAACAAAACACAAACAAAAATTGAAAATATTAAAAAAAAATAATAAGAATTTATGTATATATATATATATATATATATATATATATATATGTCTATAAAAATACTTATAAATAAATAATGCAGGTGGCATAGCTAACAAACGAATACAAACGAATCAAATGGAGAACAAATTCAAAACATTCAGAATATACGACTTTGAATGTATGTACAAATGCGAATGTGCTTTATCTGTGTGTGTGTGTGTGTGTGTTTATGTCATTTGGTATTGGTGTTGATTTGCACATACCTGGGGGCTCACTTGAAACTGCTGTATGGGATAGGCAACCACGCCAGCGGCCTGTGGTATTGCAGTGCCCGCAACACCCGTTGCCATCTGCTGTGCCGGCGAGATCTGGGCCTGGGTAACGCCTTGCCAAGTGGCTGGTATCTGCACGCCCATTCTGCAATTGGCATGAGAGGAACAAAATTCGAAAGAGCATGAGCCAAGAGCTGTTGACGGCCACAGTAATACACACACAAGTCGAGGACTGCCTGTGAGGCGTTCCCAGGAGCCTGCTCTACTGCGACAATTACCACCGGCGAGACAGATGAATACGGCCAGCTACGTGGCTTTTGCTCACTCATATATCCAACGACTGCCGCAAGCCCAATGCTCACAGCGGAGCATATGGATATATGTGTGCGCCATGCGCCAGGTAAATATACGCCGTACTCACAAATGAAAACTTTAGCAATTAGCAAATGAATTCACTCATCCGTCATGCTGTCGCTGCCCATCCCCGGTGGCGATTCAATCATTTTGTGTAGAGAGGCTACACTGAGAGGCGCAGGGCAGTGGAAATGTTGCCGCAACGCAAGCGCTTCAGCTAATGAAATAATTATCCATAAATCGATGGCAACGGCATCAAGAATACCTACCCCATGTAGCCCTGCTGATAGCCTCCATACTGGCTGAAATGGTAGCCCTGAATGCCCTGCAGGAACTGATTCTGGACAGCCGCAGCGTTGGCCGCTGCAGCAGGTGTTGCAGCGGCTGCGGTGACCGACGAGGCCGGATAGGTAGGCGTCGGCGAATACCAGCACCCAGTGGCGGCCAACTGCTGCCCGTAGGCGGCAGCGGCGGCTGCAGCTGCGCTCACACCATATGGGAACCCGGCAGCAGCGGCAGCAGCGCTGTTTAATGCCTGGCTGGCCATAGTCTGGGAATTATTGGGGTCACCGCTCTCCTTGCCCCAGGAGCACTTCACGGGCTGTGCATTGATCTCGGTGTTGTGGACGCCGACGATGGCATGGGTAGCGGCCTCCTTGGTAGAGAAGCTGAAAGTAGAAGCAGTTGCATATGACAAATGAGCACCTAGCACTTGATACTTGTGCCATGAGGTGGGGAGGAGAGTAAGGGAAGGAGAGTGTGGATATATATGCTCTCGACTCACCGCACAAATGCGTAGCCCTTATCCTTGAAGACGCGTATTTCCTGTATCGCGCCGTAGGGTGCGAATGTTTTCTGCAGCACCTCCTCGCTGAGTGCGGTGAGGGCGCTATTAACGCCGCCCACATAAACGGTGCAATTGGAGGGACTGCTCTGGTTGTAGACCTCATCGAAAGTTAACGGCTTGATGTTCTCTGTTTGGGTTGAAATATGAGAGCAGAAATTGGCAACGATTTCCATTAGTGGCAATTCATTTCGATATTTCGCAAATGTTGGCCCCAAGCCACAATTAATGACTGCAGTTTTTATGCCTGTACGTACAGGCATTCTCTTTGTTTTTTATATAATATTTTATGTCTCTTGCCGTTGTTGTTGTTGCTGTTGTTGTTTTCAGGGAACTGCATGATTAATATGCAAATTAATTAAGGGTTTTGCCCGCAGCTGAA
Organism: Drosophila leonis; assembly: GCA_035045365.1. Classification (NCBI taxonomy): domain Eukaryota; kingdom Metazoa; phylum Arthropoda; class Insecta; order Diptera; family Drosophilidae; genus Drosophila; species Drosophila leonis. The sequence goes on from JAWNPC010000896.1 coordinate 3,470,264, forward strand.
ACGACTACAACGCCGCTTGCCTACGGTTTTGGTAATTAAAATAACCGCATACACTTAGTCAAAATATTTCACTATATATACGTGTGTGTGTGTGTGTGTGTGTGTGTGTGTGTGGGTGTGTTCTTGTACTTGTGTGTGTGTGTTTAAGGACATATGTATGTATATATTGTATGTTCCTGTACGACAGCATTTATCGCAGCTTGCCCTGTTGTTGCTGTTGTTATTGCATTTTTTATCATACGTATTCGGTGTGTATGCAGTTAACGTATTTTCCATTTTCTCTTTTTTTCGTATTCAACTGGGAGTTGGGCATTGGTAGCCCACATTGTGCGCCATATTGTGGTCGACTGTGTTGTTGCGGTTCACGTTGGCTCGGCTGTTTTGTAGGTGCGCGCCAGTTGGGCACGTAGTATTTCTATGCAAAAGTTACACTAATTACTTCCTTTGAGCTTAAAACAAAATTTGCACTTTTAAAAATAATGTCAAGCTTGCGTGTTTATGTCTTTGTTTAGTTTTGAACAATTTACAAGCGTTGTGTACCAGTCACTGCCAGAACATACGCTTTTTGTTGCCCATGTGAAAGTTTATGGCATTTAAAAACGATTTTACATTTTTTGTAGTGATTGCTGCTCGGTAAATTCCATTAAATTTACTTTATTTAATAGACACAACGGAAAGCAAAAAACAATATAAAAAAATAAAAATTTTAAATCATAAAAACAACACGTATTTATTAAATACAAAACATTTGACAACTTCTGCAATTCAGAAGTTTTCGTTTTTTAATTATAAGAAAAAGATTTTAAAAGATTTTAGTTGAAGCAAGAACTTTAATCACAAGTTTTTTTTAATATAAACTATTTTATAATAATTAATTAAAATAAATCATTTGCTTCAATTGTAAACGTAGCGCATCTGTTTAGTTCGCATTAGCCTGGCCTTTGCTGGTTTCATGTAATGCTTCGAGTTCAGCCCTCCATTATAATTCCTTTACATATCGTTAGCTTGCGCTACTCGACTCTGCCTCTCTCGCTCTCTTTTGCTTAATATATATCCATGGATAGCTGTCTGTCCCGCTCTTACTGCTTTATAGCAAACCAAACAACACACAAAAATATGGCTCAATAACATGCAACAGGACAATTCTCGCACTCACACACACATACCTGTAACATCAGGCAAAGGTACAGCCGAGGGTGCAACGTATAAGCTAACAAGCTTGCAAATATATTTGAAAGCTTTTGCCACAAATGAATACGCCTTGTCACATACACACACATACACTCTCACACACACGTATACACATGCCCTCACGTACTCTCAGCATATGAGAGGGGCTTACCCTAGCTGCATTGCATACTTTTGAGCGCAATGTTTCACTAATTTGCACTTTGCTTTGTGCTTGTGCCTTCGTTTCATTTCTTTGCCTTTATTTCTCCTTAGGCTTTTAAATCCGTGTAATTAAATTTGGATAGGTATGAAGGTAACACACGCACACACACACACACACACACACACACGTACACGTGTTTAGCCTTGGGGCGATTTGCAGTGCGCTGCTGTTGTTGCTGTTGTACCTTTTGGCTGGGCTGCGACAGTCCTTTGCTACATTTCATTTCATGACTACACCAAATTAAAGTGCTTGGCAGCATGGCAGTAGCTCTGCCTGTACTTTTGACTGCAAGTATGGACATAATTATCACGTTAAAACTAAAGCCCCTGGCCCGCGGCCAGTCACATACATACATATACTCGTAATAATAATGTATGTAATAAAATAATAACCAAGCCTTTTCTCGTTTTCTCTTCTGACTGACGTCTGCTGTCTGTCTTTTTCGACATTTCTGCAATTTGAATGAGCAATTACTGGCATGTACAACTTAATGATGAATTAATCACCCAGTCATTAGCGTACATAATTCAAGACTTTATGCATATGTAAAGAAAAACCATCCCCAACACCCAGCAAAAACAACATGGCCACAAAAAAGCGCTGCGAAGTAGCTGTTCGAGTACATTTTCAACTAATTAATATGCATGAGGTGGGCGTATGCATATCATTTTAAAGACGCATCATCCAAACGAAGAATCGAATTAATGTATTCGAACTTAAGGGAGGAAAATATGAAGATAGAGGGGTAGATATAGTCAGAGAGAGAGAGAGAGAGCGATAGAGGCAGAGAGCTATACTTATGTTTGGCTTACATCATAGAACTATTCTTCTCATTTGTTAATGTCTATAGAAAATCATTGAGGAATAGTAAATATAGCATAAAGTCGTAAAACAAATGCTGGAAGTTAAAGTATTTTGAGGCCATGCCTATGAATTAGCATTAAATGTAGCGAGCCTGGAAATTTTCACGAGGGACGAACGACGAACGACTATAGTAAAACCCGGAACCACTTGGGCAGCGCTTTGAGGCATTTCAACTTTTACTTAATTGTGCGCAACTCTGCATAAAATGTTGATTTATTGCGGCAACTACAACTGTCAGGTAAGTAGGCGGCTCACGCACACAGTCACATAATTTGCTTCAAGTTTGTGAACACAATTCGTCTCCTTCCACGCCCACTCACCAGCCAACAGTCGGCAGTCGGCAGTCGGCAGTCGGTAGTCGGCAGTTTGCGTTTGCAGCACAGTCAAAAGTCAAATAGTTTTGGCACAGAAATTTGTCATACAACATCGTCGCTGTCGCCGTCGCCGTCGTCGGTGTCGCGGGCTTTGTTTTACCGGCATATTGTTTCAGGTTAATTAAGTTATTACTATAATGAGCTTGTAAGTATTTTGGCCTTTATTTATAGCATGCATTGAAATGGCGCTGGAGCTGGGGGCCTTAACCGGTTAACAAAAGCGAAACTTTGCCAAAACTTTTGCCACGAGCTGCTGTCGACAATAAAAAATGGCAAATGCGTTTATTATAAGCCCAGAGCTTGGCAAACAAAAAAAAACCCCCCCCAACACAGAAAATAAAAAAGAACGAAACAGAATATTGCAAAGCGACGCCAAAATTGTCACAACTGTAAAATGCGCAATTGCGTCGGCTCGTAAATCTTAGCTACAAAAGGAGGCGACACACAAAACACACACACACACAGACACACTCACATATGCTGGTGATTGGCTTACTAAACGTCGCAACTACGGACTGATTGCCACGGCTATAAAATGTGCAGCCTGCTTAAAACATAAAAATGCCAGACCAAGCCTGGCCAAAAGCACTCGCAGTACCAGCACCAGTAGCAGAGGCAAAGTGGCTGCGTAAAATATCAAGTAATGCCAAATCCCAAATGTGAAATGCGAAATGAGTTGAGTGCTACAAATCGTAAAGGCTGCCTGCCAGCAGGCAACCCAAACAACTAGACATGGCCATAAAGTCCACAACCTACTCTAACACACACACAACTATACATTATATACAAACAGACGCATGGTAAAACCCTTTATCTAGCGATGACTAAACGACAGCTCGTAATTGTGTAAAATCTTTGGCGGCGTCTTCGATTTTGGGTCTTGGCCTGCTGAATCAGCAACTCTCCGGTTGCGCTCAACCATCAAAATATCCAAATTATTTCGCTGGCAAATTGCTAATAATAACTTGTATTACAACTACAACCAGCGCGGCTCCCCACTCTGTGGGGCAGCACAGACAAGCCCGTGACAAAGGCAAATAAACAATGAGACCAATAAAAATCCGCTTAGGCTTTCATAGGCGTTTTTTATGACAACAATATAAATGCAAAAGCAAAAATTCATGCACATAGTTGCTGTTGTTGTTGTTGTTGGCCCCAAAAATGGGAACCCTTCAACATGTCAGACCTTCCTTCGCACGATAAATTCCACCTTGACTCTGTGTCTGCCTGCCTGTGTGTGTCTGTGTGTGTATAGCAAAGAATGCCAAATGTTTGTTCTATAACCATGAAATTTTTGCTATCCTGTTTCTCGCTCGCTACGAGTGTGTGTGTGTGTGTGTGCCTTTTATGATAATAGTTTCGTGTTGGCAAAATTTATTTATCTGATTTGCGTCCTTCTATGGTATGAATTTGTTTGTGTGTGTGCATCAAACAAATAAAAATTATGTTAAAACATGCAAATACGCGTTAACTTTTGATTTATGACAGACCAAGACGAATCGAAACGAAACGAAACGAACCAAGTAGCTCCTCCGTTGTGACTATTCACTAACTGTTAATAATGATTGCGCTAGTTATAGTTAGTTTTGTGGTTATGCCGTACTACTGACTGTTGGTTAGACGGAAGCTAAGGCCTCCTGGGGCTAGGCGTGTCTAAATGAAAATTGATTCGCCGTGCCGTGTAATAGAATATGTCGCATTACGTTTTTCTCTTCAGCGGTCCTTTCACCGTCGACTAATTGAAAAAGTTTAAGCCGAAATTTTGGAGCCTGGCCCATTACGGAAATTAAGCGCGTGCGGTTTTTCAGCCATCCAAAATAAAAAAATTAAGAAAACATAATCTGGCAGAAAATTTTGCTGCGACACGTTTATAAATAGCAGACGGGTAAGGGAGATTGCGGGTCTGCTGGTTGGTGGGTCGCTGGGTCGCTAGGTCGATGGATCGGTGGGTCGGTGGGTCGGTGGGTCGGTGGGTCGGTGTGTCGGTCTCTGGCTGGATTCCTCTTTGCTCAACCTTTGGTCCGTGTCATGCCACTGATACCTTTGGCATTCATTGCCATAATTTCCTGTAATAAGACCGATGCGTCGACTCCTGGCTACAGCAGTAGCAACAACAACAGTAACAGCAACAACAAGAATAGCTATAAGAGCAACGGCAACTGGCTTGCTGACCCAGCTGCTTGGCGGGGTCGCCAGCATACGCACACTCGCACGCACAGCCGGAAGCCTGGGGCCAGGCCAGGTGACAGTCATGATTTCCTTACCTTTACTTGCCGGTGGTTTCCGTGTGGCCCAATTCGTGCGAATTGAGCGCGAGCCAAGCCACTGTCCATTCATGGCCGTAATGGCGCTCTCAGCTTCCTGTAAGTAAAAACAGAACGAAAGTTGGGGAACGCGTGCACGAGTTAAATCGAGTTATAGATACAGGCATGAGAATGCATTTCAATAGCAGAGCAGTACTTACCGATTTCTTAATGAAGGACACAAATCCATAGCCCTTCGACTTCAATGTTTGAGGATCGCGCACCACACGGCAATCGCTGCAAAGAGAGAAAGACGAGAAATAAGAAATTGATATGGAACCCCAACATTTCTATCAAACATGCTTGCATTATACAAATCTCTTCTAGAGCTTAAGTAACTTGGATCTGTGTAGCATGATCTGGTTGACAATCTCAAGAGATCTACCCTGGCAAGCCAAGACAACGACAAGTGGGTTTCTTGGCTTGCAGTCTGATGTCAGCTCGCGCTTTAAGTAAGGCGCAGACCAATAAATAAATTGGAATAGTTTTAGAGCAATTTGAAATTAGTTGCGCTATAATATAACGACAGAAAAAAATGTTTATTTATCTTCCCTTTAACTACAAATTGTTTCATCTCAGCACTTGAAGAGCGATTTAGTTGATTGCCCAGCGACCGCGCTGCAAATTGATTTCCCACAGCAATACCAAAAGTCCAAAAATTCTTGGGGCCATAGGGCTGCCAGGGCAACAGCTAAGCTAAGCTAAGTTGCCAGCAAAGTTTGGCAATTACCCCCGATCTGGCAGTTTAGTTAACATAGTGCCAGGAATGTTGGCAATGGTGGCCGGCAACTTTTTTTATGATTATTATAAGTAAACTGGGGGCAGGGCCGTAAGGCGAACTGGCAGACGGCTTATTAAATATTCACACGCGCCGCGCATTTAACAAAACAGAATCAGAAATACGCCAAGGCCCATAACATAATGCCAAAACCAGGCAACACAAAAAAAATAAATAAAATACACCGTAAAAGCTCAGGAAAAAAAACAGAAACAAAAAAACGTCAGGACAGAAGAAACACCGCACGCATAAAAGTTTTGACAAAGAAGTCGTTGGCTCCGGCCTAAGAATGCGACGGCGGCTGATCCCAGTGCGCCGCACGAACGAGTCCGTATCCGATACGGAATATCTGTATCTAAGTTCGTCCCGGTTGTTTGCATTAAGCGTTTTGACATGGCAACCAGATGACAGCAGCATATGAAAAGAAAGTTATTTAAGTTCCAGCTGCCAACAGACAGCGACTCAGACGCTGGCTCAGACTGCGACTTCGATAATCAGAAGGTGACGTGGGCTGTTTCCGGTTGCTTGCGCCAATCCATCTGGTGATTCATGTGCGAGACGCAAACATATCAGCGATAATGATATCAAAGATATGTATCGCTGAGAAGCCAATCGATTGCTCAATAAACCGTCAAAGGAGCCGCTTAAACGCGTAGCCAACGATACACCATTCAAGTGAGTTGATTTTACGTGGGCAATTTTATAATTTGAACGGTTGGAGCTTGACAACCGTTGGCAGCTAGTAATCAAGGGACATGCGCCGCTCATTAACACGACAAAGTCAACGACTAGCTAAAAGCCTTGCGGCCAAATCAAAGCCCAAATCATTTTAATGAGTTTAAAATTATTAACATTCGCAATTGGCCCCGATAACGATGAATACGTGGGTGCTGAGCTGTGCGGGGAGTGCGCACATTGATGGAACAAACAAGCGCGTAATCCAAAAATCAAATACTTTAGCCAACATTTTGTACAAGTTGCCTGCGGGCAGGACATGCCACAGAGCCTCTGTCAGCCATTTGAGCCGAAACTTTTGCGCCTCCAACAGCAGTTAATTAAGTCAAGTTTCTGCTTTTGTTGTTGTTGCCTTTTGCGGCTGTTGTTGCTGTTGACCATTAGCTTCAGTCGCTTGAGTCCTTTCATGCCGAAAAACAGCAAGTTAAATATTTAACAATGTTTTGTTGTTGCCGTTGTGATTGCTGCAACAATTTACTCAAGCGACATTTTCTGTTTACTTTAAGCAGCGACTGTCAGGCCAAGCCACGTGGCAGTGGCAGCCAAAAGAGTTCGCTTAAGTGAAATTAACATAATATACTTTTCCGCGCCGTTATGAAATTTTTATGTGTGCCAACGCAAGCGGATTACTGTGTTGATGCAAGCAACCGCCTCACATGCGTCTGCCCCACCCCATCCCGCTCCCGCTCTCTACCAACGGCAACCAAAAATAAGAAATGGCGGAACACCTGCCGAAGAAGATGCGCCCAGGTAGGCAGCCACGAAAGCGGAAAGTAAATTGTGAAGTGGAAATTTGCATTTTAATACTTACGAGATTTCGCCGAATGGTGTGAATGCTTCGCGCAATTGCTGAGTTTCAATTTCTGAGCTCAAGTCCCCCACAAAGATGTGGAATTGTTCTGCAAAGATAATGAAAGAAGAGAAAAATAAGTTCATGTGTATTCAGAACTATGGCGCAGATACTATTAATGATGAGTTTCAGTCCTTCAGCATGGTGTATAAGTATCAACTTCACTTAATCAACATCAACAATACTTAATGTTTATTTAATAATTAACAAAAATCGCTCAGAATTCTGTTTTGCCTTCTAAAACGGGAATCATAACCAATTTTGTCTTAACTATCAACCAACTTGCGAACACTCTTTGTCTAAAAAGTTAATTATTTTCTGTAAATATATTAGTTAAGTATAACAACTTTCTGGGTTCAAATTTAGCATTTATCTAACTCTTTTAGTTAAATGCAAGTTTTCCAGCATTAAATTTACGAAGCTGACGAAAAACAAATTAAAATATGTAGAAATAAAATACCAAGAAATAAATATACTAACTCTAAGCTATGCAATCTGAAACCAATAAATTAAAATTAAAATATATTGTATTTTAATGTTAATAATCGAAATATTAGCAAATTATAAAAATATAGTTAGTTTACTTATTATGTTGTTGTAATTTAATAGCGGCAATTAGACCTATAGATTGGCTTAGAATGTGTGTTCGTTCTCACGGCTCATCGGCTTGATCATGCTAAGGCGGTGATCGTAGATCGACTATATATGACTTGTGACTTCTCTCCTCTGATCTGACACCAATGAATAAAACGATCGACCGCTTTGAGTATCAATTTAACAATGCATTTGTTCCGCATGTGCTCCGAGCGACATTCTCACTCTGACAAATCCAACTTCAAGAGCTGCTCTTATAACTTATAATTACGTATTACTATACAATACATGTAAATGATTTGACATAGGCCCCTACATTTGTTTGAATTGACTTAACGCTACACGAAAAATCTCGTCAGGGTTAGCATAATAATTAAAACTATTTTTATTTTGAATATTTCATTCACTACTTAGCTGGATTTGACTTGTATTTTCTTCTCAAGCTGAAATCTATTACGTAATATTTGTATAAGAACTAAAGTTTTCTATTTCGCATTGGACATACAGCTATTTGCATATGCTAAATCTCTGACATCCTCAAGATTTTTTAAGTACTTGATTGACGTAGAAATTGTTGATCGCGTGACTTATTATCATTATCTGATTATAACGTTTCTACAACCTTTGGGCTACAGTTGGAGTACTTAAGCTGCACTGGCAAATTGAATCATCACAATTAATTATACCACAATCAAAGTTCGATTCGGTTTTTAAACATATTTTCAATTCAAGCATATGGTAAACCGAAATGCAGAAAGCATTTCTATTGCTTTGTCTGTTAACAATTTTACTAATTAAAGTAACCGAAATGCAAGTAAAAGTAGTCAGACTGTATTCGTCCACCTTTCAAATAGTTTTGTATCAAGCTGAATGTGAGGATGGCATTATAAACACAGATGGAGGACATATTCCCACACACACACGCACATACACATACATATTTAACCATAAACGAGCTATGTATACGAAAATCAGCGAGTGCACAAATTCAAAGGCTTACGCTGTCATGCAGACTGCACACATACAAGCACAAAGAGCAAGATGCACAATACACATGCACACATGGGAAACACATATAGTCAAAACGCAATAATTTATTATTATTTTTGTGTGCTTTGTCTCTTTGGCACAGAAAAAGTCGCAACGTTTCAGTCGCTGTCGTAGTTGCTGCCGTCGTCGTCGTCGTCGTCGTCGTCGCAGTCGACTGCTTGTGCCGTTGTCCTTCGTATGCTTTTGTGTCAGCTAAGCTCACAGCGCTAAGGCTGAATAAAACCAAGGGTTGGCAATAGGCAAAGGGCCAGCGTGAAGGGATTTTGGGGGTCGTCACACATAAATACACACACAGACACTAACACACACTCTCTCAAAGAGCCAGAAGTCTTACCCTAAATAATTAGCACTATTCAACTGGGGCATGACGACGGCGACGGCGACGGCGACGAGCGACGACGACGGCGACGACTACGACGTTGGCGACGTTGACGGGCGCGGCTTTGACTGGCAGCTCGACTGCGGAATGTCCTACGTCCTGTGTCCTTGTCAACGTCGGCGCTGTCGTCGTCGTCGTCGTCGTATGCTGCACGTGCAGAAATTAACATTTCCGGTAATTTTGCGAAAATGAAAAGCAAAGCGAAAAATTAACGGCAGCAGAAACGTAATGCGGAAAGCTTTTGTGTTAAATAAATATTAAAAGCAATTCGCCAGGCCAAGCCACAGCCACATGACGATGATGAGTAGATAGAAACAGACAGAACGAGAGCGGCAGAGAGCGCCACTGACTGAACCAGCAGCTCTGTGAGTGAGCTGTTAAAGCTGGGATGTTGGCTTTTAAAAACAAACCGAAACGAGTAAATCGCTGCTGCTGCTGCTGTCTGTCTGTGTGTGTGTGTGTGTGTGTGTATGTGCGTGCACAGTTTTTATTTAATTGTAAATTGCGTATACGCCACCATTAATGAGCCCATTGTAAAATCAGACGGCGGCAAGGCTTTGCTGCTTGCCATTTGCCGCAGCTGGTGCTTGAACTCTGCCAAGAATGGCAACAGAACCAGGCACTGACTCAAATTGCGATACACACAGCTCGAGTAGTTGTCATTATTGTGAGTCAATTGTGCTTTGTCGTTGTCGCTCCACCTTGTTGTGGCTGCTCTCATTGCTGTTGTTGTTGTCAGCTCAAAGGCGAAACGACGTTTGAGGCATGCACGCAACTTGCGAATGACTTCGCATGGAAAGGCTGCCCGGTTGACTGGCTGGCAGACATACTTTTGGCTTATTGGAGCAACCGAATGTAATATTCATGAACCGAAACGAAAAGCAAAGTTCTTATTGCTGTTGCGCACAGGCTGAAATCGAGACAGAGATAGAGGGAGAGAGAGACAAACGTGTACGCTAATTGCAGTCAAAGGCTGCTTTAAATTTGCTTGCCATAGGCGGCAGGGACGACCTGGTTCTGTATCGGTAGCTCGTTGCGGCAGCCACTTTGTTGCCTTGCGGGTTTGGGGGTCTTGTTGTCTGCGTGTCAAGGGGCTGCCAGCATTTCTTTCGACTGCCTCGTCAACTCGTTGCCTGATTAAAGCTGTGCGTATGTAATGAGTTAATTAAGTTTTTGGCATCGCGGAAGTAATCTCTCAATCGCCCTATCTCTGTCTACCTCACGCCAACTCTTTCTCTCTCGCTCTCGTGTGTGGAGTCGTCATGTAGACCAGCACACGTGCACATAAATTAATTATAAATCCTTAGGAGGCACACGGCTTTCACAAGTGTTTTGTATATTTGCAGAGGACGCGTCTGCCCCGACTCGAAAGACCTAACAACCTCAGCGTGTGACTGCGCCGCGCAGGACATCGGATGTACCAGTAGTAGCATAGTCGTAGTAGTAACTAGCTAGCCAAGTGTGTCAGTAGTGTGCTGCTTGCCACGCCTACTTCTCTACCTTTTCATCACTGCAAGCGGAAGCCCGGCATGAGTGTGTGTGTGTCGTGTATGTGTTTTACAGCTTTACTTAGTTTGCGCTGCCAGAGTTGTTGTAAATTTTATGTTATCCGTTTCCATTGTTTGTGTTGCCTTTATTTATGTGTCGAGTCGTTGCCCATTCCCAACCAGAGTGTGTGTATGTGTGTGCGCTGATTTGCCATTGTTATTTATGCGTTTGTGCTACACCTTATTTCCTGTTTGTCTTACATAAGCTGCAACGCTTAATTACACGCAATCGCATAAAGTCGGAGAGTCGACGGCAACTGCTGCGGCGGCAGCCTTTAAGGCCATTGGTGAATGTAGCCAATTTATCGATTGCAAGCCGTGCTTATCGATAGCAAATGTATGTCACCTATGCACATTTGTTATGGTCAAATAGATACCGCTGCTGGCATACATTTCTGAGTTTAGCATAAAAATCATTTTCAAATTCCATCCGGTCGTTGACCACATGGCGTATGCGTAATCGTAATGCCAATTATGTACTCAATGGCTAAATGGCACTGCATTAAAGCTAAAAGCGTTTAGCGGCTAGTCGCAAAAACCAACAGCTGACCGACTGCTGGGACTGCCCGCTGTCATATGAAAGCCCAAAATAAGCAAACAATTTGACGCTAACAACCGCAAAACGTGCACGACCCTCAATTCGGGTGTGTTGGGCCGGCCTGAACAGGCTGAGCCCCGCCCCGCACCGCCCACAGTTTAACCCAAAAAATTGATGAATATGTAAGCAAATACAGAAGACTAACACGCAGCGGGTGCTGTCGCACATACTAATACTTTGGATAAGTATATGCATACACACACACACACACACACACACACACATATATATATATATACACATGTCTATAAAATATAAAAAAAAAAAGGATCAAAGTCCGGAGGCGCGTTAATTTTGCCAAACGTCAGCAGAAAAGTAAATCGGTGCCCAGTTGGGTACGATGCGGCCGACCCCCTCGGACATTGCCTCAAAATATGAATGGCAAGCAGGCAGAGCCGCCCGCATAGCCACAAATTATATTGAAATGTTAATAATCCAGTTGCTTGGACGTGCTGTGCAGCGTCTGGGGCTCACCCAAAAAAAAGGACAGCTCAACTGCAAAAGGATATTTACATGGACATTGGCTGGCTGCTTCCCTGCGTCGGCCATGGCGCTGACTTATGACTTTGATCAATGCCGAGGCACCCAATCAATTTGGTCCATTCCGCATTTGCCGCATTTATGTGCCTTCGAGAGTCACTTATGCCCACAATTTGGCACTGCGGTTATCTTGGGAATAGGATACTTAGCAGGACCAGGACCAGGAACTGGAGAGGCATAGAGACAGCAACAGGGACATGCTGGCTGCTCATGTTTTTATTGTATCCCCAAATCTCACTGCCATTTGCCTTTGATATATGACACACAATTTGACTCTATTTGGGGACTGCGGAGGGCTGAGCCTGCAGGAAAGGGCAACGATAAACATCTTGGCTCAGCAAATCTTTAAATTAAATTTGCCCGACTCAAATCAGCGTGCATTATAAAGTATAATGTGCTTTTAATTTCATTAATTTGCCGGCAGCGCGAGCAGCCAGCACGGGGGCTGGAATACTAAATGAAACTAAAAGATCTAATTAGCGTTTAGCGAGCGAGTACAGCGAACAGGCAGCGGCGTCGGCTGCCAACTTAAAGCAAACTTTGCGCTTTAATTTCAACTTAATTACGCGCACTCGCACAGCTAAGCAAATGCCCCAGCCTGCCGTACAGCCGTTGCAAATGCATCTGCCATGCCGTAGCAAGCGGCACATTGCAGTTAGCAAAACTGAAAGCCAATCAACTTATTTAGCCGCGCTGCGCCTCGCCGCCACTCCACTCCACTCCAGCTAATGAAACTGCCGACACTTTAAGGACTCGAAGCAGTCAACAGCTCGATTCAGTCGTTGACATTAGCTGTTGCCAACGTGCTGCTAATGCCGATGGCCTCTAAGCAGCAAATAGGTCTCCACAACTATAGGTAAACGTATTTTAATCGAGCCTTGTTTACTTCAGCTTGTAATTAGATTTTCATTTAAAGCACAAGTGCCAAGAACCATAAATAAGTAGAAAATCAAACATTGTCCTTCGCTTAAAGTTGCTGTTGCTGTTGGCAACAATTTCCTTGACTTTGTCAATGTGTGGGAAAAATCTGTACGTTCTAGCAGAGTTTTCTTCTTGCCTTTCGTAGCAACGCCAGCAGGATAACTGCTGGAGCATTCTCATCAAATTGTCGCGCAGCTCAGATCAAATGAAATTTTCATTTTCATTGTGGTGTGCGTCGCGTCGCATCGCGTCGCGTCGCTATGCATTGAATGTCTTTTATATATATATATACATATTTGTGTAATATACATTTATACAAGTGTCAGTGGTGTGTGAGTGCTGTTGGGGGTTGCTGACACCGAGGTAGCTACCTTTTCGTGCCGTTGCCGCAGAAACTTTTTGGGTTATTCAGTGACTACGTTGCACTATTCTTAGCTACTTGTGTGTCGGCGTCGCCCTTGTTATTGTTGTTGTTGTTGTTGCTGTTATTGTTGTTGCTGCCATCGGCGTCGTCGCCGTCGTCATCATCCCAGTCCTCGTCCGCACCGCGACCGTCTAACGTGTAAAACAATGACTCATTAAGACTCATCTAAATTCTAATGAGATTCAGTAACTATTAAAAACAAAACATGGCAGAGGCAAAAGCAAAAGCAAAAGCTACACCAACAACAACAGCAACTGTAGCAAAGGGTTGCTGCCCCAGAGGCAACGACTGGTCTTCACCACCAGCACCCCCAAAACACACACACACGCACACACATACACACACACGCACACCAGCCCCAAGCTCTCAAGTCTCTTATCAGAGCGCCCTTTTGCCGACGGCTTGCGTCCATTTTGTGCTGATTTCGGCTGCTGTCTTAAAGTGCTCGCACCCCAGCAAATTTAACTCATTTATATGCAAGTCACTTGCCTTGTCTTTAAACAAATGTCAATAATTTGATTTAAATTTGGCACAAAAATAAGAAAGAGACAAAGAGAAAGAGAGCGAATGAGAATGTTGGGGAATAGAAAAAAAATGAGGTGTATTTTTGGTTGTGCTTATAAAGCAATCAGACCGGAGCAAGCCAAATTGGGCGAGAGAGAGGAGGGAAAGATGTTTGCGAGCCAGTTCTATTCTGGTTTTCTGCTCGCGTGCAAATTTCGCATTTAAATGCCAGTCATAGGCGCTTGTTTGCCTTTACACTTGTGTCAAGGGGTCGCGGGTAGGAGGTGGTGCCATTTGCATTTTGTGTGTGTTGACAATTGTGTAAAAAGCGTCGCAGAACAAGAGACTGCAGTACACAATACACACAGCTAGACAAGACAATGATAGAAAGCGAAAGAAATGGCAAATTTGCGTATGGGAAATCGAAAAGAAGCAGGCCAAGAGGCCAAGAGGCCAAGAGTCCAATGTGGCCAACGTGGCCAACGTGACTTTAGCGAATGCATTAAAGTGCTCCCAGGCGAGCAAACAAACATGTTGCCTTATAAATTAGATAGTAAACTCGCTCACTCACACACGGACTTGACTGTTGGCTGCATATAAAACGAAATAGAAATTGCGTGTGTTTGCTTTTTAGGAGCAACAACAACGAAAACACCTAACTGGAACCGCAGCAGCGACAGCAACAACAACACCGACAACTGTTGGGAAGCTGAATAAGCGAAAGCGTTTGACTTAGCAAAAAAGGGTACAAAGATTCTATATATACGGCATGGCCGTGGCCATGCCCCCCATATGTGTTTGGATTGGATTTTGGGTAGTTTTACGCAGACAGACAAGCCCAGCACCCGAACACCCATACATCAGGCCACCACCCACACAGGCATACTCAGCCACCACTAACAACAACGAACATTAAACGCCGTTTGTTGTAGCATTTGCCAAGGGAGTCGGAAGTGGGGGGAGCGGACAAACAGAGCGACGGAGAATGTTGTTGCTGTTGTTGTGTTTCTTGTTGCTGTTGCTGTTGCTGTTGCTGTTGCCGGTCGTAGCACATGTTAAAAGTAAACGCGACGCAGGTGAACCAACTCCCAGCCCCAACATTCATGCAATCTGCATATTTGTCGGGCGCCACGAAAGCTAAAGCAAGTAAAACCTGGGTCAAATTGCGGTTACCGCTTTACTTTTTACTTTTTCCTTTTTTTTTCTTTTTTCCATCTATTTCCCTTTCTCTTTGCTCCATTTTTTTGCTGTCATGTCACTAGTTTTTAGTGTGTGTAAGCGTAGGTGTTGATGTAGCCACACTCACCTCGACACACGCACATACAACTAACCGGTTTCAGTGCCATTATTGGCCCAGTCACACGCTAGACCTTAGCCTAAAAGGCGACTACGATCTTTTTCGGGCCGACGCGTCGGGGTGCTGACATGACTGCCACATATGCGTCGCTCTACACATATATCCAAGCATCGAGCTTCGGGCTGAATGCATGGCTAGAAAGTAGGACGCTTCGCGTCGGATTGTTAATTGTAAAGAGTTTGGCATTTGCTATGTGTGGGTGCGGTTTACGGTTCGCCCAACAAACTCTAACTGAAAGTGGCTTCATTTAGTTTCGCACATTCGCAGTCAATTAATTTTGTTGCCAAGCCAAAAGCACAAAACAACAACAAAAAAGTGTTGGTGCGTTTGATCTAAATCCCTAATGAAAAGTGTTCATAGTGTGTGCTAGAGCTGAAGTGCGCGTACCTGGCGCATAAAAAATTGAAGCAAATTAGCCAAGCCCTTTGCATGTAATTAAGAAAGTATTATACTACAGCAGAAAGAACCCTTCCCATCAGAGATCGAATGAACTTTGACGATAAGTCAACGTCACATCACTCTGTTAAGTCATGAAAAATATGTGTACTTTGAGCTGACTTAAGTACGAGATCTCTATTGTGGAGTTAACTGGCAACCTTCTCTTCTGTCCACATCATTGGCTTAGGAGAAACCCTGATATTCATGATGATGCTAAAGAACTAAAATATTCATAATAAGGTTGTTCAAGCATGAGCATGTGAACGGCTCTGCATCGTTTTCGCACCTCGGGAAACTGTTCAAGCATGGACATAGAATTTACGACTATCCAAACATCCACAACACTTTTATCCTAAGCTACACGCCGCGGGAGACCATAGCAATGGAGATAAGGTTTTTTTAGGAAAAAAGATCTTTTTTTGTAGGAAGAACATTCATCCTAGATGAAAATTTTAAATAAAAGGCAATCAGTTCAGCATAGATCACTGTTACTCAAACATTTCAGCGCAACACAGATTGCTGTAGCTCAAAGGTTTTTCCAAAAACTAGCACCAGCAAGCCTGATTAAAGATACCAGCAAATGTTCAAGCTTCAAAGCATACAAATTACTACATGCTGTATCAATTGAGATAACTTAATTTAGTCATTCACTTTCCCAAGCAATAGTTAAAAGCCATGAGCAGCTCATGGCACTGAACAGAATTTGTTTGTTACCCTGGAGGTCACTCTTTTTGCACATGCTCAAATGGCAACTCCTTGCTGGCGCATACATTCTTGTTAGCGAACAATACGGACAATACAAGTGCCAACAATCACCCAAAGGGAAGGCTGGCAAAAAAAATAAAAACAAAGGAAAAGAAAATAAAAAATCAAAAACCAAATTCAAAACTCGCTTCGCGGCCGCTGAATGAATTGTTGATATTACTGCAACTGGCCATCGCAACGCAACACCATCCGCATTTGTCAGAGATGCCCAACTCCATGGCTCTGCCTGCCTGATGGCTCGCAGCGCCTACTTCTGTCGCTGTTCTGCCTTTGGGTGTGCGCAGCTGCTACACTTTATTTCAGCCAGTCGCTGTTTTTTCTCCCCTTTTGTAAGTGGCTTGTTTTTGCCATGTTCCATGGCTATGTGTGTGTCTGTGAGTGTGTGCGTGTGTAAATTGCGCTCTTGTGTGCAAGTGCGGTCATTTAATTTCGATTTGTGTTTTAGATTGTTTTGCGTTGCATTTGTTGATTTTTGCCATTTAAATAGAAATTTTTATTTTCTACACGTTTCTGGACACGGTCTGGCCGGCATGGACCACGGTGGGTGTCCATGGCTTGGGCGAGCAGCCGTCGCCAGTTTTTTGTATGCCATGCATGGCTCTTGCTGCTGGCTTATTTCTAGCCACTTTTTTATGAACGCTTGTCCTCGGGGCATTGCCAACGCGCGCGCCTGGCAAATTGGATTTCTTTTTTCGGACATTTGAAACTGACGAACGCCGGTCCGGGATCAACCGACAATGGCAAGCTGGGACCAGACCTAACACCAGCATACACACACTTCCCAAGCATACATATAAACATGTAGATATAGATAGATATATGTATATACGTATGTATATATATATATACCTATGATTGTATGCAATCGCAGTCGACGCTTCTATTAGCCGCGCGTATTCATAAGAGCGGAAATTTAATCTATGCCACAGCCGCGCTCCGTTTTAGTCAATTTAAAGCTGACGGCAAATGTTATCAACTCGAAAATACTCGTTAAATATTTAAATTGACGCAAAGCTAATGAAATAAAACCAATCCGTATGCGACTGCGACGCAGGACGCAATCTACAGGGATTTCTGATGCGCGTTCATTTCGGCTCGCTGCTTTTTGTCGGCCGGAAGACGGCCCTAAGAACTGAGAAATGCTCAGAAGCTGCTGCTTATACTTATTCTTTCCTTTCATACCGCAGCATCCATATTTGACTGCTGCCAGTCACATCAGTCAAAGTCAATTCAACTGGAACAGTGGCAGAACCTGTGATTCAGTTCACAACGTAAAGTAGCGCGCAAGCACATCATTTTTGTTATAATTTCAACGCATTTAGCCCACTGTATGCGATGCGTCTTAGCATGCGGCACACGTAGCATCTTGCTTTAAATGTTTAAATAGAAGCGAATACGCTAAAAATCAGCAGTGACAACAACAAAACCGGATAACAGCCAGCATATACGCAGGGGCAAAAATAGATAGAGAAAGAGAGATAAAGAGAGAGGGAGAGAGAGATATGCTCACACACACTGGAAATTGGCATAAATAAGTAAGAGCAACGACGGCCTCAGTCTCTTCGCCATATTGTCAGCATAGCATTTGTATCTGCACAAGTGCTGTGCTTGTGCGTGAGCGTTCGTCAACACACACACACACATATATATACATATATACACATATTTATATATATACATATATATATTTACTCAAATGCTGTGCCCAAAGCGCACTTGAGTGTGTATCATCATCAACATCAGCTGCTCTTCAGCTAGGACAAGTCAGAGTCCCACAGTTGCCTATTCCAACAGAACGTTGCCCCCCTTGCCGGCCCCGGCCCTAGCCCCATTCCACATCAGATGCGTGGGCGCCGCTCCTGGCCATATATAGATAGATACAAAGCTACAGATATAAGCAGTAAAGCTGTGGAGCTGTGCAGCTGAGTGAGTGTGCACCCACTACAGTGACAGTATCTTTGCCCGCTTAACAGTATTACAAGCAGACTAATGAAACGAGCCGGGCTCGGGCTCGGGGTCGAGCTCGAGCTCGGGCTGGGTACTCATCCATTCCCCATCTTTCCGTCTCGGCTGCAATTTGACTTGACTTTTACGTATCGTCAAGTACTTTTCTGGTTTTGCCCACTCGGGGGACATTTGTCAGTCAAGAGACAAATTTAATTTTTGCAGCCAGACAGCGAGCGCAGCGAAGAGAGTGAATGTGGAAACGTCAGGCAGAGTGAAATGGACTGCGATTAGATATGAATGGCAATGAAAGTCATAGCAGCCGTATATGACGATCATGGGCTTAACTATTCCGGCTATTCAACTGTTTGTTATTGTATTAGAGGCCACTCGTTAGTCCGGCTCCGCTTGTTCCCCTGCATTCACTCTGAATGGGCCCAATTCGTATTTCATATTCAACCCGGCAAGTGGGTGCACACTTTGCGTATACGTAATTTTATTACAACTGCCCAAGCAGAACAAACTGCCCTTTGCTCAATGGCCGATGCTGTTGCTGTTGCAGTGCTAGTGGCCAAAATGAATGGGCCGCAACTATTTTTTGGGGGGATTACGTAGCCGTTGTGCTCCAGTTTGTGGCAGCCGGGCTGGCGATGCACAGAATTCATTTCGCATTGAAATGGCTGTTCAGAGAGCAATTAGCTGAAATTATTGTTGCTACGTGTGCGTCGTCACTTGCAGGGGTAACTAGCCGGAGTGAGCTGCGTGAAGCCAGCACGATGCTGGGGCAGGAGGGGCGTGTGCTTAATGCGTGCGAGTATGGTCATTATTCAGGGCTTGTTCTGTGCCAAGTAGAAAAAATGCTGATTTGCGGTTTCCCAATGCCAGCCACAAGGCCATACCACCACTTACACACACACCAGACATACACACACACACACACACACACACACACACACACACACACACACACGAACAAACACACACTATATATATATGTATATAGAATTTACCATAATTTAGTGAAGCATCCCCCACAGAATGTGACGAAACGAAGCAAAGTCAAGTCGAAGCGAAATTATGCCAAAACAAATCAAGCAAATGAAAATATCACAGCCTCAAAATCAAGGCAAAATACACGCAACGTCAGGCCCGAAAAGGGACCATTCGACTTGAAGGCGCGAGAGCGGCTGTGGGTGCCACAAATGCTGTGCTTAATAGGCATCAGCTGGGTATTAAGTTGTTGTTTTTTGCCATCGACTTTGGCATCGTCTTCCTCATTTTTGTTGCCTCGTCTTGGCAGCGTGACAACCTTTTTTTTGTTTGTCAGTTAGCAATACAGAACGTAGCCAGAACTCAGCCAGAACTTGGGCATTATAACAAGCTCTCACCCAGCTGTGGACCTTCTTCTTCTTCGCTTGCCAATCCAACCTCACTTTCATTCAACAAACAATTTGCGGAATGCCATTAGGCGACGCCTACTGAGAAAATTATCTGTACCACCCACTTTTTTTATTTGGCATCTGCTGCTCCGAGGCCGAGGACCGAGCAGAGTGGACGGTGCAAATTCAATCACATCATCTTTTGTTGAACTCACAACCGCTCTTAACAGCAGCAACAGCCACCAATAAATACGATTAAAAAAAAAAAATTTCTAGTGAAAGAAGAATATGGCAAAAGAAGTACTGAGGGCTTCTGAATGTTGGAGTATGTATATGGTGCTCTACACAATTATCTAATCAATGTTTAAGTCATATTTCTTTATTTGCTGCTGAATATAATTTAAGTCTAAAAACTCCAGCTAATATTTGAATCTGGCATATTGTAGGTTGAATGAGATCAAATAGAATGTTGTTTCTGGTTTTATTTTGGAGTAATTAATATCTATGTCACTATGAATGAAGTGGTATATCGTTGAAATAGCCAATATATTCAATATGTGCTGTGATATTCTGGTAATAAAGTATTCAATGTCAACCTTCTACATTTCGTACCAATTTTCATGTGGATGTTGGCTAAAGACCTAAAAGACCCAAGTCTACAAAGTCTAATAAATAATTAATAATTAATTAATTAATAATTCTAATTAGAATAACTAGCTCGAGATTCAACAGCAAGTTGACCCTCATATCTATATATGTGAACTGAATTTGATCGTGCGGCAACTGAGTGCTGGCATGCAGTGTATACTGCATACATTGCGCTAGTTAGTTTCCCATATCCGTTTACTAACTTTGTCACTTTGCGAACCTGTGCATCTACGTTTACATTACACTTCTCAACCACATCAAGAGCAAAGCCTTTAACGACCTGTCAAATTTCATTACAAACTTTAAAGTGCTCTTAACTTGAACAACAACCGCAAAATGCATCACACGACGGCAACTAAAACAAAACACAGCTACAACAAAAATTATAGACGAAACTTCAAAAAAAAGAGAGAGGGTAAAGTGAAAAAAAATTAATAGTAGCAACTAGTGAGTGTCAATGGAAACCACAACAACAACTGCTGCTGCTGCTGCTGCTGATGCTGATGCTGATGCTGCAAACATAAAACTAACCAACTAACAAAGTATAAAACAAAAACTAAAAAACAACTATTGAGTGCTGCTCATTGCGCCAACTCCTCGTCCCGCCAACCGAACCACCAACTGTCAGGCTCCACGAACAAAAATTTCTAATTTAAAAGTTTTGCGACCAACCGACGATAAGTGAGGCAGCCGAAACGGCAAATAGAAAACAATAAAAGCAACAAAAACAGGCGGCAAATAAAAACGCAACAGCGTCACACAAAGAAGCACACACACACATCCACACACACACACAATTGCAGATAATGCAACCCCCACCCACTGGCGAATAAAAAAATAGCAGCGGCGGTAGGTGGAAAAAGCAAGTTTGGCCAAGTGCAGCTGCAATTTTGTTGCTGTGGCATCGGCATCGTAGGCGTTGCGTTGCGCTGTGCTGCGTTGCGTTGTTTTTGCCCACATCGTTAGCAAGGCACATCGGCAACATTTCGTCAGCTTCCGCCTAGCCCTGCTGCTTGGCTCCTGCTGTCGGCCCAGTGGGGCAGCCCAATGTGGCAGCCAGTGAGGCAGTGTCGGCCGTCCAGCCAGTTGTCGGTTGGAGCAGCCGCGTCATGCGCGTTGCTTCTGCCCTGTTTGCGTTTGCGATTGCAGTTGCAGCTCACCAACACACCCCCAACCCAGCATAGTCCAGCCTGCAGCTGTGAAACGTTCGTCTTTAGTCGCTGCTCCTCGGCAAATCGTTGGCAACAACTATTTTTATACATCGCTCAATGTGTGAGTGTGTGTGTGTGTGTGTGTGTGTGTGTGTGTGTATGTGTCTGTGTATATGCCTTTAGGGGTTGGGGCGCGTTTGTCATTGTGCATTACATTTAGCATGCATCGTGGTTCCCATTCAGTGTGGCAACAATGTTGCCGTATTGTTGTAATTTGCTTGTTGTTTCGTTTGCCTGGTTCGTTGCCTTTCATTGGTCTTGAGGCGCATTTTCCAGCATTTCAGGCAATGATATTCATATTCGAATCGGCTGCATGTGGCTTGCTGGCAAATCGAATTATATTTGCTGCATGCCACAAAGCAGACAATGTACATGGCCGCACTACAAATGCTGTTGCTGCTGGTGTAGCAATTGCAGCTGTTGCTGCCCCAATCCAGTGGCCTCTATGAGCACTTTGCCTTTTTTGCTTTATGACCTGAGCAACACACTCGAGAAAATTCGATTAGGTCATTGTTTAGATAGACAATTTTGACTGCCATTATCGTCTCTATGTGGGTGTGTTTGCTTGTGTGTGTGCCTAAGCTCGTTTTATGCCACGCTTCAAAATTTATTTTCCTTCTCTCTTTTTAGATTTTCTTTTAATATGTATTTTGTCATGCATAATGGTGACATTTTGACGCGCTAATAAACATAATTTGCTCATAAAATATTTTTATTGCCGTCGTCTTTATCGGGCTCATATCTGACTCACTTCTGGCAGGTATGCTTAAGTAGCTATGTGTGTGTGTGTGTGATTGTGTGTGTTTGTGTGTGTACTCACACCTGTATATTATACATTTTTGCTTGTGCAGCCAGAGATGAACAGAGTTAATTTGCAGATAGCCAAGTGAAACATAAAACTTAAAATTAAACAGATAACAAAGCCAAATGATATATTAACAAGGAACACCGTCCGCATTAGTCGCATTTGGCGGTTACGAAAAGCGCTTAAGATGGTCGGGAAAAGTAAAAAGTCGTAACTCGTAACATGATTATCTTTAGCTGGAATAATCAAGGCTCATATTTAAAATGTTTCATATATATTTATAATATTTTTATGATTCAATAGATTTAGTTAAAATTATTAAGTGAAAATGTTTTCGTTTTTTTCAAATATCAGTGTTTATCAAAAATGGAAAAATATTTTTGTTTGGCTATATTTTTAGCAGAATTGATTTAAAAAGTTGCAAATTTCTTATTTTCATGCATATAAATGCAATAATTATAAGCAGCATAGGATAAAAATTTAAATACAAATTCAAGTTTGAACAGCTTCAACTTGTTAGCAGCCTGATTCAGTTAGTTGCAAAAATGTAATTAATTTCTATAAGTTTCCATGGCCAATTAAAAAATATTAGCAACTTAGCTTATTTATTTATTTATTGACAGCTGCCATTTAATGAATAATATTAGATCATATTTGATCAGTTACGACACTCATCTCTTTTTTTTGCTTTCTCTTATTACCTAATTAATTGCTTGCTTTACACCACAGTGGCTCATTATCTGCTATGCCATGTTGATGTGTACAGGTCTCTGATTTCCGCTCCACAGTGCAAAGGCAATCAACGAGCTAGCGAACGGCAACAAATCACATTTTCCCATTTTCCACACACACTCAGATAGAACGACAGCGTGTTGCCACTTGTTTTTTCTGAACATGGAATGAGCAGGACGAAAACATTTTTAAATATTTATTAGCAACAGCTTACAAGCATCATCTTATTTTGTTGTTGCTGCTGCCTTTTGGTCTCGCCTCATGCGATAAGTAATTTCGTTATTTGCCAAGCTCTGCGACCAACGCCCCCCAAAACAAGCGAGCGCCTACGCCTACGCCCCAGCTGCCGCCTCCATCGTGGCCTCGACTAACGGCAGAGAGTCTACGCCTTTTTGGAGCTCGCGCCATTTGTCTGCTCATCCTGCCGGCTTGCTTGTTGATGCCATTATCTTATTCAGCATCCTTGTCATCTCATAAAGGATGCCTATTATAAATTAATTTTTACCATCCACGACTGCCACCTACTGCTGGCAGCAGTCTGCTGGTTGCCACTTTTTGGGGGCGCCGCATTTGCTTTTATCACTAGCAGCCCACGTTGCCCGAACCCCCAGCTCCTATGGCAAACATGTTGCTCCTGTTTGTGTCTGTAAGTGTGTGTGTATGTGTGTGTGTATGTGTTTGTTTGTCTGCCTATATGACAATATAATTTTTTGATTTAAGGCTGCTGCTGCTGTCGCAATTTTTCAAAGGCAACAACAAACACACACATCCCTCATATTTTTCAGGTTGCCACAAGCAAAAAGTTGCTGGCTTCCACACACACACACACATACGTGAAGCCTACTCTTGACATTGATGCCGTACGCTGTGCGCTCTATTTTATTGTTATCATTAAACTGTAACACCTCCCGCCCCATCCATGGCACATGCTCCTACGTTGGGTCTGTTTGACATGTTGGCTTGTTTGCCTGTCTCGTTCCGTGTATCCCGCTTGCAGGAGGTTTTGATGCGGGCTCTCGAGTCGCCCTCAACAAGTTTGGGATGGCATTGATCCCAATATGATTAAAAACTGTTCGCTTGGCTTATCAATACGGTCGGCAATATGGTGGCTTGCCGTCTTTGGATGGATTTCTTGGGCTCTTGTTAAATCATGTTCGGATGAAGCGGTGGCGTTTGGGCCAACTGCCGTTGCCATTGCTACTGCTGCTGGCCATGATTAATTGGTAACCAGGCGAGGCTGGAGAGGAGAAAAATCAAAAGCAAAGCCCAGCGCGGCAACGCTTTTTGAGTGTTAAATGCACTTCATTCATCAACGCTTCGTAACCGCAACGAGCTGCTGGTCTGAGGCCAAAGAACAATAACAACACGACTGCGGGGGCATGGGGCTGTTGGGTAGAAGTGTGGCAGCTGCATTGGAAATTCAAATAAAATTTACCACAGTTTCGTAACTTTGTCAACGATGCGCAACGGGCACTGTGCGAAAGGGGGCGGCAAGCATCTTGCCACTAGGGCGATGCCGCAGCAGTGTCAGCCAACGAGTCATGGCGACGAATTGCAATTTGCAATTTTATGGCAGCGCAGCTTTGAGCACAGGCAGCAGACGACGAAGCAGCTAAACGAATAGAACCAGAAGCAGCAGCAGCATCAGCAGCAGCAGCAGCAACAGCAGCAGCAGCCACAGAAGCAGCCGCAATACAAAACAAACCAATTTAAATTTTTAGCGCTGCCAGCGACCAGGGAAGAATCCAGAACTGGCAACCAGGCAGACTTGACAAGCTGGAAGAGCGGAGGTCGGATGGCCGAGAGCGGAGGGCATGGCATTTGCAAAAATATAGTTAACAGCAACCTAGAGCTGGCGAAAAGCGCAACAAAGCGTAGCTGACAAAATCAAACCAAAGGCTGAGCAGAGGGAAAGGAAAACAGGAGAAAGCGCAGAGAATCTCGTGCAATGACAATGGAAAATTGGGGTTGAGTGAGAATCGGGTTAGGAATCGGGTTTGGGGCAACGTCGCTTGACTGGCCAAACACTCAATCAATAAATTATGCTGCCACCAAATATACAAATCGGCGACTGGCAAAACGGGGCAAAAGCGAACGAGAGAGCCACAGCGGTTGAGTGGTTGCCTGGGTGTGTGCATCTGTGGGGTCCGTTTGGCTTGTTTGGCTGGTCACGCGGCAACCAAACGAGCTGTGAGCGTCAGCTGCAAAACAAAGGGCATGCCCCAAGTTGCAAGCTGCGGCGCACAGACGAATGTGGCTTTTGTGGACTTTCGTGTGCTGCGACCGCTGGACTTTGCCACGCTGCCAGGCTGCCCCGCTACCGCAAATGCCGTTAGTCATTTTAAAAAGTGCTACGCTGATGTTGGCCCTGGCTGAGGACTCGGCCAGGCGTCAGACAGCAATGACAATGTCATGTGCGCTGTGCATTGTGAAAATGTGGCCAGCAGCAGGAGTTGGCATAACCACTGGACCGGTCGCTGCTGCTGCTGCAGACTGGAGTCGGATGCTGTTGTTGCTATGTCAACGCCAAAGACAAAGGCGCACTGCGACCAAATGTCAAAATGGCTGCAAGGCGTCTCGGCAACGGCTGCGGCGGCTGCGGTGGTTGCGGCTCTTGCGGCCGCTTCCAGCTGCCATTGCTGCTCAGCATGACCCCAAGTTGACCTCGACCACACGAGCCGCTTTGAAACGCGGCAAGCAGAATCGATTTTCTTTTCAGCCCACGCAGACAAGCAAACAAACGTTAAAAAACAATTTGCATGCAGGTGCCGCCGCTGACATTTAAAATTTGTATATCAAATATTGATCAGTATTGACGATTGCAAAAATGACGGGTCCGGGAAGCCAGACACAATGTCAACTGCCTGACCATATGCATGCTCGTTCGCGTGTGTGTGGGCGTGTGTGAGTGCTGTATGTGTTAATTGTGCATCACCAAACAAAAGTATTTTTTATCGCTGACCGCAACGCTTAAAAGTATAAAATGATTTTATTATTGGTATTTTCAGCTTGTTTGCTGTGCGCAGAGCCCAACTCTGAGTGCTCCATCTGGAACATCATTAATAACTGAGCTGGGCTGCCTTCGGGCGAGAACATGAAACTTTCGCCCAGCAACTTGATCGATATTTGTAATCTCACTTTACATTTGCGCACAACTACGCACATGAACGCACCTGCCACCCACACACACACACACACACACACACACACACCAATACCAACACATACTCTTAAAAGTCTTGTCGAGCTTCATTGTCTCTGCTGTGCGTTGTCCGTGTCCATGCGGTCCAACTAAGCGGAAGCTGTTGGAATTTACCAACGTTTAAACTTTAATGCTGTGTACAAGAGTACTTTTTATTGTTGTCCTGCTTTGTATTTTTTTTCCTCTTTCACTTTTTTGTTGTCATTCTCTTTACCTATCCACCCACGTCCCTCTGCTGCTTTAGTGGGCTTTAGATTTTTTGTGCAGCATGTCCTCTGCCTGGCTGCCCGCTCCAATTGAACCTAATCCGGCTGCTAAAGTATTAGCTTCGTAGTTGTATGCTCATCCCGGCTGTCCAAACTGCCGTATGCTGCTTTTGTTGTTTGCTGGCATTTAAAAAACAAAAAGAATCGACTCAGTCCAGCCGGAGGTAGCCAACAGCGCACCAACTATGGCCAGCTGGAGGTCTGTAAAAACTTTTGCCTCTGTCTGAGCATCTGCAGTTGTAGCTGTAGCTGTCCCCTCACTTAATAACAAGGCGACAGTCGCTGTATGTGTGTGTCACCCTGTCGGTTGCAGAAAATGAACGACAGTTACTTGGCCCTTGCAAACGACGAGCATACTAATCTGTCTCCTCCCCCTCCGCCTATCCATGGTCACCGTCATCGTCATGTTTTCCGTAAAGCACGTAAATGAAGTAAATGAGCGAGAACTCCGATCATTGCGTTTGGCATTGAGGCGCTTATAGGAGCTCTCAGACTTTGCTTACATAAGTATATAGAAGTGTGGTATAGGTATATACAATATATATATATATATATTTATATATATGTGGAGCAATCACCTTATCTGTAAAGCAGGTAACTCCACAAAGACATTCGTGACAGTCGATATCAATGAATGCCACTCAGCTGCTACACTAAACACTATGCGACAGATCCGATCTGACAAGATATGATGGCAAGTGTCAGGTGAGCGCGCTAAGCTTTACACACCCGTCAACATGCTGTATGATTGATTTTCTAGTCATAAACCCAGCAGGTCAGCATGAGCAGCAGCAGCAGCAGCTTCACATGAAACTGTAAACTGAACGTGACCAGATAAATGCGGCAAATATTAAACGGAGAGTAAGCTTCAATAATAATAAAAGTTATAAATCTTAGCATTGCCTGTCGCCGCTCCGGATGAGAATCAGTTGAAGCATGAGAGGATGTGGCCATTCAGAAAGGGCACAGAAGGCGACGACGAGGACATGCTGCATCGTGGCGATAATAACAATTTATTGCACGCACACAAACAACCCCAAACATAAGTACACACAGACACACTCATGTGTGCCGTTGCCAAGTGCCGGAAAATGCCGCGAGACACAACTGCAACAAGAACAACAACCACAACAGCAGACATCGCAGAGCAAAGCAGTGGGAGCTGGGCAGGCAGACGGGCATAAAAACCACACAATAATAAAAATGAACAATGACAGGTTAATAGCAAATAAATGAAAGCCCATAAGAAAAGCGCAACAACAGCAAAATAAGAGACAGAGAGAGAGAGAGAGAGAGAGAGATAATGGCTAAGGGCAGAGCTGAGCGCTGAGCAGAGACTGCATCAAGTTGCGCCAGCAAACTTATTCTCTCAGTGTAGGCAATTGATATATGGTTTTCAATTTTCAAAACCATTGACCACTCACAACAACAACGAACTAAATGGTGGAAAAATGTCTGAGAAAAATGGCAGTGAGGCGCCACAAGTGGATGCTGGCATATTTAAAGCATAACTACGCACGTAAGCGACTCGTTGGAGTCGAGCCATAGCAGCAGGCGGCACAGGTCTGGATAATGGCTGCAAACGTACTCAACAGCTTCACATAACGGACAATAATGGACAACGACTTGGCAGCGACCTGGACTGGCTCATCTGCAAACAGCTTGACAAAATGCATGCGGCATGCAATGGCAAATGCCCGGAGTGCTCTGAATAATTGTCATCATCATTATCATTACACAGGTGTTCCGATGTGTGTGTATAAACAAGTAACTGGAATCAAATAGCAATTTTGAATCATGTGGTTGAGAATAATATTGTATTTATCTGAATAGGATTTTCGCTTTAATTTATTGAAACTCAACTTTTTTTTAGTATTAAAATTAAATTGAACATTTTCTGTATTTAATATAAATTTATATAGTTTGAAATTTAATGTCTCCTAAATTAAGCGATATAAACACAATAGATATTCATTTGCATAAACAATAAATTTAAATTTATGCGCATTTCGCTGCATTCTGAAAAAAAAACAAATCATACTGTATTTATAAAAAATATTTTTCATATATTTATTTTGGTTGCATAATTTTTTCAAATGAGACAAATTATTTAGGTGTCGCATCTAGGCTGCGGGCAATTTAAATTTAACACAATTTTGGCAAAAACCTTTAAAGTGTGTGAGAGAGAGAGAGAGAGAGAGTAAAAATCGATCACCTGCTTAAAGTTGAGACGCCCACGAGACGGACCAACAGCAGCAACAATAGCCGTTACTTGGCAGCTGTGCCAACGCCTGGGCGAACGCATCTGTCAACGTCCTTAGAGTTTAACAAAGAAGGACACTGCGAGTGCACATAGGGAGAGCCAGACACCGGGCCACTTTATAAGCCAAATTTAACGCTTGCTCGTTGTTACTGTGGCTGCTGCTGTTGTTGCTTGCAATGCGCTTTGTCTGTTTGCTTTGTAGAAGGACAAGCATGACGACAACTGCTGCTGCTACTTTTAGTCTGCCCTTTTCGTCGCACTCACTTTTTGGCAACTCGCTTCAGCATCTTACAACGAATTCAATTGAAAATTTTAGCAGACACTCGACGGGGAACGAGCGTTGCAAATTTCAAAACAAATTTGCCGCAACGCAACAGCAGCAAAGTTTTTGCAGAGAAGTTGAAACTTTGATTCGATTCGATTCGATTCTCTTCGATTTTCAATTCTCAGTCCTCTGCCCATGCTTTCGTCTCGTCTTGCCCATCAGCTGGTCAAGTGTGGACGTGCGTTTAAATGTTACGTATGCGTCACGTTGTCCAATGCACTTCAGCTCGGTACAATTGGCAGCGTCTCGTCTACATCTTGGTCCTTGTCTCCAGCTCTGTCTGGCTCGTTGTCTGGTTGTCTATGGGGTTCAGTGTTCCGTATTCAGTGCTCAGTGTTCAGCTGTTTGTTTAGTGCAGTTTTCACTTTGTGGGCGTTATACAAAAAAATAACAAACAGCCGCATCCCCAGCCTTGGCCCAGGACTCAGCCTGACTTTCTTGTGCTATTTACTTTTGCCTTCCACACAGCCAGACTTGACGTTAGTTTTGTTTGCTTATCTGTGTGTGCGTGCGCATGTGAGTATGTGGCTATATGTGTTTGCCTTTCGTTTAGCAATGGCTATGACAAAATCAAAAGCAAATCGCTGAACCAATGCCAAAGTGGAAATTGTCAATAATTTCAAATTGATTTCTATTTGATTTAGCACAACAACACCAAAGACAACGACAACGACAACGACAGCAATTGAATGAAAGTAAACACCTAGCAATGGGCACTATAATTGCAACAATACATATAAAAATACCTATTTCAGTGTAGGTTAGTTTACTCTCTTTGAAGGCGAAAGTGAAACAGTGAAAGTTTGACGGACGCATGCGGCTCCCCAAACAACATTAGACAGCTAGCGATTATGGGCTTGGCCAACTTTTACGACGCATCATAAAAAGCATTACTCGAACTGCGCCTGTCTCGTAAAACTCGTGAAATTCCTGGGCTGCCAGCACCAATAAAGGCAAATCGATAAGTGAGCCCAAAGTGTTGGAATCGCTCGTAAAGTAATCGAAATGGGGCGAAGGGCAATCAAGTCTCTATACTTAATGTACTTAGGGCATTATACTCTAATTATATTTATAATTCTTATTTTATTCATAGCATAAAGTAATTCTTACCCTGCTTGGGCGAAACGCTAAGCACCTGCTGCGGCGACTGTTGCTGCGAGTGAATTTGGTATTGTTGCTGTTGCTGTTGCTGCTGCTGCTGCTGTTGCTGTTGCACGGCCACCGCCTGCTGCTGGGCGGCACAGACGGCAGCAGCAACGGCTGCTTGCTGCTGCTGCTGATGATGAGCAGCTGCAGCGGCTGCTGCTGCGGCTGCTGCGACTGCTTGCTGCTGCGACTGCTGCTGATGCGGCGATTGGGACTGCGGATGCTGCTGCTGCTGAGTCGTAACAATGGACATTTGCTGAGACGATTGCTGCTGCTTGACATTGACCTGATGCTGAACCTGCTGCTGCTGCTGCTGCTGCTGTGACGGAGCTTGCTGCTGCTGTTGCTGCAGATGCGTCTGGTGTATGGCCAGCAGCTTGGTCTCGTACGGCTTAGCGCCAACCGACAGCGGCTGACTGCTGAGCGTCATCTGTGCTGTTGCTGGCATCATTAGTGTGGGCATTGCCAACATTTTTTCGTCTGCTGCTGTTGCTGTTGGTGCTGCTGCTGTTATTTGTGTTGCTGTCGCTGTGGTGTTGCTGTTGCACGTTTTGCGGTTTAACGCAATTCGCTTTGATGTTTAATGAAGTGCCGCCTCACAGTTGATGTGTATCGTCAAATCGTGTTAAAATTTTACTAAACAATTTGCGGAGCTTACTTTTTTTTATTTTTAAATATATTTATCTGGTTTTGTTGTTTGTTTTTGCTTCTTCTTTTTTTTGGTTTGTTTATTTATATATTTTTGTGTTTGTGTGAAACCGCACTTTTAATTGCTGTTGTTGTAGGTTGTGTGTTTGTTTGTTCCTTTTTTAATATTATACGGAAATCATTTGGTGCGTTAAATGATTTCTACAATTTGACTAATTTCAAAAGTTTCTCTTTGCGGTTTGTGCTCGCATTTATTTGCAGCCTCCTGTTTTGCTTTAGCAGTTTTTTTTACTATTTAATTTTGCTTTCCCTTCACTTATCACAGACCAATAAGAATTTTTTTTATAAGTTCTTGTGCCTTCCGACTTTGACTGATTTAAAAATATTTTTAAGCTTTTAATATTTATCTAAATATATTAATTTCATATATATAAATATATATTAAAAAATATTTAAATATAGGAAAAATAATAAAATATATTTCAGATTTATTCACCCGACAAAAACAAAATATATTTATAAAATTTTTAAAATTGGTTTTTACATTTGTATAATATGTATTTTAATAAAAACTCCAAAAATAAATAAAACATTATTTTCCATAATTTATATGCATATATTTAACGAGCAATTGTACTGAACGTAATTTGATAAATTTCAAATTTGTTATTCAATATTTATTTAGCTAATCTGATTTTATGCGAGAAACACTACAAATAACCCTTCTTCAAGGCCCCATCTTCATGCTGTGTGCTTCAGTATGCTTAGCCATCTTTTTTTGGTAATTGCAGTTTTTATGATTCGGTTTTATGATGTTCCTTAAGCACAAACATTACATTCTGGGGCGCGGGCATTATCGTATATCAAGCCTAAGCCATTCACACATCATTTGAAAAATTAAATTTAATATTTTACGATTTGCGGGTGTGCTCTGTTTGTCTGTGTGTGTTGATGTGTATACAAAGCAGAGCTTGAGCCAACAAAAAATAAAAATTATGCGCGTAACGCAATGCGAAGCAGAAGCCAGAACAACAAGAACAAAATTATAACAATAATAATAAAAGGCAGCTGAATATAAGCGCTGTTTTTTATGCGAAGGACGCGCGCCCAAGAGACAAAACAACAGAAGCCAAAAACGACAAGCCAGAGAACACAAACTCTTCAAACTCCAAAAATCGCACGCCCCAAGTGTTGGCAAGTGTCAGGATCAGGCGCTGCCACAGCCAGCGCCTCAGTCGGCGTTAACGTCAGTCTAACGCTTCCGGTTTTTATAGCGCAACGCGCACAAAAGCCCCAGACAGTGGGGCAGAGTCGAAGGAGTCGGACAAATGTTATGTATAAATATAAACTTATATTTTTATTTTTGAAAGCCAAAAACACATACATACATAGTAGACGCAGTAAAAAGCAACGAGTGTATAACAAATGCTAACAAAAAAAACATGTACAATACACAGCATTCGTTGTCATCTAACTGAAATTTGTGTGTGTGTGTGTGTGTGTGTGTGTATGATTCATACACACAAATGCACTGGCCTTTTTATATGGCCGCGCTGTGTCGGCGGCTTTCGGCGTTGGCTGGCTGGCTGGCTGAAAGCATTTATTGGCTGCTCGTTGTCGGTTTATGTGCCACATAAGCCGAAGTGGCAGAATGTGTACATGTATCTGTGTATGCATGTGTGTATGTGTGCATATTGTTGTTGTTGCTGCTGTACATAATGTGTCAAAAAAAAAAAAAAAAAAAAGAAAACACCGCACCAGCAAAGGCCACATACATGCAGACAAAACGTCTTTGTGTTCCTTGTAAATACAATATAACTAAAATCGATGAGTACAATTTTGTTTTTTCATTTTTAAAGAAAATTGTATACGAAAAAGCAAATACATATATATAAACTTGCACACATTATCACTTAAAAATATAAATATATATAAACTTTTACTATGTTCATTCACAATCAGACACCATCAGAACCTCACTTCACTTTGCCCAAAAAAGTATGCTACAAAAAACTTAAGTTATTTTTCACTTTTAAATCGACTTAAAGAAACACAAAATATTTGAAATTCAACTATAAAAATAAGAGATGAATATCTTTGCAAATGAAACTCAATTCGAAAATGATTTAAATTTAAATTTAATATTTAATATTTGCAATTTTAAAAGCTTAAAAGCAAAACTATGAAACTATATAATTATTAAATTTTGTTTACTGTTTTCAAACTTTATTTTTCCAGTTTTGTTTTTATTTTAATTTGAGATATTTATTTCTTGTTTTGCAGTCACTTTTGCTGTTTATTATTTATTATCGTGAACTGCGTTTTCAGTTTTTGTTTTGATTTTTGTGTTATATTTTGTTGTTTTTGCTTTGTATTTGACTTTCCGTGTTCAAGTTGTTGCGTTCATAGATAAGTGTCTTTTTTTTTGGTTTTGGTTTTGGTTTGTTGGTTTGTTTGGAAATTATAATAACAACTTAACAACAATGTAACGAATATCCTTTCTTTACGAGGACACAATTCAAACTGATTGCGAAGCGCGCTCGTCGTCCTCCCAAATAGTCAAAGACATTGTCCGCTGAGGCGTACCGTTATTCTGCCGGCGTCGCTGTCGCGCTGCTTTCGCTCCGAGTCTGGCACGCACACGAATCGCCTGCCAATCGTCCTGGCCAACTTCGTGCTACAGTTCGCTCAGGCCTGCGCAATGTCACAGTTCGAAATGGTTTGTGTCTTAGCTAAGCGCGC
This sequence comes from Drosophila leonis, assembly GCA_035045365.1. Lineage (NCBI taxonomy): Eukaryota > Metazoa > Arthropoda > Insecta > Diptera > Drosophilidae > Drosophila > Drosophila leonis. The sequence continues at coordinate 3,503,989 of JAWNPC010000896.1, forward strand.
TCTTTTCAACGTTTTATAGCATATTGAACTGGCAAATTTCCCATTGTAAGTTACGTTTATGGAACTGCGAGCTGTTATACTTTCTCAATGATGCAGCTTCTTTACAGAACTGCGCTCTTAAGAGGATTTCGCACAAAGTACTCATGTGGCGTCTATGGTTGCTGCATTGTTCCATAGAAAAATACACCTTAGCTCTTGCAACAAAAAGCCTGAGCGGCTTTGCAAATAATAGCAGCAGCAGCAGCAGCATCAGCAAGAATAATGTCAAATGTTAAGTATATTATAGACAAACAAACAACTTGCACACATAAGGAGACAGTTGTGCAGTCACTCACACATACTCACAGTCCCGCACATAGTATATGCGCTATTGTTTATGCGCTAAAGAGCCAATAATCCACTTTTGTTTTGTTATCATTCGCGCGCCCTTATCCAAACACCTAAAACCACCCAAGTACCCGAGCGCCGATCAGCCAAATACCCAGCCACCCGGCTAACAGACCACCAGGCCACCCTAACACACTAAGCGCCTTTGCCTCTGCTTTTACCCGTCTCCACTTAATTTCTACTTGATTTGTCGCTTAAGAAAACTAATTGTCTGCCTTTTGTTGAGCGTGAAAACAATAGAAAACATTTTAGCAACTGTTACTTTAGCCAAGAGCGTATTAGAAGCATGGCCATGGCGATGGTCGGGTGGAGGCGAGCTAGGCACGCAGCTATGTTGTGGCTAAGGCGAAGCAAAGTGGCTGGCGGCTCTAATGGTTTTGGTCTCTTTGGTCATGGCTACCAGCTGATAGCATTCCTTTTATGCCTCACAGTTGGCCTACAACGTCTTCAAGGTCGTTTGCTTTAAGCGGAAATGCAAATGTAATTTTAGTGCCAAAATAGTTGCAAAAAAAACACGCAAAGTCCCTGAATCCAATTGCCGCGTTTCACAGAATTTCTTTGATCTTTCAATATTCCAAGCCAACTAAAATCGTTCTACATGCGTTTGCATTGCTAAAAAAGCCTAATAATTTATTTTTCATTTAACAATCAAAATGGTGTTGCAGGTGCGAGCGCAATTCACACGGAAATACAACTCGCTTTGCATATTCATGCTCAAGCAACACAAACAATCCGAATGTTGCTCAAGTTTTCAAGCCATGTTGATTTCACAGCCAACAACTAACTACCAACAATCACAAACTCGCAATTTCAACTGTTGAAATTGCGTTTTGAATTTAAAAATACACGTGAATATCAAATATCAGCGAAAAAACAAATCATACTGAAAACTGAAGTAAAATAACAAATTTATTTCAAATATTTGCATGCACTAAATATAAATAATATTAAATGTAAAATTCATTTCCATAATGGAAACATAGCATACATCAAAAATATTAATTACAAATTATTTCAACAGCTATTTTCACCTGCAGTCAATGCCATGAAGGTAAATTTATGAGGTAAATTTATGGAATAACATTGATATGTTGCGATTACTATTATTGATCACATACAGACAATTCCAATTAAACTTTCAAAGACAATTATATACTCTCCTTTTATGCGTATAATTTAATACTCAACTTAACAAGTTGTTTATGTAGTTGTATTTAGTTATGTATATATTCTTGAGCAGTAAGATTACTCTTCGTGTCTGTTTCGAACAGGCTTGCATATGTATGTATATTTTGATGGCATTTATATATATGGAAAGTCTTTCTCTTACACATACAACACATATGTCGAAAGGCTAAATATAATTTAATGAAATACTGTTTCATTGCTTTGAAGTTTATGATATGAATACCCTAAGTTTTTGAATATATGTGAATTGCATTACAAAAATCGCTTTTAATTTAAAAGTTTTTCGGTTATATTTCTTAGGTATTTTAATCTTGACCAACTTTAATCGTTTCTTTTTGAATACCAACTCCATTGAATAGCGGAATTCCTCCAAAATTTAAGAATATTTTTAATGGATTTTGCATATACCCAAACTTGAATGTCAATCCGCATGCTGTGTGTGCGTATGTATGTGAATGTGCATGTGCTTTCATGAACACAAGAAGCTTAAAATGATTGCAACTGCAGGCTTGGCAAATAGTTCAGGGTATCTGAGAGTCGGGTTCTATGTCACGACTCAGTACTCTTACCTAATTAGTGCGGATTCCTTAATGAGAAACTTCTATATATTGTAATTTGTTGATCCTAAATAAATACTCATATAAAGTTACTTTTACAGCATATTATAGGTATCTTAATTGTTAACTCTACTTACTTCAATATTGAAAATTTATAAAAAAAAAGAGTTTTGATAATTAAAACAATTTATCAAACTTAGTATGAAAGTTGATGAAGGCAGCCATATATAGCTGCATATGAGAAGTAATTTGCGAATAAATGTAAATAATATGTTAACTGCTTGCCTGTGCGCCTTTCATTACCCAGTTAACTGCTGCTGAGATAAGGATGTTATCGAGTTGCATTCGCTTTTGATATCAATCGTGCTTTAACGGACTCTCTGTACCTTTGTATTCAAATGCAAATGTCCTCGAAGTCCGACAATAAGGATATCAACAGAGCGATATACATATTACCTACTTTGCACACATAAACATACATACTAACTACATACTAATACACACACACACACACACTTGTGTGAATGTTAGCCGTGAGGCAAAGGACTCACGTGAGCGATTAAAATCTGAAGGAAAGTATTTGTGTTTTACTTTTTTCGCTGCTTTTGCTGGTGCCCGTGCTGCAACAACGAGGGTTGTTGCCGCCAGCTGAGGTGTAAATGAGCAGACCAGACCAGAGCTGAGCTGAGCTGAGCTGAGCGACGCGACTCGACGCTGAAAGGGTTGCCCGGCAGTGACGCGGGCAGCGGCAGCGGCGTGTAATTGGAGGCGAGTGTCGTGTAAAATGTAAAACTTGCGCCGTAAATAAATCAAAACTTTCTGACTGAACAAACATTCAGGTGAGCGAAAAAATGCAGCATGCGACGGCAACAGCCGCCAGCTTCAGCTTCAGCTTCAGCTACAGCTCGAAGTGTAGCAGCAATCCAAATGCGGGCCTGAGTTGGTAGGGCGGGCAGGCAGCGCACAGTTACATATTGACAAGTACGCCCAACGGGCGGGTCTGCCTGTGTGGGAAGGTGTGCACCTGAAAACCGGTACACGAACGAGGCCGTTGCTAAAAATTGGAACAGCTGTTGCCGTTGGGCTTGCGAGGTAAGGCTCTTCACCTGCAGCTGGCTGAGCAGTTGACGTCGCAGTTGACAGCACTTTTAATTTTTTATTTTTCGCGAAACAGCAAGCTTAAATGTTGAGTAAATTAACGCTATATACCTTTTACATACAATAGTATAGCAGATAAATAGACCTCTCGAAATCTCAGTCATCACATATTACGTGCATTGTCTAGAGACTTTCTTTCATAGCATCATGGCATAATAAGTTATAAAGCTTGACCCTTGTTTCAAAGTTTATTTCTACCACACACTAAGCGAAATGTAAATGGATCATTAATACTGCCGAACACAACTACTTTAATAAAACTATAAAGAGTGTGAAAGTTGCGTGAGAAACTTTTGCGGATATCTTTGCAAAATATGGTCAGAACAAAGTCGCATTTGTTGTGGTAGCAATAATAAAATCATAAAAATATTATTATATATAAACAGTTGCATAAAAGAGATCTTAAAACCATTTGCTGGCTTCCTCTTCTGCGTCTGTTTCAAACTAAACTTTCTCATATCTACATCAACAACCAGCATTGAGGTAAAAAGAAAACTCTTGAATAAGTTGTCAGGTTTCTTGCATGCCCAGCCAGGCATATAACTCAAGGAATATCGCAACTGTAGCTAGAATATGATTCAAGTGCTCCTTAAGCTAATTTAAGAATTTATTGTATAAATATGCGGATTTTGGAAAAAAATAATATGTTTTGCATTTATGCATAAAGTTTCGCAAAACTTGATGAATACTTTTGGAATAGATATTTTGGTTTTGTCAAGGTTTTTTTCAAATAAATTTTCAAAACACTTATTAAGGACTATACTTATTTGGTTGCTTATCAGAGAGTATCTTATAGTCAAGCATCGTAAATATGAATAAAAACTTTTTCATATTTTTTCGCTATGGCTTTTGCCATAAATATATTAAGCCGGAAAACTTTGCCCATTGCTAGTGGATGCTCAGCTGGCTAAGCTGAGCGTATATTGCGGGCAGGCTGCTTAGAGAGGCTGATAGTCAGGAGAATTGATGAGCGGACTTTAACTTAATTGTATGTGGGAATCTCAATGCGGCTCTGTGGCATGCTGATTGCGTCAAGATAGCGTTTCAATTTGCGCCGCGATAAGGCAACGAGACATAAAAGTAAATTGAAATACCTGTCGTACGCATCAACGTCAACTGGCCAGCTGACTATCACAGGTTGGGCACATCTGGCACTGAACCTGAAACTGGACCTGATGCTGACAGGGGCCTGGCGTGGAGTCGGGCACTGCATTGCCCGTGGACCTTGTCACGCACGTGCAGATGGCAGAGTTTCAAAAATTTTTAATTGAATTTGCCAGTGGGCTGTGGCTATTGTCTGAGCATGGTATCTCGTCTAAGGGCTTGGGGGGCTTTTACTGCTGTTACTCACTGTGCAACGGTATCATGTACTCCATTTCCGAATCGCTACTGTCGGCCTCCTCCATGGGCTGTGTACCGCCTCCAGTTGTGGCAAACGAGTTCGTGCGCAGCGCCATCTCCATGGCACGCAACGCGGGCAGGTTGCGGGGCAATCTGCCATTCTGCAAAAGGCGACAAGTGTTGGCATATTAAAATTAGACATAAATGAAAAAAAACACGTCCAAGACACTTTATTTACAGAAGGTAATTATTGCTGGGCCCCAAACTGGCCAACAATAAAAAGAAAATGAAAAAGAATAGAACAGTTTCCTGGACAGCTGAAGCGAGACAAATGGCGTGTGCACTGCTATACAAATCATGAAAAAGGATAACACGTTGTAATCTGAGCAATGGATATAAATGCGTTTGCCTGCTCACCTTTGTCGAGCTATGTGCCCACTCTCCTCTTCGTTTTTTGTTTGCACGAAACTAAACTAAAAAGCAACAACGTGACAACTACAATGGAAGCAGCAGCAGCAGCAACAGCAGCTGTAACTAGATGCTACCAGAAATCCAATTTCAGCAAGTAGCAAGACATAAATTTGTTTGTGCCACACAGAGAGACGCATTAAAGCCTCGCACCGGTTGTCTTTCCAGGGAATTGGGTAACTGTGCCAAAGAACACAGAAAGAGAGAGGGAGGGGGAGGTCTGGCCATGTCCAGCAAATGAATTCTGTTAATGCAGACATTACTCGAGCATATTAAAAGTCCAAATGGTCATTTCGTACAGAATTTTATAGCAACTAGCCACACTCTCACACAGAGGCAGACAGACAATGGCAGTGGGACAACAAATAGGCACATTTGTTCCGCCTCCCACTGCCAAACCCCTTGGCCAACCCTCAGGACTGCAGTCAATGGGCAATGTGGTTAGCAGCCCAAACCTATACGCAGTTTTGTTTACCTTGCCACGACAATTGCGGCTAACAAAAACGACAACAACAGCAACTAAAGCTCAACTTGTAGTTTGCCAATACATACATAGCCACACGTAAGTACATACACACACATATACACACACACACACACACACATATACGTATACATATTTACTTGTATATGTTTTTTGCACACCCCAACTGGTCAGCCGAGCGAATGCTGTACGCCACCCCTGCCCTTTAGGACATTTAGTTTATTTGATGTTGCGAAATGAAAATTGTGACATAAAAGGGACTAACAACATAATTAAGTAGTGTCCAAATGTGCAAATCCAAAGGCATAAAAAGCGTTTGAAAAAACAGCAAGAGCCAAAAAAGTAAATAAGAGAAAGAGAGAAAAAAAAATAGATGGCATGCGAGCGAATGCGTTTATGTGTGGTTGCTGCTCGCCAAATGGCACTTAAAGGATTTGAGCCCAAAGTCCAGCTTCAAGTAGGCTCCGAGTTATGGAGCAGCAAGCATATTAACTGAATGGCTAAGGCAGCGGGAGGTGAGCTTGATCACCAGGCGCACATTAGATGCCATTTGCTCGTTTGTGGTCATAATTTTTAGTTTTTGCTAGCCACGTGTCGGCCACAAAAGGGTCATGATTAGTTTCTCGACCGAAAAAAAACCGACCGAACGGAGCAGTGCAGAAGCCCAAAACAAATAAACAAAGCTGACTCTGAATCGAATATGGGCCAACACATTGCCATAACTATTTTCAAGTCTTGATCATGGCTGAACGTGTCTGTTGACACATTTCGGATTATGCCATGCCTAAAGGCACTAAACTTATTTCATATTCACGAATCAAATAACAGCTTGCTTCACTTATTTTAAATAAGTCTTACTGATAGAAACATAAGAATTACATCAGCGCATTTAGTAGAATTGTAAACATTTCATCAACAAAAACAAAGTGAAAAAAATGTAGATGAAAGTTCTAAGTAAGCTATTTGCTGGCACTTGTAAGCATTGTGGAATTATTTTGTATACGTTCTGCAAAGCTGCCAACAAAATTACCAAATTGGCTTACTCTGACTTTGAAAATTTGTTGGCCTTATACTTAGTGTAAACATAAATACATTTGCCAGAGTGCATAGGCATATTGGCTGCTCTGAGGCGTTGGCATAACTTGACGCGGCTTTCACTGGCTCAATATACCCTGTAACCATGGAGTGCTCAAGTAGGCTAATCATTGCTGCTGCTTTCTTATACTTCGATTTGAGGAGTTGTAAGCCTTGGCCTAGCCAACTGTTTGTCTTAAGAAGGTATTGCTTGAGTATCTTACAATTTTTATTTTCAATTGAACAGTAAAAACTTAAATTTGTTGAGAACGTAAAACAGAATTAGAGTATATAGCGGGTGTTTTTCTAACTTTGAGTTACCAAGACTGCATTTCTTGACAGCCTATTTAACAGCTGATATTTGATTTTTATTGTGTGTGGGTTGATTTATTATGAAAATTAATTGTAAATTTTTTCTTCTGCTCTTCATGGCGTCTATAGTCGACATTCATATCTGCTAATTATACAATTACTCTTAATTTATAATACAGTGCATCCTGTGAAACGCCGGAGTCATTTGTCTACGTCGATAAACCCGAGACAATTGAATGTTTTGATTTTAACTTTCTAAGCTTCTTTGTCTTTGTTCTGTCAGCAAAGGTTTCCCAGATATTCTATTTTATATTCTATTTTATATTCTATTTGTGCTTTATTTGAGGTAATATATTAAATAAAGTATCAGAAAGCACTACGTCTAACCTTTTTAAATTATTAAACAATTGTAATTTGTCAATAAAAACTAAAGCCAAATTCTTGGTTAACAAACTCTGATGGCGTCTATCATTGATAGAATAAATATTTGTTCTGAGAAAGTGCACAAAACAGGTTTACTCACAAATATTTAATTTCAATATATGAAAAAGGTATCTGCTGGTCGATCACTTTTGGTCTGGCGCCTTAGATTACTTTTATTTGTTGTTCATTTTTTGATTTGATTTTCCTTGCCCGCAACTGTTCCCATCTACAACTTGTGTGTTTTTGTGTGCGCTTTCTACATTTTTTATTTAATAAAACAAATTCAGCGGACAGCCTGCGGCGAACATGGCAAGCGAAATTAAATTATTTCTGTTTTCTGTGCCAAGTTTCAGTCAGTAAAATTGCGCCGCGAACGCGCTTTATCATTTCTTGTTGCTGCTGAGACGGGAGTATGCCATGGTGCGAGCTTTGTACTCATGCTGGCATTTGACAGGGCTGTCAACAAAATGAGGCAGCGTGTGAGTGGCACAGGCGTCCACCAACGCAGCCGCTGACTTCTTTGCAATTGTATATTTTAATGACCAACAGACATCAATTCTGCATGTCCAGTAGAGAGTAGAAAACATCTTGATGCGCCTCAAATATCTCGAAGCCCATTTCAATAAAGCAAATGCATTTGTGGCCGTTCTTTGCATACATTAAGCCCTCGTTTTTCAGCTCGTTGTATGCAAATGGCGCTTTTCATTGTTGAGCTTTAATGACGCCGCATCGCATCGACCTTCGCGCAAATATTGCAAATTGCCTGTCAATAATATGGAAATCACGCAGAAATGGCGACCATCAAAGGCTTAAAGTTTTTTCCTTAATAAAAAACATGCGTATGCAGCAGTTTTCAAACACACACACACACACGCACATTGACAAACAAACATGTGTGTATTTATTTGTATTTGTGTGCACATGCGTACATGTGTGTATGTGCATGTGTACATGTGTATGCAGGCAAGTTTGTCCAACTGTCGAGGCGTCTGCCCTGGTTGGGGCTTGACATGTGACGTGATTTCCACGCTGCGTGTTGTTGTTATTGCATATTGCGCCGCACTTCCGTTTCCTGGCGGCGCGCCGCTGCATTTCTTTTGCATAATAGACGTTGATTAATGACGCGCCAAAGTACAGGTAAAAGTGTATGCAATACATTATTTATGAACGGCCGCTGCATAATTAGCGACGCACTAAAATTGCCAGCAAAAATTATTAACGGCCACAATGAGCCAAACCCAAACCCAAGCCCAGGCGCACCACCAGTGCCCCAAAGGTGCAGTTGAGTTGACAATGCATTGCCATGAAGATTGTTGTTGTTGTTGTTGTTGCTGCAACTCGGCTTGCTTTGACAGTTGCCATTTGCCAATTGGTATGCAGAGCAAGCTCACAGCGGCTGCAGCTCCATAAATTAGGCCCGTTCTCATATCACTCAAAGCGGAGTGGAACTGAAGCGGTGTGGCGGCGCGGCGGTGCGACAATGAAGCGGTGCCAAAACGGATAGACACGCTAACGGCATCAATCGGCAAAAGTGCAGAGCACGGAGTATGGCGTACGGAAATGACATAACAGTCAGGGGCCCAAAGACACGCAACATTGCATATTGGGAGCACACGGCGTATGAGCAATGCAAAATGCTGCCAACACGCCCTGCTTCAGCTCAAACTCATCCTGCCAACTGGCAACGATATCGCTCATAATTTCCAATTCGCATATTGCGGCTAGCATTCGACCGGACAAACAAACGCTATACCAAATCCAAGACCAAACCCGAACCCCACCCCAATCCCAATCCCAATCCCAGTCCCAACTGCATTGTCTCTGCTAAACTCGGCACATCCTGCAATTGCATGCCACACAATGTTTTGGCCTGTTTGCTCAGCTGCAGTTAAGTGTACGTTGCATGCTCCTGTCCTCTGCTGCTGTTTGTTTCATGAGAGCATAAAAACATCATATGCACTTTACCTAGATCAATTTTAATGGCAGATAAATATGAAGTCGGCGAAAGCGTACAAATCGACTGAAAATTGTTTTTAACTGAAATTTAAATTTGAAGTCAAGCTTGGTATATTTTTTAAAGTGCCTATTTGAGTTATGTTTTAGTCTAATTAATCAAATTTCATATTCTGAGACTCTGCAATGCATCATCACCAACCAAAGGAGCCTTGCGGATAGTCTATGTCTGCGCAGAGATTAGAATGTATCCCAACTAACCAAAGTCTCTTGGCTCTGTTTGAATCAAGCTTATCTCGGCTCAGACATCTGAAAGGTTTAGCTTGCGATGCTGATGTTGTAATTTAAGTCGATTCTAGGCCCTGTTAAAGGAGATATAATAAAATATATATTAAATTGGAATGAAATCCTTAATAGCCGAAGCCAATGCAAATCCTTTGTAACTATGTATTTATTCGCATCCAACTAATTGTCCAATAATTGACAGTTTGACGGCTTTGCTAATTTGTTTTTACATGCTGCGCTGTCAAACTTTGCCTGTCCGCCTTTGTCCCCCTTTACTTAGCCGCCAAAGCGTGCAAAGTTGTTGCCAATGGTGCGGATACGCGATGGCCACTCACAAACAGCAGGCAAACAGCCACAAAAGTACTCATAACAGTCCTGACACTAACTAAACCAACAAAAAACAAAAAACAGAAACAAAAGTTTATTTAGTAAATAGCTAAAGACTTTTTAGTGTATATTCCACAATCAATTCGTGTTTGTTCATAAACTAAGTAATGCATGCGTTCTTGAGCTGTAATAATTATTTGAAAACGTGGCTTAACTTAATGTTCGTGTGGATGCTATATTATGGCTAGAGCTATGATGGACTTGATAACTTATGAACTGCTTGTTTCGATGATATTCGAGGTGCTCTATCATTCACTACAATACTTAGCTATATGATCAAAAGACTGCAAACTACATGCAGTTGCAAGTACAGATAATATCTTGAATTTGTTGCTGGCCATTGTTATCGACTATTGAAAAGACAGCCAAAGAGAGTAAAGCCGACGATAATATTCTATAGTTTTTTTTTTTTTTTTCATAAAAAAAATAGTTGTCAAATACCAAAAAAGTTGTTTAATTTCAAAAATTCCTAAAAAACACTCTATAATTTCATATAGGTACAAGTAGGTACGGCTAAAACTTAGTTTTTTTTTTGTTTTTCATTTCAAGTTTATTTTATTAAACATAAGATATAATTGTAGGTGAAATCTTAAGTAGAGCTCCAAATATTTTATATGTTTTTCTTCTGTACAAATATTAAGAAAAACTTAGCTGGTAAACGTAATACTTTGTAAATTCAATTAGACCATTTTTTTTACTATACTAATTGGCGTATGAGTGTTCTTATCTGAATTGTTGCCGAATACAGTTTGTGCTGTAACCAAATATCTGAAAGCAGCTCCTAATTTATGTAAAAGGCAAATAAATCAATTAATGTCAAACAACCTGTAGACAACACGGCGGGCAAACGGCATGGATACCAACTCTGTTCTGGCTAAGGGTGCTGACTGTGGGCGGATGGGCGTGGTAGGCGTTTTTGCTTCGTTAGACTAATAATAATTAGGAGCCCACTGACATTTTGAGTCGAAGGCAAATACAATTAATTACCACAAAATACAAGTAAACACAATACAAATTTATAAGCACACATACAGACACACAGACACAGTGAACGTGAGCAGGAAAAGTAAGAGGAAAGTAAGTCTGGGCAATACCCTTAGATATCAAAAAGTAAAGCGGCAGACGCTAAATCAATAGACCCAGCACACAAAACTTGGCCATTTCTATGAAGAAAATATTTTCAAATGTTGTTGCGAAACACACTCAAAATAATGAGTTAGTGGCCAAGGAGAGTGCCGAAAGAGGCGACTGAAACGCGTGCAAAATAGCCACAAGAAGCAACCAAAGTAACAGCAACAACAACAGCAACAACAACAACGTGAAACGCCCCAATCAATTATACGCCCAATTAAATGCTGAAAAAGCAACGAAAAATACCGACAGATATAATGGAGTCGAGAATCTAGTCGAGTCGATCAGGAGGCGACTCGAGCCGACAACAGGACAACAGGGTGGCTCGTGCCATGAATTTACTACACTTGACTCTGCCATCAAAAAACATTTTTATTTGTTATTGAAAATAGAGACGTGCACGTGGGCTAAAGACAAATAAAACTGTTTCAGACATCGCAAACTTCAGGAATTCGTGCCGCACGTAAAACACTCGCTCCGTGCAATAAGTCTGTCCCGTCGGGACTTTCGCTGGTCAGGTGAATATCAATTATTGAGAGACAGAATTACTAATTGTTGGTGTTGAAAGATCTCGAAGAATGCTGTGGCTAACAAGTGGGAAGTGCTTAAAGTAGTAGAGATCTCAGTTCTCTTCATATCTCTCATTCTCTCGCTCTGTTCTCATACGTTTGCATCTGACATTTCTCACTAATTTCGTTCTGTATATTGCGCATCATTCACTATTATTTATGTGAGCTTTGCACTGACAGTGAGATGAACAGTTAGTTGTGTGCGCGTGGCAACGACTGGCCAAGTTATGTTAGGTATTTTCCATTGTATAAACTTGCAAATAAGCCCCAAAAGAATTTGCACAAATATTTCCATGCAGACAGCAACACAACATGAAAATAAACAACTAAAGCGAGCTAAAGTTATTTCATGTATCGAATGGCATTCGATGTTGCTCAACTGAACACTGAATGAATGCTTGAATAACTCACCGTACGGTAAAGCTCACTTACGTCGGCTCAGAATGCGACCTACAGGCCAGGCCACACCAGGCAACAACAATTGCAAATTGTTATTACAACAGCAACAGCAACAGCAACAACAGAGAAACAACAATAACAACAACTGGCAGACAACTTCACATTAGTTGCAATTTGCGGGCTCTTGGTGTTTTTTGGGCGTGGCACGTAAATTGCAAATCCTTAATAGACACTGGTCAACGGTTAAGTTTGTGGCCAAGGCTGGTAAACTTTAATTTACTAAATGCAAAGGCAATTTAATTACGAGCGCACACACACACACATACACACCTGGATATCTTGGAATTTACTCATTTATTTATATCACTAAGTGCGAGTGTATTTTGCCAATAGTCAAGTACATATTTACATAAATTTATTTTATGGTTTATTAAATTATTTTAATTGGATGAACAATTAATTCAGCAATGCACAAAGGTATTTGCTTAGTTCGATATGGATTGTGTGGCTAGGCTTGGGTTTGTCAGCTATATAAGTACAATACTCGACTTGACTGTGAGAATTTCCCTAAGTTCTCTGAAATAAATAAGAGATTATAATCTAAAAACTCATGCATTAATGCATTGTTTTAATTATATTTCCATGATTTGTCACCATGTAAAGGTAATTATGATTTTGTCATGGAGAAGTAAAATCTATGAGTCAATAAGGCGCCTCTGTCTTTGTTATTTTGAGGCAGATGGATATGAAATATTGGCATATACAAAAAACAGATGTGAATCCATTGAAAATGTAATCCTATCCAAGTGTGCGTAAAATGTAGAAGGAATTTGTAGCCATCAAATGATAACATTTATATATTCTTAATTAGTATTAACAGCTAAGTCGATTATTTATGCATGTGGAGTGGAAGGATGAAAACATCTTGATGGACCTTGCTAACACACTTTTATTAATATGAAGAGTTGGGCTGATTTTTCATATATGTCTGTCCGTCTATTTATCACGATGTGAAAAACTAAACAGCCTAAAGAAAATTACGTAGAGTTTGATCAAATTAAAAATTACCTAAGCTTCATATGGACACCGAAAGCATTTGTTATTTCGAAGCTAGAGATTATAAATTTGGAATATTATATATTTGTGGTTACCATCGTCTTATAAAGAGGCAAATCATGAAATACTTTATCTGGTATCTCAGATATGTTATTATTTAAAGTGCTAGAGACTTGAAATATTGATTATATACTCGCGTTGATAACTCACGATCAAAAAGATATATAACGTGTGAAATCGGAAAAGCTCTTTCTTCTACACTTCTGTAGTTAGACTAATTTATTGTTGACCTATTGATTTACATTAAATTACATATACTACATGCGTCTTGGAGGCGTGGCAAATTAGCAAAATTTATATCTTTCAGTATTTTGGAGCTTGCCCGTTTTGACCGTGAATGAATATTGTTAAATCATTTGTATATTATATAGTAATCTTTTTTGTAAAAGCAGCATTTGAACTTAGAGTTGGTTGTAAGAGCGGGAATGTTGCTCTCCCATTGCTCGCTCTACCTATATTCGCTTACTGCGCTCTTACTGACTGATCAAAGCCACTGTGGATTAGAAACTCAAGACGGTCGGACGTTATTGTGATAGTTGTAAGTCCCCATATCAGAGGAAGAAGTCTGCTAGTTGCTTTCGTATCCTTGAACAAATATTATGTAGTGCCGATGTGGAACATTCTTACTTGTTTCGATTTGTATATCTTCTAGGCCATTATGTGATGTACTTAGTTTTCAACTTAGCTATCTTTGTATAGTAAACGAAAGTCATTATCCATATGTTCAGTATACTTTTATATGATCTAATGCCAGTTACTTAATAATAACTGTTTTCCACTTGTCGAGTATTAATAAATAGCCTGGTTGCTGAGCATTTGAGCTGCATTGATATCCGTCAATGTTCTTAGATCTTAGCCAACTTCATGACACCTGCACTCTTTTGGCAAGTGGCAGGCAGGATTTGTTGTTGTTGCTGTTTTTTTTAGGGCCAAGAATGTTGCACGCGCTCCGTTGGCGCTGTTAGTTGCCTGCTTGACTGCCTGCCTTTAATTTGACAGCCGTGGCTTGGCATTGTCGTTTCGTTTACGTGTTGTCTATCTTTGCCAGCGACACGCCCCGTGGTTGCAACGCCCCTCCCCGCCCCGCACGAGCGATTCCTTGTTCCACATTAGGAAACATTTTCTTTGTCAGTTGAGGTTGCATTTTATTGTGTTACAGCACAGTTTGGCTAAGCTGCCGCTGTTTCGGTGTCTGTTTCTGCTTCTGCTTCTGCTTAGTGTTGTTTTTTATATTTGTTTCTTTCTAGTTTTCGCCCTTCAACTGTTTCTCCTGTCCCTGGCTCCTGCAAGCTGAGCGGCAGTTTGGGATTTGGCCTGACAGCTCGCTTGAAATTGCGACTGTCAATTGCATTTAATTCGCGTTCTTACTGACGGTCTGACCTTAGCCACAGAGAACACAACAAAATCAGAAAAAGAGAGAAAAGACTTAAATTCGACTGCATAATAAATTGCTCACAGAGTTTAAAGTTTTAAGGCGCAAAATATGCCTATGAAACAAATTTATGATGTGTCCTTAATAGTACGCCAACGTTTTGATTGTAAAACATCCGTGTCGTGTGCTCTGTTGAAGCTGACGCTGTTGCCAACGTTTACAGTTTCAAACGCAAGCCTACTTACTGCTCAACGAGTGTCAGGTAAAATAAACCGTTAAAAATAAAGAGCTTTCACGCGACTGCTTTTGAAATTTGGCGCCACACACACAGACAGACAACGGATTCACACAGACACATCATCCGTGAGCGCAAGCAGCTTCAACAAAGAAGCACTTGACAGGCTCACACACACACAGATACACACATACAGAAACATTGTGGTAAAAGCTTTCAAGTGCCAGCAACAAAAATAGCGAAAACGAAGTCGCCTCGGCAGCTGCTGCTGTTGTTGGCGCCGTTCGCAGTTCGCATCGTCCTTTTTATTTGGGCAGCGGCATATCAGAGACTTTTGGGAACCCAATGCGTACCACACACACAATTGCACAGGCATATGTATGTGTAGATGCGGTGAAATACACGCTATTCAACACCATCGAATTTCACTAACGCCACCTCGCGGCCGCTGCACAGATTAAATTAACAGCGCACTGTGAACCAAAGAAACTCATGGTGGGATCAGGACGAACAGGACATAAGGGCGAACTTGAGTGGAATGAAGCATTCGCTGCAACTGATTAGCCCAGCCAGCTGTATGAAAGACGAGAAAGTCACCACACAGCAGCAACAGCAGCAAAAGCAGCAGCTGTTCATGTAGTCCTGCCTGGGTATATCACAGTTGTATTACAGCACTATGCGAACTCTTTTCAGTGGCTCAGAGCCCAAGTCAAGGTTTTGATTTGCGCTGTTGGCATCGCTTTTCACGTTTGGTCGCATCGCTGTTTTTACTGTTAACTTGTCCAATTTCCCATTTCAACTGTCATTTCAACATCTTACAAAGCTTTCAGCTGTTGTCGCTGGCCACAAAGCGTTGCTTTGATATTGCATCCCTTGACGTAAATATCGGATTTCTTTTGGCTAAAGTATCAAGAGCATCGCTTGCACTACGCTTTGCCACATTTTATCCGTCTATGTGGCAAAGTAATGACAACAACAGCTAACGATTCGTTTCTTTTTTCTTTTTGCCTTTTG
The DNA here is from genome assembly GCA_035045365.1 of Drosophila leonis. NCBI lineage: Eukaryota > Metazoa > Arthropoda > Insecta > Diptera > Drosophilidae > Drosophila > Drosophila leonis. The sequence continues at coordinate 3,519,842 of JAWNPC010000896.1, forward strand.
CCTTTTGCTACCCCACAAACACAATATCCTTTGCAGTCCTGCGCATATTTCGTGCGTTTCCATTTTTGTTGGGATGTTAACGGTATATAAAATATGAATTCACTTACGACCATGCATCACACATCAGCCCCAGGCCATTAGGCCAGTTGCACTCACATTCAAAGGATATGCTTTCCGCCTCCTGCCCGCTGACTGCTGCCCCATTGCATTGGCCTCTGCTCTTTATTTGGCGCCACCTCATCGCGAGTTTTTGTTCGACCGGCCCAACATCATTGTCTTTACTTTTGGTCTCTGAGAGCCGCTTAATTTCATTCGGCTTTTGCTTTTTACTTTCTGTCTTTCGCCATGGCTTTCGATCTGCACACAGAACATACACCAATGTCGTCTTTTGGCATCCATAGGCAGATAAATGGATTTTCCTGGCTGCACACAAGCAACAGAAAAAACATTTTTTTAAGTGCTAAATACTCTGTCAAAAAAAATTCCGATCTGTAAAAATGAAACATTTAAAAAAATTCAAAGGCCCAAAATAAAGCATAAAATGAGTAAAAAAAAACACACGCATCATCTGCTGTTCCTCTTCGATTTTAAATTATTTAACAACACTCTAAATGCTTATGGCTTGCAAAATTTATAGTAAGCATCAAATATTTTTTGTTTATATTCATATTTATTAAGAGAAAAATAAAAAATATGAATGAGTGCACTAGCACGAGGGTAGTCTGAACAATTTTGCACTTAATATAAAATATATAACACATTTATTCAAATCGTTTATATATTATATATATTTTTGTTTTTTTTTTTTTTTTTTGTTATGGCAATCATTTATTGTATGTGGGTTTCATTTTTCTACGAAAAACTTTAAAACCTCTTTTTGGCAAAACATTGACAAATATTCAGTGTGTGTGTGGAATTGATACAAAATATGTGAGAGTAACTGGTGTGGACTATCTTAATAAATAAGGATCATATTGAGGTATGAGTTATGTGCGTGTGCGTGGATTAGGTAAAGGGAGTGTACGGTCTGGTAGATGTTCAAGCTGAGCTCTTTTAAGTCTGTATGTGGATGGATGTAAAGTATCAAAGGTGAGTGATTGTGCAAGAGGGTTTGGGTGAGATGAGTGTCTAGAGTTCTGTTTGATGGAAGTGTCTTGGATAATATTAATGACGTAATTGAGCTTTAAGTCTGTCATGATATCATCATTCCTGGCAAATGGAAATCCAATAAAATGTCTTATAATGCGATGTTCAGTACTTTGTAGTTTCTTTATGAGATAAGGAGCAGCTGTTCCCCAAATGGAGCACCCGTATCTCCATATAGGCTGAATTAGTGACTTGAAAAGTGTAACTTTGGAGTTAAGTGATAGTTTTGATTTGTGATTGAGTAACCAGTGTAATTTTTTGTGTCTTGTGTTAATAGTACCTATAATGTTTTGAATGTGCTTTCGCCAGGTGAGTTTGTATAAATAAAAAACAAAATTTAAATCTTCAAAAGATCTATTCAAAGATTCTCGATGTGCTATCCAAACATCATCCGCTTACACATTTTTTAGATTATAGTTGGTTTCGTAAATGCAAATAAAAGGACAATACGATTATTGCCAAAAAGTTTCTGGTCACTTACTAAAAATTGTAAAAAATAAATATGTTTTTGAGAGGGAAACAACGTAAACATAAGCCTGATTCAACATTTCTACTTGTGGCTAAAATAAGTTCAAATCTTATGGCACTTATAAGCAACAAGGAGACACCTAAATTTCTAAATAGAGCCAGGTGCAGCACATATGAAGCTGCTTAATTGAAATGTAAGAGGTGCTTGCCACACCTCCTGCCCCATTAGATCACAAACATAGAAAAACATGCTGGCCAGCAGAAGCTCTAACACCAAAATCCGCTTTAAAAAGCTCTGCAATGGCACTTAGAATATGAACGGAGCAATTATTATTTTCCGACCGAGTGTTATTTTAGCATAATGCTGTGGGTGGTCGATTGGGGTGTGCTGGCTGGATGAGAGTGATATAAAAAGAGAAAAACTTCATGTGATTTCAAGAGCAGTATTTTGAAACAACAACAGAATTTCCTAGTGCAGTATCCGGGCAAAGCATCAGAGCCAAAAAGCATGTCATGAGGAGGCTAACTGAACACACATATGCGAAGTACACAAACAAACACCTAGAGTCATGTGGAACTGCAGTGAGAGTACATTATAACAATGACCAAGTGTAAGCATTAAAGTGAGTACATAAATGGTTTCTTTGTGCTTCAGAGTCTGCTCGGTTTTTGAAAATAACAAGAAGAAAAAACTATAAATGGACGAACGTCGAGCAGGAAAAACAAACGAATTTCGGTTGGACTGTTTGAAAGATGAAGGCAAGGCATTGTTAAGTTGTAGTTGAAGACCAGACCGCAAGTCACACAGCCATACAAGCACGCCATACACTCACAGATATGTAAGTGTGTCTTTGAACGGACAGTTATGGATATGTTACAAAGGCACTCACACACATACGGCCAGTCCCTCACACTCGTGCAGTCAAAAAAGGGCATTTCATGGAAGATTTAACATTCAAATGTGCAGAAGGAAAAAACGAGAGCTGGATGCTTGTGGGGGATGGGGGATGGGGAAAATGTTGGAACTGCTTTGTAGCATACACTTCGAGGGCCAAATAAAACTACTTAGGCGAATGAATGAACACAAGTAAGAAACATGCTGTGAAACGAGCCAAGAGGAAAGAGATTCTTTTCCTAATATGCATTTTGCTTATGTTTATTTAAAATGTTGAAGATGATGTGTCTCAGGGATACACGCACAAAGTAAGTGCGAGTGAAGGCAAAATTTGACAAACTGCAAGTTGTCAGCAAAAGAGAAAACTGAAACTTCAAATTGCTAGCTGTGAGCTTATGAATTTTCATACTTGTAGCAGTTGTAGGTGCCTGGCATGGGTGCTAAGCGAAACTCAGCGATGTTTTACTGACAGTGGCTGCAAGTATGTGTGTGTGTGTGTGTGTGTGCGCTCAACTGTTGTTGCTGCTGATTCTTAATCAGAATATACTGATCTGCTATGCACAAGCAGACAGCGGCAAAAACAACAAAGCGCTGCCAAAACAAAAAGAAATGCGGAATACACGGCACACGCTATCTGTGCAGTTGTATCTGAGTCCTTGCCTTTGGCTAAAAAACCTGACAAGCAAGAACGTAATTTACAAGGCGCGTTTGCATGTCGCTGGACAGCACTCAGGACTCAACCTGAGCTGAGCTGAGCCAACCCCAAAAGCTGAGCACAGGTTTTAGTAGTTTGTTGCCGTTTTTTAGTTGCTGCCATTGTTGTTGTTGTTGCTGTTTTGCGTTTCTTCTGCTCGCTCCTTTACTCATATTAAATGCAAAAGTCATTGAGCGCAGGACAGCAGCAGCAGCAGCAGCAGCAGCCACAGCAGCAGCAGCAACAGCAGTAGTTGAATAAGAGGGTAGCTCGGAATGGCAGGGGCAGCTGCAAAACAACAAGTTTATTTCCACATCCTTGGACATGAGTTTGCTGTAAAATTTCGTGTTGATGATCTTACTAGGTTATGCATTAGATTTTCGGGCAGACCCAGCCATACCTTTTCCTCTCTATCTCTCTGTCTGTCTCTCTTTTGCTTTCAATATCACCGTTACCTGTTCACTTCTTTCACTTCCGCTTGCAGCTTTTGTATTTCCTGGCCATGTAACTTTGATTTTTTGTGTGCTGCCTCTGCGTTAAATCTCGCCAGCAACATGTACCCAAATTGTATTGCAAGCTTTCGACTTAGCTGCAGTTGTTGCTTTTTGCTGTTGTTTCGTCTTTTATGTTTATGCAAATTGAAGTTTTGTGCAGCTCTGTTAACTAATAAATATTAAGTATACGCTCTCTGCTACATGCACACAAATTGAAACATTTTGAAGCCTCTTAGTGCTTGCAGAGCCCCGTGTTCAACTGATGCACACAGATTTGCCAATGCACACTGTAGCACCTGTATGAAGTCAAAATAAATGGACGCAGCACTCACCTGCTGATGCGCTCGAATGGCTGCTGCAGCGACGACTTTCAGCGGCAACACGTGCCGGAGCGGCGGTGTTGGTGGTGCTCTGGCTGGCAGCGGTCCGGAAATTGGTGGCTGCGGCGAAATTGTTGCCTGGTAGTGGCACTGAAACGCTAGCGGCAGCAGCAGCGATGGCGGTGGCGGTGGCGGTTGCGGTGGTGGTGGTGCGGGCGTTTGACTAAATGGCTCCGCTGAATCCTTTAGAGCACGCGAGAGAGGCGCTTGCTGCAGATTAGGCACTGACTGATGTTGCTGCTGTGGCGGCACCGGCACACTGAATGGAACAAACAACATAGGGTGTGCTGTATTGCTGTTGTTGTTGTTGTTGTTGCTGTTGTTGTAGTTGCTATTCTTGTTGTTGTAGGTTAAGGCATGCGCATGGGAATTAAAGTCAAAGCCGTTGTTGCAGCTATTAGAGCTTAGGCCAATGTTGTTACTGTTGTGCGTACTGCAGTTGGAGTGGCAAGGGGTCCTCGCTGTCTGGGCAAGGTTCAAATATGTTCTATGGCAATTGCCAGTTGCATGTTGCTGCGCAGGCGTTACAGCTGCTTCTAGACTGGGAAATGGTTGCATCTGCTGAGTTGTTGTCGTCTGCTGCAGTGTTGTGATGCAGCTGATCTGATGAGGTGGCTGTTGATGTTGATGATGATGATGCTGATGTTGAGCCTGCATGGCTGCGGTCGCTTGTGGAGGCTGCTGCAGCCGTGGCATAGGCAAGTGCTCATAGCTTTGCCTGCAGCAGCGACACTCCTGACAGCAACCTGCTGCTGGCGGAGGCTGGTAGCCGCTGTTATTGCAACAATTGCTACTGCTTGGCAGCGCATATGGATTGCTGTTGGTGCGCGCCGCTGTACTCGAGTAGTTCATCTTAGGCGCCTTGCCAGCAGCTACTGATGTCTGCGTTGGCTGCCACTGCAGTGAGCAAGGCAGAATGCCCATTAGGCGCAGTCCCACAGCAGGACTGGCCGACTGTCCAGCTCCTAGGTTATCTATTTTGGATGCTTTATCAGAATTTGATATAACTGCAAAGAAAACATTAGAAATTAGATTGCCTCTAATATGATTTCATTCATTCAAACTCAAACAGAACGATTCACAAGTTTAAGAAACTGTTCCTTCGTATTCTTATGCCTGTGATATATATTTGCACAACTTGATTATATATTGTATAGTATGCCTCAGTTCCAACTTTGGCCACATTAATTTTTGATTAGGCAGTGAGCGTGCCATGGCGCTTCGTCCCTTCTCAGTTTGGCTCTTCGGTAATTTATGAATAATTTTGTTGGGCGCGGAAGCAAAACCTTCGACACGCTTGATTACAATTTCTTAAAATAATTTTGCAAAAAAACAATGCGTAATTTCTACTCCACAATTCAGGTGCTTTCAAATTTTGCGAGCATAACAAAAACATTCATTTGCCTTTGCTGAGGCTCCATGTGCTGCTGCCTACTGTACGGCAGCTGGTTGTTGCTTACATATCCAGCCCATGGCCCGCGGCCCCCGGCCCACTACTCACTCTCAGCCCGCTGGGTTGGCACTCGTTAGAGACTCTCAGAAATCACTCAAAGTTTTTCAGAAACGAGAAAACCAATTTTTCAGCTGAGTGCATTTTAATTTGGTACACACCCCATGTGCGCCTGTTGAGTTTGCCAGTCCTGCAGTCTATGGCCACAACGTTGGCATGAAGGAGTGTGAAAACCGAAAATACTATAGGTATAGACCATATGGTCGGTACGGCGGCTGTTGTTGCTAAAAAGGTTTGCTTTTCATTTCAGCACGCCTGAAATGGCAACTTTGACAAACAGCAATAGCAATAGCAATAACAGCAAGCAACAACACGACAAAATGCTACTTGCCATGGATCTTTTGCCTGCACTTCTTGCTTATGCTTTCAAAATTGGCTACCGAGTAGGTCTGCCCCCTCATACCTACTCCTCCTTTGCTGCAGTTGCTGGCTCTTCTCTTGTTGTTGCACTCCATCTGCTTTTACGCACTTTGTCAAAACGAATCCTTCCATCAGAAGCCAAACAATGGAATTTGAAATGTGAAAAACACGTAAACATGTCCAGCATCGGTTGCTATTCCAGTTGCACCTGCATCTCCTCCACCCGTCTCCGGGCAAGTCATTGTTTTCAGCAGTTTTCAATAAATTTGCTTCAATTGTTTTTTCAGTCTACCTTCTGCTGCCAGTAGCTCAGAACGATATTTAGCATTCTGAACTAACCAAATTAAGAAGAAGAGCTTCCAATCAACTATTTCTTTAGCAACAAAAGGAGCTAAGGTGTTCACAAAAGATTTTTAAACTAATTAAATGTCCTTAGATTTTCTTTAATTATATTTCTTTTATGTGACTTGTGAACTAACTTGCAACTGAAACTGAATTCTAAATTAATTCTAGTCATGTTATCAGTTGAGATTTCGACGAAAATGCATTGGCTTTCAACATTGTGTTGAGCCAATGTGTTCCTAAGCACGCCAATCTAGTCGAAAGGCCAGCAGAATAGCTGCAAATAATTTATTTTTCAGCTTAGGAATTCCCAAGGGATTTGCCTATTAATGTTTGCTACGTAAGTCAAGTTGACAACTCTTTCAGGGAAACGCTTTAATTAAATATTTCATAAATACAATTTTATATTTGGCTAAAATTTGCAATTCCCTTTCAACTATAAAGACTTTAATACTTTGCCTAATCTCTGAAAACTTTAACATCTGCACTTTTCTAATTTGTGGAAACCAAACAAGCGCCGGCTTAAGCCATGCACATATTTCAGCTAGGTTGCCACAATATTTAAGGCACCTTTTTGGGGGCACAAGAACATTGTTTGGGACCATTTAAAATATTTTCTAATAATTCCAAAAATACTTCAAACGCACAATGAAAAATATTTGCACAAAATTAAAAGCCAACACAAAAAAAACTGGCAGCTCAAGATCAAAAGTTTTCAAGTGCTGCAAGCACACGAACATATCAAATAGTTTAAGATACAAGACGGCAACAGCAACAGCAACAGCAACAGCAACAGCAGCAGCAGCAGCAGCAGCAGCAGCAGCAACAACAACAACTAACAGAAATATATGTAAGTATAATAAGTTTTGGCGATTGAGCTGGCAGCAAAAGAAACTTTTGTTTTCGTAACAATTTGCCAGCGTGTTCAATTTAAATTTCGTAAAAATATGTTTGCCAAAGAACTTATCTAATAGGAAGAAGCTTTATAAGAGAGTTTTGGCTGTTCAGCTTAATTACAAAGCGAATAGTGTGCTGCTTGAAATAAGCATTTCCAAATGGAAAGTGGTTAAGCTCAGTTTGCCTCAAAATATATATGCAAGATGTGACTGTTGCTGTTGTCGTTGTTGCTGTTGCTGTTGCTGTGGCTGCTGTTGTTGTTGATGTTGTTGCTATGGGAGATTCATGCGCCACTTGCACAAAAGCCAAAAGTACATAAAAACTTTGAAAAAGAATTTGGTAACATCAAAGCAAAAATTTTTAATGAATTTCTTGGCCAATCCCGAAAGCCTCCAAAACGCACCACCCGCAAATGTACGGGCAGCAAAAAAAGGAAAGGGCACGGGATGCTGAAACTGGAGTGGGGCTCTTGACTCCTCTTGGCTTGGCCAGCATGGACAACACCCTCCTTTGACCATGGCACGGAAATCGTGTTGCTCGTTGGTGGCCTTAATTAAATTTAAATATTTTATCACCGAAAAATTGCCAGGCGGCAGCAACTGCACAGCGACAACAGCAACAACAACAACAGCAACAACAACAACAACAATAACAATAGCATCTCTGGCATGAAAAGGGTGCGGAAATGTTGGCAGTGTTTCCATGTGTGTGTGTTGCTGTTTGTGTTTGTCTTTGTAGGTGTATGTGTGTGTGTGTGTGTGCGTGTAAGAGTGTGTGTGCCAGTGCAGACAGCCAAAAAATACTGATGTGGGTGTATTTTTCATTATTTGCCAAGCGCTGCAACTTTTTTGTTTCCTGCCCTCGATCCCCGCACACGCTGCGATGGCTTGGTCCGCTGCCTTTGCCACACTTCATATTCAATTGTGTTGAATAATTGCCATACGGTTTTTTGACCAACGGTTTTTGACACTTGCCTAAAAGGACACACACACGCGCTCAAGTGACGCACCCCCGATTCGGTCCGCCCACCGGCCCTTGGCAAACGTTGCCCTTATGCCGCATTTGAAGTTGAACTTCCCCTTTGGGCTCCCGACCAAAAAATGAGCAAAAAACATTCGACACAAGCTGAACGACTGCAGAACTGTGGACCTCTGACCACGCCGGCAACAGCAACAGCAACGGCAACGGCAACGGCAACAAAACATGCCAAAAGCGTTTTTTGAAATATCTTTGTAAATATTTAAAATGTTCCGCACATGCGGGTACTTCAATCATGCACCAAACTGAATTGAGGAGGGGCGGCCAGGGTGATATACTGGTCGGTGTGTTGATGTCTGTTAGCTGTTAGCTTGTGGGGGGTTAGGGCACGACCCTTGTCGCAGGCGTAAGTTTTAAATAGTTTTTGTTGGGCAATGTCAGCATACAATTTGGTATTCATAAATTAATGAAGCATTGGGTAAAAAATCTCTTTGGGTTATAAAGTTTTTCCATAAATAATATACCAGGGGCTAAGTGAAAGTACGAGATTTACATAGGGTATTAAAATATGTAATCTGTTTTGCATTCTCAAATCTATTGCATTTAGTTTGGTTTGTAATTTACAAGCAGAGATTAGAGTAATTTCAATTCAAAGGGTTTTCAATTTCACATTAAAAACTCATTCGATATTTTGTTTAATTGCTTCACAGGAATAGCAAATGGAGCAGATATATACTCAGATTAAACACCAGCAGGCCACGTATACTTTTGGTTCGCCGAAGATTAAATTGTCTTGTAGACGTGATTCGATAGAAATGCTAAGTTGACCAGTTTTCAATAGAACACGTATGATAAGTAGACAGATTTCAAATGGTTTTGCAAACTAAATACATACTAATAGCAAAAGTTTCAAAAATATCAGGCAAAAGATTGTAATTTGGATTTTATATAGTATTTCGAACTCTCATTAAAAAATATCTTAATTTTTACATTCTAAAATACCTTTTTTCCGCCTCCGCTCAAGATAGTGACATAACTATTGATTTTGTACTTGTCAGATGAAATTGTTTAGACTAGTATATCAAATCAGAAAAAACTCATTGTTCTATAAGCATTAGTTGACAATCATCAAATTTCGAATACCCATTTTACAAATATTTAAAAAGCGATCGGATCAACGACCAAAAAGAACTGGAATGAAATCTCAGAGTACAATAAACAGGCATAGTAAAAATATACGAGTAAAAGATATCCTGAAGATAGAGAGCTACTATTTTAATAATTCTAAGACTTTTATGTATAAATAGGCCAGAACACATATACACACACACACACACACACACACACACTTATACATTAGCACGTTCTCAGCTTACTGCGGCTGCGCATGGGCTGCATAATTGAATTTACTATGGGAAATGGGAAATTATTTTTGACTGATTATTATTATGATGATTATTCTTGTAATATTTGTAGACCATAATAATCATAAGCATAAGCGTCTACTATGTTTTTAAACGAGCTTTTCAGTCTTATTTAATTTTGAGAGGTTTTCAAAACCTGAACTTTTCATAACCTGTATATTCTTCGCTGGAACCTTTAAACTGCATTTAAGATCTTCAACCTTCATCGAGTCAAGTTATGTTTGAAAACATTATATTAAACAATTGGAATAGGAGAGCATAAAAATTTATTAAAACTACAAAATTTAAATATGTATTGTAGTATGTTGTATTTCAAATAAGCATATGCTTATTGCGCCGTCGAAAAGCGGGGCAAAACGGGCCCGAGAAGGGCGGAAAAGAAAAAACCGTGGTGCGTGGGGCGGGGAAAAAGAAAAGACAAAAAAACAAGAGAAAAGAAAAAAAAAAGGGAAGACAGGGAGAAAAAAGGGAGAGGGAAAAGGGCGGGAAGAGAGGGCCCAGGGGGGGGGAGGGAGGGAGAGGGAGAGAGAGGGGGAGGGGGGGGGGGGGGGGGGCCGAGGCGAAAAAAAAAAAGAAAAGAGATAGGGGGGAGGAGGGGCCGCCGCCGTATATTGATTTTCTTAAAACAAAATCAATCGTTGATGGCAACAATTATGATGATCTCATGTGAACCGAAGTTTTTATTTTAAGATTACAAAATATCAAACATTTTTGTGCCCATAAAGTTTTAAAAAACTAAATCATTTAGTTCTTATTAACTCATTCGGTATTTTAGTAATACTGAAACTTGTATTTTTTTAGCTTTATCCTAATATTTTTAGGAAATTAAATTTCTGGTTTGCGCATATTTATTTATTTAATATAAAAAGCTTGAAAAACTAAAAAGCAAAAACATTTTTTCTATAGGCACAATAGCTTAAATGAAATCGCTCGATATAACCATCGATAATATCGAAGGTTGAAACAATCAATTGTTTTGCAGCTCTTGTTCAGGATATAATAAACTAAGTAATATTTCAAAGATGTTATTTGCTTCAATTTGTAATTATTTTTCTTTAATCATTTAATCATTTTTCTTTAAACGTTTTATTGATTACCCATATTATACAATATATTAGGTCAGATATTTAACTTCAATTCACAATACTTCAATACCTTTTGAATGAATGATTTATAAAATTGATTAATAATTAAATATAAATAAAACGTGTACGAGTGATGCAGTCGGGCGCTTAGAGGTTAGAGCTCCAAAATTGAAAAGTTAAGCTTCTGCAGAATATTTCTTGAGATTGGGAGCATAACAAATAAAAACAAATACTAAAAATTGCTGAGCTTTTTAAATATTGTACAATCTACAAATTGAAGGAGGGTAGACTCCTCCACATATAGACCTATAAATGATATGGTCGAGAGTATAGATTGTGGAATATGTTACACATTATCTGGCTTTAACCATGAACGGGTGTTATGTACGCAGTAACTTGGTTAATAGGCATAATCTGACAGCCCTTGAGATAAATATTTCTAAAAATCAATATATTCATTTTGATTATTGTTCACTTGTGGTATCAGCTTTGCATGGAAATCCATTCAATATGATTCTTAGTTATTTCTCCTATTTACTTTAATTATATTAATTTCATTTCATTTATGAAATAATATTTATAGAATCAAAACATATGTAAACAAATTATTATACCTGAACCATTGAAAAGGGGAAATAGGGTATAATGGTTTTGTTAATGTTGTAAGGGAAAAATAGGGGGCCAATAAAGATATTTTTTTGGGGGGGGAGGGGTGGGGGGGGGGGGGGGGGGGGGGGGGGGAGGAAAAGGGGGGTTTTGTTTTTTTTGTGGGGGGGGGGGGGGAGGTTGGGTTGTTTATATATTAAATATATTTATTTTTTATTTTTTGTTAATAAATATTATTATTATAGTTTTTTTTTTTTTTTTTTATATTGTGGGGTGGGTGTTATTTTTTTTTTTTTTTTTTTTTTTTTTTTTTATTTTTTGTTTGTTTTTTGTTTTTTGTATATTATTTATAAAATTATAAAATATTTTAATTTGGTTGGGGGAATAGGATATGGGGTGGTTTGTTTGGGAATATTTTAAATATATATAGAATATTGGGATATTTATAATGGGGAAAAAAAATGTTGGGGCCTTTTTTTTTTTTTTTGGGGGGGGGGTGGTGGGGTGTGTTTTTTTGTGTTTTTTTTTTTTTTTTTTTTTTTTTTTGTTGGGGGGGGGGGGGGGGGGGGGGGGGGGGGGGGGGGGGGGGGGGGGGGTGGGGGGCTGTGTTGGGTTTTTTTTTTTTGTTTTTTTTTTTTTTTTTTTTTTTTTTTTTTTTTTTTTTTTATTTTTTTTTTTATTTTTTTTAATATTTTATTATATAAAATTGTTATTGGGTGATGGTGGTGGATTATAATTTTATTTATTTTTTATATTTTTTGTGTATATATATAATATTTTTTATGAGGGGTGGGGGGGGGGGTGTTGGGTCTGTCGTTTTTTTTTTTACTTTAAAGTAGGCAGAGTTTTATATTTTGTTTCAAAATTTATTATTCAATCAAAAACAATTTACTACAAATTAAAAATATTTCATTTGTATTGCTTAAAGGACAACAGAACTGTGTCGGAGAGCGATCGACGTCGTTAAGTATTCAGGTGAGTCTCTCAGTTGTTTGTTTGTTTTCTGAGAGCGAGGCCACAATAAACAAGTAACCAGGCCGAGCGGCGGCACGTGGGTTAATGGAAAAAAACAACAAGATACAACAGGAGGAACCAAATAGAGAGCGCAGCCACTCACACTTATTCGCAGGCGCAACACAATTGCATGAGCCGACGCGCCTCTCGGTTGCCTACACCAACACAATATCACAAATACACACACACACGCAGATACAGCAAGTCGGCTGAGAAGTGACACAGTTAGTGTTGTATCGAGCTCTTTTTTGCAAAAGCACAACAAAACTCGCGACGTTGCAGGCAACAAACAACAACAGCACAGGGATATACGCAATTTCACCGTGTGCTCAGTCGCTCGGCTCAGCACAATTACAGCAGACGTTGACGTTGACTTTGTAGCGGAACGCAGCGTCTCGTATCGACGAATTAACACTGAAGAGCCAACTCGGCGGTCGGCGCTAGGTAGTTCAGCTGGCCCTGGCAGCGCCGCAGCTGCACTTGCACGCAAAACGTGGACACATATACACACGCACACACACTCACACATACAGACACACACACACACACACACACACACACACACACACACATACAGACACACACACACACACACACACACACACTGGCCAACCCAAGCAGCGAACAAAAAATTGAGCTAGGCAGCTATAAAGGCGCACTGTGGTTGACATTATCATGTGCAACTAAATCACACGCACACACAAGTCCCTGCAACTGTGTGTGTGTGTGTGAGTGAGTCCCTGTGTGTGTATGTGTGCTTGCTTAAAAAACAAAGCTACGTCAATTCTTCCAACTCATACCATACACGTTTTGTCGCACCGCCCCTTTATGCGCTCATTCGTTCGTGAAATGCGGCGTATGAGTAATAAATACATACACACACACACACACACACACACACACATACACATACATACACACACACACACACATACTGAAAAGTATCCGCCCCCCGCACACCATTCATTTGTGCCATTCATGGCATTTGATATGCTAATTTGCACGATTCCGCTGAAGATTCTATGCCAGAGAGTCGCCAAAATGGAGCACCAAAAGACGAAGCCACCACCAGCTGCTGCCAAGCCGTTGTAACCATCGCTCAGCTGCAGCTCAAGTATTACACGAGAGCAACTCTTTGCCTTTTAAACAATTTGCGCTCTGTTGTGATAGCTCTTGCTGCAGCAAGTGGGAAATCGTTGAGGCTTCAATATGCGCTACAATGGGATGGAAATATCTAAGATCAACATTTTCTATCAATTCCAAAATCAAGTTTAATTTCTTGCTAATAATGCCAAATGCCAAATGCCAACAGCTGAAATTCTTAAAAAGCAAGTCCATATAATATTCAACAAGAATAAGCCAAGCCAATACCAACTGTAGCGCATTTCACATGTCCTGCAAATCCATTGAGGCAAACCTGCATGTGTGTGTGTGTGTGGACGAGCAATCCACCACCAAAGCGCACAAATTCAGAGCATAGTTTTGTGCGCTCTCAGCTCTCAGCATGCTGCACCGCGACTCACTAATACAAAGAGACGCGCCAGTAAAACGTCAGCAGCAAGCGCAATGTGCTGCATATACAGCACAGAGGCGGAGTCTCAACTCGGGACTATGTAAAGACAGCAGATGCTTATATACCCAACTGGGAGGTGGCTACACTATTCAATACTTGCAGGACAATAATTTCGATAGCTGGACAAAATGGCGGCACTCAACATTTGGCTGGATTGATTGACAAACAGTTAAAGTATAAAACCCTGGCGATAACGACGCCACTGCGCTTTGTTTACCATTTGTTTAGAGGGGGAACTGAGGCGCACAATACAAGAACGGAACGTAAACATAAACACGATACAGAATAAAACACGACGTGGACGTTGCGTTGTGTTGCGGCGCAAATCGAGAGCGAAAGTTGTTGGTGCCTTGTATCGCAGTTACAGCCGACGAGGCCAACGAGCACGAAACAAACTCTCTCGGCTGCTAAAAGTACGATACAATGCAACACCAACAGCAACAACACCAACAACAGCCACAACAACCCATGGTAACTGTGGCATGCAGAGCCGGCATATCCTTTTCATCCTGTTGAACGCTGGACACCTCGCATGCAACCGGCGTCCACTTTGACAGCGAACAGACACTATCGTCGACTTTTTGGCAGGCACATGTGACATTATCGGCGGTCTGCTCCCACGCTCGGCCAGCACAATGGCTGTTCACAAAGAACAAAAAAAAAAAAAAAGAAGGTGACCAGCCAAAAAGCCATGAATAATATTTGCAACTTATCTACGCAGACAGCCAACCTCCCGCACATTGACAAATTATGCAAATTTTCAGCTTTCAGATTTTTCTGTGTAAACATTTACTTTACTTTTCAGTGCAGACATTGCCATCCGCCATCCGCCATCCGCCATCTGGCATCTGCAAGGGCCAGGTCCCAGTCGCCCATTTGACATTCGTTAAAATTTCTTATCGCGCGCTTTCATTAACGGTCGTCTGGTCCTGGCCAGAGACCTTCTAATTGTCCTGCAAATTAGTCGCTGCGAGCGCACAGAAATGCGACCGAAAGCATCAAGACGAAACGTTAAGAAAAAAATATACTCTCAGCGATTGCCCAAGTTGCTTCTGTTTATTTACCAACTGCTGCCGCCAGCTCCTGATCTCCACTTCCAGCTACAGCCCCATTGATATAGACAGGACAACGACCGTATGGCAGCTGTTCAAGGAAATGAAAAACAAACAACGCCACCGCCGCATGTGAGTCTGTGCGTTCCCCCGGCTGCAATTTTTAAGCGGCACACGAAAACGTGCCTGTCGAGGATTAGCCCCAGACACGGAGCAGACGCCATCAGGCAGCTGTTGGGTGTCAAAAGTGCCGCCGGAAACGCACAACAGGCCGGCCTACATGTATTTTTATGGAGCTGCTCACTTAATTCCCATGAAGCAGCCAGCCAAACGAAGGCCAATCGATTAGCCATGTGGAGTATGCTTAAAGTAAAAGTCTTTAAATTGGCCCTAGCCTCCTTTTGACACCGTAGCTCTAGTGATAGATGAGCTACTGCTATGGGTTGGCCATAAATTTCATTCAGTTTACAAAAACGAATTGCTTAAATTTCAAATATATCACTTTTCATCTATCTTTATTACATAAGCTATCTTAGTTCAGAGAAGCTTTTATAATAAATCAGAGTATTTCGCCTAATTTTAATTATTTATTAAGCTATCTCAACCATAGGTGAAGTCTTAATTTATAATGGGTTATTCATTTGAAGTTACGTTTCTCAAAACTAAAATGAAAGGCGAAAGACAAATTTATCGGGCTATTGTTATAATCACTCAAAAATTACTTTTCTTTACATACATTTGTTTTTAAATTATTATATATAGAAAGTTTCTAATTATTTTATCTTTATATTTTGCTTTGGGCCTGAGATTCCTGAGATAAATAGAACGGAATACATGTGCTTGTGTATCTCAACAATATGTAAAATGCTACTTAATTTAACTTTGGGAATGCAACTATTGTAGACTTTATAAATATTGCTATAAGTTTGCAATAAATGAAATTTGTATTATGTATATAAATATATAAATACAGTCGAGTCCCGATAATTCGAAATGGCAAGGGGATCAGTTTTTTTTCGACTTACACAGAAATTCAAATTATCGAGACTCGACTGTAATGAATTTTTTTCAGGGGGATAGAATTTGTTTCGATTTATCGCGATTATAGATTTAGCGGGGTACAAATTATCGAGACTCGACTGTATATAGATTAGAAAGTAAAATGTAATGATCAAAACGCTTTTTAAATCTTTATAAATTCATTGACAATAAGCAAAGTCTCTGATTTTACTAAGTTTCATTATGGTTTAATCGTGAATCACTTATTACAAATGACAGTATATTTCTATTTATTTAGTCACATATTTATTTAGCTGCGCTAGTGTGTATAAGTTCTTAATTACATAACAGAATTCTCCAGAATGCCAGTTTCTAGTCGCCTTCTCTTCGTCCACTGACTATCATAACGACCCTGTCCAAATACAACACCCGGGACTATATTCAGCAGCAACTACTTTTTATCTCACTCTCACTCTCTGTCTCTCTCTCTCTCTCTCTCTCTCTCACTCTCTCTCACGCAGTGATAATTAACCTGAAAGCCTGTAAGCAGCCCAAGACGCAAACTCTGATAATATTTTTACAACAACTCCATACACGCTCTCCGCCACACACTAATACTACTGCAACAGTCGGAGCCAATCATAAAAAATTGAACACAATTGAGAAACTTAAAAAACATAGTCGTATTTCACAGTATCACAATATCATATATATCAGCAATACGACAGTATATATACCTATAATAATATAACCAAATGATCAGATGGAACTAGCGTTACACTTCGCCAATACACTCTTCATACTCTGTGCTCGCATATAAGTAAATATTGCAATTACTTTTACTATTTTCTATGATATTTGACTTTCTGGTAATTGCATTTTCGCAACAAATAATCATTTGTTTTCAACAGTCTATTGAAATTAAATGGAATTAAAAGCTTTCCAAGGTCTTATTTTTGTTTTGCCAGCTGAGCTGAGCTGAGTTAACTCTTCAACTTATCTGCTAAATTTCCATCATCTTCGCCCAGGTCCGTCCGGCATCTTGAGCCTTGACTATGGCCATAATAAAGTCAATGTGCTGCCATTAACATAATTTACAAATACTTGCAGTCAGCGGGTCCACTGCTCGCTCCGCCGTCTGGCACTAAATGTCTGTTAATTTGGAGCACAGTGAAGACTGCGCTATGGAGGCCATTGCAGCATTTCATTTATTGCTCGGCAGCAGAAGACAGAATGGTTGCTGCTCTAATTGAAAAAATATTGGGCCATAAAAAATGTAGAACGCATAAAAAATATGTTTGTTGCCTTTCAACAGCGACGACGCAACTTTTGCAACTGAACGCGACTTAAACGCGAGTTTAATTAACTGCAGAGTTTTAAGTACTTTTTACGCGTCCGGATCCCCTACGGCCCCGAACGCCTGCCAACCTATCACACTGTGAATTTAATTCATATTTTGAATAGTTGTCTGAATACGCGTGTTTCGGCAATGCACATAAAATACGCGACATTTAATGACACTTCGCCTCCGGTAGTTAAGCCATTGCGAATCTTAAGCAGCTTAAGAAGTCGCCTCGCATTTTTTCTCCATATCTTTTGTGTTTTTCGGTGAAATAGGAAAAGTTTTTGTATATTTATTTTATAATGAAATTCCCAAAAGTCTACAGAGATGAAATAAAGAGACAAATAACGGGGGGGACGAAGAGAAAGTGGAAAAGAGAGCAGAGAGAGAGAGAGAGGGTGACGGCTGCTGCAGCAGCGGAAAAAGCATTTTGCAAAATTACCCTTAAAACAAAAATACATTATTGTCATCTAAAATGCAAGCATGCATTATCCTGTCACAGGTCCTTTGAGAGTTGGCTTTTTGTGTCGCCGTCGTCGGTTCCTTCTTGAAGTTGGTAGCCGTTGTTTTCCTCCTCTTTTTTTTTTTTATTTTTATTTTTATTTTTTGTGTTTTTCTTTTTTGTGCAAAATGCAGCAACGTTTATTATATGCCGCACTGCCCCGTCATGCCACACCCACAATGAGTGTTGTAGTTGAGTTTGTGTCCTTCATAAGCCAGGGACTTGGGATCAATTTGCCTGCAGCAAGAAACCTTTTTACTTGCGCATGCAAATATGGCAAACGCATTGCCAACTAAACGCGATGCGACACTCCGCTTCGTTCCGCTCCTTCTTCTTTTCATATTGCCACCCTTCAACTCTCTGAGCACTCAGCTCCACAACTGGCCATCGGCCAACTGTGTCTCGTGTTAATGCTGCGTTCTTAGGGGAAATTATCACAGCTACAGCCAAAGCCACAGCCACAGCCACAGCTACAGCCACAGCTATAGCCGTAGCCATAGTCCGAGTAGAGTCAGAGCCAGCCACATACTCGAACTCCAGCAATGCTTATGTTGAGCTGGGCAAAAAGTAGAATTTGCCAAATTACATATTGAAATATTATTGCAGTGTGCCGAAAATTGTATTATGTGTCCCTGTTCCGGTTACCATTTTCACTCGCACCGTCTCTCTGCCGCTGACTGTCCCAACTCCATGTCCGAAGTGCGAATTTGACAATTTTTACAATGGCAGACACTGACTGGGGACATTTGGCGCTTGAAATTGCTTTCAAATTATTGTGTCAGCTGCGGCAATGTGGAGGCTTGGAGATTTGCTAGGTTGGTGAGTTGGCCAGCCTGGCGCTGGCTTCCGGCCCCGGCTGTGCCTTGCGTGCAATTTGTGGCATGGAAATTGAAAAGAAATTATTGGTTATTTTTGCATGCGTTGCGCCTTCTGAGACCTTAAGTATAGCAATCATAAAAGTTGGCCAAGGCAAATTACACAGTCGCTGCTAATGAAAGCCTGCGCGATGACTAGGTAAGCCACCGAAGACACATTAACTTCTGCAAGTAATAGACTCTATACATAGCTTGTGTACAAATACGAATTAAACTACTATTCCTTTATACTTCATGCTTAAACTCAAACACAAAGCGATAAAAAAAACTCAATTAGCTTAGGGGATTCAGAGGGTATGCACAGGTTTCAACTAGTATACTCTGTGTATGCCACACACACATTCAGATAGTTGAAGAGAGAAGGAAATAGAGCGAACAGAAGGGCAGCGGAATAGACGGACCATAGCCGCAAATTGAAAGACAATAAATGTGCGCAGTCATATGGAAAATTGTGATATTCACACAATTTAATTAACATGAATAAATATTGTTACAAGCGGGCGGGCCAGACTGGTACAATAACAACAACAACAACAACAACAATAACAGCAACAACAACGACAACTAGCAGACCGTCTAACCAGCTAACGAGCTGGGCAACGTGGCGTATGAGTGACGACGAACATTTGATTGTCTGTATGCAAAGGCAACGACAAACAAAGCGCAAACAAATTGAGAGAATTGTTGAGTTTTGAAAGCTGACAATACAAAAGGCCTCCAACAGACAGTCACCGCCCAAGCACCCATCACCCAACCGCCCAAGCACTCAACCCGCAAGTTCAGCATCCCAACATCCCGGCAACCCGACAACCCGCCTTAGTCGACACTCAACGCATTCCTCGCTGCCAGCGACATCATAAATCCCTAAAATCTCGTTTGTTATTGTTTGAAACTCGACCTCATCAGCAGCCACTGCTTGAAGCGACTGCAACCCACGCTCATTGACAACCACTTCAATGCCAAGCAAGAATTCTGGCTAATCAGAACTGCATTTGGCGGGAGTTAAGCGCGACTGTCACGACTTTGTCCCATGCCACACCAGCTGTGAACCTCACGGGCTCTTCATTTCATTGCCGAGATTTGTCTGGCTGCTTGACAGCATGTGTAACAGCAGGCTCTGCTTCAGCTGGTGGCCCTTTACACAGCTTTATTCGAGCTTTGCTTTTATATTCATGACAGTTGTTTCTGTTCAAAACACCTGCCGGAGTTGCAGGTAGAGCTTGATGATTTGACATTTGGCCCAGTAATACTTAGATCAAATAAGTCTGTATTCGTCGAATAGTATCAGGTTGATGTCAAATTACATTCATACAAATTAATTCTTTTCCGACTTTGAATAACTTTTTTATATGTGATAGAATACTTTATTTACTATTTATATTTTATTATATTATTTAAAATTAAACTTTAATTATAATTTGTAAATATTTTAACAGATTTCTGTTCAATTGAATGATAAGATGTAAAAATACACTGTTGTTTGTTAGTATAGACGAGGTTTTTAGCCGAGGTGAGGGAATATTTCAATATTGAAGTGTAATGGAAATAGCCTCTTGAGTCTCTTACGTCTTCTTCTGTGGCAGAGTCTTCGGGCAAGTATATTAGAGTGGAAGTATAGCTTGTTGAGATATGCATTATTCATATACTGTTTGTCTTGGCAAGAATTAAGTATTTATTCATGTGCATATTGAAATTTGTATCTCGAATAAATAAATATTCATAATATGTAATTTGGTCTTTTTAAATTTATTTCTTTATAAATCTTTCCTCGGAAATTGTAAATTAATTTAAATAATTGCTAGTTTATATATATGTCTATGAGGATGTCTACAACTTCCTTGAAATTGTTCACAATAACAATTTTCTATGTCAACAAGTCAAGTCATTTCACGAATTTAGCTGAAGAGAAAATGAAAATAAAAATAAATAAGAGAATTAATTTCTATTTTCCCAACAATTTCATTAGCAAATTTCAATTAGTTGCACGATTGAATCGACAAGATATTTACAACTTTTTGCCACTTAAGCATTCCCAAATTTCTTTTGCTTGCCCCAATTCACCCCACCACAGTATTTCTCGTTTCTTACGCTATCTCTTTGTGCTTGTCGGCATCTATATTAAAATCAATTGTAAAATCAGTAGAAATAAACTCGGAGCAGCAGCGTAAACTTTCACGATTCACGATTGAAATCTTTTACAGCCAAATTATGAGCATTTTCAATTTTCCTTTCGGTTTGCTTGCCTTCAGCCCGTTGGCAAGTAGGGAGGGCAAGCAACTGAGCGTGACACAAAAGTAAAGCAAACTTTTGCGCTTACAGTTTCATGAGCAGCAGGCAGCAATCGCATCTCTCTTTGGTGTTGAAGACGTCGATTTGCTACAACACCAACACCAACTCCAACACTAACACCGACGCCAACAACAATAGCAACAAAACCCATAACAATAACAATAACTTGACTGCAAACCTTTCAATACCAAGAAACGCTGCCATGTTTCAATTGTGCTAAGATGTAGATATATATATAAAAATTGTTGAAGCAGTTGGAACCGCTTGCCTTTGGCCGCAAGTCAAGTGTTTGGGACGTGGGTGTGGGTGTGGGTGTGGCCGTGGGCATAGGACAACCAGCAACGGCAACAACAACAATCATTGGGATCACAGAAAAAAAGTCAATTGTTCAAGTTAAAGTGAAACTTTTTGAAGAACTTTTCCCAGACACTTGGCTTGCCCCAACAATTTGCTTTCAATTCGTGGCCTTTATCGCTAGCTCTGTGAGACTCTGTGTATTCAGCTGTTGGACGCTCTGCCCCACCCCCTCCTGGTGGCCGCCATGAAATTGCCATTGACACGTTAAGTTCGCAATTGTAGACCTGCTCGACGATTGCCCAGTCTCTCTGGGTGCTCTTTGCATGTCTGGCCGCGCCGCTAAACGTAGTTTTTCCGCACACTTTGTCCAGCTGTGCGTCCTGTGCAGACAGATCCTGTCGTTTTATGTCTTATCTACAAATTCGTGCGTCTAACAACTTTTCGCTCTGCCAGACAGACTTTAAGATTGAAGCCCACTCCACTCCACACTCGCTATCGCACCTCATGAAATATATATGCACGACTCATATTTCAAATCGAAAGTTCATGTTTATATTTTGGCTAAGGGTTTTGCTAGTTGCATCCACAAAAAAATACAAATAAAATAACGAAAATATAAAGCAAGCCACTTTTGAATTTGACACCAGCTGCTGCCGCCTGCGGTCACCCAGTTGCCATGCCGCTGCCTGCCGCCTGCTGCTGCTGCCTGCTGCCTGAAGTGGCCGTAAAAGCTTTCAGCATTAATAGCTTGAGTGAGTTTCAATACATATTGACAATATGGCCATTGGCAAAACGCCACACTCACACACTCACACACACACACACGCACACACACATATCGCTACACACGCTCGCCAAATTGATGACAGTTTGCCAGTTGCAAAGCCGCAGCAGCATTCAGGGGGTCCTTGGGGTCGCTGGGTATGCATATGTGGACCGACCATGGATAAATACATGGAAATAGCTTTGGCTATTTGTTTTTGGCATTGTCAAGGCAAGGGGTAAGTGGGCATGAGTTGCTGGGGGGCAGGCTCTGGCGGCCGGCAGGCAGCAATCGTCGTTGTTATGGCTTGTGCCATTTTGGCACTTTGTAATTGCCTTGTTTGCCCCCATGTTTTTTTCTACCAATGTTGTTGTAGCGCTTTATGTTGTTATTGCGTTGTTGGCAACGCATTTGAGTTCCTTTATATATATATATATATATATATATTGGTTTTGGGCTTTTGCTAAATCTGTGCCCATAAGCCATGTTTTATATATCAATATTTGCGCGCTGACTAAAAGCAAATAAAGGAATTATCAAATCATCCTTGGAAATAGAATATATGAAAAAGTTTTTGGATTAGTGCTGTACCCTGAGCATATGCTTGCATGTTAAATGTTAGAAAGATAACAAGGATTCAGAAGACAACACTTACATACATATCTGAGAACTATATAAACCCTTACTAAGCACATTAATCAAAATTTATATATATCTTATATAAATTTATTTCAAAATACAAAATTAAATTGAATGTAAATCATCTTAAGATATTTACCATTTGTTCACCGATAGTTAGTAGACAATATTAGAATATGAATAAGAAAACTCTTTTATTTTTTTCCAATTCTTTAATCACATTAAATTTTGCACTCTTTAATCAAGATTTATGATTACTTAGCATTAACTCTTTCGGCTTGCAACAGCTCTTTTGATTACAATTTATACACAGCTTTGTCAGTCAACTGATTTAAACCTCTGTGAATCCTGACTTATCTTACCCCAACTCCATGGAACTCGGCTTGACTGAAGATAATAGTGCTGGCAACTGATTCATAAAAGTTAAACTAAGGCAGATGTGCCAACAGAGAGGTCTGGTAAAAGTATTAGGTGCTTGACAGTTCCACCAATTGGTCAGCATTCTTTCAGCTGAAATGTAACTGCAATTTTAATAACAACTCCATAGATTTATCTTATGCAAACCGCAAATTATTTTATTTGAATTCCAAAAGAGAAATGTCGCAATTGTTCCACAGCAGCATTTTTGCAATTGAAATGCCACCGAAGGCTCGTTCTAAGCCAACGGGTCTTAAGCCACGATATAGATATACTGTATGTTTATATATATATATGTATGTATGTATATATATATATCTGTATATGTCACATGTATATGTGGCAGGCAGGCCAGCCGGGCAGCCCGGCAAATGCATTTAGAATTTATGTGGCACTTGTCGTCGAAAAGCGTCGCGAATTTATTTCTTGTATGCGGTGAACGTTGACCACTGGCCATGGCCACCGGGCCAATGGTTGCCCGGTCAGTTGCGCTCGCTATTATTGTTGTTGTTGTTAGTGGTGATAGCCTCCGGTCAGTCGAAAAGGGGCTCAAGAATATTTTGTTGCGGCGCGCGCTCGCGTCGTTTGTTTTATTGTTATTGTGCAGCCATGACTTAAAAATTTGTCGCGCGCTTTTCACAGGCCCAGTCCCAATGTTGTAAGCAGAACAACTACAACAACAGCTGGCGAAGCAAAGCTTTTATTTGGCTATTCGTTTGGCTGAAACCCAGTGCTCCTCATAGGAGCAGTACCAGCAGCAGCAGCAGCAACAGCAACGTTAAAATGAGTTTGTCAGCATTGCTCTGGTCTGGACGGGGCTCAAGCTGCTGCTTGATGCATACGGATTTGTCTATGGCAGTGTCGCAGGGGCCGAAACTGCTGCTGCACTCCTCACATGCAGTGCAAATTTATCGTTTTTAATTTGCCGCAAAAAAAAACGAATGAACAACAAAAAACAGCTAAAGGCAAACATAGCTGCTGGAGTAGTGGAGCTGCAACTGCGCTGGGTGGGATGCGGCTCAAGAAAAATGGCAGCCGCGTAATGCCTTTAATGGGCTTTGCGTGCCTCAGCCCCCATTCTCAATCTGCGCGGCTATGCCAGCCGTTTTGCGTCAACTTATTGAAAGCGATAAATAAAGATTCCGCTTGATAAGTTGCAAGTGCGACAGTTGCAACAAACACGCACACGCACGCAAGCCCGGCACACGTGGCGTATGAGCGATTCGCCAATTGCCTGTATACCTGCTGCAGCTGGCGCAATGATTATGTGGTTAACATAAATTTGTTTGTGCAATTTGAAGAACTTGCGCTGGCTGCCACACTGCGAACAGATGAACGCCCCGCTCTCTTTTCAACAATACCCATAACTCGTGGCCAACAGCCCCTTAAACTTTCGCCGCGCAAATCTATGGCCCAACGCCGGCAATCAAGTGGCCCTGAATGACTGCAGTTGCTGTTGCAGTTTAGTTTAACTACAGGCACTGCCGCGCTCTGCAGTAGAGCAGGCTGCATGGTAAATGCAATTTATAAACAGCCCCAGCCACAGTGTAAATGAATATACTGGCAAAGGTGCTTAAGTCGAGGTGTTAAAGGCCGAGCAAGGCGAACCGTCATATGTACTTAGAGCTGCCTCTTAAATCTATATATTGTAGATAGACGGTTGCACATAATCATGTTATTTATGTGCATTGCTGCTATTAAAGAAGTGCCAAGCAAATGCGAGAAGAGGATGGCGTCTGTGAGGCAATTATTGGTATACAGATCAATAAATATTTAAAGTAACTTCAAAGGTAGTCAAGCAATTGAACATGTTATACAAAGGACTGTGAGCTCTTTACGCTCTTTTCAATATGTTCAATCATAGAAGAAAGAATTTGGAATGCAATATAAATAAAATAAGCAAACCTTATTCATCAGGCAACATACCCTCAGCCGTGAACAGTATAACAAAGAAGCGCTTGCAGCTGTGCACTAAAATTTGAATTTATGTTATGGCCAAAACTTTGCACAACTCAATTAATTAACTTTTGTTGAAATACAAGGAAAAAAATAACAAAAACAAAAACAAAAGCAGAAAGAACAAGCAGCACAATAAAAATAGAAATGAAAACAACAATTAACCCGCTGCGCAACAAGAACAATAAGTAATATAAATATTTTGTTTGCTCACAAATACAAAAATGTAAAATTGCAAAAATTTTACAAAAGTGAGAAAAAAAAGAGAGAAATGAAATATGAAAATAACCAACGAACGTTTATGGATGCCAGTGTATGTGTGTGTGTGTGTGGCAAAAGCAATTCACCAAACTAAACTATTCCAGCTAAAGGACCGCAGGAAATCAGCGTATGATATGTAGCCCATTGAATATGATTTTTTTTTCCCCACAATTTTTATATTTTCCAATTTTTGTAGAGTTCGAATTGCGCATACGCCCCGTGGACACGCAATAATGTCCGACTATTGCCACAGGCGCGCGCTGCTCTTCATCTTTGTCAAATTTAAGTGCATGCTTATTGCATTTTATTTGCGTTGGCTCATGTTGCCGCTAGGTATTGCATAGTACATGTAATTGCAGTGTGTTCAAGCATTGAAAGTTCAGATTACCAACGACTATGAAAATACCTGATTAACGGAATCCATTTAATTCTTAGGATCCTCCTCACTGTCTGCCTCTTTATACTGGTTTCGTTAAAATATATGTAACAGGCAGAAAGAGCCGCGACAGATCCCATAAAGTAAACACATATATTCTTGATCAGGACTTCGAGATGAGTCGATCCGTCCGTCCGTCCCTACGTATGAACGCAGCAATCTCATAAGCCAAAAAAAACCTAGACACTTAAAATTGTAAGTATATGCTCGTGTACATGATACGTACTACGAGCTTATGATTATTTTTTTGATAATTTGACTTCGTACACGCTTGAATACCACAAAAAATTTGGTATATTTTGGATTTTGGATACCATCCTCGTTTCTTTGAATTCGCAACAAAATAAAACTTTTTTAAAAAACACTAGAACTTATTGCTTTTGAAAATATACACCTATAAATGTCATTATCACGCTCTGAACATTTATTTAAGAAAGCCCATTTAGAAGAAAATTTAGTTAACAATAAAGTAAACATAGCACGTGCGTGCGCATGTGTGTGCACCTGTGTTGCTTATATTGTATGCATAAAAGAAGGAGAGAATGATTGGAAATCAGTTGTTCACAGGGTTCAGGATATCTCCTAGTCGGGCAGTCCCGGCTACAGCTCACTTACTTGTTTTGATTTGAACAGCAAATCTAACAGAAATCTGATAAAGTAATGCAATTTAAACTAGATTATCACACCAGCCATAGTGATAGTGACAAAGAACATAAATATTTCGTAGCTCTTCTTATTTTTCTTTAATTTACATTTTCATTTTAAATCTAAGGGATTTGAAAATAAACAAGTTTAGTTGCAACGAGATAAACACCTGCTGCTCATTTGCCTCTCATTTATTGAATATTTGTAGTTGAAGTTGGAAAACACAAGAAAATCTAATTTCGTCTTATGTTTTGATAAAGCCATTTAATCAAGGGCTGTCGAGAGCGCAATGTGCTGCCAACTTCCGAAACGATTCCTGATTTGTTTTGCAATCTTTAACCTTTCAGCTGCTTGCAGTTGTGAATTGGGCGGGGGGGCGTGGCGCATGCAGCAAAATATCCAACAATTTTCACACGCACACAGACGCAATTGTTTGTGTTTGCCCCAGCGTGTATTTGTATGTGTGTGTGTGTGTGTGTGTGTGTGTGTGTGTGTGTGGGAGCGTTAATTTTCACAATATGTTGTATCCTGCAGCCAAAAGTTAATTAAAAACCAACAAAACTCGACACTGCACACACTCACACTCACACTCAGACACATACATACATACTATATATATAGGTATTTATATATATATATATGTCTGTATACACACATGCTGTGCACATGGCTACAGCTTCACGAGGAACCTGGGCATCCACGCGGCAAAAACTGTTGCCAACAACAACAATGCCAGTCATTTTTCTGACCCGACTGTGCGTTTCTTGAAGCCAACAAATTTTCGTATATGGAGAAGTCCTGAGGCACCAGCAAATGCCAACGCACATGCATCTGTTAAGACCAGCGAAAGTGGTCCGTAAGACATTTGGCATGTGGCATGTGGTATGTAAAAATCATTCACATTCGAGTCCCATTTGGTGCAGTCGTTCAGCCCGGTTTGCTTTTCTGCATGCTAAAAACGCAATTTGCACAGTTTTGATTAGCCCGCATAGCCAATTTTTGCAGTTCGATATTTGATTTGAATGCGATGCTGGCCAAGGCCGAGCACGTAGCCTGGTTATTTCGTTGCGCTGCTGCCCCAGGATATGAAATGAGCGGCCAATTCGGCAAACGGCAAACGGCAAACGATTTGACGCATTTGGCCCAAACAAACAGCGTCTCGTATATGTGCTTTTGTAAGAAAATGGAATTTTTAATCCAATTTAATTGGCAAACAGCAGCGTATCCAAAACAAGCAGCTCCATTGTGGCGCCAGAAGTGTTCGCGCCAAATCGAAACGCGCTTTAGCTGAATAAAAAAAAAAAGAAGCAAAACGCAAAATTAATAAATAAATATGTTTACACAATATTCTCTGGCTGCGAGCACACTATACCACATTAAAGACAGGCACGCGGGCGACACATATTTTAAGCTTCTTTGCCACAATAAGCAGTGCAACAACAGCAACAAGCATGGCAACAAAATTGAGGAGAGCTCACAAAAAACGCTGCACTTTGTTGATTAAATTTCATGCTCGACTCCATGCAGTCGAAGCAGCTATCTATGGCTCGAGGGAATGACAGGGGTTCGCTGCACAATGACAAAATTGCTCTTGTATTAAATTTAAATCTTCGCTTTTTGCTCTAAGACGATATATAATATATAGTACAGTATAAATCATGTAGCAATGATATCAAAGACTTGAAAATATTAAGTATAAATATATTAATATTAAATATGAAATTTTACTACTTAACACTATACTGTACTATAGTTAACAGTGGAAATCTTCCATAATCTTAAAGAAGGGTAGCCTGGATCAACACCGTGTCCACATGTATAATCTATAAAGCTTCTTCTATTGCCGTGAAATCTATGTAAAACATTTGGAAATATGGCATACAAGTCTACGGAATATTATCAAAATATCAAATAAAATATGTAAGCTTGTTCGGATAAAGGAGCAATGAACAACATCTCACTAACCAAGTATACTCTCACTCTAACATACTTGCCGAAAGACTCTGGCACAGAGGAAGACGCAAAAGTCTCAAGTGGATATTCCCAACACACTTACCGGATCGCATCATTTCAATATTGAAATATTCCTTCACCTTGGCTAAAAC
This sequence comes from Drosophila leonis, assembly GCA_035045365.1. Lineage (NCBI taxonomy): Eukaryota > Metazoa > Arthropoda > Insecta > Diptera > Drosophilidae > Drosophila > Drosophila leonis. The sequence goes on from JAWNPC010000896.1 coordinate 3,548,286, forward strand.
ACACACACAAACAACTGTATTTTTACATCTTATCATCGAATACTTTACCAGTCGCTACACAGCAACAGCAAACTAGAAAAGCATTTAGAAATGCGAATCTTTAAATAAAGCTTAATTTTATAAAAAAAAATAAGAACATTTCGACTTGGCATATTTTCTATATCGATTCTCCTTAAGTTTATACTGAGTAACCTCAATGCTTCCAGCCATTCAGCACTACAATTTAATGTTGATTTGGGACACATTTATACACATTGTACATATAATAAACAAAGCAAAGATCCATCCAGAGATCGTCGATTCTTATCATCTTCCTGTATCCAAAATTTTGTTTGCTCTGTTCTGTCAAATGTTTTATTGCACAAAAATTGCGGTTTGCTCATCGAGAGGTCCCATTGCATTCCTTCTGAGAGAAGAGTATTTACTATCATGAAAGCGTTTGCCATGCTTATAACATAAATCAAACATTTTCAGGATTTGTGTGTGAAAGCATAAGAAATGCCTTTTCACGAAGATTGAGTAACCACATATTGCATACCGCCATCTTCCAAAACAAGTTTTAAAAACGATATTTTGTTTATGTATGCATAGAAATTAGCCAACATATTTTCAGCAACTTGGTTACCACTGAGTGGAGCAGTATTATTTGATTTTATTTTTAATTTGGGTAAAATTTTCATTGAAGCAGCATTTGAATTACTTCTATTGAGTTCTGGCCTCTTGTTTCACTCAAGTAGAAAAGTCGTTGGATAATGATTGGTAGACTTTTTAATTTGTAGACATATTTTGGCGGATGTAAGTCATATATGATTGTGAAACATTAGAATCAGCTTAACAATGCAAGCTTATAAATGGCAATAAAATGCTTCGTTGTCTCACAAAACCACCCAGACACATGCTGCTGCCGTTAATTTCAAGTGCTTTTGATAGCCATAAGCTGAGCAACACTTTCACAGCTTCTCTAAGTTCGTTGAACGATCCGCATTTTGCTCGCTGGCTTCGGCCAAGGTATGTATCCCTTGCGATTACCATATGCAAAAATGAATCTCGTAAATCAGTGCAAATATATCCCAGCTCAGGCTTATTGCAGCAGCTTATCTGCTTATGACAGCTTTCCGCCTGGCAAAGAATACAAACAAAAAAAATAGCTACGGTTAGTAGAGGTTGCCGAGGGCGACAGCAACTAACCAAAATGAAGCAGCCCACAGACACAGACAACATAAAACACGCGTCCAGAGTGAGCATAAGTGGAGTGTTCGCGACAAACCCAAAAGGACAAAACCCAAGTAACCACAAAATAATAAAAAAAAAAAGTAAACTTTAAAAAAGGAGCAGCCGAAAAAATAGAAGGAAAGCTGCAGACTCGTCCGATGTGCGAGAGACAACAAAAAAAAGAATGCGAAAAGTTTGAACATGCTGGCGGTTGCCTTCGTCACTTTAAACAACAGCCAACAAGTGCCAAGCCAAGCCGGAGAGGAGATTTCATTGTCAGGCCACGTGCATGGGTTAACTGTCAACGACATCTTATTATGAATTAGTGTTAAATGCCGCGGTGATAGCGTTGATGGCACTTTACAGCAATTTCGCATTAAATTCTTTGGCCCTGCGCGAACTTCATAAATAATTGACTTAAATTCCGATGGGCTGCCTTGAAATTTGTACGCTGGCCAGTGGATTTATTTTTATGGTGGCCGCAACAGACAGAAATCAGAAATCAGAGCCAGTTCACAAACTTGTTAATAATGTAGAAACGGCTGGGTATCCCGAGGGCGCCGGCTCCGCAGTTAGTGTGCCGCATTTTCCGGCACTTTCCAAAACAGTCACGTAACCACGTTAGTAATAATCACTAAAGTTTCAGCTACCTACAATCTACCCTGTGCTGGGCCCCCGCTGCCCTCTGCCCTCTGCCCATGCCCGCGCCTGTTGCCAACTGTTGTGTCTGCTCATAAATATTTGTGATGCGCCCACCCCGCCAAGGTGTGCTCGGGGTCCTGGCTCTGGGTGCTGCAGTTTCTCTCTAAATTATTGAGCGCTGCTCATCATCATCATCAGCAAACATTGTGTGATCATCTTGGAGCTGCTCCAGCTGCGCCTCTGCCAGCTCTTGTTGCTGCTGCTTCTGGCTTATTTACATTTCGTGCGCATCGCGTGCTGTGATTTACTTTTGCGGCTTAATTTCATCTCCAGACATTATTTGTGCCCCATGCGCCGTTTATCTTGGCCGTTAAGCACTCGACGCCCCCTTATCTGGCTTTCTGACTTCTGGCTGCCGCTTCTTTCTTTCCCTACTTATTTTGTTGATAAACTTATGCAATTGCACGTGCCTCCTAACCGGGCCGTGAGGTGGCTGCTTTATGGCCCTCACTTGTCTGCCTCTAAGCCATGTTTGGCGGTAAATTAACATGAATTTATAGTTAATGTGTCTACGAGTGTCTCGACTTCTGCCTGCTTAGGACAAAGGCCAGCAGCACTCGTGTCGCCGCCATCAAGAAACCCGGCTTCTGCTAATTGATTATGGTCCTTCTTGGCGCTCCATTGAGGCGTCATCAACTGGCGCATAAATCAGGCAAATGTCAGTCTCCCCCTCACTCTCTCTCTCGCTCTTTTTTTTGGCTGCCAGTTGCCGTTGCCATAAGGCAAAGCTATGTATAAATTTACATTTTTAAACAACAAAAGCAGCAAACGTAATAAAAAACAAAAGGAAATCATAATGCAGACTGACAAAAAAAAAAACGAAAAACAAGACGAGACGAAACGAAAAAGGCGCAAGCAGAATCGGTCTGCTTTTATGATTGCTGCATAGCAATAAAATTGATTAAATGCGACAGCTCGTCGTCCATTTTTTAATGCATAAATTTAAAGTAATTTACAGACGTCCCCCCCTTTATGTGGACAGCAGGTACTTTTCTAGCTGGAGGTACGATCTGCCTCCACAAGCAAACATGTAGTAAGCCAAGAAATCGCAATCGGGCTTAATAAACTGCTCGATACTCGTTCAGAAATCAATTGCCATTCTACCTGCTTGGTTGCTGCATAATGAATAAATACCAAAAATACTCGTATAAATAAAACTAATTAAAATATTTATTACTCTGCTCTAGCGTCAAAAAACATCTTCGATCTTGTTTTTATTTTATTTCAAATTTTGGTAATTTTAGTGCAAAAATGTAATGAATCTATAGGAGTTATGTATTTCTTCAGTGTGACCAAAACCACAGTTGGCATGCATCTAATATATGGATACCTATTTCTAGTATGTAAGATCCAAGTTTTAAGCCACATGGATAACATAGACCTTTTCTCTCAAACTCTAACTGTCAACATGCTAAATGATTACTCGAGAGATTTGAAGAAATACGCCTGCATAATATATATGAGAGAAATATTTAATATTTGAAACATTATTTGACAAATTTCAGCATAAAGCATTCAGCGCACTTAATAAGAGACGCAGTCATTAAACTGAAGAGACATCATACTGCAAGCAATGTCCTGTACAACTTAGCTACCCCCATCAGGTGTCAGCTTTGCTGAGTGGTACACACGCAACACTGAACTGGTCGAAGACATAATAAACAAACAATCAACAACATACCACTACAAGCTGTACTCCCACTTTAACATACTTGCCAGAAGACTCCGCCACAGAAGAAGACACAAAAGACTCAAGAGCATATTCGTAATACACTTACTATGTAGATCGCTTCATTTCATTTTCATCTCAATATACTTTAGCTAAAAACCTCGACTAACCAACCAAACAAACAAGTCTGGTTTTACATCTTATCATCCAATACTCTAATAGACACAGTAGAAAGCTTTTAGACGACTTGGCTGATCACGGCCTTCGCTTGGGGCCAGTCATATGCTGCATGACGTTTCCTATTGACCACTTGAGACAGTTCAGCCTTTAAGTGTCCAACTGCAATGCATGCTATGACAGTTTGGAAATGCCAGCCAACCGGCAAAGTTCAAAAACCAAACTTTCAACAAGAAAAAAAAACAGTAATAAAAACCGAATGTAACTACAAAAGGAAGCGAAGATCAAAAGGATGCCCACCCCACCCATGGTGTTGCCCTTTGGTCATCTGCGCTTAATTGTAACACTGATGGACAGAGCTGCACATGCAGTTTGCAAAACAAAGCCGAGCCAGTGTTTCGGGCGGCACAAATGGGAAAAGCTTGAAATACTCTTATTGTCTGTGCTGAGTGCGGCTACTTTGACCTCAACGCCATACTCCAAGTCCATGCGCAGATGCACATGTCCAACTGAACCGGCTTGCAGCCTTGGACAATAGCTACAAAAAAGAAAAAACTCGGATGCCAATGTGCAAAAGTTGGGAAAATCTGAAAGGCCGTCAACGCCACACAACAAGTCAAGCTGCAACAGCAGCAACTACTCAAAAAAAAAATAGACAAAAAATGAAAACGGATATGCGCGCAGTTACTGCTGAAAACAAAGATTCGCGGCGCTAAGCAGTCGTGCGTGAAGTGCGTGTGTGTAGATTTATGTGTGTGTATGTGTGTGTGTGAGTGTGTGTGTGTTTAGTACGTGTGTGAGAGCGCCGGAAGCCATTAGACAAAAACGTGCAGCTGCAGCAGCAGTGGCAGCGAGCACAGGATATGCGCATTGTTGCCGCTGCCCAAAAGTGGACACAATGTGGGCAGTCATAGTTTCGTGTTGTGATTTCGATACACTAACCTCTGGTTGGATCCAATGCCAAAGACAACGACTCTAAGTGCAAAGGTGCCCAGTGCTAGTGTAGGGATTAGTTGTTGGATTCTATCTAAAGTTATTTTTCATTTGAAATAAATCTTCATTTTAAATACATCAAACTATCTTAAGATACAATAGCTATTGACAACATAAGCGAAATATAGTATAGTATATGCCTATTGCTCACATCTTTAACTATAAATATATATTTATTATTCTTATTTTGTCTTATACTGTAAATGAAGTCGAGGCGCTGTCCGTTCAGCTATCTATTTCTATGAAGAGACAGGATTAAAGCACTTATTCTACAAATATATACAGCAATGGAAGATATTTCTAAAGTGTTTTGGTAGATTTACTAACTCAATAACTATATATTCCTAGAGAAACAACTTCAAAGGACTAGCGTACAGATGCGGACAGCAATTGGTTGATCATATAAAGTGTAGTAAATGAAATGAAATGTAGTAATTTAATACAATAATATGTTATTACTAGAAACAGTTCACGTTCTTCTTCACTTTGTATGTATGTTCTTATACCAGATGTAGCCACGGCCCAACGAATGAGCAAGGCGAGCATACAAAGCTAAGCTATTACAAAGCTAAGCTATTGGTCCAATTGCCGCTCTTCAATTACAATATTAGATGAAGCGCCGCTTGCTGATCCCAACATTGATATTCGTATATATTGCATATTTTCTTGAATTTATACTTCAATTCTTAACCTAAAGAACCAAATGGTATTTATTATATTTTTTTTTTCATTCAGTATTAGTATTTTAAATACTATTGTTAATAATATTAAAATATTATTATTAATAATAATTTTAATATTATTATAATATTATAAACAAAATTATATATTTTGTTTGCTTGAACTAAAATTATTCAAGTCTCATATATATAGTATTTTATAGACAGTCCTTCCTGTAGTGTATCTGTGCTGAGAGTTTTTCCTGTTGCTTTATGCCACAAAAAAATACTTTAACAGCTGCATTTCTGCGCTTCCGCTGTTGGCCACTGCAGCTGCTGCCCCTGCTGCCGCTGCTGTTGATGTCGGTTGTCTGTTAAATTCGGCGCAAATTGTTGCAGTCGCAGCCGTTGCACCTGCAGCTGGCATAGTGAACCAACTGACTGAAACGAATGAAATTTAACGCTGCGCAGTTTGTTAATGCGGCACAGGCCGCTAATGAGCCCGTCGCGCCTTTTGCATGTACTCAGCCGCAAATGAATGGGCGATTCACCAAGGATATTCGATTTATGCGTGTTGCTCGATTTTATGACCGCACTGAAGGCCGTTTACATAAAGTTTATCAATTAAAAACGAACGTTTGGTAATTAAAATATTATGCGTTTTTTTTCGAGTTTTTCGTTTAATTGTTGCATTTTTAATCAGGGCCTAATGAGCTAATCAATGTGCCGAAAATTGTAATTTCCGCCAATAGCAACAAAAAATACAGACACAGACACAAAGGTTTTTAATTAAAATTTGTGTACGCTCGCTGATAATTGAACAACAAATGTTTCATTAATAATCTAATTGACCATAATGCGAACAAAATTGGCACTAAATTAGTCACAGGAATTGCTGTTATGTTAGTCAAAAATTAAATTTGCAAATGGCAAAACCCACGAACCTGAGCCAGAATCAGCCTCGATTACGGCCATGCCCATCCACCACCTAACAAGCACAGTGCATAATTCAGCAAAGTTAAATTAACCAAAATACATGTTCAACAACAAGCCAGGCCAGGCCAGGCCAGCCGGAAACGCACAACAGCAGCAGCAACAGCAACAACAAAATGCAATTACATGCACTGCATACTTTTGGGCTGATGTTGTTGCCAGTTGCCAGTTGGCTGTTGGCTGTTGGCTGTTGGCAGCAAGTTGCTCGGCAGCCACAAAAAGCTCAAAGGTTTATTAGATTTGCGCTTTTATTAAGCGTTAAATTATTTCGTAAATTGCTTCTAGCTACAACAACAGCCGAAAACGCAAAGCAAATAAACACAGCAGCAGCATCAACATCAACAGCAACCGCCCTTCGCCCTCTCCTGTTGGTTGCTTTCTCTAGTAGTTAAATTACTTCATTTCTGTTATCATTTGCATAGACACAGACAGAAGCTGAAGCCGCCCTGCGGCACTTTAATTAATCATTTGAGTGGCTCCTGTTTTCATCCTTTTGCTCCATTGTGAAACTACTTACGAGCCGAAGCCAGAGAAATAAAAACAAAAGCTCTGCTAAATGAGCGAACGCACAACAAAAAGCCGATTAGCTGGTTCAAGCAGCCACGCCTGCTGCACCGCTCTCTGTGTGTTGTCCTGTGGCCCAGCAGTCCTGCCTGTTGTCCTGCACTTGCCTGCTGAATGCCTTTTGTTTTGGGTAACTTTGCGCTAGGCAACACGAGTAAATAAATATATGTATGTATGTATGTGTCTACCTAAATATCTAAATGAGTAAAATGCATAGATGTTTTAGTACACACAGACACACATACAATAGAAGTGGTTGCCTTTGACACCCTTTGATACCGCTGCTGGCCTCCACTTGCCATTGCTGCTGCTGTTGTCTGGTCCCTGTGCATTTTGCATAGAAAACAAAGCATCAAAATGCTCCAGCCTTTTAGAGCGCAAATAAAATTAACAGCAGCAGGAGCAGCAATTGTTGTCCGTGCTGTTCGTGGCATATTCATGAGCAGCAGTCCTTAAAGGCCGTCATAAATTTAAATTGCGAATAGCAACGGGTACTTAAGTAAACAATACTAGCAAATAGTGCAGTGATCCCGATCCTGCCAATTGGCAAGTAAAAAATTATTTCCTGTCGAAATAGGAGAGACGAGAATTACGAGTTACGAGATGTATTCCACGTAAGCACTGGGGATGGCAGCAACAACAACAAGAACAACAACATCTACTACATCAACAACCGGATGTTCATCCATCTCTGTGCACTGCGTCTATTTTATAAGCTTTTGCCAAATCTTTTCGAGTTGATTAAAAACAATAAAAACAGCGTGTTCCTTACGGCCAAAAGCTGAGCCATAAATAAGCAATTTATTGTGCGCTTCCGCCGTGTGCTCTGCTCCCATTGTGAGCGGGCCTGTATCACACTCCGGCGGTGCTCTGTGGCACACAGCACGCTGGCTGCTCCATGGACTACGTTGCGCACCACTGGGTCGCCACCACTGGACGCTCTGGCCATGTCCAGCTTGGCATTCGGACGGCTTTCGATGTTTATTGCAGCATTTGGAGGAAAGGCACGAAGCAATTTCCGCTGCCATGAGAGCTTAGCTATATTAGCGGACAACACACAAACATGCACACACACGGCAAGGCACACCTAGCCACACAAAGGTCAAACATATTTGTGGCATTTTGCTGTTTCCTTTGCGATAAGCCCCTAGCATTAGTTATTTAAAGGCGGGTGCGACGGCTTTGCAAGTTGGCGTGATTTAAGCTTGATTCAGAGTAATGTGGCAGCACGTCCTGTGACTGCAAACGACTTGAAAATCTGCAACCAAACTGATCGTAATTACTACAAATATTTTAAAGACTTATCTTGACCGATATCATATTATTAGATACAAAGTAAAAATTAAATCTCGAAAATATTTAAATGATAGAATCTCATAGATCTTGGAAAATAGGTTACACCTCTATAGAGTGCAGCACTTTCATTTCTTACTTCACTCTAACTGGCTGTTTCCTCTCAGCTCCTCTGGTCGTGCGTATAGCCATGCACAGATAGTACTTTTCTACACTTCTCTCACTTCGCGCATGACAAAGAACACGGTCAGGCTTAAAGAATCGAAGTCACACAGCGATAGAACAGAATACGCCAGAGAATGCATTGAACTCAACACTACTCCATATACACCAAAACACAAATTCTGTTGCAAGTTATAAATTAAACTAAATGTAGCTCTTATATAAAATATATAAATTGAAAGAACTTACCATCCCTTAGGACAGACAGACATTTTCAGATAATAATAATATTCACAAACATATTATAGGATAAACCAATTTTTCTTTATTTATAGTTGTCATTCACGAACAAACTTTGAATAACATATTAATAGTACTAGTAAGTGGTAATAGTAAGTGGTACTAGTACATAGCAGTATGAATTTATCCCAACCAATTGACAAGCATAGTTAGAAGTCTTAAAACATATCAAATTGTCAAACAGTTACTATTGGGTCCAGCAACCAGAGCTACGACTAGCATTTTAATTGAAAAGCGGCAGTTGGACCTTTGCTTTGTAAGAGATTTATATTTTTAAAGAGATTGTGATCATTCGTTTCCTATATATTCTCTACTTGTGTATTCGTGCTCATGGGACATCGACATGATCGTTCTAAAGCGGCCCTCGTAGCTCGAGCATAAAGAGAGACCTACTATCGTTTGATTGATGCTCATGCGTCGACAGTTCTGAAAGGCTCTAAATTGACTATATTACATGTATATAGTAGCAAATAGTACGACAGCCATAGTCTCTTGCTCGCTTAGAACAAATTGAGAAAACTAAATGCGAAAATAAGTTAAGCATATAGTGTCTTAAATTTGTCTGAATTGATTTACTGCTGAACGAGAAATCTCGGTAGAAGGTCAAATACCTTCACTCAATTATTAATAATGCACTCATATTCCATTTCAGTATATCATACGTATACAAGTTTATGTACATTGTAAATAACAGCTATAAAAAGCTAATCCAACTTGTTTGATATACTAAACATAGCAGTAGAAAGTTTTCTTTGCAAACAATTGTAATACTTTTCCTCCTCTTCTTCCATTAAATCCGGAGCTCTGTAACTGGAAAATTGTAAATTCAGCAGCGTAATTCGGACAGCGCTACTTATGATTACTTTTCGCTAATCGCTGAGCATTATTTCCTTTCAATTTGTGGTCTTTTATTTACGTGCATTTGGGCCAAGCGCTGACCACACACACACACACACACACACACAAACACATATATATCTATATATATATGATGAAATCACGTATGCCGCACACATAAGAATGGAACTGCCAGATAGAGCAGCATGGGCACGTGCCGAAATTGTTTGGGTGTTGCGGGTCGCAAGGGACAAAAATCTTTGGAAGAACCCCACGCACGTGACAACACAAATAGTTGCTCAATAGTTTTTGACCATTTTGTTGGAGTTGGGGTGTTGGGGGGGCTACAGGGTTAGAAGGTTGGAGGGACTGGCATACCGGAAACTTTTATGCCATTGCATTTTTGACATTTTCCTCGGGCCACTAAATCCATTAAAATTATATTTTTTGGCGTATGCTTTTGATGCGCTTCTCTAATTTCATTTCATTTTGTATTTGTATTTCTTGTTGATGTCAAAATAAATTGAAGTTATTTTTCATTTTTGTGCGCAAATTGGAAATGTGGCCAGCACTTGCCTTCAACTCGACCAACACACGACCAACATACATACTGAATACGTGCATATGCTACAGAGTTCAGCCCGCCTGGCCGCAGCAATTTTCTAATTAAATTCGATTTTCGCCATGCATGCGGCATAAATTGTTTTGTCATTTTACGGCCATTGTGTGTGTGAGAGAGCATACGATATGCACAAATCGTTTTTATATACATGCATATACATATATGAATTGGAGTAATGCTGCTCGACCCATTCTTAACAATGGCATTGGCAGCTTTTGCTTTTGCTTTTGATTTTGCTTTGCACTTGCCTCGCTCCAGGCGACCAACTTGTATGCTCGTTTCAGATTAACAGAAATTGAAAATCTTTCTCTGGATATTTGCGACATGCTCCTCTCGTTATCTGTTATGAGTGCGTGTGTTCGAGTGGGTGGGCGGTTAAGTGTGTGTGTGTGTGTGCATGTACAAGAAATTTAACATGCTGTATAATTGGTGTACATGCCCAACACACACCCCACCATGCCAGCGCCATACTTGGGCCACTTACTACCTGCAGCCAAACTCTCCCAAGCTCCACTTTCGGCTTATTTCTTCTTTTTTTCTGTTCCATGCGTGTTATTCCCGTCGAAGCAAACCATGTGCAAACAAGGTATATTAGCTGTGTGAATTGTGGAAATACATATTTCTGTATTTATTTCATATTAAAGTGTCATTGTTTATGTTGAATAATTTGAAAGGAGATAGGGCGAGACAGTTTGAAAGATCTCTTCTTCTTCTCTTGAAATCTCTAAGTATTGCTTTAGAACAGGGTATTTCATTGTCGATAGCTGTTCACATGACTCTTCCACATTTTTCGTATTCAATGTTATGTGGTTTCTCATATAAGCAAGCAATTTCATGGAGGGGGGAGGGGTCAAATGTTTCATGATTTAACTCACATGTGGTTGGCATGTTTTATTTATAAGCAGAGCATTTTTCAGTGGCATACAGCACCACCGTAGACACCACAACCGCGCCGACCACAGCCGACCAGGTAGCTCGGACAGCTTGTCGTACAATACGAGTGAAAATTCACCCATTTGCCAAGCTGGCTTTATTTTAACTATTTAATAATCTGTCACTGCATCGAAACATCTGTTTCAGATGTATTTGAAAAAGTTTGGGCAAAGTAAAAAGACGGTTGTCAATGAAGTTTCGTTCAAGTAAATGCCTTTGAAGCTGAGCTCTAATTTCTTTAGCTCTGCTACTCATTCAGACCGAGCTGCATTCACTTTGAACTCACAAAGAGATAACCTCCACCTGCTCGACTGCAGTTGATAGAATTAAATGGAATATTGCAAAATATGTTGTCCATAATGGTGGTGACTAGCCAAAGCGGACAAAGCGGAGGACAGTCTTAAGAAGCTGCTATTGAATGGTTGTCCTTGCCAAGATGTTATCCTTGTTGGGAGCATCTTCTTAATTTCCGTCTCGTCGGTGCGCCGGCAACAGAAACAACGGCAACGACGGCAACATTTCACTCAATTCAATTACCTTAAGAGTGTCACCGTCAAGTGTCTAGCAAGGACTCTGCCAGGCAGTAGCAGGAGCACAAGCAAGAGCAGGACGAGCAGCTGCAACAATAGTTGTTGTTGTTATTGTTGTTTTCGGGACTTTGGCATTTAAAATCCCACATTTGATGTGCTTAGAGCTGGTGCCCCTCCGGCTGGCGTTGTCTGGTCGTCTCTTCCACGCGACAGACAGTTTTCGTTGGGTTTACCTATAAAGTCGACCTGATTTATTGCCTTACCTTGCCATTCCCACAGAGTGCCATGGCATGCCATGGCGTGGCCCGTAGCCGACATGGCGTGTAATAAAATTTTAATCGATGTCGTACATTTGCATGCCAATTGCTGCCAGTTACCAGTTACCAGTTACCAGTCACTAGCTGGAGCTGCATGGTCCCAGCCAGGCAGCCAGGCAGCCAGGCAGCCAAGCAGCCATCATGCCACTAGCCAATTACGATCCAAGGCAAGCGAATGCGTCACATGTAATAAAACGCATGAGAGGCAAAGCCTTCGGTGGCGACGTTAACTTAGCTGCCAGCCAGGGCTAATTTGATGCGCATTTGCATAAACAACGTAGCGAAATGCAACTAAATGCAACTGGCTGGCGCTACGGTAGCCAGGCAACTTAATAATTATAATGTAACTCGCATCTGAGTGCAATGAAATTCCGCTGAAAAAATGCGAAATTAAATTTGTGTTATTTTCTGAAATTAACAACGGAAATGAAAAAGAAAATTGAAAATTGTTCTGCTGCTGCTCCCTGGCTCTGGTCCTTCTGGATGACTTCTTATTGCCAACTCAAAATTCTTGGCCTGCCTACGTAAATGCTCCCCAGAGCGGCTGCTGTTCGTAATGAAAAAACTTAAATGGAATATAAATATGCGGCAGCTGAAGAGGTGGTTAAGCTGGTGGGGCTGGAATGCAGCTAGGGGGCAAACAGCTTTTCATTCAGCAAGTAATACAAAAGTGAAAAGGGAGAATATGTTGCATGCAACTCTTGAAACGGAAATGAATTTTCAATTCATACCGCTTAACCATATGACAACGTAATACGATCATTCACAATTTTAATCTCAACTCTAATTACAAAGGTCGTAACCGAAATAAGCCATTAATTTCATACTTGCTGACCATTAAGTCCATTCACGTGACACTTGCAACACACTTTTACGCTTTGCTGTCATAGCAATTACGCCTAAGCTCTGTCAAGTGTCAAACATAATACGCCGATTGCCAGCAGCAACATCAGCAACAACACCAACAGCAGTTGTCACTGCGGCCCATTAAGTCGGCGCCTGCCAAATTGCTGATCCGGCGCGTTGCCTTGCAGAAGGGCGAATTCTTTTTAATAACTGCACAGCGCGTGGCTTGTGTTTGGGTAACATGTGTGGCAAATAGTTAGCACAAGTCCAGACACACAGTTGATAAAGACATAATGGCATAGATTTACTTTTTATGTGGCCACATTGGGCGCTTGATATGATTATCCGTTGCTGCTGTTGTTCCATAGACTCAAATTATGGTTGCCAAAGCACATGAGTTTGCTTTTGGCCATTTATGCCATAATTTGCCAAACAATGCTGCTAGTTGGCTCGTTGTGGGCCTCGCACGAGGGGGTGTCGCTGGCAACAGCTTATTTGGCAAATCACCTGCGCTTCCTTAGCAGCTTCCTGCTTAGGCAAACTTAATACTTCCCTGCCAAAGCGTAAGACCAGAGACAAGAGGCAGATAAGTCAGCCAGGGCAGCCTGCAAAGCAACATGTTTTCTTTAAGACGCAAATGTCTGTTGGTAAAATAAAGTACACACGATACTCACACACACACACACATACACACAGACACACAAAATCCATATAATACCTGAGCAATTTGGTACAAGTCTGCATCCTGTTGCTTGCCAAACAGGCCTCTGGCTTTTCATTTGATAAACAGTCGTGGCCCAGCTGCATAGCTGGTTCACTTACCTGTCCTGCTGCCTGGAAGTCTTACAGACTGACAGACTGACTGTCGAACAAGCCGACCAGCCTGCTCATATTGTGCTTAATGTGTTGGCCTTGCCTCCTTTTTATTTTTGTCTGCGCTGTCGGCGCTGAAGTACCTTTTTCAATTTCCCCAGAGGCGCTTCCGATCAAACAGGAAGTGCTTAAGTTCAAACTGGAGTGAAACACGCCCACCACAACTCTGAAAGCATCATTGACTGAAGCCAACACCGAACGCATGCTATTCTTTTGTGCAAAAAGTCATAAAAGGTTAGGCCACATGGACTTGCTAATGCGCTTCAGAATATTAGATAGAGCTAACTAAAAGTAAACAGAGCACAATTCATCTGAGTCTTGGCTAAAATAATTGTTTTGGTAATTTATTATTAGAGACTGCATCCAACTGAACTCCAGCATGAACTAATGCTGCCAACATATTCAATCACTCAATACGTCAACCCCCACTACAGTTGTAGCTCGACTTCCTCCATAATCTTTTACAAAATAACAGCATTCGCACATTGCTCATACTCCATACTCGCACACCTGTAACTTCATTACCGTCTGCCACGCCGTTAGGTATGCAATATAAATATAAACTCAAAAAATATGCCGCTTGGCAAAAGGCGTTGTAAGCCGCCACATGGCGGCAGGGAATGGGGGCTGCATAACGGCCCAGACACGGGCATCATATTTCATATGGCTAATAAACCAGGCGCAAAGGGAGCCACGGGGACGTCGACAGCAGCTTCAGCAGCTTCATGAATTTATTAATGAGTGGCAAATGAAGTTTTTCAGTGCTTCATTCTCCGGTTGTGCAGCAGCCACAAGGCAGCTCAGTTCGCAGACCACAATGCTGACAACTAAGCTGCCACACACGCACACACACACATATACCGAAGAGGGTGCGGCAAAAAAAACAAAGGAGCCCATCAAAAAGCAACCCGGGGGGAAACAATAATCTAAGGCATTTTTGTGCATAGCTCGAATGTTTACCCAACGCACAGGCAGCCTGATTTACGTGCGTATTGCACAGAATTCTGTGCTAAATAACAATAACTGGAGCAAGGATTCCGGCAGCAAGGCTCAAGTGCTCAGTGAGGAATGCAAATTGAAAGCACAAACTGCAATTTTTGGTTATCCAGGAAAAAAATTAACTCTGGCTACCGGAAATGAATAAGGCGCGACTTACTCGTGTCGCCAGCCAAGAGAAATGAAAGCGTAGCCCGGCAGGATGTCGCTGCTACTGCGGGCTTTCGCAGAGCTAACAAACTTTTGTGATTGATAAATATTTAAAGCGCAGCAACAAAGCGAAATAATTGAAATAAGTGAAGCAGCGACATCGAGGGTTGCGCCCTGTCTCTCTCTCTCTCTTTCTCTCTGTCGTCCTTACTCTTTGGCCTGGCTGAGGGTTGGGCAGCTGCGTAGACAATTGTGACAACAACAAGCCAAAATGCTTGTTAGTCTCCAGATTGGGCACCCGGAGCTGGCGGAGCTGCCGAAGCTGCCAGCGCTGCACCTTCATTCAATCTAATTTCGCTGCTTATCGTTGAAGCTGAAGCTTAGCTGCTTTAAAATGCGAATGACATGCCAAAGTACTCCAGATACAAAACATTGGGACAAGGGCAGCGATAGAAATAGCGACACTACCAGCAGCTTGCCCGACAGCCTTTCTCTCCCTCTCTATCTCTCTCTCTCTCTCTCTCTCTCTCTCTTTATTATTCTGTTACCCTCTCTCTGTCTCTATGAGCACGCTTCAGTGCAGGCTTTGTTTGCCGGATGAGCAACAGCGCGTCATGCGGCCTTAATGTCCTCGACTTGCTTGTTGATGTTACCTTTCCCTTATTAAAATACTCTTCTTACCTTGGGCATATCAACTTAAACATGGAATTGGCTCACTAAACTCAACTTTACTGCATAACAGCACTTCTTAGTCGCTGAACTTAATATATTAAGCGTAAAATTGATCTTAAATATTGGATTATCGTTTGGAAACTTGTATCTGAATCTGTATCGAAATTTCTTCAGTTGGGGCTGAAAATTTATTCAATTTAAATGATATTTGTAAAGCATAACACAAAATGTTGATATAAGCATATATTTTCTAAGAAACTCAATTATCATATCTTTATTGCGAATTTGTAGATAAGTCAGAAAAAAGAGTTAGTTAATACAATGATAATATAACAAAAATACAATAGATAGAAAAAAGAAATAAAAAAATTTGTTTGGTAATATAATATTTTTTTTAATAAAACGTATATTATAATATACGAACAATTCTGAGTTTTCTTTTGAAGTAAATTAAACTTGTATTATATGTATTATATTTCCCGTGTTCATTAGTAACTTTACAAACTCAACTCAACTTTTTTCTCAATGGTTTCTTTGAGTCCATATAAGGGTATTAAATTATAATTGTATATAAGTGCCGATTCTTATTCCACCCTTAGAGCGGCATCTGACTTTCATTTGCGTTGTGCGTTCAGTTCTGTTTTTTCTACTTGGCTGCCGATTCCTGCAAGTCTGTGTTAGTGTTTGTGTGTAACTGCGTGTTTATAGCTGTTTGTCTGTGCTTGTGTCTGTGCCTGTGTCTGTGCCCACATAATGTCGCCATGTCGCCATTTCGGCAGACAGTGTTTGATTTGAATTCATTGTCGCGTAATTTGCGCTGCACGCCTTTCGGTTAATGCCCCGCGCCGCACCTCAGCGCGACGCCACGCCACCTCAGAGTGTTGCGCCCACATCTCAGGTGCTCGCCCATTCCGTGTCGCTAATTACACAGTAATTAAAATAGCTGTATTTACACACTCACACACAGAGAGACGCACGCCAAGTGCGTGCAAAAATGCATGAAAAAATAAAAAATACAAAACAAAAGGGAAAATAATGTACAGTGTACAATGTGCACATACATACATTTCACATTTGTGCTCTTATGTGCCGGTACATTGCGCATACGCCGCGCACGTTGCACGCTTTGCATGCGCTTTGCAAATTAACCAAATGGCCAAAAGAGCCAGAGGAAAAAAAGGAAACCAAACCCTAAACAGTCAGCAAATGTAATGATGTTTGTAAGTACCGTTAGCTGGGCTATATTTTTGTGTTTTCTCTGTGGGCGTGGCGGACATTTAACACATTTCGCCCGTCGAAAACAAGCTGTAAATGTTGTGCTACCTGCTTAGGGGGTTCTGGGGATTCGGATTGGGATTGAATAGGCGAATGCTTTTAACTTATTTCGTATGGGCTGCGCCATTTTAATTGCATTTCACTGGCATTCTTTGGGCTGTCATGCAGGCCTTTGCGCCTAAAAATAGGCTGCACTCGTGCCCCTAAGAGTGCTTTTGCGTGTTTCTATTTCCAACTTAATTAATAGCAAACACAACTGAACAAGAAGCAGAAACAGCAACCGCAACAACAGCAGCAATAACAACAATGCCAGCAAACAAATGGAAATATTTATAAGTAAGTTTTTTGGTTCACCCCACACTTGATTTATATGGCGCACATATTTTATGCATAATGCTGTTGGTCGTAATTAGTGCTGCATACGATTACGACAATGCTGAGCAGCTAAGCTGCCTGATTTAGCCATTACCTTGCCCCATCTAAAATTTATTATCAGTAAATTACAATTGTCTTTTACAAGCAATTCCATTGCTGCATCTACAGGTCATAAATATTTATTTACAACTCTCTACCAAAAAGCTGTCAGTGCCAAAAGCAAATGTTTGCTTCACTTTTGGCTTTGTCTCTGCCTTTGTGCCAGGTCCTTTGCCATTTCTCCAATTCACTGAAAGCCATAGATATTGTTGCCCATAGCATTTCTGGCATTTTTCAATGACAATTGCAGCTTTAATTGTACAAAAAATAATAGTTTTTGTCATGCCAAGTGTCGTATCACATATGCACAAATAACTTCTCAATAGCAGCATTGAAATTCCGAAATTATTGCCCCCAAACAAATAATCTCGTGGAACAATGCCTGTAAATACAATAATTATTACCAACTAGAGCTGCAGCTCTTTGTATGGAATTCCCATTGCAATTATTTGATATATAATACTATTTAGATCTTAATGAGCCAGTATTTGAAACATTCTGCTGTTCATAACTGAAAGGCTTGATTTATGCATTTTGCGAATAAGTGGAAAAGTAAAAACCATTTAATTTGTTCTATATTTTCATATTTATTCAGGCAAGCAGCCAGCTCGTTACAGCTTGCCTGAGGGCTTCGGCATATGCATATTTCATAATTAATAAACAGCGAATACTGTGAATTGTCGTTTCAAGAGCAAATACAATGTTGCCAGGCAAGCGAAATTGATTTGA
The DNA here is from genome assembly GCA_035045365.1 of Drosophila leonis. Lineage (NCBI taxonomy): Eukaryota > Metazoa > Arthropoda > Insecta > Diptera > Drosophilidae > Drosophila > Drosophila leonis. The sequence goes on from JAWNPC010000896.1 coordinate 3,566,264, forward strand.
TTCTACTAACTAGATACAGACTTAAACTTATGGAAAAACTTAGCGGAGATCACAGATACAATTAAGAATAAGGCGAAGAAAATGTTGTGGTTAAAGCCCAGCAACAAACTTTCAATTAAAAGCAAAATACTTCTATACAAAAGAATACTGTCCCCCATTTTGAGTCTACACAATTGCAATAATAATATTTATACATAAACAAAATACGTACCACACAGGCCATTCTCAGACTTGTCAGTGGTGCTGAGTGCTACATTCGCAACACCGAACTTGCAAAATACTCCAACCTTGCTCGGAGACATAATATACAAACAATCAACAACATATCACTAAGAAATGTACTCGCACCCTAACATACTTGCCGGCTAAAAGCCGCGTCATATGTTAGATTGAACTAAGAAGAGTCTTCTATAATAAGCCAGCTATTTGTGGAGCTGCACTACTAACATCAAAGCTTTAATCTCAGATTATTGTATTATCATCATCCTAATACCGATATTTACCACTGTTTTCGAATCTTCAATTAATACTTGTAGTCAAATTATTTAATTTCATATATTCTTTGTCCTTTTTTGCAAACATTTTTGCTTTTATATAAATTTTGCGCTAATTGCAGTTGACTTATTTATTATTTGCTTCTATTTATATGTTCTCATAAACTTAATGCTTGCATTGCAATAATCTGTCTTCCATTTAATATATGAACTTAATTAACTTTCTACTTAAATAAAGATGAGCCACTAACTGGCGCATGGAGCAGGATCTGGAGCCGTAAATAAAGCCAGCACAAAGACAATCAACCAATTAACTTTATCGCTTTTTGGAAGTCAGCAGCTGTTTTATTTTAGTAGTGTGTGTGTGTGTATGTTTGTGTGTTGCGCTAATGAAGCAAAAATTATCTGCTTAGCACTGGCTCATGCTGTTGCCTCACATTGCAGCAGCAAATGCCAACGGGCCAACTGACTTTGCACTCTGCCGGCTCCTCCGCAACCAAGTGGCAGTTGCAGGTGCCAAGCGATAATGATTGTAATTAATTTAATTCCGTTATATTTTCATCTAGACGACGTTGTAGGTATCGGAACGATCCTCCGCAATGCGCTAAATGCTTCTTGCCTTTATTTCTGCCTGTTATATGTGTGTATGGTTTTTTATGCTCTAATGGAAAGAGGTAAACAGGGTATAATGAGTTGAGCAAATAGAAGCAGTTGAGTGATAATCACATTATGTAAATAGCTTCGATATGAAGATATTTTCGATCAAGTGTATCTCTTCTTCCAAATGGCCTGATCTGATCTGTTTTTGATATGACTTGATTGAAGACTCATTGCAATCGAAACACTCTCAACTCCCGTTCATCATCAGAAAACGTCGCTCATTGGAGGAGAAGATGAGCAATGTATTATAAACTAGAATGCTTATCGCACAGTTCAATACAAAGTTCAGGGTATCTTCTAGTCTAGCAATCTCTCCCTTTCGTTTGCTGCTTCATTACGTTTCGTGTCATTGTTGCTGTTGTTGTTTTTAATGTTATTGTTGTTGTTGTTGTTATAGCCACAGTGCTCTGTGCACTGCTTCATTTGCAGTTAATGCTGCTGGCCTTCTGCGAAATCAGTTAACTCCTTTTGCTAATTACTAAAGTTTTATTTCAGTGGCTTACCCCCGTAGCCCTTTTTGCACACCTCACTGCTCCTACCCCTGCCTACCAAGTTATAGTTTACAGCTATAGTTTTTACCAGAGGCGTGCGGCAATCTTGATGTTCGTGTCAGGGCCACACAGCCCCATATGCCTTCACATGCATATATACATGTTGCCCTAGACAAAAGGGTTAATTAAAAGCCGTAAAAACTTGGCATTGGTATTGGTTGATATTACCTGCGTTTGGGTTCACTTTACAACATGCCATTCGGACTGGCGTTGATGTTACTTTGACAGCTGCAGTTCAAATGTCAAGTGCACACACATACACCCTCAATCACACTCGAACGTTTGCCTAAGAGGAAAAAGAGGGCATACAGTGCGGGTGGCTCAATACACACGCTCACTCACACGAATATCGTCTTTTTAACGGATGAAAACAATAACAAGTTGTGAAGAGCAACATGTAAGTGAAACTTCGCCAAACGAGCGCAGCTCAAAGGGCTAGAAAGGAGTTCGGAGGCACTTCAAACTTGCTGCCTGTTGGCTGATGTGCTCCACTTCCAGTAAAAGTGCACGATGTTATCGATGTCCTCAAGCAGGTAAATATTGTTGCCTTAGTTATCAAATTTTGATGCAAGTGCAGCAAATTCTTCAGAGTTGCTGATGTGGCTCCTTCGACTCCTGCTCAGAATCAATCAAGTGCTCAAATTTTAATCAGTTCTTCCACAACGAGTTGCTAAAACTTGTTAAGTTTGATGCCAACCGCAGCCACAAACTCTCACCTGCCCAGGTTGGGGCCTGACCTGGCTGTGGGAATTGGAGGCTGGGCTGGGACCTGAGCCAATAGCAAAAGTGTCACCATTAGCAGCCACAACGCAACCACAAATAACACACGTTACCTGGTCAAGGGTACAGAGTAGATAGAGTGTAACCATCTACTACCCATTGCCCCTCTAGAGTCGCTCTTTGAATGCAAGTGTTCGTAAAGTTTTGATGCTTTTGGCGGATTGATGAACCAGTCTGGAGCACAAAGACAAACCACAGGCAGGCAATGCATAAGTTGTTGTTTTTCTTTCGTTATTTGTGCCTTTGTTGGTAAAACAAATAACAATAATTATCTTGACAACAATTTCCGGTATTTGCGCTTCAGTCGAGCGCAACGAGAGGCAAAATGAAACTCAACTCAACTCAACTCAACTCTGCCCAGCTCAACTTCAGAGACGTGCCAAAGGACCCACACGCAGCAACAAGGACAAGACGTGGCTTAACTTGGGGCGCATTCAGGTGAGGAAGACGCAGCTTGAAATATTTTGTAATTTATGTTGCCACTGCGGCTGTTGCTGCTGTTGTTGCCTCTGTTGTGTGGTTGAGTAACTTGTAATCATTTACTGTGGGCTGTGGATACCCACTTCCTGCCTGCGGTTGCCAGACACCCACAGCCCATCGTAAATATCATATCAGACGTTGTTAAACTTTTGCCTTCTGATTTTGTAAATTTGATAACAAATCAACTGACGCAGGACTTGATGCAAACTTGGCTATGAATCAGAAATCAGGCCATAGGTAAACAAAGGACAACTCAATCTCTCTGACTGTCTGCTTCTGCCTGCTCCCAAGCATCAAATTATTAATTGTTAATTTAAGCATGAAATTAAAACAATAATTTATACATTTCCAATTGCTGTTTAGCCATATTTAAAGCATAACAACAACAGCTGTTAGACGCCAAGGAACAATGATGTCCTTAAAACTGAACTTTAAACATTTGCAATATCAATTGAATTTAATATATTCATCAAAAGCTTTTAAATATTTTAGTAACTAAAAGTACAAAAATATAATAATAATAAATCAAAATAAAATAAATTTAAAGATATAATCTGTAACTTTAAAATACAAAGATTACATTGCATTGATATAAAATAAAAACTCTTTAAATGCTAACTTCAATTAATATCACAGATTATTATTTCAATTTTCAAATATCGATATTCAATGATTGAATAAATAATAGGTTGGCAAAAAAGTCTTGCGGTATTTTTATTGAATTTTCCATTGTTCATAAAATTGGTTATAATAATGCGATTTAAGTCAAATATGCGCCGTTTTGTTCGATGACGAGTTCCCAACGAGATGCCAACTTCATAATGCCCCTCTTATAGAAGCTCGCTTCCCTATTGTCAAAAAACTCGGAGAGCCAATTTTCACAGGACTCTCTTGTGGACAAATTCCGACTATCAAGCTCGTTCGCCATGGACAGAAATAGGTGGTAATCACTTGGTGCGAGATCCGGACTATACGGTGGATGCAAAAGAACCTCCCATCCGAGCTCCCGGAGCTTCTGGCGCGTCACCAAAGATGTGTGTGGCCTGGCGTTGTCCTGGTGGAAGACAATTCGGCCTCTGTTGATCAAAGATGGCCTCTTCTGCATGAGTGCTGCATTCAAGCGGTCCAGTTGTTGGCAGTACAGGGCCGAATTGAGCGTTTGGCCATAGGGGAGCAGCTCATAGTGGATGATTCCCTGCCAATCCCACCAAACACACAGAAGAACCTTCCTGGCCGTCAATCCAGGCTTGGCCACCGTCTGAGCAGCTTCACCGCTTTTCGACCACGACCGTTTGCGCTTCACGTTGTCGTAAGTGACCCACTTTTCACCGCCAGTCACCATCCGCTTCAAAAACGGGTCGATTTTGGGGCGATTCAGAAGCGCTGCGCGCGCACCCACACGGGCAAAAATGTTTTTCCCCGCCACGCGGGGGGGCCCCCACACCCGGGGCCTCTTTTGAACCCCCGCCTCCTCCAAAGGGGTATAACGGGGTGGGGGCCCCCCCCCCGCCCCCGGGCCTGAGAAGGAAGAACAAAGGACACAAACCCAAAAAAAAATTTTTTGTGTGTTTTTTATCCACATAGAGCTGGGGTCCCCCCCCTCTCCCCCCTTATTTTTGTTTTTTTCTCCCTCTCCCCCCCCGCCGTTCTTCTTTCATCATGACTATATTGGGCTGTGAATTGGGGTAAAGTAGACCGATCGGACAAATAAAATACTCCCATTATCTTAGTGATATTATTGAGACACATTATTTCTGTTTTTATCTAAACTATTGTATATTATTTCTATGATTTAATTTAAGCTTTTTGTTGACACACGCTTTGTAAACGCATTTAAATAAAAATAATATAAATATTCGAAAGTCAGTAGAACAAGGAGAAGTCGTTAATTAATAAGAAAACTTCTCGGCTCTTGCTGCAAGTTAAAAGTTTCTACAAATTCCCAATTAATCGTTAATCTATGGAAATATACAAATATATAAACGAGTATATACCAGATTGCATATTGAAGTGTAACCAACTTCCGATGGACTTTGACTGCCATCAAAGCTTGAAACCGAGTGCACAATCAATTCAATATAATTCTAGACTATATTAGTAGCAATTCATAACATAACAAAAAAGAAAAGAACTATCTTTAATATGTGATATTCTAGTACACCTGGTGTCTTTCGTTAGCTCAGTGCAAAGTTTTAATTGCGTCTGGGCTAAACGAAATTCCTGCCGCCTTAACAAACAACAAAAACAATTCCAAGCAATTAAACCCAAAGTAATTTTTGGCTAGAAATTTGCCAACCCCAACATTCACACACACTCACACTCAGACACACACACTCACACACAGTCGCACGTTCACAAATATTTTAATTTGTATTTATTTTAATGCTTGAACGCGTTCAACAAAACGACAGGCGTTAAATCCACATCGTAGGTCGGTTAGCAACTGAGCTCCCTTTGTTTCCCACCTACTCGATAGGCATAGAGCAGCCCCAAAGCCACAAACTGCATGAAATTCCTTTTGAGCTTCTGGTCAAATGATTCTCAGTTATTTTTTAACAGCGCCTCAAACTATGCACCAAGTTTTCGTGGTTTTCACCCAGGCTAACACACAAACACGAAATAAATAGCAGAAGCACAGAGCCTTTGGGTGCAACACACTTTAGCATCTAATAAAGTTTAACGGGCATGTGCATTATAATAAAATTTCATTAAATTACCCAGACCAAGGCTGAAACAAGAAAAACATAATAAAAAAGTTAACAAAATTATGTCGAACTCGAACGACTACGAAATACTCGCTCAAAATCTGCTGCATGCGAAGAAAGTGTTGAACCATTAAAACTGTTATAGAGAAATTTTCGAATAGAAATATATTTTATGGCCCGATATGGAGCTCATTAGTTATCTATCGATAATACGTTTTGAGTCCTATTCTTGAAACTGCATGCTTTCAAGTTCCTAGAAGATATCCTATTTTTTTTTACATGACAACTTTAGGCAACTTAATCTAAACAGAAATAATTTAAATATGTTTTTCTGCAAAAAAAACAAAAGCTGGGGGGAAGAATAGATATCTAATAGATTTTAATGCATATCCCGATCCAGTAGGTCTTGAGCGTGGTGGCGTTTGAATCTTCATCTAATTCTAGTGCGGGGTCTAGCGGATCTTTGGTCTGTAGTACATAAATGCCTAGCTAAGCTATTTTGGAATAGAATCTAGTCTCTTGGCGTATTTCTAGCTATAACAGTGACAAGCTATTAACAAGGTATATGAAAACTCTCTAGTTCAGTTATCGATGGATAAGGCAGATATAATGAACCCAATCAACATACTCTTTTCACTTTGTGAACGTGTATCAAAATAGGCTGAAAGCCAAATGAGGCACATGCAAATTTACTTTTGAAGAAAGCAAATGTAGATAAGTTACCAAAAATTAGGTGGTGCTCGCTTGAGAGTGTGTCTATATCTATCTCTGTCTGTCTGTCTGTGTGTGTGTGTATGTGTCTTGCATGTAAATGCCATCAGAGAAAGCCGGAAACAATTCAATTAAGCTGCAAAGTGTGCAAGTGTGTGTTGCGTGCTTTGTGTGTGTCTGTGTGTGTGTATGTGACGTGTGTAATAAAGTTTCATTTTATAGACCTGCTAGCAGCTTGGACCAGCCATTGGCGTCGCCAGAGTCGCATGCTCAAAAGCATAACTCGTGCTCATCAGATCCCAAGCACACGTAGCTCTCATTACTGTTGTTGTTGTTACTGCTGCTGCTGCATTTTGCACAAGTTTTGTTGTTGAAAATTGAAAGCATTGCTGCGGTCAGTGTCTTTGTCGTTTTTCTGGCCAAGCGAATTCTTCACAATTACTTCTACAGTTGGATCTCTCGTTGTTGTTGTTGTTGTCGTTGCTGTGTCTGTTGCAGCTGTCCAAAACGGCGCACTAAACACTAAATAAAATTTTTGTTTTCAACTGCAAACGCACACATGGACACATGGACACATGGACACACAGGACACACACACGCACGCACGTGAAGAATGCCGCAATGTCCTTGTGGGCATATGTGCAGCCTGTGCGTTCTACGGCCTGCTGCTGCTGCGCCTTCTGCTTCTTCTGCAGCTGCAGCCCACTGTGTGACTCTGCCATATTGAACGAAGATTTATTGCAGTGCCAGTTTGTCCAAGTGGAAATAAATCAAATAATTTTCCATGTGGAAAAATTTCAAATACAAAAAAAAAAACTACCGAAAAATTAAAAACCAAAACAAACCAAAAAAACAAAAAAAAAGCCAAAATACATTGACTAGAAAATGCCAGCAAGCACAAGGAAATTCAAGTGAGCCGCAAGCTCTGGCAGGAGCAGAAGGCGCAGCCAGCTGCTGGCAAGGGTCCTTATATAATTTACTCATTATGCAAGCGAGAGCCTTGTATGAGTGTTGTGTCTATGCATGTAAGTGTGTGTGTGTGTGTGTGTGTGTGTGTTTGTCCCTGTGTGTGCACTAGGAAAAGTGAAGTTAACGTTGCCCCGTAAGGCCGCCCAGGCAGCCAGTGCCTGCTCATTTTATATACTTACAAAATAACGACAACAACAAGGCAAGTCAGCCGGTGCATATGCATGAGGAGTCCTTTGGCCAGTCTCTGGGTCGTTGGGTCGTTCGCTTCACTCTGAACTCTGCACTGCGCCGCTGTATTTTTATATTAGCGCACATTGCGCATACGCCCCGTGCACTTTCGCCACATTACCTAACTGTCATTGTCCAGAAATTAACGAAAATAAATGTATGCATGAGCGTATATGTATGTGTGTGTGTGTGTGTGTGTCAGTATATATATACACACACACAGACACTCGCTGCAAGTTTTCGGCTCTGACGAGAAAAAAAAGAAAGAAAGAAAACAAAATAGCGCAGAAAACTTTTGCATTTGCTCGTGCTAATGTATGTTAATTACAGGGGGATTTGCCATGCAGAGGATTTGCATTTTAATTTATGCACCGAAAAATTTGCCTTTTGCTTGGAAAAAAAAATGTTAAGAAAAATAGAAAAATTAACATGGCAGCAGACCAAACTAGTTGAGCAAAAACAAAGCGAAAACGGACAACAAAATAATGACACAAATGAGAAGTTACAACAACGCAATCATCTCTGGGTCTGTGACTGTGTGTGAAATGTTCCTGTGTCTGTCAGTTATCTTAGGAAGCAGCTCACTTGAATGCACTGCTCTGTGGCTAATGGAACTTAATTTAATTATTGAACATATAATATTTAATAGATATAGGTTATTACACCCGTCCCGCCCATTAGTGGACAGAGTATAAGTCCTAATGAGCTGGGATGCAGCGTTGTAGATTATGATAACAGTAGCAGGCCCCAGCAGTGCCCCATCATATGGAAAATCAAGAATCTATTGCAAACAAAGCAGAGTGTGTAAATGATTGGGAGCGCACAGCACACAGGCATTGGATTCAGTCATCAGTGAGACTTCTCATCGACTTAATTATAAACATTTGTAAAATACAACAATAAATCAAAATACCTCTTTCATTTATATATTAAGTAGTCTACATATGTGACGTAGAATATACTGATGATTCCTTACATAATTCTTTATCTTCAATATATGCCGTACTTCCATCGTAAGCCAATCACTCTTGAGGCCTGACACATTCAAAGTTCACTCAACTAACTTATCTTTTAGACTGTCTCTGCCAATGCGCAAGCATAGTTCTAATGATCGTTCTCATATTTATAAGCATAGGCTCTTCCAATCGTCACTCAACTATTCAGGTCATACGAGGTCTGGCTATTAACGAGACTGCTTATGAAAAAGAGTTTTATTTTAAAAATTATTCTACAATCGAATGCTCCCCTTCAATATACTCCCCTTCCCTCGCCACACACCGTTCCATTCGTTTTTTCCATTGGTCAAAGCAATGCTGGAAGTCTTCTTTTGTAAGAGCATTTAGGAGCTCCGCCGATTTTCGCTTCACCTCTAGCCTATGTATTCTGTGTTCATAATCTTCCATAGCCATAATTAATCTCTGTTCATATTAAGTTGGCTAAAAGATAGGTGGACAATAAACTGTAAGTATTTCATCTCAAAAAAATGTATATATTTTTGGGCTTGTATAGAGTTGATCCTTCTACATATACAAATCTATGCACATATCACATTCCGTACTTGCAACACGTTCTATGACATTAAAGTGTCTATATCTGATTTTATCAACAAAGAAATCCGTTTAAACAGCTTGTTGTTTGTATTATTTTCCTTTCATTGCGATTCACGTCACACAGGTACACAGGTACTCAGGCAGGTGGAAACCATAAGCTGCATAGAATAGAGCAACAGAACAGTTTGCAGGGCCTCGCTGCTGTTCAATTAAATTAATACAAAGCTCGAGTACACGCTGTAATGCTAAGTAGCTACACATATCGCATGCATGGGGCGAAGTGTGGTAGAAGGGGGCGTGGCAATCTCTACAAAGCCTATGACGAGTAAATAACTTAAGCATTGGAATTTCCACACTAAGACACAGACACATAAGCAAATGCAATAGCAAAGCTCCTCTAAAGTATGAGAGTGTGTGTACAGTGTGTGTATGCATGTGTCTATGTGTGTGTATGTATGCGTGTGTGTGTGTGTGTTGGTTAAGTATCTTATTTACGTATTTATATATTTACATTGTGAATATTTAATGGGGATATGCGACGGATTACAACAGCGAATAGGAGTGTGCGTGAGGGTGTGTAGAAAAATGACACAGTGCGAGATAACTAAAAGAGAATATTTAAGCAATCAACAAGAGGACAGATAAAGCAAAGCAGAGGATGAGAGATACGTATATGTGTATGTAAGAAGCTACATATAAGCACAAAGTCTGTGAGCTTAAATAAATGTTGCATAACCGAGGGACGGCCTGGCCTGCCATGGACCCTTTTCAGTTGGCGTAACCGACTCACTCAACAAATGGCTAAAAAGATCAGATTCAGTCCGTTGGCTCAAAGTGGCCGACGGCTTAAATCATTCAAGCGTTGTTTTTATGGCTGCAACTAAACGAGACGAGACTCTGCGTTGCCCTCTCTACCAACTACTTTTGCAAAAAAGCAATTGTTTAGTTAATTAAACGACAAAGAAATGCACTGAGTTGACTTTGATATTGCCTTGAGCAAATGAAGTCCAAGTCGATTGCCAGTTGCAGATGCAAAGCGAAACAATATGCACTGTGAAATAAACAACGTGAAGAACATTTCTGCGCTCAGCTTGTGGTCAATTGACTTTGCTTTATTGAACTAAACTTAAACTACGTTATATGTAAGCTCTGAAGAAGTTGTAAGTAGACACTATCTTCAATCCATTGAAGGTCATTCCAAAATTTAAAAAAAAGCCTTTTTATAAAACATTAGTTGTGTGGTGTAGTAATAAAGTATATATACATATAATAGTAGTATGGATTAGTAGTATAGTAAAAGGCGAAACTAGTTTAGTATATATCCTCAAATTGAACAAAAAAAAACTGTGGCATACTGGTATAGATTGGTAGTACATTTTAGTGGTATATTCTAGTAGCAGCAGTGTATTGTATTACATCCTCAAAGATATAGTAGATGTAACTATGAAGTATAGTATAGTACAACAAACTCAAATTTACAATTTATAAGAGAGTATAAACATACATTAATTGACCAGCGATTATTTGGGAAATATTTTGAGAAGAACTTATGAAAGGAGCCAGAAACTGAAACATAGAAAAAAATTTTGTACTAATACCTTGTTGATGAGCGTAAGCAAATTTTTCTATAACTCAATCGATCTCTGGTATAGGTAAACTTAAATTAAATGCATTCAGCAACGATCAAAACTTACATTAAAGTAGGATCAATCTACAACACGATTTCTTTTCATCTACAAATTAAAAATAATAATATATATACCTTAGGCAACTCTCACTTAAGTGAACATTTTTCCATTTACTTTGATCTGCTGTTTTATATAAGCTTTTCATCAAGTACTTAACATATTATTAATTCCTATTACTATTGTCAAATACTTGCAGAAAACCGCAAAGTATATCTGATCAGAGATATTTTGTGATTTTCTGATGACTATATTAGTATTAGTATAAGTATATAAGGAAGGTCAATTCAAACCCGCAATCAAACAAGCCCAAATATGTTTTTTTTCAGACTGAACTCAACTGTCTGAAAACTGTGAGGCTTGAAGAAAAAAATCTTAAATGCTCAAAATCGAGGGGAAAACCTCCCTCCGCTTGAGTACTAACATTTTTATAAAAGTAATGCGCTTGCCACAAACCTGAAGCGTGCTGGCATCCAGCTGTGATATTTGCTTGCAACATTGTTTGAACCGTGTGGCAGGCGCGTTGCATGCAATCAATGTTAATGAATTTTAATGGCTGCAATCAAACGAGCTGCTTTATCTGTTTGGCCACACTTACGGCTAATGATGCCCACAAATAAAGAAAGAGAGAAAGAGAGAGAGAGAGAGAGGAAAGTAAAAATTAGTGAGTCAACGGAATGCGCAACATTTGTAGCAAAAATGTTGTACTATTTTGGGGCATTTGTCGCATTACGCTTATCCTTTTATTTATTTGCACTAATTAACACTGTATTCCACAGTAAACGTTCGGGTTTTTATACTGACTCCTTTTTGGTCATGTTGTGTTATTAACAACAGCGTAATCATCTTCACTCTTTAGTTGAGGTTTTTAATACCCCGCTAATGGGTAGAGAGGGTATAATAGTTTTGCTGATCAATAGCTTAGCTGAGTAGGCTCTGACTGTTTGCCCGAAGGCCCGTCATCTGCGTTTGTCAGATATTTAAATATGTTTAAATATAATGTCGTTGATTAAGCTATGAAGCATATCTCAGACACTTTGACTGTTTATGTATGCACTAAAAGCAAGCAATTCACGGTCAGGGTATCTTCCAGTCAATCATACAAGACTTGTTGTATCCTAATATCTAAAGTATCGTTTGTTGCTTTTCGGGCAGCAGAAACGGTTTTTGTGCTCTAATTAACTGCATTTACTTTAATGAGCAAAAATGGCAACTGCATTAGGAACTGTAGCAATAGCAGCTGCAGCTGCAGCCATGACAAAAAAATGTCACAGTTACGTAAAAGACGTGACCGTGCGTGAAAACTTTGCTCTTGCCAGAATGTTTTGCGGGTTTAGCTGATGCTTATTTCTTTTATGTTGACACCACAGAGATGCCTTGTAGCTTAATTTAAAGTTGTCGTCCATTTCTACATACATGTCTAGCTCACTTATATACATACATGTGTATATAAATATAAATATATATGTGCAGCTGTTCAGGCATTTGTCTATGCAAAATTTGTGACGCTCATTAGTGCAATTTGCATGCATGACGGCAAATTGAGGCCCAGTTTCAAGCCAACAGCCGTGTCCACCTAACTGCTCCATTTGAAATAAATGCATACTCAGATCCAGATACAGATGCAGATACAGATACATATGCAGCTGCAGCTGCATCTGCAGCTACAGTTATAGATACAGATGCAGAGACAATTGCATTGTGCTGGTACGTTCATCAAATACAGAGCCATAGACCGGACACTGAGCTAGGCACAGGCGGAGCTAAAGCCGGAGGCAGAGGCTGGACTAAAGGCAATTCGTTCGTTGTCGAATTCAAATATGTGTATTTTTATTTGACTATGCGCATACGAAACGCACACTGAGCGGCTATTGTTGAGGGTAAGTACGATGTGTGTGTGTGTGTGTTTGTGTGAAGAACTCACCCTGTCATCCCTCTCATTCACCTTAGCCCAATCTATTCCGGACTGTCCAGATTCAGCGACACTAAGTAAACAACAACGCAGCTGTGGTGTAGCATAACACACAAAGCCCATGGCCTGTCTACGCTGCAGGCCATGGCAAATATGCAAATGTGTATGGACCATCCCAATGACCACTCACCAACACCCGCACCCACTGGCAGCCAGCCCACATAGCGATAACATTGCATTGGTTTCCAGCTTGGCGTCAAATGCAGATAAAACGCAAAACATTCCGAATTAGTAGTCGAAAAAAAGAGGGGAAAAAATACCAATAGCAACAGCAACAACAAGAACAACAACAATTTTTCCAAAAACCAAATTCATTTTCAATTAAGCACATTTCAGCATATCGACAGAGTGCAAAACCTCTTGTCTCCTCCCTCTCTCTCTCACACACCCTATCGGTCTCTCTCTCTCTCTCACACCCTCTGACCAATTGCCTAATACTTTTTGTAGTCTAGTTGGGACTAGTGAAATCATTTGAAATGCTAAATAAATTACGTATACGTACGTATGCGAGACATGCATATGTGTGCGTATTAGAAGTGTGCATTGTATGGCTCGAATACATATATGGATATATAGTTTTTGGCAATTTGCAGCCGCCACTGTTGACACTCGCCGGCCATATGGCCAGGGTGTCAGAATGTGGTCAAAATGCCAATTGCAAAACAATTGCATTTTGGTTACTTTGCTGTTAAATCCGGAATTTCGATGGCAGCCAACTAACCGACATGGCGACGGCTTCCGTTGACACTCGGGACACTCGGGCCAATCGGGTTGCCAGCTGCTTGGCTAACTGTTAATGGGTGTGTGAGTGTGTGTGTGTGTGTGTGTGTATGGGAGGGCGTTGGTGTGTGCATCTGTATGCATAAAAAGACAATAAAACTCTAGAATCCCAAGCTTAAAAGCAAAATATTGTAGCTAAGCACGCACACACACCCACAGCCCCACACACTCTCACACACGCAGTGTGCATAAATCTCTTGCTGCATTGCGTGAATTTTATTTCGTACTCGATTTTCCTTTATATTTTTGTTGCCTCTGCTGCTCCTACTGTTACTATTACAGTTGTTGTTGTTGTTGTTGTTGTTGTTACTGCTCGAATGCAATTTTCAAATTTGTAGACGACAAACATTTTTGACACATTCGCCAACGAAAAACTCGCCAAGCCAACACAATAAAAAACAAAACCCCAAAAAGCAATTAAATTGCACACTTTAAAATTCAGCAAGCAGCAAAAAGTCTACTCCACGCCGCAAATGAAATACCCTTGTAGACATCAGATCTGAAGAAGGAAATTTATATAAACACTATGTAGTTATACTTGTCATATGCTAAGAAGTTTTTGTTGAGATGCACACTGAGTCCGCGTAAGTAACAGGAATAATTACATCAACTAGCAAATAAGTCGTTTAGTTGTTAGGCCGATGGTTCCATTTGCAGCTGTATTATATAGTGAATGAATCTTACTTTTTTCTATATTATCTTATATATTATCTAGCTTATTTCTATATATAAACTATGCTATGCTGTTGTTAGCTACAGTTTACATAGAAACGAATAGGCAGAATTGATTGTAGGTATAATGATATTTACTTATGTAAGTGTATAAAATAGAAGAGCAAATGTCGCTTGATTACCATTACCCATGCAAACTAGTTAAACTCACAGGTTAAGTGTTCTACATAGTCAAACTAGACACCTTAGAATCAGTACCTTATGTACTTATAATATACATTTGAATAACTACAGTTTGTATTTAGTCATTATTTATTTTCACTCTTTGTAATGAAGAAGTGTTTTGTGAATAATAATAAATTTAATTTAATTTAGAGTTCAGGTCAATTAATTAAACCTTATCTTCTATAATATTAATACATTAGAATATGTGGTTAGTTAAAAAGTAGATTTATAAACTTAGGGAGAAAATAAAAGGATGGAAAAAACCCTGTGAAAAATAAGCTTAAACTTAAAACTAAGCGGCTAGGCCAGATCATTAATATGAGAATGACTAGGATCATGACATTTGTACGCGTTAGTCTAGTTTCTACCATTTCGATATTGGCTCGACAATGTAGATCAATAGTAAAGAGATCAATAGAAGATTAAAGATGAATTTCAAGACTTTATTTTGACAAATTTGTAGCTGGTTTGCTATATCTGACCATACAGCTGCTCCATAAAAAGTTACTGCTTGAAAAATAGACCTGAACAGAAACATTTTGCTCTCCAAGTCTAATCTTGAGTTTCTATTTATTAATGGATTTTAGTCATTATGATTTGATTTTTCAAAATCTGATTATTCTTTAGTTTTTTAATATTTTACAAAATTATATTTGAATACTAATTTATTGTTTATATTAGGTTGGAAAAAAAGTCTTGCGGTATTTCCGCAAGCTTGTCTTTGCAAGCGCGTAGTTCTAGTTGTATTCGTCGCATCGGTTCACGCGCCAGAAGCTCCGAGAGCTCGGATGGGAGGTTCTTTTGCATCCACCGTATAGTCCGGATCTCGCACCAAGTGATTACCACCTATTTCTGTCCATGGCGAACGAGCTTGGTAGTCGGAAGTTGTCCACAAGAGAGTCCTGTGAAAATTGGCTCTCCGAGTTTTTTGACAATAGGGACGCGAGCTTCTATAAGAGGGGCATTATGAAGTTGGCATCTCGTTGGGAACTCGTCATCGAACAAAACGGCGCATATTTGAACCAATTTTATGACCAATTGAAAATTCAATAAAAATACCGCAAGACTTTTTTGCCAACCGTATTATATATAATTTTTGTTTGCTTCTTAATTCATTAAATTCAATAAATAAAATATGTTTCGAACATTTTAGACTAGATATTAAATTATTTTCAATTAAAGAAGACTCTTAAAGTCAAATTTCTTAAAATGTAATTCGAATCGAATAACACCTTCTCTCTAACATATAGTTTACTCCTTATATCTGAGTAGATTATATTATTTATTTTATACAATCATTATAAACATTTTATTTTTTATTTTTTATCTATTCTATTTCTACTCGTCACAGTCAAGATAACTTATGTCACTCGCATGGCCTAAGATATACAGATTTTTCAATTAAATGATGTCTAAGCAGGTGAAGTCAAAGGGGCCTACTCTTAAATTTTCATGTAAATCACCCACACTATTTACGATATGAAGTGTTTCATAGAAATAAATAAATAAATGAATTCAATTTGAATCGTCTATTATTTTTTTTTATTATTTTCAAATAAAGAGCTTAATAACTCAGCTTGTCATTTGCATCGAATGCCCCTCAAGGTCTAGCAATTCGCCATATCTGACCTCAATTGTTTCTGGTGTACAGGGTATATACGATATATGTTTGAGTAATATAAAAAAGAATTTGTCGTACACACTCGCAAATGTGCTAAATTGCATATGACATGCAAATACGTTTAATTTCAAAAACTAAACTAATAAAAGCAACTGCAGCTCACGTCCAGCTTCCATTGCCGTTTGCCATTTCTAAAGTTGAACTATTTTCTGATTTTTTGTATTTTTGTTTTTTTTTTTGCATTTTCAGGCAAATAAGCAATCGAAATGAATTTTGCAAAATTTGAAAAGTTAACGCAAATAGAAATTTTGTTTGCAATGCAATGCAATTAAAGCTAGTCGACGACATTTGAATACAAATATGTATATGAGTATCTACATATGTACGTGGAATTTAAAATATCCTTGATGGACTTTGTGTCGTGACGAACTGAATATATTAAAATATTGTATATATGTATGTGAGATATCAAATATATACCTTAAAGAAAATCATTTTTGGTGTTTTTCATAAAGAAAATGAATGGAAAACAATGTGAGATGCAGACAAACATGTCCTTTGATGAAATATTTACAAATTGCAGTCTTAGTTCCTATCTTTGTCCAATTTGATATTAACTAGTTCGTTCGTTCGTTTATTTACGTATTCGTTTCTAAAATTGAATTCCTTTTGTTGTTTATTGTTTAGCCCTTTGGCCCTTAGGCACATGACAAGTCATTTCATTTCGTTTATTTGTAACTATTCACTATAACTTGATACTGGGATTGCTGTTCAGCCTGAACGTGCTCAGATATTGGTTACAGCTGCAATCGACAACAATGAGTTGGCAGATCGATTGTGTGGATGAGATGAGGCATTGCATGGCATCTGCCACTAATGCAGCATGTAGAAAATTACAGCAAAATGATGCGCAAAATATTTCAATACGAAATGATAAATATTTCGAATTATCAGCTCTGCAAGTAGGACAGCAGCTTCGTGCTCGCACTGTGAGAACGTGCTCTGCTTTTGCAACTGTCCAGGCATAAATACACGCGGGTATCATACACACACACACACACACACACACACACACACACGCATTCACACACACATACTGACAGTTAAAAGCGGCAACAAAAGAAATCGCACACTTCAACATTTTGAATTTGTAAAAGGATATTTTTCACATTATAATAAGAAATGAGGCACAAGACACGCAGCGCATGTTATAAGCACGCCTCCAGGCCCCGCCCACTGCGCCCCACTGTTAGCCATGGCTATGCGGCTTTTCCTTTGCCCCCCTATCTATCGCCATCTCCCACTCTCACTTGCCCGGCTGCTGGCAGGCACTTTAACATGCAGAACAGCTGAAAAATCATATAAACACAAATAATAAAATCGACAATTTGGCAAGAGGCGCACGCACATCTACATCTTTATATGGTATCCTTGTATCCATCTGTGTGTGTGTGTGCACATAACTGTAAATGTACTGGCAACAAAACGTGCGGCGATTTTCTAACAAGTCCAACAGCCCCCATGAAAATGCTCCACGAAACAAAAAAGAGTTAAGCGAGCCCCCCACATTTTACTAAAGATAGCATCAAAAGGATTCAACTTGGCGACTAGACGTCGATGGGAATATGACCTTACACACACACACACACACACACACAGACACACACACACACACTCATACATACGTAATGAGTGCAAGGAGAATAAATTTGTTAAGCTAAGAAATGAAAGGCGAAACTAATCGATTTTTATAGAGCTTAACTTAGTAGCTTAAATAGCAATTCCCATATTTTCCCAGAATCTTGGCACAATTGAAAATGATTTGTTTAACCACTTTTATTGTTTCAAATATCTTGTGCCTGGCACACGCTGAGCTATTGGAGAAACGTCTAATTAGGCCCAGAGTATATGGAGGGAAAGAGCTTACTATCCAACAACTCGGCGGCTATGCCGTTCAAATCTACATTGGCCATAAGATGATATGTGGTGGAACCTTAGTCAGCTCACGTTATATTGTAACATCGGCACACTGTTTCGCAGCAGTTTCGGACTACACCAAATATCACGTAATCGCCGGCGAGACGGAGCAAACAATGTATTTCCCAACAGCGGACTCTAAAAATACAATACTCAAGCTGAAGATACATCCGAAGTATGAGAAAACGAAGTTCATAGCTGACATTGCCGTGGCCTCCATAAGCATACCCTATAAGACGTCCAATGTCAACTACCTGCCACTCTGTTCGCAGAAGCCATCCGCCGGCGATGTGGCCACCGTCTCCGGCTGGGGTGACAGCGAATACTATCAGGATACGTTGCGGGCTATGGAGGTGCCTCTCATTGCTGAAGCGGATTGCAACCGGAAGATGGAACGCACAATGCCCGACAACGTGATCTGTGCCGCCGGCTACAACGGTCGCACCATCTGCAATGGCGACTCCGGCGGATCGCTGGTCATCAATGGAGAACTGTGCGGCATTAGCACATGGACTTGGCAGTGCGGCAATCACGACATGCCCGATGTCTTCATGAGCGTCTATTACTATCGGGATTTCATTAATCAAACCATCGCTGAAATGCGAAAATAAACAAATGCGAAAATAAAGGCAAAAGCAACAAATTGATGAGACATATCTTATAGAAATATATATATAAATTATACATATTTTATTAAGAACAAATTGAGCTCGAAAAGCTTTGTAGTTTTGTACATATCGTTGGCACAAGTAGTAATTTGAGTTACTTTTATGATCTGTATATACATATATATATGTATATATATATACATATATGTTTCTTGAAGTTATAATACCTTTAAAGCACTTTTTGTAGACTATTGGGTTAGAGTTTCTAAAATCTAATATCATAGAGCTATATAAGGTTTAGATGTGTCCGCCTTCTAATTTATATTCGTCAATCAAATTTATTTTCATTTAGTGAAAGACTTGTTAACTATGAAGCATAAAGTTTTTAATAGTTGCTTAATATAGCAAACTAAATTAAATTAAATATATACTTTAAGCCAAATCAAATCAATTTTGTGTATTGAAACAGATGTTTATAATTGAAGATTTAACGAAACATTTTCTAAAATATACAGCTAGCCTACCTAAATACTACTAAATAGACTTCTTGGAAAATGTTAAAATTCATAAATTCGAAATTCGTATTTAAAATAAAAAATAAGGAAAATGAAGTGATTTATTGTTACCTAAATAAATAAAAATTCAAGTTGGACTTAAATACCCTTACATATTATATATTTATAAAACTTTGTATCTATAGCAGATAATATTTGTATTCAAACTTCTAACTATACTTACTATAGTTTAATTAAGAGTTTCTAACTACACATAAGCATATGTATTCACTTGTATATACCTGTACATCATGTGCATATAAAACGCTAATAACTCTCTTTTAAATTTGTAGATTTTAATCTCAAAATCGGCTCTATATATGTATGTATGTATAAGTAAAAGAAAATAAGAAATCTTTGCATTAATTATAAAAGAAATTCCATTGAGACAGGTTTTCTTTTTACAAGTCATTTTCCATTCTCTTCCAGCACAGAAAGAAAGCAAAGAATGTCATGTTCTGGGATTTAGTTTTTTCGTTTGTGAGAACCCAACAGTTGATGCAGAACTTATAGCGGAATCCAAATGCCTCACTCTCAAAGCGCATACATGCTCGACGAGACATTCTTTGACTCATTCTTAGCTCTCTGCGCTCTTTGCGTTGTTCTCTTTTTTAGCGCTCTGTAGCGCTCTCTGGCATAAATTCTTCCACATCGTTGCCAAGAGCTCCAACTGTTGCATTCTCTTTCTCTACATCGAGTCTTCCAGTGTGCAGTCATGCATTGAGACTGAAAGAGAGCGAGAGAGACCGCACGCCACGCTGTTGCAGCGAAAGAAGAAAAGCAGAAGACGAAAACAAGTAACAGCAACCAAACCACAACAGCAACAATGAAAATGCCTCCACAAACCTGCCGGCGCTACGCTACAATTCCAGTCAGTTTTTATGTTCGTCATTCATTATTAACACTGTTGTTGTTGTTTCGGCTGTTGCTGCGGCTGCTAGCTACACAGCTTGTCGTTTGCTTTAGCTCTTTATCAGTTGCCGCCACAATTCTAAGCAATTGAATCTCGCGCTCTCTCTCTCTCTCTCTCTCTCTCTGACTGTCATTGCCTCCCCACCGCATGCTATGGCCAAGGCGCAACTAACGCTGACACAGCCCGCTGCCTCGTCGCGCCAGCTCACTCTCGGGGTTCGCTCACTATTTGTAGCTGTGGCCGCTTTCAGTGCACGTTGGAATCTTGACGCGAGCGCGACGATCACTCATAGTGTAATCCGTACGTACCCAAAGCGATTCGAATAACTCACACCCCGTTTCCCTCGCTTTTTGTCTGCGATTGTGTCGTGTGTGTAGCGTCGTTTGTGTGAGTGTGTGTGCATACACATCTTTCAATCCGAGTTGATCAGAGAACAAACCTAATAAACGTCTACCTGACCTTTGCCAAAGTCTCAGAGCGTCTGACAATATGAGAGAAATAGTGCACTTGCAGGCCGGCCAATGTGGCAATCAGATTGGTTCAAAGGTACGTATAATTAATAATAGTTCAACTTCTGTGTCATACATACATACACATGTATGTACATATGACGCCCCTCGATTAATAGTTCCGACGTTTTTTCACAGTATTCCTAACCTCACATGTTTAATTATAAAACAGAACGAAATAAACGCGCTCTTTGCGCTTTCCACGCTCAATCTCTTTCGCTGTGTCTGCCTCACGCTCTCTTTCTCTCTCTCACCCTCCCTCTCTCTGAGTGTGTGTGCTCTCATTTATTGTTTTGTTGCTTTGCTGCAGATTTTTTGAGGGGGTTGGTTGGGGCAGACGAATCAGAAACTAAAGCGCTCTCAGTTCGGGAAACTATAGAACTGCAGAGCAACAGCAATAACAAGAACTACAACAACTACAACAACAAGATCATCAGCAACAACAACATAAACTGACGCAACCGACAATTCTAGAAGTTTAAATTTGCGCTGATTTATCTTATCATGTTAATGATATCAGCAGGCAGCTGAACGTACGTACATATGTATGTATGTATGTATTTTGAAGCATTGGACTCTCATAGATCATTTTCCAAAAAAA
The DNA here is from genome assembly GCA_035045365.1 of Drosophila leonis. Lineage (NCBI taxonomy): Eukaryota > Metazoa > Arthropoda > Insecta > Diptera > Drosophilidae > Drosophila > Drosophila leonis. The sequence continues at coordinate 3,587,509 of JAWNPC010000896.1, forward strand.
CAAAGGTAACACAATACCGAATGTGCACCTAGCTTAAATAAACATGGCAAATTAATTACGACAGCCGTTATTTTAGTTAACTTCTCTAATTGCTAGCATTTGTTAGGTTTCATTTAAATCAACGGGAGATGCAGATATCGATCTTGATATACTTTAAATACATATACATACATACATACATATGTATGTATCTAGAGTATAGTATATAGAGTATCTCCTAGTCAGTCTAGCTAGCTTAGAGCACTTGCTTCAAACACTTCGGCAAATCGGCATTTTAAGTACACGCTGAAACAATGCGATTATTCGTGTAAACTTGTTGGTTTTGATCTTCAACTTTGTGGTTCAAGTAATCCATATGCCGCTTGAATGTATTTCGAAACTTTCACGAAGGTTTTTTTGGGGCTGTGCTTTTCATATACATACAATTCATAGCTCAGTCGGGCCTAGGTAATTAATGCTAGGTAAGCTTTCTTTCGAATGCCCTCTATACTTGACTAAATTTACCTGCTGTTTTATGATTTTGTTGTACAGAAAAGTCCAGATAATTGAGAAGCGTTAAGAAATGCAGCGCACACTTGCATACAAAATAAAAGCGGCACGAACAGAAATTTGTATCTTGTAGCTATTGTATCTTTACGATTTGATCGCTCTTCTTTGCCGCCTTCCAAGTCAATTGACTATGACGCAGAGGGTAATTGTATTTCTAGGCTTGTCTACAAACTCTTATCGCAACTACAAACTACCTATGTATGAATATGTATGTATGTATGTATGCAATCTGTTTGCTTGTTTAAAAAGTTTAAGCATACTACATAAGTAGAAGTCATAAATGGGTGACAGCTCGTATCGCTAGCAGAACATACCCAAAAATAGGCATTACATATGACACAGACTATTCGGTTATTTCGCATCGAGTGGGTCACAATCTAACTGACTGACTGACTGACTGACTGACAAAAGCTGAACACTTTTTCACTTAACCCCGCATGTGAACTGCCAATTAAAAGTAAAACAATTTAGAGTGCGCACTAGTGCCTGACTGAGAGTTACCCTAAACTCATTTGATGAATCATAATAATAATAGATAATATACATATATCTATAGAACAGAAATAGGTCTTCTTTAATGTAAAATATTCAGTTTATAAAAACCCAAAACAATTAGTATTAACAGTGTAATTATATAATAATGGTAGTAGCACAGCGAGTTATCGATAGGTTAAAGTAAATTAGATAAGTTAAAGTAAATAGGCTTTGAGTGTGCCATAACAAAAGCCTAAATTATTTTGTTTCAATCTGTTTATTAAATTATATTGATTGATATCCAAGTGGATGCCAGTAAAGAATAGAGTATGTTAGCTCTGCTGTTGATGCTGCTCTGTTACATAGTGTTGTTCGAGACTAGTATACCCTTTCTCAAACAGTTTTAATAGGTTCGGGGGCATAAAAACGAACATAGCAGTCGCGACGCAGCCCCAAAAAGGCAACTCGGTGCCCATTCTAAGCTAATTTAGCGCATTAATGTTGACTCGCACAATTTACCCCAGCCATGAAAAATCCAGAAAGAGCCACAACAACAACGGCAACGGCAACAGCAACAACAACATCAATGAAGTCGTTGACGTTTGACACAGTTTTCTTTTCTTTTTTTTTTTTTTACTTGTATTTCTCTTGCTGTATTTTCTTCGTTTCCCAGCGCAGTTTCTCTGCACATTAACCCATCTGCATATTTCGTTACGTTTGTTGTTGGTTTTTCTTTTCGCCGGCTCTTTACACGCTTTTCCACTTCAATTTTATGTTAACATATTTTTAAAGCTCTTTTTTGCGTGTTACCAAGCTAATTAGGCCGCACTTTGCAATGACAAAGCCATGGCCTATCCCATCAGGCTTGATGTACCCATTTCCCATTTCCCAATACACATTTCACTCTGTTTCTGTTTGCCAGCATAATTTTAAGTTTATTTAAATAAACGTACAATTCATTATGCAATCTGACAACTGGGCTGGGCTGGGCTGTGCTGGGCTCGGTTCATGTACTACAACACACCGAAATCCAAACACAAAAAAATAATTGTTGTTGCATTAAATTTGCCTATAATAATATGGAGCATATTTTGCTGCTGGCATTATTTACATACACATTTAAATTTCGTGCATTTTCACTGTGATATTATTTTGCAATTTAATTGAATGTCCAATTCTGATTAATTGGCTGTCAGTGTGAGTTATTGTTTGTGCGCTAAAATAAATAAATAATAAATATGCAAAACTGCGTGCGTGGCGAAAAATATGCTCTCTAAATGGACAAATTTATGTACAGCAGCAAACTGTTCTTTTATATATGTACATATATACATTTATGTATACATATTCTATTCAGATAAAGAATACAGACTATAAATTTGTCATAGGTTGTTAAAATCATAAATCAATAGATAACTTAACTGCAGCGTAAATAAGGGATCATAATTTTAACATTAAAAAAAGTGTTTTAAATTAGATTTTTTTTTTTAATATTAAATTACATGAAGTTATGCAAACCATTGAACAACAGCTCTTAAATGAATCAAAATTTCATTTCATGTAATTCAAATGTTTCTTTTTATTGTACATACAGATACTTATGTGTGCTGCTATTTTGCACCTTTGATGCTTGCTCCCTTCTCTTCAATCTAAGCAAAAATCCACCCAAGCTATTCAAGAGTCTACTACCTTTTGGCAAAGCTATAGTAATTGCTAAAGCTTGATCCAATATTGAATATAATCAGGCATTTGTGGAATACATATTATCTGCTTTTTACATTTTACTTTTCCAGTCTTGGATGAACTGAAATCAACCACCAACAGAAAAGAATAAAAGTCTTGAGCTTTTGTGCTTTAATTTTGCAATATGGCCTTAAGTCTTCTTGCGCCGTGGCATAGGCTCTGAAATTGATCACATACACACATCCACACCCACCAACACACACATGAACATGCATATTTATTTCGATACTAAGGAGACGGGTCATGCATGCCAGGATATTTCAAAATGGGCCTGCAGCGAGCTCTTTTTTCATTATTTACATAAACCTAATTTTCCCTAAATCATTTTCTGAACAATAACAGGCAAAATCTATTTACGGCGCGCACCGTACGTCTTTGCCCTTAATTCCAGCCCCTTCCCTTTCCCTTACAAACATAAAGAAGAAAAGAAACGACGACAGCGAATGAGCAGAAATGGTTAGGGAAAATCGTGGAAAAGTGAAAAAGTGTGGAGAAAATATATAGACAAGTGCAACGTTGTCGTATTTCAGCCAACAGCAACAACAACAACACGAAATGCCAAAACGCAACCAACAGACAATAAAATTAAAGAGTTTGCAAAAGCCAACCAAAGCCAAAGGATCCAACGTGGCTTATACTGCATGCAAATGGCTGAAACACATTTGTGTGTGTGTGTGTGTGTGTGTGTGTGTGTGCTGGCTCGCCTTAGGATACATTTATTTATGCTTATAATGGCAGGGCATCAGAGCAGCGCCAAAATAATGCACAAAATTGAATTATCGATAACGTTGGCAACTATCGCAGCTATAATTTCTTTATGGTTACACGCTTTTACATGTAGTATGAACGCGCTGTGGGTGGTTGGGCCGTGGCAGCCACCTGCCAGCTGCCATGTGGCATGTGGTTCATGTTTCTAGCTGAGAGCTGGCTGGTTGCTTGTTGCTAATGCGCCTGGCAATATGCAAATGCAATTTTGATGTGGTCCCTGCCATGAATTTTATCTGTCGGTGTTTGTTTGATGGTGGAAATAACAACAAGCGATTGATAAGTTAGTTGTTGTTGTTGTGCATTATGGATGGAGTAGATCAACGGATGCATGAAAAACAATTTAAGCTATCCAAAACGAAAATCAATTGGTATTCAGCACTGTCCGCATTGCATTCTTAATGTAGAGCTTGCAGAATCTAATTGTCGATGAGATAAGTTATTTTTAAATAAAATCGTATAGGTAATATATGTATGCCAAGTCTATATACCTTTTATCAGTAAATATTATATAATAAATTAGAAATATAAGAAGAGCGATAAGTGTGATATTGGCGTTATTATTATTGCAAATTCTTATAGACCTACAAAAATTACTGAATAATTTGATTGGCTTATACATTTTTAAAATATATTTAACTTAACTGTTTGCGATTTAAAATTCATACCAAATTTTATAAAATATATATTTCTGACTCGACTGTTTATTGCTTTGGGTGCAAGAAAAACGAAAATTGTTAAACTAAGCGCTCAAGTAATATCAAGGCAAAAGTCTACCTCAACTGGTATTAGTGCTCGATAGACGATTCATTATACGTCTCTATGGTGTGGTCCTAGAAGTGTTTACTCATGCAATTATTATTGTAACCCTCGCGCTAACAACACAAATTACAATAACTGAGGTGCAACAACAAAAATTAAAATAAAAAAAAATATATATTTAAAAAACAATATGTTTTTCAATTTACATAAAAGTGTGTTTATGCATACCAAATGAAGCTCATCCACATACACATACATATTTATAAACACGCACATTCACAAATATATATATCCATATAAGCGCCCTTGCGCCCAACGGTATGCAGTGTAGAAAAAGGGCGAACGCATTGCCAGTGGCGGCAGCATGTGGAGGCAAGAGCGCATCGTTGCACAAACTGATTATGAATAAACAAACGGGAATTTTTATAAATATTTTGCGCATTTTGCTCGCATTTTATAAGAATAACTTATTTATGCATTTCTTTGTGCATCGCTGCGCTGCCGCCCATGCAAAATGCAAATTGTAAACAGGCGCACAGATATTAGAAACACATTAAAGAACAAACAACAAAAATACAAAAAAAAAAAGAAAAAGAAAGAAAACAAGTAACAGCAAACAGCAAACAGCTGTGCAAAAAAACAGCCTTCAGTGCTGCCACCCAGGCCACACTCCCATGTGCAACTGCAACACTTGTGGCCATAGGTAAGCCGCTTGAAGCGCCTGACCAATCCGGCCAGCTGCTGTGGCAGTTGGTGACAAATGGCTGGGGGAGGGCTTTCTGTTATTTATTTAACACTTTCGAAAAGCATTCCACTCTCCTGGTCATTAAAATCTCATGTTGCCCCTTAATGCATGCGGCTGTTGCATGCTTTCAAGTGGCCGCCCGACATTCGAGCCGCAGCCAAGCTTGGCATATGTTTCATTATCATTCGTTATATGCCACCAATCTGCACAGATATTGTTTTTCTTTTTCCACATTTTTCTTTTTTTTATATCATTCCTCTTCTATATTGTGCATTCTCGTTTTATTGTGCATTTTCAATTACTTTGGTAATTTTATATTATTGAAATTGCATGCCACAAACTGTAATTATGCCGCTTTGCGTTGCCATTCCACTTGCCGTTGTGCAGATGGACGCCACCTGAAATATGTTGTGCTTTTGTAATCTGGTATTTACGAAATAAATAAAACAGTGAAAGAACAGCATGAAAAACACAGACACAGAGACAAAAATTGTAAAAAACAAAAAAATAAATAAGTGGAGTTTTATCCAAATGCATTTAAAGCTTTTAGGTTAAATCCGAGCTGCATAATTGTAAATACAGCCAGAAGCTGCGCGAGGCTGTAAATTATGCATGCAATTGTATTGGCAATTACATATTTTAGCCTTGCGCGCCTGGGCGCCGATAAGCAGGCAACGGCAAATAACTTTGAGCCGGAGTGCGCAGCGACCAGATAATGCCGACAGATATTAACCACACGCGATAGCAACCGGTGAAATTTATTGCACAGTGACACATAATTAACAAAAACAAATCATGGCAAATGCAAAAACTAAAAAAAGCACACAAAATAATCAAGATTTGTTTCAGGCTTTGGTTTTATCGTGCTTTGTTTTTGTTTTTGTTTTTGTTTTATTTAAACACGTTGACAATAATTGTGCAGCCGAAATGGAAATGGCCAAATGGAATTTCAAAATAAACAAGCTAAGCAAAACCCCATTAAAAACCAAATGCGGTCAAAATATATATCATAGAAATGCAAACGCAAGTATGGATGTGTGCAGGTGCAGGTGCATAAGCATATGCGAAACTGTGGCCAAAATATCCTAGGAAAATGGTTGGCGTTGGTTTTGGTTTTATAATTTATAGCAGGTTAGCGCGCGCTTGGACCAAAAAATGCACAGAAACCGCCAAACAAACCACAAACAACCAAATGGCCAAGCGCAATAATTGATCTGGCACAATATTAACAATTGTTTTGGCGTCAAATTAATTTTATATTCAATTCTATTTTATGTGCTGGCGTAGTAAAAAAAAGAAGGAGAATGGCCATAAACAAATCAAATGCAATACACAAAAAGAATCATCTAATCGTTAGACATATTTCATCTATAGAAAGCAATTAGTTATGTGCACCGTATAGAGATATTGATATCCATTTTATTTATCTAGATAAAAAGACCGAAATGAAAAAATAAATAAATTACAAAAATTAAGAGTTAGCATAAATCATAAAACAAAATATCTGCGCGTATTTACATGAAAGCTTTTCAATTTTGGCATTTGCCATCCGATGCGGATCTGTATGGCAAACAGCAATAATTGGATTTGCCATATACATATATTACGTTCCATTCGGCCTTTGTTCAGCCAAACGCGGCAATCAAACTCAAAAAGAACAATAAGGTATGTTCCAACTTCAAATACCCTGTAGTTAGATGTAAACAAATTTGAATTTGTACTTTTATTTTATTTGTTGGATTAAACATTTAATACTACAAATAATATAATAATACAAATATTTTTATACTTTTGAATGTATTAAAAAAATATGAAATATTTCCTAATATACATTTTAAAGCTAATCAGATAAACTATAAATTTGTCAATTTCAATTATATTATACCCGTATTACAAAACTTTCACAATAGTTTCTATATGAGTAAGGTCCTACGAATTTGTATACCGAAACATAATCAATATATGCAGTAGATAATGCATTTATATATGTATGTAATGTTCACTATATTTCCATTATTTTAAACTACCCCAATTGTTTAAGTTCCCAGAACAGCAAATAGCCGAACAAACTATATGGCCAAACATAAAAATATTAATTTAAATGTGGAATGGATAAACATTTTTATTCATATATATTGCAAACAATGTAGCAAAAGGTTATCAGCAAATACAGCGGATGGCACTGAGAAATATCCCTTCAAATGAAATGACTAATATTTGATTCTCTTTATCTGCCGCCCTTGCCTTTGATTTAATGACATTTTCAGTTATTTAATCGGTGAATATAACTTTTGCCAAATAAAAATAGCGCAAACTTTTCCAATATAGTTGCGTTAATAGCTAACAGCTATTTAATCTCATTCCACTCTCAAAGTAAATAATAATACCGTGAGGAAAAAATGAAAATGTCATTTATATAAATTTCAGCTCTTCACATACCACAAAAACATGCCTATTTACATGGCATATACAAAACCGCGCTGATACGACTATCGTGGCAGTGGCATTAGACAAAAAAACTCTGTGATATGTGCATTGACATCGCATTATGCACATATGTAAATATCCGCGTATGTTTTTAAACATTATTTCTGATAAGTCATTTCTACAATACATTTTTAAATACATTTATTGTGTGCCTAAAAAATGTTGAATTTGCTCAACATAAATTGATTTTCTGCGGATATTTATTTGTGCTTGCTGATGATATTTTAACTATTTAAATTGAATTTTAAAGCAGTTCAGTTTAAAAGCTTTTTAATGGAAAACTCCATACTTTTTATTCATTTATGAGTAGTAATCTGAAAGATCTTTTAAAAGTTACCTAATATGTTTTAGTAATAATAATTAGTTTAAAATTCAGACAAATTAGCAAATATTGTATATAAATAATAAATAAAAGAAACAGATTAAATCTTTAGGCATGCCCTAAAAATTAAAACATGGATTTTTTTTAAAACATTTTTGCCTAACAGATAGAAACATTTTGATAGTTTTAGTTGCAGTACATATTTAGCTGGTTTGGTAAAAAATTGTTTTTATGCCCTGAACCCATTGAAAATGGGAAATCAGGGTATAATGTTTTTGTGAAAATGTATGTAACAGGCAGAAGGAAACGTGGCAGACCCCATAAAGTATATATATTCTTGATCAGCTCGACAAACTGAGTCGATATAGCCATGTCCGTCTGTTTGTCCGTCCGTGTGAACGCAGCGATCTCGCAAACCACAAAAGCTAGAGATCTGAAATTTGAAATGTATACTCGTGTATATCCTACGCAGTACGAGTTTATCATTTTTTTTCGATAACTCATCGCATTTCGTTTTTGAATACCGTTATAGCTATAGATTTCAGATTTACTGTGTGTATCTGTGTAATGAATACAAACATTTTGCAATTTTTGGATTTTGGATACCACGCCCCCTTCCCCCCAAATTTGAAAAAAAAAAAACGTATTTCAAATACTAGAGACTTTGGCAAATACATACATATGAATGTCATTATTGCGCTGTAAAAGTTTGGTTACGAAAGTCCATCTAGAAGAAAACTAATTCAACAAATAAATTTCCATAATATTGCCCATACTGCAGCCCAAGCGCTGCCCGCGCGCAGTCGCTGCGTAAACTGCGCAGTAGCAGAGAAAGTGATTGTGCGTGAGTGTGTGTGTGTGTATGTGTTGTTTATATATACATATGTATATATGTATAAAAGAAGCGTAAAGTGAATTGAATGTCGCATCTTCCCAGGGTTCAGGGTATCTCTTAGTCGAGCAGTCTCGACTAGAGCACTCTTACTTGTTGATCCTTGACTTACGGTTTAAGCCAACTCACTACAATTAGTGCATAAGTCGTTCGCTAGCATTATAATGTGCTCGTTCTATTCGTCTCTAGAGATATGACTAAATATATGTAAGACACGGATTAGTTTTTGGCTTATTAACAATTTACTATATCTAAGCTGCCTTTTGGATAATTGGTTTGTTTCAAAGATCAGTTGACAGTAAACAAAGAACGTTCTTATTTTTAAGCAGTTCATTAAAATTTTTGAGTTTACAACTTGAAGGTCGAGCACTAGAAACAACAACTTGACTTAACTAGCTTGTTGCTAATAGTCTTTAAATTCCATCAACAGAAACAACAAAAAAAAAAACCACAACATAAAACACTTAAGTCTAAGATGCGCGAGGTTGCCGCATATGCGTCAGCGCCACTTGAAGCGGTTGGGGCTAAGACTTGGCGTTTAACGGCACATGAGCCTCCACACATCAGGCTGCCAGTCAATGAAATTTATATGTGTTTGTGGGAGTGTGTGTGAGTGTGCGCTTCCTGCGCTGACACTGTTTATTTATTTAGCTATTGCCAAAACGTACTTCAATGTACGAACTTCATATCGCTTGCCACATAAATATTATTATTATTACTCGCTCCGCCCCGAGGCGTCGTCACAGGGTAGGCCATGTAAATAATCACACATTCATATATATATATATATATATTTATATAGCAAATGATGAAGTGCAAGTCGTGTCATTTCAGTAGATGCAGTGCGAGCGAAACAGAGCACATGCAAAATGATAGCGGCAAACGCTTGAAGATTGTGGCCATTAGCAAATATTATTGTTCACTAGACAGCAGCCACCAGGATGTAGACGGCAAGCAGAGGTCATAAACTAACACAACTCAGACACGCTCCAGCACTTCAGTCCGTTCATAGATAGAAAGTCTGGCTAGCTAGCTATCACAAAAACTGGAAAGCTTTCATATGTCAACAGATACATGCAAATAGGCGCCAGCATAATGCCCTCTGATCGGAGCACCTGGGCGCAAATCAATGGTGTTTACAGGAGAGCATGCAAATGGCCTGGTTATCCGCAATATTATTATTTACCTCGGCTGGTCTTCAGCAAGGCAAGAGTGGGACAGGCACACAGACACACCCAACACATTAGTTAAATCAATAGCGGGCCAACCAACCAACCAACCGTCCGTCCGTCCGACCGAATATACCATAAATATTTACATATCTAAATCGACAATTATTGAAATCTCAATTGAAATTGTTTGTCAATTGAGAATAGCTGTATATCTGTGTGTATCTATCGATGTGTGCGTCAGTGTGTGTGTGTGTGTGTGTGTGTGTCTGTGGCTTGTTAGACCTGTAACAAAATCCAATCCACAAAAGCAAATTTTACCTTTGTTATTATATTGTGTAAGCGTAAATTCAATTGATTTAATATTTAATATATGAAGCGTTAATTTATTCAAAAATATAAAATGCAACATATTTCCCTTGATTATTTTGCAAAACAAAATATTTAGATAATTTCTGTGCAAAGCTGTTTTTTAGCCAGACAATTAGACAATGGTCTAATTGGTTTAGTTACTGCAACATTACAAATAAAAATAAATAAACAACAATTGTTAGTTTTATGCCTCCAGATGAATGAAATATTATTCAGTCAAAGTTTAGCAATTAAAACAGTTGACAAAATATAATGGAATTGCCTGTATGAATTGGTAAAGGAAAAGATAACTGAAAGTTATCTTAATGTAGAATGAATATTTGTTTCACTTGACTCTGTTTTTTATTCTCGCTGTTTAGTAATAAAACTTTTGCGCATTGTAAATGTAAAATACAGAAAGAAAGAAGAAAAAACAGTAACATAAACAGAGCACAGAGTAGAGGAAATGCGCATAAAACCAAAAGCAACTAAAGCAAACGCAATGTGCTGATAATGACAATTAGTGGCCACATTTAAATTGATGCACTTGATGAGAAATGCAATTGGAAATGCAGCAGCAATGCACAAACACACACACTCACACACACACAGGCAAGTGCACATATAAATGCATATAGTATAAATGGTAATTTACGAGATGGGCGTATTGGCAAAAATTGCATTTTTCTGGCGAACCGAGGCCACCTCGAAATTCACACGTGCTACCAGCAAATTAAGCGCATTTTCTGTATCTGTAGCAATAGCATGGCAATTACACACACACAGACACACGCAAAAGAAACAATAAATTTCAGTGACAATGCGAATTGTTTATAATTATGCCATAGAAGGCGGAGCGCGGCCCAAAAAAGTATGCTATTGCATTTTATTTGAGCAGCATTCGACGAAATCCTTTTAGTATTATTACAAAATATCCACACAAACACACACATGCAGAAGGGCGTGGACACGCGCCCATCGGATCGTTAGTGTAGTTTAGGGTACAATTCGTTATTTGCGACGGCACGCATATAAATTGCATTTTTGAGCAGTTGCCGCGGCTGCAGATGGCCAGGTTTCATCTTGCTTTTAAAAGGGTTTGCTTCCCTCTTCCATACATATGTGTGCTTCATTTATTTTTATTTTATTTTTTTTGTCGCATCAAAATGGTTTATGGCCAACGGCTGCAAAATGTCATCTATCGATGGGCGGCCGTTAAGCTTTGAGTGTGTACCAGCCATTTTTATTTTACTGCGGATTATGGCTGAGCTGGGCTGTGCCCGGGAGCAAAGCTCATTACGCTAATGGATGCCACACATTCCGCTCCCACCTATCCACACTCTCACACACAGACAGAATTACCATATATTGAAATATATTTTTGTTGCTGGCAAATTAAAACAAATTGACTTAGTTTCGCGCGCTTTGAATTTTAAGCGCCAACTCTCACAAATCGGGCGGCTTTTGTGCGAATTGGTAAATTGGCAAATGGTCGCCAAAAGTGTTTCAATCCTGTTTATTTATTTATAATTAGTTTAATGCAAACGTCCCAAAAATTCAATTTAAAATCAATTAAATATGCTCGTGTGCCGCCTTGTCCAAAATATATGGAATTTAACTCCATTTCTAGCTTGTGCTTATTTCAATTATAAATTGAAAATGTTTATTGATTTATTTTTACATTTTCTGCAAATACAATTTGATCAAATATTTTCAATTTCATATTCGAAAACTGTGACATACATATTTGTACAATTTTTGTTGAAGTATTCGTTGCTCCAAAAACGACGTTTTTTATTTAAAATTCTTATCTTCTTACACAAAAAACATAATTTTTCCTAAAAAAAAAAAAAAAACTTATATTTATTGCCATGATCTCCTGCTCGATCTTTTTGTACATTGGGAGTGTTCGTTCTTGAACAAAATATATAACATTTAACCTTCTAACATCAAGAGTAATATCCAGCAGTTACTGGTATATGAAACTATCTCCAAATTTCTTAGGTAACTTACACTCCTACAACTCTATTCGAACTGTAATCTACTGTATCAGCTAACTTTCGACTCAAACACTCTAATATCTCGATAGCAAACAAAACTTTCTAAACATGTTTTTCATAGCTCAAGCACATGCAGACCTTACAACCTCAGACATTATAAAGTTTGCTTTATTTACAATTTAACTTATAAATAAACGCTGATTGAACTCAAAAATCTAGGGGAAGAAGTGTGCATTCATCTGTTGATTTGAACATTCGCTAATTTTCAATTATAATTTATACTTTGCCAAATACGCGTTACCCTGAGAATAAATTGAGACCAAAGATTGTTTCATTCAATTTGTTTTTTTAAGACAGTTTTATAATTAACTATTCAAATTTTACACATTAAAAACATCTTTGTCGAAGATAGAACTATTACGTAATTATAGGTAGATTTTAAACTGATTAAACGTAAAGTTTAACATTAAAGGCAAAAACTATTCCTCTAAATGGCAATTTTCAAATGAATTTGCTGCTATAGAAGTTGCTCAATAGCTGTGTTTGATCGCTTTTACGATTTAGCGCTTTATGTCACAGAATGGAATTTTAATTAGAAATAATGTTTTTTATTTATGCGCGTGTAAACACAGCCACGCGCATTGTTAATGTAAATTTACTCATATTATGTACATTATTAATTCAATTATTTATTTCAATTGATTTTAACAAATGTACACATTCCGTGCACAGTAAAGCGTGTACTTCAATTAAATTAAATTTGTCTGCCTGCTGAACAAACAAAAAAACATCGAGAGATTTAAAGAGCGCATAGCCTAAGATCCAACTGAGTTAAAATCCACTTGCGTGTCCATTGGAATATCTTAAACTATCTTGGCTATGATTTATTGTCATTGCAATTGTTTATTTATGCGTGCGCCGTGCGCCATGCGCCGCGAGCGAAAACGTCAAATTCAATATTCAAACTCAGTTGCCGAGCAATTTGGGGAACTCGAGATCGCAACTATATCCCATGGCGCACTCGCTGGGACATCCGGTGCGACATGCACTTCCGTTGCTTTGCGCAGCGCTCGCATCCTTTGCCAGGCTCTTCAAACGCAAACTAAAATGTCCTTTTGTCTTAGGAACAAAGCGCAAAATGCAGCGCACATTTCTTTGCTAGCCGCAATTAATTTATGCTCGTTTTTTCTTTCTTTAACCAGCTTTGCCACTTGACTTTTGCTTGGCTGCTGCCGTGGCTGTGCGGTCCGCCGTATTTTCGGGGTTTTTGTTTGAACGCTTTGAGAATTTTAATTTTGAATTGAATTTCTTTTGGGAGTCTAGCAATGGCCTCTCATAAAAAGACGGCGCCACAAATGGCTGGCAAAATGGCGCCGCTTTGGTCAACGCACGTTGCCTTTTGTTTACTTTTAATTTAATCATTCGTCGGTCTTTTTCTTCTTCTTTTTTTTTTTTTTTTTTTTTTGTTAAGTTCTTTCTAGTTTTTTAGCTTGTGCACAATTTTGTAATTAAGCAATTTGACCTCAGCTAGCAAAAGTTTCACGCAAATGAAGGCAGCGTAATTGATTTTTTTTAGTTTCGGTTGCAGCTGAAGGCTGAAGTATTTAAGGCCACTTTATCAGACCCACCTCAAAGGCTGAGACAGGCATGCCAGAAGCACGAGTCGATATCAACTGAACGTTAAGCGGGCAGTTGGACAGTTCAGCAACATTTTGCGCCCGTCACTTACAACAGCAGGGAAAAAGTTTTCATAATATACATATATAATAAGCCATTTATACAACAGCATCGGAGTAAAAAAGCTGAACAGTCTAGCCAAGATGCCGTGCCATATAGATACCCTTTAATCAAGGCTATAGTGAATCAAAAAAGAAAATGAAAATGTTACATAAAGAGATTTAAAAAGCGAAAGGTGGGAAAGTAAGTGATCTCATGAAAATCGTAATTGATAACTTATGTATGTGAGATGCTATATAAAAAAATCATTCTCTTCGATAGTAATTTGTGTTAACAGACAGAACAAGGTGGAGGGAGGCACAGCTATCTATACAAACATCTGATCAAGTGCGGGTAGTGAATGGTAATACCCGTTACCAAGTGAATTCAATGCCATGGCACCCTTTTGGAAGCAGCTCAGCAGTCAATGCCAAGAGCAAACAAACAGCTCAAAAGTAGTCGGAAAGAAAAACGCTTATCTGCAATTGGCTTCGTAAAATATACGAAAACATATTTAAATATCCCCACAGGCAACAAGTGCCAGGGCAACAAGAGGACCAGGACAAAGTCAGTCAACTAGTTGTCTCCCATGCGGGTAGCTAAACGCACACACACACACACACACTTACACGCCCACACAGCCAACAGCCAACAGGCAACAGCCAAACAAACAAATACAAGCAAAAGTGTATGCAAATCAAAGTTATTGTCAGGCCAAAAGTGTCTACCGATGCGTACAATTGAGTGTCATATTTCCAGTTTCTTATACATATATGCAAAGCTAAAGGCAGAGGCAATGGCAATGGCAAACGGCAACGGCAAACTAAGCTACAGAGCTATTTCTCATATGAGATCCAACTTTATGCAATGGAAAATTTGACTCTCAACTTTTTTGAATGTTTCTTCTTTTTTTTTTTTGGCTATGCAAGTTGTTATCATTGTTGCGCGTCTAAAAGCCAATGGAGAAATAAAACTTTGCTAACAACAGCTAACAGTAATGCAAACATTTATGCTGCGCCGGGATTAACATAACAACAACAACAACAGAAACCTGTAACATAAGCGCCAAACTAAAAGCAATGCACATACACATGCGTGTGTGTGCGTGTGTGTGTGTGTGTGTGTGCGTGTGTGTGTGAGAAAGAGTTTGTGCTTGCAATCAATGGTTATCCGATTTTAGGCAACATGCTAAAAGCGCTTCAACTTTTACCTGTGGACACAACCAGAAGTTCCACACACTAATACATAAGAGTATAATCAATTTGTTGTTATATATGTTACAATATAATATATAAATATATCGGTTAGACTATGTTCCTCGGCAAACATCGAATTGTTATGCCTTTATCAGTTGTGCGGACAACTGACGAATACTCGATTCATTTCTTACAAGCTTTATTCATATTTTAAAAATAAAATAAAAATACAAATGGATGATGCTAAAAGACACTTGAACAGTTTCAGTTTTGTTTATTTGCAATAAACATTTTCTCATAAATAATCTTAGATTTAATTACTTCTGTAAGCTGATGTCATTAGAGATATTACATCATACACACGACTCTGACTTAGATATAAGTTGACTTTATAGACTACACATAAAGAGAGCATGATTTTTTACAGTCGTTCTGTGTTTGTATGTCAGCGCAAATGAGGCATAAAACTATGAATATGTATATATATATATAAAGTAAAGATGACCGAGAGTGCTCGCTAGCAGGAAGGAAAATACATCGTTTTCTAAAAATATCAAAGCCTTATCAATAACTTACAGCTATTTAAGCGCTCGACAGGCACTTAAAATGGTTGAGTGACTGACACAGTATACAAGTATATATACATAACAAATAAACAGCATTTTGTTAGCTCTTGAGGATATGTGGAATGTTTTTACTTAATAATATAAAGTGAAAGTATAATAGAGTAAGTCTTTATTTTTTTAATATTAATCATTTCTGGTAATTATGAAAACAGTTCAGAGTTGGCTTCGTAGCAGTTTTTTGGTCTGCTGGATGAAATGCCCTTCACGAATCCAACTACGAAACGTTGGCAGCTCAACATAATACGAGAAGCCGAGTAAAATGCATTAATTCATGTCCTTTGGGGCTTAAGTCTATTAAAAATCATTCCGATCGATGGGAGTGGCGTGCAGCGCACATTGCGATTTTCTCACAATTAGCATTTTAGTATCCACTCCAGCTTCTACCAGCCGCCGGCCCATGCACACTCACAACAGACAACGCACAACCACACAGCCACACCCACCAACATGCACACACACACACACACACACACATACACCTGGCCAACAAAGGCGAGTGGAACGATTGAAACATTTTTAAAAATTTGAAATTCATATGCGCAACAAACGTGAAATGTTTTACGAAGCGTATTGGGCAATAAAACCAAAGCAAAAAAAAAAAACAAAAACAAAAAAAGAAAAGAAAATAAAAAAACAAAATAAAAAGTTGAATCGCACGCAAGAAAAATATACGTGCAAATAAATACGAAATAAAAGCGGTTTGAGTAGAAAGGTTAAGGATGTAGGGCAGAAAGGGAAAGGGGAAAGAGAGAGGAAGGGAAATAGAGTGAGTGTGGGTAATGGGAAGTGCAGAGGTAAAACAGGAAAATCGCTGAAACACTCGAACCATAGAAAGAGGCAAAAATAAATAAATATATGAAAACACCTAAAAGGATTCAATTATTCCCCCTCGTTACACAACAAAAAATAACACGAACCTCGCTCCTCTGCCAGCAAAAAGTGCGCGCCCATAAAAGTATGCAACAGAAATTGCTCACGGCATATAAAGTGCTGCAGAAGGCAGCGGGCGAGCGGTTGGTTGGGCTGGTTGGGATGATAGTAGGTGGCGTGGACGCTATAGCATATGCACGCGCATAAATCGCAAACAGATAGATACCAGAACGCTGACGACGACGTTGGCGCTGCTATTGGCCATAAAAGCAAGCGGCATGTAAAAAGGACACTCATATTTATATGCACTGATTGCCAAAGCAATGCAACACAAACACACACCCATACATATACAGACACACACACACACACACTATTTGCTGACACATGCGAACCGATACGTATATTGATGGAAAAATAATATTTCAGCGCCGTGCAGTAAACTGCAAAAATACGAGTCCGTGCGTCATTTCTCATTGCATAGAACTTAATATGATGATATACGAGCACACAGCAACCAGATTATTTGATCCATCTGTATAATACGACATTTCCTTTGAACTCTTTAATTAAAATTTGTTTGATAAAGCAGTAAGAAAGAATATATGAAGAATGATAGAGCGCGCTTTTCAGCAACATCTGGTACCAATTCGTACTTCAATAATTAATATATATATTCTAGTTAATTGAAATTAAATTTGTACATTTTCTTATTGTCGTTTTAGTTCTGGGAAATTATCTCAGCTGAGCATGGCATTGATCCCAATGGTTACTATCATGGCGAATCGGATCTGCAGCACGAACGCATCGATGTCTACTACAATGAGGCATCCAGCGGCAAGTACGTGCCCCGCGCTGTGCTCATTGATCTGGAGCCGGGCACCATGGACTCGGTGCGCCAGTCAACCATGGGACAACTGTTCAGGCCCGATAACTTTGTGTTCGGACAGTCTGGAGCGGGTAAGTGCTTAAAGTGACTAAGTGTATCGATTGTTGTATTTAATTCAGTCACAAGGCCAATTGCCTCTCGGCAATTGCGTCGTTCATCAATTACCTTAGCCCTGAAGTACATCGGGCAGCGTTCAGCTAATGCATTTTAGCTGCTCATTAATGCTGCCATGTCGAAGCATGTTGCACCCGCTGTAACTCGTGCACCAATCTAATGGTGCCACTCCAGATCCGCACAGCCTGCACACTTTACCTTCATGTTTTGCCATTGCTCGCAAAATTCGCCCCGCAGCTGATCGGCAGTTTGTTCTGCTTGTCAGTTTGGTGGCCCTCATCAGCGACCATATCTCTGGCAACAGTTGTTCCAGCTGCAGCAGGAACAACAGCAGCAACAGCCACGGCATATCATGTGCTGTTGTCATTGCTTTGCTAAGTGCAAACAAGATGACGTTGATGAAATTGCGACTGGGTCGTCCTTGCTGCAAGCAATCCTGATAAGCAACATCAGTGGGATATGTATGGCCTTTGGATAGCTAGTCCAACTACAGAGGTGGCTCCACCACCGTCCTTTTCACTGCTGTTGTTATTTCGTTAATTGCCGCTGTTGCCATTGCTGCTGGAGACGTGGCTGTCCGGATTGTTGATGATAATTGCAATTATAAAATGGCCTGCGGATGACAATGGAAATTAATTTTGTACATGTCACTCATCACAATGTGTTGTTGTTAATGCTGTCATTGGTGTGCATGTGTTTTTATTAACTGTGCGTGTGTGTGTGTCTCTGTGCTGATTAGATAAATCACATATGTAATTTTAAATCTACTTTTGTCTATATCTATTCATCTGCTTAATTATCTCGTTTACATAGGCAACAACTGGGCTAAAGGCCACTACACAGAGGGTGCCGAGCTGATCGATTCGGTGCTGGAAGTGATGCGTAAAGAGTCCGAGGGCTGTGACTGCCTTCAAGGCTTCCAGTTGGCGCATTCACTTGGCGGCGGCACCGGCTCTGGTCTCGGCACTCTGCTCATTTCGAAAGTACGCGAGGAATATCCGGATCGCATCATGAACTCCTTCTCGGTGGTGCCCTCGCCCAAGGTAAGTGTGCAGATTCCATTTCTATATCATCCCTTTCACACGCACAGCCGACTCTCATGATTTTGGCCAGGCCAATCCGCTTAGGCAAATCAGCTTAGCGTACATTCATTGCACTAGCGGCGTTTGTAAGCCAACCTGCAAACCCCAAATGCTTTTCACCTGCACGCGGTTTTGTCAAATAAACAAACTGAGCCAACGAAATTTGGCCTGAACCGAATTCTGAACAAATCAGTCTCAAATATTAGCCTAGACCTTATCAAATCTATATTGGTTTACATTAATATAAAAAACTTGCTTACTATAATTCCCTTTTTAACGATGGCGTAGCCAACGTTAAATTGATCACGCTTCAAGTAAATCGCAGCCAACTTAAATTTTTATAGGAGATATTTGAATAAGCTAAAGTTATTGGAGACAGCTCCAGCTGGCTGCATATATCTATATATATTTTCAAGTAGTTGATTCAAATTTTACTGACAATCATAGCCGTGATATTTGAATAGGATTAGTTTATTATAGATAGTCACAAGTATAGCATTCCAGTTGGACAAATATATATTTTCATTTAGGGCATTCGAAATTCAGCTTTAAAGTGCAATCTGCATAATATCGAACTTTGTTTCACGTCAGCCCCTTGTGGGCCACTTTCAATTGATGTCGTTTATTGCCCACGGTATGCGGATCTGCCAAATAATATTAATTAATTTGCCTACGAATTTAGAACCGCCAACGACCTGCGGCTAATTGACAATTCGATAGTTGAAATGCAATTTAGTTTGGGCCTCCATGGAAGGAAGAGTGCTCTCTAGGTGATATATCGGTATTCCGTGGGCTGGTGCCTCAATGGCTGAATTCTGACACGCTTCAATTATTGCTTAATTAACCTAGTTGCATATTTTACACGCACGCCCAGCTCTCGCAGCACGTGAGACACCTTCATTTGCATTATAATCATCATGAGCATTTAATTACATTTCGACATTTAATTTAATTAATTTAGTGGCTAATTGATTGTCAATAACAGGCGGTGCACAGTCAACAGCACATCATCATCGGGGTATTATAATGAATTCCCTTCTTTTATCCAAATAATTAATTTTCACATTAAAATTTATTTTATATTTTAAATCAAATTTTTTTAACCTTATCTAAGGACTTCATTATCCAACTCCAACTACAAACTGCCATAAATTAGTTTCCGCAAATGTTTTGTGTTAATTATTTAGCATTAACTCTTAGTAAATCACTCCAAACTAAGCCCACCTGAAGTCAACTGTATTCAATTGTGCTATTGCAGCTGCCACATAGCCGCACTTTTCTCACAATTTTCGCTTAGGGTTCTCATAATAAATTCTCTTTTCATACAACTAAAGTTCATAAAATTAAATTAAATTTCCTATTTGCTATGTCTATAGCCATGGTTGACATGCGAGTCAACTACAATACCCAATGCTTTGAAACGCTTCCAACTTCAGTCAACTGCAACTTGTTAAAACAAGTTTCAATTGATCTTCTATTTGACATGCATTTTGCTCAAACTTTAAAGCGTTAACAATGCTGTCGCTTGTATTAAAATATGAAGACTGAAATACTAAATAAAGAATACATAGTTTTAGTTAACATGGATATCATTCGCTGTCCTCTAATTGTCTCAATAAAAGAAAAATATCTGAAATGCAATAAAATTTATTAACATATCATAAAAATTATTATGACATTTATTTAATGCATCGAATACACTCTCTTCAGTTTTACAAGTGTTGGAATGCCTCAAACTTGACACAGAATTTTAAAGGCGAGCAGAAAAGGTTTATTGAAGCGTGAAATTAGCATTCGACAAACTGCTTAAACCAATAAACC
The DNA here is from genome assembly GCA_035045365.1 of Drosophila leonis. NCBI lineage: Eukaryota > Metazoa > Arthropoda > Insecta > Diptera > Drosophilidae > Drosophila > Drosophila leonis. The sequence continues at coordinate 3,608,082 of JAWNPC010000896.1, forward strand.
AATATATATATATATATAAATCATGCTCCTTCTCTGGACATTTTTATTTGAGCACTCACAGAGTCCATATGCAGATTAAATGGAACATACATTTTGTTCTGTTTAATTTATTGCCGTCACGCTTGAGCAGCAAAGAACAAACTACAAAGTCGCACTCTGCATTGGGATTGGGTCAGTTCGGCCCTTTCGGCCAGTTGCCCAGGCTCAGCCTCTAAGCCAGCACCCTCTCGCTGGCATTTGATATTTATGTGCTCGGCCTGGCGAATTACCGCAATGTTTTGGCATTGGCGGCCATTTTGTTGTGGCCAGGACCTGCCACGCGCCTGTCACTTAATACGTATATCAAATTTATGCGATTACTCACAGATTTTAATAGTAAATTTTTTCAATTATTATTATTTTTTTGTTGCTTACATAAACTTTAAAATTAAATCATAGCGGTTTTATTAATAAGCGTATTATATCAAACCATTTAATTGAGCAAATTAATTCTATACAGCACAGCAGCCGGACGTCAAATCCCTTTCAGATTTCGAACATGGCAAATATTTTGCCAGAGCAGTTGGCAAATGGAACTGCAGTAACAAAAGTTGGGGGCATGCATAACTCATTATAATTAGATTCATGTAGTATCTGTAGTCCAGGTGACCGTTCGTTATTGCTCTGTGTCGACGCCATTAAATAATTGCATGGATTTATGAGCAAACATTTTGCATTGTACAAACAGCAACTGGCTGGAGACAGGCATTGCAATACATCTTGCGAAAGCAAATATAGGCCTAACCAAAGTATTACACATAATTTTCAGTTGCTGCAAGCGTGAGCACACACAAACACAAACACACACTCACACACACACACACACACATATGTGAAGTGTTGCATGCAATATGCAACTGCATTTATACAACAAATGCTGGGTTGTATGCCCGTCAGGTTAGCAACACTTAGCTTGGGACTGCAGCAGGTGCATATCCTTTAGAGGCAGCACGTTTTCCCCATCCGTTTCCATTTAGTTATGGCGTATTGCATGCATCTATTGTTTGAAATGCAATTTTCATGTACTTCACTTGATGCATTTCAAAGCAATGCAAAATTGTGCAAAACATATTTCAGAGAACTGAATGCAATTTCTAATTTCTGCTTTCGAGAAGACGAACGAATATTGTTAATTTGCCGTTGACACTGAAGCTTAATTAAGTTAGTTAAAATCCACATATCACAATGGTATGCTATTTGAAAATTAAAGCCGGAATTTAGTTGTCTAATTGATGAACAGAAAGTAACAATAAATTGATGGAGCTCAAAGCTAATGCAGCAGCAGCTAAATGTTTCTATGCCAATTAATACGAAAGGCTTAGAGAATGTTGCCTAATATGTAATATATATTTTAGTTTAATCTTGTGCAGAATCTGAGAAATAAAAGCTTAGTTTGGTTCAGAAGTACATCCTAATGAATGTTCTTACTTTAAGCAGTTTATGTCTTTTTCAGCTGTGAAGTTATTTAAGTCTAGTGTCCAGGCAACTGAATCTAAGCAGAAAAGAACAAAAGAAAGAGCTATAGGGTATCACTATCACAGGTATGATCTTTTCAGGGGAATATTTGATTGATTTAAAGTCAAGACCTGATCGAGTGACTGTTGAGAGTGGCGTCTGAGTCTTCTCCTCGTTCTAGTGTGCGAGCTTGCAGATCTATGAGCTGCTGGACCTAAGACACTTGCAACCTTAAACAATGTGTATCTGATCTGTTCAATTTGAATCATCACAGTCTTAATAAGAGGATATTTCAGTAAATAAATAAACCACAAAACTCTCCAATAATACAGAAGAATCATCATTGTCTATCGTAATGAATATTTAAGGCTAGACACTGTGGATAGTCGAAGTACAGATACTTAAAAACGAAAGCCTTGCAAACTTACTTACACGGTCTTTATTTAGAAAGGCAAAGGCTTATCACAGCAGATCATGCTCTTCCTAACTCTAATCATCAACCTCCAATAATCAATGCACACAGGATTGTAATTAACTATATTCTAATTAAAATTAGCTGCAAAATCTTCAAAAAAGTAAAAATGAAAAAAAGTTTCGAGTAGATAATTGAAAGTCTCTCTCGCAGGGAATTGATTTGAATGAGGCCTTTTTTACATTTTTAGTATATAAACAACTTCATTCGGCATTAAACATTCATCAAATTATGTTTCGATTAACTCTGGCAATTAATATAAATTAAATGTATTTGCTTCTTTTTTTCTTGCATGCCGTCACCTGCGCTGCTGCCGTTTGCCGTTTGCCGTTGTTTGCTCTTGTCATTTAGGTGTCCGATACCGTCGTGGAGCCGTACAATGCAACGCTCTCCATACACCAGCTGGTGGAGAATACGGATGAGACGTTCTGCATTGACAACGAGGCGCTTTATGACATCTGCTTCCGCACGCTGAAGCTCTCGTCGCCCACTTATGGCGATTTGAATCATCTGGTTTCCGTAAGTGAATTCCCACCAACAGCTTAACTAATGTGTGTTTCGGTTTTGTGTTCGAAATCCATCTATACCCTCCTCCACACAACATACCCGTTGTCCTCGTCCACGTTCACGTCCACGTTGTTGTCATCCAGGTGTCGGAGGTGGTCGTTGAGCCATATAATGCAACTCTGTCGGTGCATGAGCTGTGCGTTAACACAGATGAGACGTTCTGCATTGACAATGAGGCCTTGTATGACATTTGCTATCAGACCTTACGCCTTGGCGCACCAACCTACTCGGATCTCAATCATTTGGTGTCTGTAAGTAAATAGCAATGGATGCAACAGCGACTCACTGCCCAGTTTCAGGAATAACAAAACACAAAACTCACCTATTTACCGAAACAGTTGCTAATCAGGTTCTCTCTCGCATCTAGATCACAATGTCTGGCGTGACCACCTGCCTGCGTTTCCCTGGTCAGCTCAATGCTGATCTGCGCAAGCTGGCAGTGAACATGGTGCCCTTCCCGCGCCTTCACTTCTTTATGCCCGGTTTTGCGCCGCTTACAGCCAAGGGATCGCAACAATATCGCGCTCTCACTGTTGCCGAGCTCACCCAGCAAATGTTCGATGCCAAGAATATGATGACCGCCTGTGATCCCAGGCATGGACGCTACCTAACCGTCGCCTGCATCTTCCGTGGTGAGTGCTCTGACCTTTTTCCCTGATAAATGAACAACGATTAGGGGTTGACTTTTAAGTGTCGCTGACATGACTCGACAAGGCGCCACGTGCTCTTTGACGACGGAGCTCACGTGAAAGGTGAAAGGCTGTGCCCACATTCCAACTGAGAGAAATAGTGTTTAGAAAACAGCTACAAACGCGGATATGGCCATGCTGTCAACTGTCCATGTGTGTGTGTGTGTGTGAGGTTTAGGCTTAAGCGTCCGTGGCGCAGCAAACGCAGCTTAGGCCCGTCCAACTTTGTCGCTTTGTCATGGGCAGCGGTTGGCGCACCTGTCCGCTGCGTAGGCATCAGCCGTAGTCACGTAGCTCGCCGCTACGATGGCGACAATTTTATTAGCAAACGCAAAGCCTACTTATGGGTGCCACTAAAAATGATTAATGCACGTCGACAGGCGGCTAAAAAGGCTGCAATCCGTCAGCGCGCACGTAGCGCAAATTTGTTTGTCGTCCTACCGCGGCCCGTGCCCCTGGCGCGGTAGCTTTCTGCAACGAGGCAGGGGTCGCATTTTTCGCGCTAATTTTTAAATTAATAAACTGCTGCGCTGCGGCGCCCAAAAGTATGCCGCATAATATTTCATTTGTTATTCCTTGTGTGCCTAACGGCCGCGAACGCTCGAACGCCCCCGCTCGCACGCATTTTGCCTTTGACTGATGACTCGCAAAACGCGCGTAATTAGAAATTTACTTTCAAGATCCATTGGGGAATTGCGCGTCTCGACTCTAGTCCCAATCCCAATCCCAATCCCAGTTCCCGCCTCTATCCCAGACCCGCGACCGCTGCCTGACACGGCTTTTGGGCCTTAACTAATCATGCTGAACGTGACTTAAGGCTGCAGCGGCAGTGCCTGTCGCACAACTTGCTCCTCCACGTCCCGCGTCCGTTTGTCCGCGCTTACAAAATAATTAATCACAAAAATGAGCGCCAGCTAAAATGTACAAAAATAAAATAAACAAGGAAGCGCAGAGAAAAAAAAACAACCAACAAGAATTTAAACAGCTTTTTTAGTTGCCTCATGGGACTGTTTCTGTTGGTGTCCTGCACCGCCTGCAGCCCCCTGCGCACCCACTAGAGAAGCGCCTAAGAGCACCGGCATCGGCACAAGCATAGCCCAGGTGGCCAAGTGCGCTGGCAGGGCTTAGAAGCCGTTTAGTATTTCATATTCAGGGATTTGGGGATTTACTTGACGCATCAAAGCCAACTTGGCTTTTGATGTGAAAGAAAGCGGAAAAAATGCTGCCGCCAGAGTTCAAGTATTTTTACTCTGCACTCTTAATAATTAACAGGACCCATGTCCATGAAGGAGGTGGACACACAAATGCTCAACGTGCAGAGCAAGAACAGCAGCTACTTCGTCGAATGGATACCCAACAATGTGAAGGTGGCCGTCTGTGACATTCCGCCGCGCGGGCTCAAGATGGCAGCCACATTCATTGGCAATACGACGGCCATTCAGGAGATATTCAAGCGCATCTCCGAACAGTTTACGGCCATGTTCCGCCGCAAAGCCTTTTTGCATTGGTACACTGGCGAGGGTATGGACGAAATGGAGTTCACCGAGGCGGAGAGCAACATGAACGATCTGATATCCGAGTATCAGCAGTATCAGGTGCGACACACTCAGCCTAAGCTTCTTCATTTCCCACAGCTAATGCTTATAATCGATATGCTTCTGTGCCTTCCAGGAAGCAACCGCCGACGACGATGTCGAATTCGACGACGAGCAGGCCGAGCAAGAGGCTTACGAGTCAGAAGCACTGCAGAATGGCGCTGCCTAAACAAGAACTCCTTCTAATCGAGTATTACTTGTTATCTGCTGAACTATCTATTTAACTAGGTTTACAGACGAGGTAGACAGACACAAGTAATGAAAGTTAATAAACAGTAAACATAGTATTTCATTTTCTTTATGACGAATGCATTTTCATTTCAACTGGCTGCCTAAGCCAGGTCAGAACGGGTCAGCAGGGCATCCAAAGGATAAGATCCCATTTGCTGTCATATTTAACACAAATGGAAAAGGTACAAATTTGTGAGTTTATCATATTCCTTACATGTGACATGTCCGACTATTGTTAATTAGATTTTCGCTAAAAGTGGAGAGTTGAGAGTTCTTTTGATTGATAAATGCTCCATGCTCCATTGAAAATGTTCTGCACTACGCAGTATTTTATTGGAAAACTTTCAAAACTATAAATTATAGTGGATAATTGAGTAGTACATCCTGTCGCGCCAGCTCCAACAACATAGGATCATCGAAGAACTTGTTAATAGACACATCCTCGGAGAGACCCTTGCGTCGACGTGTCTTGATCATGAACTCGCGTGCCAAATGAGAGGCTTGTTGTGGCTCCAGCGGCCGTATGACAATGCTCTTGTCCAACGGGTCGCCGGGCACGATTTGCCAATGGTGGAATACAGACAGACAGAAGGCCTGACCTTGGGTATGCGTTCGCAAATCTGTCTCAAAACCAAACGAGTCAATGGCGGGTATAAATGCTTTGATTGTGTAAATGGGTGATCCCGAAACGGGCGCATCTTGCGTTACGTGACCTCTGCAGGGAGTAAGTAAATACACGTTAAGCAAGTCAATATTGGAAGAGAAAAACTTACCTGCGACGCGCCAGGACAGTGTAGACCGCTGACACACAATCCGCAGGGGCCTGCACCTCGACAAACAGATAGGGCTCCATCAAACGGGGCGTAGCCATCAGGAAAGCTGAGTAGGCGACGCGGCGGGCTGTGGGAATGATTTGGCCGCCACCACGATGCAGTGCCTCATTGGCTATGACCGCGTCTAGAATTTTGAACTTAACATTGCGTATGGGTTCTTCGCAGAGCGGTCCCTCTCGTGTGCCCCATTGAAAACCTTGTACTATTGAGTCCCTGACCGCAGCAAGTAAATTTTTATCGACCTCGGAAGGCAGCGTATCATCCACCAGAATGTTAGGTCCCGTATTATCCGGCCCAAAAGCCCAAATGGAACGTGCGGCCAGCAAATCCCAATCATAGTTAACCTGAAAGAATTCTCCGATGCGCTTCTTATTCCAATTGATGCAGACAGTCTCGTTCTCGATGTCCTCGGCCAAGCCTTTCTCCAATGGCTCCGATATCATCGTTATCTTGTTCTTCTTATTTGGCGTCTCAGCGAAACACTTCAATGAGCTGGTTTCCACGACGGTCTCACAGAATGCCACTACTGGATCGGCCACCTTGATATCGATTTCCGAGTACATCTTGCGCAGATCATGCATGACACAGTCCAAGTAGAGCTCGCCCGTGCCTAAGATAACGTGTTCGCCCGACTCCTCAACACGGGTGGAGAGCAGTGGATAAGATTTGTTCACTTTACGCAAGCCGTCCAACATTTTTGGCAGTTCTGAGGGATTCACCGGCTCCACAGCTATCTTAATAATGCTTTGAGTGTTGAACTTGAGCGGTCGGAATATGTACAGATCCTCGGGCACATTGATGTCCACAATGCTAGATGTTTTTACTATGCACTGATCAATGCCTTCGATGAGCACCCAATTGCCGGCGGGCACACGATTCAATTCAACTTTGTAGCGCGCCTCATACACCCAGAGCCTACCGACTTGAAGAATCCGCGAGTCTTCCTCATCCTGAAGTGTGTAGTTCTCTCCCAGCACGCGTATCTCTTGCCCGGCATGCAGTGTACCGGACACAACACGTGCAAGCACCTGGAAGAAAGTGCAGTCATCGTTGGGGTACATCTTAGAACTGTGTACCATCAGCGTGCCGTACTGATTGCACGTGATCATGTCACGGTAAATATCGCCCTCTTTCGGGCCCGTGTATATATGATCCACTTTACGCTTGGCGTTCTCCAACGGTGAGTTAATGTGCTCCACGCACATATCCACAAAGCCGCTGCAATCCCCCATAAAACGATTGCACACCACGCGCAGCAATGGCCGTATGTTAGACTTCATCTCATCCTTCGATACGCGCACATGCAGCTCTGACAAGGTCTCCGATAACGTAGTGTCTACGTCTCCCACCACTTGCGCAATTAATTTATACATAGGCTCCAGTATGAACTCCACAAAACTGCGCTGTGCCGAGTTATGTGGTGGCTTTTTGGTGAACTTTCGCCTGTTGACGTTAATGGATTAATTTGGGAACACTTCAAAAAAGAATTAAAATCCACACTTACGACTTGCTATGGAAGTACATATCGCCCCACAGACGCTTGGCGAATTCATTGTGATTGACACCTTCATACGTATCCGCATAGAGCTTGGCAAAGGACTTTAGGGTGAAGCAAAAGCCATACAAAGAGCTTGCAAAGCAAACGTTACCTAGTACGGGCGATACCATCAGATTATCATCCGCGCTGCCGTAGGTGCTATTAGGTGTCATAGAAACAATATGTCATTTTGATTGATCCTCTATAAGAGCTGTCCACAAACCTCAGCAGGCTGTTGATTTCCTCGACAATGTGCTTCAACTTAAAGTAAGCGTCTTGAGGCGGCAGCTTGAGCTCCAAAATCAAGCGATCGATCTGGAATATCGATCGGGAAATAAGTTTAAAATTATAATCGTATAGCACAAGTAATGTACGCACCTTGTTGATGCAAACAGTGATCGCCAGCCGCTCCTGCACAGCATGTTTGAGCAGTCGTTCGGTGTTCAACATCACACCTTCAGACGCATCAATAAACAGCACCACGCCGTCACTCATACGCATTGCAGCGGTTGCCTCATCCGAGAAATTAACATGGCCGGGTGTGTCAAAGATGTTTAGCAAGTAGCTCTTCTGCTTGACATCTTGCAATACAAGCGTAACCGGCGTGGCCTTGATGCTGCAGCCGCGCTCCTGTTCCGTGAAAAGGGTATCGGTATAGCGCAGCGAGCGTTCCTCCATGTTCTCAAACTGCGGGTGCGTTTGACGTATTAGACAATCCACAAATGTGGTCTTGCCATGATGCAAGTGACCGATAAGCGCAACGTTTCGAATCAATGGCGACGTGTCCATCAGATCAGCCATGAATTCCATATCATAAGTAGTTTCAGGCAGATCTTGTTCTTTAATCTGGAATTTCAGCTTTTTCACGGGCTCTATAAGCGGCTTGTCCAACGGTTGTGCATCCTCCTCCTGCACAATCGTCTCCACATCCGGTCCATACACCTCAACGGCCGATGGGTAGTATCGTTTATCCTCATGTAGCACAACTGCCGCCACTTCTTTATCTTCATCATCCTGCGGCTCCGCTTCATCTTCATCCATGGCATCCTCCTGCAACATGTAATATGTAATCGATGGAATAATTTAGATATTTAGGTGCTTACATCTTGGTCATCTGGCACATCGGGCTGACCATAAATACTCTGGTCATCATCGTCATCACTGTCCAAATCAGGCCCTATATAGTTGCCAAACTCATCATACAAATCGGAATCCATTCTGCAACATTTATACCAATTTATTTAAATAGTTAATAACATTTTGTATCCACTCTAATGGGATTGTAGAATTTTTGTACTAAAAAAACGTGGATCACCCTAATGGGAATTTGCCAAACGTTTACTCGGCAAAGCCGGCACAGTCGAACGAGCTCAATTAGAGGCACCAACTGCTTACCTCGATTGTTAATTAGTTTTTTATTACGTTTAAGCAGTATGTTGCAAGCTTGCAATAAGTTATACTTGTTATTTATTAAATTATAAATATTTTCAACAGAAAACGCGGAATACGATGCACGCCACTCTTCTTCTTTGAAATTAAGCAAACAGCTGGTCGGCATCAGTGTGACCAATGCTGACGTTTTGCTTAGTTGCCAACCACACTTAATAGTCGTTTGCAGCCCTGGCGGGAAACTAATATTTGAATTGCCTCTCCTTTCGGTTTTTTTGCAGCCGTCCGCATCATAATTACCTTTAAAACAGGTAAAGAAATAAAGGCGAAGGGTAGGTTAGGTAGGCAAATGAAGATTTCAGCTTCGCTACAGTTCGTTAAGGTAATTAGTTAACGGCGCAGTTCCCGTTCAAACACATCAAAATGAAGATGTGGCTCGTTCTTCTGCCAGTTTTATATTCAATTTCCATTATTGGTGGAAAAGTTGTAATTGCTGAAAACGCGATATCTCTGCCAAATAGCGTTGCCAGCCGCGAAGACTGGCTTAAATTGTCAAAATATTACGCCAGCATTCACAAGCCGTATAAAGTGAAGAAATATGTGCCGTATAGACCATCAAACAAAACAAATATAATGACAATTCCGACATTAATTTTACCGGCAGAGCTCACAACTCAAATTCCCGCCAATGATTTCGATTGGGACAATAGTAATACAGAAAATGATATCGAACAAACTAATGATATTCCAAACTATTCTACAACTGAAACATCCACGAGCACCACAGAAATGCCCGAAATCTCCACATCATTGCTGTCTATAATTGGAACCACGCCAGGCTTCGAAACAACCATCTCATATTACTATGAAAATCTAGGTGGGAGCACTGAAGTGGACTATTCAAATAGCTCTACGACAGAGAGAGAGCCAACAACTTCACTAGCACCTGAGTCTGAAACAACAACCGAGACAAGGTCTACATCTTTCATGGATACGACGACCGGAAAGGACTTTACTGCAGAATCAACCTCATCCCAGCCAGAAACGACAATCGAAATGGAAACTAGGCAAAGTCAATTTGATCGATTTACTACCGATAAGCCGATAACCGTTGATATCACCACTAATATAAATTTTGCGCTGCCAACATTGTCGCAGCCAGAAATTAATTCGACAACCGAAATTCCCATTTCTACAACTCAAGAGCAAGAAACTAACACAGACATGGCCGATACTACAACACAATTTCCTACATCCACAACCGATTTGCCAGATACAAGCACATATTTAGCTACATCCACAATGGCATCACCATTACCCACATCCTTCCGGACAGAGACTTCAACCGATTTGTCAGAGGCAACCACTTCTCTGCCTATATTTACAACGGAACCATTATCAACTGTATCCCCTCAAACCGAGAGTTCAACCTATTTGCCAGATTCAACAACACATGCATCTATATCCACAACTGAATCAGCATCAAGCACATCTTTCCAGATCGAAACTACAACCGATCTAGCAGATACAACTACAAATCTAGCAGTTACATCCACAACCGAAACAGCATCGTCAGAAAGTACCACAACTGAAATACCATTGATCCCGACAAACACTACTACGGCTGCTATGGAGGAGATGACGACAGCGGAGACAACACCAGCTGTCATACAAAATGCTGTGCTTGTAGACGATATAATCCAAGCTAAGCCGAGAAAGTTCACTTACTCCTCAGATGTAATGCCCGAGACAGATTGGTAGTAAAATAAAAAAAAACCCTGTAAATAACGTTGTTTTATTTAAAACCAATCTATATATATATATATATATATATATATATATATATATATATATATATATATATATATATATATCTATATATATATACTTTCTATATATATATATATATTAGTATAATATTGTTCACATTTCAATAAATGTAGCCAATGTCTAAACGCCACTAAATTATTATTTAAATAACGCGCAAAAGGTTGCCAGATGGCTGACTTGAGTTTACCAGGGCTGGCATAAATATAAATGTAAACAGCTGCGCCAATGTAGCCAATGGCAACATTCTCGCTTTTCTACCTTATGCGCCTCGCAGCCCTATCAACCGAAAGCGAAAATATTAAAAATGTTTAAATTAACCAGGCTTATCGCTCGAAATGGTAAATGATTATTTAATAAATTAAAAAGTAGTAATATGACAGTGTTCTTCCCTTAGCAAATGTGGGCAATTTAAGAGGCGCGCGTCACCTATTACCACGCTCGTTCGCTACTGCACCCGCTGCGAATGAGAAGGAAATCACATCAACCCCACAAAATGTCGACGAACCGATTGATATACCAAATCCCTTTGAGAAGGACCCACAGCTGTGCATATTGTGTAAGCACAACATAACTCCGCACTACAAGAACGTGAAGCTGCTGTCGCAGTTCCAATCGCCCTACACGGGTCGCATTTACGGACGCCACATAACCGGGTTATGCAAGCAGAAACAGGAGGATGTGGAGAAGGCCATATTGCGCGCCCAGCACTGTCTGCTAATGCCGGGCTACCACAAGGATTTGGAATTCCTACAAGATCCCAAGCTCTTCGACCCCGAAAAGCCTGTGCGGCCACATAAATATTAGAAACATGTTTTTCGTTTTGTTTTTGTTTGCCGAAATACATTTTAATGCTAATTGTATGTAATTTCGTGTATCAGTCTTCGTCCAAGTATTTAAGCATTTCTAGAGGTATGCCTAATTGGGTAAGCAGCGTCAGTTTAGTAGCTCTAGGCTGAACCAACTTCTGCAAATCATCCATTGCGGCAATGAAGCCATTTCTCCATGTATCTATATCCGCTTCGAGCTCAATTATTTGACGCTGTCTCCAAGTGTTGAGGTCTGGGTTTATAGTTTCTCCAGACGACTTTTGTTCTGATGTCTTAGGCGTCTCTTCGAGCTTTTCAGCAATGGCGAATTCCAGCCTCTTCTTACTTAGATCCTTGCGCTTGCGCGCCAAGCCAGGACGTCGACAAATTGTTGAGTTTGCCTTCAGTTTCAGCGGCTGCGCACGTGGAGTTTCAATGGCATCTGAGGACTTTTCTGTATTTTCTTTCGATTGTGGTGTTGATGTTTGGTATGTTATTTGTTGACGCAGCCCAGGCGTCGTGTTTGCCTTTCTAGCTAGTCTTAATCCCAAACGACGCCTCGGCTGTGGTGTAATATCAGCCTTTCCATCCATGCAGGTGCATTTAGTTTATTTCTTAGTTTCCTCTGGTTTTTAGATAGCGTTGCCAGACAAACGAATTATTAGGCTGTTTAACACACACACACACACATACATAAATATATGTTGTATCCCATCATAAAATTCAAATGTTCCTTTACCTCGGATACAAGTTTTAGGTTAGCAATTAAATTCATTTAGGAAAAAGGCAATATTGTTTTGTTTTTTTTTTTAAACTTTATTTATGTTATGAATATATAAACTTCGCGCTTGATCTCGTCCTTCCAATTGTGGGTTGTATAAAGTCTACAAAAATTATGCGCGCTTTATCTGCTCTATGATTATACATATACTTTATAATATAAGTTCAATCGCAATGCCGACTAAGTGTGACCTGATACTGATAATTGGGAATGAGAATCCATTCCGTCATTCCAAGTGTAATTTGGCTTCGAATAAAAAATCTCAGCACTTGCTAAAATCGACGCTGATATGATTACAAATTATTCTAAGACCTAATTTTACGAGCTTACGAACTTAATAATCAAAAAAGAGAAGACACAAATTCAAAAAAAAATATAATTAAAAGAAAAGCCAAAACGCCAAATGCGTCGGTCTTCGCTGGTATCTGAAGATTGAAGATTGGCAACAAAAAAACCCTATACACGAACCTAAATATATTGAAGCACTAGAATACGAGACTATGCTTTATGGGTAGGCACGACTACGGCAGCTTGTGATAGCGCTCCACGTCAACGCCTTGAAATGACACCTTGCAAACACACTGCTGCGCCGTCGATAGGATGACGAGGCACTCGCGGCAGACCAGGTGCCGACAGGTGCGTATCTCGTAGGCAAACTGACCGCTGCGACAGTTAATACAGCTCGGCGGCTGCAAGGGCATGCTCACTTGGGTGAAGCGGGTGATCTTTTGCAGAGCCTGCTGTATGGCCTGGTCAATGGAAGACGTTGTGCCTGTAGCAGATGAGGTCGTCGGCGATTGATCGGCGCTGCTGGCGGTAACAGTAGCGCTAACTGCATATGCGGAGTAGCTGTGACGCGCACGCTTAGCAACCGGGGGCGAAGTTGGGGAAAGGGAACCTGAGAATGCCGATGTGGCTGTGGCAGTGACTGTTGACTTGGTCTTGCGTTGCTGGTGCTTGTAAACACCACTTAATGTGGAGTATGTGCCGACGCTCATGCTGCCCGGCAGGCACATGTGGCTAGCAAACTGAGACGCATGACGGCGACGCATACGTGAGCTGCCCAGTGAGCGAGGAGCCGACTTGAAGTGCTCCGAGTGCTCCATTAGAAACTTTTCGATACGCGCCTTGAGCGCCAGGTTTAATATTGCTTTTCGTTGTGAGGTATATTCAAGACCCGTGAACGGATCGGAAGGCAGGCGACCCCACTTGGCCTCCTCCTCCGAGTGCTTATCTATGGTGGATTGGTCGACAACTTTACCAGATGGCAACACCGTAGGAAATATCTATAAAAGAAGATAACCAAAAGAGAAAGGCAGACAACGAGAATGTGAGTTAGAGCTGCTTTAGAACGATAAAAGCTACGCACCATTAATTCCCAGGTTATAGAGTCAAGAAACTCCTCTGGTATCTCCAGCATCGACTGATCGCGCAATTCCGGAATGTGACGCGAGGGCGAACGTTGGCCAGCCTGTTGCTGCTGTGCTTGGTCCCTGAGGCCATACGGATCACTTATCTCGCTCCATATAGTTTTCATAAGCTCACGATCAGCTTTATCCAGGCTGCGAGCAGGCAGACCCCACATTTGTATCTTGCGCAGCACAGGCGGACAGCGTTCTGTGGCACGAATCACAATCTTCACGCTGTTCGTTGCGGCCAATATCTTGTAGGCCGTCTTGAAAAAGAACACCTTTTCGCTGTGCTGTTGTGCGGCGGCGGCACTGCTACGTGAATTATAGTCGCTTTGATAGCAAAACGTTACCGAATCCATACCCTTGGGAAGGTCACGCACGTAGGCCACGCGCTCCCAAATGCCGTCATATTTTCCATGCACCTCGAAGCCAGTGGAGCGCAAAGCGCCGGAGCTGGGCCATAGCTTAATTACCTTCAGATCGATGGCCTTGGGGAAGTCAAAGACAATCTCAACGGGCGGCTTGCATACAGCAAAGCACATAAACCCTCGCTGCATGTGCTCCTCATTGTCTGATATGAGGTTCGCAGCTGTGTACCCATCCTCGCAGATGGCATCGCATTCCACAGAGGGCTTAAGTTTCGGATTAAGAAAGTTGATTAGACTGCTCATTGAATGCCTGTGTGTGTGTGTGTGTGTGTGGCCGTTGTCTTCTTTGCTCAGTTATTGGTCACGCGGCGTTGCCGTTGCGTCTGTTTTGCCCCACCTGCTCAGATTTTTTTCTGCTAATTCGCACAGAAAATGGCGTCACTGGCTCCTGTGTTTGCTATCGTCGCATACAATTACTCACGCCTCTCATGCACGCACACAGCTACAACCACACACGCAGCGAAGCGTTTTCAAATATTTTAATCTCCGTAATTGATCAATTATATTTCCGGTTTTCTTATAATTTTCCAAAGATCCTTGTCTTTGTAAAAAATCTTTTCGTCTTTTTTCTCTCGTGTTTTAATGGCTAATAACTCAGCTGTTTAGAATTATGATGCCAGCTGCCTTCAGTCAGGGTTGTCATGCATGCACCAAACAATACTCAGTATTCCTCAGCATATTTGGTATTTTAAATATACAGTGCTATTAAACGCTTAAATTGAATTAATTTGTTTATTTCATTCATAACATTTATTTATGATTTTCAAATTTATTGCTAGTTTTTTGGCTTATGACCAATTTTGTTGTTACATTAGTGTAATTATTTTTCAAAAAATTATACAAAAACACAGTTGTGCAGGTTATGCCGACTGTGCTATAAACATAGCTATCGATTTATTTTATTAGCGGTCTTAGTTCACAATGGCAGGCAAGCGATAACCATAAGAAATAATTATCGAAAACAGGCGCGTTTCTGTTTTTTTTTTTTTAAATATTGTTTACATATTGTTTATGAATAAAGAAACGCCAAAATACAAATGGCATATATTATTCATAATACGCGCTTCAATGTTTATTTTTTCCATAAGTTCATATCTGCTATTAGTTGTTTACTGGAAAGGAATCTAAAAATAAAATAATAAAACGCTGAAGTACCTACTGCTATTATTCTAAATCGCTTTTAGATACGGAATAAAATTGCAGTTAGTACAAGTGATTAATTTCATTATTGAAAAGGTGTAGATTAATCCTTATCAAACATTTAAGAGTACAAAATCGAGCTCACTGGACCCAATCGCGATGAGAATGCGAAGAAGACAATGCTGAGCTTTTGCGACTATTTCAATATTCAAACGCAGGAGGTGTGCTCCGGCCTATTCGACCTGAACTGGCCCATTCTCAATTACATCTTCAATGAGACGATTGCCGAGTCGCAAAGCATTTGCGGCATGCTGCCCATTAAAATATGTCAGGTGAAGCAGCCGGAGTTTAGTCTCAATGTAACCATTGTTGGCGAGACGCCCACTGAATAATTACGAATTGGCTGAACGCAGCGAGAACGATTATCAGGTGCTCCACTTAACCGACATCATTATGATCCGGAATATAGAGCGGCGGCTTGGCGGAGTGTGCGGAGCCCATGTGTGCCGCGATGATCTGCCCGCAGATGCAATACAACTGGCGCTGGCTACTGGAGTGACTATCGTGATTGCGACACACCCAAGCACCTGATCGTGAATGCCTTCGAGCAAATAAAGAAGGAGCACGCGCTGGACTGGATCTACCACACGGGCGATGTGCCGCCACACAATGTGTGGTCCACCACGCGGCAGGGCAACATGGATATGCTCACGGAGATCGATCAATTGCTCACACAACACTTTCCCAAAATTCCCGTTTATCCCTGTCTGGGCAACCATGAGCCGCATCCAGCCAATGTGTATTTATGATTTTCAAATTTATTGCTAGTTTTTTGGCTTATGACCAATTTTGTTGTTACCTTAGTGTAAATATTTTTCAAAAAATTATACAAAAACACAGTTGTGCAGGTTATGCCGACTGTGCTATAAACATAGCTATCGATTTATTTTATTAGCGGTCTTAGTTCACAATGGCAGGCAAGCGATAACCATAATAATCGAAAACAGGCGCGTTTCTGTTTTGTTTTTTTCAAATATTGTTTACATATTGTTTATGAATAAAGAAACGCCAAAATACAAATGGCATATATTATTCATAATACGCGCTTCAATGTTTATTTTTTCCATAAGTTCATATCTGCTATTAGTTGTTTACTGGAAAGGAATCTAAAAATAAAATAATAAAACGCTGAAGTACCTACTGCTATTATTCTAAATCGCTTTTAGATACGGAATAAAATTGCAGTTAGTACAAGTGATTAATTTCATTATTGAAAAGGTGTAGATTAATCCTTATCAAACATTTAAGAGTACAAAATCGATGTGAATGGACAATTTAACGATAAGGCCCTGTTTGTGGCCTCTCAAAACCTATAAATTGGTGTTCAGGTGGGACAGTCTTTTCAGTAGATCAGTGAATGCCATGAAGTGGTTGCTTGTGTTACTGTGTGGTTTTATTGCTGCATCCGCAGTTCACCTGCCAGGAGTGCCGGTAGACTTTGAGTTGGAGGACAGGGTGCTCTCGGCCATTTCCGATGATGTCGCTGGACGTTTGGAGCAGGAGTACTATACCTTTATGAAAACTGGAGTGGAAACTCCGGCGTTTCAAAAACTAACACATCAACTGGCCAAGGCGCACACCAAAAAGGATATATTTACTAAAAATCTAGACGACCTGGAAACGCGCGATAGCTTTGTGGTTTGCACACTATGTCGTTCTGTTACCAACGTTTTTATTCGCTCCGTACGTGAAGATGGCGGTGAATTGAATGGCAAGGACAGCGCTGTGATACTGAAGAAAATTGCGATGGACGTGTGTCGCCGCATGGAACTCCAAACGGAGGAGGTGTGCGAGGGACTGATCGACTCCTATCTACCAACTGTGGAGTACATCATGCGCAACTCGGAAATGGACTCAAATAGCTTCTGCTCCCTCTTCATGGGCGTTAGTTTCTGCAACACAGGCAAGAACCCAACCTACAACTGGACCTTGACTGTCGACGGCAAAGGCTCTGAACTAAGTGGCCCTAAGTCGGATACGCCGTCTCACAGCGCCAATGACCTCAAAATATGTCAATTCAGTGATATACACCACGATCCGCTGTATGAGCCGGGCAGTCTGGCCGCCTGTGCTGAGCCGTTGTGTTGCCAGCGTGGGAAGAGCACCACGGAGGGCACCAGCGCTGCTGCTGGCTTCTGGGGCGACTATCGTGATTGCGATTTACCCTGGCGTGCATTTGAGTCGGCGCTTGATCACGCCGCCAAAACTGTCGACTGCAAATATATCTATCAAACTGGCGATATTGTTGATCACATGGTCTGGGCGACGTCGGTGAAAAAGAATACTGAAGTGCTAAGCAAGGTTACCAATCAGTTTATCAAAGTCTTTCCCACAACACGCGTCTTTCCCTGCATTGGCAATCATGAGCCCCACCCACTCAATCTGTGAGTAAGCACACACTTCTTCTGCTTCTACTTATAATAATTAATTAAATTTTGGTACAGCTTCAGTCCCGAAGGAGTGCCGGATGAGATCAGCACCAAGTGGCTGTACGAGCACTTGTACAATGACTGGTCCAAGTGGCTGCCAATAGAGACCAAGGAGACCATTTTGAAGGGAGGCTATTATACATTCTCGCCGGAGAAGGGTTTCCGCATCATTGCGCTGAATGGCAATGATTGCTACACGGACAACTTCTGGCTGTACCACAGTGGCAATAACAAGATACCTCAGCTACAGTGGTTCCACGACACATTGCTGGCCGCCGAGGCTGCCGGTGAACATGTCCATGTCCTGAACCACATACCCTCGGGCGATGGCACCTGTTGGTCGGTGTGGGCCAGAGAGTATAATCGCTGTATTACGCGCTTCCACAAAACAATCAGTGGCCTTTTCAATGGCCACTCGCACAAGGATGAGCTGAATGTGCACTATTCGGAGGAAGGTCACGCTACAGCGGTTTCTTGGAATGGTGGTGCCTTGACCACATTCAGCTACAAGAATCCCAATTACAGGGTATATTCTGTGAATCCAGAGACTTACGATGTTACCAACCATCAAACCTACATTTACGACTTGAACGAAGCTAACAAGAAGCCAAATGAGCAGCCCAATTGGTTCCTAGAGTACGAGTTCATAAAGGAATTCACCGAAGATCTGAGTCCTGCCGGCATTGACAAATTGCTGGATGAGTTTGCTGACAAGCCAGAGCTGATGCGCAAGGTTAGTGCTAGAGTTACAACTATCATTAATAAATATTATATATAAAATTTATTTTTATTTTATTATGCAGTATTGGCGCTTCAGGGTCACCTCGGCCGAGCCCCAGTTGACGAGCGGCTGTGATCGCAATTGCTTGGCGGGCTCACTTTGCCGTGCCGCAACTACAGTGAACAACCAGAAGGAACGTTGCGAGGAGCTCAAGAAGCGTCTCTTTGAAGCCGTAAGTTGTCGCTCCTAATATAATATATATAAATATCATTTAGCATTGGCTAATAAGGTTTCATCTGATAATTGCAGTTGGACAAGGAACCTGAAGATAAGGATGATGGAGCGGCAGTGCTTAGCGTTTTGAGAATTAGCTCACTTTTGGCCGTGGCCCTCGCCATGCGAATTGGCTTCTAGAGACTTTTATCTGTAATATACTAATAATAAGTTATATAATCGCACATACCATTTTCTTAGTATCATAATTAAGTACAAAATCCAAAATATATACACACATAATATATGTATATATAATCTTGTTTATGTCACTTGCCTGTGCTAATCTACAATATTATTTTCAACCACTTATCGACTGCCAGAGAATGGACATACATGTGGGGCCTGTGACGAGATTAGCGTAAGCATCATATTAGCGAAAATTAGTCAATAAAGCCATAAAACTTAGCTAGTGTTATATATAACGACTATATATTTATTGTATATGAATTCCTAGTTTATTGCCAAAGTCATGGCTGGTAGCTCGAATATTGAGCAGGTTTGCACGTGTGCATTGACGGCAGTCCGCAGAGTCTTTGTGTTTATTTTTAGTGCTAATCAGATTGGTTCATATCAGATCAAATATTTGAAGTGGCCAAGTCGTTTAAGGGATTACAATTATATGGGGCTACCTATTGTATTAATTGTTTAATGGACTCTGATGTTTTCCCTAGCAATAGCTATGCTCCTCGTTTACTACTTACCATAAAAATCTCTTGTGCCATAGTATCAATCATGTTTAACGGTCATAACATCTAAAGCAGTTACGATTGGCTGATTGATGATAAGAGTGTGTTTCCTATAAATATGACTTGTTTGTTGTGCCCATGTTTAGTCTTAGCCGTATTGCCTAGCCGCGATGTACAGTCAGTGGAGTCTTGTGCTACTGCTGGGCGTGGCTGCCCTTCTCGGCTGCGGCCAGGGCCATAGTCTGCCCGGTGTACCGAGTAGCTTCAGCACTGATGAGCGTCTCACAGCTGCCATTTCAGGTGCGCATTTCATTGATTTGTGTTTAACAGCTACTTATCGCAACAAGTGGATACGTTCAAGTGCAGTAGCTGAAAATCAAGATTCTCTATAATTGTGTTTTCATTTTCAGCCAGCGTAGCGGAAGAGATTAGCCATGAATTTGTGAAGTACCTGCGAACAGGCATCGAGTCGCCGCGATTGAAAATACTGGGCGATGAGTTGCGCACGTCACACAGCCAAAAGGATATTTTCACCCAGCCCCTAGTGGATCTAAGTGCGGCCGATCAGTATTTCACATGCACCATGTGCCGCGCCACGGTCAACGTGATTGGACGCACCTTTACGGGCCCCAATGGCGAGCTCACTGGACCCAATCGCGATGAGAATGCGAAGAAGACAATGCTGAGCTTTTGCGACTATTTCAATATTCAAACGCAGGAGGTGTGCTCCGGCCTATTCGACCTGAACTGGCCCATTCTCAATTACATCTTCAATGAGACGATTGCCGAGTCGCAAAGCATTTGCGGCATGCTGCCCATTAAAATATGTCAGGTGAAGCAGCCGGAGTTTAGTCTCAATGTAACCATTGTTGGCGAGACGCCCACTGAATCCAATTACGAATTGGCTGAACGCAGCGAGAACGATTATCAGGTGCTCCACTTAACCGACATCCATTATGATCCGGAATATAAGAGCGGCGGCTTGGCGGAGTGTGCGGAGCCCATGTGCTGCCGCGATGATCTGCCCGCAGATGCAAATACAACTGGCGCTGGCTACTGGAGTGACTATCGTGATTGCGACACACCCAAGCACCTGATCGTGAATGCCTTCGAGCAAATAAAGAAGGAGCACGCGCTGGACTGGATCTACCACACGGGCGATGTGCCGCCACACAATGTGTGGTCCACCACGCGGCAGGGCAACATGGATATGCTCACGGAGATCGATCAATTGCTCACACAACACTTTCCCAAAATTCCCGTTTATCCCTGTCTGGGCAACCATGAGCCGCATCCAGCCAATGTGTAAGTAAACCCAAAGTCTACTCCCTATCAGTTTCACTATAAGCTTTTGATGTATTCCGCTCAGATTTGGCAACGAAAGGATACCAGACGCTCTACGAGTTGACTGGCTGTATAAGCATGTGTGGAGCCTGTGGTCCAAGTGGCTGCCCAAAGAAGCTGAGACTACCGTACTTCGTGGTGGCTACTATACGCTTCCTCTGCGGGAGGGACAGCGCATCGTTGCGCTCAACAGCATGGACTGCTATCTGTTTAACTGGTGGATTTTCTACGACGGCTCCATTGTGCTGGAGCAGCTGCAATGGTTCCACGACACGCTGCTTGCCGCTGAGAAAGCGGGCGAGCGTGTTCAAGTCCTGAGTCACATACCCTCTGGCGATGGCGACTGCTGGACGGAGTGGTCCAGGGAATACAATCGTATTGTGGCTCGCTTCAGCAAAACCATCACGGGCATCTTCAACGGGCACACGCACAAGGATGAGATGAATGTCCACTATACGGAGACGGGCCTGGCTATGGCTGTGTCCTGGAACGGCGGCAGTCTGACCACCTACTCCTACAAGAATCCCAATTACCGTGTGTACCAGCTGCACTCGAAGACATTGCAGGTGCTGGAGCATCACACCTATACAATCAATCTAACCGAGGCCAATCTGAAGCCCAACGAGCCGCCCACCTGGAAAAAGGAGTACGAGTTTGGGGAACAGTTTACGACAAACACAAGCGCCGCTGGCATTGATCAACTGCTTGAGGAAATGGCCAAGAAGCCGGATTTACTGCGCCTCTTCTGGCGCTACAAGATGACCGAGGCGGATCCAAAACTCGCTGCCGGCTGCGATGATAGCTGCCTGAGCAGCACAATCTGCCGCATTGCCACAAGCAGCTACGATGAGAAGCAGCGCTGTCGCGAGCTCCAGGCCATACTCAAGCAGAGTGTAAGTAGTTTTTGGCCTTGAACCCTCACTCTATCGCCTTGCTTAACGACTTTTCTCTGTTATCCTCTGCTGCAGCTCGAGAATGAGAAGAAGCCTGAGGACGATGGTGCAGCTGCATTAACGGCTTACAGCTTTGCCAGCTTGCTGGCTCTGCTGACTGCGTTGCGCTACTTGCTTTAATTGCAAGTAAACAGCCAATAGTCCAATGGCTTATCTTTGTTGGCTGCCGCACAATGATTATAGTTGATTATTTATAGCGCACATCGTTATTAATTAGTTCGATTAGCAGAGCGTCCATAAACTGCGCCATAAACTGTGGCCACTGACTGCTGAACTTAAAGTGAACCCATAAAGCAATGCAAATAAAACCAATTTGTAGTTTTAACATTCAGAATTTTTGATATACACATATAATTACATTGAATTTAGTTTTTGGGGTTTTCGCTATTTAGTTTGGCGTGTGAATACTTTGTGCTTGGATTGGGTAAAGCGCTACAATAATAACCAAGCAAAATGGGTTGGGGTTGCGTTTGTTCTGGTGCCATTCTTCCTACATATTCACCCACATACATATTTACAAACATCGAATTGTAATCATTCTGCCGGCCGCATCCCTTTCTTTGTGTGTTTAATTAGCCGTTTATAGCGCGCACAGGAGTGTGGCTATACCCAGATCGTGCTCATCGGCTTTGCGTATGATGATAGCTGCCTGATTCTGGTAGCGACCGGTGGAGACCAAACGCACGCTGGTAACACCACAGAATATGGCCTGCTCGGGTCCCAGCTCAGTGGTGGCACCACAAACGGCACTAGCCAGCTCCATGGTGTTGGTGTCGAGTCCCTCCGAGCCACCGATATCTAAACGATCCTCGAACTGGTGACACTGAAAGCAATTTGCTTTTGGTCAGACCAAGCAATACACAACACTTAACTGACGCTACTCACTTCATAGTTGATCTTCTCCTGAGCACGGACATTCTTGCCGCCAATGCGCAGAGATCCCAAAGAGACGGCAGCCGGAAAAAGTGCGGAGAGTGTGCAGTTGCGAGCATGTCCAAAGTTTGACATCTGATAAATGGCGGCGGTGTCCTGGACAAGTATGTTGCAAGCTGAAAGCGGCACAAACAACTTTAGTAGAAGTCCTACATAAGGCTATATCTCCAGAGAACTTACGTTGCGAAATCTTGTGGAAGCGCACGTTGGCCACAAAGGAGCCACGTGTGGGTATGCGGTACTGCAGGAGTGCAGCATTCTGACTGGACCGAAAGAATTTCTTGTTGCTAAAACGTGGCCTTCAAGGCAGTGGTAAATAGTTAGTTAGACGAAAGTCTTTAAGAAAGGGTAAGTGTATATGAGCCTACCATTGCTTGTTGTTGTTGCAGAACTCAGACACACGATCCTCGAGCACACGATGATGATCCTTGACTGCTGGAAAGTACTCACCATTTAGCTCCCAGCCATCCACAAACTGCAGCCGAAGGGCAGTCACATAATTTAATGAGTTATAATTTCAATTCATTGAACGCTTGAATCACTCACCGCCATCAGACCACCCGACTCGCAATTGACGTCATAGTGTTTCAAGGTTATCTCGACAATCGTGTCTGGTTCACCAATCACATAGAGACCGCAGACGGACTCTGCGGCAACAGCAGCAGCTGCCTCCAACTGCTCACTGGTGGCTGCCTCCAGCTCCAGCAGTGTCGCATCCCTTTTGAAATTGAGCGCGGTCAATGGAGCCGCTGGCGGCGATGCTGCTGACTTCTTGAAAATGTAATCACCTGGCTCAGAAGCCACATGCATGCAATCTGCAATGGCATTGCGTGGGGTTTTGATTAGAATTCTATCTTGGTGCAATGCCTGCGGGGCATATGAAACCAATTTAACCAATTCTCACAGTTGCAGCAATTTGCAGCCGAAGCTTCACTCATTGTTTGTCTGTGCGTGTGTGTGCGTGTGTGTGTGTGTGTGTTGAGGCCCTAATTGAAGCCCACTTGGCTTTCAAAGCACACATGCAAATTTGACCCAAGCTCGTAGCTAGCATCCAGCAATTAATATATCATACACAGACCTGCGGGCTGTCCAGCTGATGCCACTTAATTCCCTGGCTATGGCTACTGTTGCCTGATTTATGGCGCGCATTATTAGTTAGATTTTGGTAACCCACACACAAAAACACACACACACACACAAACAGTTTGCGCTAGCTTTTTATTACTCTTCTGCCTGGCCAAAAACAATTAAACTATAGTCTGACTTGGACTTTTTCGCATGCCTGCCACACACGCAACTTGAGCATGGATATGCGTGGACGTGTTTGTGAGCGTGTTTGTGTGTGTGTGCTTATGTGTGTAGTCTAAGCGTATAACACAAACAGAATGTCCATAAAATCGCTTACTGTGCACACGGCATTTTGTATTTGTATACCCTAGCTTAGGGTAAATAAAATATTCAATTAATATGCTACAAATATATACATTATTTTCTTGGACTACACAACTAGCACACATAGTTTACATATGATATTAATATATACATATATAATTAAATATTTTGAAAATTTCATCATGTATAGATCTAGGCATGGCAGTGGGATACATATAACTATAATTGCTTTTGTGCAATGTCCTTCCTATGAAAGCAAAAGACTTGAAATTTTGATGATATTTACATATGTATATATCTGTGGGTTAGTTCGTGTTAATACGCATATGCAAATGATAATAATGTTGTTTGTGAAGCTAAAGACTTATCTACTTAGTGTCAGATAAAAAAATCAAACTTATAAAGTTATGTCCATTTGGCATTAAAAAAAAAACTCAATATTCGACAATTTATATTTTTATTGTATTATATTTTATATATTGATTCCATTATATTTTATATATTTATTTTATTATATCAGCACGGAAATTTATTTTTAAATTATGTGCTCTATCCTGTTAGAGGCTTGTAAAATCGAAAAAAAATCTATATCTTCCAAAGCTTTAGAGCCTAATTGAAGTATGTCAAATAAGATTTTTTAATAAATTTAGGTATTTTTGAACCATAATCTCAACTCTAACAATCTCTTTTATTATATTACCATGCTGTAGTTTTAAGTAATAGTTAATTTATCTAAATTATTTACAAATATTATTCAAACATTAAATTCAAATTATCTGAATTATTTATAAATATTTTTTTTATATTTATATGAAATGTAAATTGTACTTAAGAACAATAAAGTATCTATTATGAATCGCTAACATTACTTATTAAAACCAAATTCAGCAAGGATATTTATAGTTCGTCATGCTGACTCGAATATTTCGTGTGTAGTTCATATATTTGCAAAAGTATCTGTGAAAGCCAAGTGGCTTTTGAGTGTGTGTGTGTGTGGGGGGATTTAGGACATTTGGCGCCTAATTGTTTATTATGCTGCTTAATTGCATTAAATTGTCACAATATGCGCATTTCAATAATTGAATTGAGTGCGCGTAGCAACTTTAGCAACATTATGCACAATTGATAAATAACGACTGACATTGAATTTACAATAGGTATAATTATGCATTAAGCTGTTAATTTATGCTGATTGCCATTAAATTTGCTGCTTAATATGAAAATCACTATTTTAATCAAGATCTTAAGTGTTTGTCATAGTAAACTAAAAAAGGCCTCGAGGAGTCTTATATATGCTCTGTGCTGGGCTCTGCAGTATATTCATACATTATTCATTTGAGAACTTTCCTAATTAAATCTTTGTTCACTGGGAGGTTCTTTATGACATATTGAATTAAATGTGTATAAACAAGTAAAGCTATAAATAATTTTTTTTTTATTTATTAATTTATTTGTTCTTTAGACTTTGTCTAAAAAAAAACACTCAAAAAGTTCATGTTCATAATTGCTTAGCTGACAATACTCTTGAGCTAAATAAGCACATTTATGTAGTATAAAGAAACAAGTAAGAGTGCTCTAGTCGGGTGTAACCGACTATTAGATACCCTGAGCCGTGCACTTTAACATCCAATTTTTGTAGAGGAGGAAGCATTGATGCGTCAATAAAGTGCTAATGCGGCTCGGCTATTGATGCTGGTCAAGAATACATTTAGTTTATGAATTCATTCATTTAAAAAAACTTATAAACAATGTACTTAATTGCTTTTTAATTACAAAAGTTGCTATGGTAGAGCAATTGGTTCAGCGATAAGCATCCACAGTGTTGGCCTGCTAGAAGTAATATTTAAATATGTTCTTTTTTCTTCTAACTACTGTTCCTGCACCTGCTCTCTCTCTCTCTCTGTGCATAATTTATTTGATTAAAATTCAAACCTCAAGATGATGTCATCTATGAATAAATTATCACGCAATCTCAGTTTCGACTTGTTTACTTGTTGGCCAGCAGCAGCAGAAGGCGCAAAAAAACAGCAATTATAAATAAACGGAATAAATACAAAGAAAAACTAAGATTTCTCCAGCTTTATTATGTTTACTCGAATGAAAATGGCCAAGGACGCAGCTGCGGTTGCCTTGCCAATTGCTAGCTCGTGGCAAGCTTCGCTTGGTTATATTTATAGCTGCTTTCAGATGGACTTACAGTTAGTTTTCTGTCCTTAGTTAGTTCTCTGGCAAATTTCCAGTATGTTGCTTTTCATTAGAAACTCAATCTTAATTTAATGGTCATCAAAGTGGTCAAAGATTTGCTGTTGCCTTGCCAATCGATGAATGAATATTCATGAATATTTCGCATAGATTTCGATTGAAGTGCAATTTTATATTGTGTTTGCTCGAAATTCTTGCATGGAGATTCAATTTTGCAACTCTTATGTAAATAAATTACGTATACGTCATTGCGGCTAAAGTGGTTAAAAGAAAAACACTTGACAACATGCGAGGAAAAGCAATTTGAAAGACAATTTTGCTCAACCGCAAATATTTTGTAAGGGTTGCACTAGCAAAAATTCGAGTTTTCTATTGAATGTTATGCAAAATGAACTTGGAACTTTCAATAGAACTGCTGAGATACTCGTCTATGACTTCTAAAAATAATATCAAATAATATTGCTATAGATAATATATTTTAAAATTGTAATTTCCTTCATATTGTCTTGTTTCTTTTTTTTTAAGTGTATAGACTCTCGACAGCCGCTAAAGTGCATCTCACCCGACGGCACTTGACTAAAACTTTTACCTACCAAATCGTTAGTGCATTTGCAGCCCACCCTTCCACTTCATATTTATGTAGATGTATATTTGTGTGCGCTTTATTCTTACCTGCGATTCGGTGCTCGTTGTAGGGCATCGCTGCGCCCGGATACAGCTCAAAGGAGCGCTTCACGGTGGGCCAAGCCTGTGTGAAAGATTAAAAGTGTAAAAGAAAAATAGACTTTTCTCTTCTTGAATAGCCGCTTTGACGGCGTCAGCTGTCATTCAGGCGACGGAAAAGATATGCACTCAAAATAGGCCACAAATGTTGTTGACAAAAGCCAAACGCGAATGCGATAAAAATCAGCAGGCTGTCGAGCTAATAACAGCTTTTCACTAAGCAACATGAACCACAACATCACACCAATAGCAATGGCAATGGCAATGGAAACAGCAACAAAAAACAAAGTTGCGCTTTGTAGTTGGATCACATGCTAACAGCAGACCCCCTGGCCTGCTGCGACCAGAGGGGGCAGGTCAACAGGCCAATGTCGTTCTTGAGGCTCAATGCAGCTAGCTGTCGATGCTGGACAATTGGCCTTTTTAATTAAACGTTGGCCCACTAGTTGACCCACTAGTCGAGGAATTCAATAACCACACGCGTAACTTGCAGCTGGCGTTCGACTCCGCTCGCCAGGTTAGGAAAAACTTAAGTGCTTTTGCGTCTTGAATTTTAAGCATAAATAATTTTTAGCTTAAAAACTCAATATTCTATAAATAGCCACGGACTGAAGCCCAAGGGAAAAACAATGTCCCTTGACATGGGCTCGAAATCAAATCATTCAGCTTACGAATTGCTTTTTGGCCACTTTATTAATACCCTGTATTCAGTGAATTCGATTGGGCAGCAACAATTCTGCCAGTTTTTTTAATTACAGTAAATCTAAAATTAAAAAATTCAAAGTGATGTTTTTTTTTAGCATTTATACAATGCCTATTTATAGAAAATTATTAACTTGAATAAAATAATATATTTATTAGATTTGTAAAGGTATAAAAGTATAAAAGTATAAGGTATAAATAGTATTTCGGTATAGACACAACCACTAAAGCGGCAAGGTCAATTTAGTTCTTAAACAAGTTGCCTCAAAACTGACGCTCGAGTTCATATTACTCTTCACTAAACATTTATCTTCATAGCTATTTCATAAAACTTCCATTTTAGTTTAAGAAATGATTGAGTTTCGAGAGAAATTTGTGATTTTAAATTGCACTAAGCAATTTGATGAACTCAGGCAGCTTGAAGTCTCAATAGGCGAGGCTCTTGTTTAATACAGGTCATATTTCAGCAAAGCACTTTGACTCTGACTAGGCACATTGTCGGTTTTTTATCATTTTTATTATTATTCATTTTCACATTATTCTTTATCTTCGCCTAATTGATAAAAGGTTGCGTTCGGGTCGCTAATTGAAATTGTTGTTTTTTTTTCATTTGGGTTCGCGCACAGGCATAGAAGCGACGGTTAAATTGATGAATGTGGATTCGCAACAATGCTCAACCCTCTGTTGTCGAAAAGAAAAAATAATTGTATTTGTGACAAAGTTTGGCGAATTGTTTGCGCAACACTCGAAAAAGCCGACGCGATTTTGGTCTATAACGAGCTGGGCATGCTGAGCCGTATGCTTATGAAACTGTCAATTAGTGGCGGCTTTGGTGGTCTAACTTTAAGCTGCACAATGCTTTACGGCATCGACGCGCCGCTCACGCACACACATACATAAAACCGCACACACTTACAGATGATTTTGATACCCAAGTGACGTCATTAATCTTTGACGCGCGCAAAAGCAAATTGTAAAGTCAATCAAGAGGCTGTTTAGTAATTCGTAGCATTCGTCAAAGCTGATGACAGTCAGTAAATAAATGATAAATATGATCCCTTTGAAAACACTCGACGCAAACTCATTTGCATAATAACATTGTCGCTGAATGGGATTCGGCATGCCAGGGCGAAACGCCCAACTGCAGGATAACAGCTGCCTTCAATGGCTGTCGATGGGATTCTTTTGTTAAAGTTGAGGGATTGCTAGTGAATTTAGCTGGCAGCAGCCGGTCAGAGTTATTCATAAAATTATTATTGGTTGTCAACGACACCTATATCTTTATACTATACACACACACTCACACACACACTCACGTCCATATAAAGTTCAGCCTGAGCTCAGTAAAGTTCTTTTTACTGCTGACTTTAAAATGATTTTTTGATTTATGCGCACAGTTGTTGGAGCGTGCAAAGCCACGTGCATATATTAATGACTTTATCATGCATTCGAAATTCATTTAGAATAATTCATTGGTACTTTAAAAGCATTCGCTGACTTCCTATCATGATGAATATCATCACCAGCTGTAGTCAAATATATATTTTGTTAAAACTTTTCCGCACTAATTGGATACAAGTTGGCTCGTCTCGCCGCTCTGTTTCACCAACAGAATTCCTTAAATATGATGACTTAATTAAAACGCCACCAACTCTGGCAGTATCAGCATCAACTTGACACCTACGCCAACTACGATCCGGAAATGCCGTAAAAGTTATTCGGCAGCCCTTTCAAATATTTATTACACACAGGCAGAGGCGAACGATTTTCGCGCTAAGCCGTGACTTTTACCAAATATTTACATTCCGTCTCTAATATAACAATCCACATAGTATGAGCATATCATGACTTTAACATGAGATAGCTACAGCTACAGCTTACATACAAGCAAATACTTGCTTTAAAAGGTTCGTCTGACCAGCAACAGGCAACGTCCTTATTGCTATAAAACACTTTTTTTCTGCTTCGGCATTTTAGGACTTATCAAATATTAACCAAAAATTTGCTTGCCTTTTTCACGGCGTTGCTTAATGTGCATACTAATACGCTGTACGTAAAGGATTGTAGCTAATCTTTTATTGAAATGCATATAATGTTTTCTTATATCAAACGCAAGCCAATTTTGCTTTACAATAGCTCACCCCATTGGGATGTCAGTTATAAGAGAATATAATTTTCCTTTTGCCCCTCTATGCGATTCGTATGCTTACTCACTCTCTTTGTCTCCCTCTTTCATTTCCTCCTACAACAAGGTGTTTAAATTTGTGGTTAAGTTTGTTCACATATTGATATTAATATTTATTTGTACAGATGCTTGTAAATTTACCAGCCTTTTTTTTTATATATTATTTTTGTTTTTATTATTATTATAAATTTTATTATTTTTTTTTTTTATTACTAATCAACAGTTGAGAAGGCTTAGCTTTCAAAATATGAGCAGGTTGACTGTATGGCGGTTAAGGTTTAGATCAGCAGAGTTCGCTAACGACTACTAGTTCGTCGTCTTTGTACTATTGTTAAGCTGCAACCATTTGAGAAGCGTCTACTTTTTGTGAGTTTACCCAATAGCTAGAGTTGTTGAATGTACTAGCATTGATCTCCAACAGCAGGGTTAACAAATTTCTTCTATTTATTTCGATTCCTCAATATATTTAAGCTCAATAAGATTGAGGATTCGATTTATTTTGAATTTCATGAAATGGCACATTATAAATCAAAGTATGATTAAATATAACCTTTAACAGAAATATATTTTCTCATTAGCTCATTAAAAGATAGCAAAAAGTTTTCAGCCTCAATTCTGATTGCAAATGTCGCTTTTAATTTAAACTTAAGACTTTCTTTCGAGCGTATTAAAAGTTAACTTTATTGCGCATACGCCTGATTGGCCAATGGTGCTAATGGCTCAGCCTGGCAACGCTGACGCACATAAAAAAATATTTAATTAATTTACGCAAAAGCCAAATCAACTGTCGGTAGCAACCCTTAGCCGACATTTAACTAGAACTGCAACTGGAACTGCAGTTCGAGTGAAACCATCTACTAGGGTTGAAACTAACTAATTACCGCAAAGAGCACTCGTGATGCCAAGTCAGCTCCATGTTGTCGTTACCCCAGCAAAAGGGGCTTAATTAACTTTATGTCATGTCACGTCTATGACACACAAAACTAGCTTAGTCGTGTGACCCCAGCACACAGTTTGTCGCAGCATTTTCCGCCATGCTTTTAGCGTCTTTCCGAAGAAATCTATTAGTTAGCCGGAAATTAGTCGCACATAGATGCGACAGAAGCACAGGCTGCGTCTCTGAATTTATTGAACATGTTGCAACGAATTTTATGCAAAGTGCGCACTCGCACACCCCGGACTCATATTTCATGTGGGAGCATCGAATGTTTTTTTTTTTTGGCATAAATTTGCGTGGGTAATGTGGCCAGCTGCTTCTACGAAAGACTTAGATATTGGATTTATTGGGTCTGGGGAGCAGCTTCTGTCCCTGACTGCTTCTGGCAGCGACGCAGTTGACAAATTGGTGTCGATTAAAAGTTTGTGCCCTTCCAACAGCAACAACAACAGCAACAGCAACTTCTCAGAATCCAAGAAGTACTTTCACACACTTTTCGAGCAGAACAATGACAAATAAACGGTAATTAGGAAAGTTTGTTTCTGCACTTATTAAAAAGAAAGACAATAACATGATTCTCTAATGCTGGCATATATATACATACATACATATATATATATATATATATTTATACCTCCAGGTGTTACTGTCGGTATATTTATGTATGCCAATTAGCACTTTGAGGGCACATCAACTTATTTTAATTGGCCCCTGGCAGATGTGCATGGCAAATGTCACAGAGCTAGACCAGGAATCGGGTGCTGTTAATACATTGAGTCCGAGTTTCCCTCTCGGTGCTTCACTGCTCGTTAAGGGCCAAAGTGTTGCTAATGCTGTTAACATGCGGCATTAAGCGAGCATCAAGTGCAGGCTAAGCCAGAGCAATGGAAGCGTCATCTCCAACTGTCGTTTGAGTGAGTGACCAGCTTGACTACAATGTCCGAATGGACGTTGACTATTGCATTGTCCAGGCCAAGCCAATGTGGACAGAATGAATGGCCATCATTTGCAGTACACACACATATGCTTGCTGGCCACTTTCCTCTTGCCTGAATGTTGACTTTTGCCTACACAGTCGCCGTTATCTCAGTATGTAGTATGTTTGAGTTGCCTTAACACAGTTAAATTGCAGCTGCAAAATTTACATTTCTTCTCCACTTGACACTGGCCACTTGGTTTGTCTCGGGGCGATTTGGTCTGCTCAATGGAATTTATTGGCTTTTGAGTAGCTGGCAACAACAACAGCAGCAAAGTAGAAAGTCGAACCTATGCAAACATATCGTTGCAACTTTCATTATGGATAGCATCACGGTCAAAGGTGCACCTGATAATGGTCCCTACTCGAGCCTTGCACAAATTGATGACATTTCGAATTGATTCATGCGGCAGAGGTCTGTCCGCGATGCTTCTTCCCACGCATCTGTAGCTCTCGTGGAAATGGTAATTCGATTATACTCGCATGCATTGCAACCCAGAATAAACTCATATTTATTGACAGATGATTGTTGTTTGTTGTTTGTATAACCAGTTTGTTGTTATGCTATAATGAAGTTAAGCCTTCAGCTGCATAAGGCCAGAGTTCAAAAGAGTAATTGCGTACACAAGTGCAGAGCCTATTTTTAGATAATTAATAAATGCTTTTACTTGGAAATGTTTTCTTGCATGAATCCAATGATTGCAAGTGTTTCATAATAAAGTGGCATTATATAATTTCCGCCTTGCTGCGGCTTCTTCATTGGTAGGACCTTTGTAAAACCTAAGAGTTA
Source organism: Drosophila leonis (assembly GCA_035045365.1). Taxonomy (NCBI): domain Eukaryota; kingdom Metazoa; phylum Arthropoda; class Insecta; order Diptera; family Drosophilidae; genus Drosophila; species Drosophila leonis. The sequence goes on from JAWNPC010000896.1 coordinate 3,640,595, forward strand.
AGCTGCGTTGTCTCAGCATAAATGAATATACATAGAATCATAACTGCGATATTGCTCTAAGTTATTTTTTATATGAGTTAACGTGTAAAATTACTAAATATTAGTTACTATTACCATTTAACAGTGGAATCTGAGATTTGATTATTCCATTACTTTAAATCATTTATAACTGAATCATTGATTAATCATTAATCTACGCTGATTTATCTATCAACTCAAACATTGCTATCAGAGAGTAAAAAAACTTGTGAAGCACATCAATGTCATTCAAATATAATTAAATTTCTCACTTCACTTTCTCCGTTGATGTTAAATATTTTCGAATTGATTCGAGCTATACCTCAAAAGTTTTATTCTATTAGACGCTTTTTTATTCCCTTAAAATAAATCAAATTTGGGTTCTGAATCACTTCAGCAAATATGCTTTTTCAATTAAAAAAAAAGTTTACGAAAAAGATTGTTAAAAATTTGTTTATTATAGAACTAAAGCTCGAATAATATATGTAGAAAATATTTAAGATGAACGCAGAACCTGAAAAGTGGCTTATTCTGATGATGCGCAGTGTATGTATATCATTCAGTTCTCATAATGTTTTACGTTTTCAAATATATAAATGCATTTATTTTAAGCATAAGTCATTTACGGATAAGTTTTTCTTGCTCTGAACAAACAGCTAAATAAATGTTGCCTTCTATATCCTTTTGTCTTTAGGCTGACTATACCTATATCTTTGTTTTATCTTTGTAAAACTATCACTTTAAAGATTTTAACATTTGTTTTTTGCCCAGATTAGACTACTGTGAAGTAAGGCAAATATATCATATATCATGATATAATGCATGACATGTTAAGTGAAGCATACACAAACTCGAGAGGTTCAAATTCAACCCAGAGCTCCTCAAAGCAGAATATTGTCGGTGCTTTGCTCCACAGTTAAACTTAACAACTGCATGTCAAATATAAAATAAAACATCAATTATATTTCTACGCAAATTTGTAGATATATAATATAGATAATTACCAGAGCTGTTAAGAATTCCATTTGAATGGAAATTCAAAATGGGTTCTTGTTCTGAAAACCAATTTTGAATTTCCATTCAAATGGAATTTTTAACAGCTCTGATAATTACTGGGATTTCTACCCGAAATCTAAATACTTTGTAGCATTTTTTTCTTAAATTAAAACCAAAGACTTTTGTAGTTTGATTCGTATCTTAGTTCAATTATTTTCGGAGTATAACGTTGAATTTTGCAGTTCGATTTAAGCAAATTGAAATCGGAATTTAGTTTACGTTTGTTTGTTTGTTATGCAATAAAATAGATAAAATATGTTTTTGGTTAAATAAATCTATCTTAATATCAAAATATCTAAAGTCCTCTTACAATATTTAATTGGGCTCTGAATAAAATTGCCAAAATTACATTTTATTAACTAACTAACCAAAAAATATGTATTATGAAATTATATAAATTATACTGTGTGGCTGAAATATCTTTTTTTATAAATTACAGCTGTCGCCTGGGCCACAAATAAAAAATCTAATAAAAAGGACAACGCGTGCAATAAAACATGAAATTGAATTCTCAGCAAATGACATTCGAGCCAGAGCCCTTTAATCTCTCACGCACGCCCAAAACTTATTCATATAATTTGAGCCTAATGAAAGCAATCTGCCGCAACACACGAACAACGATGAATCAACCAAGAAAAAGCTGAGCAGAAGTCAAAGGTTTCAAAAACTTTGCTCATAAAACTCGAACTGGCTTGGACCCATCAATCTCTCTGCAGTAAGTCCCTGACAGTGCGAAATTAATTCAAAAGATTGAAAGACAAGAGTTCAATTTTGAAGCAGAAGTGAGGGCCGGCCAACTTGTTGATCTAAATCTAATTACACAAAGTCTCGAGCTCAGCTCGACTCAGCACTTACCTGCACGCCCAGCACAATCATGGATAAATAGCAATAAACCACGAGCTTCATTCCGCCGGAGTTTGCGTCTTCAACTGCACTAAATCGGACCGTGAAATTGTCAATTGCCACCAGACTTTCAATTAACCGACGGCCAAAAAGACGACTGTGTCCAGCTAGGTCTCCTTGATGAAGCTAGTGCGCAGCGAGCTAAGCTGATTAAAAGGATTTGCAGCGAGCGGTCACACGCAACCAATAATTTTATTAGAGCGTATGAAATTGACGACAAGACAAAGTCACGTAGTTCGCACTTGGATCTAGATTAAAATGTGAAAGCGTTTTGAATGGCACAGAAACCGTTACACCACTCAAATCCTCGAAAGGATACAATGGATAAAAACTGTTCAAAGTATTGCAATGCGCGACTTCCGTTCGATGGCGACACGAGATGTCAAAGCTGCCGCAACCGACGACAGAATGTTGGTCCTTATCAGCGGCGCATTTCCTTTTATAGTCCTCGTGTTACCACCACACGTCCACCCACACTGCCGCAGCCGCCTCGTCCTGCTGTTTGCCATCGGCTGCGTCGCCCTCTCGTGTCATGCAGTGCGCAACAATTTGAAGTCTGCTTTAAGTAGACAACTTTTTTATCATATAAAACAAGTTTTCCCATGTGCCGCAATTTCCTATCTGCTTATAAACTATTTTCTTCCACTTATTTTGGCATTAATATTTATATTCTTCTTTTTTCGTGCACAGTGGGAAAGTGTGTTTTGAAAACTTACCCGCAATATGGGAAATTCAACACACCAAAAGCTGTTTTGAAGCTTGCCACCAGACTTGCCAACTTGCCATAAAAAGCTGCAGCAGCAACTGAAAAGCTGAAAAGCTGAAAAACTGAAAAGCTGTGAAACGAACTTTGCTTAAAAAGAAAACTACTTTCATTTGAACTATCTATAAACTACATTTATTGACTGGAAAATTCTCGCACTTTTATACTTCATCTCTATCCTCTCTCTTTCCTCTCTTACTTCAAGCCCATTTCAAGTGAAGGCGCCAGTCCCACGGGTATGGGCACATTCCGCGGATGGTTCAAGTCACCACGATCGTAATAGCCGCCCAAATGCTCGCCGGGCACATGATATAAGCCATAATGGAGTCCAGTATTGGCGACCTGTCGAAGAAAATGCTCGTAACTTAATATAAAAGTAAATTAAGGAGAACCAACCCGCTTCAGGCCATTGATAGACGCCAGCAGTAAAGCCATTTTGGCCAATAGCAATGCCTTGCCACTGACAATGGAAAGCATTTGGAAACCCATTGGCACCAGCACCGCCCCAAGTGCTGTGACTCCAAACATCATGGTGATAATCATGTTGAAACGATGCCGGCGCAGGCGAGCGCTGCCCACTGTATCCGATTTGTTTTCCGGCCCATCTGTAGATATTATTTATTGTTATATTTTGGGAATTTGTTGACATCAACTACCCACCGTTGCTCAGATAACGTTCCGTGAGCTTGGCCAGATTGATTTGCAGCGTGTGCGTGGTTAGGCCCTTGGCCAGGCTAACAGCAAGTTGATCAAACCACGTCAAGTGCTTCAGGTCCTTGCGTTCATCAGCCGCTTGTCGCGCTTGGCCATTTGTGGTATTTGGTGAGGCCAGCAGCCGTACGCCCTCATAGAGTGGTATGACATCCGCTGCCATGATGTCCTCGAAAATTTGAAGGCTGCGCGCACGAACACATGACCACAAGCCCGTGCCCGAACGGAAGCAGGTGCGTAGCTGTTGACGCAACTGCAGCAATTGGGCAGTCCAAGAAACGCGCGTATCCGTTTTTTGCGTTGGCCTCACTGTTGCCTCATGGCCTGCCACAAGTTGCAGCAGCAACAAACACGTTGCCAACAGGCAGACACTTTTCATCAATTTCACGTACATTCTGTGCGGGTAACCAAGAGTTCGCATCAAGGTTCGGATTGAAACTGCGGCTGCTTGGGCGCTGGACTGCAGCTTTTTATGTGCCACAAGAGCTGGCCACTGAATGGAAACGCATTTTGCTGTGCAACCAGTGATTAGCTGGACAAAAGACAACGCACTGCGTGCAGAATTATATTGCTAACGGTCGGAGATCATATTCAATTTTGACGGTCATGGTCAGCGGCTGCCAGTCGAGTGGGCGGGACGCCAGATCCAGTAAGCCACATTGCCATATAAAACTGTTGAATTCGAAATTGAATTTATTGTCGATTGATCGACCTGAAACCCACATTGTTGGACAGCAAATTACCTTGTCAACGCATTTGTCAAATGCCACTGTATTCTAATCGCATGTGCCACATGCCTGTTAACTGATGCAGTTAGGCATGGCTCAAGCATTTCATTGGGCTTGACCTGACGCGCGGTCGTCGTACTTTCCAATTCCATAAAGTGGAAAAAGTTGTGATAGAAGCTTGAACTATATTCAATTGTACACTTTCTAGTTAGTTATACTTTTTTGTAGCAAATTAGTTTTTGTGTATTTAGCCTAAGCAACAAAGTTTATCCTTTGAAAGTGAATCTAAATGATATTAATATTATAAGTTCCAACAAGTTGCAAGATCTTTAATATGTGAGCTGAAGGTTAGTTGTAATCAAAAAATATATTTCAGCTGCTTCTTATTCTGGTTCATTGACTTTCCAACTTCTCAAATTTGGAACAAAGTTTGAGACAGATAAATATCCATTTTCCCAATGACATCAAGATACTTATGTATCTTAAGATTTTTCCTATGGTCACAACATGGTTAGCTTCATAATCAAAGGCCGATAGCGAAAAGCATGATTAGTAAGTTTGAATATCTAGAAAATACGAAATTTCAGTTTTAACCATAATTAACAGGGCAACCAATTTGATCGAACTTCTAAACTAGAAAAGCACAAGGTGGAAGCACATCAAATTATATATTCATTTCAAATATCACTTAACAATAATAACTTTTAGTTACCTACAAAATTTTAAAAAACTTTTCAATTTAGTAAAAGTGCAAAGCCTTTCACATATTGGCAATATTTAAACTGACCATCGACTTCAAGAATTTTTTCCTAAAGAACTTTGAGCCGTTGTCTAAAATACATATAACAAAAATGTTAAACTGTATAAAATACACATGAAACTTAATGCAAAATTTGGAAAGCTAGTGCTAGCTGCTCTAGCGTACTAGATCAAATTTAATAGGGCATAAGAATAAGTTTAATATCTAAAAATTCAAAGTCAGAACAGGATTGGGCCATAACTAAGCTGCCGATGAGTCTGGAGTAGGCTTCTGCTAAAGACTTTACATATGCTTAGCAATTTAGGTAACTCAACTACAAAGTATAACAATTACTACTTTTTTTTGGTTGTTTTTCAATATTTGTACATTTATTTTAAATATATTCATTTTACATTTATTAGCTAAGAGGTAATTCATTGCAGTTTTCTTTATAACAGTTGAACAAATTCGTACTAAATTTAAAAGAGTTAACGCTTAAATGTTTGAGTGCAATAAGAGACGTTCAGTGATTTGCTTTGCTTAGTTTTGTTTCGTTTTAGACTTTAAATTATGCATCTAGTTAAAGTTACAGTTTCTTCTTCTATATATGTAAGTTCGCTTTGTGTCTAGGTAAAACAGTTGCCTTCAATTGTGTGCCATAAATGTTTGCTATATATCATATACATACATACATACATACACACACATATATATATATATAAATATACATTTATATATGTAAAAGTTTCTATTTAGTTTTATTTAATTACAACATGTAGATGGTAAGAAAAGATTCCTCTGGAACTGATTTTTGTTGTGTATAAACGCGTCTTAGCAAAGAATTGACATTTGATCCATAGCTGATCAGAGTCACCTTCAACTTTTTGCCTATATATATAGAAATATATATATTCATATATGGCTACAACTGTACAACTTTAGACCTAACTGGCGCTTGGCAGGCGATGCCGCCAATATAATCATGAGCCCGTCGCCGTTCCAGCCGGGGCAGCGGCACTAACGCCACGTCCAAATCGTGGCAGATACAGGCCAAACTTGGACTCAATGCCTGTCAGCAGCGGCACAGCCGCATGGTAGCCACCAATATGATCGGGCTTGGGCAGCTCTCCGCCTAGCGTGGCGTCGATGGGCAGACCCGGTTTGGTGCCTTGCGAACCCTTAGGCTGATTGCCACCAAAGTCCACGTAGAACAGACGCTGTAGCAGCTCGTAAGTGACCAAGGTGACACCAAATTGTGGCGATGAGCGGCAAACACGAGCTATACAACAAAAAGAGAGACAGTGAAACTTGGTAATTAGGAGGATGATTAAAGCTGGTGGACTGTGGCTACTTACCGGCTGTGCCCTTCCAGAAGGCACGCGGACCTTCTTCGGCCATAATCTTCTTGGTGGCATCCCAAACGCCCGTGTACGTCGTCTGGCCCGTGCGAGCGGCCACCTGCAGTCGCGTCTTAATCACATCCGCGGGCGTCACCAGCGAAGCAGCGGGCACACCGGCAATGGCGCCAGCGGCCAGCAACGATAGCGGATGATTGTAGCCATCCTTGTCGGCCAGTGCTGCCTTGGTGTGTGCATAGGTCGGGAAGTAGATGGCCGAGAAGTTCACATCGCGTAGCAGGCACGCTCTGGCACCTTTGTACAGACCAAGGAAGCCCAGTTCGCGAACAACGGACAGTGCACTGATCTTGGAGCCGCCAGCAATCTCGCCAGCCACCTGCAGTCGAATTTTGACAATCTCCAGCGGATTCGTAAAGATAACCTGGGCAGCACCACCACAGGCGCCGGCTACAACCTCGGCCCAGACGGGAATATTGCCACGCTTATCCGACAGATTGTCGCGCACAAAATCATTGACAGTCAGCTTGATGGCCTTCTCCGGAGCGACGCCCATCAACTGGGGCAGCAGGCCGCGGTAAAGGCCGAGGATGCCTTCGTGGCGTATGACCTGTTGGATAACAAACATTGATAACAACGATAAAACACTATTTCATATATTTGGCGTACCTTCTTGAAACAGTCCCACGAATTTCTATATGCGACCTCACCAATCATAGACCCAGTGCGCTGATTCTGCATGCGCGTCTTCACGAGATCAATGGGATAGACGACCGTGGCGCCAGTAGCTAAGGAAGGCAGGGAATAGATTAAAATTCATGCAGACTTCATAAACAGTAAATCCCCTTCATAAGCGTACCGCCTGCAAAGGAGGCCAGAGTGAAGCGATAGGTGGCTTCCAGTATTTGAATCAATGCTGATCGATCATTGGGGCTGTCAACAGCCTTAATCTCGGCCAGACGGTGAGTAATGTGCTTTGTATAGTGTTCAGGTCCGATGTTGCTCAGGTCGCTGTAGTCGATGCGGCTGTTGGGACAAACGATTTGGGCATGTGGTTAGTTCAAGGATCGGGATGCGAAGATACCCACACATAACTAATCTAAACGAAATCACACCGAAGGGGTGATGCATGGCGGTAGGGAGTTGGGTTTTCTTATATTTTTTTGTTTTTCTTCTTTTTTTTTGCGAGGAAGGGAAATACCACGTCTCATTAACATTTCTCTGATGCTTTTAAGAACAACAACACTTGCCTACTTGGAGAAATCGTTTTGCGTTTCCACCATCTTCTAATATTGTGATAAATATAATAATGTAAACAAATTTGTATGAGTTTGAAAAAGAGAGAGAGCAGGGGAGAGAGAGAGAAAGAAAATATACAAAATGTCAACGGTTATTACAACAGGAGAGACAAACACAGGGATGGGACTTGATTATTTATGTTGAACTGACATCGTTGCTGACCAAATGATTTGCCTACAAATGAAATTGTTGTTTGCTGCTGCTGTTTGCTGTTGCAGGAGGTGGAAATATTAGTGACCTAGTTGGCTTACCCCGGCTGATTAACAGCGCCCGTTATCTGAAACAATATATCAATTTCCAGCGGGGTAATCTGGCTCATGGTTTGCGCCGCATAGAGCAGCTCATCCTTGGTGACCATCTCGGTGCGACTGCCCTTGGAGGCATATAGATAGATTTGCTTGATCAGCTCCATGTTGTTGAGCAGCGATGTAAATGCAATGAAATACGGAAAGCTAATTCGGTGACCCTCAGTGACCTATGAAATTGATGGACTATAAACATGCCTGGACATATTTAAATATATAAAAGATCAATATGGACATACCGCCAGCAAGTTGTCCTTGACATCGGGCGTGAGTAAATGCCGCTTAACCTTAACAATTATATCCTGAAAGTCTAGGGGGGATATGAATCCAGTGCCAGCTGGATCTTTGCTACGGAATGCCTCCATTGCGTGCTCCTCGTGAAAGTCATGCAGCAGTTGCGTAAATTCAGCATAGTTGATAAGACGCTGCTTCTTCTATATATTTGTATATACATATTTATATAAATATATTTATAGGAAATCGTTTGAGTGTGTGCTGTAAAAATAAACATGTTTCCGTTCACGTACATCACCAAAGTAGCGTTTGATAAATGTGCCATCTAAGCTAAAAGGTATCTTTGAGTGCAGTTCAGTTTTTTGTACGACATCAGCGAAATCAGCTGTGGGAATACAAAATAATAAAAACAGAATAAGCCAATATATCAAAATCAATAAACATGTGTATATAGTATATAGAGAGAGGGAGATAAATACCGTATGAAACAGTGCCATTGCCTTGGCGATCAAACAGCTGAAAGGCAGTTCTGTAGAGCGCATCAGGGGCACAGAGCAAGCCCTCGAATGCCTGGAACTCCGAGAATGATATGAGGCCATCTTTGCTCGTGTCCGCAATGCCGGCGAGCAGGCGCACCGATTCCTGAAAAGGCAAGGTTCAGGTGGTTTAATCAGGCATTAGAGCATTGTCCAATAAGTGATTAGTTAAAGTAAAGACTTTATCACAGGAAAAGTACAATCCAAAGACTTCGACCCGGACGCACCTGGGAATCAATTCCAGCTGCGACTAGCCAAACATTTGATAACGAACAACCAATTTAAATGTTGTGACGTCGACAGACTGTTCACACGAGGCTGCCAAGTGATAGCGAGCGAAAGAGCGAGTGCATGAATGCTATGATTCAGTTGTCTCTACACATGAGATAAATATTTGAAAGTTGAATGTGGTGCACAGATTTTATGCTGCCCGCTCGCTACACAGGTGGACGTTATCTCCTCAATGTTGATAAGAATTGCGCCGAGTATAGGGTTAGGCCAGACGCATGTTTTTGTTGCAGCCGCTGTTGATTGCTTATCACATAGCAAGACTGTGTATGACCTTGCAATGACCCAATGATGCGTCGTTGTCTATGACACGGGTTTTGTTTGTCACGATGTCGTGCTGTTCTTGTTGCTGCCTCTCTTACTTACATCATTGAACGCCGAGTCTGTGAACAGGCCCAGAAATTTGCGCACGAAATCCTCGCTGGTCATATAATGGTCGCCATCCTTCTGCAGCGAGGCGTACTTCAGAAAAACTTCGCGCAGTTTATCAGTGCCGGCGCGCTTCAGTAGCGAGGGTGTCTGCAAGAAAACAAATACAGATTACATATCATATAGCACAGATTGTCACAAATCTACGCGCACATCTCGTACGCGCGCTCTCTCTCTCTCTCTCTCTCTTTCTGTCGCTGTCTACCCCTCTCTTGAAATGGCAAACAAAAGCAACACGTGTCATAAATATACAAAGCTTTTGCGCTCTCTCCGTCTCTCTGGCGAACTTAACTTACAGTAGCGGCAATTGGCATTTTATTGATATTTATAATTATTTCGCCTAACAGCAGTTTGTTTTTTAATGACCAAGTCCAGCTGGCATTAATTAGTGCATCGACTTGCGACAAATCCAAACTGAACTGAATCGAACCCGTTGTCCAACTGAATGCCCGAAATGGCCTCACTTCATTCTATTTCAAAGCAAAACTCGTCGGGAGAGCGCGCAAATTCTCTCTTCTTGCGTTTCGTTTTATCTTTTGCCTAACAGCGTCTGATCGTTCTGCCGCTCTTAAATTTCGCTCTCTTCAACGTTGTTGTTCTTCTCTTTGACATTTCCGCTTTTTTGTTGACATCATAAATTAGCCAATATTTATGGTTTGTTTGCAAACAATTTTCAAACTGCGTGAAGAGTACAAAATTTGCAAGGCCAAATACTCTTAATTATTGTGTGGGAATTCCTTACATTTCCACTCAATGCTAATCAGGGGTCAATGCTGTTGTAAGCAATTCCGTCAACAACGAACAGCATCGCTTTAAAGTCGTTCATATTTATCAATTAATTTGTTGACGTAATACGATTATCATGCGTGGAAATTGCCATTTGCTCATTTATTTATTTGTTTTCTGATGAAGAGAGCGTAAGTTAAATGCAAATGTATTTACACACACACACACACACACACAGGTGATAACAAAAACAATTTATTGCTTTGAAGTCAACAGAAAATCCATTTGATTGAGTCCTGTATTGATTTCAAGGCTTATCAGCTTGTTTATTATTTGTGCAGTTGTTGGAATTTATTCTGTTTTCTTTTTCGTGTATGAATATGAAAATATGAAATCTGGATAGTTTGGTAGTAGCCAACTGGAATGTGATATAAATAATCAATTTAATTTATCACCCAGAGCTCATACGCTGCCAGAGAGTTTATTGATTATTTAATATGAAATGTGTTTTAATTATGAAACTTTGTAAAATATATGTATATAATTAAAGATAGAAGAATTATTTGTTTTTCTGTATTTATTCAGTTTACCCAAGCTTTTTAATGTGAATAATATGAATACTAAAGGTTAAAGTAAACTTCGCTTATCAAAGACTAAAGTTTGTTTAACCTTATTCTAGAAATAGAATAAATTGTGATTAAAATAAATAATTCAACAAGATTTCAGGAAAATGTGCCGATGTCTGTATACCTAACTAACTAACTATATGTCACTAACAAACTTACTTATCTAACAAATGTTTAAGACCAGTACCAAACAGTGTGCAGTATAAAGTTTCAAGTTGTCTGAGTGCCAAGTTAGTTAGAGTAACTGTGTTTCTTTTGCTTTCAATAAGCCTCAAGCCATAAGCTGACACAATTGCAGCTATTTTATATCCCCCATCTGTTAGGCAATGAAAATGAAGCACCAGATAATACACTTGCTTGAAAAGGATTATCGTCAACTGCAAATCAACAGCTCGAGCTCAGCTCTTGCAGTAATGAAAGGAAACCTTGTTGCCAGCTGTTATGCTGAGCGCAAGGCTCCACGCAATTGCACATTGAACTTGAGATCCGTCAAACAAACACAAACATAACACAAAGACACTCACACAGAGAGAGAGACAGAGAGAGAGAGAGAGAGAGGGAAACCGTATACTTATATAGCGCCAAAGAGGCACAAAGTATTGCACATACGCCACGTGTGCCGCGACATATGCATTGTATGACGACTGCGGCTGCTGTTTGTTGTTGTTGTTGTTGTTGCTTTTGTTTGGCTACAAATTATAATGAGGTCGTTTGTCTGCCTGGTTGTTGCTCCACAAAGTCAAAGTTCGCAGAGGGCCGAAACACGGCTCACCTGCAGCAGGTCGTCACGTGTTACTGTCTACGTTGCTTATATTCATATATATACATATATAAATAAATATATATATATATATATATATATATATATTTATGTTTGTTCTCGTGTCTCTATGCAAATGGCACGCCCCTGAGAACAAACAAATACTGCATAAGTTTTTGCAATTCCTGTCAAGGTCAGTCCAGCTGTTCATTATCGCCATTTCGACTGGCGGCGAGCTGTAGTTGATGGGATGAGCAGGAAGCACGATGAAAATAAATCACAAAAAATAGTTTGTCTGAGTTGTGTGCAAATCGAATCAAATGAAGAGCCAGAGCGAATATAACTAACTTAACTAACATTTTCATTCGATTTATGGTAAGTGCGTAATCAAGTGAGGGAATTGGAAACGATTCTAACTGTTACCAAAGAGCTTGAACTTTGCTTTTAATTCAGCTGCGGTTAATTGCAGTAAGCCTCATTATCACAAGCACGAAATAAACTTTAATGTGCAAGTGTCTGATTACGTATACGCAAGGGCGGCCAGACAAATAATTGGCTGTAGCGAAAAAAACCAACAACAAATGTACAATTGAAACTACAGTGAACATAAACTAAGAGAAAGAGTTTGACAGAGAATGTGTATAGCAAAAGAGACAGACAAGGAGAATGAAAGAGAAGTAAATAGCAAATGACTCCAAATAACTGCACAAGAAATCGCTTACATAAATAAGCAGACGGCACATTAGAAACAAAAGTAAAGAAGAAAAAAAAAACAGCTTTAATAAATGCATAATAAATACATAAAATAAATAAACAAATACAAACACACTTTCCAGTGAAAATTGAGATAGCGTCGAGCCAAATCAGCCTTTGCCTGAAGGTGATTTTGCTGTTGTTGCTTGACATTAAAGTGGAGACCGAGAGACGGCCGTCATCAGAACATATGATGCTATGGCGAGCTTTTTTCGTATAGATCATATGAATGTGAATTTTCATTTATAATTATGTTGCTTTTGTCTCTTTTCTATATATACAAATATATAGTATATTCATGTATATGAAAAGTGTCTATGTGAATTCAAAATATTGACAAGCATTCGTGGCTGTCTTTTGTCTGTCTTTTGGAGCAAACACAGAACAAATCTACTTTATATATTAAAAAAAACCCTATGAATATTCATTGATAAGCTATATTTCATAAGAAAACGTAAGAGATATGCCATATTAACTTTCTTATTAAAAAAAATAGTTAATGAATTTAATTTAATTTGAACTTCTAGCTTTATTTATTTGCTATCAATTCACTTAGATAAATATGTGATAAACCGAAAGAATGTCAGTCCAAGGATCACATAACTATTGCTGGATGGGTTTGATGGGACTGGAAGTTGATTATGGTGAATTGAAGATCTTCATTGAGTTATTGAATTATATAACTTATATATAAAATGATATCTGAGTTCATGATTTACTTTGATAGGCATTGCAGAGTCAAAAAATATGTTTTTTGAATGATTTCTTAAACATTCATAATTATTATATAATTATTATTATTATTATTATTATAGTCAGATTACCTCTTCCATTTTGAAAAAGTTAGTCAAACACAATGATATTTTCAACGAACAGCACTTGAAACGATAATATTTACCGCGAAATTGAGGCTATAATTATTTCAATTAAGCTCTCGCAATCTTTTACATTTGTTTCTCGAATATTTGCTGCGATATCGCGCTGCTTAGCTAATTTATTCGCTTGTTTTGTTTACAACGCCAACTGTTGCCGCGAGTGCACAGTTGCTGCTTGATAATGCCAATGCCAACGGGCTTCCAGGTTCACCGATTACTATCAATTTTCACGCTCTCTCTCTGTCACTCACTCTCTCTCTCTGCTTTTCTCTTTATATATATATACATATATGTATACTTTATAGATATATTTTCACTTATGTATATATATATATATTTCGATGGGCAGAGGAATTTTGATTTTGACTATATAGCGCGATTTGCGTTCCTCTTGGCTAGCTGCGTGCGTTAGCGACGCTTCACTTTTCCGTTCTGAATCAAAATCTGAGGTACTGGCAGAAAAAGCTTTTCCCAGTAATATACTACCCCAGCGCCGACGTCAACGTCTGCGTCGACGTCGACTGCAGCTGCGGCTGACAGTCGACTGGGGGTTTACGTTTATGCATTTGTATTTGCTGTTGCTATAATTATTATTGTTTTTGTTGCTGTTTTCGTGCTTGTTGGTGTGCGTCATTTGTAATTTGCTATTGCAATATGAATGTGTGTGTATTCGTGTTTCTGTCATTGGCTTTGCATTTGTATTCGAGCTCATTTCATGAGCCACAACAACAACATGCTATCTGTATCATGTGTGGGAAGAGCTTTACAATTTGTTTACTTATAGGGTGCAACATTTCAAATACAATAACAAAATGGTCATCTATGTGTGTGTGTGTGTGGTGTGTGTGTGTGTAGCAACAACTACCACCTGTGGCACACACACACATAGGGAAAACAGGAAATTGTGCAAGCTACTTCTATGTACAATCCCCTTACATGACGGAGCTTTCCTAGGTGCATTATTTCTATGCCATATTCCAAGGTAGCAAAAGCTCTACTCCGCTGCAGAGCTTGTGAGCTGGGCGCACAGCTGAATGAGTAGCTGCAGCCATCAGTTTCCAGCGCAAGACAAGAGGACATACAAATACCCAAGGCAACAGGCACAGATTCAGGGATATCCAGTTAAAGGTCAACTAAGCTTTGGTCAATTCGTGGCTTTCACGAAAGAGTTTACAAAACAAGGCTAAGGTGACAACTTCATGCCCTGAACTAGGTTTTGTGTTTGTTTGCCACATAAACCAATTCGTATTTTAGGTTTAAAATTCGGTTAGTAAAGAATAAATTTAATTTTTCATTTTAAAAAAATTGTAAAATTGCAAAATTAATGAATTCAATAACTTTTATAAATATAAAAATATTTATAAATATCAAATATTTCTGTGCTGTGTATTCTTTAAGACAGACTTTATATTAAATTTGATGGCGCTACGATTCTCGAGCTTAGCTAATATTTCCATTTGGATATTTTTATTTAATTTAGTATTTTAAGTAATTTTATAATACAACAAGTAAGTAAGCCTGACTAGCAGATCCCTGAGTCCTGTCCGATCTGCATTTCAAACTCTATTCAATGATGTATTTATTAGAGTAGAAAAAATTCAAGCTTGTAAAAGTACATTATAAAAAAAACTTTTTTTTAAGCCGGTATCTAAAATATAGAAAAAATCAAAATTGCATAAATCATAAATGAATCTAAATACAAAATTTGCAGACTCTAGCTCAAAAAACGTAAAAGAAATAATTAAATAGCCTAATTTTGATACGGTATTTAATCGATAACAATAAAACGGGAACAGTAATCGATTGTTTTAAACAAACAAACTTGATCTGCACGTGATATACAGGGACCTAGCTCTTTAGCTTTAATAGGTTCTAAGAACGACGCGTTCATACGAAGGACAGACGGACAGTCGGACAGACGGACAGACAGACCGTCGGACAGACGGACAGGACTAAATCGACTCAGATCGTCGTCCGATCAACGTCAGAACTATCGAGTACAGGGACATAAAAGTAAGTAAAACACTTGTGACCATTGCAAAAACTTCAGGCATGGCATGGCAATAGATATAAGAAATATCTTAGATAATAGTAAGAATTCTAAAAAAAGGCGTATCTTTTTTGTCGCAGCTCAAACAAACAGCAGACGAACAGCTAAATATGAATGATTATAAATATTGAAGGCAATTCTTTTTTGAATTTCGAAAAATTGAAGTTCTATATGAAAATTTGAAAACATTTTTACAATAATTTAAAATTATAAAAAATGTTTTCAATTTGAATAAAAACATAAGTTTATTCAAGCAAAGATTCTATAGACACACTTTGAGCTTGAGTCAAGTGGGTTCACAGCCTTACTAAATTACCAAAACAGTTTAATTGGCAAAACATATTTGTAATCAATTGACTATTGCAATTAGCTGTTGTCCGCACGTGCAACACATTCCACAAATGCAAGGGCAAAAGCCCGCGTTGCGTATACGCCGCATTGGCCGGCCGGCCGGGCCGGGTCGAGCCGCGCCGAGCGCACGCACGTGAATGGCGCATGGCTGTGCTAAAAATAGTTAGAGACAAGAAAACACAGACACACGCACACAAAGAACATGGATAAATATAAAGAAAAGCACACGGCGCTCAGAGAATGGAAGCACGTAAATCAGCACATATGGCTATCTCAGCACGCTGACAGGGCCCAGTGACTGGGCGAACAAGGCTTTTGAGCAGCGAGCTGCATGCAATTCGCTAAATGAAATCAACTACAATCATGGCTGGAAACACGACACGGCACAACAACTTCAATGCCCTGTCAGAGGGCCACTTGAAGTCTTTAAAATGGCATTGTGAGAACCTTTAACTGCGTGCGACTTCCATCAGCTGACGGACGTATTTTTTGGGTCTTTTGGGCGCCAGGCACGACTCAAGGACGAGCAGCGACAGGTACTTGGGCCACAAGCCTCCGTTTAACAGCAGACAGTAAAAACTCTCTAGAGTGGACACTTAGCAGTAAATACATCTTCTACATACATATTCCATAATCCAATTGGAGTGTTTCTTGTTAGCCTTTTCCTGGATGGCCATAAAAAAGGCTAAAGATGGGCAATCAAAAGGTAATAGATAATGTAGTGTTAAAGCCACAAAGATAATTAGATTCTTAAGCTTTTAGCTGATTAAAGTGCGCTTATCTGGCATATTTAGCTATTTGTCTTTCCACACATCCATTTTGCCACGACATTGAAGGACTTTTGTGTAGCCAATTTCTCGATAGACGCACACGCGCGAATGATATTTGCGTTAATTAAAAGGTTTAATTAGCACTCAGTACACATATTGTTGATTACTCACTTCTTGACATTGGACGCTTTCCTGGCCTGGCATCCAATTAATTGGGTTCAATTCGGGCATTGGCATTATATATCTTATTATATGTCTACTAGCTAAGGGGTGCGACAGGGCAGAGGGGAGTTGGGGTATTGGCACGAAACTACGTTTGGCAGCCAACAAAAAACAACAACATAAATTTATGAGTAAAACTTGATTTGATATGGAACGTGGTGACTTTATTTTGCCAAATGAAATGTTTAATCAAGGGCAAGGGCCACACGGCAACAGCTACGACAGGCGAGAGGCGACAGACCCCGCCCCCTTTGCTTTGGGCGGGCTAGTTCGATGCGCTCGTTTGCGATGCGTGCTGCTCTTTTATCGATTGTTATTCACACCACAAATGTTTAACTTCTTTTTTTTTGTTATCGTAACTCTATGCTTTAGTAATTCATTTATTTTTAGCCACTTTGCGGTTGCAGAATTCCGGGTTCTGCGCTATAGCCTGAACAGACTGCACGAGCCGAGAAAACACGTAAAACTGTGGGCGGGAAATGCAAAAGCAAAGGGCCTTAATGCTAGTAGGGAAATTTTAACAGAGCTGCCCAACAGCATTGTAGTTAACATAACATTTTTAATTGGTCTAATCTGAGTCTAAAGGGATTTTTCTTGAAATGTAAACAAATAATAAAACGCTAAGAAAAAAAAACATTTTGCAGACTGATGTTATATTAACAGTCGCATTCATGTTAACATTCAAATTAAATTTTTAAAAGTTGAAAAACACGCATTTGAAAATAATATACACGTTTATTGATTTAAGCAATTTAGTAAGCATTTATATAACACGATTGCCATTTAGTGGCTTTTCTTCAAACAACATGTTATAGCATATTTATTAATTTCTTGTTATTTTTTCTTTTTCATTTAGCAATATTGGGTAAATATATATAAATATCAATATTTTAAACATTTTGCATTGGTTGCTTTCATAGTGGTGTGTGTAGAGTGTAGAATTCATTAAAAGATACAATAAATACACGCATAAATAAAGAAAGTAGTTTTAACAAAAACGTAAGCCACAATTGTAAATCACATTAAAGAATTTATATAAAGCAGATCCTAAATATATAAATAAATTGCAATTTTTGTTAACTGAAAGCTAATGTAATGACATTTGTTTATCTCTACTAAATTGTCACATCGATAATCAATTGCCTGCAAAAATACAGCTATACAGTCGCAATATATGATGCCTCCTCCATTTGTTGTTTCTTTGAAATCTCTAAGATCGTTAATCACTTAAGTGTTTGTTTGTTTATCCGTTTGTTCTGTCACATCGAACACAAAGTTTGGTAACTGCTGAATGTTGCTGCTGTGGATGTTGATGTTGTTCTTCATTTTGTTTTCTAGCATTTGTTAAATTCGCTGCTTTTGCATCCAAGGTGCTATTAGCTGGTAGAATTTTGTTGTTTTTGCTGTCGAGTTAGATCAAAATTTCAGCATACTATCTGCGCAGATCGATGACCTTGATCTTGGTCTGGGCATCCATTTTGATGTGCTGCGCATCCATGAAGAGCGGTGGATCATTGGGATGCGGATGAAAGCCGCTTTGCCGGCACTGTGCAATGTAGTCCAGGCCATATTGTGGCGTGAGTAAGAAGAAACCAGTTCTAAAATAATCATACAAATTACTCAGTCTGATTCAAAGCAACACAAAACACTAAATCCATGACTCACGTATTGTACTTGGGCGCACACACGATGGCAATTGCCTCTGGCATCATCATCTGGTAGGAGCAGTGCGTGTGCAAGTCAACGGAGGACAGAAAAGCAGTCTGGCTAGGATGAGTCTGTCAATGAGAGTGAGTGAATCATTAGTCAGTTATATGTACTGGCTACTACTGCTGTGGCCACCTACATGTATCCAGCCAAGCGTGATGAGCTGCATTTGATCCTGAACATCAAAGATCTGCTCCTCGTGCATCGTGTTGCAGCTGTCGGGCGTGCCTTGCTGCTGGGGCGCAATAATATGCGTTATATAGAGTTCATTGTGGGCCAGATGGCCAGCGAGGACGCCGCAAGTCTCGATATTATTGGAGGTATTGGCATGCGCCAGCTTCAGGAACACGTCCATGGTATCGCCGGGCACATTGACACTGCGCAACGAGCCAGCCAACAGCGAGTCGGTGCGGCTAAACTGCGGCTTCCGGCTGCGATCAAATGCGGGCTTCGATGACGAGCTGTAAGTTAAAACATGTTAATCCGGCTGTTAGTCAGGTGTGTCTGGAGATTCACTCACTTGGCTGACTTGTCGGCGGCGCTAGCATCGGCTGCCATGGGCAATAGTAGACCCGAACTGGGTAAATTGGTGCGATTGGTGCCTGTGGGGAAATCATTTGGATAGACCACCTGATCGAGCATACTCAGATCTGGGGCCGTTGGCTGGCTGCTGGGATCCATTTGTACGTGCAGATTGGCGGGTATGAGGGAAGGAACTGATGCAGCTGCCGCTGCTTTCTTATTGGCCATTTGCTGTTGACGCTCTCGTTCCTGTTCGCGCACACGTTCCGCCTCCTTGTTGGCCAGAAACTGTTCGTATTCACGCTGATACTGGGCCAGCAACTTGTTGCGCAGCTTTTCCGTTGTGGGCATGATCTCGTCCTTAATCGTCTTATTGATGGCCTTCACATCGTCTTTAACGCTGGCATAGTCGGGATGCTGGCGTATTTTCTCAATGAACAGCGTCATGTAGCGCATGTACAATATAAATGCGTTCTCATGGTCGCCCTCATTCAAATAGACGTTGGCCATGCGCAGGATCTCCGTGCCGGAGCGGTAATAGCTGCGAAGTAGAAGCAAACGATTCATGGGTCATCAATAAATCAACTCAAATAAAATATCTTCTTGTTGTTGTTGTTGTTGTTGGTGCTGCTGGCATGCATCTATAGAGCTTGCAATAAGATACCCACACACATGTATATATATATATATATATATATATATATGTATATATATGTGTGTGTGAAGAATATCCTTCAAAAGACAAATGCGCATGCAAGGTCTTCGCCTTGCGAAGTGTGTGGGTTGACATTGGAGTAGGATTTCGGCTTGGCGCCACAACTGTGAGCCTTTGGTTGTTCTGCAACTTACCGCGACACTTTCATATTCTTGTCCACATCGATGAGATTGCCACAGTGGGACAAGTTTTTAATGCGCTGCTGTGGCTCCACAACGCCCATGTTCATGTTATTCACGGCCTTCGACATGTTTTTTTTCTTTTCTCTTTTTCTTCAATGTGATAACTTGGCTTCAATTTGGTGTTCTTTGTCTCTGCTTGCTGTTGTGTTTGCAGTTCACATCCGCTGTTGCAGTTCACATCTGTGGTATTGCCCTTGCCAAGGATTTGATTATTTTGTAACAATTGCGAGCGAATTACTCATTACGCAGGTGTTCGTGGTGATGGCGTCGCTTGAAAACTGTGCGAACAGCTGTTCGTTCAAAAAAATGTGAAATATGTCCCTTTAACAGCTGAGCTAACATGTTGATATGGACTGTTATCGATATTTGCAAATTTATTCGATAGTTGTACGCAACTGTTAACGCAAAATTGAGCAGTCAGTTAAATTTAAAAACAATATCAAATAGTATTGTACATAGTAGGAATTTCTAATAGACTTTAAACAATAAACCAACACTTGCAAACTTTTGCTTATATATAGAAGGCTTGAACGTTCGCACATACCAATAATCCTTATCGCTCTAAAAATTATAGCTTAGCTAATCTTCAAAAAAACATTAACGCATATACAAACATATATATAAGTAGTTATCAGGTACTATTTTTAAAGACCCCCACTTGAGAAAACTTTAACAATTGATTGGCTACTATTGCTAGTTAGCTAAAGAGCCTGTGTGCGACTGGCAGTGTGAGCAGCAGCCTATTTGATCAATATTTAGAAGTAAGTTAATCCTAATGGAAGTAGCGAAGATTTGAAATCAATTGTTGATTTGATCTCAAATAAATGCATTACAATATATATACTAGTTAGCTGTATAGTTGAAGTGGCAAGTAAGTAAGTTAGCCAATCTCCATGATAAGCTATCAAACGGGACAACTGAGCCGATTAATCCGAGCATATCCCAATAGCAACGGAGTGACAAAGGGCAACTGAGCAACAGGCGCTCAAACAAAGGCGGCGCACAAAGATCACGTTGTCAGACTTCAGCTCTGACTATAGCTATGATAATGCATAGTAGTTGAGCAAATGAGCAAATGACTGCATGAGCCGATGACTAACTGAGCGCTGGATGGCAATCAATGTAAAGCAAAAAACAAATACAAAAAAAAACTGACCAAATGCCATTCAAAACACAAGCAAAATAATATAAATAAATAAACAAAACGCAAGCGTGGCCAGAGAGACATCAAAGAGAGAGAGAGAGAGAGAGAGAGAGAGAGAGAGATCGTGGTTCCATCTTGGTCAGTCAGTGGCCCAGTCATCGAGCAGTCGAGTGCCAGATTGGGCGCATAGCGGGCGTCATTTACAAAATCTCCAGCGCGACGAAACAAAAAAAAATACAAAACGCGAGTTCGAGCCGAAAATCGGTTTCAGTTTCGTTTTCTTTCCATTACTTGTTGTCAGAGGGGGGCGTGGCAGTCCAAGCGGGGGGGCCAAGTCTCTTGTGTAGCGCAGATAAATATACATATGTATACAAAACATACATGCATGTATGTATGTCCCATCGAAGTGGCATGTTTTGAAATCTTGTTTCACATTTGGAACGGAAAAAGTTTTTGCAATCGAGTCGGCCATCGAATGTCCAGCAAATAACATATAATTTGACGTGTTAAGCCGCTAATCGCGATCATAATTAAGTAATTAATTGAGCGGGCCATAGCGTGAGATAAGCCCCATCCAAACCAGCTAAAACTATGACCAGCCCTTGGCCTGCAGTCCACGTAGAGCTGCTGAATTAGTGCTATTTCGACTATTTGTCGTATTAGTAACTAAAATTGAAATATTCGTTCTTTGAGCTAATCAGTGCCAAGGCAAAGGAGCCTCGCGTTGCATAAGCTAACATAACTAAGTGCCGCGCTTAACCTCGAAAACTTGAACGAGAATCGCGATTCACAAACAAACAAAAAAAAATAGTGAAAAAAGTGAGATACAAAAATTGTATGAAAAGGCTCATCAGCCCACCCATATGAACCGAAATCTTTTGTAATTCGCTCAATTGGATGCCAGGAGATACAGTTGAATCTTTTGTAAGTGATGCGCACAATGGCGAATGGACTCAAATTGTCCGAATTAAAATCAGATAAAAACCAATTGCAATTTGGATAAAAGCGGAATTGAATATAACACAAATTGGGCAATGTGAATTTTGCAATTATGTAAAACAATGGAATCAATAAACATTATATCAGATCTGCACTTCACCATGCACAAATTAAAACAGAAAATAATTTTAATAAAAAGAAGCCGAATAGTAATTTTGTATCTGTATCTGTGAATCTGCACGTTGGCCCTGCAGCTGTTATCGTTGTGGCTTTGTACGCTATACCCTACCGAAGTGGGGTATGTGGCATGTGCCCTGACATGTGTCGCATAGGAATAGATATGATATAGAATATATATATCTGGGTATATCGCCTATGACTATCAGCATCAGCTTTTGACTTTCTAGAATACTCCAAGTTCAGCTTTGGAAATTTTATAGCTATCCTAGATCATCCTGCAATAGACCAGAAAAACTACCAAATTGAAATAATATTGTATATTATATTATATTCATTAATCTATTTTGAGCTTAACAGATTTCAGCTTATGCATTCCTTCACATTAATATTTAATGAAGACTGAAAACTGATTAAGCTTTCTTCCAAATATAGTCAAGTTTACGCTGTGACCGATTCTTGGATATAGAAATATTCTTTGAATAACAAAAAAAACAACACAATTTTCCATCACTATATGAAGTCTTATTATTCATCTTCATTTATATATTTTTATATATTATTTATATAGTTTTTATTATTATATTATATTCATCAATATATATTATTATATCTATATATCAAATACATTTATCTAGATTATTAGATTTGAGACTCTAGATATTTTACCATACAAATCTCTCGCCCTATTTAAAGCGCATTTCAAGTTCGGCTTGCGGCGCTGCTTAAAGTTTACTTTTTGGTTTTTTATATTTTTTTTTATTTTATGTGCTTTGCTGCCATTGCCCGCTGTTTTTTTTTCTTTGGTCTTTGGCTTTTGTGGCTTGGCCAGCGGCATATGAGTATGTATTTTATTTAATTTTCGTTTTCAATGTCGGCCTGTCGACTGAATTATGCAAAGCGCGCGACAATCTCGATAATTGTTGCCTGGGTCCGGGGGCGGCTGGCTGAGTGTGAGGGGGGTGGGGGTGGGGGTGGGTGCTGGCGTGGCATACAAAACAATTACTCACACTCGATTTCCTATTTAAAGTCAGCTAAATAAAAGTTCTTTTGTATGAAACGTGGCCCGCATGCAATCAAGAAACTGTACATAAATACATAGAGATTATCTGGAAAAATAATGGGAACAAAAGGCGCATAAAAACTCAACTACTTTTGATTTCAGTTAAGTCAGCATTGGCCACGGGCCAGCTATTACAGCAGCAACAGCAGCAACAGCAGCAACAGCAGCAACATCAGCAACAGCAGCAGCAGCAGCAGCAGCAGCAGCATTGGCAGCAACAGCATTGGCAGCAGAAGAAGGCTAACGATTTCGCAAGCTGATAAAAACTGGTTTTGAGTAACGAGTCACAGTGGCTGTCGCTGTTGTTGTTGTTGTTGTTGCTCTTTCTTCCAGCAGCTGATAAGAAATATCAATGAATGGCTATTGTTGTTGTTGGTGTTGTTGCTGTTGCTGTTGCTGTTGTTGTTGTCCTTGTTGTTTTTGTTTTGCATTGATTTAATACGCACTTATCTATTTATTGATTGGATGCAACTGGCGAAGGCCAATGCGATTACAGACACCTCAATAAATTAGCATTTGTCGCTGGCCAACGACCGCATTATCCATATAAATGTAAAAGACATGAATATGTATATTATATATATATATATATAATATATATAATATATATATATATATATATATATATATATATATATATATATATATCTGTCAATTATACATACATATATCTAGGGACGGACTGTCTGGGCTATTGGGCTTTTGTTTATATATTGTAACGCAGATTTTGTAATCAGATATTGCCAATATTTGCTCAATACTTAAATGCTCTCTGCACTAAAGGGCAGCGAAATTGGCCAGTTTGATAAGATGTTCACTCCTATGTTGCCATAGAAAAACTTGAATGGGAATAATCTAATCAGTTATATGAAATAATGTAAGACTTAATCAGTTTATATACTGTTTCAATTAATTTCAATTTATTATGTGACTTCAGTTTTATGGAGAGGGAACAGCTGAAATCTGTTTGCATTTTTAAAATATTTTATTGAACTGAACATGTGGCCATAAAAAGGGTATTAATTTATGATATAATACGATTTTTTGTTGTGTTTTTTTTTTTTGTATTGGGCAGTCGAAAAAGTCTTTTCGTATTTCTAATCAAACTTCAACTAATTTTTGTTATATTTATAATGAACTTTATTGAACCACTGCGGCAAGTAATTTTCACAGGCTTCTCTTGAAGCCGTACTTTACTCCATTAAGGGAGATTTGCATTGACAGAAACAAATGGTAGTCCAATGGCTATATAGTAGAGCAGCTCATAGTGGATGATTCCTTTCCAATCCCACCAAACACACAGGCGTCAATCCTGGCTTTGCGACCATTTGTTGAGCTTCACCACGCTTGCACCATGATCTCTTTCACACATTATTGTCGTATTTGATCCACTTTTCGTCTCCTGTTACCATTCGCTTCAGAAATGGTTCGATTTTATTTCGTTTCAGCAAAGAAAAGCAGACGTTAATTCGGTCCATTAAATTTTTCACAGACAATTTAGGTACCCAAACATCCAGCTTCTTTTTGATGATGAATGTTTAGTTCCTTGCGATGTCATGGCAGCTTATGTGACGGTCCTGGTCAATCTTTTTCATAATTTCATTGACTTTTTCAACTATAGGTCGGCCAGAGCGAGGTGCATCTTTCACATCGAAATTTCCAGAACGGAAGCGAGTGAACCATTGTTGAGCTACACGTGCATTCTTCCTTTTTTATACAAAAATTTCATAATATAGCGAATTTCTTCATTATTTTCACTCATTTTTGAACAGCTGTATCTTTTTTTAACTTCTACCAATCTATCTCCAACGTCATCTAATGACAAAATACGTAAAGACTTTTTCGACTACCCAACATATTAAACTTATTACTACTAACAAAGGTTAGTCTTTTGCATTAAGTATACTTTTCTAGCTATCACTGATTTTGTAACTTTCGTTAGAGTATTGCAGGGATGATGTTTGGTTGTTCGTGCAGCATTTAGCCAGGCTGTGGGTGTGACCTATAACAAATTGAAGACGCGTGTTAGATGAATCGATTCGTTAAATGTTATGGATATAATTTCCTGAGTGTTTTACGCCTTCTTCTGTGGCAGAGTCTGCTAGCAAGTAAGTTAGCGAGGCAGTACAGTTTGTAGTCTTATGTTGCTGTTTGCTTGTTTATATATTATGTCTCCTACCACTCAGCATCGCCAAGTCTGAGGAATTATAATAATTAATGCAAATTGAATGCACAAAACTTTCATCAAAATAACATTTTAAGGAACCTTTTTTGGTACACATAATATTTTTCTTTATTTTGTTATTCTTTTCATCAATCATGGTCAGATCAGCTTTACTCCAAGTAATCTGAAGAGTTAGATTTGAAGAGCTTAAAGATAATAATATTTTAAACTATTTTTAGGTATTTAATTGTTTATATTTTTGTGTTATAATCAAATATTACAATATATAAACTTAAATCAAATTTGTTGCTCTATAAAACATTTGACTTTATTCATATAATTTATATTTAGTGCCAGACAAGTAAACTCTAAACAGAGATTTTCTAATATTAAATCTCTTCCACGCCCTCTCTCTCTCTCTCTCTCTCTCTCTCTCTCTTCCCTTCCCTCTCACTCTGTGCCTTCTTTAAATTGCTAAAACTTCTTAAATATAATTAAAATGTGTAAATTGTTCGTTTGCAGGTAAATTTGTATCCCAATTATTGAGCCACAAATATGGCTAATTGGAAACTTGGCCTAATCACGCTGTTAGCGCTTGGCGGGCTCAGCTGCCTGGCCAGCGCCTATAGAGTGGGCGTGGGACGTGCGGACATTACCGGACCGCCAGTGGAAATTAATTTCGTAAGTTTGTGACAGGCACTTGACACGAAGTTGAGCTTAACTGAATTACCTGGACAATACCCTCCACAGATGGGCTATGCGAACATCAAGCAGGTTGGACGCGGCCTGCACACGCGCACCTTTGCACGCGCCTTCGTCGTGGAGGATGAGAAGGGGAATCGCGTGGCCTTCATCAGCGCCGACTGCGGCATGATGGGCTATGGCCTGAAGAGGGAGGTGGTGAAGCGTCTGCAGGCGCGCTACGGCAACATTTACACCATCGAGAATGTCGCCATCAGTGGCACCCACACGCACGGCGCACCGGGCGGCTTCCTGATGCACCTGCTCTACGACATCTCCATTCTGGGCTTTGTGCCACAAACCTTTGAGGCGATGGCTCAAGGACTCTATCTGGTAAGAGCCGAACTTAATGAAATCAATTCATCATTAACGAAATGAATCCTGTTTAGTGCATCAAACGAGCCACGGATAACCTGGTAGATGGTCGCATCTTTTTCTCCAAAACTCTGGTGCTCAATGTGAACATAAATCGCTCGCCCAGCTCGTATCTGCGCAATCCCGCGGAGGAGCGTGCCCAGTATGAGCACGATACGGACAAGACGCTGGCCCAGCTGCGCTTCGTGGACAAGGAGAACAATCTGCTGGGCGCCTTCAACTGGTATGCCGTGCACGCCACCTCGATGAACAACACCAATAAGCTGGTGACCAGCGACAACATGGGCTACGCTGCGCTTCTGCTGGAGAAGGAGTACAATCCGAATAAGATGCCCGGCAAGGGCAAGTTTGTGGGCGCCTTCTGCGCCTCGAATTTGGGCGATGTTTCGCCCAACATTATGGGACCGAAGTGCTCCATTTCGGGCAATGACTGCGATATACTCACCTCGCACTGTCCCAAAGGTGAGGGCGAGTGCTTTGCCTCCGGCCCAGGACGCGACATGTTCGAGAGCACCCAGATCATTGGACAGCGCCTGGCTGAGGGCGCACTGGGCTTGTTAAACGAGCAGAGCCAGGAGACGACAGCACGTGAGGTGACTGGCGATGTGCGCTTCATCCATCAGTTCGTCGATATGCCCAATTACAATGGCAGCACCTACAATCCGCTCACTCGCAAGCTGGACAAGATCAGGGGCTGTCAGCCGGCTATGGGCTACAGCTTTGCAGCCGGCACCACCGATGGCCCTGGAGCCTTCAGCTTTGAGCAGGGCACCACTACCGACAACCCCATGTGGAACTTTGTGCGCGACTTTATAGTGCCGCCCACCCAGGAGGACATCAAGTGCCACGAGCCAAAACCCATTCTGTTGGCCACGGGTCGAGTGAGTGCCTATAGTGATAAAAGCGAGCAGTGGAGCAGTTTATAGATTTTTATACCCTCTCTTAGGCTACCTTCCCGTATGAGTGGCAGCCCAAAATTGTATCCAATCAAATCCTAAAGATCGGAGATGTCATCATTGCCGCCGTTCCTTGCGAGTTCACGACCATGGCCGGACGGCGCTTGCGAAATCAGATTAGAGCCGCTGCCTCGGCTGCTGGTGGCATCGATACGGAAGTCATCATTGCCGGCCTGACCAACATCTACTCCAGCTACACAGTCACTCCCGAGGAGTATCAGGCGCAGCGTTATGAGGCCGCCTCCACAATCTTTGGCCCGCATACGCACACGATTTATATGGACATCTTTGAGCGCCTGGCCAAGGCGATGATGCAGAACCAGACGGTGGACGCTGGACCTAGTCCACCTTATATGAACGACGTGATGCTGTCCCTGAATACTGGCGTGCTATTCGATGGTCATCCCATTGGAACGGACTTTGGCTATGTGAAGACCCAGCCCAATAAACAATATGGCATCAATGACACCGTCAGAGCCACCTTTATTTCGGGCAATCCGCGCAATAATCTGTTCACAGAGAAGACCTACTTTTCGGTGGAGCGCAAGATCAACGAAGATCGCTGGAAGATCACCTATACAGATGCTAGCTGGGAGACAAAGTGAGCATCATTATAATCGACTTTATGGCATTGAGTCTAACTGCTTCTTTACAGAATGGTCTGGCATCGCACGAACACAATTCTGGGCTTTAGCGAGCTGGAGATCATTTGGAACATCAGTCCGCAGACCCTGCCTGGCGAGTATCGTATACGGCACTCTGGTGAATACAAGTATATACTAGGTGGAAAGTACCCCTACGAGGGTCTGACGCATTCCTTTACTGTCACTGAGGATTAGTTGTCCTCAGTTGATCAGCCCAAACTAATCAGTGTATTTATTTACCATTCACAAATGATGATGAAAAGCTTTATATTCTAAACACTAATAAATTGAATGCCAAATTTTGTAGAACTTAAATAAAATCAATTCGAAAAAGATATAGCACAGTAGAAATATATATGGGATGAGTTAAAAGAAGTGAATTCTGCTTCAGACAATGAACATCTTTCTGCATTTGAATTTGTTTGAATCGCGCGCCCTTGTGAAAACATTCCACAAACAGCTGTTTCAATGGCATCCACATTTGCGCACAGTTCACTGGAACCTGTTTTAGCTGTTCATGGATTGTATCTCACTACGAAGCACAACTCAAAACAAACGCGACAAAATGAGTTGTTGCTCTCCCTTTCTCTCTCCGGCTCGCTAGCTCTTGCTTATGGAATGTATCCACATGTGGCTAAAGCGGCAATAATATCGCTTTCAGTTCCATTTTGTGGTGCTGAGCGCGCGGACGCATTGTAAATAAGGTCCACACAGCAGCCAGAAGCAAATAGAAAACAAAGGCAACAACAAATATCAATCAGGACTGTCTAAATAAAAACTAATATCATACATACATACACACATATGTATGTATGTATGTTCGCTTGTGTGTGCGTGTGTATTTTGTTTAGTTCCTAGCTACAATGGAAACTGTGGTGTAAAACAGAATTCTTAAGTTCCATTCGACTGCAGTTTGTGCGTGTGTGAAAGAACTCCGATTAACTGTAAACAAAAGGCTAAGAGACAACGCGAAGTAAGCATAACAGAGGAAAGAACGAGAGAAGCGACGCCTACGCGCTTAAGGGCAACAAGTTCCCAGGAAATCAGAAATCATAGATAGGGGTAAGTGCGCGTTTGAATGGCCAATTGAACAGGGAAGGCGCTGACGTGTCTTCAATAGAAGATCATCTTGTCGGCATCCAGTTTCCGTCCTGCACTGATAAGCGTCTTGTCTCCCCCTTGCCCCTCGCCACTCGGCAATCGCTTCACGAAATGTGGGTCAACTCGAAATTGAATTGTATTTTGATTAGAAAGAAATTTCCAGAGTCGCGACGACCTACGTCATAACAGAGAAACATACATATGTGAGTTCCTCATGTCTAAAGTTAGCTCCGTTATGCTATATGTACTTTATGCATTTAAATATTGTCGCCTAGTTGCGCTATCTCCGTTTCTATCGTTGTTGCTGTTGCCCACATGTGTGGACGCAATTGAAATAATGCCGCTGTCGCTGCCACTGCCGCTGCCGCTGCTACTGTCGCTGACCGCCCCGCACGCGTCAAATGCTCCCAGTTATGCGATAAGTAAAGAATCTCGAATCGACAAATTCTGTGTTGGCTGCTGCGGGGCAAACGGAATCGAAGAGGCAATTGAAGGAAGCCGCCCAGTCACGTAGTCAATTGCCTGCGTTTGTTTTGATACGTTTTCGTCTTGTTGTTGCTTTGTGCCGTACTTCGGTTGTGTTTATGTTCCGTGTTCACTGGAAATCAACCCCTAAATGAGAGCAGGCTGGAATTGGAACCAGAACTGGAACAGCTCAGTGCAACTGTTGCCGCGTTGCCAACTATTTCAAAAATGTGAATAAGAAGAATTTCAAATGAAGCGCGAAATTTCTTATTGGAATACCAATAACTGTATTCCCAAGGGAATTCAAATACATATTTTTAAATTCATATAAATATTTAAAATTAAATCGAAAGTAAATTGAATTCAAGCTATTTTGGCGCAAAGTGACAACTATCACATAATTCATAGTGCACGTCCCCTTCTCCGATATGGATCCAATTAGAATTGTATTAGCGTCTCTTTAGAATATCTAATTCATGTTTATTATACTTTTATACAGGTGCGCATATATATATATAATTATAAATATCCAATATGAATATTAATAGCGTCAATTAATCGACGATTTGTTGAAATTTATGAATTTTAATAATTGAAACTCAGGTTTAATGCACCCAATTTCCAGCAAGGGAATCAACATACAACTCGTATAAGCCGCTTTAGCTGTAATTGTTTTTTGTTAGTGTTTCCAATTTGGAAGCATTCAAGCCGCTACCAGTTAGGCAAATGAATTTGCTTGTGGAACATGTCATAAGACGTAGGTACACAACATTTGAATTGCCAACAAATTGTTAAGCACTTGAGCTGACAATTGTTGTTTTTCGTTTATTTTGATTATTATTATTTGATTTAGTTTGATTTTTTTCCTTTTGGATTCACTCAAATGTCGAGAAGAGGAAAACGAAAGCAACTCAAAGGCCAAAAGCGGGCAGCAAATGAAATGAAATCAAATCAAACGAAATGAAAGCAAATGAAATGAAAGTGCTGCCCTGATTGTTGCCCCACTCTGGCTACCTGTCCCACTCCAATTCGACTCTAGCAAAAACCACTTCCTTGCAACTATGTCCCCACTTGCACTTGCGCTTCCACATCCACTTCCATTTTCAATTCCCACTTCGGCTTCATCACGAGTTTGTTGTGTAATTAGCTTCAGCTTTTGCCAAAGCTGGCAGCTGCATTTGCTGGCATTTTTTATTTTTTATCTTGCGCATCTCTTAATACTTTGTACACTTTAAAGTAAAGCAAAGCATATTGGCTTTGAGACTGCCAGATAATCTGCTGATGTTTATTTTCTTTAACTAAAAATTGCTGCTAAACAAAATGTCTACAAAGCATATAATATATAGATGGAATGTCTTATATACAGAGCTGTTAAAAATTCCATTTGAATGGAAATGCAAAATGGGTTTTTAATGGGTTTTAAATGCTTACATTTCCATTCAAATGGAATTTTTAACAGCTCTGCTTATATATATTATATGTATATATATTTCAGAATTTGATTAAGATATCATGATAAGCAGCAACATTTTGAGCATGAAAATGGTTTTCTTATCTCTGCAGAAGCTTCATTTTTGAGACATAGAATCTATATCATATATATAGATGATACTTACATATATAAGCTATAGTTAAGGTAAAGAGAGAGAGAGAGAGAGACTATATTTCATATAAACAGACAGAAATATATACATATGTGTTATAAAGTCTGAATATATATGTTTTCATAGCATAAAGACAAAATTATAAAACCCTCTACTTACAGCTGTGTTCATGGAAATAGTAGTGCCGCACTACACGCAACATAAACCAAATGAAAATATACTTTTTCCGTTGAAAATTAAAAATATGCAAACTTTTAGCTTAGAGAATGCAAAGTATGCAAAGAAGAGAATTACAAAATTATATAGCTATTCATAGAAATAGTAGCGCTAAATGAAAGGAATAAATGACAATTGTAGTTTAAATACAAATTTCCATAGAAAGCATAATTTATGATGGCTTATTTTAATGATTGAAATTTATAGAAATTGCAATCCTCTTCTGATTTTAGTATTTAGCGGAAAGCTAAAAATCAAGGCAAAACTTAAAAGAAATTGAAAATAGTCTTAGATGCACAGCTCCTATGATATTTAACGCCATTCACTTTAAGAAGAAGATTGAAAAATGTGTTGGCAAATTGAAAACTAACTTGCTAGAGGAAAGACAAATGGTGCGATATGCTCAGATTTATACGTTGGCTTCAGAAAGAATATATATATTGTATATATATATATGTTATAGAGGAACTCAGTCTGCAGTTCGTCAATAACTTCAGCAGCACAATCTATTTGCGAGAAGTCCCAGAAAGGTAATCAACCCTCTTATACTCAAAAGAACCCAGCAGCATATGCAAATGGAAGATATATCTTTTAGATTTTGTATAAAATATCAATTATCTTTGCAAATAATATGGACTTAAGTAAATATACAGTATTCTTTTATTAATATTGTAATGTATAAGTTTAAAATATGCGATATGCAAACGATATACGAATATTATTAAATCATGTTTTGAATTGAATGTAATTGCTTTACAAAGCAGACAGAATCTTAGAAGAAAGGATTATTCAGAATCCAAATTAATTTCCAGTTTATTTTTCAGTTTATATTTTAATTACAAAAACCTAGGGTATCTCTTAGTCAGCCACGCTGGTACACACATCTCTTGTTTTATGCTTTTAGGTAGCTATTTTAACCGGTTTAGATGCGACTGTCAAGCGGGTATTTATGGCGCCTATGCTTAGAGCGCTCAAGGTGAATCGGCTGGCTAAATGTAAAATGTATGCGCTGAGCATATTCAATTCAACAATTTGTCATTTTTAATTAGCAAACTTGTTGGATGCACTTGAAACAGTTGGGCATTGGCAAACGGATCTGGGCAGAAAATGTGAAATTATGAATATTTAATGTGGCTTACAAGAGTTTTTCCGCATTGAGTTGGGTTCAAGTTCATGACAGCGACTGTCGCATTTCCGCCAATTAAATTAGGGCGGATCAAATTGAAAAGTTTTGTCAGTCGGCAGCAAATGCGATAAATGCCCAAGTATATATATAAATATATATATATAGTAGATATTTGTATGTGCTGTTTGGTAAAAACTTCGCTAACTGACAGTTAAATTGCTTTGGCTCTCGTCGAGCTCATCAAATGTACTTTGTAGACAAAATTACCGAAATGTCTCTCAATTTGATTTTAATTATGCATACGAATTGGCCAAAGGCCGTGCCAATTCGCTCGTCCAAAAGCGCATTCAATTGGAGCTGGAAATTGGGCAGCTTGAGTTACAGTCAGCTGCGCAAATCACATAAGGTCAGATGGTGTTTGGTGTCTGCTCGTCATGTGCCATTAAATGCCAGGCATCGACAAAAACTTGCGACAAATGTCAACAGCGGCAACTGTTGGCTTCCAAAATTGAGCGCCACATAAATGTCAGCTACTGAGTTATGACTTTGGCAGCCTTAACAACCAGCAACTGGAGACTGGTAACTCGCAACTGGCAACTGGCAACTGGCAGTGGACAATGTGCAAGTTGCCTTGTGGCAAGTTGTAACAACAACAGCCACATGGCAATTCCCGTTGCAATGGCGTTCGCATGACATTTGCACCTGAATAACAATGGCACAGCTTCGCTTGAAATTTTTTGATTTCCCTCTACAACAACATACAGTGCAAGCTTGAAACAAAAGAACAGCATATTTCAATTTCAATTATTTATATCTGTGTATGGCTCAAAGCTCAAAGCTAAATACTCTATTGAGAGAATAGTTGGAGCTTCCCTTCTGCTCAGTAAATGATCTGCATGAATTAACTTGAATGCTTATTAAGTAACATTTGTTAAAATATGTTTTATTTGATTTGCCAATCGATTAACGATATATATAGAATATATAGAAATATAATCATATGAATAGGGCATTTAGCCTACCTACAACAAAGAACTCAATGAAATTTAGTTTACTAAGAACTTAGGTCGTGATTTAAACATTTCATTTACAATTTACAAATTTTCTAAATTACAATTAAATTTGCAATTTATTATTGGCTGCAAAATGCTGAATTTGATTTTAACTTAAATTTCGAGGCAAATAATATAATAAAATTAGGTCAAGGGTCACAAATTTATAATTTGATGCTTGTGCCATGGAGGTTTTGTTTTTTTTTATATAAAACCATTTTTGAGCAGCAACCGAAACCGAAGTTGTCTTATGACAAACAAATACTCTGTATAGGGTTTGAGATCGATAACTTATGACTTATTTGCGCTCATTACTCAATTATGCAGTTAACAAAACTTGATTATAAAAAGATTTATTTAAATTTAAAATTCTCTAAAGTAATATCTATTAGTTCAGCAATGTTTTGTAAGCATAGTTTATGGAGCTCCGTTGGCAAACAGAATCATCTCCTGCGAGCATCTACTGTACTTTTTTTTGTTTTTTTTCCCCTGTTGACAGTTTCATTTAAACTGGCTGGCAGTACTGAGAGTTCAGAGTGCCAGGTGGAAGGGAAACTGACTGCACACAGGCAACCACCTGCTGGTTGTTTATGATAAGAGTCAAGCCGTGCGTGTGTGTCTGTGTGTGGGTGATGTTGCGCACAGTCAAAGGATGCCACATTAACAAAGCTAGGTTACTATGGTTACGTCTACGGCTAGGGTTACGTTGTCCCTGTCATCCGCAACGGACATGCAAAGCCCGGCGGCTGGGCAGCTACTGCAACTGCAGTTGGCATACAACATTTGCTGCATTTTAAACAAATTTGAGCCCCAGTGAAGCTTCTCATTTTATTTACTAAAAACTAAAAAAAATAAACAGTCAGTCAGTCAGTCAGTCAGTCAGTTAGCAAGTTCGTCAGTTTGTCAGTGGGCCACTCGCTTCATTTAGCTAATGTGCATCGTCAGCACAAAAAATTGCATTTCATAACTTAATTGCAACAAAAGGCAAAAAAAAACATTGCATTTTTGTTTTTTAGCTGCTTGCGGCGAATTGCAGCAAATTCCGAGGCAAGAAAGAAGACGCGCGACTGTTAGCTGAAAAATTGCCAGTTGCATAAGCAAACGCATTGGCAGCCGAACGCGAGATGTAATAGCAACACGCAAGCGAATTTAGCTGCGGCAGTGCTGCAGCCACAAAGTGGGCGTGGCACTTGACGCAAACAAAAAGTGCGATTCGATGTTGAAAGTAAATTCAATTACGGCCACCAAGGCAGGCAAATTCAGTTCAGTTTACTCGCATAATAATTGTATCGGACACAGTCTAATTTAATTTCGTTCAATAACACAATAGTTGCATTTCAGCTGACATATAACTGAAAAGGTAATTAATTAAATTAAATTACTTTAATGAAATGTGTTGTACATTGTTATTTGTTTGCTGAAATCCCAAAGAGGGAGGCAGATGACAGAGTTAATAGGGTTGACAATGCACAGTGGGGCCTTTGCGCATATTTCTTTGCAAAAATCATAACATGAAACAGATATTTTCAAAATTTAACTGTTTTGTTTGGCCTTTTGAGAGCCTCTATATAAACCCCACTTTCATAAAATTTGATCAAGTTTATAGCTTCTGGCTCTCTGATGAATTCTCTCTCAGATTCGAGTATTGGCGAGTATAAAAAAAGATATTTAGAATATATTGTGAAAGCAGTTCACTTTATATCATTGTCGGGGGGAACTTTAGCATTTGAAACTTGATCAAAATGAAATGAACAATAAATTGTCTCTTATATGTAGTCCTCGTTATAGTTTATTTATTTATCAATTAAAGCATTCAGCTATTCATAAGCAACAAATCTGCATAACATAATTCTGTATATTGTATTTTGTCATGTTTACTTTATTGTCGGCATATTAACATAATTTCAGAGTCAAGTATTTTTTAATGATTCTTTGGATTCATTTGCATTTTAGACTTTAACATATTCAACTTTCATCGACTGCAGCGCATTATTTATAAACACATTTCGGCATTTCTGCTGAGAAGCAGCCATACAAGACTCTGGGACAATAGCCAGTCTGACATTTGCGTTTAACCTGGATTGTGCAATTTATTTGTTTTTAATTGTCAATTTATGCAACTCTGGAGTAAATGAAATTCTATTTGAATAGCCTAAGACTAATCACTAAAATGTCAACAACAATGAATTTTATTCTGGTGCTCGACCACCTTACGTGGCATGCGAATTAAGTCAAGGATTCTTTCTGGAGAAAGAATATTTTGTTGAGTTATATGTATTAGACCTCCAACATCTATTAATAAATATAGCAAATAATCTTTAGTTGAAGTTCTAAGATAAGATATTATATCACCAAGTATATCCAAGCATATATAGAGATGTACTTTACAATGCCGAAGATGTCGCCTTCTGCCTCTTAAATACATTTTCACTACTTAACCCTTACGTCATGGCAGTCAAACAAAAGGTTTGCTATGAAAACCAAAAAATGAAAAAATAGAATGTGGCAAAATTCTTGCTGTTTCAATCATAAATTCTTTGTGCCCTACATTTATTTGCCAGTGCAAAAGATTTTTGCTTTCAATTTTCGGCCAAAAAGTTACGTTGGTTTTTTTTGTTCTCTGCCTCTTCTCGCGGCAAAAGATGCGAAGGTGCAGGCATCAAATTGTTCAGCACAACAAAAGCAAAGACCAAAGAAGCAGAGTAACAAATAAGCTACAAACAGTTCAGTGAACTCATTAAATGAAACAAACATTCCGCACGTGTTTCATTCAATTTCTGCAGCAACTGCAAACGCTGTTAACGCTGGGCCAGGGCCAGCTATACAATTATATTTGCATTTCAATAAATGCGTGTGAGTTGGCCAATATTCTGGCATGTACCGTTAATGATTTAAATGTTTCACTATAAAAGCGAGATAAACAATGCGACGCTTGTTCACTCAACGAACATGCAGCATCAGCGACGCGTATCCATCAGATACATTTGCATATCAATGCGACTGGCAAAGTTCTTTGAACTCCAGTTTATAGTTCTATGCTGCAATCGCGAGACGAAACAAATTAAAAAAGACAGTTTAAATTCGATGCTGCGATTAGAACGTTTTAATAGTCGACCTAAACCGTTGTTGCATCCATTAGTTGTCCCACATTCTTTTCTGTGTTGTCTTTTGTGCTGGCACCCAATTCTAATCAGAAGAAATGCTCGGCCGTTCCAACTAGAATTTGATGTTTAACCGGTTTGACGATCAAATGACGACCCCATATTCTGGGAAGGGGACATATTTTATATTTCTACTAACAAGCTGCGGGTGCTCCAACTGTCGCATCAGTTATAAATTGTGAATAATTAGAAAACAGTTAAAAATGTCTATCGAACAATGCGCAATGTTGACTTGACTAATATTTAAATTAGTATAGAACTAAGCAAAAATAAATGTGGCAGCTGACTGAAGACCTACAACTCTTGGCATTAGCATGTTTTAAAGATATGTTTTATTACTAGATTTCATCTATCTTCCTATCTTCCTATGCAAACTTGGCTTATTCATGTCTAATTCATCCATTGAGAATTGCAATTTCTATAAATATTACCAATTATTGTACAGTTTATAATATTTATAAACTGGTTTACACTCTATTAGATTTACAAATGTAATTCGGATTATTCTACATAATAGCATCGTTTGTCATAATTAGCAAAATGCTTATCAGATTTAATTTCAACGTGGTGTTAATCAAAGGTTAAAGTGTCAAGAGATTTCTTAACTTAGAATCGTTACGAATTCCATTTTTTGTAATTTTCTATTTGATTTTTAACAACTGGAAGAAAGTACAGAATTCGTGTAACTTAAAATATATCAATTTGAAATAAATAAAATAATAAATAAACAAAGAAAAAACAGTAAGAAAAAACTTATTTCTTGTTCTTTTCAGAACACAATCCGTAAACTAATAATTAAGATTTGATTTACTCATGTCTAAAGAAATCAAAATTGTTTAAAGTTAACTCTTCAGGAAGGAGTAAAAGGCCTTTAGGTATGGTATATACAGTTTTATCCCGAAATGTCAGTCTTAAAATGCTAGATTATTCAATTCCCAAATAGATCTGTATAGTTCTTTGATTCATTTTTTTATAGGTGGAAAATATAATTTGTGTTTTCATCTAGTTCTATAGGAATTGCCAAGTCAAATAATATACTTTACTCCTTAAACTGTGGAGGATATAGTTTTTACCAAATTTCACACTCTTTCCACTTCATGAACTAGTGTGAAAAATATGCTTTAATATTGAAAAGCATTTCGGCCTATTAGTGCGCGTTAGAGCGCCATCAAGTAGTGGATAATAATTTATGTCATCTAACGATTGGGCGGGGTAGCTATAAAAACACATGTTGTCGTTATTTTTTATTTTCATGTTGATCCGGCAACCGGTTCAGCACAACGTCCGAGTTCGAGTTGGGCGCATCTTCGGCTTGAAATTTGTCAACTGAAGCAAATTTGCCAATGATGAATGTGAGCAATTAACATGCGAGTGCAAGTGTAATATTGTGCCATGTTGACTAGTGTGCGGTCTGTTTGGTGTTGTGTAAATCTGTGTGTGTGGTGTGGCTTTGTGGTGCTTGCGAGGTGCTTGATGTGTGGCATGCGGTAGACCAGCAGACGAACTAATTAATTTTGATTAATTAAATGGCGTATGCGATGCGTGTGATGTCCTTGTTAGCAGGCAAGCAGAGGCTCCTGCCCGATTGTGATGGAAATCTCTTTATGCGTGCCTTAAATGCAATTTGAATCTTATTGAGCCACCATAAAGCATGTTTAAATGTGAATTTATCTCAAGGATTCGATTGATGAGCAAGTTACTAATTAATCGCAATATAAAATTTATCTGGATATAAACTGAAGCAACAAGATTTTGCGATATGTCCACTAATTACCGTTAATTCCAAACGGGAATCCAAAGTCAAGCTAAGCCAAACTCGCGCTTATAATTGATTTCACTTGAGATATTATATTTTATAGTATATCCCATTTCAATTTGTTCATAGATATAATCAGGTTTAGCCGTTTTATTGTCATCATTTCTTTCAGCTATAAATACTTTATGTCTGCAGTAATCCGAAATTCAAGTAAAAAATCAAATTTGCAAACATAAGTTAGCTAGATTTATATGCTTAAGACTCAAATGATGTCACATTCAATCACATTGAATTTATATTTGTCAAGTAGTTCATAGATTTAGTCTAAGTCTGAAGAATTATGAAACCAAATAACCTAACCTTCAGTCAACATGCAGGGTATATAATGTATATAAATATATAAAATACTTTTTATTTTGCAAATATAAAGTTAATAAAGTATTAATGCCAACAAATTGTTTCAAATTTGCAAATTTTAGATCTTTCACAGCGTATATTGCTCCTCTGCACAGGGTATCTAATAGTCGTCTATTGCCTATTCTTTGCACACTCACTCTCACTGTTATTGACTTTATTTTGCTTCTTATTACGAGAGAAGAGCAATAAACCGAATGTCATAAAACAAAAACGTTGGCCAAATTAAAAAATAAAGCTCATTAAAACAAATTGCAAAGGCAATTTCCAAACAAAAAACGTTTCGTGTATTTAATGTTAAAGACGAGTATATCGTATCAGCTGGGCAGCAGCACATTAATCAATGCGAAGCTGATTTCGAGCTCAGTGAGTTTGCTTTTAGGCTGCTTTTCATATTGAGCTAATGCAAAATCGATGATTAAATCAGCTTCCCGGACGGTGGCAATTGGCAATTGACAGTTGGCAATTGGCTTTGCAGTTGGCCAATAAAAACATGCAAATAAGGATGCTAAACATTTATTGAATTCACTTACATAAAATGCAATTGAAATATCTTAACTATTTTTCCTTGCTTCAATTTGCTTGGCAGGCTGCACGATGTCGTCTTGTCTGCGTCTGCAGTTGGCGCTCGGCGTCCTTGTGCTCGCCCTGACTGGCGTGACGGTGCGCGGTGAGGTGTACACAGCGCTGGCGGAGATGGAGGAACTGCTTGAGACTGAATCTGTATTGATAAACAATCTGGAGGGCTACATTCGCGTGCAGGAGGACAGGCTGAGCTATTTGAAAAAGTGAGTACCAAGCAAAGGCAACTTCTGCCAAATCCCTTTTAATAAATCAAGCATGCATCGAGTATCTTACAGTGGCATTTGCATGCCTTTGATATACTTATACAAACTTAAATAGCTGTAATTTGAGTATTTTTTCTACATTGTTTTTGAGTACAATTGTGTAATGACAAAGGCAGAAGGGTGCTCGGACGTGCTAAAATAAATACATACATTTTCTATATGGCTTATAGCTTATTTGCTTTAAGCTGTAGCTTTAAGTATGTAGTGTAATGTAATAAGGTTTGGTTAACAGAAAAGTTTATTAGTCTTTTTATTGGCAAGAAACTTTAGACTTACCTCTGTTGACTTTAACTGTTTAGGACTTCATTTAATTTGTTATTTTGTTTTTATAATTTTAATGGCATCATAATTTATGGGTCGCTTAAAAGAGAAGGTCTACACTTGGGACTTGGGAAACATAACCATTATATATATATATATTTTTTTTTAAAATTATTTATTTAATTAAGCATTTCTTTCAAGTTGAACTTTAAGCACAGTTCTGGCAAGCATTGACTGAATGTGGATATTTATGCAGGTGGAATTGTTATAAAGATAGACGGAACTCGTGGTA
Source organism: Drosophila leonis (assembly GCA_035045365.1). Taxonomy (NCBI): domain Eukaryota; kingdom Metazoa; phylum Arthropoda; class Insecta; order Diptera; family Drosophilidae; genus Drosophila; species Drosophila leonis. Next base: position 3,680,717 of record JAWNPC010000896.1, read on the forward strand.
TTTGCGTGTGAGAGAATCATGTTTGAGTTGTGTATTTGATTTTTTTGTTGATCGATGGTTTTTGGCAGATACAATACAATGATGATGGCTTTGAGCTGGTGTTGTGGACTTACGTGTAGTTGTAGCTAGTCTCTTTGTATATATTGTATATTCCTTTTTATATTATTAGGAGTTCAGATTAATAAGCAGCTAAATAACTCGCAAACACACATATTATAAAACGGATAACAAATAACGAAACAAATATATATTCAGCTCACATTGTGATCGAGATAGATAGTATTATACAGTATTATCCATCTAAAATTTATCGAGTCGAAGAAGTTTCCCTTGATGCGTAACATATTTGGTGGCAATAGCAACAAATCGAATTTATGTAGCTAACGAAAGTTGTATATTTATCAGACAATTGCTATTTTATACTCACCTTTCGAATAGCTCAGTGCAGAGTTCGTTCAAGTCAAGCACGCTCGACTAAATCAATCTTGCTTGCTCCTTTAACATGCTGTTTATGTAAATAATGCAGCGCAAACTAGGCATAGCTAGGGGCAGGTGAGACCCTGAGGTATGCTCATAATAACAGAGCCTGTCACCAGTACTTTAGCCACGTGCGTGTGGCAGCTGTTGCATCTGCAGAAAACAGGCAACTACATAAAATTGTCTGAGATGTATATATATAATATGTATATAATATATATAAATATATACATCTGTGTGCTTGTTCTTTTCTATTTATGCGGCGCCAAATACACAGCGAACGTTATTTACTCTGCATATCTTAAGCTACCCCTGGCACATGAGTATGCTTATATACAATACTTGAGCATATTTGTGTGGTAAATAGTTGTTGGCCCTGCATGCAGCGGAAGGACGTAGATGCAGGATAAAGGACACAGCGGATGCGGTAGGGCAACTCCCCTAATCAAATATGCCAACAGAAAGCAGCAAAAGAAGCCAGAACCAGAAGCCCAAGCAGGATCTATCTTATTTACTTGATCCGCTTCCCCTACCCTCGCCTCAGCGTCTGGCTCAACACAGCAAACGCGCAGAGGGGGGCTGCTAAAACAGCTGTCAGCTGTTGTTGAAGATCTTTGCTGTCAGTGCACCGCAGCCGCATCCTGGCAGCTCTTTGCTCGTCATCTTTGCTCACTCATGGCGCGTGCCATAAACTGTTGGCTCCTTCTGCTTGCTGCCTGCTGCCTGCTGCCTGCTGCCCCATGCAAATTAAAATTTAATATCGAGTTCAATTTTTCCATTTGGCAGCAGTTGAATATGCCAGCATTTTCCAGAGCTGTGTTCTGTTTTATTGTTAATGATAAGCGCTTGTGAGATCCTTTGAAAGCGCATCCTTTTGCACTGCCAATGTCAATACATTTCAGAATAAGCCGAAATGGGGCTTGGGGGCCATTGGGTATCTACTGTCTGCCGTCTACTGTCAGCTGCCAGTTGTGCTTGCTGCATCAAATTTCAATTTGATTTGTTGTTTTGTGCGTTTGCCTTTTGAAGGGCTGTCGCTGCCTCTGGGTCGAAATCCAATTAACTTGGCCAATATAGATAAGCCACATATGCAGACCTAACAAATGCACGCCGCGGACATAGTCAGCTCTGCGTGGTGGGTGTATCGGCTGACACTATTGACTCTCGATAAGCGCACCACGAATGTAACGGTCGCTTGAGCCAGGGAAGTTTTCTCCATATACTGTGTACACACATAGCTTTATATATACATAGTCGACAGAATAAAGGCGTCGCCTATTTCGCTGTTATGAATTGTGTAAATATAAATTCAAAATGCTGATAAAACGGCTTGCAACGCCGGCTGCGGCATAGTCGAAATTCGTTTCAACCCTCATGAGCAGCAGCAGCAGCAGCAGCAGCAGGAACAGGAGCAGATGTTTCCATCACAACGGAACGCGCCAAACGACGCCTGCCGCTAGCTGCTGCTGCTATTGTTGTTGTTGTTGTTATTGTTGTTGTTGTTCTACAGTTGTCTTGAGCTCAATTATTATGTGTATGTTTCTGTATATAAGCCAAGTAAATGGTTATATTTTATTCGAAGGGGGGTCAAAGCAACGCACGCGTCGCTGCCGTCGCTGCCTCGATCCACTCGACTGCGCGCCGGCGCAGGAAATTGCTAGTCGAGGAGCGACTGGCAGCCAGCGTCGCAGTTCAGTCGAGACGTAGTTGTCGTGCCGTGCGGATCACTCAAGCAGTCGCAGTGAAAACAGTGAAGATCAGTGACACAGTGAATACTCTTAAGACACAAACACATTGCCCAAGTACAGTGCGCGGCCATGTCTAGGCATAACTATACGAATCCCGCTTTCTGCCAGAATAGCGAATTCTATCCGGTGGCGCCCAGCAATTGCGTTGAGTCCATTTACAATCGCAGCCTGCAGCTTAACTTTAATGCAGTGTCTCGCCCCAGTCAGGTACCGGTCGCACCCTGTCGCGATCCGCGCGAGGGCCCGTTGCGCATGCAGCGTAGCATGTCGACGCGATCGGTGACGCGTAAACAGTACCAGCAGCAACAGCAACAGCAGCAGCAACAGCAACAGCAACAGCAGCAGCAGCAGCAGCAGCAGCAACAGCAACAACAGCAGCAGCAACAACAGCACAATAAGCATCAGCAGCAACAGTCATCCAGTGGCCGCTATGCCTTGGTGCCGTTGGAGGATCTGGGCGCCGTGGCCAGCCGCTATGCGATTGTGCCTGGTCAGGCAGCACAGCGCTTGGCACGTTCGCAGGACAATCTGGATCGGTATGGCTCGAGGAATGGCCTTCAGTCAGACGAGGAGCCGCACTCCTTTCACGAGGAGCCACATCAGCAGCAGGAGACGCAGTTCGCCAGCTTGCCGCCCACATTGAATGCGCTGCCGCCTAAGCCTGCGCCCAAGATCAAGCATGCCTTCTCCAGCGACTTTGGCAGCAAGACCTTTCTCATTGTGGACAAGAACAGCAACCAGCGCTATCAGATGGTACCCACAGCAGAGGATGAGGAGCTTGTGGACGAAAACCAGGAAATCATACAGATGCACAACGGGCGCGCACATCGCTATGCAGTCATACCCACGGAAGCTGATGACGACTACTTGGCAGAGGACTCGGCGCAGGCGCAGCAGGAGACCTGCTTGAGCAACACAGAGCTCAATCAGCAATTCAGCATGCGTACATCGACCCCGCAGCAGCGCAATGCGGCAGCTGCCACACGAGCATTGCACGAGCTGCTTACCACACCCCGCAAAATGCAACCACCACCGCGGCTGGCTCATTCCACACCGCGCAACGCAGCCCACCACGAGCAGCTGCAGCGCGAGCGTCAGCTACAGCTATACCAGAGCCAGCAGCACATCAGCCTACACCAACAGTCCACCACCGTCTCAGTTGCGCCATCGCTGCGTCAGCAGCGACTCTCGCCGCAACGTCTGCATTATGAGACGGTGAAGCCGGCACCAACGACTGCTCAACAGCAGCTGGCCAGTGACCGCACCATGGCGGTGATTAGTCCGCGTGTGCAGGGCCAGGAGCAGGACTTGAGCAGCCTGCACGGCAAGTCGCCTGGCAACAACAACTCGTATCCGCAAAAGCTGGCCAATGCCACCATTACGCTGGCCATTGTCTCTCTGATGCTTGTCCTGGGCAGCACCATGAATGCCGGCCTCATCATTTATATGATAGCCCACGTAAGTGTGCTTAATGCATTTCTCTCGTGAATCGTCGACTTATTTGCTCCTTCTTTACTTTAGTTTGGCAAGTCGTTCTACCTGCAGTTCGGACTGGTTGCCTCCTTTTGTGGCATGGGCCTTGGTTTTCTTGGTTTTCGTTCGCGCCACTGCGAGTGGCTGCCGAACCGCAGCTACACCTCCGGCTACATCTTGGTCACCATCTTTTGTCTGTTCAAGTGTTGCGGTCTGCTGCTCATCCTTGTGCTGGATCCATTTCCTGGATTGCCGCTCCACGATGTCACCACGGGCGTCATTCTGGGCCTGTCCACCTTTACCATGTTCTTCATTGGCCTGGGCGTCATTGGCAGCCTCTGGTGCTATCGCCCGCCGCCAGACAACCGCGTTAATGTGGTCTAGAAGCTGTTTGTTGTCTTAGTCTTAGCCTAGTACGTAATTAGTCTTAGTCTTAGTTTCTCTCTTCTTTTTAGCGAGCGGCATCCGCAACGGCTAGGAGACCAAAAAAAAAGTATTCGTAGTTGGAGACGTGTACGAAATTCCTGCACTGAATTTTGTTTTCAAGACTGTAAATAGCGAAACATGGGGCACACCTTGAGATATATGGGTTGTAATTAGTTGTAAGGCAACAACAATCTTTGTTTTAAGAAAAATATAAATTATTCTCTATAATATTGTTTGACATTATGCTTAACATTTGCACATATAATAAATTTATTTAATAAACGCACAGAAAGAAAGCATTGAAGAGCGCTATTATTATTATTTTTTGTTGAAGATTTTATCTCAATTATTTATAGGGAGGGTTAGCGAATTAGATTTGACTGTCTCAATTAAATTTCAAAGTTTTTTATATATTTTTTTCGGTATTTACTTTAAATTTTAGCTACATTTGCTTGTTTTAGACTAATGAACCGTTATTATACAATACATTAATATTAAATGTATTTTATCTTGCTTCATTTCTTGTCATCTGTACGCTCATTTCTTTCATTTAGCTCATTCTTTCTCATTTTTCTCACTTTCATCCACATAAATCTATTTTTGTCAAGTCTTTTCTCTAATCATTTCATTTGTAATTTAATTCGAATCGTTTTCTTATTTGTTAGTCAAATGTGTTAGTTGGGAAATATTTATAAAACTCACTTTTCACATATTTAAGTAAATAAAATGTTGCTTTGACTTTGTAACCATATTTCCCAGTTGAAAAATCACTTTTATCTAAATTGATATAAAATTTGTGTTATGGCTTTTCATACACTAATCCATTTTCAAAAGGTTCAGGGTAAATTGGTTTTGTTAAAATGTATGTAGTGGAGAAAAATCAACAATCAAGTCTGGATATTCTTGATCAGGATGACGAGCTGAGTCGATCTAGTCATATCTTTCGTCCTTCTGTTTATCCGCCTGTCCGTCCGTATGAACCGAATGATCTCGGAAACCACAAAAGTCTGAGACTTCAAATTTTAAATATAGATTCCTGTATGCCATTCGCAATTCTATAATTTTAAAGAAATATCATTTCCTCATACTAAAACTATACTTGTTTAAGAAAGTTCACTTTAAACAATAATAATTCTGATGAATTTTTAATTTCCGCACCCCATAAGTGCAGCCCAATCACAGCTGCTGCATAAACTGCGCAGAGCGCATACCGATGTGTGCGTGTGTATGATTTTCATGTTATTTAAGTAGGGTTCAGGATATCTCCTAGTCGGGAGCACTCACATTTATTTATTTTGATAAATACTGATGTTTTTCAATATAATTTTGATTTATCCTACTACAACAGAGATTAGATTACGGTTATGAAGAGCTCTCTACCTTCAGGCCTCGCATACCACTTTGATTTGTCAATTGAAATAAATCAATAAAATCATTTTTATATTGCAATGCTGTATCTATCAAATTCGGCTGTTATGTAGCTCGCCATAAACTTTATGTATTGAGCCAAAAAGTTTTGAAACTAGAAATTTACTCGGGTTTCGATTTGGTTTTAAGTTTCATTGATGGTAAAAGCGAATATTAAATAGAAAACAGTTTGCAGTCTTGGTGGCTTCATAAAATTAAAAAACTTTTAGCTTTAATTTCATTAATTATAAATAAAACGAACATTTTGCTAGCATCAACTTTTCAAAGTGTTTGTTTGATTTACGCCTGGGCAGAAATGCAGTTTGTTGAAAGCTTTCTGGAAGTTAAGCCGCACATGTAGCCATAATTAAGTTTGCAGTTGCTTAAACGTAATCAAATTGCTTATTAAACTTCTGATAAAACTTTGCACTCTTCACTTTTAGCAAAATGGATGAATACCAAAGAGAACATGCAGATGCAGCTAGCGATATAACCGCCTACGTATCGAATCCAATCAATGCATATTTACTGACCAAGCGTCTGACCACAGACTGGCGGCAAGTGGAGAATCTGATGGGACACGAAGTGGGCGCAGGTAAGATGTCGCCTGTTCTGAAACTGAGAGAAACTTTGTAATCCGATTTGAACTGTTTGCTTTTCTCCACTCAAAAGACTTTGTGCAAAATCTCACGCAATATCGCAATGTGTTAAAGTTCCCCTCAGACGAGGACCTCAATGGGGCGGCTGTGGCGCTGCTCCGCCTACAGGATACTTACCAGCTGGACACGTCCAGTGTTGCACGTGGCAAGCTGAATGGCATACAGTACAGGTGAGTGTACGCAAATAGCTCAGCTGCCATAAGATTGTACGGGAACTAATCTGCCTGGGAGATACATTCTTACGCAGCACGGCAATGTCGTCGGATGACTGTTTCGAGTTGGGCCGACAGTCGTACGTTAACCGGGACTACTACCATACGGTGCTCTGGATGAACGAGGCCATGGTTCGAATGCTGGAGGAGCCGCACAATCAAACTCAAAGCTTCACTCGGGCCGATGTCCTCGAATATCTCGCCTTCTGCACCTACAAGCAGGGTAAGTACACGGAGCTACGTGCCCATCTGTTAATGGCTATTTTGGTTGTCGTTGCTGTTGCTGTTGTTGTTGTAGCTGTTGCCAACAGGCATTGGTGTGGGTGCTTACTGAAGTTCTTATGTTGTGTCTCGACTCGTTTGCATGACACTTTCGACACCCCTTGACAGCAGTGCCACAACCGTATTTTTTGTTTTGTGTCTCTCTGCCAGCTGGCCATTTAACAGCAGGAAATTGCACTTTGCTGGCCCCTTGCCAGGTGAGCCAAGTCGTGCCAAGCAGCACTTCTCCGGCGATTAAGCCCGACGCTCGTTAAGTGCGAAAAATTGTTGCCTGTCTGTAGGAGCAATGACAATATTGTGACTGGCTCACTGCCGTAACCATAGCCGTAGCCTAAGTCGTGCAGCCTTCTGATATACACAGAATCACGTACCTACTGCACCCCAGCAAGTGCAGGTAATTGCGCAAACAGAAGTGCGGTTTATTAATGTCGCATTACCCCCTCAGGTATCCAAGTATATGGCATATGCTACGTCCTCTTACCCCTGCCTCAACCGCACCTCTCCACGCTCATTTGTCACTACGAAAAAGTAAACACGATGCATGTATCTCTGCCAGTGACTGTATATCTACCTGTGTCTGTCTCTATATCAGAATGCTCATCAGTCTTAATGTTCGATGTGCGCTCGCTACATTTTTTTTGCTACATACCCAATTTTGTAATGGGCAAACAGGCATTTTGCATTGTTCTGGTTGCAGTGTTGAATGCAAGTTTTATGACTTTGATGTCGAACATTTTTCTGAAAGTTAACAAAATAAAATATCTCTAAAACCCTATAATAATAAGCTTGAATCAGTTGTGATCAATATAAAGATTTCCTTACTTCTTATACAAAAAACAGATTTCAATCTAAATGGCTCAACCTTTCTAAATCGTTCACAAAGCTGGCAAGCAAATATTCAGACTAAAGCATAGAATTTATAACAATTTTTAATCAAATTTAATACTAAGACATAACTTTTCCATACCCGCCCTTAACTGCTGAATCCTTTGAGCAGAGTATCTCATAGCCTTCAACTTCCGCTTTAAATGGTTTTTTTTTTGTTTGTTTTCCCTGTTGTTTGTGCGCTGCGTAAAAAACTGACTTTGCAGTATTTGTGGGCGGGCTTCGCTAAACGGAATTGCTGCCATACTGCAAAAAATGCGAAAAAAAACAATTGCTGCTACTACGCCACGCCCTCGCTTGCGTCGCCGCCTCTACTGTCATACACCTAGCTGACACAGAAAGCCCGTTGCCTGAGACCAGGCGAGGGCACATGTGTCAGAATGGCTGGCATTGGCATGCAAAATGCAAATTTAAGCTCGCAGCCAGGTCGGGATTGAAGGCAACCGAAATTTCATTGAAATTAAGTGCCCCGCTTAAAGTGTCTGGCAAACTAATTAAAGTGTAAAGGAAAAGGACTCGCCGCTGAGGAACTGCCATGGCAAGGCTGGCACATAAATAAATGTGAATAATTTCAATGTCCATGCTAAAAGTTTTACAAGAAAGCCAACAAGAAAAGGTCCGGGCCTCAAGGCCTCGAAAAAGTTTTTCTTTTGCTGCTTTACTGCCATTGCATATAAGAAACTTGAACTTATTTGCTGGCCATTTTGCCATAGGTTGTGTTGCTGTGGCTGTGTGGCTGTTTGGCTGGGAGGGACAGTGTGGCACCTATGAATAATTTATAATGCGTTTAACATTTGTCAAGCAGCGATGGGGAGCTATGCCTTATATATTATTAACAACGCTCTGAAAATTCAATGAAGTGTATGTCTTCGAACCATTGCATACGCTCGGGCGCCACACTAAATACAGCTACGAAATGCAATTAAAATGTTAAAGTGTTTCTGGTTTACGAGTGTTCACTGTACGTCCATGCTGAGAGCTTTTGATTGAATGCGAGCAATTAAAAGTCAAGGTCACATGCAAAGAAAAAATGTTGCCGGCTTTTAGGCAGTAATTAATTCAGTCTTCTCTCACCTCTCGACTCTTTCACCTGCCGCTCAACAATGGAACTTGGAATTGGCTTTGCAATTGGAATTTGCACGGGCAGGCAATGTGGAGAGCGCACTGACCATGACGAACGAGCTGCTGCAATTGTTGCCCGACCACGAACGGGCCAATGGCAACAAGCAGTTCTACGAGAAGGAAATTGCCAAACTGAAGGAGATGCGTAAAATGAAGGGCGACGATGGCTCCGATGCCATGCCCATTTCCGATCTGGTATTTACTTTGCAAGTCTTTTCAGTTAGTGCTTCGACTATCATCTCTTTATTGCTAGCCCGTGACCAAGAGTGATCCCGGCGTCTTTGACATGACCGAACGTAAGGCCTACGAAATGCTGTGTCGCGGTGAGCTGAAGCCTTCGGCCTCTGCCCTGCGTCCACTGCGCTGTCGATATGTAAGCAACAATGTGCCGTTTTTAAGGCTGGCACCGCTGAAGCTGGAGGAGGCCTTCCTGGACCCTTACATTGTAATTTATCACGACGCCATGTACGATAGCGAGATTGAAGTACTCAAGCGCATGGCGCGTCCTCGTTTCCGCCGCGCCACCGTCCAAAACGCGGTGACAGGCGCCCTGGAAACGGCCAACTATCGCATCAGTAAATCCGCCTGGCTTAAGACCACCGAGCATCACGTCATTGGCACAGTGGTGCAGCGCACCGCTGACATGACTGGCCTTGACATGGACTCGGCCGAGGAGCTGCAAGTAGTTAACTACGGCATTGGCGGCCATTACGAGCCACACTTTGATTTTGCGCGAGTAAGTTTTAATTTTAAGCACCCATTGAAAATTGCATTAATGTTTCGCTTACTCGTCCTTTATAGCGTGAGGAGATACGGGCCTTCGAGGGTCTCAATCTGGGCAATCGCATTGCCACCATGTTGTTCTATGTGAGTTACGAGCATAATATTTTCAAATTGAACTTCATTTTACATCTTGTCTTTGCTTTGCAGATGAGCGATGTGGAGCAGGGTGGTGCTACAGTCTTCACCTCGGTGCATGCGGTTCTGTGGCCCAAAAAGGTATGTGTAATGGGTCTTATCTAATCAAGTCTGAGTTGATTAGCTTGGGTTTATTCCTAGGGTACGGCCGCCTTCTGGATGAATCTGCATCGCTCCGGCGAAGGGGATCTGCGAACGCGACATGCAGCGTGTCCTGTGCTCACAGGCAGCAAATGGGGTAGGTTTAATCTCTATCTCTCTATTTTTTACTCGCCTAAATGCTTAATATTTTACAGTGTCCAACAAGTGGATACATGAACGTGGCCAGGAGTTCAGGAGACCCTGCAACCTGGTTGCGGATCATGGTGATTTTGCCATCTAGTGAAAAAAACTGAAGCTGTTGCTGGAATCTCATTTACCAGCTGCCCCTACTTCTACTACTACTTACTTTGCGTTTTAACATATCTCTAAGGACTTGCTAGCCGGATAGCACAAGCTCTATTCCTATTGTAAATACTCAACTAGAACATCTAACATTTGGAGCCCCGGCTACTGACAACACACACATTTCTTTCAACTACTTACCATTACATGGCATTAGTGTTATTTTAGGCGTGCTATTATTGAATTTATTCATTTTTGTACAAAATATAAAAAAGAACGAAAGCTAGAAATACATACACAATGAAATGATGCGATCAATGCGAATATGCAAAATAAACTAATTCGTTTTCTTAATTTGTGAAGAAGAGGGTTATTCTACTGGGAACTTGTTCTATTTTATTTATTGTATTCTATAGAAATTTGTTTCAAAGTGGGCCAAGGCAGCAGATTCTTATATTACTGGCTATCCAGTGCGTTGCTCATTCATGTTTCCAAGGCATTAAGAAAATGACTTACGACTCGAATGAAATTTTCAACTTGCGGTTGCACTGAAAAAACCTGGCGCATTTCACAAGCTTTGACGTAAATTGTGAACATGCCATATGCATATGTCAACATTTTGAGGAATTCATTAACAAATGGCTTGAAGCACAAATGAATTTTTGATGAATTTTATAGATTATTATTGTTTGGCATTTTGTTGCAGCTTATTGCCTTAGACTCTAAAGCGTTTGTGTTTCTAGACCTTGCCTAATAAGTGGTTCTGTAAGTCAGCACAGACATCCTAAATTTAGACTTATTTATTTCTCAATCTATTTTATTATATTACAAGTTTTTTTGTTTTCATCTTCCTCTGTGATTCCGCCTTTGCTTGTGGTTGTTTGAGGTCAGCTTAGATGCTGTTTCAATATGTTGCGCTGTCAGTCTACCCGCCTATCCATATGTCAGCAAATGAAAATACAACTACCATATATCACTGAGTTCCTCACAAAACAGACAGTTCCCGTCCATCTTGCGCTTGTTTTGTGAATTCGAAATTTGGTTCATGTGAGACCGTGCCTCAGAGCCCCACAGAGGTATCTCATATAGGAAAATTATGACGACTACTCACCATCAAACATATCTTCACCAAGTGAACCGCAACTTCCCACATTAAACTCACAATCTTCCAAAGCAAGTGCCTCTTAGCTAGCCTTGCAAGCCCAGCCCCCGAAAACATCTTACAATACAATTAAATTCCTGAAACTAACAATCACATATATTTTAATAAATAGGCAAACATGCAAATATAAATACCAAGCTTATCCTTATAGATAAACTTGTAAATATATAATCTCAACTTCATAAGACTGCACCAAACCGAAGGCTCTAGCAGCCAGCACTTTAGTTCTTAAGTTAGTACTTCGATGTTTAAAGATAATTTTCTGTAAGGCTCTTATCATTTTGTGGTCAGCTGCCTTATACGTGCTTTAAAAGTACTCGGAATTGGAGATTCTAGTGAGACATCCGCACAATCTACTCTTCTAGCTGGTGTATGTCTATTTGGTGAGACACCAACTTGCAGCCTGACACCCGAAGGAACACAGGTTTGTCTGATTGAGTTATTGAAATTCAAAAATTAATAACACAGCTGGGCTTTCATTGTAATCAGTTTTGGTATAAATTCTATTATAATAAATCAATATGGGTGTATGGACAAAATATGTAGAGCTTGTAAAGCTATCAATTTTTAATTTTTTGGGAATGAATTACATGTTTAATTTCGAGTTCTGTTTTCGTGTAACCACGCTAAAGTCGTCACCTCACTACCCTATGGGCTAAATGTTCGTTTATTTCGACATAAACTCTAAATACGAAGCAAGAGACTTGAAATTTGTTATGGATGTTATTAAAGCCGAAGTAAAATTTCGAATGTATATTTTATACGCATTTCTTATTGTGGCTTTACCTCCTTCATCTCCTCCTTCATCTCCCTCGCAGTGCACTGGTTTGAGACGAACATCCTCTTACATCGCGATTCGTGGTCTGCCTTATAAAACTTTGTTAAGCAACGTAAATGCTCGTATTTTGCAAACATGTCTGATTTATGCACGTGTGTGTGTGTGTGTGTGTGTGTGTGTGATGTGGGTGTGTGGTTGTGGTCGTGTTGTGTGCGTGCACAAATGGACGCAGGCTTGGCAAAATGCTCATGTTGCACGTTGCACGTTTCACGTTGCATACTTTGCAGCGCTTGTGGCAAATTGAATTTACGCGACAGCACAGCGCAGCCATGTGGCTATTGGCCATGGCAACATCACGCAACATCGCGCGGTTAACAGGATGATGTATGTGATTTATTGCACTCCGCATAACCAGAATGCAGCTGCACGCCATCGTCCATTGGCTACAACATACTCGTATTCCGTGCATGCTGTTCAAATAAATAGCTTTGAATAGTTGAAAAGACACACTTTTGTTTATTTAGCTATTTGGAAAACAGTTGTTCACTCTGTGAAGCATTTCAAAATGGAAGTCTGAACGATATTTGGAGCAGTAGAAAGACAAATAATTAGCAAACGTTTGGCAATTTTTTGGGAATGTTCATTAGCTCACAGTCCGTTGGACCGATCGTGTGTCACATAATGTTAGAGCAGGTAAGGTTAATTTGTGTATGCCTGGTGCTGTCTGGGCTCGTCTGGAACCCTGTGAATGGCGAGTATTACTCTTCCATTGATAAGATGCAGATGTTGAGGGAAGTGGAGCTGGACCTGGTCACTGAAACGCATCTCTATTTGGTGGAGTGGCAAGAGCAGCTCTACAATTTGCGCAAGTAAGAGTTAAGAGTTATAAAAGCATCTAGAAGAACCTATTGATTGATTGATTGTCAGGTTTGTGGAGCGAGTAAAGCTTGAGCATACAGTTACCAGACAAAAGTTAGAGGAAGATGAAGAGTACTTGGAGCAGCCGCTGCAGGCTTTCAGGCAGATCAAACGCTTGGTCGTAGATTGGCAAGAAGTAGACGAGCTGCTGGCTGCAAATCAGCCCAAAGATAGTGCGTATTGTATAGATGGGAATATAGTCTTCACAAATTATTATATATTCATATATTCTCAATTTTTCAAATGCAGAATTTATGGAGTCAGTGAATGAAATGGTTAACGGATTTGGCATACCAAATCAAGAGGATCTTAAGGGCGCTGTCAAAGGTTTGCTGCGACTGCAGCGCGTTTACAATCTTAGCGCCGACGACTTGGCCAATGGCGTGCCTGGTGGCATCCAGCCGAATAGTGGGTTGCTCTGGAATGATTGCTATGAGATTGGTGTGCAGCTCTATGAATTGGCCGAATACCAAAGCGCTGTCGACTGGCTGCTGTTGGCATCCAATTTGCTCAATGAAGTCGATGGCGACAACGCGCAGCGATTGAACGCAGAGGTCTACGAATATTTGGTCTTGACATACATTGAGCTGGGCGAAGAGGAAAAAGCTGTCGAAACATTGAATGAGTTGCTTTCTTGGTTTTCACCGAATACACCCCATCCAGCGCGCCATATACTCGACGAGCTTAAGTACAATATGCCAAAATGTCCCAAAAAGTCAAGTCAGGCTTACTGGTTTGCCAACTTCTCGCGACTGTGCCAGGGCAAGAGATTGCCAGAGCCAAAGTCTAGTGGTGAATCACTACACTGTTATTTGGACTTTGAACGTCATCTGCGATTCAGGCTGTCACCGTTGAAAGTGGAGCGAGTGCATCTGAATCCCGATATAAATGTCTACTACGACGTGCTCACCGATGCTCAGATAGCTGCTGTCCTGGACGTGTCTGATCAACATGAACGCGTTCGTTCCATGGTGCTCGGGAATGTGGTGACGGATATCCGCGTTAGTCAACAGGTTTGGCTCAACTACACCAGCCCTATCATGAGTTCCATCAGCAACTTAGTTAGCGCAATTTCTGGCTTAGATATGAGCAATGCCGAGGAAATGCAGGTGGCCAATTATGGCATTGGGGGTCAATATACACCGCATTTTGATTACTTGGTTTATCTGCCCGATCATTACATAAACAAAGGCGATCGCATCTCCACGAATATGTTCTATGTAAGTGTTAGCGACTGCAGCCCGTATTCCAAAACTAAACTCGATCAAATTTCAGCTCTCGGATGTGGTGCATGGCGGCTATACAGTGTTTCCCAATCTGAATGTATTTGTGAAGCCCGTGAAAGGCGCCTTGGTTATTTGGCATAATCTACATCGATCCCTGACACCCAATAACCTCACCATGCATGCGGGCTGTCCCGTTCTGGAGGGCACCAAGCGCAGTAAGTTTTAATGAACCATGAACTTATTTAAAGGTATATTGAATATTTCTTGATAGTTGGCAACATTTGGATTCACTCCGCTCAGCAGGAGTTCCGTCGTCCCTGCACGCTAAATTCGAATGAGTAAAGTGCTGCTGCCCTGACTTCAGATATAAATGAGTCGATGATAAAACTGGATTCATTCTGATTAGTCGCATGAAAATAGTTTATATTATTCTTTATATCTGCGATCAGTTTAACGTGTGCTTTGAAGACTCTTTTAAATAATATATCAATAATGGCCAATGACATTGCTTGATCGATACCTATCACAAATGGCAAATAAATATGATTCAGTGGCGAAATTAATTATTCCTATTTGCAGTCCATAAAAGGTAAGGAGATCTCGTGATCACGTTGCAGCTCGCAGGGTCTGACGTGGTCCTGGTTGCTCAAACGTATCCACACATTGGCAACTGGAAGCAGACAGAATATTCTTGATTATATTAGGCGAAAGTTTGAATATTTTTTCTCTACTCACTCCACTTGCTGCCCTGCAGCACCGGGCAGGCAGCGTGCTTGGTGCGATAGTCTGCATCCCCGGAACGATGCAAATTGTACCAAAAGAGCAGGCTGCCCCGCTCTGGCGTGACGAGGAGTGGAAGAAAGGGAAATGCAGTTCCACCGCCTGCCTCCACATTGGTTAGCTAGGTACAAAGATAAAATGAGAATATAAAAAACTTTGGGGAAATTCCATCTGTGCTCCATCTGTGCTTACATAAAATATGCCTGTAGCTAGACGATTGGTCTTATACAGATTCGAGCTGTAGTCAAAGGTCTCTGGAAAGCTGTCCATGTGTGGCTCATAGTGGCCGCCTATGCCGTAGTTGGCTATTTGCAGTGGTTCCGCGGAACTCATATCCAAACCGGATATCTTAGTCATGTGCTCGCTCAGCTTTTCCATGATTGGATGCTCTTCATACTCAAAGGTTGTGCCCTGGCTCGTACGAAAGTTCGCTGAGATTTGCTTGTTGTTAGTGGGGCTGTAAACTTGTGAACGCTGTAGCTCGGGCCGAGCCAAGAGCTGCAACTCAGCAGTTTCCTGGGCGCCGATGACTTCATGCACCTGTATGATATGAGGATCGAGATGCAGCTCCTCCAATTTGTACACCAGGTAGGTTAATCTCTGTCCATGGCCGCTGAAGTAGCGACAGCGTAGGTCACGTTGCGCTGTAGCTGTTGGCTTCAATTCCTCGCGACAGACCTGCTGATAGATGAGATACTCCTGGCTGGTGTGGTAGTCGTCCGGACTACGAGCCACCTCGTGCATGAGACCGCGCTTGACGCCGTCTGAGATAAGTTGCTCCAGATGTGCGCGCGTCTCTAGCAGATGCAGGCGCTGCTCCGGCTGTACGGTCAGCACATGATTAATCAGATTGAGTGCGTTTTGGTAGTCGCCCATCGATTCGTGGTAGCCCATGACTGTTTCCATGAAATCCAATGAGCCCGGCTCATCGCTGTAGCTTTGCTTCGCCAACAGCCGCATCGACTGCTCCAGCCAGGGCACCGTGTTGTTAAAGTCGCGCATCGAGTATAGATGCTGACCCAGCACAAAGCAGTCCTGCCACGACATGGCCGCACTGTAACAAGCTGTCGAGTGTGATTTGTGATTGCCACTTGCCACGCCCATAGCCGCTATCACTCACCCGTATTTGACACCATTCAGCATGCCACTCGCCAGCTCGCCCACGTCCAGCTGGTAGGTCTGCTGTAGCCGCGTCATCGCCAGAGTCGTGCCCACAAAGTCCTCCATGGTGGGAAAGCTCAAGTTCTGTCTGTGGCCCGCCATAGCCTCGAGGTAATCTATTGTAAAAGCACATGCAGCAACAGAAGAAGGATAGCAAATGGAAAGCAGTTTAGTCAAATCGCTAATGATAACATTTTCGCTGTGGCATGTGAGTGATGCCCTGTTCTGATACCAACTTGTGCGACTGCGTTCGCTCTCCACGCTGCCCTCCAAGGTCTCCCAGTCGGTGTGCAGGCGCTTTATCAGTCGGAACGCATTCACCGGATTGTTGAGATAGCTCTCGATGCTATTCAGTGCGGTCATATGCTCCGCTTTAATCTCATTGATTTCTCTGCAACACAAATTGGTAATAAATTCATGAAATTCTTGTTGAAGTGACTAGCAGCGTTGGCGTGTCAAGCCTTAATCAGATTTGAAATTGTTTCATATTTTTTAATTTGCATAAGCGCCAATTTGCATATTTAACTTATTTATTTATGCTTGGGGACATTTAAGCGCGACTAGTATGCATGACATCCCATTTATCAGCACTTTAATACTGTGTCACAGCACAATTAATCAAAACTCTTAAAAGACAAACATTAACATTGCAGTTGGGCATAAGCAACAGCGCAATACTCTACTCTCAGTCTCTGTAGTTTATCTTATACCAATCAACAAATTCCCACTGTACTGCCCTTATTTACGACTCTCACGATTCCAAATTGACTTTCTTATTCACATGCGTTGATTAAGATTTGCGTGAGAAATCTAATTCATTTTGCTCAGACTCTCACCCTATTTACATATGATATTGCACTAGATCTTATTGCCTCTTTCCCCTCTTTTCTACTACATTTTGATTTTATTTCCTATTCTTTTCTCAGTTTTCCATTAAAAACTGCTGCATATATTTGATATGAAATTATAATGCCGTAAGCCGTAAGAGTATAATAAAATGTTTATATAAGCGGCGGTCACTTCTTAAATAAATAATGCATTTGTTTTACGCTTGTCTCCATACACACGTCTTTGTTTTAATGTTGCTCTTCATTTATCGGGAATTAAATGGCACCATAACTTTAAACGGCAAATGGCGCAGAGCCTGTCAACTAGATAGTGTCCGATTTTATCGCGCTATTGATTAGGTAGTAGCACTCGTTTGTTTTTAACAAGTCAGAGCCATAAATAACCGATGTTTTATTTTGTTTTCTTTTCAATTTCTCTATTTTGAATGTGTTCTACAAACTGCAAAGCCATTTCGCGGAGTCAACGGAACTGAAACGTGTTTCTCGTTGCACTTAAGATAGAAATCAAATATGAATTTTATAAGCAATATTATAGTCTTGTTTTATATATTGTTTTGAAATTTCGTAACGTTGCTTTTTAAATACTAATTTGTGAATTGTATGTAGACTGCTGAGCCGGTTTGCAAATATAGCGAATAAGCAAATAAATTGAATTCAATTCTAAAGATAATCATTTGATACACATACAAAAGACTGACAAGTCGTTGACACCTACAGCAGCAACTGTGATCCGCTAAAGTAACCATCGATGTCATTAGATTATAAAACTCAAACATCAAAAAAGCGCCGAAGCCGTCAACTGAGTATATATTAGGTAAATGACTAGAGATATTAGCGGTTCATAAACTGAATACAAGGCAGCTCTAAAAATATTAACAGCTGTATATAAAATAGCAGATGACAAAAATAAGCCAAGTAAATACTGAGTATATACAATATCAAATACATTTGCTTGCGCTTGTGCACATTCGGGTTGTATCTGCGTACTTGTAGTCTTCCCTTAGGCCAGACTTACGATTTGGACGAATTAATGTGAACCGGTTGAGTGGGAATACGAGAATGAAATGTAATTAAAAGAAATAAATATGAGGATTACGAATGATTAGCAAAAATGTATATACAAAGCTCAGCCAGCAAAAGTCACATTCAGATGCCACTGCGGCTCGGCAATCAGTGCGAAAGCAAAACAGTTGCTTTGGACAATCAAGAATATCAATACTAAGCAAACAATTCGCGTGGGCTCTCTCATCAGATGTGGACATACAACATTTGATTATTAATTTTTAATTATTCATACGGACCAAGTATTCACAGAGTAGCTTTGTGCTTGATGACTTGAAGAAGAGAGCGTGATCTGCTGCTTGGGTCTAGCATGTAAGTCAAACCAGATTGACAAGGGAAGTCTGGATCACTGCAAAGCCTACTTAATAATCCATTAGCTGGCTTAGCTGCCTTTATTGATTAGACTATAAAAGGCCGACTTGGGGAAAATAAAAAGTTGCCTGTTTCTTTTTTTTGTGGCGAAAGGAGTCAACTTACCCCTGAAGTATATCAGCATGTTCCCTTATTTCATTCACATAGATTTGCAGTTGTGTCAGCAGTACGAGTTCCGTGCGCAGCAGTTGCTCCAGGCCGCTGGTTGAGCTGAAAAATTCCGCATTGGAAGCAAGGATTTGCAGTCCAAATAGTAAAAGTGTAATTCCCGGTGAAATCTTCATTGCAATTGTTCCTTTTGGATAAATTTCTTAAATACAAATTGGAGAGTCTCAACTCTTAGAGCTCGTGCTGTCTTTGCTTCGGCGCGTCGTTTAGAACTGTTCGGGCTCGATCTGCTTTCAAAACATTAAACAGTCTTGGCAGTTCGTTAGTCAAGCAAAAGCTCGCAACGTTGGAGATGCTGATGCTGAGCTTAAGCTTTCGCCGTGGCTCTTGGTCAAGCCGCCATGTGTAGCTGTGGTCAAAGAACTGCCCTCGAGGTTCTACCGTCAGGCTTGATTGGGGCAAGGTAGCAGGTAATAAAAAGAGCACGAGTTCAATAAACCTAAAATTGCTCAACTATCACATAGTCCCTAATTGTGCACTAATTGTCTTTCAGTCAATCTGAGAGATTATCTCAGCAGTTCATATAGCATTTAGTATTTGTCACAACTTTTCTCTTTGCTAATTACTTTCACTAAGTTGCTCAATAAAGAGTCGTCGCCTTGCCATTTCATGTCGCTAACATGCAAATGAGTCGCTAAAACTTTGCCCGTGAACTTGTTTATGCAAATTGCCGGCAAAACTGAGTTCAACTCAATCAACTCTTCGACTCACGGTTTGTTTTGAGTCAACTTCGTAGCACAGAACAGCTCAAAAGTGAGTTTTAACCCTATAAATACATGGACAGTCATCAGTACTTGACTTTTCGAGGAGCTTTAAGTTCATTTCAAGTATACGAAAACAGTGTGTAATGTTGAGTTATTTTCGTGTATTGATTAACAAGTGCCAAGTCCGCCAACCAAAAGACAATTGCAGAGCTGTCGCAGCACACGCACCAGTACTATGAACCAATTTTTATTATTATATTCAAATTATGTTCAAACTACCAACGCCGGCTTAGCCAGGCAAAGGCGAAGCGCTGAAAGAACGAATAAGTAGAGAAAAACGGAGCAAATGACTGCAATGGGTTTACAACAAATAAATCAGATAAAAATGGTTATAACTCAACAAGTTTATTTAATAATATCATAGCCCATGGAAGCTTCATTATCCCGAAATACATCACAAGGTCGAGCAAATGTCTGTGTAGCCTCATGTATCCAAATGTTGGCAACTGTTCAAAATATAGTTAAGAGATAAGATTAGAGAAATATAAGTAAAACGAAATGCCTTTGAATGTTATGTTATTTTAAAAAGCACCAGTATAATGCATAATCTATAAGCATAAGCATAATGCACTCTTGAGTTGGAAGAACTTAATAAAATATATAGAATTGATGAAGATAAGAGAGCAAATATGATTTGTGTTTTTTATTTCTAATTTTTTTTGTCCAACTCGGAATATTTAAGATAAATATAGTTGTTATTCATCAAAATTTCCAAAAGTAAGAGTTTTCTCAGATACCTTTTAGAATCAGAGGTATATACTCCTAGCAAAATATAAGCTTACTTGATATACATGAGAATATTGATATCTTCCAAACATAACATGTATTATTACGAGGTCTGGCTATTCAATAACGAACGAATTCCGAAGATCAAGTCTGCCTTAAAAGGAACCCGGGTGAGGGAGGGAAGAGGGGGAGGAAAAGGGGGGCTAAATGCTCTTAAAAAAAGTAGCTTGTGTGCAATGGAAAAAACGAATGGGGGGGGGGTGGGGGGGGAAGGGGAGTTTGTGGAGGGGGGTGTTTGTGTGTAATAAATTTTTTAAATAACCTTTTTTTTAAGTTGTTTTTTACTTTTTTTCAGTAACTACAAATATATACAAAATATTTAAAAGTCCATATTTACACAATTACGGATTGTATCCCTCGTGTACTAAAGTTATATGTTTACCGGACTCTAATACCACCCTAGGGGCGAGAATTCATTAAAATCGGATAAAACAGAGTAGATTTAGCAGGGTAAACAGACTCCATAAAGTATTTATGCCATTATAATATACTTATCAAATTATGTATATTATACATTTGATATATTTCCCAGTTATTACTTCGATACTCTAACACAATTAACATTTAGTTCCTCATATTGATATTTAAAATATATTATTAATATTATTATTTATATGAATATCAGCATTAATCATATGCAGGTTGAAGCGGGACTCTGTATATCTGACTACTTAGTCGAGTACACCCACCCTGCGTACTTTTACCTATTTTATCTTTTTATCTGTCATTAAAAGCTAAATTAACCATTAAAAGCCGAAGCACTGGACTACAACGTTCTATTTAATGGCATATATACAAAACAGTCTTTCGATTAGACAAAAGAATAATACCAGGCTAATTGGGGTTTCTGTTGTTCTACTCTTGACGTTTTATACTTGGTTTGAATTGAATTAAAATTTTATATTTCAAAAGCTTGAAAACAGAAAACATGTTTAACTTTTCATTGCCCAGTGTTTTTGGTATAATTAGTGTAATAATTATTTTTAAAGTAAACATTGATGCAAATTGTGATAACAGACACTTTTTTTGGCGTAACGAAATACTCACTCCACTTGCTGCCCTTCAGGACTGGACAGCCGGCGTGCTTGGTGCGATAGTCCTTGTCCGAGGAGCGATGCAAATTGAACCAAAACAAAATGTTGCCTAGCTGCGGCCGCACGCCAAAGTTGAGAAAGGGAAACGCTGTGGCACCACCCTGCTCCACATCCGATAGCTGCAGCGGCTCATAATAGAAACATTTTGTACATGAGGAGGACTCATTTGGCCTTACGCTGTAAAGTCAACTTACATAAAATATGGCCGTGGCGATGCGATTGCCCTCGGCGGCAGGATAGTGGCGCGAATCACGGAAGAAATCCCAGTGGGGCTCGTAGTGCCCGCCAACGCCGTAATTGGCCACCTGCAGTTGCTCGCAGTAGGCCATGTCCAGGCCGGTGGCGTCGCCCACATCACGTAACATCCGCCCCATCATAGGGTGCGTGCTGTATGGCAGCCATGCGTTTTTGCTCACGCGGAATGCGGACTTCATGCGCTGGCCACCGGGCAGCGGATTAACTGTGGAGCGTTGCATGTGCGGCACAGCCATTTCTCGTAGCTCGCCAATTTGCTGGGGGCTAAGCATGTCGTGGTAGCTAACCACCAATGGGTCGAGGTTGTGCTCCTCCAGCTTAAGCGGTGCCAGCAGACGATAGGCGTGCCGCCCACGTGTATAGCGACAGCGCAACCGACGCTGCTGGGCTGGAGAGGGGCCAACCTCGCCGCGGCACACCTTCTCGTAGTGGCTAAACTCCTGTGTGAGCTGTGTGGATTGAAATCCAAAATTAGTCACATAACTACAAAGATAAATCGTGTTGAAGGTCTCACTCTGTAGCCAGCTGCTTGCCTTGACTGCGCCCCATCGTCGCCGTCGTCGTGCGCCAGGTTGGCGGCCTTATCACCCAGATGCCAATTTCGTATGCGCGATGGATCCAGCTCGAGCACACGTTGGCTCAGTTCGTATGCCGTGTCGAAGTCGCCTAAAATCGTTTGGTAAATATGCATGCAAATTGGCCGACTGGTAAGCGACTCTGCTCACCCATACGGAATAAACTCTGTGCCACCATTTCCATGTTGTTCAGCATGGCGGGCTCTGGGATGGTGGGTGGTGGCTGATGGCGCCGCAATCGCTCCATGGACTCGCGCAGCCACACTTTCGTGTTGTTGTAGTCCTCCATTTCAAAGAGTTGTTGACCCAACACAAAGCAATCCTGCCAGCTCATGTCCGTGCTAAAAATAATGCCAGCACAAAAATCGAAATGAATATGAGTTGTGCTTAGCTTGGCAACGCCGCACGATTCCCCACAACTAAAGTGAGAACGGGGGCGGAATAGTTGAAAGTGTGCGGATGTATTGGGGGAAGCTAGATTTTGAGCTATATTAATATTTATACAACATTCTGCACGATTAAATTTATCATTTATAAATTTATCTCTAATAGTCACGGCACTTTGCCCGCAACAAAGTGAGTCCGCTCCTGGCCACAGTTATATAGTGTGAGCATGTGTGTGTAGTACTCCTGTATTTTAAGCTTGACTGGTTATTGCTTATTTGGGTTACCCCCCATCATCTACCCACCCACTCATTCACTCATTCACTCACCCGTATTTGATGCCATTTAATATGCCGGCGGCCACTTGAGCTACATCCAATTTATAGGTGCTCTGCAGGCGAACTAATGCCAATGCGGCTCCGTCCACATCCTCCTGGCTGGGAAAGTCTAGGCCATAGTGTTGTGTAATGTTGAAACCTGATATAATTCAGTAGAGTTTCCGTTTACATCATTGCATTGAAATAGATACATGCTGGATACGTACGGAGTCGTGTGCTCATTTGCTGGACTCGACTATCCAATTGTTGCCAGTCCGTATGCAGCCGCTTCATGAGGCGATAAACATTGACCGGATTGGTCAGATAGTTCTCCAGGCCTTTAGCTGCCAACGCATGCTCCAACTTTATGGCCGACAGCTCACTGTGGATCAGGTTGTGGATTTTGGCTTAGACGAGTTTCAAACTCTAATCATAAATCGATAGCTACCAGTTTGGGCGATTTGTTGGCTTTATGTGTCGTCATAGACATAAGAACCCCAAGCCCCAAGACAGCAGAACTTAATTAATTCTAATTTATTTGAGAATCTACGTGATGCCAAACACAAAACTTTTTCTATTATAAGATCCCAACGAAAGCGAAATGCTAAATGCTAAACTCCATGAGTTTGTCAATAGTTGTTTGAGCGGAAAATTCTATATGAATATTTTATAGTCTACTATAGTATATTTTTATGATAAACTTGGATTAGTGAACAATAACAAGCCAATTGAAAAGTGGAAGCTGCTGACATTAAGATAACCCGAAGCTGATTAACATTTAATGAATAGTCGTAGCTTAAACTGAACCAAATACGAGAACGGCAATTAGGTAAGAATTCTGAATGATTCTACTTACTTTTTAAGTTAACTTCCATTCCCCTTATCTACTCACTTTTCTAACTGCATTAAGCCATTTTTGGCCAGATCCAGCTGTGAACTTAAATCACTCATCAAAATGTGCTCCGTGTGCAACAATTGCTCCAGTCCCGTAATGGATGAGAAATAATCCGAAGCCTGGCAATAGCGCAGGCGGGCCAGCATCAATAGTGCCAGCAGTCCAGCGGTAACCCGCATCTTAACTTCCAGATAGATATCTATATATAAGTATATATATATGTATGAATAATATATTATATGGGGATATAGCAGCCAATAACTATGCTAGGCGTGTGCAGTGCGTGGCGTCTCACAGTGAACTGATCGCCATCAGCCGCCGTAGCTCGGCGTGAACATCCCCATGAGAGATCAGTGAATAAAACCAGTGATGACAGACAGTTTGGCACACGAGATTAGAAGATCAGATACCCGCGACTAGGTGCTAACTACATAGAACACTATTTGCATAAACAATTGATGTGTGGCTACGTCTAGGTCTACGTCTTTGTCTTTGTCTTTGTCTATGTCTATGTCGAGCAGTATGAAAAATAGGTATAGCTTTATGAGCCACTCTAATGAAGAGCATACGAGTTTCGTGGCGATTAAGCATGTTTTATGGCTTTGCCAAAGCTGATTTAGTGATGCTTATCATTAGCTCGTTTTCGTTTTCGTTGTTGACCAGGCCCGAGTTCTAGTTCTCTCTACTCACCACTGTGGCGGCATATTGTTGCCTTATTCGATGGCTTATTAATTCGGGCTAATTAAGAACGCGTTGTTTGATATTTAATAATGCAGTCGACAATAACGATGCGACAGCGTTGGAAAACGTCGCTGTCTGGCTATTAAATAAACATAAATATACCCTGTAACTTTTAGAGCTAAAATATTTGATAGGTATTTTATACTGAGAGTTATTATTCAGATATTATAAGACTTAAAAATAATAATAATAAATATTCCAACATTTTTGATCAAATTTCTTATTTTCTTTATAATTACTTCGTATATTTTGTATCAGCTGATCAGCTGATCCCACTTAACTGAAGTTTACAAAATACAATAAAATAAATCAAATGTCGTAAAAAATATTTTATTGATTTTTGAAAACAACAAAAACAGGGTATCTTGTTTAGTTGGTTTTTTTTATTGGATTATTTATTTTGTATTTATTAACGAGCAAGTAAAATTCATTATAAGTGCTATTGTTTGTTTTAATTGACATTTGATTTACACAGATATCTAGAGTGCTTAACATTCAAATTTGTGTTCGTATTTATGAGTTTTTAATATTGACTTTAACTATTTCCTGCTGCCAGATGCCAAAAGGCATTTGACCAAAACCTGACAAATGCTCAGCTCGAATATTCATTATGAGATGCTGTGATGCATAAATATTGAAATTTTCTTGCTTTTTAATTAGCCACCGGCCACGCCCGTCAAATGGGCATTAAATGTCAGATGATAGTGCAAATGAAATTCAATAAAATGTCAGCATTTCTGTTTTTATTTTCATTTGCGGCAATTAGTAAAAGATTAAAAGGCACATCAATCAGCAATATTTCGCATCTCTGAAATATAATGCGGCCTTAACTGAGCTGCGTCCAGGCCGCTAAAAAAAAAAAAGATAAGCAAAACACATCTGTAGAGTTTATGTGGAAGGTGTCTTTGCTGTCCTACTTACTCAGCTGTGCGCCCAGCAGCACCGGACAGACCAGCTGGCGGCTTCGGTAATCTGTTCTCGACGTAGCTGGATACTCATCTTGGCTGCGTAGACTCCAGTAGAGCAGCGAGCCCCGTGGGACACACACACTGAGCTCCAGTTGTGGGAATACAATACAACCGCCCAGCCTGGCCTCTTGCAGCTAATTGATGACATGAGATGATAATAGTCCAATTAGTGACATATTAGTTAATCATTGCATTTGAATTACGCACATTGAGCAGAGCACGTGCCGTATACTCCGATGTGTTTGATGGCTCTACTAGTGGTGTGACGTGCTCGTGACTATGACGACGTGCCTGCCACATATCTGCTTCAGCATCGACAATACCGAGTTGATTGTGGATGCCACGCATCCTTCTCTGCGCCAGCTTAGTGAACTTCAAAGGCTCGAAGGCCAGGCTTTTGGACTGTTGCAGTTGCGGCATCTCGTCCAGCATGCCAATTAGCCGTTCAGTCTGCTGGGAGCTGAGCACATCATGATACAACATGATGTATGGCTCCTCACTAAGTTGCTCCAAGCGCAGCATGCGCAGATTGGCAACATCTTGGCGGCACTTTGTAAAGCGGCTTCCTGTTATGGGCTGCTGTGCGGACGCACGGCACAGCTCATCAACAATCAGCTGCTCAACGGATTTTGTAAACTTGAAATGAATTTAAAGAAGAACATTTTCAAGCTTGAAAATTAACTATAAACATATATCATTGCAGACAATTGGGCTTTCGATTGTCCGCTTGAAAACTATAAAATATGGAAATTCCATTTGATATTAAATTGTAAAGTTCTTAGGTAAATATGGTAAGTTAGGGAAAGATAAAGTGAAAAACAGAAAAATGTTCGTCATAAATATTAGAATTGTTGCTTTTTCTCCTTATTAAGCTAATTCAAATAGTAAATTGATATTGCTACAATGTTGGCAAAGCTGCAAAATCTCAAGTTGAGTTAAGATATAACATTTGTACTATATAGCTGTAAACAATAACCAGATGTAAGCAGCTTATTTCTATGTCACATGTATAATATAATTTTGAAAGGTATATGTATATGGCTATATTGGCTCCAGCGCTTACACTAATCGGACACAGATTTCAAGATATTATGCATAATTTTAATCCAGTGTGATATATACAATACTAATTTGTATACTTATTCACGAAGTGCAAGAGTATATTGGCTTTGTGCAATTCCTGACTGCTTTATCAGAAAAGACTCAACTGTTTTTGAACCGGGAATGAGTATTATGCAGTCGTTAGCGCCCGACTGCAGCGTTCTTACTTGTTGTCTCTTTATCAGAGTGTAGACTCGAACAAAAGAATGCAAAGTGATTATTAATCGGATTATTGTTTGTTTGTTGTATACCGTTCTAGGAATTGCGTTTACCTTTTCTTTCCGTTTTCTGTTCGACAAGAATTTGTCTGGACTTCCGTTTAAAGCTTTTTCTATCTTGGCTTTTGCTTTTTTCACATTCTGGCTAGCGGGACGCAGGAGCAACAATTCTTTGGCTGTTGTGAGAGCGCTCAAAAATTCACCTGATGCGAATACGGAATTTATAGAAAAATACGTAACGTTTTATGAATGCCATTGAGATGCACCTGCACGGTAATCCATGTTGAGCGATGCCTCCAGTATTTGAATCTTGCCCCGTTCCTGCTCACTGACCGATGTTGTGGCATTCTGCTCAGCTGGCAGCTTTCCCATCGCCGTCTCCAGCCAGTGTTTGGCAACGGCATGGTCACCATTCCTTGCCGACTTGCGTGCTATTTCGAGACAGTCACTCCATGACATGGCCGAGCTGTTAGAATCGAAACGTATATATTATGTGCTTTGTATTTGTTTGCATTAAGTTGGTCATACTTACCCCACCTTGAGGCCATGGACTATTCCCAGCGAGAGGGTGGCTGGCTTGAGGTCGTATACTGATTGCAGTCGGAGTAGATTAAGCAACGCTTCCTCATAGTCCTCCTCGCTGGGCAGCTGCAAATCCATTTTATAATCTGGAAGATTTGTGGCCAGATTGTGGGTGGCATTTGCTTGCTGCTCAAGCACTGGCCAAATACTCTGGAAACGCTTCAGTATGGTGAGTACATTGAGCGGATTGCCCATATGCTCCTCCACCCGATTTCCCACCAGTTGATGTAACTGTTCTATGACCGCTGTCTCGCTTTTAATTACCTCCAGCTGTTGATCTAAGGCATGGATATAGTCTCGCAACGCGTTGATGAGCGACGTCTCGGTGGTCAGCAGTCCCCGTAAATGCTCCTCACTGCTGCCTGTCACAGTTCTTGGCCACATCAAAGCTAGCCAAAGTAGCCACAGCCATCGCTCTGCTGCTGCTGACATTTGCATAATTAGCTGTGTGTCTTGTTATTGTTGCTTTTATTCCAGTCCGGGTCAATGGCTGGCGAGCTCTTTATTCTAAGTTTTATAAATATTCGGTAAAAAGTAATGTCTGCTTATGGGTGCCAAACGATTGACCAAACTGCTTGGCTGCTGCGGCTTAACTGAGACGAAGAAACTTTGCACGGGCATGAGAAAGGTGAAATAGGCAACCTGTCTTTTGAACTTTATCTTTGTTATTTTCTGGAACTCTCTTATGATGGTGATATATGTTCTCTGTTCTCTCTTCTCTGCTTTGTTTATGTCTGTTTGCTGAATCCATTGTAGTTAGAAGAACGTCTCATATAGTCGTGTCGAGTAAACGAATATATGCTATGTATACTTACCATAAATGCCTAAAGCAAACAATTATACCAATGAGTAGATTTCTAACTTAATCTAGTTCAGTTATGACCCCAAGAAATTTTAAATCTAAAACATTTAAGTCGTCAAGCTTCCACTCAGTTATTAAGCACTGCGCTGCTACAACTGGGGTGTTTTTATTAAATTTAATATTGGCTTGGCTTCAGCTGATGAATGTGAATACAAAACTTAGAAGGCATTGAGTATTAGGAGCAATAATTATCACAAATGTCAAATGGAGTCAAACTGTTAGCTATAAAGTTACCTAACACAAAGAATTTCATAAAGTCATATAACATCTCGATATACTATTTAAATTTGTTATTCGTTTCTTTGGTACGGTTTACGTAATTACGATTGTGTTCATTCATGTATGTATTATGAATTATGTGTAAGCCAAAGTCAGCAGCTGACATAGATACTCAAAATGTCGAAGGGCTTGCATGCGTTGCCTTGGTTATTGAGCTAATTTCCTAATAGTCGTAATAATTAAGTCAATTTCAAGGAATTCATTTTGCCTGGCATTGCGTCAATGGCTCTTCTGGGAAACACTGGAAGCACAAATTATTCCCTAATAAGCGTAATTAGTCCTTCTGTCGCTTTGTTATCTTCTGAGTTTCTGTTTAATCAAGGTGCATTAACTGCACAACTGTGAAGCATTTTCAAATCAATTTCGCTTTTGTTATACGTAATACTTAAGTCCCCCTGCCTTTAAGTTATTGCTAACTAACCCTTTATATAATCAGGACTTCAAACTGCTTATGTGTCTCTATAGCTAAAATGTATTAAACTGCTTTAAAATTAATATTCAGAGACGAGCATGCTTTAATTTAGCAATCGTTATATGTATATGCTTGAATTCGTATTAACGATAAACTAACAATTCGATAAATTGGCGATATATGTAGTTTGAAACGTATCAATTTTATTATAATTTTTCTTCACTCTCTGGGTGTAAAACCAGGAAAAAATTTAAAAATCTGCGTGAAACCTGAAAATTATTTATTTATGATATTCAATTATATTCAAATGAGTGAATGAAAAAATGCGTGTGGCTCTCTGACACACATATATGTAAATTAAGATTATTTTTACCGCTCTGAAAATATGCTCTGTTGTTTGCGTTTTTCTTTATTTTACAATTTTTTATTTTTTATTTTAAATGGATTTAAATGCAGTAAGTCACGAATGCATGTTCTCTTACATATACCTATACACCAAGGGCAAAAACAGTTTAAATTTTGGGGCTTTTTTTAAATATTGCACTTCCCTGTGATGCTTAATAGCTCACATTACGCTCTTTAAAATTTCCAAATGAATTATAGGTATTTAAACAATATTAATAATTTGTGCAGTCTAAGAAGCTGGATAACAAACATATTTCAATTCAATTAACTAACAATATTTTCAATTTGATATAAACCTTTGTTATGAAACCAATTGCCATTAACACTCATCGTTGTTTTCATCTATTTGCTCGTCCACTGTGAGCTTTGACATGCTTATGCGTTCGAGTACCAGTTCCTTCTGTAGCATGATTTTATTGCTGAGGGCTGCTTCATTGGTTGGTTCAAGTTTTAGAATTTCGTTGTTAAGCTTATATGCGAGCTTGATGTTGTCTAGCTTTTGATATGCCAGAGCCAACTGTTCCAGAATACGTATTTTACTGACATTGGGAAACGTTGATGCTTCCCGAGATGCACGTTGTCGCGCCTGCAGCAGCCACTGAGTTGCATATTCATAGTGCTGCAACTGATGCAGATTGCGACCTAAAGCGTAGCAATCGCTGGCGCTTAGAGTCACATTTTTGCCAAGGTTTTCATCTCTCAACACGACTTCGTTGGCTAACTCTGACGTGGGAATGTCTGCTCTCTCCTGCATATCCAATAGATTATCAGCGGCGTTTCGGAGATCCTCACTCGTGGGGCTTGTGAGTTTTTTCTTATCCACCTCGCTAGCTATTTTATTGACATATTCGTTATACGTAGTGTTAGCCAACAATACATCAAGAATCTCATACTTCCAAATGTTTGCAAAACGACTGATGACCAAGAACGCATTGATTGGATTACCAAAGTACTTGTCTGGATCATCCATACGCTCATGTAAATGGTCGATATTGATCAAATGACTATACAATTAATACATATAACTTTATTTTCAACGTTTAATTTGATTTGGGTAAGTGTAAAATTTACCTTGAAATCGTGTCGTGCTCATACTCTGCTTTATCCAAATAAGATTCCAGCTGCTTAACCAAAATAGCTTCCACTTCCAGGAAACTCTGTATTCCATTCCTGGCCGCAGAATATTCAGCAAATATATAGTCAAATTCCAAGCATCCCAAAGCGAACATCCACAGAACCGCAGTCATTCGAAACATTTTAACCACACTACGTACCAGACGTTACTGTCCTCTTTTCTGTTTCTGACATTAGAAACAGATCTCGAACTGAGCACAGAAGTCTAGGCAAATATTAACACAGTTGCTCCCCAATATTTGTTGGCTTATGTTTTCTGGAGCACCAACATAACAACAATCAGGTAAATTTAAGTTTTTTTACTTTCGATCGATAAAAATACTATTCAAAAACTCTAAAATATATACCAATACTTAAAACTAGATAGTATTTGTTGTGTTAGCAATGTGAATTATACATAGAATCTTAAAATTTTCTTTAAAATGATTATTTTGCTTTTTGATGTAGATCTACTGTGCAATTGCAGCCGGAAAGCTTGTATATCACCTTTAGTAATTTGCTTTGTCTTATTTGAAATTTGTTTAAGTGTCATTATGCAATATCTGACCACACAAGAGAACCATAACAAATAACAACTTGGAAAACTGATCTAAAAATAAATATTTTATTATAAATGTAAGTATATTGAGACGTGAATTCTTATTCATTACCTGATATACATTTCGTATTAGTATATTTAGTATCTTATTTAATATATAACCCTTTAACAACTAAAAAATTAAATTTAACAAAAATTAAGATCTATCTTAAATATTTAAGTGAAAAACATAGCATTTTTCAGTCTATCTTCATGATATGATACAAATCACGCTAGATAAAGCGCGCAATATCTAAAGCCAGCTAGAACGTAGATTCAAAACCAGTTAGTGGGCACAATGAACCCAGACTTTCTTTACGTTTTCAGTAAGCACAAACAGGTTTTGCTTAATTAGTTATTGGCAACTGCGTTAGGACTGTTAGAAATTATGTAATATGTGTATAGGAACCATGACCATGCATATGCTGTCGATCGAGTCATCAGCAGGCGGGGTCAATTGGCAAAATCAGTTGACCGCGAGTCGTGCCTGAGAGCAGAGATGCTGCTAAAAATTTATTTGTTCGGCCCTCAATGTAAGCTTGGCGGTGTGCTGGCTGTGCTGGCACTTCTTGGCTGGTGTGGTGCCACGGCTGAGTTCTATTCCTCCGTTCATGCCATGTCCAAGGTCTTTGGGTATGAACAGCGAATGCTGCAGCACATGCAAAAATTCATAGCTGATAATGAGAGCAAATTGGATTTTCTGAGAGCGTAAGTTGCCTCTGGGTTGGCACTAACTCAATTTGATGCAATTCAATCTGC
Organism: Drosophila leonis; assembly: GCA_035045365.1. Classification (NCBI taxonomy): domain Eukaryota; kingdom Metazoa; phylum Arthropoda; class Insecta; order Diptera; family Drosophilidae; genus Drosophila; species Drosophila leonis. The sequence goes on from JAWNPC010000896.1 coordinate 3,712,293, forward strand.
AATGACAGGCGGCTGGACGAATTCGAGCGCGAGCACAACGAAGCAGAGCAATGGGGCGTGACGTACTTCGAAAGCCCGCTGAACAAATATTTGCTGAGCAAACGTCTGACTCTGGACTGGGAACACATTGCAAATCTCATTGCCGCCACAACGGGAGCGAGTGGGTCTCCAATTCACTTACATGCTAACTTCATTAAGTATACGCTCTGTGTACACTCCAATTACAGAGCCATTGGTACGCCTGCAGCAGCTGCGCCAGCAAGAGAACATGCCGAACGCTCGGGAACTGGAGGGCGCTATCGATGGATTGCTGCGCCTGCAATTCATTTATAGATTGCAGACCAAGCATGTGGCTGCTGGAGTTCTCGATGGTGTTTCCTATGGGTGAGCCAAGTGGCACATAAATGGGAAATAAAAACAGAATATGCACTAATATCACTTACCTCACGTTATCTTCGTTAAAGCACTCAACTAAACGCTCAACACTGCGTGGACATTGCCCAGCAGGCGGAGCGGGATGAGCATCTACAGTTGGCACGCGCCTGGTTGCTTGAGGCGAACAGCCGTCTATCAGACAGGGATCGCGCTCAACTACAGCCACTCATTTTGGGGCAGTTAGTGAAGCTCAAAGCCAGGCTAAGTGATCATAGAGGCATTAATAATACACTGCAAATTCTTCGAAATATAGAGCCAGACAGTGAGAGGCCTTTGGATCATTTTAATTTTTTGCAAGCCCAGCATCAAATTGATGAGCTGACCGCTGATCCAGTCGATGAACATGCTGTGAGTATAGAAGCGTATAACTTATCTGACTCTGATTTATGTAAATCTTTTCTTTTACCATGCAACGTAGCCTATACCTGAGGATCTGACAAAGTTGAGCGACTTCGAGCTGTACCGCTACACCTGCAATGGTCATATAAAGCCAACGCCGACAGAGCTGCGTGAGCTGCGCTGTGGCTACATGACCGAGACGCATCCTTTTCTGCTATTGGCACCTCTAAAGGTCGAGGAGCTGAGTCACGATCCACTGCTTGTGGTCTACCATGATGTCATCTATCAGAGTGAAATCGATACGCTGGCCAGACTAACCAAAAACAAAATTCGTCGTGCCACAGTAACAGGTAACAACTCATCCGTGGTATCCAACGTGCGCACTAGCCAATTCACCTTCATCACGAAGACACGCCACCAAGTACTGCGCACCATCGATCAACGTGTGGCCGATATGACCGACCTGCACATGGGTAAGCTTAAGCTGAATCAGTGCTTGTCATGCAATATATATATATATATATTTCGATTGTAGACTATTCAGAGGATCATCAGCTGGCCAACTACGGCATAGGCGGCCACTATGCCCAGCATATGGACTGGTTCAATCCGAACTCCGTAAGTAGTCTTTGAAGTTCGTTTATAGTAAAGTTCTTCCAATCCCTTTTGGCAGTTCGAAACTAAACAGGTGTCCAACCCTGAAATGGGGAATCGCATTGCCACCGTATTATTCTATGTGAGTCGCTTTGTTACCTTTGTTGGCAAGTCAGCCCACTCAAAATCCGTTTTTTCCCTTTATAGCTCAGCGATGTGGAACAAGGTGGTGGCACCGCATTTCCCGTTATGAAGCAATTGCTCAAACCCAAGAAATATGCAGGTACGTGCAGAGGGCACTTGAAGAAGGGCTGGCTAATGGTTTCTTTTACGTTGCGAGAGTATAAACTAGAATGAACTCTAGTATTATTATGCATTTAACTCTGTAAGCTTCCAAGCTGAGTTTATGCACGAGTTAACACGATTTGCACTATGTTGCCATAAAAATTAGATATTATTCTGAAATATTCATAATAATATTTAACGTTCTTTATAATCCAAGCCACATTAATTAAGAGGACAGCACACCCGCTGCTGATCCTTATCCAACCCCATTTGTAAACACGTAATTATATGTTTCTCGATATCGCTAATTTTAGCCGCATTCTGGTATAACCTGCATGCTTCAGGCGTGGGCGATGTGAGGACTATGCACGGCGCCTGCCCCATTATTAAGGGCTCCAAGTGGGGTAAGTAGAGAATTATGTTAGGCATTAAAGCTCTATTAGTATAACAATCACGCTCTGTTATTGTGCAGTGCTTAATCGCTGGATACGTGAATTCGTGCAGTCGGATCGTCGACCCTGTTACCTGTGGGACGACTCCCTGGCCACGCTTAGTCAGGTCTTAGAGCTAAGTAAAAGTCAAATGGAGTGAATTTCGTATTAGGCTTAAATAAATACAAAAACTGCAAGTTTTTTTCTTGAAGCATCTTCAAATGAAGAAACTTCTTTAAATAGTTGACTTTATTTGGTTTTCTGTTTGCCATTTATACATTCATAATTCAGCTAAATTAAATTCAACATTTATGTATTTGCATAGTTGCTAGTTTGAAGCTTTTCCTTACTCGTTTGTGGGCCCACAAACATAAATATCTTTGGCTTGCGATCTAAAAAGATTTTGTTTCAGTTACGAAATAGCTAAATCTTCGCTAGTTTTTCCATCTCAATTTCAATTTAATTCATTCCTGCTCAATAATATGTGTGTATTTGAGTAAATTCAATATGATTTCAAATAAACATTTATATAATATATCTTTACGATGGCAAAATTTAATTTTCGCTCATATTTTTTTTTTTTTTAGTTTTTTTTGTTAGTTTCTTTGTATAACATTTAAGAATTGCATCACACATCGATATTTAAAACAACAATGCATCAAAACATTTATATTTCTTCTTTTTTGTTGTAGTATATTTGATTTTAAGCAAGTCTTTGAGTGACTCATCTTTGTTTCATAAATAAATAAAATAGTTTAGCTATTTAGTTTTGTTTGCAAATTTTAGATTCGCATGTTAAAGGACACCAAGTGATAGTTTTTTTTTTTGACTATGCAGTTTTATATGTGTGTATATAGTTTTTAAATTCGCTTTGTGGTAGGTTATTTTTTTTTAACTTTTTCTCATTCGATAAGTTCTGTGTGGTGGGAATTTTGATGCTAGGTTTAGTTAGAGTTATCAATTTTTTTTCAGTGCACTGGTAAACACTTCCAAAGGGATTGTCTTTTAGGGGCACATGGTAAATACATACATCAATATACAAATAGTTGTAGATAAATATATTCATTATATAGTGTGTGCTTGTGTATATGTAAATCAGTTTGGCATTAACCACTGAGATATACATCTAAAATTTGACTAATTTCTTTCAAATGTTTCACTTAAGCTTAACTTCTTAACCTCTTGCCGCCTTCGAGCCGTGTGTTTATTGAAATTACAGTTTCTTCTATATTTAATTACCATTTTTCATTTTTTTTATACACCTATAAACATTTATATAATTATTTTGCAACGTTATAATTTCACATCAATATATGTACTATGCCTGTATATAGAACATGTACGCCTTTATATCTGTATATATGTATGTAAGTAGAGTTGGTTAATAATATTTTGTATTTCGCGTAACTTCGCGTTTCAATGCTCATTTTGATATATATGTATGTTTCGCGTACGTCTTGTATTTGTTTTGTTCAATAATATATGTTATTGGAATATGTGTTATTCAAACTGACATCGAGATATATTGCCCTCAGAGAGGCTAAAAATATGCATATAATTTACTCTGCTCGGCTCGTTCCAATTTGATCTCATAACATCGATAATCATCATGTCTACTCTACCCAGATTTTTCGAATGTCGCTTAGATTTCGTAATTACGAAATTTATTAGCCACATCGGTGTTCTCAGAGCCCCACTCGGCCTTGCGGCTGCCGTAATAGAGAGCGGCTCCACCTTCGGATGCGCGTCGATGGGCCGGATTCGGGGAGGCGGCTGTGAGGCCGCCGCTGCTGCAGCTAGGACCTCCCGGTCCGGCTGCGGCGCCGGCCTCCGGTAACATGCGGTCCTTGGTCTTAGGTGTGGCCCAATGCATGGACTTTGATTGAACGAAAAACAATTGGCTATTAATCGAAATTTCTTGTGCAGTTACGCAACTACTGGCAGAGCCAACGCATCTGATTTAATTTGATATGCGAGTGTGTGTATTTACATCAAAATCGATTTGAATTTGTGCTCTAAACGGAGAGTCAGATGCATTGGCTCCTCATTCGCATGCACGGCGTACACTTAAAACACTTTGGATGAAGAGGCACATTGAAAAAATACCATAAAATACGTAAAAACTGGAGGTGCTCAGGCGACCAGAGTAAGGCTTTAGACTGGGAGTTTAAATCAAAGTTTGTTGCTAGTTAAATTTAAGTCACATTTTCGGTTTTATGGAATCTGAGGGCTGGTTCTCCTGTGTGCCGTCCACTGTTAGCAAACGCATAGTAATGAATGTTGCAAGCAGATGCCAAACTAACTCAAAATGTAGCAATCAAATGAGAATCTAACCGCAATGACCTGTCCAGTGCGTTCAGTGCAAACCAAATGGAAAATCTGAAACACGTACTCAAATTGCTTGCAGCCGCAAAACCAAAACGCAACCAGTGCAAATGGTCGCCACAGCCAACTACCCAATGCCAATTTATGGCAGCTCCCGTCATCTTACCACAGCAAATTAGCCAGGCCGAAGTCAGCCCCCCTGTCAACTTTGATGAATGCGCTACAATTTCCTACGGAAATTGGCATAAAACAAGCCGGCAAAGCGGCAATTAATCAAATTAAATATGTAATAATGAGAATGCGAATACGAATGCACTCACATCCAATTACTTATTCCATTACCAAAAAAAAAGAAAAGAAAAGAAAAACACAATTGGCTGACAAAACATTTGAATGGATTTCCAGCAGAGTGGATAAATATGCTAAAGTCAACTTAAAATTCCTTTGTAATTCGGCTTAAAAACTTTTTTAATATTCCGAAAAATTAAATCGATAATAAGAAAAATACAAAGTTTATTATTTTATGGAAATGCAAGTTCAGAGTATTGTTAGGAAATCTTTAATTAACAAACTTTAATTGCCATTCACTCTTGGATAGTATTGGGTGACTTGCTGAAACTCGAGCCTGGATTCGCATTGTTCAGTTGCTTTAAATGAAAGAGTCACTTTGGCAATTCATCTACAGTGGGCTGCTATAACAAATTACAGTCTATTACCCACACAAATATAAATATATGGTCGACTCTGTCCCATTCTAGATTATTACATATATATAGCAATGTATTGTCTTGCTACATTTTTACAAATTGCTGTTTGCAGAAGAGAAAATCGTTTGAAAGGATAACAGACAGTCGGAGAGACAACTGATGCTAATGCTAGTCACATACAATGTGAACAACTGTAATTTTCCCACTTTATAAATAAAACATAAACAAACGGCACACGCACACACGCACAGGAGGAAAACACAGCTTCTCAGTTGTCTACAGTTTTTTGGGGATTGGAGTTTACTTCTCTGTTTCGGTATATTCCTGGCCCAGACGCATACCTCTTTATCCACCTTCTCGGCAATTGTGTATCTTCTCACCTGGCCGACGTGCTCCTTCATGCCCAACCACTGCTTATAGCTCATCGAGATGCCGCTGTTGCGCCACTTGTCATATACGGCACGCTTCTCCGGATCGCACAAGGTCTCCTTGGCCTCCTGCAAGTGAAAAATTTCCAAAATGGATTTTTTTTGTTTATTTACATTAGTTGATTGAAGTCAAATTTGTTAAAACCCAAAACAAATACCAGTTAGGTATTCCCCTGTTGTGTTTGGCTACGGCTTTAGCCTTTGCCGTTTGCCTTTACTTGCAAAATAATCAATTTATGTAGTATACTTATTAGCATGACTGTGATTAACAAACAAACACTCGCACACTCAGGCTCACACACACACACGTGAGTTACACGCTCAAGTGGCTTTGATAGCCTATCTGGGCTGATACCAGTAGACATCTACAACTTGTATGCCAAAGCAGTCTGCTGGCGTTCAATGCATAAACAAAGACCACAGACACACACAGCCCACAGCCACAAGCAAAATTACACACGCTGTGCCTCTGAGATTTTATTGCTACGATTCCTACGTGATAATCAATTATTTTACTACTCATTGGCTATGTGGGTCAGCAAACAAGGTTCTGAGCCGTCAGCTGCTGGCTGCTTTATTTCTCTTCAATTAATTCTGCCCTGTGGCTATATTTCTTTTGCCAATAAAGAATTAAAGGTTGCTTCAGCCTGAACTGCCCAAAAACTTATCAAAAAAAAACAAGGATTCTTTTTCAGAAATCAAATGGGAATGTAAACAATATATAGGTGAGCTTTTGTACGTTCCTTGAAATTCATTTTGTGTTCAGAATGTATACATCTTGTAAAACATGTACTATGTGTTGTAATCATCTTATGTCACATAAGTGCATGCTTAGAGATGTTTTTGCACAATTTTACACACAATGAAGGAAAGCGAACATTTTGAAAAATTACTAAGGGCGTTTTTCCTTAGCTTATATCCAAAATGCTCACACGCATACGCATACTGACAAATGTTTCTATATATAACTCTAAATGTGTTTGCACATGTAATCTTTTGTTTGTATTGTGGTGCATTGATTAGATTTGCATTATCGTGGGCAAATATATCTAACAAATGAATTTTATTCCAATCAGCAAATATTTTAGGGAGAATAATCAGTTTTTGCATGCAGCTCTTGGCCTGAATTAATTTGAATGAAGTGCTTCCCATGATTTTAATTAAAAAATTCATGTTCAATCACTAGCTTAAAGCAGATGCTTTTAAAACTAATTTGAAATATATACGAAAACATGCTGAAATCAAATTTGAATCTTAGCATTTCACTTGAAATGCTTTATAGCCGCCATCAGCGTTTGTTTTATGGCTTTGACGTTAGAGCAACCATAAAAAAGGTTCCCAGAAAACAAACTGCAAAGGCAAGCAAACACACAAACAGACACACACGCACACCCACAGACACACAAACACACACATAGAGAGAGATAGAGAGAGGGACTTTTACAAGCTGCAAATTTTATTTGCCTTTTATGGGAGGTTTGAGCTCTGGACCCAGTTTCACAACTATCATGGAGAAGTAGAAGACTTCCGCTCGACTTGTTGCCGTTGCCGTTGCCCAAACGCGTAACAAGTTTTATTGTCGCCGTAGCTGACAGGACTCTAATGAGCAGTGGCAGAACAAGGACAAGCGAACGGCAACTGTTTGGCTAAGTTGATGTAGTTCCCTATACGACGCGACGTAGGCGGCTAACAATAGCCGCATAAACATACATACGCACATTAACATATGTACATATATATATCTATGTTTATTTTTATGATGCTCTGCTCTTCTGCCCTGACACAGCGCAAAATCAATAATCCTTTTCAAAATAGTAGCTATATATAGGGTATGCTCGTTCGTAATTTATTTTATCTACTTGCAAAGTGCTCGCGATCTGTGAAGCTTTTTGTTATGTGTAAAATTCAATTTGAGGTTGAGTGTAAATGAGTGTGCTTCGAGCTATTCAATTGTGTGTGCTCGTACATGTGTTCATATATGTGACTGTGTGTGTGTATGTGTACAAGTGTGTTTGATGCGTGTGCATGTTTTGGGCTTTGTTCCATGTGGTTTTAAGCATTTGCCGACTGACAGCCAACCATTTTGCATGCCCCTCGCACATATCTCTTGTTAACGTATGTGCTCGTGTTTAGTTTTTTTATTACGCTAACTGAGGGGTTATGTTTTATAATTTATGTGTACAGCGAGAGTAGATCAACAAGGCTTTCAGCTTTCCTAATGCAATAAAAAAAAAAAGAATATAAGAAAAACTCAAGTCGAAGCTTTCAACTTAAATAAATTACCCTCGGGCGCGCAAGTCTTTTGCCACCCCTCGCCTCGCCGTCTACTTTTGAATCCACCTGGCGGTACTTTATTAAATATGTAAAATGTTTGCATATTTGTTGCCGAGCAAATGTTCTTTTGTTGCTGCTTACCTTTAGCTGCTGGAACTTGGCCTCCGCCTCCTTGTCGCCGCTGTTCTTGTCAGGATGATACTGAAGGGCCAGCGCCTTGTACTCGGCTTGGATTTGCTCCGGCTGAGGGGGAAGATAGAAAATGGCGCAAATTAAGTAAATTGCAGTGAAAAATTCTCTTTTGCCATAAATTAACTAAGCATTTTGTGGCATCAATCTTGAGAAATATCTCCCGCGTAACACACCCGCATTACATAATATCAAATTGTTGTGACATGCAGATTTTGCGCTATTCCCAAGGCGAGCATAAAGATGAGAGTGAAGATGACGATGATTACGGCGCTATGTCGATACTAAGCCAACGCAAAGTGAACAAGCGACGTTGTCAAGGACAGGTGGAACAACACGCCGAGCAGGTGTAACCGCGCGACAGGTAAAGCTGTCAGCAACAAACGAAGCCTCACACGACTGCACATTAGAATTGAAGCATCATCAATGGGGCGGAAGCGATAAGTCCCAATGACAATAACAAGCAAGCATCGACGTGTTGTTAGCGCTGCAAAATTGTTTGCCGGAAAATGTCGTGTGAAAACCTAAACCGCTAAGTGTAATAGCATCGCAGTCGCATAACACATTCTCGTGGGCCTGAAAGTCGACCCAAATTGCGAGAAAATTGAGACCAGCAAATAGCAGCACTTGCCTCAAAGGATGGCCAACTTTTGACACTGCGACAACCTTGACAACTGATCCTGCCCACGACCGGCATTAGCGTCAAGGCAGCGCGAGCAATTGAAATTAATTAAGCAAAAGTGTTTGCAGTGACAGCCACCAGAAGCAACAAGTTGCTGTCGGACAATATTTTGCGGCAGACAGCAGTCATCCAGCTGCTGTTGACCGAGTTTGGCGGCTGACAGGACCTGACAGTTGTCATCGCAACCCAAGCAACAAAAGCGCATTATCCTCTGAATGGAATGGCGGTCGAGCGGTGCCCGGACACTCAATTTTCAAAACAAAAGCCTCTTGTTGAGCCTTGTTGTTTCTCTCCGTTGTTGATGAAAATGGCTTTGCATGCACAATAACAGACATTCACAATGAACACAGACCAACAGTTGCCCAGCAGCTTAGTCCGACAGTCAGTCAGTCAGTCAGTCAGTCAGCCATTCATAATGGCATTACTTTACGCTGCATGTTGATTTTCTATTGTCTGCATATAATATTGATGTTCGTTGCTTATAAAAATATATGGCAAATATATATGATATATATAAATTGTTGTTGGCTCTGTTTGCTATTAAAATATTTTTATTATTTATGTGCGCACGTTGAATTTTGTATGTTAAGCTAACGGCAACGAGGCATATAATTAATTTCAACGCAATTTGTATTACTCATGCGGTAGACGGCTGCGGCAAAAGCATGTGAACAGAAATGTTATTCACGCAGCAGACAAGGACTCTACACATGTCCCCGCATAAGATACGCCCACAATTAACTTAATGAATCTCTAGCAGACATTCACAGAGGCGTTTGTTTGCATTCCTGCGTAATGTCAGGGAGTGTGTGTATGTGGTAGTCCATGAGTGTGCGTGTGTGTTGCTAGCGAGTCCTGGCACTACACACAATAATGGGAATTTGATACCAGATTCTTACACACATACATAAATGTAGATGTGTCACAAAATGAAATGTTGACATTTTGTTATTTTCGCAGTCTATTCACAAATTTTGAAGCTTTATCAAAACGATGCATAAAAGCAGCACAAAATGCCCTGCATGAGCCTCATTCAAAACTTCTCTTGTCATTTTCAGTTACAATAGCAATGGAAATAGCATCAGTTTCAATGACTCATGAACACAATATGCAAATATTGTAGTATACTAGACAGACATTCACTATAGAAATGCCGAGGGATTCTCTGTTGCAATCGAGTGTGCGAATTGCATAATGCAATTAAAGTGAACCAATTAAAATTGAATTGATCAATTAGCATGCATTGCCGTTAAATTAACTCGGCACCGAATTTCCATTTGACTGTTCCGCACCTACGTTGGAGAGAAATGCAAATGAGCGTCAAGACCTCCCAGTCCAATTGTTCCACAGATACAGATTTTGAGTAGCTTTTCATAATAAAAGCAAATAAATATGCATATGTCAACAATTGTATATGCATGTGTGCATGTATATAATACATATATATATATATATATATATATACATATTTATATATAATATATATAAATATATATAGAATAAAGAATGGCCGTGACATATGCAAATATTCGTAAGAGCATCGCAGATGCTTATCTGGACCAACAATGATCGACTCTTCTGTATGAGAATAGTAATGAGTTGGCTTTGAGCTCAACTGCAGACTATTCAATAATTCATCCAGGCTCAGTGCTTCGACTTTTGACTATCATAATAATAACTGACTTTAATAAAGAAGAAAAACACAAATTCTATATTATTTAATATTTAGTTTCCAGTTTCCATTATTTTCGTCAATTTTACAAATGCTTTCAGTATATTAGTTTACTTTTTGTTCTTTGTTTTAATTTATTATTTATATATAATTAATAAAAGGTATGAATGTTATGAATTGTGTATGTGGTCACATAAGATAGCGTAGTCTCAACTGAACTTTTACTTGTGTAAAAGTGAAGAGACATTTCTCTCTGATTCCATAAATCAACAGTCAAGTAATTTTCATGTATAGTGCTCGATTCTTCTTTAAGTTTATATCAGCTGTAAGACTTTCTACTATTCAAGTCCTTCTTATCAGTTCACTCTGAATGATAAACTACTATTATAAGATACCTTGATCCTTACTTTACTTTACTTCTATATTGTTTATTACTAGGAATGGGGTCTAAAACCAATTTAGCTCGGATAAGTTAATCTGCATGCGATATATTTTACGATCCGCCAAATGTAAAGACTTTTGTCTTAATATATATTGTAATAAAACATAAATTATAAGATATTCTAAATCTCTAAAAACTTTATATGGTTTGACTTGAAGTAATTAAATAATATTTATTCAATTAATTTTTAACACAAAAACACATCGACTTTATTCCTCACTCTGCAAATAAGTTTTCAAAAAGACAAATCAGAACACCCACAACACCACACAACCTTGATTGAAAGAGGGGCATTGTAGGCAGCAAAAACAATTTCAGAGTCCAGGCTGAACGCCTCAAATCCATATGTTACTTATAATAATAATAATAATAATAATAATAATAATAATAAAACGAGCTCAGAATACTAAGCCTAATGGCATTGAAAATGAATTCTTGAATATAAAATGAAATCCTTAGACACAGCTTGAAGAACTGGAGTTGATTTTGTTTTTGGCAACAGCCAATCTTTGTATATTTGAGGAAACTACAAAGATGAGATTCGTTTCCCAGCAGACACTTTGCCATTTTCGCCCGCAGCGTCACCCTCATCAGAAGGGATGCTTAGCAAGGGGGAGCTCGTGCATAATTCAATATATGGCTCAACATGGTGCAATCGACAGCTTGAAAAATTGCCAACATTAAAATGTTTACAGGTGGAAAATTACGGCAACGTCAAAACATTTTTCATGCCATTGAATTTGATTAGGCCGCAGTCTGGAAAAGTTACCTTCAGGCTACGTTCATGCGTCCTCTTAAAATTGTTATTGAAATTTTGTGAACTAGAAAATTTGCCAAGGTATTCATACAGCGAAATTCCATTAAGCTAGCCAGAGTTTTGGGCTGAAGAGGTAAATGAATGCGATTAAAAGGGTTTGAATGTCAACCTAGCAGACGAGGCATCCACATTTGATATGAGTAAGCCTAATGACAAAGATCTTGTCAGTCCGTTGACAGGCAGGCAGAGCACTGTGCGCAAGCTGATGCTGAAATTCAAAATAATTGCCAGGCTTAACCCAAGCCGACTCCCACACGCAAACAACTTTTGCCAGAGATAATTCAAGGACTCAGGCTGTCAGTGAAAAGTTCCTCACATGCCGCACAGCAACAGTTTTTGCCCAGTTACAGACAATTTTCAGCAGGCATCCATGTGGTGGTTGAGCGTTTAATTGCCAAGTGGCAGCTACTAAGTTGCATCTCAAAGCTGCTGCCGCATTCAATTCTTTTAATCTGGCACGTTTCTGAATGTGAATGCGAGTGTAAGTGCGAGACGTAATTGAAACTAATTCTCAAAGTAAATGCCCCGACGAGCTCAAAGCCAAGTCGGCAAACGTCAACTTGTATTTGATTTCATTTATATCTGTATCTTTATCTAGCTTTATTTATCTAAGGCTGTTTGCCTGGAACGCGTTGCCTTTGTGGCTGCCAGCTTCATCCTCGCCACGGCTCATGCAAAAGTTCCCGCACCTAATTCAATTAAGCCCAAATTAAATTTTTAGCCAAACTTTAACGTTGCCGGCAATGGGCTAACGGGGATGCTGTGCCTGGCAAATGTTTGGATTTGCTGCTCAGCTCATTAAGAACTTAGTTAATTATCGGTTTTAATTAAAATTTCAACTTACCGATGAGGTCTCATCGCAGTGGAGCAGAGCGTAAAAGTCCTCATTGGGACTGCGTTTATAGTTGATGATGGCATCTACAGCGCTCATTTTTAGGGAGTTATATGCGGCGAGGTGCGGTTAAACTGAATGTTAAAATAAGATTAGTTATGAATACAATTAAAACAACAAATCTTTTTTTTCAGAACTTGAAATGAATATTTTATTTAAATATATATACATAGAAAATGGTTCAATATTCTCACACAGTTTTCTCATTTGTTTACTACGATCATTACTTGATCCAAATGTTGCTCTAATTCATTGGCAAACAATAACAAATAGCATGCAATTTGCCTCGCCTCTCCAAACACGTTTAAAAAAACATAAAGCCACAACAGTTGACCTTCGAGTCGAAACAAATAAGCAAAGAACAATTAACGGCTAAAGCAAGTTAAATGAAAACGCGCGCTAAATAACGAATTTCAGTGTCTCGGTCTTCTTTGAGTTTGTTGTTTTTTGTTTGTGTTTAGTGTGCGCTACTTTCACTTAGCATCGAGATGTTTAACACTTGGCTACACCACACTCAAAACGCCGTACTAGAGTTTTTGTTTCTTGCTTCGCGCTCTCACAATCAAAACAATTCTACTGCGGAGCACTGAATGACGCTGCGGGGCATTGAGGCGGGTCCAAGGTGTGATTGTCACTACACATACAGCTCTCACTCTCACTCTTAGTCACTCTTAGTCACTCTCTCTCTCTATCTCTCTCTTTCTCTCTCTGTGTCTCTCTCGCTCTTTCTCTCCTTCCCTCACACACTGTCTCTGTCTCTTTCTCATTCTCTATGTGCACTTTTAAATCAAGTTGACTGTTATTTAGCTATATTCAACTGGTTTTATTACATTTATTAGCGCTCACGATGTTGCTGGCAAGACGTCGAAGTCCAAACTGAATCGACTGCCAACGGCTGGGGCTTCGTTTGGCTCGGCTGTGCCTGTGTAGCTTGGCCTACGCACTGGAAGAGCTTGTATCTGTCTCCAGTGAGAGGCGCTGTCTCCGCAGCTTGCGCTCACCAAAAGTTTCCGACACTCAGGCACCCAGCGAACTTAAAGCACCTTTGACTTTTTGGCCGCCTTCCATGGGCGTTGATAAGCGCGGGTTTCTCTTATTCAAATGCCGGATAGAGCATTATGTGTTCAGTGTTCAAGAACTGGTTTGGTCGGGGCTGACGGCGGGTTATACCTAATTGATAGCTGACTCAGCACGTTGGGTAATGCACCGAACTGTGCCAAAACACTCATTGAATCAGAATCAGAGTAAAAACTAAAGTCGTGCAGTGTTTGCATTCGCTAAGCTTTCAAGCTTGGACACTTCCAGTAGCATAGCTTTTGCCTCACCGTATGTATGCTGAGTGCTTTGCTAAGCTACAAAAGCTTCACTAGAGCTTTGACCATAAACGATGTTTTATAGCACTTTGAATTGCCAACGGCAACTTGTTGATTTGCTTTGCAAACGACACACAGCAAAAGCCACACAAAATAATCAAATGATACTCATCAAAATTGTCAAACACGTTTTTCCCAACAGGAAACGGCACATTTTGAGCTCCGCCAAAGCTAGTTAAGACTCATCAATCTGCGGTCATTGGAATGAGTGTGGCCATGGCCAGTGGACAGTGGGCAGTGGGGCTCATGCGAATGACGGAAAATCGCTTTTCAAATTAAAAGAAGCAGCCAAGTGTAGAAAATGCGAAGACATCTGTGCGGCGAACGGAATTGAAAATGTAAACTGTTGCATGCTTTTAGGTGGGCAGCAAAAGTTTTCATAGACTAGCCGCCGTAGCTGTCGCCCCTAGCCAATGGGCGGCCCAAAAAATAATTTCCGCCCATAAATCATCATAATGGTGGGCCAAAGGCCCAGCATATGGAACCAAGCAAAAAGGTGGTAGGCAAACGAAACCAGGAGTTGACAGCGGCCCACGCACGTTTCCCAGCTTACTCTGTGCGTGAGTTTATATATATATATGTGTATGTGTATGTGTGTGTGTGTGTGTGTGTGTGTGTGTGTGTGTGTGTGTGTGTGTGTGTGTGTAAGTCTATGAAGTCCACAAATTGAACAGGCTAGAGCAAACACACACACACACTGAAAAATAGAGAAAGTAAAAGAGAGAGAACGAGAAAGTAAGACTAAGCGAAACGTTTTAATTAGACAAAAGAGCTAGGCAACTATTTATTTCCATTTCTGTTTGCCCGGCTAGCAGCAGCGCCTCTGGCAAAGATACACAGACATCGAATCGAAGCACCAGCCAAATCCAGAAGGCAGAGACAGCTCCAGCAAGCTACGACTGTCATGTGTGTGTGTGTGTGCATTTGTATTGAAATTGGAATCCCTTGCTAACTGCATTGCGCTTCAGTTAAAAGCAAAATCGCAGCTCAAACAATTTGCCTGGCCACGAAACTGTTTTTCAATTTGGCCAGTATATTTGTTTGCCAATTGCATGTGTGCCTTTCAAATAGAGCTGAACGCCACTCACGCAGTTTGAATTGAAGTTTATGGAGCTGTCGAGTACTTGAGATTCCTTAAATAAATAAATGCATGTAAGAGACAAAATGTATTTAAGACATTAAAAGACTTACAAATATAGGGCTATAGCAACAGAAATGCATTGTTAAATATTTCATAAAAATAAATTTTTAATTTTATTCTATCCAATTGAAATGTAATCAAAATTTGGCACACCTTTATGTAACTGTAGTTATTTGCCAGATATTAGTATAGCATATATCATACGACAATATATAGGAGCATATAGTTTCTAGCTTCATTGGCCATGCAAAAACTTCTCATATATTCTCAATATTAGGCATTGCACAGAATAAACTCTTTTCACATTGTGAACGAGTAAAATATCTGATAAATATGAAGGCCAAACCATGCGTGCAACTTTAGAAAACTTTCCTACAGGATTCTGTCGATTCTCGCATAATTCTAAAGAATGCAATATTTTACAGTACAATTCACTTTCCGCCAGTCGACGAAAATGATTCGTTCTCTGTTTTGCATCATTCAATTCAATTGGCAAAAGTTTTTTATCCCTGGAAAATTGGCATTGTGAAGGGTGCACATGAGTCTAACAAAGCTACTGCCAAGGCATTGAGATGCCAGCTGGTTGTCTGGCTGTATCTGTTCTTTATATCATCGCCTTGGTCTGTTCCTGGGCTGTTCTGCTCCTAGGTCAGCGCAAGTCAACGACACTTGCAAGAGCAACAGAGAGAGAGAAAGAGAGAGAGAGAGAGAGAAGAACGACATCTTGCTGTTTTTATAATAAAAAGTACTTCAATTACTTTGTGCAATTTACAACTGCGTGTAACTGCGTGAGATAAACAGAATAAGCCAGGGCCAAGTAGTGCATGGGGTGGGAGGCAACTCTTGCATGCTTCACATGAGCGAGTTTTTCTTTATGTTTTCTCCATTTTTGTTTTTGCGACTGTCTTCGCTTTGTTTTATTATCCATTTTGGGTTCCCCTTGCTGTCTGCCCTATAATTTATTTATGCATGTGTTTTATTATTAAAGATTTTCCATATATTTCTCGGCTGTGACGCGTTGGCGCTGGCGTCAATCCACAACGCACTGCGGGCTGGTTGTTGACAAAGAAATAACTTATTAATCATATTTGAGCGCTGATTTTACGTCATCGTGGAGTCAAAAGCTGTTGGCGGCTTCTCATTATCCTTTAGCATTACCCTTTTGCCTGTTGCTCTGTAATCTGCTAAAATCTGCTGAAAAGTTGTCGCTTTGACAGATTTCCCGCACAATGTAGACCCAATTACAGCTGCTCGAGCCAAGCAGTATAATCAGCGATGTATCTACTTTCACACACAACCAGCTGTATCTGCATCAGTATCTGTATCTGTATCTGCTGCCACATATATGAAGATACACATATATGTGTCGTCTTGTATTGCTTGGGCTTCTTGTTGCGTTGAGCGACCAAAAAGACATTTGTCGAGCATTAATTTTAGAATATTTCATGTCTTGCGTTTTGCGTTTATTCGGCGCTTTGTTTGCACAGCGAGGCACTTGTCTTTCATATATCTTTCAGTCAATTTTACAGGAAGTCCGCACTGCCACAGTGATGCATCAACATAGTGAATGAAGAACTTGCTACACACGATAGTTTTGCCAAACGCCCAGACACCCTGTACGCAAGTGCAACTCAGCTCAGCTGTCGAACGCCGGGCAATGCAAATGCCGCTGGGCCAAACGGCCAGACAGTCAGAGACCGTAGAGGCAACAGCGGGAGAGACAGCACCGGGAGCGGGGCAGAGCAACAACAGACACGAGCAATGGCCCAGTCCCAGTCCCAGTCCCAGTCCGCATCCCCCAGCAGACTGTTTATAATATGTAGTTTTAGTTTCAAATGCAAATGCTCTAGCTGTGGGTATCACAGCTTTAGTTAAGGTCGAACAAACTTATTTTAAGAAAGTCTACAAATGAAGTCAAATATAACTTTTTAATTGAGAAATGTGTGAATGATAATATATCAAATATTATTCGTATTTATTTTGTTATTTGTGTTTCAATTCCTTTGATTAAATTTGAACTTGACTGTGCTAAAATACAAAAACAACTCATCTATTTAAAGCCCTTAGGCAATTGAAATTGCAAAATAAATAAAACTCAGTTGTTGAACTTAAAGTTATTGGAATTGATTGTTTACTAAATAAACACATCAGCAATATCCTAGTACAAGGGTATTTATGTGTCGGCACTCTCGCACTGGCTCGACTCTCTTTCTAGTGGCTTGTATTGTTTGTCGGCCGGGAGGGGGTGGGGGTGCGTACCAAAATAGCGCCAACAACGCACGTCGAATGGGGGACCAGTTACAGATTTGACATGCGTCACGGCTCACGCCTCGACCAGCGGCACTAATTGCAGCCCGTTCGCTCAGCATTTTCTGAAATTTCGAATTTCATTTCAGATTTGGCTTTAGCACTTGCAGCAGTCAAACAATTAGCAAACGGCCCGAACAGCAGCTGCTCGCCCAAAATATTGAATTGAACGTCAACATTCAAATCAGAATTCAGAGCGACCCGTCGCAGTCGCAGCCGCAGCGCCAGCAGCAGCAACCGCCAACGTCAGAGATATGCCAAAGAGCGGACACTGACTACAGCTGGCTGGCCTGTTCGCTCTTGCGTCTGTCTGCGACTATTTTGGTAATCCCGACAAGTTGGGCATCTCGCTCGCCGGGAAAAACACCAAATACACACACACACACACACAAACACACACACACACACACACGCACATGCACATGTATATTAATATACTCATAGATGCAGACACATAGACAGTTCATGTCCAACTAGTTGTATGTATTGTATTTGGTATTTTGGTCGCTCTCCGGCGATGGCGACGGCGACGGCAACGGCAACGGCAACGGCAACGGCAACGGTTCCGGTGCCAGGCCAGACGGCGAGCAGTGCCATCGATCGGGACAGAAGCCTCAGAATCGTGTAATTTGCCTCGTGCGTTGTCGCTGGGCGCTGCTCGCTGATTATTTTCAATTTATTGCTGCACAAATGAAACAAACTGAATTTTCTCGAATTATGCGTTTTTAATTGTACAACAAGAAATTCATTTTGTTTCATTTCTGCAATTTGTCTCGCGTCCGTTTTGTCACTTTGCGTTGTTGTCACCACCTCAGCTGTCTCTGTTGTCGTTGTCGTTGTCGTTGTCGTTTTCTTCCTTTCCGCCTTTTCCTTCGTTGTCCGTTGTTCATTGTTCATTGTTCGTTGTTCGTTGTTGTCGCGTCTTTCGTTCTCACTGGCTAAGCGTTCACTCTCGCAGTGTCGAACACAGCCAGCGCCAGTGATCATCTCAAGAAGCATTCAAGTTCTCAATATACGAATCACGCTTAAGATTCCCAGGTTCCAATACAAGAAACGTTTTCGTGTCGTGATTGTAAACGCAATCTCAATTCTGATCGTGATCGTGATAGTTCGTGGGCGTGATAGTGAACGTTAATAGTGATTATTGTCTGAAAAATTTCTGTTGTTTATATAATAACCCAGAGCGGGCCACAAGCACATACAAGAAAAAAGAAAATATTCATTTCTGCTTGCTTTTCTTTCAGGCAAAACAAGTTGAGAAATTCTCTATTGTGTGTCTGTGTCTGTGCCCCAGTGTGCGTGTCGGTGGGCCGCTATAGTCGCAATAGTTCAAAAATTTAGTGAGCAAGCGCCGAACCAAGTGAAAGTGACCCCAAAAACAAAAGCCAAAGATACTGAAAGAAAGAAAGAAAGAAGTGCAAACCTTAAAGATAAACACAATCAATTAGCAAACATGTCGGACAATGAGGATGTTGTTGGTGCCGCCGAGGAGCAGACCAAGACAAGCCCCGATTCGGTGCCAGCTGCCGATGACGATAGCAAGACCAGCGTCATTACCGATCGCACCGAGGAGGTAATACCCGGCGAGAGCGAGAAAATGGTCACCGAAACCATTGACGAGGACGGCGATGTTGTCGAGGAGACCACTGAAGTAACCCGCAAGACCGTCAAGCGTACCATGAAAATAACTGAGGTGAGTAATGGAAAATATATGAAATATCTGCAGAAAATACTTTCAATATAGGGCTGGATCAGCGTTAGAAATAAAACAAAACATGTCAAAATTCATTATTTACTTATATACGAAATCATTTTTCACTGTGCTGTGCGTCTTAACAAATTGTTTATATAGCCGTAGAAATGCCATAAATCAAGATAGCATATATACAATAGCAGAATATATACGAAAGATATGTATGTAAATGCATGTATATACAGCGTATGGGGATCTGTATGTGTGCACAGTATATGATATACATATATCTGGTTCGGACACACTTTATATAGGCGACGACGCCTGGCACAAAATCACAAATTTTGCAGCTGTTTGATTTCAGCGCAAATTACAAATATCAAAAAAAAAAAAAACAAAAATTATTGTTAAGCACAAATCACTTAATGCGCTGTGATAGCTGCCAAGAAAGCGAAAAAAAGAGCTATAATAAAAATTAAAAACAAATCGCAAAACAAAAAATTATTCAAATGAAATGCAATAAATTCTGCGTTGCCTAGCAAAAGTCGCAAAAAAATTGAGGTTTCCGTGTCTTGCGGTCTGGCGCACAAGCAACAAGAGTCGGGGGCGAGCGGACGCATTGCAATTAATTGCAACAAATTTTGTTGCACAAATTACAAATTGCATTTCCGGTTTGGCGGGGCAGCGACGCGTGCGGCCAGTGCAGCGCTATCTTGGCTCTATATAGGCCGCCTCAATTGATTTCTATTGTTGGCCAACTCTGTCGCCGTTTTATGGTCGTCTGTGCGTTGTTTTTGCTCGAATTTTATGAGACCCAAATTAAATTTGCATTTTCGAGATTTTCTTTTTGGGGCTGATTTGACATTTTGTCCTTTGACGTTTCAAAAGAGTCAAATGTTAAACGAAATTAAAAGGGATGCGTAACGCACATGAGTTGCGACTGGCGGAACATGAGAGGCACCTATGATGCAGTGACACTGGCTGAAAGTCATATTTGAGTTCAATTTAATGGCCTAAGCTACATATTGAAAGCCTTTATCGAATCCGAAAAGCAAACTTTAGTTTGTATAGTTTTTAAGACTTAAGCTTCACTAAGTATTTTGCACTTAGCACTAACTATTATTTTAAGGCGCCTTAACTTTTATGAAATACTACTTAGTCAAGCTTAAGCTTTTCATTTGCAATTTTTTGCCAAAAGCCTGACAAACTTTTTGATGAAACTGTAGCTTAAGTGCAACTGATTAGCTACGTCAGCGCAAGCATTGACATTGGGTGTCATATATCTGTGTGTGTTTGTTTGTGTGTGTGTATTTTGACCCAGCCACAGGTCAGCTAATTGTGTTACGTGTGTCCGTTGCGCGCGTACTTCGGAACATGTCCTTAATGAGGCACGTGGTCTTTTTGTCATTTTAATAGTTGGCCGCTGGCGTCTACTAACCGCACGGGTACGTGACTCTGGCAAAGCTCAAATTGAGAATGCAAAATGTGTTTAATGAGCAGCGTATGAGATTTGACACAAGCCATTAATTTTACAGTTGACTTAGCCGTAGTTTGCTGACCGCATTGCTGCTGGCTCTGCTAATTTGCTAATGGATTTATGTAGTTAGCAAAATTGATATTGATGCAGTTAGCAAAATAGATTAGCAAATTTTCGTGGCACCGGCCATCGGGAGCACCCAATGAGGCATGCCGATTAGTGCAACAAGGCGTGAACCATCACACACTGCTACACAAAGCCATATGTAGGCAGAGCTGCGCACAGTTGAATATTTGGTCAAACACATTAATGAAATTTTCGGTGGCTCAAAGCATAACCACAGCATACATATATGTGGTCAATGTTTGGTTAACTTGGCATTGCTTGACTAGATTTCGACGTTATATTGTCGGAATCTGTGCAACCGCAATAGTGCCTGACCCTGGCCAGTTGCCTTAACCCACTGCTGGGCCGTAGCCCTTTGCGTCAGTCGCATTGACAGCTTGTCAACGATGCTGGCGCCTCAAAAAAAGACCACACCAAATAATTCACACGCGTCATCACACACACACACACACACACACACACACACACATACATACATACATACATACATACATAATTACATATGAGGTACGCATATTTATGTATTTATTGTATGTATTCACATGGTTATGGCATTTAGGTGTGACAAAACGAGTCAAAAACAATTCAATGTCATGTTGCGGCCACTTGATTTTCATTCATTTGTTGCAGCTCTCCCAAGGCAAACGCCTCCCATTGCGCATACGACGCGTTGGCCCAGCTAGCTCCAAGCGCTGTTCGCTCGTTTCTATTTGATTTTGGTCAGCTATTTATGCGCTTGGCGTTTGTTTTTCGTTTCGTTTCGTTTCGTTCCTTTGAATTTATTTATTTGGTTGCTTTTTGCTGAGCAAACAATTTATAATTTTAATGCACACACGCACAACATATGCGATTCTGCGTGTGTGTGTGTGTGTGTGTGTGTGTGTGTGTGTGTGTGCGTATGTGCGTGTGAGTGTTAACTGAATATAATCTAAATATGTTTATATAATTGAAAAGCAAACGCGAAAACATCAAGCAAAACATAGCCATAGTCTAAGTATGCCAGTGCGTCAGGGCGGGACGCGGCAGACAGGGGGCGTGACACATACAAACTGTTCATATGTTCATCAGTATATCTATATATGTATATGTATATGTATTTATGAAGATATGTGTGCGTGTATGTGTGTGTGCGTGCCTGTGGTATATAAATACTGCTGCCAAATTGTTGAGCGCACTGGGCCCACTGGGCGTATGATAAACGTGCCATTTATTTTGGCAGTCGGCCGCTGTTTAACTTTTGAGCAGCGCAATTTTAGCACGATATGCGTCGAACGTGAGCATTGTTTGTTGCTATTGTACTTGGCATAAATCAGTTTTATGAGTGGCATATCTCTTGTAATTTACAAGCACTTTTCATAAGCTGCCTGCCCCGCACAGATTTATTTGCTAATGCCTGAAGGAGAATCTCTGCAATGCCTTTGATTTTGACCTGCCGCAACGGAAACTTTGCCACAAAGAGTTTACTTTATAAGTTGTTGTTACAAGCCCAACAAACAAGAAGAACAACTACAACAACAACAGCAACATCAATATCAATGCCGCATCAACTGGGCAAACAAATAATTTCATTGGCATCCATAAACTTCCGCCGCCCGCTGGCGGATATTCAATTGATATTTACTTATTTCAATTACATTTTGTGTGCGGCGTATAAAACTGGAAATACAAATTCAATTTATAAAATGTTTTGCGTAGTTTTGCAAGTTGCCAACCACCAACCATCACCCGCTGCCACTTTGGCCACATGTATCAATCCTATGCCTCTGACCAAAACCCACAAACAGACCAAAATGCCAGAAGCCAGCTGCAGATGGGGCCATGCAACCCTCCGTCTTCAGTCTCTGGTCTTCAGTGTGCCGACCGTTGTCTGCCCTCGTCATCGTTGTCTGTTGGCAAATCAATGAGGAAATTTGCCAATTGGGTAAATTCAACGCATTGTAGCCAACAGCTTGGCCTGCCAGCTGTGCCAGTTGTCTGCTGAATATGTCTGACAACGGCAAATGCAAATGCAAATGGGTTGAATCGCAATTAACAAATCCGTCCGAAAAACAGGAGAAAGCGCTTAGGCTCCACACTCCAAATGGAAACGGAAATTGTCCAAATGTGCTCGAAGAGCATTGAAATTGGCGAGAATTAACAAATGGTTACTTCAAATTATAGCGAGCACAACCAAAGCTAACTAACCGACTATGCAATACACTGCACTGGGTGAATGTGAGATAGAATAGATAGATAGAATGAATAGAGATAGATAGTGACAATAAACTAAAATTCAATTGAAGCATTTTCGCAGCCAACATAATTTAATCCGTATAGAATTTAGTTAAAATTTCCATTGGATTCAATTTGAAATTGTTGAAATGCTTTTATTCATGCATATTTTTGTTACACACATCTATATATATGTATATTGTAAAATACACATATTTCAAACTCTTTATTAAACAATAAATAATTAAAAATAATATTCAAATGTTATTTTTGCTATCAATAAACACAAAATTAAGCATGAATATAATATTAACTAAAAATTGACTAATTTTATTTACTTATCAACTGCGAATCGGAATTTCATTGACCTAGCGTTTCACCTGGTTGTAAGCTTCCCAATTCTTTTACTGTTGAACAGAAACATTTAATTCTGATACTCAATGAATTAAAATAAACAATTTAAAAGCAAATTAAAGAGGCTTTGACTGAGCCTGAAACTAAGTAAGTAGCTTCCTCCTCAAAGGAGGCCATATTGAAGGTGTTCGACAGGTAAATAGAAAATTAAGAGTAGAACACAGTTATGCTTTACACATTTATAATTTAATTTAAGAAACTGAAAGACTTTTAGAGACAGAGACAGAGACAGAGAAGGAGAGAGAGAAGAGAGAGAGAGAGAGAGAGAGAGAGAGAGAGAGAGAGTTAATTAAAAAGAGTGCATGTTTTCAAATGGAATTTACACTTTCGATTTCTGGTGTTTGTTTGTTTCATTAATTATTTGCAATATGTTTTCGGTCAGGTTTATTGTTGATTACTCACCGACCATTTGCATAACCCAATTAATAATTTAAAGCTAACGGACAGCTGCTTATTTATACAAAGCAATGCGTGATTTGCTGCCCGGCACATCGTAAATAAATAATCCCCATTAATATTCATATTCGCTGTTTTCACGCTCTGCTGAGGCTCCTGCTATCGACATTTAATCCAGCTCATAATTCACTGCGGCACTTGACACTTCGCCGCTTGAAATCTGGGCTGGCAGTGTTGGCATGGCACGCGCTATTCTTTTCTTTTTACCTTGTGAAATTTTGTGCTGTTTGTCAATTGTAGAGCGGGAATGATAGCGACAACAATAGCTTCATCACTTGTCATCGTCAGACTTATTTGGTCTTTTAACATATTTGTTTGATACTCTTAACGCTTGCAGTTAAATATATATAAATTCAATTATTTTTCAAAATCAAACTGACTTATACTTTACGATTACTTTCATTAGAGCTGTTCTCATCTTATATATTTTATATATATATATATATATATATATATATATATGTATATCAGAAAGAAATTCATTTGATCATCTAAATGTTGATGAAACATTGATTTAGAATATTCATTACATTAAGCGCTTATAAAAAAGATAAGGTGGTTCTTCATCTGCATGAAAGTATGTATATCTTTTGTTTCTAGTACGTACTATATCTGTTAACTGCTTTTGTGGAATAATCAATAATAAGAAATCCGGCAGGTTTGGATTGCAAAAACACTTAATTCAACCAAATTTGTGAAGAAATAAGAATTATTTTGATTTAGATTAGAGATAATTTCAATAAATTTATTTCGCTCTCAATAATATTTCAATTATATAGCAAATTCTATTTATATTGGCAAATTATTTAGATATTCATATGATGGTTTTGTTTGGGAAATGTTAAGAAAGAAAAAACCCAGTGAAAACGTAAGTTCCTTACAACTAAGTGGCTAGGCCGGATCCTTTTTATAAGGATAAATTGACCTGAACAAAATCATTTTGTGTTCTAAATTTGGACTCGAGTTTCTATTAATAAATGTATAAAGAAACCGCAGTGTTTAGATTTTTATTTGTGTTACTTATATGGTCCTTAAATATAAGTCTCTTGTCTAGTGTGATGTCCAAGTACCTGACATTCAGAGCTAATATTTTCTTCAAAATTGACAAATCTATAGTTCATAAGTTTCTGCCAAGACGATTTCTTGAAACCCTCATGCTTTGGCGACCTATTCCCAAGTCAATGGCATTTCAGCCATTTCCTTGCCACAAAACAAATATGCTAAGCAGCTGTCTTAAATATTAACAGATATGCCAAAAATTTGTCAACACAAAACAAAGCGATAGAAATCGAAAGTTGTGATGCACTTGGCCAGCCCCAGAGCCTCACCGACCCACCGCCCCATAGCCACAAGTCACTAGCCCCCTCCTATATAGTTGTATGTATGTATGAGTTGTATGTGCTTTTCGTAATGCGCATTGCAATTTATTTGGCTACAGATCCCGTAAAGAACAAAAGGCACTCGAAAGTAGAAATGTTGATTGAACTGCAGCACTTTGATTGCATTTCGATGTTGCCTCAATTTCAGTTGCTTTACAAGACTCAAAAACAAAAGGCGCAGCGCGAACCAAATCAACAAATACACCAAGTAAATTCGAGCATATTCAAAAGCTATTGATTTATTGCTGGAATGGCACTAATGGAGGCGGGCCAGTCAGCTAAATAAATAGATTAGTTTTTATGCGAATTTTCTGTGCGCATTTTGCGTAGTTTGTGACGCGCGACCAACAAAATCTCCCAATCGAAGCCTCTCGGTTACTGTGTGTGTGTGTGGTCTGTATCTGTGTCTGTGTGTGTGTGTTTGGGTGAGCAACCAAAAAATAAATAAAAATTTATATATATATTGTAAAATTACAATACCAAAATAAATAAATAATCCGCTTGATATCTGCCATCGATCGCGAATTGCGCAACGATTGCCAACTGAGAATCTTTTTTTTGTAAAGCGGATTAGGCACAGTTCCAGAGCCAATTGACAGACATGGCTATATTAGATGAAAAGGTAAGCTGCACATCTTGTTAGACAAATTGATAGCCCACTAAGCTGCTGTTGGGTCTATAGCAACAATTTTGCACTGATCCCTCGAAAATAAGTAAACAATTTTGCTAACATTTCGCCATGGCCGAAGAAAGGTGTTCACACAAAAACCCATTGTTGCTTCACCTGTTTCGCTCAGGTATGTGTTCGTGTGTGTAGGTATCGGTGGGAAAATCACTTGTCAATCTTTTATGTAAAAAGCTGACGCCAACGTATCTGTCACCTGCTCCGCTCGTAAAATTTTGTCGCATGCTTCCGTTTTCTTTGCACTTAATTGTGTCTGCTGCTCGCTCAGTCGCTGTCGCAGTCGCAGTCGCAGCTGACGCTGTTGGCGATGCGGTTGTTGTGCGTGTGTGGTTCAAGGTGAATTGGCGTCGACGTCAAAGTCGAAGTCGCTGCCAACACTTCAACGCATCTTTCAATCGCTTTTGCCACCCGCCCGCGTGTTCTTCTCAACCCGTTGAGGAAAATAAAAAACAAGCAAAAAGTTAACAAAAAAAAGAAGAAAATAAAAGTAGAACGGCTGCTCATGTGGCTCAACGAGTAGATACTCTATAAAAAAGTTATCATCTTATACAAATGTTCAATATACTTTAGAAAAAACAATAATTACCGGCTTGGAAAGCATTTTGTGCAACATGTCGTATGCGCAATACGCTTGATAATCTAATATCCTATTAAAGACCTGCTGTTTATGCACTCACATAAGATCCGAAATACCCTGACTTACCCTTTTCTGGTTCTTGGGTATAAATACAAGTTTTGCCACTGCCAAGGACTTGTGTCGCCTTCGCTTTGACTTTGCCTTTAGCTCGGTCTGCGGCTGTGGCTGTTGATGTTTTCTTTCTTTTTTTTTTGGCTGCGGGTTATTTTTTGCTACGTATTTTTCACTTAATAAAATTGTTTTCATTCGCTGCGCTTGCTTTTCAGCTGATTTTCAATATGCTTAAAAATAAACCAGAGCAGCTCACCCCCAAACACCCTCGGCCAATCCGTCGAGCCGTTTTCATTGTGCTCAAACTGCAATCGATACACTTTTATCTTCCGACTATCCGGCTTCTGTTGTTGTATCTATTAGGGTTGTTGCCTGTTCTTGCCTTGCCTTGCCTTGCCTTGCCTTGCCTGTGGCTTATTAGCAATTTATCTGAGCTGGGCTTCTGGATATATCGTTTAAGCAGCCTCATTGCTGTCGTTCTGCTTATACTGGAATCGATAACTGTGCTGATGTTGCAGGCCTCACCCCATATCCGGCCATTGCCATTGATGGCCCCAACTAAATAATTGTTTTCTGGCTAAGCAGCTTAGTCGTATGCCAGAGGGTGCACACTAAAAGCACCTAAATGAATGCATTGTTATTATTGTTGAAATTAATTATGCGAAACTTAAATTGAATTGCATTTGGGTTCGTTTGTGGTGAGCGACTGTCGAAAGTGTTAATTTGATGCTATGGTATTCGACATGTCACTTGTCTATTGACAAGCAGCAGTTACTCTGCTGCAGTTGTCAGAAACATGTTGCAACTATTTAAAGCATGCGCTGCGTTCGCAATCGCACTCGTGTAATCAATCAGAATGTGGCTCAGCCGCCAGAGCGAAACATGTTAAAAAAAAAAAGAAGGGAAATAACAGAACAAAACAAACAACACGACACGACGCTGACATCTGCAGCAGAACTGCGCTCGCAGGCGAGCACACAAAACAAATCACAGCAAACGTTAGCGCGTAAAGCAAACTAAACACACACACACACACATCATAGACATGCACACACAATACATCAAACCATGTTCCAAAGACTTTCAATTTATTTTCACTAAAACGTTTTCGTGTGCTGCCGCCTCTGCTGTGCTCTGTCGCTGCTCGTGTTGGTTTTGTAATGGCCAACGAAAATAAAATAATGTTTGGCTAACATGGCGTATGCGCAACGAACTGAAATTCAATGATATGACCCAGCAACTGCAACGCAAATTGATTGCCACATGCATCTCTAATTAGTTGACTGGCCCACGGAACATGTCCACAACACGACGAGAACGACAGCAATCAGCGAGCAGCAGGCAGCAGACAGCACTAATCCCGGAAGTGCGCACCGACATTTAAATCGAAATGCGAACGGCTGCCTACAATTCGATTGCTTAATCTGTCCGACTGACTCTGATGTCGTTGTGGCACTGTTCTGGGTAACTCGGCCATTTAACACTGCGTATGATTAATATGCACTACGTATGCCCGTCGCCCTCTCGCGCCATTAGCCGGGGCGCCCCATTAGAAATGCATATAAATTGAGGCACACATAAAAATGTCGTGCGGCCAAGTCGATCCGTAAATCAACGGGCCATTAGAACCAGCAACTACTACAACAGCAGCAACAAAAACAGCCAGCCCAGCTGTAAGATATTAATTTATAGTATTTAATACCTCTCTGATACACATGTATCTAATATGTATTTGAGTGCAGCATCAGCCAAAGCCAACTTATAATTGATCATAAAATTTCAAATGCAAATTTCAAAACATATTTCTAATCACATTATTTTGTCTTTTGATTTTATTGCACAGCTTTTTATTTTCATGCAAAACATATTTTTATTTTCAAGAATAGATTTATATTATTACTGTTTGCATTTCTTTTCTTTTTTGATAAGTTTGAGAAATATTGAGAATTTATATAAACGTTGATTGACATGGGCTTTGTTTTACCTTTTTATTTAAATGAATTTTTTATTGAGCATTTCAAAAAAATTTAATTATATTTTTGAAAACATTTTTATTTTTATGTTTTTAACTACTATAATTTATTCATCTGCTTTTTTATTCATTTTTTTATTTTCATAATTTTTTAATTATTATTTTCATATAATTATTATACCAATATTTAGTATAATTTATTCATCTGCTTTTTATTTCTCTTTTTAAATATATATAATATAATTAATTTTATGAAAAACATATATTTATATAATATTCAGTTAAGCTCTAAAACAATACAAAATTAGTCAATTTATTGAATGTGTATATATTCATATAGATATCAGCAGTTATGTAACTCCTCCAAATGGATTTGCTTGTCCTCAAATGGGGCTTAGGCACAGCCGCCAACCCATTTGACTGCATGCCCTTAACTCACACGCTTGTTTGTTACTCTTTGCATATAGAAATGTCTTGACAAGATTTTCTATAAATACATATTTCATATTTTTTTCTATTTCTCTATGTATTCATATGGCGACCCCAGTCGAGGCGAAATTCTTTAGAAACATTTCTTTTTTTTTTGTTGTTTTCCTTCTTTTTTCTATTTGGCTGGTATTTGATGTTTTGATGAGATGCCCACTCTCTTTGGTTATTTAAATTATAACCTACATAATGTTAATGGCTAAGAAAGAAATATATAATTAAATAATATTTATGGGGCGTGGACAGGCACATGGCCAAACATTCACGAGGTAAAGGGGAGAATGTGTTCAGTTGGATGAGCTGGGAGCAATCCTTTGCGATGCAATGCATGACATTAAATGAAATGAAAATGTTTTTTTTTTTATTCAAATGAAAACAAAGAGTTTATTGTTCTTTTTCCATGCAGCGCGAAACTAATTGCAATGCAATCAAACATTTCCATTTGATGTACGTGTATTCCAATTAAAAATATATCATTATTTATTGTTGCTGACAAACGTGGAATAATATGACATAAAAAGAGTTCCCTACAATGCAAATTTGCAGAGCACATTTGATTTGTTGTTCACAGCTTGTACGTGAGGCACTTTCAATTGCATACTATTTATAGCAATTGCCGTTTATATACAAGTTTTTAATAACACTCGTAGAAAATTACCTTG
This sequence comes from Drosophila leonis, assembly GCA_035045365.1. Classification (NCBI taxonomy): domain Eukaryota; kingdom Metazoa; phylum Arthropoda; class Insecta; order Diptera; family Drosophilidae; genus Drosophila; species Drosophila leonis. The sequence goes on from JAWNPC010000896.1 coordinate 3,741,875, forward strand.
AAAGCAGCGCCGCCATTCAGAATGAAACCATGAATAAGACGAGTCGGTCGAGAAGAAGAAAATGTAATGCCAAAAACACGGCAAACGGCTAACGAAGCAACAAGCAAAAGAAGAGCAGCAACAGTTTTCTCACTCTTCCAATTGCCGCTCGGGGAGCAGCAGGTGTGTGTGTGTGTGTGTGTGTGTGTGTGTGCGTGTCAAAGAGCTAATTAGTGTACTGGGAAGAGCAATTCTGAAGCTGTTCTGAGGTGCTCTTAGCTGCCGCCACCTGTGAGAGCACCTGTGTGTGTTGTGTGTGAGTGTGTGTGTGTGTGAATGTGAATGTGAATGTGTGTATTGGTGTAAAACACCTTCAGCGCGACAATGTCAATGATCATTTCTGACATGAACGCGTGGGCGTGGCGCAGCTGCCTGCCAAGAGTACCGAAACTCACCACACCATCCATCCACTGTGAAGTGCCCGTAAAACTGTGCGGTTATGTTGGACTGCGCAGGTATATTCACAGGTAAATTAGATTAAATGATATATAGTCACAGTGCTCAGACAGCTCAGCAGAGACGAGGTCAAAGTACTTTCGTTCCCCGTCTGCATTTGTTTACAAACAACTATTTTTACAACAACTCACAGCAGGCTGAAGGGGCGGCTGAAGTCATCGAATGGAAGCCGTTGCCCTCGGGCCGGATACGCCAATAAATGGAGAACAAACTTTTCACATCGCTGGAATATTAACGCTTGCGGGCCATTCCTGTTGCTTCTGAATGCAACTGAAAAGCAAATACGTTGGCATATTGATCTGAACCAAATATGTGCTGACCCCAAAAACAAAAATATGTGAAATCGCTTTAGGCTACATTGTGCCAGACTGCCACATACCATTTGCTCATAAATAAAATCAAAGGTAGCCTTTGAGAACTACAGTTCAAATGGCCTTTGGACATACAGTGAGAAAACTATCGATGAAAATTGACTTTGCATTTGATATAAAAGTCCTTGACAACCTAAATTTCATTCTTAGAGTACGTAATGCTTCGTTATGATGGGCCTTACATACCCTGTATAGATAAAACACTAAACTTATGTATGCATTTGTTCTAGACTGTTTTATACAGCATTGTTGAACACACAGGCTACAGTTGCGGCGAGAAGTATTCAAATTTAAAATTATTTCAACGCGCATCGATTTTGTATACGAGCTGCTGCTGCTGTGTTGCTTTGGCTTTGTTGCTTTGGCTATAAATAATATTTTATTTCTTTCTTTTTTTGGAACAGTTTTCAACGCGTTATATTTAGCAGGCGTTGAGCCTACAATTCGTTTGTTGTTGTTTATTTTTGTGCAGCAGCTGTAAAAGAGCAGAGACGTCTAGGCAGCAGAAGCAGCAGCAGCAACAGCAGCAGCAACAGCCGGAGGAGGAGGGCGTTAGCGTTGCCATTTATTCTCCCGACTTGAGATGAAACTTTTGTGTAAACTTGGCGAGTGAAAATAAACAATTAATTATACGGCTTAAGGGACAAGCAGTCAGCAGTCCAGGATTTAGGGTTCTGTTCTAGCCCCAAGCCCGGCAGCTCGTTGTCAATGCAATTTTAAATTTTATATTAATTAAAAGACAACAACTCGTTTTAAATAATTTAGCAGACGTGGACAGGCCCAAAGCAAGAATAATTGAATTTATTAATAACCAAAAATTAACACAATAATAAATAGGATTTTTGCATGCAAAAGCTAAGAATTGTCTACGGCTCGATTCAAAAATTGTTGGATAAATGCGATGGGGAAGGTCTAATTTATGTATGATTTATACTATATACGTCTCTTTCTTTAAGATTGATGCATATTCAGAGAGCAAAAAATAAAAAATAACAATTCCACATGCTGCCTATATAAATAAATATAAGCAAAACACCGCAACACCTTCACTCTTGCTGTTTGTTTTAGTTTCGTGGGACTGAGATAAACTAATTTACTTGTATATTAATTAGAAATATGTCAAGTTGTTGTGAACGGGTAAAGTTGAATGTTTTAATTGGTTTTCTGTTGTCTGTGCACTCGCATCCGTTGCACTCTGTGCCGAGGCAAAAACGCTGACAGTTTGACAAGCTCCATTGACACACGGCCAAAGACTCACATCCGCATGCACAGAGGCTGCAGTTGCTGCATGGCCATGGCAGATTTAGAAGGCAAATCGATGGGAACAATTAGCGCTGAGAAATGAGCTGGCCAAGACAGGCCGCGAGCTGCAGTGCAAATTGTGAGCATTTAGAATGACAAGCGGCAGAAACGATTTACGATGGCCCCAACGAAATTGGCAATATTTGTGATAATTATGGAGACAGCTATAGCTGTTAGATATATACACATACATAATATACATATATGCAGGTATATGTGTGCTGATATAGGTGAATGCGGCCCGTGAGCAGATGATTTGCTCTATAATTAGACCGTGTGACAAATAGCCGAGCGAAGCTCGCAACGCAATAAACTGTTCACGCGACAAGGTTGTCCACTGCGTGATTTACTTACAACACAGCAGCAGCAAAACAAAAACAACATTAAGATATTTACGCAGAATTTGCTTACCAGCGCGCTGCACACACAAAGGTGAGAAACAAAGGCCAAGAGCAGCGCAACTGGCCAGCTGCATGCTAGAGGCGACCCGGGAGCCAGCAGAGGCTGGAAGCTGTAAACGACAGCCAAATCCTAGCGTCAGTTCAGTTCATTTCGGATCAGTTCAGTTGAGTGCCACGCGCAGCACATAACGCACGGAGCCGATGGCAAGCGAGTCTTTGCGGCTAGACATATAAAATCACAATCAAATTTCTTTTTTATATTTTTCGTATTTTTTAATACCCGTCGAAATTTGTTTTTCATGTTTTCATTTTGCGCGCGGCCACGAAAGAAAATGTTAAGGAATTCGCTATAATTTTTCAAGCGAGTGTGGTCAACAGATATTCACCTGTTTGCCTATTCGCAAGTTCGTTGAAAGCCAATTTTGTTCCACTCTCTAGCGGCATAGCCAGCCGCCGCCCCTCCTGAATACAAACGTTCACATTACGCATACGTCGCGTTGACGGTCTGCACAAAAAAAAAAAAAAAAAAGAAAAAAGCGAACAGCAAAAATACGAAATAAGAAAACGAATAATAATAATATAAAGAAGAACCCAAAATGTAAAGCGGCAAATATTTTTGCGCACACATTTTCAAAAGTGTATAATTTAAAGTGGCCATACACATTCACACATATATATTCAAATGCGTGCGTGTGTGTGTGTGTGTGTGCCTCTGTGAAGCATTTCATTTTTAAGATTATGAGCAAATTGTGTTAGTCTGCCGCTGCGTCCCCGCGGCAACATTAAGTGTTGATTGTGTGCGCCGCTCTATTAGCGGCTGCCTCTCGCCAGGCAGGCCCCCTGTCCGCACACCCTCGAACACAGACGCCCCCACTCTGAATAGTCCTCGGGCTGGCTGCTTGGTTGGCTGACTGCCTCAGCTGAAAATCAAGCAAACTCAGTTCGTTGCGAGCGCGAGCGCGTCTGCTGCTGCTGCTGCTATTGTGGACTGCCTGCCAGCCAGCCTGATGGCCCAGTTGAATTTTTAGCATTTCAAATTTGCATGCATATGAAGGCGATAAAACCACACAATAACACTGCATATACTCTACTGGTATACAACAAAACAAAAACAAAAACAACAACAACAACAACAACAACAACAAACAAAACACCCACGCGTTATCAAAAAATGCTAAAACAAAAATCCAAAATACACGTACCAAAAACAACTACAACAAGTGCAATTCAACAACAACAATGAAACACAAACGCAGCAAAAAAATCTTATAAAAAATATACATATACAAACAAAAACACATAACACATAAATATAGATACAACATAAAAACAGTGCACTACAGAAAATCAATAACAAAAACACAAACAAAAAAAGCTTAAACAACATTTAACAATGATACACATGAAAAATGCATTTGAAGCTGGTCAGCGGAAAAAGCCTTTCACAATTTTATTTTTAAGCCAACCAAATACAATGGCAAACGTGTTTCCACATGTTACAACACAACTTTTAAAGTTTCTTTTATTTATTATATATTTTTTTATGCTTTTTGTATACTCCATTTCCATTTGCTTTTAATCTGCCTGGCTGTCGAGCTCATTTGGCCACCTGCTCGCTTGTCTTGTATTTTGGCCAACTTTGTGAGTTGGGCGCACATAAATAGTTTTCCGAGTTAAATGGCAAATGGGAATTCCACAAATAGAAATTGCTTTCAACTATTTAAGCTGTGCGTGTGCGTGTGCGTGTGTGTGCAGAGCCGCAATGTCCGGTGCTGCTTAAGTATCATTAAGCATCTCCCGATGGGCTGCGAGTTGCTTTGATTTGGTTTAAACTTGGCCATCAAATTGTACCACACCACAAGCTCTTATTGAAATGGAATTTTTTATTGACTAGAAACACAAGTTCTGTTTTGAAGTTTACGATTTGTTTTTAAGTATGCTTATTTGTAGAACTACTTCTATAATTTCTTTTAATAACATAGCTCATGTGCTCTTATTTGTGGCCATAGTTTTTAATGTTTGCCCAAATAAATTCAAAATTCTGTTGGCAAGCAGCATTTATTTATATTTTCTTTTTCTTTTTATACTTTCCATTATAATATCTATGCATATTATGCAAACAATTCGTTTTTATTTAATAACAAAACAAATTGTTGGCCAAAATACGCTTCAAGGCAGCTGCAATAATAAATTAAAAGTCGAGTCAGCAGAATGCGTTATATTTTTCACATATATATGTGTTGCTCACATACGTTTGTTGAAAAATATCGCATCGAATTAATATCATAATGCGTTTCCAGTGAAAATGAGTGAAAGCAAAATGAAAAAAGTCTCCATATAAATTGAGTAAATAATACAGAAGAAGAAGAAGAGAGTTGGAAATCTAAAAGTTTTTCGTGTTCAAGTGCCAAAGCAATTCCTGAGAGCCATGAAATAAACTCACAAATTAACAAAAGCACCAAGCAAACGCATATTTTGGAAGGTTGAAGATAAGCATAAGGATAAGAATAACACTTGTCACCTCTCAGGATTAAAACACAAACATAAACACTCTACAATATGGCAGACACTGCCAATGACAAGAGCGTCAACGACAATGACGTCATTGAGGAAGAGGAGACAACAACAACGAAGAAAACTTCGCAATGGCGCAAAACGCGCACCACCAAGGTGAGAGGAACTCATAAATGCGAGGGTGGTTCCATAAGTGCGCGTGAACCTAATGAAATATGCAAACTTTTTAAATTTGCTGTCTTGAATTAAACGAGTTTGAATCATATAAACTGTCTCATTAGGGGCTTCACAAATTTTAAAATATACTTCTGAAATTTGAATGTTGTCGAAAATAATTTAAATTTAAATTTAATAATTTAAGGATTAGTCGTTAAATCACTTATTTTTATTGTATAGATGTACCTCTTCAGAAAACTACAGAATGTCGCATATTAAGACGAATCATAGGAACGAAGTCATACTTACCACAAAACTAACCACATCATACATGACATTTCCATTAACCAGAACATAAAATCCTTATGCACAAGCCCTCACATTTCAAATTAAACTACTCCATTAAAAGTCACATATATTCATTTCGAACATGAGCTATATGAATAATATTTACAATATTATAATTTATATATGCAAAATTAACAATGCATTTGGGCCTTGGCATATGGCAGATATGTAACTATTCATAAATGAAAGTGACTAATAAAAGTCCTTCAGCAATGGAAGAAAGCGGCTTTGCAAGCTTTGAATTTATCTCACAAAATATGCTTGAGTATCATAAAAATAGAAATATTTCTCAATTTGCCCTCGCTATTGTGTTTTTGTGTGTGTGAGTCTGAGTAGCTATTTAGATGCGTCAAGTAATGAAAGGCAGTCGCATGACCAGCGTACGTACGCCCACTTCACTCAACATTTGAAGCTGACAAATGCGACAGATTGAAAGTTGCCAAATGGACGCCGGACACAGATGTCGAAAGCGACGTCTCCCGATTCGCTGCGGGATTGGCGGCCAAACAAAGAAAGTCGAACAGCACCGAATTCCTCGATTTTGGCCAAAATAAAATGAAAAATATTTATTTTCTTTATACAATAAATACGTTGCGAAAAAAAAAAACAAACATATCGCAGTTCGCACAAATATATATTTCGAAAGATACTTTTGGAAACTGCTGCTAATTAAGCGAAGCATTTTGTTGTGCTTTGCACTTGATTAACTTTTAATGCGGCTAAAAATAAACTGCGCGCTTGAGACATTAATCAACTGGCGTGCCACAACTCACAGCTAGCAGCTCACAGAGCGAACTATGTTAAATGTTGCTAGCGGGCATACTCCTAATGCTATGCACATACATTCGTTCAAGCACAAAAGGGTTTCGTCCTTAAAAAAAAACTGACGCCCTTAAAACACTTTCAGCCATCGCTTGGCCAACAGAGCTAAAGCAAACGGCGTTAGAAAGTTTCCAGGTCACTGAGTTTCCATTGCAAGCAGAGGCGGCTCACCCGAGTCGGAGCCAGATCTGAAGCTATAGCTAAAGGATAAACATAAGCACACAATGGACGGGCGGCACATTGATTATATTCAGCCACATGGGACCCAATCTGTGGTAGATGCTATACGACAACGAGTTTCTGGGCGCATAAATTACTTCGACTAACAGCAAGAGGAGCAGGAGAAACAGCAACAGCAACAGCAACAGCTACAGCTACTTAAGCGTCCTTAAGCCGCTCTCACCTGTCGCAGGCGGGCGCACCTGCAATCAATCAAGCTGTAAAGTATTTATTAAACGTTATTATGAGGTTTACCAGCAGATATTGCTTATATACATACATGAGAGCAAACACACACACACGCACAGAGATGTATTTTTTAATAGCTTCATTGTTTCTCTTAACAGGATTTCATTTCACTTAATATACCAACACAGTGGCATGCATTACGTTTAAGCGCCAACACACACACACACATATATTTATATATGTGTGTGTTTATATATATGTGTATATACATATATCTATTAAAGCTACAGCTGCCAGTTGGCATTACCTGCCCTTAAACCCTCCTCGCCCTCCTTTTCCCTGTGCATCATTACTGGCTTTTATTGTTGTTGCTGCTGGGGCACACTTGTTAACCCGACGTTTGGATTTGCCCGGTGGCATTTTGGCGCTTGCTTCAAATGAAGCCAGAGAGTAAGCATTGACGTACCTGGCCTCAGCAACTGCCAGGTAGTTCAGTTTTCGCACAGGATTTTTCATGGCAGCAATCAAGCTGGCTACAAAGGCTATCACAGCGCAGCGTTTCCGCACCGGCGCCCCATTTCCCGTTCCGTCTTCATTTCTTTTCTCGCTTTTTTCCTAACATTTCATTCTCCTGCATTTGCTGTTCTGTTGCTCTTCTCATGTGCGACTACTTCAGCTGAATTTCTGACTTTTAGCTGTTTTCATTTTTGTTTTTTTTGTTAATTTCATTGCCAGTTTTATTATTTTATGCGATTTGAGACTCTCTCTCTCTCTCTCTGTCTATTCTTCTATTTTAATGTGTGTTAAACTAGGCAATTTTATCTTTTAATTAAAACTGACGCGTCTGCTCCTTTTACTGTTTTCATGTGAACACACACACACACATGCACGCACACTCACCCACTCACCCACACGCACACGAGTGAGTGTGCCCACTCATACACACATTTACACATAGGTACTCTAATTAAGCATTGTATTTTTCACATGCCACATGCCAAGGCCGACGAAAAAGTTAAAACCTCAACATTTGTTTTATTTGGCTGACTCGCATAAAATATTCGCTGCCCTCAAGTGGTACATGGCCTTAGAGAAAGGGGCGTGGCAATGCCACTCATTTTGCACAATTAAGTTGCAAAAGGCTGCTCAGTGGCCGCCAGCGGCATGGCACGGGGTCCAGGGTTCAGCAAAAGGCTAATTGATTTGAAGCTTTTTGGCCTTTGCTTGAGAATTGGGCGCCAGCTGATGCGAATTGTGGCAATGAAGCAAGGCAATCAGTGGTTGACTTGCCCATATTAAAGATGTTGCCAAAGATAAAACACAACATTTTCGGATGACTTTTAAAGATTGTGCACACAGCGAAACAATTGCATAGCATCATAATATGGACGATATAATATACAAAATAAATACAATCAAAATTAACTTAGAGACTATGAATAACGTACTATAATTTGTAATTAGAATTATGATCAAATATAATTTTAAATAACAATTATAGTACGACTTTCACAGTCTATACTAGAAAATAAGTTAATTATAATTGTATTTATTTGTTTATTATTATTAATGTATTTTTTTATTAATTTTTAAACTAGTCTAATATTTAAAAATTTCTCTATTCTCAAAACTTCTTGTCAAAAATAAATTTTATTCAAATCGTTTTTATTTTAAAAATATATTATATGAAAAGAGAATAATTTAAGAAAATAATTTCCCCATATAATGGATTATTCTAGATAGGACGTGTCAAATCGCAAATGCTCTGTCACTGAATAATTACATTTAAAGCCTTTAAGGCCATCAGCTTAAGTCTTACAAAATGTTGAATGTATTTTCAACACTTGAGAACTTAATTCCACGTTTCTCTATACATATTGTATTATATGGCGATTCGATATGTGAATCATGCTTATTATATTTAATTTAGCAATAAATCAAATAATTAAATTCTGCATGATCTAGATATATATATATATATGTAGTTATATCTGTACAGTGTATATATTAATATATATCTGTTAAGTTTTCCAAATTAATTTCTAACGATTCTCTCTCTCTTCTCTTTTATTCTTTAGGTAAGCAATGCCAATTGATAGGTAAACACACTCTGCTTCTATATGAATTTGTAGTAAGTAATTAGCTATATTTTTTATTGAATTTCACCATCAATATGCTGTGTGCTCTTTGTTCCAATATAATTTGCTCTTTATTGTATTTGTTTTTCTGTATTTACTTGTCAAGTTAACGATCATTAAAGAGAGCAAATGGACCGAAAATACAACACGCAACGCACACTCACATACATGTGGTGTATCTGTGTGCGTGTGCATGTGTGTGCTTGTGTATGTGTGTGCCTGTGTATGAACAAGCAGTTATAAATAATTTCTGGCAAAAAATCAGCAATTTTTCCGTTGATCTCCAAGTATAGCGCGTTGGCACAGCGCCAAAGCGAATTGCGCATACGCCGTGTGGCTCGCCCGAACATTTATGTATGGGTAGTTGTAGTTGTATGCGTATGCGTATGTGTACTGGTATTGGTGCTCTAGCAGCGCTAGCTGGCTGGCGCTCTGGAGCATGGTACTCTTGGTGCTCTTAAGAGTTTGCGCTAAGAGTGTATGCTAAACATCGGAGAAAACTCGACTAGAATAGAAAATAAACAACATGATTTTCTTTCTTCCTCTTTATGGCATCTTTCTGGTTCGTTGTTTATTTATTTTTTTGCTGCCAGTTGAGCAAAAGGTTTATTGCATCTTCGAAGACTATTTGCATTGCTACTTTTGACACCGTCGCCTGGCGGCGACAGCCTTGTGCATTAAATCAAAATTTCTGAAGCTAATGCCGCTGCTCAGTTGTTGCTGTTGCCCAAGTTGCCCAGTTGCTGTCCAAGCTGCCAAATTGTTTTGTCACATTTTCGTCAGCTGTGCACAGCTTTTTTGCTTCTGCTCTCTCTCTCTCTCTCTCTCTCTCTCTCTCTCTCTCTCTCTCTCTCTCTGTCGCTCTCTCACTCATTAATTTACGTCTAATTAGTTATGATTTTCGGGATGGTTTCAATTGTGCGCAAAACAACAAGGACGTGACTTTGGCAAAGAACTTGCACGAAGAGCCGCCCGTCACAGATCAAAGTGAAAATGTCACAAAATCAACGAGCGCAAATAAATATTAGAAATTCATTTGTATTATATATATATATAAATATATAAATGTATATATATATATATGGGTATTTCTATATATAGTATACTGATAATTAGTTTGTTTTCAGCACTCTTCACTCACATTTACAGCTGCTGCGGCACTGAGAAATTGACTGTCAGGCATTTTAAGCGATTTTCAATTAGACGCACATGCAAAATTACATACGCAAAAGTAAATACACACATACTAAGGCAATTCTATATACATATATAATTTATATACAATTTTCGACGTTCCCGTCTTGACCAAATTTGGCAAAGATGCAGAATCGATGCGACTCGTCGCCCTTGCAGCACGCCTTCGGCCGTGCAGTTGAACTCGCTGCAATAAACACAAAATGTGCAAAACAATAACAAAAAAGCCATTTGGCGGCATTACAGCGATTGTTGTTATTGTGGCTGCTGCTGCTGCTCCTGCTGTAAAGATTGTTGGCCATGTCGTTGTACTTGTAAAGCTCAGACAGCTCGGCACAATAAAAACAAACCAAAGACATGGTCCAAGTTGCAGGCAACGCCCAGCGAAAGAGTTGTGGGGGTTGGCTGCTGTGTGTGGCCGAACGACAGTTCGCTTGTTGCACAGCTTTCTTTGCATTTGGCCCAATGCCAAAAGTTAACACAACGGTTGGATTTTTAGCACGGACCATGCTCTGGGTGTGACACAAAGGCGTCGCACTGAGACTCGTGTGCTTGTTGTGCTCAATTTAAGACCGCTTGTCCCACAACTGCTAAATGGAAAATTTACTGAATTGCTGCTGTTGTTGTGGTTAAAGGCCTTGACTGGCCTTTAACACATCATTTTAAATGCAAGGCGCAAATAATGCGATGACCAATGGTATTTATGGAATGACCGAGAAATGATTGAAAAGTGCATCAAGATTTTTGTATAACGAGGACATTGGCGGTTTGACAGCACCCAGACTTGTACTTTACTTCCGATGGGCCATTAAATCACACAATATTTAACAATTTTGCTGACAGCATGACTAAACAAACTTGACATCAGCTTTAACATTTTGAATTATTTAAATTGCTTTTTATTCCTCTTGAGTATTTTTAGTGCTTAGCTTTGGAGTCCAGCTTCAAGCCTGGGCTTGTGAAATATATTCATAACTTTAATGAAAAAACTTATATTTTACTGAACATATTTTTATGTTAATATTTGTATATACCTGAAGCGCTAGACTTCACTTAAAGCAGACCAAATATGGTCAAATAAATGCTCGGTTTGTGCATTTCGAGCTAACCTCTTTTGATTCCCTTTACACTTTGATCATGAATAAAAAGGGTATATTGTTTTTGGCAGAGCTCTTTAAATACTTTACTAAGTTTTATATGTATAGCATATAATAGATAGATTACGAAAATATTACTTATTAGGTACACCACTCCCTGACCTTTGGCTATATATGCTTAGCTATAAGCTAGCAATAGCACCTCTAGGGTATCTTCAAGTCAGAACTTACGCCTTAAACATTCATACTCGTTTTCTTTATTTTTGATTTTCCCACTGCATAAATTGTTAACGTGGCACAAAGTAGCTTCATTTTATAAAATGTTGTTATGCATTTTGCATTGCTGCGGCTGAAGTTGCTAGAACCCAGCTTGACACCACAAAATAAGCCAAATTAAGAGGTGAACCTGTAGAGCTTGAATAATAAATAAATTCTGTGAAAAACTTAGTAGAAATATATTATTTTATGTTTTTTTCTATATTTTTAAATGAAATGAAACAATTTTGTTTTTTATTTTTATTGAATTGTTGAACATTTATTTGATTCATATGTAATTCGATATTAATCGATATTCGTTTAAATAATTTGATTTTCCTTGTTCAGCTCTAACTACACATACAGTAAATCGTGTCACATGTCTTTCATTAAGCCCTATTTACTAACATTATCCCATTTATAGATACTAAAAGTTGTATATACGATAGCTAAAACTATTATTGTTCGAATGTATGCGTTATATAATTATAATTGAATACAATTCAATAAAAATGTTCGATTCTAGTTCAATTCATTTTTTGTTTAGCTCGGTTAATACGGTTTTGATTATTCAGTAATATCATTTCAAATGTTCTTACGATATGAATATGGCAAACGTTTGCCAAACGCCAAACGCCAAACGCCAAACTCTAAATATTCTTAGCTATGTAAATTAAATGAAAACCTTTTGAGATTCTTCAAAAATAAATTCAGTTAGAGCGAAGAGTAAAGTGCTGAACGTGGCTTACGTCACAATCTGAAAAAGTAATTTCATTTAATTGAAAAGTTTTTGAAAACTTTGTCTATTTTCATATTAAAATATAAATTCCTTGGCTAAAAGATGAAACTTTCATTTCCATTTGGTCAAACAGACAGCTATCAATTAGGCACCAGCACACATACACTCACCGAAGCAAGCTGCAAATTATTAGAAAAATTTGGCAACATTTTGAAAGTTTTTGATGTGAAACCCTTCGCCAAGCGTTGAGCATGTCAATTTAAATGTTTGCCTAGCCAAGGCCCCCATATTCACCCACTGGGCAGGCCTATTGTAATGTCTCTCAACCAATGGGGTCAAGTGTGTATATGGCTCTCAAGTGCTCAAGGCGGCATGAGCAGCTCGGCTCGAGCGGCCAACAGAAAACAATAAACTGTGCGCCGTGCCCAAAAAAAAATATAAAAACAAAAACCAAAAAAATAACTAGACTAAAGCACTAAAAAACGTTGAAGGGCGGCAGCTGTGTGTGCTGGAAATCAATACGAACTAAAGCCATTTGCCACGCCCCAATGCATTTGTGACGCATCATTGCCGCTGTAGTGTGCGGAGTCGCGCTCTGAAAAGTAGGCAACGAAAAATGTTTAAAGCACTCGCTTAAATTAATAATTATTGCATTATCCGATATTCTTTAGATGGCATAACGGGCACAGCGAAATGAACTGAACTGAATGCAAAGTGCAATGTGAATACATTTTTCTTCCATTCATTGTTTTTCTTTTTGTTTTTGTTTTTGTTTTGGTTTCACTGCAGTCGCGTTGGCAGCATGAACTTTGCCCATGCGATGCTCACTTTTAGCGCAGCTCCACTCCGACTTATTGTGTCGCAAAGTTTCATTGTGCATTCGTGACAGCGTTCCCAAGACTACCGTTACTAATTAGCGCGCAACCCAGTTAATCAGCTTCTGCCGGGGTATTATCCCTGACTCAGTGGGGAACGGGCAGCAGACAGCAGCCAACAGGCTGGTAAACGAGTTTTCTTTGATTTTTAGCTTTAAGTTTATTTTCTATTTTTCTTCTTTTTTTGTTAGAGTGGAGCTCATTAAATGCCAACTGGCAATGCTTGACTTGTGGACCCCAGAAACCCTAGACAAATATAATCTCATTGCGCTCGGCCCTCTGGGCGGGCGTTGGCTGGCGCTGGAATGCGTAAACGTTGACGATTAACTGCGCCATGAATATAAAGCAAAATAAAACGATTAGAACTAAATATAGAAAGATATCTCGCAACATGGCGGGCCCCAAGCACTCGCTGTGTGGTTTTTAGCAGTAGCACTGCCTTTGCGCCCTGTATCCGTCGCTCCAACGACTGTTGAGCCACTCAGCTACTGAGCTACTGAGTTTGCTGAGCTTGCTGGGTTCCTTAGCTGCGTCTAGCGGCTGTTTGGTCTCTGTGTAGTTAGAGAACTAGGCGGCACTCAGCCAAGAAGCGAACTCTTCAGATTGCATCTGCCCTCTGTTTGGTTGCGTTGCCGTGCTGTGGTTGTGGTTTCAGTTGTGGTGGTGGTGTTGTGGAGTGGACCTGGTCGTCTCATTGCCTCATTGCCGTGCATGACGCCCGTGCCCAGGGCAGCAGCTGTAAGTCAAGATACGGAAAAAGCTGAAATATTAGTGTGTATGTATTATGTATGTATGTACATAAGTCACAGTCTCATACACTAGAGACTGCATTCACAATGTTTGTCCGCCTGTAAACCAAAATCTTTCGTACCTTAAAACACACACACATTTTGATACACACATGCCTCTGCCCGACAACTTCAACAGTTACCCACTCCCATGATGGCTGCATTCAGAACATTATACGTACAGGCCGCGTCAACTGTCAGACTATACCGTGGGGGAATTTACATTTAACACGCGAGCAGACAAGACAGCTGGCAAGAAAAAATCATCAGCATGGCAAAGATTTCTGACATGCAGCCGCGCACACATGTTGCATAATTGCGTTTCATGTTGCCAGCTGAAGCCGCATTTATAGTCGCATTTGTGCTGCATGTTGCTCAATATGTTGCCCAATGCGCACCAGCTTGGCAGTAAAAAGTTTCTTCTGCTTCAGCTCCATCTTAAGGGCCAAGGAGAAGGGCTAGAGAAAGTATTTGGCTGCAGTATTGTTGAGCAAGAAAGCACACATGCAAATGCATGAGGACAAATGAAAATCATAAAGAAAATGTATGCAAACGAAATTTAATACACATACAAATTGCGGTAACAGGACTTCGAGCGAAAAAGTTGCATTCATCTCAAAAGCAATTTGCTTACTTTTGTTTTCTTTTTTAATAAAATGGTTCACACGACCGAACGTGAGAGCAAAAGCGGCTGAAAATGTTAATTTCGTTCATTTTAATATGATTAAATGGAAATGGAATTCTGGTCTTTGACATACAAGACAATTTTTAATAAATTTCGTAAAATTCTCTTCATGTGTAAATAATAAATTGTTATTTTAATTGAATGACGCTGACATTTACAATCGTGGGCGCTGTCATGTAAATAAAATAAATTCCAATTGATTTCGATCGTTCAATATTGGCCTTTTTTCATATGTATCGTTCCATGTTTTTTTTAAACTTATTTAAGACTTATAAATAACAAAGTACATTTATTTATCAGTTATATTATGTTTTACTTTTACTTTACATAGGCAAGTATGCAAATATTAAAAATTATTTATATTCGAATACCATTGTTATTTTAATAGATAGCCAGATAAAAGCAAAAAATAAAGTTTCCAGCATTACCTTTTTTGACAGAATTCCAGCACTACTATATAAAACAAATAAGAAACCTCTAGTCGGTGGTGACCGACTAGAAGAACCCCTGAACCCCGTCCGATCTGCGTTTTAAAATATACTCAATTAGGTATTTATTGAAGCAGAAATAATGTAAGCTTATAAAATTCAAATATAATACGAGATATAATTGAATAACTTGAGTTCAATAAGGTTGCTATACAGGGACATAAAAGTCTCTAGCTCTTATATGTTCTGAAATCGAAGCGTTCGTACATACGGACAGATGGACATGGCTATATGGACTCAGCTCGTCGCTCTGATCAAGAATATATATACTTTATGGGGTCTGCCACGCCTCCTTCTGCCTGTTACATACATTTTCCAGTTTAACAAAACCAAGTATTATACCCTCATTCTTCAATGGGTTCAGAGTATAAACATATTAGTTTTGTCTTTCAATACAATGTTTTAATATTTGTATAATTAACACAGTACATGGTCACGCTTATCCAGTTCTTGTGTAATGACCAGAGTAACTTTTTCAATTTCTGTAGTTTTTTTTTTACTTGTTTGTAAATTTCAAATGTTGAATTATATAAAAAAATTTATTTATAATTTTTTTAATTTCTTTATAAAAGCATAAAAGAAAAATGCTGTAAAAAATACTTATTTAGAAGAAATATTTTTTTTACTTAATTCAGTTAATAATATCAAGCAAAAACATGACAATTAAATTATTTTCAATATCTGGCATATGTGCTTTTTTTTAGACTAGCTAATATATTAATAGAGTTCGTCCATAACGAACTTTAAACACAGATCGTAGAATATGTTTATTATTTAACTTTTGGAGTGAACTCAATTAAATTTCAAATTAAATTGGAAATGCATTTAATAGCTTTCGCCTTTGATAAAGTTATATTTAATTTGAAATAAATTAAATGACAAGTGCACAACCTCTGCTTTTGTAATTAAACGCGCTTTGGCTGTTCCAAGTGCAATGCGAAACTGTTAGGGGCCCAGTTGAGAGGGCTCGGCGGTCAGGGGCCTAGGTTAAACGGGCTGTGCTGTGCTGAAAAGCGCTGTGAAAATCGCTGCGCTGTATTCATATTAAAGAAAAACAAACATCAGCGAGTCCTTTGAAATGTATTTGAGCGTATGCGCTAAACGGACGAACAAGCAAGGGGCGCATGGGCCAGTCCCTCCATATGGATATCAGCTATCAGCCATGCGTTTACTGTGGCAACTGTGGTGCAGGCAGCAGCACCCTCCACCCACTGCCCGAGCCACTATTCAAATTCCTAGTTTGCGCTATTCTATATAGAAATTCAATCAAGCGCTCGACTGAGCAGCTTTCAATTAAACGCTTATCGCGCGTGCTGCAGTTGCTGCTGGCAAGAACAAAAGGCCTCGGGCCGGGCCGAGGGGATCAGACATCATTAGAAGCAAGTGTAAAAGGTTCGGCGCATTAAAATAAAGCGCACTCAAGATTATGGAAACTCATTAAAAAAGTTTTTCGGCTACATATTTTACAAGACCTCAACTTTTGCGCAAGTTGCAATAGCGAAAAGAATGCTCAAGGACTCGCAAGTGTGCAGCTGATGGCCTGCGAATTATGACCAAAAGTCCGATGGTTTGTTTAACAAAAAATAAATAAACAGTAGAAAAAGAAACAAAAATAAAAGGAAAAACTAAGAAAGTATTGTATATAAAGGCCAAAAGCAAATAGAGCGTGTCATAAGAGCAGCCTGACTCCGTGTCTGGGCTGCTAAAAACACTCATAAATTAGATGTCAAAGCCCAGGCTTTAACAGCAATAATACACACACACATACAGAGAGAGACACACACATACCGACTCACATATGTTAGACACATGAAAAAGGGTCAAAAGTGAAAATAACACGCAGCTGAGCCGCGTCAAATGTGAGCGATTGGTGGTAGTATTTGCCAGGCAAAAGTTGTTGCGACTCTATTAACAAATTATTTTTTGGCCAGCCGAAGTTGTTGAGGCCATCAATTCTGGCTCATGCAAATGAAAGTTAAATGTTGCGTTGCCCAAAAATTGAGTGAGCCTAAAAGTCAATGGAACGTTTAATATCCTGCAGCGTTGACAGCTAAATTTGACATATCCTGCCAATTTATTGCCACGCTCGCTCACCCTTTTTTTGTTTTATTTGCATTGCTGGAAACACAGACAATTGCGTGCTTCGCTTACTTAATTTCCCTACACACACAAGCACATCTAAAATAAACACACACACACACACACACATAAACACAATTAAGGCAACAGCAACAAACAGCGAAACTCGCGGCATAAGCATAAATCTCTGACAGACGTCCGGCAGCGGCAGCTGGCAGTCCTCCTGCCAAAAACCCAAGAGCAAAAAACGAGATCCAACTCATTATAACTTGACTCGCAACTCGCAACTCACAACTCACAACTCGCAGCTCTCAACTCGCATTCATTAATGGCGCGCATTTTCATTCATACGCACCGTTGTACGTGTGCGCCTCATAGTTAGCTTGCTTAGCCCGTTTGCCTCTTTGATTTTTTTTGGGTGCAGTTGTGGTCTTAATATTATAATAATGCTAGCACGCACTTTTATGGGCAGCCGTGGTATCTGTGTTATCCTGTACGAATTATGCGCTCGACTGCGTTTCACTGCGAACCGTAAAAATGGCCAAGAATTTCGACTAACAAGGCTTGCGGCGTTTGGTCTTAATGTTCGATATGCGGCAACTGTTTCTGCGGCACTTGTGGCGTATGCGTAATATGCGAAAATGCGAACCGTTCGTTGCGTCTGCCTCAACGTTGCCGACGCGACTCAGCTTGTGCGTGGACTAAACTCCTGTCTTATAGTCCTGCCGCCGCTGTTGCTGCCGCTGTTTGCTGTTGTTGTTGCTGTTGCTGTTGCTGCTACTGTTGCTTCGGCTGCGCATTCGTCTCGGCCCGTTCGGCGCTGCACTGTATCGGCCGTTTTTGTCGGCTTTTTGAAACTTTGCCATTTGTTTGTGTGTCAACGGCGCTTGCATGCGGAAATTGTTGTCCAAGTTGTACCAAGTGCAGAAAATGTTGTTGCTTAACGCTTAAACTGACAGCACACGCACATTGGTTTATCAGCTGTGTTGTCACAACATAATGCAAATATTTTAAATTCGCCCCCAACACTGGCCGCATAATATTGGGGCTCAGCTTAGCCGCAAACGCGACACGCTGAATGACCAAAAAAAAACAAAATTGTAGCTGATACTTTGACGCATGGCGCGACACACGGCGCCTGCTGATGCTAATCAACTTGCCTGCCTGTTTATGTTGTTGTTGTTAGTGTTGTTGTTGCTGTTGTTGCTGTTGTTGTTGGCTCTGCCGTCAGTTGGTGCGACAAGTTTCGTAGCAGCATGGGCGTGTGGGGCTGGCTGGCTGGCTGGCAGTTTGCTATTATTTAAATCAGGAAGTTGAAGAAATTTCCGCTCCACACGGCTACAAATTGGCAGTAGGCCACGCAGACTGGCAGCTGGCGCAGACACTAAAGCTCTAGCCGGCTCGTCCTTTCGTCGTCGTCGTCGTCGTCGTCGTCCTCATCGGCCTGGGCTTCCGTTTCGTGTTGTGCGCTCCGTTTCCCTTTGACAGTTACGTGCACAGCCGTCGTCAAGTCAATTAAATTTTTGTTTAAGTGATTTGAACAGCCATGTAAAATATCATCAGGCCGCCAAGTCCAATCTAATGAGAAATCGATGTGTCCCGCACAATTTGCTTAAATCCAATTGAAACTCTGGTCGCGCACCTGGCGCACCCGATTCGCATATACTACAACCTCACGGCGGCCATTTAATGAGTTTTTATTGCGCTGCGGGTGTTGTGATTGCTGCGACTTTTAACTTGATTTACGCGCCCATCACTCCCACTATTGATTTTACAATTAAGCCAGGCCTGGTCTGGTCTCAGATTCGGTCGCTGGTTTGGGTAGCTTGTTGAGTGTGCAATGCATTTTGCATGTTTTCGCGTGTTTTGCGCATTTGTTTGCGAAATGTCTTATAGACAGGATGTGCTCGCATGTACGTACATTCGCTGTGCCAGTTTGTTGTTTGGCTTTCATTTACTTTTTTTTCTCGCACAAGAGTTTGAGAGTCCTTTGTAGCAAGTTTTATGCGCCGCATCCTCTGACTGGCTGCCTATTTGTAGTAGTTGAGGCAGCAGCAGCGTCGAGGCGCAATTTATGCGGTAATTGCTTTTTTAAGCGCTTCACATTTATCTTTTCGACGCAAGTGAAATGAGTTTGGCGCTGCCTCTGTCTCGCCTTTGCGTGCCTTTGTCGATTTGCCTGCAATAATAGCAAGCAGTAACAGCAAGTAACAAGCAACAACAAGCAGACAATAATAACAGAAGCCAACGGTAACAATGACAACAATGCAAAAGACTTCAGCTCAACTACTTACAATGGCATTTTTATGACATCTTCTATTTGCCTCCGCCCGGGAGTATGCAATGAAAATGCCAGACGACTTTTGGCATTTCGCTTGCCCTTTACTTTGCCTTTGCTTAGCATTTTACCCTAATTAATTAGACGCAATGCAAAAACGTTCCAAAAAAAATTACATACAAAACATTGTAGATAAAGATTAATTTGATGTGAAAAATTGCGACACAAACTTTTTGATTTATGCTCCCAACTTGTCTCACAGCCAAAGAGGGTTGTAAATGGGTGTGTGTGGGCGAGAAAAATTATATAATTTTATGAGCGTTCGCTAAGTGGCCATCAAAATAGCTCTTAGTAAAAGTGAAAGCACTTTTGAAAGCCTTGCAGTTTATAGAATCATTTTTGATGTGTTAGCTAAATAGTTTTTTTATAGCTAAAACATTTGCTTTTAAATCTCCAGTGCAATTCAAACTTTGGCGCGCATTAGGTCATGGTGGCTTCCAAACTGCGCTCAGTCCAGCCAAACAAGTTGGCAGCACCATCGAAATGTTGCCACAATGCCGTAATCTGGCAACTCCATAACTCAAATTTTGTCGATTACTATTTTCGATATGTGTAGTCGATGCTCAGTAGTTAAATTAAACCTGGTTTGTTACACCTTGTTTGTTACTTTTCTCTCAAACTTCGTCGTCGCCGCCTGCCGTTTCGCGCTGCTAGTAACATATTTACAATAAACAATTGCGCTGGCTGCATATTGTTGACTAAAACGCTGCGTATTCTACTTGTACCGAACTCGAGTTTGTCAGAGAACAAAAAAAAAACACAACAAACACAAATATTTTGTAGGCCACAGCGGATTTCGATTCGTTTTGTGTGTGTCACGCCCAAACACAAGAAACAAAAAGAAAAAACACAAGTTAACCGTGGTGCGTGTGACGACTAAAACAGTGCAATAAAAACGATATTTACTAGAAATTGTGCGGCAACGAGACCTTGACAGCTGTAAGAAACACATAAAAACAAGCAGAAAAAAAACGCAATGGAGGTTAGTAGTATTATTATTGTTTTGGTTTGTCGAAGCTATATGACAATAGCGTTTCGTAGTTGCCAGCTCAAATGGATTTTTCATTGATAATTGCTGTTTTCCTTGAATGATTTCATTTCATTTTATTTCAATTATTATTCTACAACAACAACATCAAGACATTCCCTTTTACCCCGCTCATTCAGTGCTCAATTGAAGGCGGTGTGTGAGCGAGGCGGCTAGCGATAACGATTACGTCAGTGCGTGCTCTCGCACATACTCTCCCTCTCCCTCTCCCGCGCCCGCTCGCACTTACTGTATATTCATGCTCTGAAGTTTGCGCTCTGAGCATTTTACTAAGGCGTTCTCCCCAATATTCGCTGTTGCTACACTCTCTCACAGGGTTCGCTACAGGTCGACGTCATCTAACCCTATATTGGTGTTCATTATGGATTCCCATCACCGGCTATAAAATAAATTGTGTTATTATATCACCACAAAGCTGCTTTCTTTTTCCTTTTGTTTGCGCTGTGGCAACCTTTTTATAAATTTCATATAAAATTTCGCAAAATTTGTAATTAAAATGATCAAATTTGCATTTTTATATAATATAATTAACAGCTGTTTATTGTTCTGTTGCGCCGTGCTTATCAGACTTGTGCATTAATCACCGCACATTTATGACGTTGACGTAAACAGTTTACCCAGTTGCAGATATAACATATACATAAATATGAATATTGATTAACCCATCGCCCCACTCACTCACTCACTCACTCGTTTATAGCTCATGAATGTGTACAAAGATAATCGCCATGAGTAAAACCTTTATGTTGATTATCCACCTTGCCCAACAAATTAAAAATGAGCTATAAGCGTTTTTTATTTAAATTTGTTTATTGCTACTAATTACTTTGTTTAGACCTTTCTCATCCAGTGCTTTAATGATTAAGCTGCGCTTTCTTGTCCCACAATTAAACCCTTTGCCAGATGCGCATTTGGACGCCCACACTGAGGCGACAAAGCGCATTAAATGTCTTTTGTGAGCTAAGTAATTAATCGTCTTTGTTTCTTTATTTTACCATTTGATGACCATCAAAGCAAAACATGAGAAGCCCCTAGAAATAGGGGCAAAAAGAAAAAAAGACAACGACAGTCGGCCAACATTGAAATTGGCCATTTCCGGCATTTAATTGACGTTGTGCACACGAAAAATTGTCGAACAACAAGCAACAGACGAATAGAACTAGTTTACCCATTGAGTGCGTTCTAGTGTTCCGTAGATTGTCATCATTTGATGAATAGACACGACGGATTCTATGTGAGCCATCACACAAATAATGGAACAAGTACATATCAATTTCTATTTGCAGATATATTTTATTTTATGATATATATTTGTATACATATTAAATTGGGTCAACAAAATATTTTTTGAAGGTCAAAATAGGTTTGCGTGTGCAGCAAGCGTAGCTAATAATACACAGTTCAAATTAGAGATGTTTCTAAAACACATATGTTTTATTTAAATAAGCTTCATTTGTTAAGCATCGTGAATTAACTGGCGGAAAAAATGCCCTCATCGTTTGAGTGATTTTCCAATCTTTTCTTTTCTTTCTCCACTCTCAAATTTGCTTTTTAAGCTCGTTTTCTATTTCACTTTAATTTATATTATATTAAACATTATTTTATTATTATTTATAATTAAGTTGAAGATTGTTTAAGTTTTTATAAACAATCTGCAATTAAATCATAGTTCAATAATATCACTCATTATTTTTGGCTGTCGAGCAAAGAAAATATTCTTGGGTGACCTTTTCTCTGTATTGATTCAGGCTACACATAATACTTATGTTTTAGCTTTAACTTTTTCTTTCATTACTTCTATTTATTTATTAATAAATAAATAAACTCAATAAATCAGAAATGTTAAAATATTTTATACATTACAATAACATAAACTCAACAAAAACATAAATTTAACCAACTATTTAATATTGAATCTGTAAAGTCTAACGCATATATTCACATCTGGGTTAATAGATATACGAGCTTTACGACTTTACGAAATTCAAATTATTTATACAGAAATTAGAACCAGTATCCACATCTAAGCTAAGCTTTTTGTCAATAATTTAGAAAACTCAGCTGATGCGTTTACATTATTTGTGAAACCTGAAAGTTGTTTGCTCAGCCTATTAGATATAAGCCAGCAATGAAATCATCACTGATAAAAATGCGTATCTATTGTAGATGCTAATCAAATTCCAAGTCCAGTCCGCAGCTTGTACAAAATATTTCAGATTTGAATGCAAATGTGGAAAATCGCCAGCTAATGTTGATACTATTAAAGCGTTTCAGCATTTTGTTTTGCCTGTTGCCTCAAACTGTCAGCCGAACTTTGTACAAGTTGTTAGCCACTTAAATTTGGCTGTTAACAACATTGTCAAGAGGAAGAAAAACATCTCAGCGCAGCCCAGACAAAAGCCTAAAGTGTTTTCTCTTCTTCCACATTGTTTGGGGCACGAAACTTCAGGGAGTTGGCTGCAGTTGGCTGTTGGAAATTCCATAAAAAGCAGCTTGTCGAGCATTCTTTTTTTTTCTTCTTATTACTTGTAAATGTAGCTGGCTTTATGCTTATTTTCATAAATTTCCACTTACTCATCTGGAAGCCTCTGAGCCGATTTCGGCTGAGTCTTATAACACGCTCCGTTAACCGTATTTGGCTTGGATGGGCATTACTTACTTCATCATTCGCTCAAACTTTGCATAATTCTCATTTATTACCGCAACCATTTTTATCTCCAGCTATGAAATCTGCCACATAAAGCGGCATTTTTCATTCCCAGCCAAGTGTCTGGCTGGCTGACTGTCTGAGAGGCTGGGTTGCATTTTCCGGTCTGCTCTCTGGTTTGGGGTCTGCTCCAATTTATCTTACAAATTTAATCTCTTTACATAATTTGCGTATGGCTTTCGTGTAATTACCTGCACAACTCCTGCACTGTTCGCCCATCAGCTGAGCTCCGTGGAACATGGGAAAGTTTTCAGCTGCGTTGCCTGTCAAAAGTTATGCTCGTTACTAATACAATTATACATATACATATACAAATACATATAAAACGCACACATATAGGCTACCCATACATATACATATTATAAACTTACATTATACAATAGTTCGTTTAACTTAAAGTTTCTTTTGTTTTTTGTTCTTTTAATTACAGGTAAGTGTCATCGGAAAATCGCAAAGATTGTGTGATCAATATCAACATCAGATAGAAGATAAGTTCTTCGTAATCTATCAAAAGCAATTATTTATTAATGTGTCAGATCTAAAAATAATAGCAAAGTGACCACAGTGTTGCGATTACATTCCAATTCAACAATTCAATTATCAAAACTGTGTAAATCATAAATTTACGTGTTATTCATTAATTTAGTACGATGAATATGCAATTCTCATTATTGAATTATCGAAATGTCATTATTTAGTTCAATTATCGTTGTTCAATAATTGTGACATTTTCCACTGTAAACTAACGACGCATTCAATTCGTGATATTCTTATATTTCACAAATGTAGTGGGCGTAAAGGCACTTTAAGTTACTTATCAAAGTTTGCAATTAACTTTTGCTTAGACTTGCTCTTGAGAAACTTTCTAGAGCTTGCTTCAAAACTAAAACTTGTCTCAAAGGTTTTCCTTTCAAAGCGGAATGCCATCGTCCTCTGATGGAAATGTAAGTACTTCTGCCGAGCATGTTCAGCTGATTGCCATAGTGACTTATTAAGCAGTGGTGTTGCAACTGCCACGCCCCCGCGTCGCCTCAACCTATCATGCAGCATGGGCACGCGATTTATGCTGTCCGCGTTTATAATCGCATCGCATGCAACCGACGCGTTTCTGCTTCTATCTGTGTGCACAAATCAGACTCGATTACAACATCGCAATCATCTGCAGTTGCAGCTGCAACTGCGGTTGCTTGCCAAACAAACAAACATACAAAGTGTTACCGAATTTCACTGCAGCGACAGAGACTGTGTGGCATGTGGCATGTGGCCCTTGTGTGCGCGGCTAGCATTTGCATAATTGCCCGCAACTGGCAACTGGCAACAGAAACCACTCTAATTGCAACTAGCTGCTGCATTTCAAATTTCAAATGTCAACCTAGCTGTGAGTTGTTCTAACCACTCAGCGGCAACGAATGGGCCAGGTTCATTGGCCGGGCACGGGCACGGCCACTGGCTGTGCGAGGCGTTGGCATGCGCGTAATGACACGTTGTTCGCTTTTCCCCAATGTTTAAACTATTCGATGTAGTATGTTTATACTTGTTTAGCCGCTTAATTATGGACAGGCCAAAGACCGCACGATGCGTATGCCCAACGGGTCTCAGCCAATTTACATACTCGTATAGACATGAATTATCATTTGCCTTGCATTTGAAAGCCTAAAAAACTAACAAATACAAAACAAAGAGTTTTGTCTGAATTAGCTTTCACTTTCGCAGCCGTTCCCAACTATTATTAAGCTCTTTCTTTGTTTTAAATAAGTGCTACGCTATTTTTCTTATTGTTCAACAAATTTGATATTCCCTGGCATTTCGGTCTCACAAATTTGAACGCATTTTTGTTCGTGAACGCTAAAAATGCTGCGACGTGACAAAAGTTGCAGACTTCAAATTCAATGGCAAAATGCAAACTACATAAATTTTGCGCACTTCATGACGCCGTCAGCAGCAACGCCCCCACCTTTGTGCCGCCCACATTTCCCTGTTTACGTATTTTGGATGCTGTTTTGTTGCTGCTGCTGCTGCTGCTGGCTAAGCTGTTGCTTATTTGACATTTTATTGATGATCTGGCGGCACGACAAATGAAATGCGCTGCACGTTTCTCATTTTGAGCTAAACTCCATATCATCCATGGAGGAAAAAACAGTCGACGCACTTGGCTCTATATATAGCCATAAATGGACTCAAACACATTTCACTCTTTCTTTTTGTATACCCTATCGTATGGTATACGAACTCTAAAGCACTTACTTAGAAACTGTTTTGAAACCATTTTGTAAATAATAGTTACTTACTCTTTCCGGACTAATTTCAATTGTTGCAAGCTTAAATAATCTTCATTTAAACTATGAATTGTGATTTTAATTGTAAATGAAGTAATTATGCAACATATCTGATGCCTGATATATATTGGTAAGAGTATTTAGCTTTCGTTATGCCGAAGTATAATTTGTTGAACGTTTCGCTTTTGTTTTAGCTTGGTCAACAGCTGTGCAAATGTTTTTGTCACAAATCGAACCGCAGTCGAGGAAAGTTTTGGCCCACTCTCTCAACTTGGGCACTGTGCACAAGTGTCCGTAATGTCGTTAGCTGTTTTTGGCCGTTGTTAATTTGCCACTTTGCTGCAATGGCAATGCTAATGCCAAGTGGCCTTTGTTGCTAGCCAAGATCTCAACAGCGGTGGCTGTGCGTGCCCAATCAGGCGGCAAAGCATCCGATGCGAGTGCACTGAAACGGAACTATCGTGGTCTCAGTTTTCAGCACTCTTAAGCTCGACACTCGACACTCGATGCTGCTTTAGAATTACCAATGTGGTCTCAACTTTCCAGCCAGTGCCAGGGCCAAGTTCTATATATTTTTTCCACTTTCTGTCGACTTTTTTCTTTGCCATGGTAGTTGCGGTGGTTGCCACTGTCTGCTGTCAGCTGCAGCAATAGAGCCTGCCTTCTGGGTTTATCGCTGGCATGCAAATTGCATAAAATATTGCCAAGCTATAAGAGCATATTGCTGTTCACTGAATATGTGATTTGTGGTTACAATACCAAGAGCTGGGCTAGGAACCAGAAGCAGATACCAAATGCAAGCTTGGTGAAAACCACTAAAATCTCGCTCAACACTGCCAGCCAGAACCCAAGCTGCATTTGTCAACAGTCTCGTGCAGCGACAACAAGTCAAAGATTGAATATTCTCGGAGGTACAAATGAGAAAAAAAGAAAAATATCTCTCTATGTATACAATACACAAAGCAACAGCTTACTTCAAATCCAGTGTGTGTCAAATAGGTGAAACCATGTCTATGCTATGCATTCTATTTAAATGTTAAGCTTAACCATGGAAATCCATTTGCACACACATGCTGCTTTTACCCCTGTAATTTCCTATATGCTAATTTGCAGAAATGCTTTCCGGCCATAAAACCTGAGCGAACAGCGGGTCGGCAGAGCAGCAAGATAATTAAGATTTTTGGTATTTTCTAACGTGATTTGCTCAAGTACGTACAATTTCCTGGTATTCGCGCAGCATCTGGCGCGCATCCTCAACGACACAGCTCACTTCCTACTTGGCCATATTTGGGCGTGCTCGCACATTTCCAGCCATTAGTCATTAGTGGTGGCTGCGACCCGACCAATTTTTCACCTGCAGCCCGAAGCGGAAAGGCGGACTTTTATGAACATTTTGCGTTTCATGATTTTTTTGTTGCGGATTTTCCGCTCGAAAAACGTGATCTCTACAACGAGTCCCAAGCGGTCGGTGCCGCTTAATTAAATCACTTAAGCACCTTGACCCACTTGCCAGTCACTGGCCACCACTCGCACCACCACATTCATCTGTCAGCCGCGCAAATGTGCAAATCACCGAAAACAGCATTAGACATGTTTTGATTTTTGTTATTCGCACATTTTGTGAGTCGGACTTTGGCAGCTGCAGCTGGTTAAACATGTCTCAATGCCTGCTCCCGTTTCAAGGCCCGTTGCAATTAATGAGCTATGTTAAAACCGATCCGCTAAATACGTAACTTAACTCGCCAATTGGCAGCCTAACATGTTGACAACTGTTCGCTCTATCGTATCTGCCAGATACTACAATATATATACGAGTACATATCTCGTTACGCCACCTTGTTTATGCTGTTTACGGTGCATTTGCATGGTGGGTGCGTCTTCGTGCCCAACTACAACTGGTTGTCGTGCCGCGCTGAGATATTAAGCGCTGAAATGTGGCTAGTATCTCAATGTGGTTAACACCACTGGCTTAGCCAGAACTGTGGAAACCCATTTTCAACTGGAGACCAATTTCTTATGCTTTCGAAGTTCATAAAATTGTTTATAGAATAAATTTAAACCTAATTGACTACAGTATTCCTGAACAATTTGCCTAGTCTTTCAGCTAAAGTTAAAAAAAAAAAAACTTTGTCGCTTTAGCTTGGCATTTGTTTTTCTCATTTTCACTACGAATTGCTGTGAATGTTTTTTCGATTTAAATTATTAGCACCTCCTATCTGAGTGCCTGAGTCTCGGGAGTGCCATGAACTCAATTATTTTTGCAATTATTTTCATTTTTAATGAGAATTTGTTGCTCTGCGTGAAACGTGGTGTTAGATACGATTGCGGTAGCTACCTGACTGACTTAGCGACTTGTTTAAAGCGTTAGGCCAAGGCGCAGTTGAGGCGCCACTATTGAAAACCATTCACAGCTCGTGGCATTCGCTGCGTCATTGATGTGGCAGCCTCGAAATAAAACTGTTTATTTCAATTAATCTAAGTCTGCCCTCAATTGAAATGTCAACACGCTGCGGGCTTCGGTTCTCTGTTCTCCGTTCTCCGTTGGCCGTTTGCCGTTAGAGGCAGCCTGACATAATATCTCGTCTACTGCTATCTGTGCCCTGTTGCTGCTTCAATGCATGCCACTCACTTTAAAGTGGGTCAATCGACAGCATTTAGCTGTACTTCGTATCTGTGTATCTGGACGCAGCATCTGCAGAGCTTTTGGCCAAACTTGGACACATATACTTACATTTGAACATGGCTATTTACGAGCACATTTTGCTAGGCCGGGAGTAGGTGGTGGTGGAGGTGGAGAGCAACAACTACTCAAAGTTGTTGTGTGTAGTTGTTGGTACTAATATACCCTGTATTAATTATAAATCTACATAGAGGGTTTACCTCATAGTGGAAATGAAATGGAAATGGAAATGGAAATGAAACGGGCAATAGACTGTATTTTTCCCCAAAGTTTTACAGAAATTCTTGATCAGATAGACGATTTACCTTAATCAAAATAAATACGCTTTTATAGGCAATAAAAAAGAGAGAATAAAAAAGTTTGACATTTAGGGTCCTATATGCTTTTCATATGGAAAACAAGTTTATCTTGAGTCGAGAAGACCAACACCAAAAATTAATGTATTTAAGTATTATTTTTTCAAGTAAATTGTTAACTAGGCATATCATATTTCCTTTTTGATTTTGATACCTACATTTCGAGACAAAGTTTACAATGTTTGAATTATATTGGACTATCAACAAATTATATACATAAATGTTACTAACTAATCACATTGGACTTTCTCCAGTTTCTGTAAAATACTAAGTTCATATCAAGATTAGATTGTCATTTCATTTGGTAGATCAAAAATGAGCTTAAATAGCTTGTCGAGACTGTGTACAGAGTATCTGTTAATTGTGAACTCCTTGGCTAGAGCACTCTTACTTGTTTTCTTTATAGCGAAACCGGTTTCACTTAAATGGCGCACTGAAGTTGCAGCAAAGTACGAAAAGTGGTTTATGTGGTTAGTCTCGCTTCCTGGCGCACTCGTCATTTGGTCGCTGCTGCCCTCTGAAACCAGTTTTGGCAGCGTCTTTTGATTTGGCTTTTGTCCGCTGGCTGGCGGGTTCACTTGGGTTCGGTTCGGTTCGGTTCAGTTCAGTTGGTTTGTTTGTTTGGGTCACGCTTTGATAGAACTTGGAGCCCACTCAGCATACTGTACAATTATTTTATGTAAATTGCGGGCCATCTGGCTGCATGTCTTTTAGTTAACTGACTTCGTGGCCCTATGTCAGCAGCTATTGGGCAAGTTAGCTGCTACACGATTGCTTTGTGCTTTGCTTTATTTATTTGGCCATGCTTTGTGTTTTATTTTAATTTCCAATTGCCTCATTAATGCCACGCTGGCGATAAATCTCAGACAAAGAGAAAAACCTGCGCAATACTTTCCCACAACAAATCAATCACTGGGGGCTGCTAACTTTTGCCTGCTTTACTTTTGTTACTTCTATTTATTTATGGCCCCTCGTTGAGGCTTGGGCCAGGGGGTTTTTTCAGCTTCGGTTTCATGCTCGACGCATCGTTTTAGAGTGGAAGTCATTTAAGTGCAGACAACGTGCCACACTTGGTTGCCCCGCTAGTCCCGCTGCAGCTTTAAGTGTATGCGCCTAATTTACATTGCCACCGACTGTCGATTACGCCAACTTGGAGCGAGTCTCACTGACTCACTGACTCGCTGACTGGCTGACTGGCTGAGTGGCAGTTGCGATTGCAGCTCTTGGCTCAAACCGCGCGTCAAGCAAATGTTGCACGGTTGTTGCGACTCTTGTTGTTGCTGTCTCGGCCCGGGTTGCACCTTAATTTGGTGTCTTGTGTTTTGTACGCGCCAGTCGCTGCTGAGCCCCAGTCCCGGACACATCCAACCACATTAAGCGTCAACAGCCATCGGCGTCAGAGCAGCCAGTTTATACCTACATAATTGGATTTGCATTGTGTTATTTTAAGTTTTATTTTATTTTTTTTGTGGTTCGCCATTTATTGATTTGCAATAAGTGTCATAAGACACGCTGAACCCGCCATGGAGAGCAGTGTGCCAGTGGCTGAGTTTCAGAAGATCAAGCTACGACCCGTGCCTAGGACCAAGCGGCGTGCACCTCAGCCGCCAGCTACCTTAAAGCTGCTTAAGAATGTGTGAAATTAATGTTAATTTGAGTATAAGAAATTCACTAATTTCATTATTATTTTTGAAATTGCAGACTTCATCCACCACAAAGACAACAACGCTTACTACGCCGGCCAAGCTATACGGCAAGGACTTAAGCGAATACGATGATGTGGATGTGGAGAGTCTATTGGCGCAACTGTCGCCCGAGGAGATAACCATACTGGCCAAAGAGGTTGATCCCGATGTAAGTAAAGATTTAGATTTCGATTCATATCTTCAATTGAACCAATTACTCTTGGCTTTTTAGGACAACTTCCTGCCACCAGATCAGCGCTGCAGCTACGAGTGTACCAAGGATGCTACTGGGCCGCTGAATCGCAAACAGCTCATCGAGCATATTAACAAGCAGGCAATCGAGACGCCCGATCAGCCGGAGTTTGAGCCTTATGTGCAGGGCACGGTGCGCGGCAAGAAGTGGGTGCCACCACCGCGGGATGCGCGTGATATTGAGGCGGAGGAACAGATCGCCATTGACATGGGCGAAGAATATGAGCATGCTCTCAGTGATGCCACGCAGGAGGAAATTATTGATTTGGCTGCCATTCTTGGCTTCCACTCGATGATGAATCAAGATCAGTACCACGCCTCGCTACTGAACAAGGGACAGCCAGTTGGCTTGGGCTGGGATGGCATCACAAAGTCCACACAGCAGAAGTTGTTCCCCATGGATCCGCCCAACAGCACAGATGTGGAGGAGTCAATTAAGCGTGTCAAGGATGACGATAACAAGCTAGTTGACCTGAACTTGAATAACATTAAGGTGAGTTCTCACGATTTGCGATGCGACGATTTGTAGGGATGAACTAACCAAAAAGTTGTCTACAGAATATATCGGATGAGAAGCTCGAACAACTTTTTGCCGCACTGCCTCAGAATGAACATTTGGAAGTTCTATCGCTGACAAACGTCGGACTGACCGATAAGACAGCTCTCCTGCTCGCCGAAGCGATCGAGAAAAGCAAAACCCTGAGAGTATTAAATGTTGAAACCAATTTTCTCAGTCCGCCCGTAATTGTCAGGCTAGTGCAAGCTCTGCTCAAATGTCACACTATCGAGGAGTTCAGGGCCTCCAATCAGGTAAGTGCGAATCAAGCGAATGCGCAATTGCAGTTCGAGCAGTTTGAGCAAAAACTAAAATCGTTCGTTTGCTGTACACAGCGATCTGCGGTGCTTGGCAACAAGATTGAAATGGAGATCACTAATTTGGTGGAGAAGAACCCATCGTTACTGCGACTTGGCTTGCACCTGGAGTTCAACGATGCGCGTCATCGCGTGGCCGCCCATCTGCAACGCAACATCGACAGAAGTAAGTTGCTCGTTGCCATTGGCAGCAGTTTCTCCCCACGCAATTGTTGCAGGTTTTCAGCGTTGGTTCTGCGTTTGCAACTTCGCTCGCTAGGCTCGCGATCCCTTTGATTCCATTGATATAATCAAATTATGTATATATAGGCCTTTATTCACGTATAACTCGTGTATACCCTACTCGCGTTTAGGTGAATTGCAACAAGGTACGTTAGCTTTCCACGCCGACGCTTCGTCACCATCATGCCCATCTGTATCAGCATTTACATCTACATCTGCATCTGCATCTCGCTCATCAGCAGCCATACCACACTCAAAGACTAAGAGCTTGGCTGCTTTCGAGCAGTTTGTGAAGGCTCGCACTTGGACTAATGCATCAGATTCTACTCATGTCTTGCCATCAGGGCGCATTGCGCGCAATTTGCAGTTGACTTCAATAACATGCACTTCAACTACTACTGGAATCGCAGCCGAAGCCTCTACATCAAGTGCTGCCTTGAGCCGGTTGCGCTCAGCGAATGAAAAGGAAATCTAAGCTTGGATATCCTTTTTCAGTACCCAAAACGCGTTGGTAACCAAAAAGTAGTTGATATACTTTCCCTCCTCTCTGTTTCTCTCTTGTGGTAACCAGGTAAAATGTTATCGTTTCGAGTACCCACCTGACGTCTTTGGCATCTCTTTATAGTCCAGTCGTTACGCCTAATACTTCAGCACATCTCTCACCACTCAGCGTTCGTTGCGTTCATGTTCTCGTTCTCGTTCTCGTTTTCACCTCGTTACGTTGCGTTTTCCGTTGCGTTGCGTCACCACGTGTCCAAAATTTAGATACATATGACTAAGTCGAGCTGATTTAAGATCACATTCACTCACTCATCCAATCAAATCTTATCATCAACGAAGAAAACTTATCATCAGTAGATCTAAATTAAATATTGTATAATTATATATATTATAGTATATCAAGTTTTGCTAAGTCAGTTTTACACAATAAGTCAGCTTTCGAGAACATCATTCTTCACATATACATTTTGCCATTTCATGTCTGTGTGTATAGTACCCCGTTCAATAACTCCTCTGTATTGTGTCTTTCCTCGTTAGTGCCAGTGAACAATCTTTGTGTCTTGTATATACCATAGAATGTGTGACAACTTGTCTACAATACGATTCGATATAAATCATTATTAATAAATTATTTGTTATATATTATATCTAAATCCCAAAAACTATCAAACTGTATCCCACAACTCAACTTGTCCTATGTGTATATTAAACTACCGCTACCAATCAACCAATCAACCAACCAACCAACCAACCAACGCACAACAACAACAACAAAATTCCAAACGATCTTCAGTCTTCCGGGTGCAAAAACTTAAGCCCAATTTGCCAAAATTGATATTGCCCAGCAACATGGAGATTGAACGTGATCTGGCTCACTCGGCAACGCCCTCGCCGTCGCCATCACCATCGCCACAGCCGCCGGCCGACTATGATGTGGAGGTCGATCCCGATAATATGGTCATACGCGGCGGCGGCGGCGATGCCTACGATCCAGAGATCGATCCCGATAACATGGTGGTGCCCGGCAGTCGGGCCGTGACGCCCAACTATGATGACGAGGGCGTCTACCAAGCGCACACGTGAGTGAAGCCACCAAGCAACACCCAACAGAAAACACCACCAACACCACAACCACCATGCACACCGGAGCGGAGTTCGCCCAGACACAGCCAAAATGTACAGACAGTCAAACAGCCGCCACTCGATCAATTCTCGTTCTCTCACCTCGCTTCACCTCTTTTCGTAGTAACGTTGTTGTTGTTGCCTCTTGATCCACCAACGTTTTGTGTTTTGACCATGGTGTAAAGAAAGGCTCGTTCTGTCCATTACCAGATCCAGCTCTCAACGTCTTGCAGACCAAGAACGTGTACATAAAACTCAAACTCAAACTCAACCCAATACAACAAAGAACACAAATGTAAATTTAGCTATACCTGATCGTTGTCGTCGTTATCAGCAGCGCTGTTCATGCACTTTGATTCATTTTGTATATAACTGGGACACGCCCATCCATCAGCATTAGC
Source organism: Drosophila leonis (assembly GCA_035045365.1). Classification (NCBI taxonomy): domain Eukaryota; kingdom Metazoa; phylum Arthropoda; class Insecta; order Diptera; family Drosophilidae; genus Drosophila; species Drosophila leonis. The sequence continues at coordinate 3,775,491 of JAWNPC010000896.1, forward strand.
TGTGCGCTACTAACACCTCAAGAATGCCCCAGCAAAGTCTCTAGGAGCAGACCACCAGTTTTTGTATCTTGTTTTACCCCAACTCTGTCTACTCTTTGTGCTCTACCCCCTTGTTGACATGTGACAGACCAACAATTTCCCTCTCTCAGACAGTCAAGAGTCGAGACTCTCGACTCAACAATGCGCTTTACACTGTTTCTTATGTGTTTTGTCTATTCTCATTTTGTGTACTATTTCTTTCTATCTCTGTCTCTCTGTTTCTCGTTTACAGTAAGAAAAGATCTTGAGTTACGCCTGCAGTTCAGATTTTTCAATAATCTGCATAGAAAGTCAACAAGAATTCAATAAACCCCCAAAATAAAAATAAAAAAGAAAGAAAAAAAAACAAGAAAAGCTAAAAAATCAAATCAAAGCAACTAAACTAAACATTTTTAATGAGTTTTGTAAATTAAAAATTAAAAAAGAGAAAAAAAACGAATAAAAAACAACAAGTTTAATCTATGTAAATTAAACGTGTAAACAATATATAAAAAGAAAACAAAGAAGCAGCAGCTGCAACGCTGGCATCTAAATACGTTAGAGAGACCAAGAAGTAAATAATATATAAATTATATATATATACACACATACATATACATATACACATATTTATAATGCGCAGAACGAACCACTGATACATGCAAATATGTAAATATATCTACGATACAAGCATATATAGAGAGAAGATATATTTGAAACTGATTTACGACAAATGTCAAGGCATCTAACCCCAGCAAAAAATCTTTAGACGTAATGTGTATAATTTTGTCTAATCTCTAACACAGGTATCTATGAACACGAATTCTACGTAAAATGTTTCATTTTATAATCACAAAATAGAAATTTAAAAAAAAAGTCTAACACCGAAAGCATTTTCGAATTTGAATGCTGCGGCATATGTGTAGAATATATGCATATTAATATTCCAAATTATGTGGTCTTACTTGACCTTCAGAACAAAGCAAAAGCAAAAGACAAAAACAATCATAACTCAAGACTGTTAAGCATAGTGATCTTTTTGTACTTTGTTTGTTCAGCCCTGCATCCGACTTTAATTGAAATGTTAATATAAGTTTAAATTTACAATTGCATGTTACTCCATCTCCCATGCTGCATGACCCACTCACAACTCCTGATCTGACACCCTGAAACTCATCCCATTGGCTTTTTACTTAACCCAAACGGAAGTTGCTGTCAAACCTACAGAACTCTAATAAACTTCTCTTCGTATAGGAATTAAACTGCGATGTACAATTTTTAAGTGAAACTAAAAACACAAATAAATCAAATAACAAACAACCTCAAATAACTGCAATAAAAATATTTAAAAAAAAAAGAAATATATTAAAATTAAAATATAGCAAGAATTATTGCTACATTTAATGCCATAGACCACAATGTCCAAGCTCTTTATATAATTCAACTTGCAACAACAAAGGCAGTATCACACGAACAACAACAAAAGCAACAAAGCCAAACAAGAAACCACTTGTAAATCCATCTAGCATAACTCTCAGCGCAAAGCCATGTCGAACAGTTGGTATCCAAAACTTTTACTCAGTTCCTTGTTGTTTGTTTGTGCCACAAATCTAGAATAATCAAAGTAAACAAAAGCTTAACACAGCCAACGTTAACCATAAACAAGTCCAACTAATACAAATCCCATCCTGAATTCTGCTTACGCCAGTCCCTATTAAAACAAAAACTAGCTAATAAGAACCTGTTGCTCAAACTTTTATTGACTTGCGAGCGATTTTTTGCGCCGACTACTAAACTATGAGTCCAATGGGCGTACGCCTTGTACGCCTAGCCTTGAATGTTGTACCCAAACGATTGATTGATTGAATTTTTGACAATTTGTTGTATATTTTGATTAACCCCAACTAAAATAATATGTATTCCTCTGTTCAATGTTACAATTTAACTAATCACATTGTATTTGTCTCTTCTCTCTCTCTCTCTCTCCCAATCTCTCCTCTCTATCTTTCTCTTTATGTCTTACAGTACGTGTGAACCGCCTCAATCAGCGTAAATAAAAAGACAAAACATGCCACAGCCAACCCAGCAAGCAACCAATCAACAACAGCAACAACCTTTTTTGTGTGTGAGCGTGTGTTTCGTGTCTTTGTTTTATTGTCCACCTGAACAACAAAAACAACAACAACATAATGTGCGTCAACAATTCTGTGTGTTCAACTCAACAACAACAACAACATCTTGTGATTTCCCCCCTTTCGTAACTCTGTGTAACCGCAACACAACCACCACCACCACCAACAACAACAACAACAACATCATCAACAACAACTACAATACCACCTAAAACGACCCACACCCAACAACCAGCCGCAAAACTAACACCGAAGAATGATGTTAACATGCAGTACGTAAAGTATCTGATAGATTTATCACATAAGTATCTTTAAGCTAGAGGCTCTTGCTGTAAGCGTGTTATTTCTAACGCGTATATAGTCTATAAGTAGCTTAGTAAATATTTATATCTCAGCTTAGCAGATCTTAAGTCGAGCATAAGCTACATCTTCAATATGTCTTTAGATAATATATAAACCCAATGTTGACACTTGATATCAGCTGCAAGTGTATCTATCGTGCGTCATGCAACGATTTATTTATACATTTTTAACCAGTTTTTTGCTCCGCTGTTGGTGTTACGTCTCTTAACAATACGTCTCTGCATTGAGAGATCAACTCAAGAATTGTGTCACTAATCCCAATTTGTTACTATATATTTTGCAGTTGGTCGTCAGCGGCGCATGGGTCACCTGAGCAGGAACTATACCATTGGCGTTTGGCCGTAGGCACCGAGAAGTTGTGGCACCCCTGGGCAGCTGCCTACTATACTATACTCATATATGTATACATGATATACATGTTGATATGAACTATACATATATGCGTCCGATTATGTAGTTAATAGTCCTGATTGTTGTTGTTCAAAAGTTGTGCCACTCGCTGGTTGCTCAATTTCGTTTGTTTCAATGTTTGTTGCGTTCTATGAAAATTAATTTAATTTATGATTTTTTTTCTTTTGTCCACATATGGGCTTTGTGTTCATTTATCATATGCCTAATCATTTGTTAGTTATTTGAGTTATGCAAATGTTTGTTGTCGAACACACACACACACACACAGACACACGCACACACATACAGAAAGAAATATTTAAATTAATTTTATCTAGATATTGGCATTGTTGAAATTTACAATTACCAAAAGAAAACAGCTTAATTGTAGCGTGTTGTAACCTTAACAGAAAAATCTTTCCTTAAGCAAATTTCAATTTTGGATTGTTCAGATATTTACGCTGCAGCTTCACACGTCTCCATTTTGCAAATTGTAATTTTGATAACGATTTTTCGTTTTGATTCGGTTAAATTCAAAATTTAATTTTGTTTTATTTCGTTTAGTTTTAAAGTGTGCACATGGAAAGTGCTTGAGCTTATAAATATTTACATGCAAATATACACACACATATACATACGAGTACATAATACTTATATATATACACATAATTATATATGATACATATACATATAGCCATGGTCTCTGAAACAATTTACTGCTATTGAATTATAAAATTGCCTAAACATAATATTACAATTTTAATTTTAAATACGCATAAAAACAAACGGATACAATTGTATATTGTAATGATAAATCTTACTTTATATGATCTAATGCGATGCTTTTAAAATACAATTTTTAAAAATCACGAAAAAAAACATTAAAATTAAATAAACCAAAAAAAAAATAAAAAAAATTATGTCAAATGAATTTATTATATATGTATATCCGCATTAAAGCTCACTCCATCCGATAAATGTCAATATTCCTCTAAAAAATGATAGGAATTATGTGTATATTTGCACGCTGAATTTGTCATTGATATTCAGTCCACAATTGACTCATGGAAAAATTTATAGCGCCGACGACACCTGTGCCAGTTGATTTGGTCGATAATGGCAAGCCAAACAAGAGCAAGTCGTGTGGCCGAAACAAACAACTGGCGTCCCGTTTCCACATTTTTCGACATCGCAAACATTGGCAGCTTCGATAAGATCGCGTTTTAGGTGGCCAGCATCCGGCGCTATCATTCAGTCGCTGCATAGCCAAGCTAGCAGCCGGAGGGAGCTACCGGATTTACACATAATCGTAGAAAAGTGATAGCGCAATGTCCACACTTGAGACTGAGGTGACCTTCCGTAAGCGCGCGGAAGTGAGTCAGAATCTGGAGGCGCAGTTTCGTAGTTCCTCTACGGATTGCATACTAATCACAGATCATCGCACCTCAAAAAGCAAGAGCCTCGAGCAATTGGAGGCGGCCAGGCAGGACAATGAGGCAACGCCTTCCTGTTGCATGAGCTATGCGAGGAGTGCGTGTCGCATGAAGACGCTGAAGAAGCGCCTGCCCATAATTGAGTGGCTGCCCAAGTACAACAGAAACGATGCCTATGGTGATCTTATAGCCGGATTTACAGTGGGCCTCACCGTCATACCGCAGGGATTGGCCTACTCGGGCGTGGTGGGCTTGCCGGCGGAGTCTGGTCTTTATGGTTCCTTCTTGGGCTGCTTTGTCTACGTTCTGTTGGGCACCTGCAAGGATAATACCATTGGCAGCACAGCCGTGGCCTCACTTATGACATATCAGTTCGCACATGGCTCCTGGGCGCATTCTGTGCTGCTCACTTTTCTCACCGGCTTGGTTGAAATTCTGATGGCCATCTTCAAGCTGGGCGCTTTGGTGGAGTTTGTTTCGGGTCCGGTTAGCGCGGGCTTCACCAGTGCAGTATCCCTAATTGTTCTTACATCCCAAATGAAGTACATTTTGGGAGTAAACAGTGAAGGTGGCTCCTTCCTGCAGAGCTGGATTAGCATGTTCCGTGACATCGAAAACTTTCGCATTTGGGACTGCTGTCTGGGCGTCGGCTGCTTAATCGTCTTGCTGATCATACGCAGCCTTAGCAAAATACGCATTGGCCCAAAGGAGAAGTGCGAGCGTAGTCAGGTGCAGCGTGTGCTCAACGAGATCATCAAATTTGTGGGCGTCACCCGCAATGCTACTGTTGTCATTGGCGCCACCCTGGTGGCCATGCATCTGGAGGCGAACGACAGGAATCCGTTTCGGTTGACAGGTTACATACCACCTGGCTTGCCAACCATTTCACTGCCCAATTTCACGGTCGAGGCGCAGCCGGGCAATGCCACAGCTGGCATACCCGCAGTGCCAGGTCAAAGCTTCTTCGAAATGGTGCATAGTCTGGGCTTTGGCCTGATTATAGTCCCGATTATAGCGCTGCTGGAGAACGTGTCTGTCTGCAAGGCGTTTGCCAAGGACAAACAAATCGACGTGAGCCAGGAACTGTTTGCCACCGGCGTGGCCAATATGGCCACCGCCCTAGTGAGTGGCTACCGGAGCAACGGTGGTCTGGCCCGCTCCGCCGTCAACAATGCCAGCGGCTGTCGCACCAACATGTCCAACCTTTACATTGGTATCATCGTGGTGCTATCGATCAGTTACCTCACCGACTACTTTTACTTCATACCGAAAGCTGTCCTGGCCGCCATCATCATATCGGCCGTTGTGTTCCAAGTCCAGTACCAAATCGTAGGCCCTATGTGGCGCAGCAAACGTGAGCTAGAGTCCTAGAGTCCTTCCCCTGTTGGGCTAGTCCGAAATTTAATTATAATGTCTCAAATTGCAGGCTCTGATCTTGTGCCTGGCCTTCTGGCGTTCATCACCTGCCTGGTACTTCCTCTGGAAATTGGCATCGTTGTGGCTATTGGAGCCAACCAGCTTTACATACTCTACCATGCGGCACGGCCCAGGGTAACGCTGGAGCAACTGGAGACAGAGCATGGCATCAAGTTCATAAAGATTACGCCCGATCGCTGCTTGATATTTCCTTCCGTGGAGTTCGTGAGGAACATGGTGCTCAAGTCCGGCAGCAAGACCACGCTGCCCATTGTCATCGACTGTACGTACATTTTTGCTGCCGACTTCACAGCCGCTAAAGTGATCTCTTCCATGGTGGACGATTTCCAACGACGTCATCAAAAGATCATCTTCTTCAATCTCAAGCCGAGTGTGGTTAGCATATTCGAAGGTCTCAAGACCAAGTTGGTGCTCTGCTACAACACCCACGCTCTCAGCCTGGAGCTTTTGCCAAATGCTGCTAATCTGTCGCAGTCGGTGGACTCGCTGGATACTGGCACCTGTACAGGTGATTCTGTGAGCATGACAAGCACTAGCACGCTATCCTTGGCAAGAATCTAGCTGTATGACTGGCTCTCAAATGATTAGCAACTTTTATCTAATACAATTCCAAATCCATATCTAAATGTAAATATATAAAAATCTTTTCCTACGGCCATTCAAACTTGCGCATTTATACGATTATAAAGGAAAGTACAATTAATAAAATATAAATATATAATAATAGGTACGTGGAACATGATTTACTGTTGCATATGCTGATGCAGCTTGGTGCGTATTTCAGCTTTGCGGCGTTCCCGCGTCGCACGCTGTTTGGCTTCCTGGGCGGCGCATGCGGCGCGTTCGGCCGCCTTTTGTGTATTCTTGAAATCAGTTCGTGCTGCATCGAGCTGCCGCAGGAGCAGTTCAACGCGCTTTTTGGCCGCGTCCACAAGCTGCTGTTTCTCGGTCAGCTCCTGCTGGGCGCCATTGGCCGCATGCTCCGAGTTAATCACGTTGGCCTGGGCATTCTTGACAGCCTCGCCGAGGGTCTTCAGCTGTACGCCGGCTTGTTTCGCCGCCTGCGCGGCTGCGTTGCAGTTGCTTTGCGTTGCTTGCAGCGAGCCGGTCTCTTCCTCCACGACGAGCTCGCCTTCACGCACCTCCGACTCCAGTTGCTCAACGATTTGCAGCTTGCCTGCCAGAGCCGCCTCAGCAGCATTTGCGGCTGCCTTTGCCTTGTCTGCCAACTGAGTCTTAACGTGAAGCGCAGCATTTTCCGCGGCTGGCAATTGGGCATCTGATGCAGCCTTCGCTTCTTGGGCCGCTTTCATGGCAATGCAGGAGGCCTTTTGCCTCGAAGCTGCATTTGGAGGTAACTTGATGCTACAGCCCTCGTCTTTCTTACAACCATCCAGAGCTTCGTTGCGTCCATCATCGTATAGTAAACTGGACGAGGCTACAGAACGTTTCTGAGATGGACGCAAGTTTTCCAGATTACCAGCCTAATGAAAGTAGCTTTAAAGCACTTACCTTACCTATCTTGTAGCCAAGAGTTTGCAGCATTGATGGACTGAGCAGGAAGAGGACTAGGAGCACTGCAGCCTTCGCAGTCATTATACACAATTTCAGAGTCCGTTTCGAATTAGAGCGGATAATATTTTTCCAATAATTCCAATAATTGACACTGACAGACGAGCCTGGAGATTTATGTAAGATGACAAATTTTCAATGCGTTTAGAGCCTTTGGTGTTGATATGTATAATGAGCATCGTAGTGGCGAGCAAACATAAGCCGGCCTGTAGTAAACAAGGTACAGATCCGTCGCACGAGGCAAACTGTCAGCTCAGCCTGAAGTCCACAAAAATGGCCGCAAATGCCACAGATGGAGCTAACGCAGCCAAAGGTGCACAAAAGTGTGAAGGTGAAGAAGCCAGGAAGCGTACAATGCATCGATTAGCCATTAGCGCTGAGTATTCCGCTCGAGCGGCCGAAGCAGCTCTAACTGGCAAGAGGCAGTTACTCGAGCAACTGCAGCAGAGTCAGTGCGAGGCCGACGCTGTTGTAGAAGAGGTCAAAAAGGCACTGGCTCGTAGCCAATGCAATGTGGATAGAACGATCGAAATTGGCACAGACATCAAAAAACATATAGAGCTATTGCAGTACTTTCTGGACGATTCAAAGTTGAATGTAGAGAAGTATCAAGAGATTGCGGACTGTGCCGCAAGTGAGTTACAGGAAAAGTTTATGATACTGATGGATGTTAGGAAGCGAGTGGAAATATTACAACTTTGCCTGCAAAAAGCCACAATTGATGTTTGCCAAACTAAAGAAATTGCTCGATTGGCGGAGAAAATAGCTGTGGAGGCCGTACAGCGAGTAGAAATTGTGGGAAACATACTGAGAAAGATAAAGAAACTTAAGAAGAAAGACCTAAAAACATTTCAAGGGATATTTCAGAGATTTATCAAAATATAATATTTCATGATTTATGATAATTAAATTTTATAATAAATAGTATGTTGATATATTTTGCTTAAATTTTAAGGGGTGATCCATTGTTATATTATAATCAAAAAATCTCTTTTATTAATATTAATAAAAACTAGAAGTCGGGAAATGCATTTGAAATAATGCAAAGCGCGCCTAAATAAAGAAATCAAAACAAAAATTTGCGCACCTTAGGCAACTCTAAAAGTGGTGCTTACAATCATTATCGATATATGGACGCTTTACTATCGATAACTAAATTAGTATCAATTTTCCATCCCCAAGCCGCATGAAAGTTGTAGAAAAAATATTTAGAAAATTTGTGTTGCTCTTGGTAAAGATATTATTGTGAATTATTTAATCACACTCAGTTCCAAAATGGCGCGCAAGAATGCACAGGCCGAGGATCTCTCGAATGTGGAGTTTGAGACTAGCGAAGATGTCGAGGTAATACCCACTTTCAATGCCATGAACCTAAAGGAGGAGCTGCTACGCGGCATTTACGCGTACGGTAAGTGTTTGTGTGTATGCTAAAATGAGTGCTCGCTGTTAATCACAATATCTATGTAGGCTTTGAAAAACCATCGGCTATACAACAGCGCAGCATCAAGCCAATTGTAAAAGGACGCGATGTTATTGCCCAAGCACAATCCGGTACAGGCAAGACAGCGACATTTTCCATTTCCATTTTACAAAGCCTGGACACAACACTGCGTGAGACACAGGTCCTGTGTCTGTCCCCAACACGCGAGTTGGCTGTCCAAATCCAGAAGGTTATTCTAGCCCTGGGCGATATGATGAACGTTCAGTGTCATGTATGCATTGGTGGCACAAACCTAGGCGAGGACATACGAAAGTTGGATTACGGTCAGCATATAGTTAGTGGCACACCTGGTCGTGTGTTCGATATGATCAAACGACGTGTGCTCCGTACAAGGTTAGTTTTGTGCGATATTGTTAATTATCTATGTATATCTAACATGTATTGTGTGTACATTCCGTAGAGCCATCAAAATGCTGGTGCTCGATGAGGCAGATGAGATGTTGAACAAGGGTTTCAAGGAACAAATCTATGATGTTTATCGGTATTTGCCGCCAGCTACGCAGGTTGTGCTTATCTCCGCTACACTGCCACATGAGATTCTGGAAATGACTTCAAAATTCATGACGGATCCAATTCGAATTTTGGTCAAGCGGTAAGCACATAATAATATTTATATTTTATATTCAAAGTCAAATTATCATAATCCCGTCTTCGTTACAGCGATGAATTGACGCTGGAGGGCATCAAACAATTTTTTGTTGCCGTGGAGCGAGAGGAGTGGAAGTTTGACACGCTATGCGATCTCTATGATACACTGACCATCACACAGGCGGTCATTTTCTGTAACACTAAGCGCAAGGTGGACTGGCTGACTGAGAAAATGCGCGAGGCCAACTTCACGGTCAGCTCAATGCATGGCGATATGCCACAAAAGGAGCGTGACGAGATCATGAAGGAGTTCCGTGCTGGCCAGTCCCGTGTCCTCATTACCACCGATGTGTGGGCGCGTGGCATAGACGTGCAGCAGGTGTCTTTAGTCATCAATTACGACTTGCCGAACAATCGTGAGCTGTACATTCACCGTATCGGTCGATCGGGCCGCTTTGGACGCAAGGGTGTTGCCATTAACTTTGTGAAATCGGATGATATACGCATTTTGCGTGACATTGAGCAATACTACTCGACGCAAATAGACGAGATGCCCATGAATGTGGCAGATTTAATCTAATATCCAATTCTATTAACCCTAGTTTATTTAACATTTGTACAACGGCAACAATCTTTTCTTAGCTGTAGCGAAACCTACGACAGATGAAATGAATACATAAGAAGCGTATTTCTCTTACAACACACAACCATAATCTGTATATGTAATTAATAATAACAATTAAGAATTTAATACAGAAACCAGTTTGTTTACAAAAGTTGAAGGCCGATTAGTCTAAAAGCGAATGAGTATCAAATGTTTTTAGACTTTTCCCCGAGGTGATTTTTTGAATAATGTCACAACAATTTGCATTAAATACCATTAAAATTTCTAAAAAAATATAACCATACAATAATTAAACTATTTAGCTATGTACAGACTTTGGTCTAGTGCGAGCCCGCAATGAAGGATGAAAATTAAATTAACACCACAACCTTACAGCAGAGCAGTTCAGCTCATTACGTCCGGCTTTGATGGTGGCAAAGGTACATATGATGAGGCTGTCACAGGTGCTGTTGACGCTGTGCCCTGTTTCTTGCTGTCTTGCGACTTCAGCAAAGTGCCCAGCACTATGCCCAGAAATAGAATTAGGCCCACCTGCTGATTGGAGAGAAACTTCTTGGCGCAGTCACTTGGATTGTCTATGTTGAGTGAGTAGATCTGTGAAGAAGTGGTTGATTATCATATGGTTATTATAGGAGCTCCAGTGAGTGCTCACCTGCTGCACCAAGTGCGCCCCGACGACGCCAACTGCGGCATAATAGGGCAGAGTCTGGTCACAGGCATAGCCGGCAGATGTGAGGCCCGCCAGCATAGCTGCTGTAAAGCAGGAAAGCCAGGCTTTTGTATTCTCTCCAAATCGTAGCGCCGTGGACTTGACACCAATTTGCAAGTCGTCCAGTTTGTCCTGGTGGGCATAGATGGTGTCGTAGACAATGGTCCAGCACACACCAGACAGGTAGAGTGGCAGGCAGGCTTCCAGATTAACGCTTCCTTGGGTAGCACACCAACCCAGCAGGGCGCCCCAGTTGAAGCACATGCCGAGCACAAGTTGCGGCCAGTAGGTGACACGCTTCATCAGTGGGTACGTAATGACCAATCCTAGTGAACTGGCGCCCAGCAATATGGATTGCCAGTTAAGCTGCACGAGCACCAGTAGACCCAGGCTAAGCTGCGCCGAGAGAAATACAATCGCATCGAATTGCGTTATCTGTCCAGAGGCCAGCGGACGAGTGCGCGTTCTTTCCACCTTAGCATCGATGTCTTTGTCCCACATGTCGTTGATGGTGCAGCCTGCGCCACGCATAATTAACGCGCCCGTGGCAAACAGGCCGAGCATCGTAAAGTCTGGCCAGCAGCCGGCGTCAGCACTCAGAGCGATGCTCCAGCCGCACGGCCAGAAGAGCAGATACGTCCCAATAGGCCGGTCAATACGCATCAGCTGTGCGTATGGCTTAGCGGCGTCCGCCAGTTCCTGTAGAAGTGTTGATTTATGCGGCGTCTTTCTCTCCTGGTTTGAAGATTCCGACAGCGTTGTCGTGGTTCTTTGGTGTAGCCTCCAACTTGTCATATGTTCTTGAAGCATCAGCAATCGCGGCTTTCGATAGTCGCTGGTATATGTATGCAGACCAACGTAGACACGCGCCGGCACAGCTGGCATGTGTTTTGTAGCTGTCGTTCCTGTTGTTGCTGTTGCAGTATATGGCAAATGTATTTTAGCCCTGCCTTGAAGTCGCAAGTGTCGTAACGCAAACATAATAATGCTGTGTTTAGTGACTTCTTATTGGAATACTGTGCACATTGAAGTATGCAGTCAGATTCTATCTACCGCGGAACCACTTCGCATGTAATAAATGGCAAGAACTTCTTTCACTCGTCTGCGGCTCAGCATATGGGTAACAATATTTAATCGATATATCGTTATTTGAAATTAATTTATGTACGGTAAACACAATATTTATGTTATCGATATTAGTCACAAGGAATATTAACCATTTTTTTATATTCATAAGTTAGTAAAAACTTAATAAATATCAATGTCACTCTTTTAAAAGTATAAATTTCCAGATAATTGAACAACAAAACCATTTTGAAACAAATACAATACTCTTAAAAAATTTCCCTGTTTTGATTAAGTAAATGCGTTGCCAGACTATCGCTCGGTATACAGTGCTTCCACATCAACGAATAAAAATTTTTAAGCGGTTTTTTCAAAAATAGTTACTCAGATTAAAAATATGCGTTTAATGTATTTCATCAAACACGTGAAAATTTAATTCGATTGATATTTTATAATTTTTTTTAGTATTTTATATATAAATTGTACTGTGTTTTATAAATTTTAGCTAAATTTGTTTCATCTATTCATATAAAGTTTATTAAATATACATATACATATGTTAATTACAGTTTATGGCGTTATTCTATTTCATAAAATGATTCTTTAAATTCGGCTAATATGAGTTTTACAATAGATCTGTGAAGTAAATGTAAACAAAATGTTTAGTAAATGAAATACATTTGGCAGAATTAATCTGAACAGTCGAGGATTTTTCTTTAAGCTTTTTGAGGGAATTACGGGCAATAGCTTTTACCATTTTTTCTATCGAATTACCCAACCATTTAGATCAAGCTAATATCGTTTACCGTTTTGTTGCACACGGCACCAATATTTCAAAGTCTGCACACGACAAAGAATAACCGTAAGTTTTGCACACGGCCGTAGAATTGTTTGCACGTCGCCATGATTGACTAGCAAGAAGACAGCAGTTAGGAACAAAACATTAGCAAAGCCAAGTGGGCCTAATGCAGACATCAAGCAAATACGCTCATCGACGGTTGCTATCGCTCGAGCCAAGTTGAAATATGCACAGGCAGGGCAAACGTAGTTACCAGCCTGAGTGCAATAAAACAAATACTTTGAGCAATTAACAATAATCTTAATAGCCACATAAATTGAACTTTAGCAAATCCATATATCAGTCTATGAATTGAATTTCGCCAAGAATAATAAAACTTGCTTATCAAGTATGCGACCGTGAGGAGGACTAAAGCCCAAATGCACAGCATGCAGATCTCTAACTGATTACTATACAGATTTCCAATCATTTGCATGTATCTGTTCTCCCTCTCTTTGTATCTCTCTCTTTCCGTTTGTTGCTCCCATCTCTCTTGTTCTCTCTGCCCCACACCTGTCACTTTCTGCGCTACTGAATGGTGTCAACATCGGCGGGCAGTGCTCGCGTGTGACCATCGCATATGATATTGCCGCCTGCACTCCGCTGCTGGCTGATAACACACACATTTCTCAGAGATAAGCGTATCGGGTATCGCCTTGGCGGGATTAGTGTCAGGTTTTCTTTAAAAAACAGCATACGCTCGTTTGTTCCAAGCAGTCAACGCCCCGCGCTCAGCAGTTAAGCAAGTGTCGACGCTGTTATCACTAGCTTAGGTGCTCAACATTCTGTTTCACTTTGCGTCCAATTGAATTAATTTCAAAATCCAATCACAATGGACTTGATGACGATGGCTCACGATGATCATGGCACTGTGGCTGCTGCCAAAACTTGTCCCATGATTATGGTGGTAAGTTGCACAATAAACTAACATCAATTGCACTCACGGCAACTGCATCAGCAACTGCATCTCTTATGGCAACACATGCACATACATACATACATGTATGCATTTATTCACTTGCATTCGAAATTCTTTGCAGCCACATGCAGCGCAGAGAGAGAGAGAGAGAGAGCAGAGATTTAATTTAATTTGATTCGCATTAAATATATGTACATATGTATGTATGTACATACTGCCAGATTTTACTCAGAGCACATCTCGCACTCTCACACACACACACATATGCAATCACAGCCGTTTAGCTGCGATGCTTAATTTTAGCTCGCTCTCACACTCTCACACTCTCGCCTCAGCAATAATTTACGCTCCGCTCATACATATGTATATGTATATGTTTGTATGTATGTATGTATGCCAAGAGCTTGTTTGTTGAGCAAGGCACAAGCATTAAGAAATACCGGGTGCTCCAGCGATAAGAATGTATGTTGTGCAGTAGTCATTACATGCTATCATATGTCATCGACTGTACGTGTGTCACCCTGTGATCAACTTGTGTACTCTTTCTCTTCCACAGTTCCACGGTGGCCACTGTGAGAGAATTCTGTGGCGCAGCTGGGTCGCATACACAGTTACGGAATTCGCCTTCTCATGCATTGCCTTCTTTGTGATGTCCTTTCTCTACGAGCTGCTCAAGTTTCTGCGTGTCCAACTGGCTCGCCGTTACGCACGCATTGAGGCTGAACAATTGGCCGCTGAGCAGCGTCGCAAGAATTTAAACGACTGCGGCACCGGCTGCTCGGAAACGCCATTGGCCGAAATCAGGGAGAAAACGTATTGGGAGCGCATCTTTAATTTGCCGCACATAATCCAATCCCTATTGAACTTCGTCCAGCTTATCATCTCGTACTTGCTCATGTTGGTCTTCATGAACTTCAACTATTGGCTGTGCTTGTCCGTGATCTTGGGTCTGGCCCTTGGCTACTTCTTCTTCGGCTATCTCCAGAAAGATCCACAGGACAGCGACTGCTGTCCATAATCTGGACCGCATTTAACCTAAGCTCACAATCTTGGCATACTAAATTGGAATTAAATTACACTTTTAGTTCCAAATATTAAATATTAATGTAAATACTGACATGGACATATTCAAGGCAACAATACTCAACAATGAGTATACTCAAAATTGGAATATGGAATGCGAACGGGCTAATTAGACATCAACACCAACTCACGGCATGGATGATACAGGAGGATAGGCACATTATGCTCATCACAGAGTCTTATTCCAACAAGAACATCAAACTTCACGGCATCAACTCGACCCGGAGACTGCAGTGTTGCTAGGTGCTACCATTATGATCAAATCAAATATGTCCAGCAGCAACTTACATTCGTCCATTACATCCACCTGGCACCTTCACGCACACGCACACCTTGCACACTTCCCTACGCACTTCCCAAAGCAAAATCCCAATGCACTGGACTTTGGTATCTACAGTGAAATCCCATCATACTACATTGATATTGAAAGCAAAAAAGATTCAAAGTTCAGACCATATTCCACTATTCATCTCTACTGGTGTGGGCTCACAACTTTAACTTGCATAACTCACACGAGTTATACCAGGCAGAATTAACTTCATCAGACATTTGGCATGAGGACTAATAATACATAAACTAAGACACATACTAAAACTACAACTATACAAACTTATTTCATCCTGGCTAACAAACAAACCCCTTTCCATCCGTATCCATCCTTATCCATCCTTATCCATCCTTATCCATCCTTAGCCATCCTTATCCATCCTTAGCCATCCTTATCTATCCCTATCTATCCTTACTATTCACACAAAGACTCATCAGACCAGGTGCTCCCCAGGCCAGTATCCTAAGCCCTACACTACACAACATCTTCGCAAGTGACATGCCCACACCCACACCCACACCACCCACTCATGGCAACATATGCAGAAGACACTGTTGTCGTTGGCTTCAGTCCATCATACACATTTCTCAGCCAACGACTTCAATCATACGTAATCAAATTCTCATCTTGGACTAAAGACTGCAACATGACAAAACAACTCAAATGACACAACACTTGCCCAAACAACCTATTAACACTGTTACCACTTAGAAATACTCAGAACTCACTCTGGACACAAAATAATAGACTGCTTACTCAACTACAAATCAGATCATTTCAAGATCATACTATGCAAGACAGTATGGTACAGCCAATATGGAGATACGGGTGCTTCATTTGGGGAACAGTTATTCCATACCACATTAAGAAACTACAGCTAACAGAAAACCGCATTATAAGACGCATCGTATGATTCCCACCATGAAGACATTATGCACTACCTCAAACCTCAAACACATCATTAACATTATCCAAAACACCTCCACCAAACAAACGCATTTCATCGCAACCCTCTAGCAACCCTCACTTAACCCACATTGAACACCTCACATGCCAAACTGCACACTTCCTCCTCAAAAAGCACGCGCACAATCATGAATTCATAGCTTCAACTCGCCTCCATTCGCACTCCATTGAACTTCTACACAATATTGCAACACATAAAAAAATAATAATTCCCACTGTCGATGAGCATCAAAATAGTGTTTTAAAGTTCTAAGCATGCAACACTTTAAGTATAGTAACAAAAACAAAAAAAACAGAGTGTAGATTTAGATTGAGGTAAGTTCTACCTTCAATCAGAGCATATTTCTTGTCAGCCCTCTTTACCGCATAGTTATTACAAAATCGACATTTTTTTTTTGATAAAAAAAAACAAATTTATTTTAAAAATTCTTCATTAAGATTTATGGCATAAATAGTCTAGAACTAGAATTTACTTAAAGAGCATATTGTACAAATAATTATGAGAACAATAATCTATATATAATAAAGTTTTTACATTTTATAACACAACTCAATACTTTACTAATTTCGTCAAAACAATCAAAAAGTTGCTATAAATGTGAAAACCAAATGAAAATCTCTAGAATTACATACATGAAATTCGTTGAAACAGAGAGCCGGAGCCGGAGCCGGAGCTGGAGCCGTAGGTCATGGCAGTTGCACATGACCTACCAGAAGTAGGCTTACCTAGTATCTAGATCCCTTGGCCAAAATAATTGAGTTCGGCTGAATTGCTATACAATTAGTTTTTAAGTGTTAGTTTGATATTCAAGTGCGATCCTTAGTCTAGAGCCTTAAACTAATTTCGTATATTTATCATCTATGTTATGTGTGCAGGTATGTATATACCCTTTATCGTAGTTAAACCCTTCACTCATGCCTGACTAACAGTTCGAGCTGCACCTACTGACACTTGGACGCGATTCGAAACCAGTCCAACTTACAATAACCAAACCGGGAGGAATTAGGATGGGCCGTTGCCTCATAAGCCGGTTGCCCCGGCCGTCATCATGCCTCCGTGGTGATGATGGTGGTGCATGCCGCCATTTTGAAAGTACATGTAGTAGTTATAGGGCGGCTGCTGTGCCGCCCCGCCCTCGCAGTCCAGCAGCGGCTGTCCACCGTTCGCGGCGCCCACTGGCGACGGCGTCATGGGCAACGGGGACACTGTGTTGCCCTGGCAGCTGGCGCGTAGGGCAACGGCCTGATGATGCGCCAGAATGTCGGTCACCGAGTGCGACGAGGGCCAGTGGGCGGCGGCCACGCTGCGCAGCTGATGCGTCTGCCCCGCCTGCGGTGGCGAGGGGCTGCCGCAGGAGACGGCCTTCATGCTATAAGCAGCTGCCGCACTATACGGCTGGTAGATGGAATTGTAGAGATGGGCGTGGGCGTGCGCATGATGTGCACTGGCCGCCACAGCGGCTGCCGTGTGCTGGTGATGATAGTGATGCTGGTGCGCGGAGTGTGTGTGCTGAACGGCGTTGACATTGGCTGCATTCGTGTTGCCGCCGGTGCTGCTGTTGCCGTTGCTGCCCATGCCCATGGCTGCGGTGCCAGCACCGGCGCTGCCAGGACCATGATGATGGCCTATGCTGCCCAGCTTGTTGCGCAGAATGCGCGAGATGGAGCTGACGCTGGGCACATTCGTCTTGTCGCAGATGCCCTCGCTGAGCAGGCGATCACGTATCTCCCAGGCGAAGATGCCCGGATCCCGCTGCTTCAGCTCGCGTATGTAGTTGACCACCTTGGGTGTGGTGACGCGCGGCTTGGAGCCACCAATGGCACCCGGCAGTATGGAGCCGGTCTCGTGGTAGCGCGCCAGTATCTTCGAAACACAGCCATGACTCACTCGTAGCTGGCGCGAGATGTCGCAGGGTCTGATGCCCAGTCGAGCCAGCTCCACGATACGCATTCGCGTCGCATTCGGCAGCGGCCGGCCGTTCACAAAGACGCCGCCCAGCTGATTCACTTCGCCGTACTGCGGGCACTGCGACTCTGAAAGGAGATGAAGCACAGACCACTGGATAAGTATGCATGAGTGTGAGCATAGAAAGCTAAAGCAACAACAGCTAATGAGAGGGCGAACAAAAGCACATTTGCGTCTAATTAGCTCCGGTTGGGCAGCCGGGAGCGGGTCGACGTCTATGGACCTCTAGTTCGCCTGAAAATCGCTACACTTTGCTTCCCAGAACTGCGGATGTGGGTGTATACGCATATGTGTGTCTGTGTGTGTGTTTGAATCTTTCCGAAGATTGTGGGATAGCGAAAAGAAACACATAAATGCGCCGAACGTGCGGAAATGCACTTTGTATATTGGCGCAATGATTAGATTGTAGCTGTCCCAACGGCATGGGGCTCACCTATCTGAGCAATTACTTATTAATATAAACTTGAATTAAGTATTAACTAATGTTCTCTTTGTGAGTTGAGTAATATTAAATTATTTATCTTAGGCTTATCAGAGATTCTAATTGCGACCTTTAGATAAAATATTAAATAAATAATAATAATAAATAATAAATACTTTATTATGCATAACGTAATATAAAGCGAAATAGATAATTATTTATGACTTTTAGCTTCTGATTTGGGACAACTTCTTTGAGTTAGGAATCTGTTAACTGAGTATAAAGTTTTTAATTAAATTTTTTGCATTTTGAAATAGCTTTACTTTTCGGGCAGACTATGAGATGATGTCTTCATCCATCGATTTTGTATACCTTAAACAAATATGATTTCATTTAAATTAAAATATATTTTGGATTTCTGTAAATTTTAAATTATCATATTGTATAATTATTTTTTTTAGTAAACCAGAAGGCAAAGAATCATATATATTACAATTACTTGCATAATAATAGTCGATAATGATAGGGAAATTGTTTTTGCCAATTGGTCGTATCACCTGCTCTTTCAGTGACTCTGAACCCACTGCGAATTCATTACAGTCACTTGAAAAAGTTTGCACATCTGCGCCTTATGCCGTCGTCTAAATTAGAATCATGTAATTAGCTTCAAGTTTCACAACAACAGCAAGATGAAGCAACTTTAACTAATAACACGTACAGGGCCAGCAAAGTGCCTCAAAGAGCGCCATAAAAATCACAATAGGGCTGCCGAGTTACACGCGCCACAAGTTGCAAGTGCAAGAAGCAGTCAGGAAGGAATTGAACAAAGACCAGAAAAGTGCAGACGAGGTAGAAGAAGTTGATGAATACAAAGGGGGGGCAGCCGTCTGTCGAACAGAAAACAAGTGTATCGACCTCGATTGTTTTTCATTCATAACTGAAAATTGTAGCTAGTAGCTTAACGAGGCGCTGGCCATTGCCATAATTAAAATACTGTGTTGGGACTGTTGCAGCTACTCGAGTTACCGGCCAAATTGGAAACCTTTCAGACACTTGTTGCCCCAACTGAACTGAAGCAAGCGGCATCAACAGACTGCATCGAATTTCATGTACTTTATGGCTATATGCATTTGCGCACTTGTCAATTGCACTTCGATCATTTTATATTATTTTTTGCGTTGGGGCCATTCGCCAGACAAATGGGCCACGCGAAACGTGCAGCTGCATAAATAATCTACCAACAGCGCTCCCAACAAAGTCGAGTTTCATTGAGAGTAGCGGCCCTTGCCTTGACTACAGATATGCATAGATCTTCCACTGGACTAGTGTGAAAACCCAGCATCATAAAAGTAATAACTATTTACTTTGCATATTGTTAACAGACGCTTTGAAACACACACTCGCTGCGCTCTATAAAAGCCGATCGATCCCACAGCTCGCATGCCAGTCAAAGTCAAGATGCCTGTTAGAACTAAACTTGTTATTTTGATCTATTTCTGCCTCGCGCTGAACTCGCGGGCAACGCAGGCAAATCCTCTGGAGGAGCGCTCAGCCAGAACAGTATTCAAATTTTAATTCAGCCGCGATTCATGATTAACTCAAATATATCTTTGCAGAAGAACGATGTATATGATTGGATATCGAGCCTGTTCGGGGACTACGACAGCGATGATAGTGATTCGCAAGAGTATTGTATGATTCAAGTGACTTTCTATTTGACTTCTATATTCAGCTGACTTCACTTTTCAGTAATTTGTCGCAACTGCACGGTTATTGTGGGTCAGGCGAACAACACTAGTGCAACAAGTCCCCCAGCAACAGCTGCACCTACGGCTAATCCTGCCAATGCTACACCACCTACGGCTGCTGCTCCTCCTGCTTCAACTGCCGCTGCTCCTGCTGCGCCTCCAAATGCCGCGGATGCAGCGACGACAGCTGCACCTGTACCTTAACTAATGAAGCTATAGCCGATAAATTAATTTAAGTTTCGATTTGCTTAAAGGGATTTGGTTATACGAACAAGATAGAATATGTCTGACTTTTCTTGGACATCGATTCATAATATATTTCTATTGTAATAAGGCTTTTCGGTGATTGATGCATTGTAAATTTTGCATTTAATATACTGATATATATGAAACAAGAGTTGAGCCAAGTGATTGTCGCTAGGACTGTAATCCTAGCGAAATCTCAGAGCCAGAAGCATCCACTCAGCATTCAGCACCAGATCAAGATATACACAATTGTTTTGACATAAGTCACAACAAATCGGCTGGCGCTCAACGCAGACCCACACGCATTGCCGTCTGCTTCTGATTCCGCTTCAGTGTCTGGCAGTGAGACTGCAGACTGTGGCGTGGCTGGTCCATTCAGCTTCAGGCTCGGTGGTTTCACTTGTTGTATCTGTGAATTTGGTCGTCTTTGAACATTTCGCTTGGCATTTTCCCAGTGACAGCCAATGTGAGACGCCGGCAGCCCAACTTGACATTATGTTTGACATTTGTAATCTTGCGATCGTTAATTATTTTCGAATTGAGTTACAAAGGGGGGCCCACGTACACGCAGAGCCACACAGGAGCAAATAAGCAAAGTAACGCCAAAGATCATACATTCGACAAATGTTCCCTTAGCCGTAGTTGTCTGCTGTTTGTTTTTTGTTTTTGTTTTTGTTTTTGTTTTGTTTTATTTTGCCTGCCTGCGATCCGGCGGTATCTGTGCGTCTCCGTCTTCGGAGGCTCCGGCATTTGTGGCATCCGCATTGATAGCTGCAATTTGTTGCTCTACTCAACAACATTATCTTCGAGTGCTTGACTTTTGTGCTAAACGTTCATAAATTTGTCTCCACAAATATTTTTAGTTGTCTGCCCCAATGAATGGTGCTCCTCGTCGCATTCATTTCCCCGTTTTTTGGCTTTAGATCAATGTTTACTGCGTCATTTTAATGGGTTTTCAAATACGCATGACATCAATTTTCGGCAATTATTAAAGATTAATGGGCGCCAAAGTTGACCGTTTGAATGTGAAGTGCGTGCGCCTAGTTAATTATTATATTGAGTTATGAATATGCCGATAAGAGAACCAAGCTTACTAGCCCGAAAAATTGCTGGACTCAAACACATTGAACTTGAGCTGGAGATAAAGTTGCAACTGCAGCAGTTATATGGGCTTATCATTTCAACTTGAGCCTCCACAAATGATCTTTAGCTCACGCTCAAAGCCTAATGTTGACTTGTGATTTATGGCCAATGGGCATTAACATCCGGCCGGCTCAGAGCCAGAGCCTGCAGTCAAATTAGTCACGTATTTTTGCTATTAGCGCTACAATTAAATTCCCCATAATTCGCTTTCGATTGGGGTTTGAGATGAGTCAAGAACTTTTATGCAAACATTTTCGCGACGTGCTACTTGTCCCAAATACAAATTTTGATAAATTATTGCTATATATAACAGTGTTTCTTCAATAAAAATCTAACTTCGAACTAACTTAGCATTTAGCTGTTAGATATAAGATGATCTTGTTAAAAAACAAGTTATACATCAGAGACCCCACAAAAACAATATATGAAAACAAAGTAAATACATATGTATTTAAAGATTCTATTGCAATGGGCGTGCGGAAAGCAAACACTACTTAGCTCAGAGTCCACAAAGATTTAACTCTGAGCTACCGTCTCGTCGCATCGCGTCTGGTCGCCTCGAATCTCCGTCGCCTGCAGTGACCCTTCCGATCGTGCCACAATGACCCGCTGTGGCACTGCCCGTCGGCGTTGCATTTTGTCTGTCTGTTGTCTGCTGTTGGTGTTGGTCTTATTAAAGGTGCAAACATGCCACCGCCGTTGAGGATTCAAATTCGAGAGAGTCGCGTCGGTTACGATCAGAGGCCGATGCATGAGCGGGGCAGCTCCCAGCTCAGGTGCAGCTGAAGTGTTTGCCCGTTGCCGTTGGGTTTATTTTGCGTGTTTGTTTGCTTTTGGAAACCTTCGAATGTAGAGAGCCCACTTTTTACGTAGACATACTCCATACCCATGCATGTGTTATTGTTTATATAATTTTAAGTTACGCATAAAAAAGAAGAAAAAAAAATCACAGACAAAAGTGGGCTTGGGCTACTTTAATGCACGCTCTGGTCCATGTTTGCTCTGATGTCTATAAAAAATAAGTTCGAAAGATAGAGCTACTTTGTCTCTAATGAGTATCCGCATCCTGCCATTTCCACCAGTCACTCAGCTAATCAAAGCAAACACGTCGGCGAGAGATGCGATCGGCAACTGCTGATCCAAGTAGCTATGCAGTCGCTTCTGTTAATGAAAAGCAAACACCTACGAAATGTGAAGAGCTCTGGCAAACAGCTTAAAAAATCATAAACTCATTTTTTTCGTCGTTTTGTTTTGTTTTTGTCAGGGCCAGCCCTGCCCTGCCCTGCCCTGCCCTGCCCTGCCAATATTTGCAGATGGATTTTGGTCTTATGAATCGATGCGGGCTGTCATTAATGTCCTGGTGCGGGTGCTATGGCTTCTGTGTCTGCGGGCAGCGGAAGTCGCTATCGGTAGCGGGTACAAATGGCTTACAAATGGCTCTGTTTGCATTGGAATCCAATACTCTGTCCAGTTAGGCTGGCATCCCTTAAGGGCAACGCTGGCTGCTTGCGATCCGCCCCGACGCAGACCATAAAAAGCTCAATTAAAATTGTCTATAAAGCGAAATTATAATTCATAAATTCTGGGAAATTGCCGAATACAATGGCAGCCACTGTTCTGCATGCAGCATTCGCGACGGCCGATAAACAAATTACAAAATGCTACAGCAAATGGAGTAGCAGTTGCAGCAATGTGACTTTATCTGCGCTTTCTAATTCTTGGAATTTTGTAAAAAACAAAAAACAAAAAAAAAAGAAAAGAAAAGAAATGAGAAAAAACTTTTGCTTTGACAAAAAACCGCTCAGATGTTCCTTTGGCAATTAAATTTCGCAAAAGGCAGGCCGCACTTGAATACACATAATATTTGTATATAAAAACGCCAAAGGTTCACCAAAAACTCGCTGATGCATGCAAATCCAATTACAGGAGCAATTAACAAACTTTAACTAACTATAACTAATTAAAAATAATATTTTTTTGTTTCAACAAAATGCTACAAAAAAAAAAACATATTTTATATATATCAACGAATATACATTTATAAATAAATAAAATGTTTAATCAGTTAAGTGGCAATCATATCAATGCTCAGATTAAAAGAACTGAATATGTACATATGTGTGAGCGAGATCATGTCTATATGTGCTTTTATTTATTTCCTACTTGAATTGACTGATAAGAAACGATTCTACATACATATAGCCTCGGTATACACTTGTCTTTTATTGGTCTAGGCAATGAATTGAAATCTCTGTCTCTTGCGATTATTTTTTATAGTTTAAGGATTGCTAATGTTGTTGTTGTGTCTGTATTAATACTCGTTCATGGTGGCAAAGAAGTATATTAGTTCTTGCAATGTACATACATATTTGAATTAATATACTCATCTACAAGATCTATCTGATAGAATCTTACGATATTTCCAAATTTAAAGCTGTCTATATAGTCACCAGCAGACAAAAATATTAAGTTTATAACTCAAAATTCGACAAAAGAGTTTATAGTTATTCGATGCATAAAAATTATCCAAAAATTATACATAAACCTTGCACTGCTTAAGAGTTACGATCAGACAGTTTTCCAGGTGGCTCACTCTACTAAATGAAATCTACAGATATATCAAAAAGTTACATAGATATTTCTTTCATTAGACATATACTTATGTTAATGAATTTTTTGCACCATGAACGAGTATTAGGCAGTCAGTTAGATCCGCTGGCAACGTTTCGCACTTATATTCGTTTGAAATTATTTGCTGACAGATTTGAAATGTCAAAAGGCAATAAACTAATTTCATGCATAATTGAAATTAACAAATTCAACAGACAACTGGCCATTTGGCCAGCTGATAAGCGATTTTTGTACATTTTAATATTTTGATGTCTATGTGTGGTGAAATACATTGTATTATTTATGACTTGGGATTATGCCATGGGCCATAAGCATTTAATCAACGATTCACAATTCAGCGACCCCAAATAATGACATTAATAGAAATTGCAATCATTTTAATTAAATATCAAATCGAATTCAAGTCAATTAACACGTTTCCACTTCAAGCGAAGCGTTCAATGCGAGTTCCCATTGTAATTTTTATCAGAATGTAGAAAAACACTGACTAATTGCCACAAAATGGGACAAACTCTGAATGAAAATCAAATGCTTGAACATTTAATATTTAAGATTCGATATAAAAGAAAATGGCGGAAAATTCAACTCGCCATTTGAGGCGACGCCCACAGAAATGGCAAATAAATTTGCCATGAAATGGCAGCGTTTTATTTTATTATATTCAAAGATGTCGTTTTTTATTTCTTGAATTTCTTGAATTGAGGACGTGATTTGTTTTACGATTTCATATCCTTAGGGACTAAGGCGCAATGGCGCAATGGCGCAACAACTGCGAAGCAGCTAAGAGCGCATGGCAAATTAAATTTCCTTTTGCACTTTGCGTGATTTCTTTCTATATTTTTTTTTTTTGCAACTGCAAGCTGCAAGCTGCAATATGGCTGTGGCAATAAATCTTTTGCTCTTGGCAAGTGGTGCCCGCTGCCTTTGGCCACTGCCTGGGTCTACCAAACCATTTGATTGACAGTGCGCTGCCGCCGCCACAAGCCAAGGGGTTGAGTTGTTGATGCTAATACCCTGTACTTTTCCCCTATTTAGTGAGAGATGTTTGTCGAAAATAGCCTAATATTTAAATAATAATTTCGGTATATACAAAGTTTTTATAAAATATAATTCTTATGTACATAATATTTAATATTCTTTTTTTATAAAATGAAATTCTTACGCAGATTATTTTACAATTTTGCTATGATAGAAAATTACCCTATAATAAGTCATACATTTAAGTTATTTCTGTTAAAATTCTTTTAGAATATATTATTATTATTTAACGTTTACAGATATTAATACAAATTTAGAGCTATTAACATGTTGTTAAACATTTTACATACTTTTCACAGCAGCAAAGTGTGAAAAAGTTGTTGAAGAGAAAAGTTGCATATGCATGTGCTTCACCTGTAAAGGGTATCTAACAGTTGAGCATCTGTTTAAGTTATTTCTGTTTTTCACTTGCAAAGGAAAAGAAATGATTTGCATTTGCAATGCAGAAAAAATTAATTTAACAACTCAGTTGAATTCTGTTGAGGCTCGGCGGTTTTATTTCATTTTTCTCAACATTGCGTATACGCAGTGTTAGCGGATATACATATGTATGTATGTATGCATAGAACTACCCCAAACTTATGATGCTTGTTTTATAAATAATTCTTTTCTGTACTTGTTCGTAGTGACGATTAGCATTCACGTTTAACATGATTTCATGCCAATATACATACTAAGTGCCTATAGAAGAGCTTGTCGACAACTTTGCATGCGGAGCGTTTCACAATTTGCCGCACAATCGCATTTATTTATCAGTGAATTTTACATGCAAGCGCCCACATGGGCTAGCCCAGAAGATGAAGGAAATGTCTGACTGTCGCCCGTCTATATGTCCCTTTGAACTGTCGCAATGTTATTCCCATTTAATCAGTAAGAGTTCAATTCCAAGCCTTATCAAGCTTAAAGAGTGCGGAATTGTCATGTGTTTACTTAACATGAACCGATCTTCCATTTCTGATTGTTCGTGAGACATCATCAAATGAATTTTTAGTTGATTTAAAACAGATCAAATGAACTTAAAAACAGAGAACGTATCTGCAAATTAGATAGATCGTCTATGATTTCTTTTAGTTAAAGAATCTTTGGCAAAATATGATTTCAGAACTAAAATATAATTATTTAACTTCCCATTTATAAATGACATACATATATACAAACATAATAAAAAGCCATTAAAACTAATAAATTTCATAATATATAATATCTAATATAAACATATAAAATATTCAAGATACGCTTATCTCTTGAAAATATCTAAGAATTTTCCAGTGTTTCGATAAGGTTTTAAAAAATAATTGTTTATAAACAAGTTGCGCCATATTGACTTGAGTGCATATAAATCTTAGATTCACTCGATGTAAGCCATTGCATTAATTTATAAATTAAGCTCATTAGTTTGTGTGGGCTCCGCCTTGACGCACATGCGCCACATGCCCAACGATCTCACCCTTGCCCTCGCTCTGGCCCTCGCCCTCGCCGTGCCCGTCTGCATGTGGATATCAAAAGTACATAAAACTAAATAGATTCCTTCAGCGTCAACAACTTTGTCTGTCAACAGAAATGAATGGCTCCATAAATCACGGCAGCCACCGCAAGCTGGCATCACACTAGATCCCAAGGCCCTGAATCGCACTAGGAACACAAAATATGACAGCGTCGTCTGCTATGCCCCGAACCTCGAGAAGCCTGTAGCCGTTCCCGTTGCCGGCGCATGTAAAAAGGGGCGCGCCCAAGACATGCTGCGCTGACTTCAATTACGCGTACCAAGAATGTGGACAATGCGAGCGCGCATTGCCCAAATGCCTAGCAAGAGCAACTAAAGCAAAGACAAATATACAAATACAAGCAATCATTGCCAATGTACTAGAACTGAATCGGCTCAGCCCAGCTCGCCGCTGACATGCATAAATTGTTGGTTGCCCGACGCACTTTGAACTCTGAGGCTGCGGTTCCGGTCGTAGGTCGTCGGTCGTCGGTCGTCGGTCGTTGTTTCGGTTTCCTTTGGGAATTCCCTAACCATCAAGGGGTTAGTCTTAGTCAAGTTCAAGC
Organism: Drosophila leonis; assembly: GCA_035045365.1. NCBI lineage: Eukaryota > Metazoa > Arthropoda > Insecta > Diptera > Drosophilidae > Drosophila > Drosophila leonis. Next base: position 3,802,700 of record JAWNPC010000896.1, read on the forward strand.
ATCTGGCTTAGGCATCATATTGATGAGCTCGCATTAATTACTACCCAAGGGGCGCCAACACGTGCCCCCTCTTGTGGCAGATGCAGCGATTAGAAATGCATTAAACTTATGTTAATGAGCAGAGTTTCGCCAGCCAAGCGGACATCGTTTGTGCAGAGCATATGGCACTTGCACTTGTCAAGTGTCACCAGATCCTTTGGCAGCGACTCCAAGTGGGCGGCCATCAACATAATGAAATATACGCACCAGCTAGCAGCCAGCTGATTTAATTAAAGTCGCCTGTGCGGGCCACCGACGCCAAATAATCAAGTCAGTGAAGCGTTGACCAAAACTTGAACGCAATCAGGAGTATCAGACGGAACCAGGAGTTTTTACGATGCCCTGACCGCACACAGCTACCCATATATATCTAAATATATAAATGTGTGTGTGTGTGTGTCTGTGTGTGTGCTTATATACAGTTCCATTAAGACGTGTACACATTGACGCGACTTTTTCTCTCTCAAGTGTTTGCCTGCATTTGTGACCGTCTTGGTCGCCGTCATCTTCGTTGTCGTCGTCGTTGTCGTTGTTGCCTTTTGTTTTACTGCCCATTTCTGTGATTTTAGCATCTCGCCACTGCGCCCGCTGGCAGCCTGTGGCAGGCTTTTATGTTTAGCTACCGAAGTAGATGGCTACCGGTAGCCGTTAGTCACGCATTTCTGCATCTACATAGCCATTGCCGCGACTCTGACTCCACAGACTCCGCTGGCCCCACTTCTCTGTCTGCAACAGCGTCTGGCCGCTCCAAGCAAACAATGCTGCGTACAAACAATATGTCAAACTCATCCAAAACGAAGTCATGAATGCACCGAAGTGGAAGATCCCCAGCTTGGCAATGCAAAATAAAAGTTACATTGATTACATGTCGCACCAAGTAGAGAATATGAAAGAGATAGTATCAAAAGTGATGTAAATACTGGATTTATTGAATTATATTTCTTTGAATGAGGTTGCACATGGGAATGATCTACGAAATAAGTTTGGGTTGCCTTTAATTTAAAGTAAACAAACAAGAAGTATATAAAAGTATAAGCAAGTATATAAAAAGTATATAAAGCAAAGTACAATATATAAAAAAAAAAGAATAAATATTTAAATTTATTGTTATTATTTTTGATCATTTTATTATTATCGAGCTCTAAATAATTTTCTTTCGAGCACGCTAACTACAATATATAAAAACCATTTGCAATCAAAGGCAATCAAAGAAATTCACAATATACAAAAAAGTATAAATATGATCAAACTATTACATAATAAGGGCAAACGCACCTGTTTAAACGCATGCCAAAAATATTGAAATTGGCTTTGTTTTGAAGATTGCGCTGATGCTTAATTGTGGATCAATATGTCAACAAATCGGACAGGTAAAACAAATCTCTACACGGTTTTTGGCCAGCCAAGTTATGCGGGCTTTTATTTTTGTGCCTCTCGTTTTTTGGGCCAAAGCAAATGGACAAACAGAGACACGCACACTTGGCGGCAAAAGTGAAGACCACACGACAAACACTGTGGCACAGACCACAAACATTACAACGATCATTAGTTAAATTAGAGGCAATGGCTCCGCTGCCAACGGCGACATTTTCTACTTGGCCCCAGCGCTTTGGCAGCGCCCATCTTCAGTCAAAGCAAACAATTGACATTGCTACCGGGAGGCTGTCGATCATGCGCAGAAGGCGGCAAGCGGCAAGCGGCGACGGCATCACTGCTCAGCTTTGAAACGAAAATCAAAAAGCAAATACGACCATGCCGAAAAGTGTCTTGGACTTGTACTCAACGGTAGCTGCTCTTTGTTTGCATTGGACATTGCGACAGCGAGTCAGGTGCTCACTTGGCGACTGGGTTAGCAGGATGTAGCATGCGCCGAACCACTTTACCCATGTCCGCCTTGTGTATGATCACGAATTTCCCCACTTTAGAAATGAAGATGTATTCGAGCTAAGGCCATAAATGCCGACGGTTTTCTGTTTCGGTACTTGGTTGGGTTAACAACTTCTTTGAAGACTGACGGACAACTTAGCTAAAGCATTTATGAGAAAGATTAGCGCAATTTAAACTATCTGTATTGCATTACAATTAAAAGCTAATAAAGTGTTTCATTTGATTTCGTAGCCTCAACATACCTGGATCCATTTCCAGATTAAAGAACTCCACAATTGTATCTGCTTTAAGCTATCTCTGCCGATCTCACTTAACTCCAAATCCACTTTGCTTACTTTCCCCTGTGCGCTCGTCCGACGCTTACGTATTTATATATATGTATATATATATGTTATTTAATTATAATCGCGCAGAAGGGTGTTTGGGTTAACCGTTTAATAATTGCACTTGGCCGTATTGTTAGTTTCAATTAGGGCATGAAATTTGCACAAATTATCGGCGCTTGTTGCCGGCGCGACGCCAGTTGGGTTGCCAGATTGGATTTCGATTGGGTTGGCGTTTCGCTTCGTTTTAGAGTTGCTTTTGGCCGAGCTACTGGCCTACCTACACACAGGTGAGTTGTTGAACCAAAACTGAAAATCTGATTAGCACATTTTGGCAATAGATCTTTGACTTTCGTTCAAAAATTATCACACACTTTTCACACCCGACTTTTTTTGTTGTCACTTTAGATTGAATTTACTTTTATAATTTTATGCAATATTATATTAATAAGCATAGTCGCTGGCCAGCTATTTGCCATTAATTAATTATGCTTGTTTGTATTGATCGACATCGATTTCGAACACACATCGAACACAAAGATCGCACTTATTCTTGACACATGCAGTTCCGCATTAAAATCCAATTGCCCGTTTCTTTCTTGCTTGCCACTAGTAGTCCGTGATCCGTGATCGGTGATCCGTGTGGGAGCAGCGCGCGTTTCACTTGGCCAGGCAGTCACAGCTCCAACTTGTTGTTGTTCATCACCCGTGTCTGCTGCGACTAACGGTCGCTCACGTTCATCAATCCACAGCCACATGCGAAAAGAACCAGCAGCCAAAGCTAACAACGACGGCGACAGCGACGCAGCATACCAAGATCTCGTTCTCTCTCCTTCTATCATGCTCTCGCTCTCCCGGGTTCTACGCCTGGCTGCCCATGTATTTGTGTGTGAGTGCGCTTGCTCGTGTGTTTCCTCTTCACACTCGCATTCATAGCGCACACACTCTCACTGAGGGCGGCGATCGCTTTGTATTTGTTGGTTTTAATGGCGCTGCTGCTGTATGTTGGTGTGCGTGTGTTGAGTTCGCTGGCAAAATAACAAAAATGAAGAATGTCTGTTAGCGAACAGGAGCGCACTCAGTGCAGCGGGCGCCCAACGTTTCAGAGAATCAGCATATGAAATGTTGCTTTTCTTTCACCCAAAACACGAAATATAAGTTATTTTTGAAGGCAGTGTATATTTAGCATAGAATTCAAATAAATCAGTAGAACAACAACAACAAATTTGATTACTTAGCACAATAATTACCCGCGATCCGCTTCTGTACTTTGACAGCGAGACATGTACACATATCGATGTGCGCATGTGTGTGTGTTTCTGTGAGCATGTCTCTTGTAGTTGTGCACTCGTATCTCAGCTGCGCACGAGTAGTCTGCTCTTGTGACTCTGACTAACCATACGCAACCGGGCGGAGTTAATTTTTGAATGCTTGAATGGCCAATCTGAAGCAAGTAAGCGTATCCGTAGCGTTCCGCAGTGTGCCCGAGCGATGTCATGACTTTTTAGCATCACACACATACTGAGGCCTGCAGCATGTCTGCAGCTGGGAGGCGGGGCCGAGGCAGACCGCCTAGTTCGGCATCGCCTTTTAGCTGATGATCGCGTGCATCTATTTTTGCTTCATTAACAAAATCGTATCATTAGAGCGATCGTTGTTGCTAATAAAGCGGCGCAGGGCCATATCCCTTTTCGCGTTTGCCCAAGCAGGAGGGGGTCATGGCCCGCTCCACCTTGTCTCTGGTGCGGCTGCTGTCGACGTTGCTGGGATGCTGCATTTCGATTCTAGCCGAGGCGTTCTGTTTCGCATGGTTAGACTTAATTATAAGAAATGTTGTTGTCTTCATATCATTGTCACTAATATTTTATTTCGTCATTTAATGGTTGCTGCCAATTTTTGTTGTCGTTCGCTCATTAGGCTCTCTGTCTCTTTCCTCTCTCCTCTCTTTCTCTCTCTCTCTCCCTCTCTCTCTCTCTATTACACTCTGTGCGCCTGTATGAGTGAGCGAGCGAACGACCACGTTGCCATTGTGTGCACTGCACGCACACATTCGCGCCAACGAGTTGGACACGCCTCCTTGCGATCGCTTTGGCCTACCTGCGCGTACCTTTTGTTGCGGATTCAACTCTCTGCTCTCTCGCAAGCGAGCTCTGACGTTCGCCATTGTAATCATCTATTTTGTATGCGATTCTCTTCACCTTTTAGAACATAACAGAATATAATAATGTCTCATTCTTTAAAAGATAACGAAAGCTTATAAAGATTAATTTGCTTACACACAGCCCGATCAATTCAAAAATGTACTTACAAATTATTTGTGAAAATTTATTTAAAAGCTGTATCGTAAGCGATGCATATATACACATATACATACATACATATATACATACATATGTACAATTATATTCATTATTTTATGATGCATATCAACAAATGCCATACTTGACAAAGGCCAACTTCCTCTGCAATTCTTATATATTAAAATACTATATACTATATACAACCTTTACAATAAGAACTTTTGATATTCATATATTTTTTGTACTTTTTTTAGACTATCCGATCCTCTTCTATAATCTATCCATTTTATGAACAATTAAAATTGTTCAGCTAACATTGAAATTATAAAAATTTCTGCTTTTTCTGATTGGGTCCTCAAAACTGGAATAATGATATATGTACTTATATGTATGTATATATTTATTGATATAAAATAGGCATTTGTGTGTATAACTTTTGATATACATACATATATACACATACATATACATCTACATAAATAAATACATACACCTCATGAATGCAGGCTTACAAATTATGTTTTATTTGCATACGTTGAATGTTCCAATTGTTAAACTTAATCTATCAATTTAACAGCTAAATAATGAAATTTTAAAAAATTGTGTAAAGCCTAAACTTTTAATAATTTGCAGCTGAGTTTTACACAACATCTATTTATACTAAATAAATCCATTTGTAAGAAATAAATTGATTGTTTCGGTTTTTTTTATAAGAAAATACATTCAATCTATCTATATCTATCTATATATGTATATATGTATGTATATGTGTGTATATATATATATATATATCTATATATATGTATATATATTGTATATAGAAGTATACCATATACATATTTATGAAAATATGATCTCTCTGTGTCAGAAACAGAAAAAAAGAGAAATTTATTAGAAAGCCCTTCTCAGAGATTCTCATGAATTTAAGTATGACCTCATATATTTATATTCTGAGCTTAACATTAATAAGTTTTCTTGACAATCGTTTAAATTGTGTATAAGTGATGTGTGTGTGTGTGCGTGTGTGTGTGTGTGTTTGTGTGTGTGTGTGTGTGGGTGTGTGTGTGTGTGTGAGTTTGTGTATGTATGCATTATATGGTCATATGGCAATATGTACATATGTGTATGCTTACATATCAAAGACTGATCGCACACAAACCAAATATTGTTTTTTGTAGAGTGCCCTACTTTGCGATTCTCATGAATTCAAGTAAACTACTCCACATGTCATACATTAAAATGATGTAATTTTTTAACAAATCGTATGAACCGGCTAATACAATTTGTTCTCATTATTAATTGAAGTGATTGTTGTACATATATAAAATTAAATTTTTAGTAATTAAATAGTTTTGCTTAAATATTCATATCTTAGCTTAGGAAATAAAAAAATGTCAGCACAAAAAATATAAAGAATTTTTTGTTTGTTTTATGATTCTTACTTTATTGATTCTTAATATTTTTTTTGTGTTCTCCTTTATCGCTTATATTTACTATATTTTTTACTTTCTCTCAATATATTTATTAAGCTTAAGTTTAAAAAACAAACACATTTTACTTACTTAAGTTTTTAATAAGAATGTGTTATTTTTCTACTTAACTAAGATGCCCGAAAGTTGAAAAAAATGTATATCTGTACATATATACATTATAATAATTAGCCATATGCGAAAATTAAAAGCTCCATACCACGAAGACGATCCCAAGACGGAGACGAAGACAAAATTATGTGCGTTTAACAAATTGGGGAAGATGCTTTGAAGTTGCCGCCAACAGCGACAAATGACAAGCATAACAAATGAATATTATGTGTTTTTCTCTTTCTTATTTTTGTCTTATAACACCCAACAAAAATAACAATAACAACAACAACAGCAGCAACTGCATCGCGGAGCCGAGACGAACAAAAAATATGCGCAACACTTGAGAAAACAAAATACGAATCCGTAACAGAAAGCAGCAGAGGCAGCAAAGGAGCAGAGAGCGGGAACGAGAATGGGAGAGTTCAAGTGTCGTGAAGTGGGCAAAATGTGCTATAAAATTGACACATTCAGAGCAGCATCTTAATGCCGACCTAGATGAAGTGTCGCCGCTTACATAACAACCAAAGGCAAAGGGTGTAAACGCTGGACGGAAGCGTCGAATTGTCTACGCCAGCTACGAGCAGGCACTTAAGGTGGATTGGACAGCGTTAGACGAGGGGGTTCCAACGAGTCAGTGATGAATATGTTGTACATCGGTCGGCGGCCACTTGAGTGTTGCGTCCTTTGCCGTGGACATTAAATGGCTCAGCGCAATTGCAGTTAACGATGAATTATTGGAATAAACCTGAAGCGGCTCACTTGAGAGGCAACGCACCGCGACTGTCACCTGATCCGAGAGGTTTTCGCACCCGCGCACGGCTAACGACCCAATGAAGTTGTTTGTAATGTTGCGCGCTGGGCTTGTTGGACAGGACAAGTCATCGGCTGTGTGTGAGAGGCACATGGACACATGTTTCTACTTCTCATCGGTTTCAATTTCACAGGCCAAAATATCTTCCTCGCCCATTTCGTTGGGATTGGCTGGAGCAACGGGAAATGGGAAGCGCATCTTTCACGCCGATTTGAGTTTTGTTGTTGCCTGTTTCTATTTCAAATTCCCATTGTCTGGGGGGCGTTATGGCTTATAAATTTTAAAAATGCATTTTGGGTATTTTTAAGAGTTTACTTTTCCGGCAAGCATGCCGGCTGCTTCTGTTTCTGTTTCTGTTTCTATTTGTTTATCAAAACACAATCCTCAGACTCAATCATGTATAAGCTTTATATGAAAATGCTGTAGCTCTTAAAGTTAATTAACATTGTAAATAAACAATTAAACATGGTATTCTACAAATGAGAAAATCTCTGCTGAATGCATCAGTTGCAGTTATTTTATTTGAATAATTAAGCATTCAGTTCGATCAAGAATACTTCTTCTTGGCCTTTAACAAATACTTAAGACATATTTAAAATTTTATTGTAATTTGTGTATGAAATCAGTTAAGCATGCATTCATAATGCGCGTGTATTTGATGTTTTTCGTAAATTATATTGTTGGTGTTAATTAAAAACCTTCTTCGACGGTTTGCTCAGGCCAGTTAGACATAAGTCGGAAGCAACAATAGAGCCGCAAAGTTGCCGACGCATCGGAGCTGCCAAATGTTTCGCTGTCCAAGGCAACTGGAATGAGTCGCCAGGCCTAACCTGTGCCAGGGGCACGGCTTTGTGGTTTCAAACAATAATTAAAAGCAAATAAACAAGATTTGTTCAACGGCTAATTGAAGCTCAAATAAATCAAAAATTTAACTAAAAGCGTCGCTCAAGACCACCCAGAGAGATCGTGCTCGGGCGCTGGCAAAAAGAGTTGAGTTGTAATCGAAGTGTTAATAGGCCAAACTGGTTTCGTTTTGGACATGTTGGACATGTTGTGGGACGTGCCCGGCTACATCGATCGATACACAAAAATCGCTGGAAGTCTAACTGAAGATCAAGATGACAAAAGACGAAACGCTGACGTTGCTCACTCATCGGCCGTTCATCTGAGAGTTGTCGAGATTTGCCGCCGTCGAGCACAGTCACAGACTGAGGCTGCAGCAGAAGCAGCAACGAGTTCGCTTCACGCCGGTTGCACTTGAATGCTTCAACGACATTCTGATTTGTGGTTGCGGCTGCTGCGGCCTGCGGCCTGCGTCTGCAGAGCATTGGCACAGGCACAGGAGATGGAGAGCGCGCGCCGTTTGCCCGGCAATATTTCACGTTAAAATAAAACTACAAATTTATCTATGCCGTAGTAAAAACAAACAAATGCAAAACGATTCTGAAAAAGGTGAAAGTTTTTTAGTGCCATAAGCACACGCACTTGGTCTCCACGTATTAGGATCCCAATCGGGATCTATGGGGGTTGCAATGGCGCTCTCTCTCTAGCTCTGTCTATCTCACTCTAGCACCCTTCACCAAAGCGCAGCACAGTTAATTTCAATATGGCGTCGCCGTCGTTTCCGCATGGCGATGCTCAGATGCCGATGCTGATGCTGATGCTGATGCTGCCGTTGATAGACGCGCTTTAAATGCATAAAATTGCTGACTATAAATAACATTTAATGAAACACATTTTTCGATTCTTGATTCTACACGCTACTTCCCGCCCTGTTCTTTTTATTTTCTTTTCGTATGCCCGTACGCATATTGTTTTTGGCAAAGGATTGGAGCAAAACATTTAGCTTCGCATCTTCTATGCGTTTTGAGTTATTATTGTAATTTGGCTGTGGGCAGTCGTGTGGAACGCAGCCGGAGCTGGGCCCTCGGTCGTCATAGTGATGCTGATGATATTCTAGATCCTGCTCCAAGCCATGTGCTAGTTGGAATTTTGTCATATACAGAAATTTTTCACAGTCTGTGTAATATAATAAGTTTGCGACAAATGTTCATTATTTTTGCAGAGCACGGCACAATTAATTAGGAAGAAATAGCAGATAGATCTTTGGCAATTTAACAGAAACTGTATTTACAATGTACTCCAGAATAAACGATCTATTCTATGTAAGTGCTGAACCACCTACACACACTCACACACACACACACACACACATCAGTCCAAAATATGTTAACGGTAAACTCGCGTTCATTTTTATGCGCTTCGCGTGCACATCTCAAAATTTAAATGTGCCGTAACGGCAAATGAAATAGCAAAATAGTTGTTCTTCGACTTATTTCGCCCCGCCCACCCATCCATCCACACACACACACACACACACACACACACACACACACACACATACACACACAGATAGAAGCTAACAGAAATATGCAAGTATGTGTGAATTGCACAGAAAAAACTCTTAAAATAGCTATATTTGTGTTTCCCTTTTTTTATTTTAAATGCTTTAGTTTTATGTAAGTGTTTATGGAGAAATAACTAATGAAAACGCCTTAAATTGCACATTTCGCTGCACTTCTGTAGGCTTTTGCTTCCTTTTCTTCTTCTCAGTTATTAATAAATGCACAGTGTGTGTGTGTGTGTGTTCTGTGTGCCTGGCAATGTGTGTTAAAGCGCAGCATGATTCGCTCGATTTAAAATACATTTCCATGCCAAAGGCAACGCGCCGAGTTGCCGCCCTTTGATTTATAAATCGGACTCCTCGCCACATCCAAGGCAACACATCGACGCAACGGCGGCAATTTTTATTTTGTCGCACTGTTTTTGTTTACTTAATGTCAATGCAATTAAATTAAAAAAAACCAAAAACAAAAAAATAATATTCGGCAAATTTATAAAGAAAAATAACCATATGTGAAAACAGTCCAATCCGAACATAAGATTCGTTTGTATGTTTTGCCGAAATGAAACTTCTTGTAATCTCCTTAGTTTACAGCCAAGCTCTTATATTTCCACGCTTGAAATGCTTTTGCGAATGTTTAGTTACAGTTTGAACTTAATTATTCTAACACAAGCAACACAATCTAGAGGGTGGTACACCAGGTTTTTAGCTCTGCAAGATTATTACAAATGATTAAGAATCACATATTGGTGCATTAGCTACTTACACTATCAGGACACAGAAATATAAGGTGACTACGCTGCAACAAATATGCCGGAGATGGGATTACGGATTTGCTGGTAATGGCTTAGTTTAAAGGGTTAGACTATACTGCTTGCGCCTTATTCGTCCTTCTTGGGCACACTGAGGTCCCAGAAGAGCTTGCCCATGCCACCAATGCCGACCAGGGCAAGCGCCATGGTGATGCGGTAAAGCACACTATCGACTGTGGAGCCCTTTAGGAAAACGGGCTTGCCGTCCTTCTTCTGGAAATGCTCCTGCACCTTGCGGATTTCGAAGTAACCCTTCTCAATCTGATCCTTGCTAGTCGCTGTTGCACGACGGGAAGCAGTGGTAGCAAAGCTACGTACAACGGCCTGCGATAACAAAATGTGCGGTTAGTTTGGGGTGCTCCAGCAATCTTACGTAATTGAACCACAATATATCCATTCTTCCAGGGGAATGGATGGAATAATTTGTTGTTTGCATAGTCCACAAATAATAACTATTCCCTGTTTGTACTCACTCTGGACAAATTCATCATTTTGCTTAAGTTATTTTTATTTTTAGCAAGCGAAATACAAATAGTACGAAGAGCTGAGCGAAAAATTCACGGGCCTCAGTTTATGACAGCTGTTTGACGTTTTTGGAGAACGGTGTTGCCACATCGTTTCAAAAATGCCATTCTCATTATTTGCCATTCACAATAAAATATATTGAATTATTTCTCTTAGAACTACAACTGTTTAATGTAAACTTATTTACTATTTTTAAAAGACAACAAACTGTAAAAAGACGTGATGGGCTTCCTAACAGTATTGAAAAAGATGCGTCAAAAGGAAAAGGAGATGCGTATTCTACTGCTGTAAGTTCCTGCTCTGACGTTGTAGAGGATTGTGATTCATGTTTTTATTCTTCTAAAGGGGATTAGACAATGCTGGAAAAACAACCATACTCAAACGTTTTAACGGGGAACCTATTGACTCAATCTCGCCCACCCTGGGCTTTAACATTAAGACACTAGAACACAACGGCTACACACTAAATATGTGGGATGTGGGCGGACAGAAGTCGTTGCGTTCCTATTGGCGCAACTATTTTGAGTGTACAGATGGTCTTGTCTGGGTCGTCGATAGCGCCGATCGTATGCGCATGGAATCGTGTAAGGAAGAGATGCAAGTGTTGCTTCAAGAGGAACGCTTGGCTGGGGCAACGCTACTTGTCCTGTGTAACAAGCAGGATTTGCCAGGCGCTTTAAATTCAAATGAAATCAAAGAGGTATTATTGTTAAACATTTATTTCGATTATGTGAATATAAGATTATTGATATTTTATACGTATAGATACTAAGTTTGGATGACATCAATACGCATCACTGGTTGGTAGTTGGAGTGAGCGCAGTAACTGGAGAGAAGTTGCTAAGTTCCATGGATTGGCTTATAGATGATATTGCTAAACGAATATTTACATTGGATTAAACTCGAATGGCTATTTCTCAACTAAATACATTTTGTATAATTTCTCATCATCCTCATTGGAAAAGCTCGGCTTAAAATTCACTTTGTGAATTGTGGTGAACCCTTCATCTACAGTTGGAGGGTGATACTTCTTCTTCATCATGTTGAAGACTATGTCATTAATGGGAGTGTGGTCAGTTTCCAAGAGCTCACGATAAGCAATATTATGTTTTGCCTGCGCTGCAGTCACATTCATTTCAAAGCAACGACATGGAATTTCCATCTCTGTAGCCAGAGACAAAAACCTCTTACGTGATGCGATATCCACATTGGTATTATCCACTACCACTGACCTACCAGCGATAAGCGCTCGCTGACAAGCATTTATGCATGACTGGATGGTGCCCAGAGTATCTGCATTTATGATCTTGTATCCAATGCTACCAAGCACCTCAGCACAGAAGTGACTCTTGCCAGATCCCGGCAGACCAACCATAATAATCATCTCGCATTTCTTTCTATCAAACTGAACATCATCTGGTTCAAACTGTGGTATCTGGTCGTCCACAGTGCTGGGATCGAAGTCTGGCTTGTTCCAGTGCTCCGCTCGTTTACCCAAGAAATGAGACTCGGGCGTGTAGAAACAAACTCCGACATTTGTAGCAAATAGACGATCTGCTAGTGAATGATCCTTGCGTTGCTTGGTAACGCCCTTGCCAGTCTCTGGTCTGCCAGCTGCATCGCCAACGAAGAAGCAACGATCCAGCTTTATAGCGACACTTTCATTCATCTCACTGAGCAGATGCTTCCACATACCTGGCAACGGCTTGCGATAGTAACCATCGCCTAGAGCTATAAACACCTGCACCGGAACACCCAATCTCTTTACAATGCTCTTCACTTTCAGCTTAAAATCGTCTAGGCTGACTTTGCCACGAGCTATGCCGCCCTGATTGGTGAAAAAGCAAATTTTGAATCCGTCCTTATGCAAACTTTGCAGCTTCTGGGGCACCTCGGGATAGATGATCTGCCAATCATCAGTATTCTTCGGAAATACATTTCCCGACTTTGTCTTAATAATGGTGCCATCCATATCATAGGCAGCTATTTTACTGGATGGAGCCAAGCCGGCGCTGTTATAGATTAACATTTTACCATTCGCTACAGAATTCCATTTCTCTTTCTTATTGGCAATGTCCATTGCAATTGACGCTTGCTCCTCTGTGGTGGCTTCTGAGTTGTTTGTTGGTAGCTCTGGTGCAGGATTGAAGACCACCTCGTATGGATGACGACCATAAACAATTTCCAATTGATCACCATGGCGAAGCTCGCATTCCGTGTGATACATAGCCATGGCACCATTGATGCCACAAGGATTGACACCCAATACCTTCAACTGAATGCGTCCAAGTTCCAAATTCACTTGTAATCGAAGCTGTTTCTTGGAACAGCGTGCATCACGAATTCCAGTCTCCCTGCAGCGTCCAAGCACATTATCACCACTGACCAAGTGTATGGCACTATGCTCTGCCTCCATGGGCTTTAGTGTGCAGATTCTCGCAACGGAGCGATTTAAGTATTTGGCCAAAGCCATCGTTGTAAATTTTTATGTATTTTTTAATTTATACTTTTTTTTAATTTTTAGGTATACGTCTTTTTCGCAGAAAATTCGCAACTTTTTTAGAAGTGAAAGATTTGCTTTATGGATGTATAACATATAAAATCGATTCTTGATAAATACATGCGCGATAATTTTATGCAACAACTACATCAACATTAGTGTTATCGATATTTTGGCGCAATCAATTTAAAGTTAAGCAAAGTTTATTTAGTTTAGTTTTTGTTCAATATTTAATAAAATATAATAAAATTAGTTTACTTTTAAATTGATTTCCAACTTATCTTTAAAAACATTTATAAAAAAATTATATTCAACTTTGAAACAGTAGGCATTCTTAAATTGAGTTAACTTACAATAGTGGACAAGTTTCATAACTTAGTATACTATGTGAGCTATCGGTCTCAGTTCAAAAATTTTATTTTTATTTGTAAAAAATAATAAAATTTTCTTTTCTTGCAAATTGTATTCCACAATGCAGAGGAATCTGATTTCAAAATTGCGTGTATGTATTAATAGATATCTAAAGATATATTCTGAAACTAATTAAGTGTGCATAGCCTCTTTTGCGCCAAGTCAACGGATGTTACTCTATAGCAGCGCCGCTCGTGTTGAATCGTTCCATTCAGTTGTCTCCGATTAAGATGAGTGGTGGTGGAGGAGGTGCTAAGATAACACCCAAGATGGCGAAATTGCAAAAGCAGTATCAAGAAGACAATGGAAAACCTGTTTTCCTGAAGGGCGGTCCCATGGACAATATTCTATTCATGTCGACCCTTGTGCTTTGCGCCGTAGGCCTTGTTGGCGATTGTATCCTATGGTTTGGCTACATATTGGCCTGATCTAAGATAATCTTTAATTATAGTCATACAGATCACACAAACTACATTTATGGAGCTCAACATGTGGTAATGTTACTGTTTAGAACCATTTTTTTTTTTCAAATTTTCATATCGTTCTCATAACATTTAACATTAAGACTGCAGCATTTCATTTGCCATAAATAAAATTTACATTCGCATTTAATTCGCCTTTGGGAACAAGTTTATTACAAATAATCAAATAAATTATAATTTATGGGGCAGACTACACATGGTTTTTGTCATTTTTGATTTATGCTTTCTTCGTCCATTTTGTCTATGACCTGCTTTAGACAGTCCTTTGTTGAGGTCTTTTCCAGATCACAGATGCGCGTCAAGTCCATGGTAGCGATCTGTTCAATCATCTCTTTAATCTTCTCTTGCTTTATTATCGACTTTACGGATTGACGCACTCCACTACGTGGGACGCCTGCCTTTTGGGTTTCCGCAGAATCGTTTTCAATATGTCGGCCCTTGGCCCTATAGTGCTGCTCAATTATTTTTCGTATTTTAAGTTTGGTAGCAGCTCGCGATTTACGTGTTGTTTGCTCTAACGCAAGGTTTCGCAGTTCCTGAAAGTTGATTTCTTTTGCTGCTTCAGCACCATCTCCAGTGAGTTCCAGCGATATTTCCTCCACAGTAGCTACTATGCCATCGTCATCATCGACCTGCGCTGCAACATTTTGTTCTATAGTGGGTTGGTCCGAAATATCAATTGGCTCGGGCGCTTTGCTGGCCAACTCGGTTTCTTCTTTTATGAAATTATCTAAAAGCAAATCCGCAGTTCCTTCGAATTGATCAGCCTCAATTTTATCTTTCTTCCTTTTATTTTTCGTAGCTTCTTTTGGATTCTTATCCTTTGGCAGCTTCTTTTCATGTTGGAGCACCGTCTTAGCAGGCAATCGTTTCTTCAAAATACCTATGCACGGCTTTGTCTTGATTCGCACTGGCAATATGGAGTTGTACTGTATGCCGATGCTATTGAAGCAATCTATAAATTCCAAAGTTTCAAAATCCTCCTGCAGCGTGGCCCATAGCTCCGTGTTGTGCTTATTTTTGGCTTCCACCAACAAGTGACTATAAATGGCAATTTCAGCTTGAGTATAGTTCATTGTTTCATCCTTGCTATAGATCCAATTGTTGTTTATTTCCATAAAACGCGATACACCGCTCTGTGCAGCCAAGTTTGCAATGTGAACCGAAACATTTGGATTGGCCACCTCCAGACGATGCAATCGAGAAAGCGCTGCACCACCTGGATAATTAGTTCCAGAAACAACAAGCAGGAATATGGTCATCAGCACATTGAAAAGCAAATGTGACGCTGCAATCAAGGCCAGAAAGCTATGCCATGCTGATTTTGCACTGTTCATCCACCTATAAAGCGAAATAAGTTTAACTAGAGGCACATTCTTAAGATATGTATACATATACTTACAAACGATGGCAGCCGCATGCAGCTGCAATATTGAGAACAGGAAAAACGTATATAATAAATCGCAGTTCCTTGTGTGGCAGTAATGAATACAACAGCACAAACACCAATGCCGCAAGAGTCAAGGATCGTAGGCGCCTCTCAAAGTAGATCCCTATCGGCACAAATACCAATGAGGCACCCATGGCACGTGGAAGTGCTGAGTAGAAGTACCATAAAAATGGCGATGTACCCCAGTTGGAGCTTTTGTTGAGTATCGTATTGTACCACAACACTTCACCCTCAGGCCACAGTAGGCGGCGCCAAAAGAACGAGTCCACCAATACAGTACCTGCCAAAATGCACACTCCAGCTGGCAAAGCAATCTTGAGCAGACTGTGCGAAGAGAACAAGCATTAAACTGGGACAAATGGTAGTTAACAAATATTTCGTTGCCATACCCATCGATAGATAACTTTTGTTTCAGCAGGTCTACCGCAAGCAGCAACCCCAAGAAAAGTGCCAGCTCGGAGCGAAATACAATGATCGCTATGCCGGAGCAGATGATGAAGGGCTTGGTCTGGCCCCGCATCCAATATGTAATTGCATAGAGCACTGAAATGAATCAAAACAGTTTAATATTTTAAGAATCAGTTTCATATAATATGACAACATACCAAATGGCAATGCAAAGACGTTTGGCAGGGGACGCGTCATGTAGAAAATATAATGAAATTGCGTTATGGTTATAGCCGTAAACCACAGACGCACTTCGATGCCGTAGATATTGGCAACAGCCTTTCGCAAGTTGTTCCACGCAACTGAAATAGCTCCAGCTAAGACAAGGCGAACTGTGAAAGATGTTTGTTAGCATAAGACCTGGTAATCGAGAGTGTCTTTTGTCAGTGTCTTTTACCTACATATTGGGCCCAGAATTTATTGATGCTCAGCATCTCGAAGAGCAGCACAAACGGTGCAGAAAATATCGATACAATGAGGGGCCCAACAAATGTCCGAGGCACAACTCCTGGATACTCATGATGATCGTACTGCGAGAAATTGTTGCGCAGATACAAAATATCGTGCATGGCCTGCAAATTAAAGCTCTCCTCGACCTTAGTGAAGGGTGTATAGACGAGGTGGGCCGCAGCCGTCAGAAAGACCAGGCCGTCCATTTCTGATCACAGTTGTCGTCGGAGCGAATGATTTAAGATCAATATTGACGCTTCGCTGGATATGAAATTGGCATATTACATAATTGCCATGATTGTTGGGGCACCAAATTGTATGTATTTTGGTAAATGCACATATATATTTATATATACATATATGTATATATATTTCACGAATACTGACGTGTTACTTTGATCAAATAACCGGCCGGCGTCAACAAATATTTGTAATTGTTATCAAAATTGTATTAAGTTTTCAGCATTGCCCAGTGTGTCCAATTACCCTGGCATACAAGGTATATTTGTTTTTCTTTGGAGCAAAATTTACATTTCCAAAATAAAATCGAAATTTGTTTTAAAAATAGAACCGTTCCAAGTTAGAAGCAACAAAAACATAGATACAAAAACAACAACAGGTTTATCATCTATCAGCTGCTCATGACTCACGAGCTCTCACGACTCACGCAATCGTTGTGAATGTCAAACGTAGCAGCGTTATACAACACTTTTTTGCTAATACGATTTGAAATTTCAAGTCATCCTCACCAGCCTGCCGACAGCAAATAAGAAATAATGGTATTCAATGACAAAAATATGGATAACAATGAATCAAAAGTCTTAGATGCGAGTGACTTCTATGTTATGTATAAGAGATTGCAACTTCAGCTGGAATTGCTGCACGTGCAGGAAGACTACATAAAGGAGGAGCAGCGCAATCTGAAAAAGGAGTATGTGCATGCCCAAGAAGAGGTTAAGCGGGCCAAGGCTGTGCCCCTGGTGATTGGCCAATTTCTTGAGGCAGTTGATGAAAACACCGGTATTGTGGCATCCACCACGGGCTCAAACTATTATGTGCGCGTGCTGTCCACTATTGACAGGGAACAGCTAAAGCCGTCGGCTTCGGTTGCATTGCACAAGCAAAGTAACTGTTTGGTGGACTTGGTGCCGCCGGAGGCGGACAGTACCATCTCAATGATGTCGCCAGAAGAGAAACCCAATATAAGTTATGCCGATATTGGTGGACTTGATATGCAAAAGCAAGAAATACGGGAGGCTGTCGAATTGCCATTGACACACGCCCATTTGTATAAGCAGATTGGTAAATAAGTTTACTAACATGAAAGAAATTCAGGTCTACTAAGTCTACTTCCATATCTCTAGGCATTGACCCACCACGCGGAGTGCTTCTCTACGGCCCGCCTGGCTGTGGCAAGACAATGTTGGCTAAAGCAGTCGCCAATCACACAACAGCATCTTTCATTCGTGTTGTTGGCTCGGAGTTTGTGCAAAAGTACTTGGGCGAAGGACCACGTATGGTGCGTGATCTGTTCCGCCTGGCCAAACAGAATGCACCCTCTGTTATTTTTATTGATGAAATTGATGCGATTGCAACGAAGCGTTTTGATGCTCAGACCGGTGCCGATCGTGAAGTGCAGCGCATTTTGCTGGAGCTATTAAATCAAATGGATGGCTTCGATGAAACAACCAACATTAAGGTAATTATGGCTACCAATCGCGCTGATACTCTAGATCCGGCCCTCCTTCGCCCTGGACGCTTGGATCGTAAGATCGAATTTCCGTTGCCGGATCGCCGTCAAAAGCGTTTAATTTTCACGACCATAACGGCCAAAATGAATCTTGCCGAAGACGTAGACTTGGAGGAGTTTATTGCTCGCCCGGACAAAATTTCGAATGCCGATATCAATGCTATCTGTCAGGAAGCTGGAATGCATGCTGTACGTGAAAATCGTTACATCGCACACGCTAAGGACTTTGAGAAAGGCTACAAAGCCAGCGTGCGTAAGGATGAATCTCAGCACGAATTTTATAATTAAGCACCATGTACCAAAAGCAACAAATAAAAAATGAATTCGTTTAAAAAAATGCATCTGAAACAAGTAAGAAAACTCTAGTCGGTGGAGCCCGACTAGGAGATCCCCTGAACCCCGTCCGATATGCGTTTTTAAATATACTCAGTTAAGTATTTATTAACGCAGAACCAATTTAAGCTTGTAAAATTAAATAATAATAAAACAACATTTTTTTGGCCGGTATTCAAAATTTAACAAAAATCGAAATTGTTTAAAATATAAATTAATCTAAATACAAAATTTGGAGACTCTAGCTCGAAAGATGTACGAGATATAATTTAAAAACTTGATTTCGATAAAGTTTTTAATCGATAACAATAAAAAGGGGAAAGTTATCGATTTTTTAAAACAAACTCGATATGCGCGTGCTATACAGGGACCTTTCAAGTCTCTATATGTATGTTCTGAGATCGACGCGTTCATACATACGGAGAGGGCTAAATCGACTCAGCTCGTCTCCCTGATCAAGAATATATATTTTTTATGGGGTCTGCCACGCCACCTTCTGCCTGTTACATACATTTGACAGTTTAACAAAACCATTATACCCTGATTTCCCATTTTCAGTTTGATTTCCCATTTCAATGGGTTCAGGGTATAAAAAGTGAATTATTTTTGTATGGGTTGGCGCGAATTGTTGATTCGGATGTAACGTCTTTGTTGACTACGTAGACATGTGAATGCCGCTCAGTAGCAAAAATAAACGCAGCTGTTTCCATTTGCAGGTTGCCGCTTTTTCTGGTTAAAGTATTTTCAATTTGTTCCGGGCCGAGATATATTTAAATTATTAAATATGCCTTACGCATCGTCGCTGGACGCGTATATCAGGCACATTAGGCCAGCCATCGATAATTTTGTAATGGAACCAAATAAAGAGAACATGTCAAAAGTTGAGAAAGTAATAAAATCATATGACTTTGGGCAAATACGCGTATTTCAAATACAAATGGTAGTGCCACTTGTGGCTAAGCTCCAGGACCTAACAGGGTAAGTCCAAAGGGACTCCACAAAAATATGACAACCCCAACTACAACTTTCTATTGTGCAGTGGAAATCAGGAACTAGTCGCCAGTCTGCTGGATTGCCTCCGCTACATTGTCTCTATGCTGTATTTGACGGATGGAAATGCCGTACGCTCTATACTGTCCATAGTGCTGAGACATATACGAGATCAAAATGGTGTTACACTGCTACCCAATATAACAGAGGAACTCAAATTGGCCGTCATACTTTTCATTAAGGTTATCCTACAGCGATCCACAACCGATGTGCTGGAAACCTTTTACGACAAGAGTGTGCTCGTGATTATTGGCCAAATACTACTCACATTGATGGAATTCATCTCAAAGGAAAAGTTTCGCAAATTGGTTAATGCATCGCTTGAGTGCTTGTTGGTACTGTTCTATGTGCACGATGATGCCGATGCTGGAGATGTGGTTTTGCGCAGTCAAATAGCTGATACCCTCTTCATATACCTACCCAAAATAGTTACAGTGCTGCTTGGAGCTGCCATGGCAGATGACAAAATTGGCGAATCAACAAAAACTGTAAGTCTCTAATGAAGCTGCAATTTGACCTTCACAATTAACGATTTTGAATTCAATTATTATTATTATTAGTTGGGAATTAAAGCGCTGGGCCGTGTCATCTGCATTATGTTTGAGGAAACTTCCGATGAGTTTCTTATGGCACGCTACGACGTGAATGCATTCCATTCGCTCCTTAACCCTGCTGATCTAGGTGAAAACATGGAGCTGCTAAATGAAGTGAACCTATTTGGCAACAAGGGCTTTACGCTTGAGCAAAACGAGGAGCGTTTAAAATATCTTCAAACGCATTTACGATCTGCACAATGGATGGAAGCCACATCTAAACATATGCGCTTCATTTTTACGGAAACATGCATTTTGCGAGCCCACAGTTCTGTTAAGGTGCGGCGACAGTACGCGGAAATGTGTTGTTTGCTGCTAAAGAATTGCGCGCACAATTTGAAAAACAATTTTATACATATGCTGGAGAGCGTGCTGGCTTTGTCAGAAGATGAGGAGAAGGATGTAGCCAATATGTGTCGGGCGAATCTAGCGGAGCTGCAACAGCGCCCAAACTTTGCTGGCATCTTCGATGAGAATGCTGAACTGCTGCTGGACGCCCATCTTAACAAATGGCCACGCATCTTGCAGCGTTGCGATGACAGCGAACAGTTTGCCGAGTTGCTTTTCTTCAAGGGTTTCTTGCGGAATGTCAGCGCTGAAAAGCTGCAATTGCAGTTATTGTTGCCCAAGAATCTGGATATGTTTGTTATGTGTTTGCTGACGGCTCTTGATCAGCGTACATCGCCGAATCTGCTTAATGAGGAGTATGCGTTACGACGCATTCAGGAGTCCAGCACAATGGAATTGCAGGCCAAACTGTCTTGGCGCCAATTTAAATATCTTAACTCATCACGCTGCATAGATACTCTTTATGATATTGCAGTACTATTGGGAGCTGAGCCGTCTATAAATCGTCTGGTATTTGATGTTTGCCAGGAGCTGATCGAGCGTCGCAGCTCTCTAATGAATGAATCGATTTTACTAATGACCCTGATGATAACGCCCCAGCAACAGACTGCTCGGGAGAGTCGTCTATTGCTGGCGGAACTTTTTGTAGCTCAGCTTCTCGCCGATGAACACTGGCACTTGGCACTGCAGCCGGATGCTGCCTGGCGACTGAAGGTCGAAAAGGTTGGCATTTCACTTGAAAACGTCACTTAATTATTTAGTAATTTCTAAAACTATGCAGCCTTCCGCCTGGCTTGGAGATTACACACCTGGCCTTTACTCATCGGCGCTGGAAGTACGCACGCAGGATTGTGACTCAGATGATGAGAGCGACACAGTCCAGAGTCGTGTCACCATTCTGGATGCACAGTTCAACGTGCAGCATATTTGCTTAGTCTTGGACGCCCTGGGACATTGTGCCAAGTTTATTGGTGATACTTTTGACCGTCACATATTTCGCAGCTTGCACAAGGTGTTGCTAAAGTTGGGTAAGCAGCACCTTAGTCATGTCATGGCATATGTAGTCTCACTGGCAATCATTTAATTACAGCCAGCAGTAACACGATGGTACATCAAGCAGCAACATTTGCATTCGTCTCTATGCAGCTGGCTCTAAAATATGCAGCCCCCTCACATTTCATAGAATGCTCCACTGACTACCTGACGTTTCATCTAAATGCCCTGCTAAAGAAGGTAAGTCCCACATGTGTAGTAAACGCAACAATGACTACATCAGCGACTTCTCCATTATAGTCACCCGAGAGCAGTGCAGCCGTAGATATACTTACTGTTGTATTGCAATACAGCACACGTGGAAATGTGCCCCATTTGGATAGTATTTTTCAAACAATATGTGAAGAGTGCGCCAAGTCGCATCAAACAGGCAATGTGCACTCCTATTTGCGCGTCTTTAATGCATTCCTCAAGCACGTGGTCAACTGGCAAGGCACTATTGCAACTGAGATTCCCGACACTCAAATGCATGTGGATGAGGAGCATAATATTTTAGAAACTTGGTTAAATGTGCTCCGTAAGCAGCCAACTGACGCTCATGTTGATTTAAATAGTGTGCCAAATGAAGAAGGAGACATAAATATGCCTGAAGCAGACATCGATGATTCTCCAACAGAAGAACCAGCGAAGCCAAATTTGCCGCGTCACATTGAAATTATCAAAGAGATTATTAATCAGTCTATCAAGTTTCTATCAAATTCGGAGCAAGCACAGCAAATTCTTGCATTGGAATGCCTGATAAATGGTGTACCACTGCTCAGGGACTATGAGGACGAGCTTCTTCCTCAGGTGCATCTGTTATGGCAGCCGTTAGTCGAAAAGTTTCGTCAAAAGAATTCGGTGGTGCTAAACCGGTGCTTTAGCCTACTACACATTCTCGCTCTGCATGCTAAGGAATTTATTTCAAAGCGTAGTCTCAACGATGTGATACCTCAGCTTAAGCAGTTCTTGCAGGCAACCAGTAACCACAGCAGCAAGGAAAAATTACGTGCGTCCACCCAGGAATACAAATTGCAGCTTAAGCTACTGCAGGATCTGGCGTCAGTTATACGCAGTCTGCAGATTGAAGGCAGACATCTGCACGACCTGCTAAGCATTTTCGTCTTGTATCTGTCCCAAGCACAGCCCAAAGAAATGCAAGAACTGGCTGTGCAGTTCTATGAAAATTTAGTAACCTACAACGGACCATTTGTGTATGTAACGCTCCTGCAACGCGCCCATCTCAAGGACTATAAAGTCAATGTAGATAGAATATTTAGCAGCTTAGGGTTTAGCTTAGCAGCGCCAATCGAAACCGATGTGTACAAATAAAGTTACAATTTCATTACAGCTGAATTTTTATAATATTTATTCTGCTCAATTGTTTTAATTCCAACGACGACTGAAACACAAACCCTTGAATTAAATATATTTATCGAATTATTTGTTTCTAACTTGCATATTTTTTTTTTATTAAAATGACTTGTAAGTTTATTTAAACAAGGATTGAAAACAAAATTAATTTATACAGAATTGTAGCCTTTGGAAATCAAATTTAAAGTAAAGGGCTTTGTAGTTGAGTGTGGGCGCGCACATTATTGCCAATCTAGAAATGCTATGCATAAACACAATACTTTTGCTCACTGTTTACGTCTTAAGTATTTTTTTTTAAATCGCAAAAACACTGTACAGTGAATACTCAGATGCTTAGCACCAATAAAACTTAGCATCCGACTTCTAAAGCCATTTTTATATAATCATTCTTGTATGCAAAGTTTTTTGTATCAAATATAGCTGTATTTGTTTTTAAGTGATTGCTATTCTGAAGCTCTCATCCCGACATACCACAACTCTTTCTCTAACTCAAATCGTAGAACAATTAGCAAGCTGTGTACATATATAGAGGTATTTTGAGCAATTTGGAATCTGTGTTGTATTTGATCGTTATAATGCAGTTCTGGGTTTAGAAGCGTGGGCAGGGGTGTAGGAGAATGTGGTGTTCATAGCTATTGTTATGCATAGGAAGCAGGCCGCTATGACTACGCCAGCCAATTCATTAGACTATTGGCATAGGCCATAGGTTTAACATCAGGATGTGGCTGTGAATATAATAAAACACATACAATATGAATAACATATTTATTGGAGAAGTTAGTAATACTTACCACAGCCTGAAACGATGTGTAATTTGGTTTTAAATTGTTACCAGTTATTGTTATAAATGCGCCCATGTTGCCCATTGTATCACTGTAAATATAAATGTAGTATTTGAATGGTTCTGATAGCTTTCAATTTGTGATAATTACCAATAATTTGGCGCTGAGAAGACTGTTATGCATTGGCCATTGTGGGCCACTTCATAGCCCATATCTTTGACCTCGTGACTGCGAATGATGTAGTCCAATTTGTTTGTTTTACAGAATGCTTCAGTTACGTCCGGACCAAATTGTATGCCCACACCGCGTTTGGATGGGCCACGACCCATCCATTGCTGCGGGTCGGACCAGAGCAACTCGCACATGAGTCCCTCCTCTGGTGGCTGACAGTTGCGTTCAATTCGTCTTATGTTATCCAATGTAACATTGTCTGATGAGAACAGACCACCATGCATGACCAGGATTTTCTGATTGATGCAGTGGCATAATGGCAGCCAGTTAAATACTTGCGTAAATATATCCGCCATTGTACTAGTATACTTGGCGGTCACCTCGCCCGTGAATCCATACATTTGATTCATATTAATGCTCTCGTGATTGCCTGTAAATAATCAGTTATGTGACTTCAGAGTCTGACGATTGGCGTCACTCATTTGAACTTACCACGCGATAAGAAGAAATGGTTTGGATACAGCAACTTGAAGCCGAAGAGCGTGAATATGCATTCAACAGAGAATGAACCTCTATCAACAAAATCTCCATTGAATAGATACGGATTCTTCTCTGAAGGTAACCCGTTTATTTCGAAGATGTACATTAGGTCATAAAACTGGCCGTGTATGTCGCCACAAATAGTAAACTTCTCTTCATCTGGAACTTTAATATCCACAAGGGACGGTTGTGCACGCATGTACACATCAATGTCACAGAGTATCTGCAATCATACGCAACTTACACGTTTTATTTCAAAATTTCAAGTTAAATAGCCATTACGCTACCTTATAGGCGAATTTGCGATGCAGTCTCTTTTGTGCCTTATAATGCTCCATAAGGTCTTTCATGAATTTTAAAGTAACCTTGCCATCCTCTAGTTGAGGTCCATTATAGTCGTCCTCAATGGCTAAATTCAAAATAGAGATAAATGAATTATGAATGTAAGGATTCGTTTATATAGATCACTAATTCAATAATAAATTGAGTACTTACTGATGTTCTCCATATCTCTGTACATCTCCGAGAGAGACTTCTCAGGCTTATCTACAGCAATTGCACGCTCAAAGGCTCGCATCTTGACGATTTTACTGCACTCAGTAAACTTTAATTTAGCGTCCTTATCATTAGGTCTGCATTTGGCCACCTAAACAGATAGCTTATCAATTATGCGTAACAGGTTTTCAGTATAGTAATTGTACTTACATATTCAAAATCAGATAGCGCCTGTTTGAACTTGCCTAGGGACATGTGCGCCGCCGCGCGCCTATAGTAGCCCTTTAAATAAGTGGGATCAGTTTTTACTGCCGAAACGCCATCCTGCAGAGCCAAGCCAAAACTTTCCTGACGCAAATGAGCGAGGGCCCGATTAGCATAGTATATTGCACTGCTGGGGTAAAGTTCTATGGCTTTGGAATACATGTCAATGGCTTTCGAGAATTCCTTAGCTGTGAAATGGCGGAATTGGTCATAGTTATATTTTTGACATTCACTATCTGTTTCAACTATAAGCTGTACATTTGAATAGTAAAAGCTATTGCAAAAATTATATTCACATAGAGCCACTCTCAGTCAATTGCTTTTAAGGTTAGGTCGAGAAAAAACGTATTGGCAACACGGGACGCGCTGTGGGTGCATACAACTTCTTAGTGAATTGCATGTGCATTTCAGACATTAATATTATAACGATCTAACTGTTGTGTGTTTCCATTTGAATGTGATAAAATGTCAACTTACTTTTGAGCAAATCATTTCCCTTATTTTTGTACTGCTCAGCCGCGGTATAATCTTGTTGCGCTGCATCCGTCGCCGAATCATGTTTGGTGGCATTAATCTCTGCATTGGACACTTGTTCTTGCTGATTATCCGTAGATTTCTGTTGGATTTCCTGTTCTGACGACGACATACTTTATATTTTAATTGATCAATTTTTTCTGCCTAGTTGTTCTCTAATATTATTTACTGTCTGCAAATTTTCAAGAGTTGATAAACGCCAAAATGAATAGTGCTGTGCAACAAGCAGGAAGGCGCTACTTATCGATATGTTGATATTTTCAAACCTAGATGACTTCTTAGTGCAGTCACATTTTATTTGTATTAAAATTGCATAAGCACGTGTCGATAAAGCTTGTTGTAGGAATAATTATAAATTAATAGAATGTATGATTCAATTTTAAATTAATTGCTTCATATTTAATTATGTGCTTAAATCCACTAGAGAACAGGTGCAGGTGCTGCACAACGCCGCATATCTTATTATCGATATGCTTAAGAAGCCGTAACAGCTGTTATGAGCTGGGCTTTGTAATCAAGCGGTGAAGAAAAATTAGAAACGGGTTGTTGTTAGTATAGAAACTTTGAAGCGAATAGCAGCACTGAGGCACACAAGCAGAAACAGAAACTCGCGATTGAGTTAACTACTACAAATAGAATTGCAATTATAATCAGTCGGGCTGTTAAACTCAGTCGCTAACTGTCCATTTCAAAGTGCATGTGCGGGGGTGTGGCAGCGTGAGAAAGTGAGCAACAGAAATATAAGCAAATATGTCTATGAGCAATTTATCAGTAGACGGCGAGTTCCGTTATATTATTCAATGGTTTAACGAGTGGAGTGAGCTGCAACGCGATGATTTTGTCTATGTGTTAATAGAGTATCTCACTAGAGACACGTCCGTAAGTGCAGGTGAAGATGGATGTGCTGGCAGTACCTATGTAAATGGCGTTGTGAATTCCCTGGCCACGTCGGGTGTGCAGGAAAAGCCCATGAGTCTTTTTCAATGCCGCGTAAATATATAAAAAAAAAACTTTCTTAAACCGTTGCATTCGTTCGCTAAGTCTTATTTTTATAACAGATTAAACTGTTTCGTCAATGGAGTCCCAAATGGCCGATCGAGTTCAAATGCAAACTACAAGAGGAAATCACCGAATTGGACCCAAAAGTAGGTGAAAAAATCGTCAACGAACTGAAGACGCCACACTCCATGCACAATGGTGATGCATCTGTGAGTTTAAATGTAAATGGAACTAGCGGCAACGGGCACGCTGAATTGGAGCAAACGACTGCAGACCCAGAAGCGTTGCCAACTACAATAGAAACACAGACAGTAGCAGCCGCAGCAGATGCAACAAACGGTGTCACCGATCAGACTTTGGAGACAGTTAACGATAACCATTTGGCAGCGGTGTTGCGTCAAGAAACGCCAGTCGATGATGATGATGACGAGCAGCTCGCTGGCAATGATAGCAGCAATGCTGCTACTAATGGCATTCATACGCCGTCGGCATCAGTGACAACAATTGCGGTGAATACGTCCCCATCAGAGCAGTCGCAGTTGCAGCCTGAACAGCAGCAGCAATCGCAGCCGACTATCGAACCTGTAGAACAGGTCGAGAATAACGTTTCAGCCAGTGTCATTGTCTCTGTAGCTGCTGCGCCAGAGGTAGTCCCGGTGGCATAGATACACGGTTGCTTATCGCGCTGCTCGTGCGAGCAAGCGAGAAAAAAGAAAAGTAAAGGCTTATTGGAGCAGTTAGGCACCACATACGCATAGCATTGTCCGCCATCAGAATCAATACATTCCATTTATACACATTTCTAGAAATTATATTAAGCAAATGTTCATTTCATGTCGTTTGTGCATTTATGTTTAGGCTAAGCTGATTTACTAAATATGTTAGTAATATTTTAAGTACAATATATGATCAAAATATATATATATATATCTATATATTCAAGCATATCTGAGTGTAAACTTTTAAAGGATCTCAGCGTCTTTCACTCTCCGGGCTATTGACATTTCCAAGCATTAAGAATGGGCAACTCAGATATTTTAAAACATGTTTTCTTTTCTTTGTGTGTGCGCGCGTATGTATGCATGTGTGTGTGAGTGAGCGAGTGTGTGTGTGTGTGTCAGTGAGTGTGTGTGTGTGAGTGAGTGTGTGTGTGTGTGTGCTTTACTTTTGTGTTGCCGGCATTTTGACTTACGCACGAGGTGTCAGTGCCACTCGGATTTCGGGCCAGTTATGATCATTCGCTGCCTTTGCCTTTCCCAGCTTTACTTCAATTTGTTGATGTATACATGTATGTGTGTGTGCGTGCGTGTGTATATGTTTCTTTACTTACATGTGTAGTGGTGGCTATTTCATAAGTTCAGCTTTTGGGGCATTCAATTTGTTTTGTGTTCTCTCTTTGTTTTGATTCGTTGTTGATAATAAAAAATAAAAAAAACCAAAAGCAAAAACAACAGCTGCACTGCGCTGTCGAAATGGAAATGAAAATAAGATATACTCAGATATTGAACCAATTTATTTCAATTTTATTTTGCACTTCGACGGCAAAAGTTGTGCTCGCGCCTCACATTCCATGATCAGTTAAGAATAGTCCACAAATTGACGTTTCTGACCGACTGTCTGCGTGCGTGTGTGTATTTGTGTGTATGTGTGTATCTGAACGGGATCAATTGTAGCAGCCGTAAAATGCATTTGTCGCTTACAAAGTTAATATGCATTCTAGTGATTAGCACATTGTGCTTTCAATGTGAGTATAAAAACAAACGACTTAAGCAGCAAACTGGAGTGCGGTTCTTATTGGAGTGGAGTTGTGCGCCTATTGGAATTCATTCGTTAGTGTATGACAAATCATATGCGAAGCAAAAGAACAGACGTCATCTCTTTGCCCATATGGCACTGGGTCAAGGTCAATGTCTAGAAATTCCCCAAGCAAATATGCTAACATCATGCTCTGAGCCAACAAGCGAAGGGCAATAAACTACTAAAATATAATTAAGAAAACGTTGGCAAAAGTGACTCAGTAATTGCTGAACCGGACTTTTGTTTGGGCTTTGGCCACTTCTGGTTTGCAGATATTGACCTTGCCTAATTTTTTGTTGAACTTTTTTTTTTTTTAATTATTTGCACGTGCGTTTACCTGAGTCCAAAATTGATTTTCGCAGTTGTTTGCACCGCCAATGTCTGCCACTGTATACGGATCAAGGATTGCGTGCCCTTTGCCCGGCTCTTGCTCAATCACAAGCCCGAAGAGCGCGCCTCTGTATTTTCTATGATTCATTCAGCTGGCTGTGGCTTTCAAGGCCTCGACCCTCTTGCCTGCTGTCCCCATCATCCGACGGCATCTTCACACATCAGTCGCAATTCGCGCGTTGCTCCCACCGAACGCTGGGTTTGGGACACTTTAAGTAGCTCCAAGCGCAATCCAAGATTCAACTTTAACTTCAATCGCTTTGTGGCCCATGAAACCGAAATGCAATTGCTCGATTATCGAGATTTCGAAGCTCAACGCAATTGTCCCCAACCAATTGACGAGGATTATGATGATCATCCTTTTAAGTCTGGGAGCGGACATCACTTTCACTTTCACATTGATCACGAGATTGAGCCAGCAGAGGAAGAGCCAAGTCCAACGCCAGCTGATAGACCAATTGTCTTTCCCGGTGACTTGCGTTTCCAACATACAACGGGCTTAAAAGATCCGCTCGAACTATTGGCCGATGCCAGCCAGGAGCAAGTTATAGAAGAGAACACGCCAGCCTCAGTGGTGAGGATGAACTCAGCGGATTGTGGGATCAGTGTGAACACACGTCTGTTGGGTGGCGACGAGGTTGTTCCAGGACAATATCCGTGGTTCGCCCGAATCGCCTATCGCAATCGCAGTGAGTATGATAATTTAAACAAGAAATTTATTAATACAATCCAATTCAAAATGTTTTACAAGTGCTCTAGTGTATGTGTTCTTTCTAGTTAGACCTCGACATTAGGTTAATAAACATTAAAGCACAAATCAAACGAAACAGAAAATATTCATAATCCAAGCTCGTTAGCCACGTTGGTCATCTGCATGGTTAAAAAGCAACCAGTAGAGAAAACAATAACTGCTTTTAGAAGTGACATCGAGCTATCGTTGGGGTCACCTCCATGCGAATCGTTACCGCGAGCCCCCGACCTTCCCCCTTGGTTTGAAGAATAGTTGCTGCCGTCATGAGGACTCCCTCCACGTGACGGATAGCCATTCGAGTTGGGGGAGCCATGTGACGGATAGGCATTCGATTTGGGAGAGCCATGTGACGGATAGGCATTCGATTTGGGAGAGCCATATGCCGCATAGCCATTCGGATCGTATGATCCGGATTGATTATTTGGATAGCCTCCAGAGTCGCCGTAGGCTTGATTTTGCTTCCCAAAATTTTGTTTGCCGTTAGCACAATATGCACAATTGGGACTTGTATCCTTTGCATTTTTGCAGGGACATCCCTTACTCATGTTGCCAGATCTGCAAGCAAACATTTAAACATTAATTAATATTTTTACTACTCTATTATCTATTCACAGCCAACAATCGCATCAGCTACCGTTGCTCTGGCTCCCTAATTTCCAACAATTACGTTGTTACTGCCGCCCATTGTGTTGTTAACTTAGTGAGTGATCTGGAAATGTAAGTCTCTAATGAAAATTAGCCAAGATTTAACTGTTTGCTAATATTAGATGTGGATAGCTATATCTAATAGTTGGGCTCAAAATCGGAAAACCAATAGACCTACAATATAGTACTAGGTCAGTTGCTAAGACTCGATTTATAGATTTCAGGTGCGAATAGGCGATGACATCTCCAGCCCGCAGGACTGCGCCCCAAATGCTGAGAATTGCACCAAGCCAAATATATTTAATATTATGCGTGTGCTGGTGCATCCCAACTACGACCAGCCCAAGTATGCGAATGATATTGCACTGCTCGGCCTCAACAATAGCATGGGTAAGCAGATGTCCTTGCTCAGGCTCACCAAAGATAGCAGCAGTAGTTGTAATGCTGTAATTGTAATATTTCTCAGGTACATTCACACCAATATGTTTACCTTTAAATAGCACGGCAGCTCTTGCGGATAGAATGATTGGACAAATGGGTGTTGTGGCCGGATGGAGCACAAAGGCGGAGAGTATGTTGTTATACTTAGGAATAATAAAACTGAAATGAATTACAACGATTAGGCCAAATTGAAAATCATTTTGTGCGCTTACTTTGTTTTCAGATAACAGTTCGAACAGTTCCGGCAGCACAGCCACAGTGCGATTCATCAGATTGCCCATTGTGAATACGACCAGTTGTGCGATTACCTATGCGACGCTTAGCGAGAACTTCCAGCAGCCGATTGTCATCACGCCCAATCACCTGTGCGCCCAGGGCCAGCCGATGAAGGATGTTTGTCGCGGCGACAGTGGCGGTCCCTTCATGGACGACGGCACCTCGGGCATACTCAATGCCAATGGACGTTACACGCTGCTCGGAATTGTGGCCTTTGGGCCAACCCTATG
Source organism: Drosophila leonis (assembly GCA_035045365.1). Taxonomy (NCBI): domain Eukaryota; kingdom Metazoa; phylum Arthropoda; class Insecta; order Diptera; family Drosophilidae; genus Drosophila; species Drosophila leonis. The sequence continues at coordinate 3,833,919 of JAWNPC010000896.1, forward strand.
CGGTGTGACAACAGTTCCAGGCGTCTACACGGCTGTCAGCTCGTATATTAACTGGATTTTCGATAGCATCAATATGCAAAACAAATGAACGGAAGAGTTGCGCGAGACCTGACTTTTTCCAAAGTTTCTTTCCAACGCCAAAGCCAAAACTCTACACACACACACACACACACATACACACACACACACACACACACATGTAGAGTTCACACCGTTGTGTATTGTTCCTATGCAATAAATACTATAAATAAATAGATAAAGAGAAACACATAATTTGCAACTTTCAGAAAACGAAGAACAAAACTAAAAGCTCAAGCCAAAGCTCTACAGCTAAAGCTCGCCCTTAAGCTGTGCTCGTCGCTTCGCAGCGTCTCAGTTGTACGCGAAGCCTTGCTCTGGCCTCTTCAATCGTTGCGAGCGGCTGCTGATTGCAGTTCAACGGGGATTCCGTTTTAGTCATCATATTTACTTAACTGCAGCATTGACTTGGATAGGACATTAAGAGATATACAACAATTTATACATTGCATAATAACTGACGACGTTTCCTACACAAAGAAGCAAAACATGTTGAAAATATTTACAATCCACTTCATTTTGGGACTTGCTGTGAGTTCGGCAAATGCGCGTAAGTAAAGTAAACAGGCAAAGGCAGTGAAAAGTTTGTAGAATCATTAGAGAAGCCCAAAGAATAATGATTTGATAATGATACACACAAATATCTGCATGTTTGCTGGTATGTAAATAAGACTATATAGTATATATGGGGGCCGTCTCAGCTCTGTCAGCTATTCAGAAACCAGTTTCAATTTGAACTAAACGTAAATAGAAATTATTCATTCAAATGCTCAATACATGTATACAATGTGATTATACAGTTCTATGATTCTTAATATCTTTTTGTGACTTGTTCGCAGAATTTTATTTTCCAAATGAGGCCAACCAAGTGCCGAACTATGGACGCTGCATAACGCCCAACCGGGAGCGTGCACTGTGCATTCATCTAGAGGATTGCAAGTATTTGTATGGAATACTGACAACAACACCCCTGCTGGATGCGGATAAACTTTATCTAAGTCGTAGCCAGTGTGGCTATTTTAATCAGAAGGTTTTGGTAAGTCCGTCAAAGCAGTCTTTACACTCTGGAACTTCGCCGTAAGCAATTGCTTGACTTGCAGATTTGCTGTCCGGATCGCTACCGGGACACCACGCCGATAACGACAGTGCGTCCCGTCACAAACAAGACAAACACAAACCTTTTGCCTTTGCCGGGTCAGTGCGGTAATATATTATCAAATCGCATTTATGGCGGCGTCAAAACCAAAATTGACGAATTTCCCTGGATGGCGCTGATCGAATACACTAAAGGTACCTAAGCCACACATGTGAGACCTTCAGCTAAATGCTTTCGTTTCTTTAGGCAGTGGCAACAAGGGTCACCATTGCGGCGGTTCACTCATCAGCACTCGCTACGTGGTAACTGCATCGCATTGTGTCAATGGCAAATCCCTGCCTACGGACTGGCGTCTGACGGGCGTGCGTCTGGGCGAGTGGGACACTGAAACGGATCCGGACTGTGAAGTTGATGTGCGTGGCATGAAGGATTGTGCGCCGCCGCATTTGGATGTGCCAGTGGAGCGTACCATACCGCATCCGTCGTACGATCCCAACTCCAGGAACCAACTCAATGACATTGCTCTGCTGCGCATGAATCGCCAAATCGAGTACACCGACTTTGTGCGTCCCATTTGTCTGCCATTGGACACGAATCTGCGCTCGTCAACATTCGATGGCATTTCAATGGATGTAGCTGGCTGGGGCAAGACGGAGGAGAAGTCGGCCAGCAATCTGAAGCTGAAGGCCGCCGTGGATGGCTTCACTTTGTCGGATTGCCAGTCCGTCTATACTCGCCAGAACATTGTTTTGGAGAACTCACAAATGTGCGCTGGCGGCATGGAAGGCGTAGATTCGTGTCGTGGAGACTCTGGTGGACCGCTCATAGGCCTTGACACAAACAAGGTGAACACCTACTATTTTCTGGCTGGCATTGTTTCGTTCGGACCCACACCGTGTGGCTTAAACGGCTGGCCAGGCGTTTACAGTCGAGTCGGAGCTTATGTAGACTGGATACAGTCTACGCTGGAGCCATAAGAATATTCCAATAGCTTTAACTTAGTTGAGATTAAAGATGAGCAGCCATGTGGCCAAGACCATGTATAAAAGCCTTTTACAAACAGCACCAACTGGCGGAAACTGCGATCTTTTGAGATATCATTTACAGCATTTATATATATATTGTATATATTTATTTCGGGAAATATTATTTAGGTCTCAGCCTAAGGTTATGCTTTAATAATATCTAAATCGAATGTTGTAAGAGACTGGTCAAAAGACCATATAGCATATGCCATACATCATACCTCATATGCGATTATTAAATTACTCTCTGTGCGGAGTACGTAGAACTGCCTAAGATCCGAATTTACGCTTAAGTTACATTTAATACAGATTAAATTATGCAATAAATTATGTATGTATAAAAGATTACAATTTTAACACATGCAGTTCAACATAATATGAACCAAAATATTGTACACTTAAGCTTCTAGAAATTGTTTATAGAGTTTCACTGTTATTTTGGTTTTTATAATTCACTATCGGGGTACGCAGCAATATTTTGGATTTTCGATTTTCGGTTTTGGATTTTGGTGGCGTGCACGGTGCTTTGATAAAATAATAATCATAAGCTACATTTTCAAAATTCGAATCTAAACTTTGCAACATGCAACATAGTGCCCCTATTCTGCAACTTATTTATGAACGCAACGATGCCAAGCGACTCTGCATTTCCTCTAGCTCGTCGCCGTCGTCGTCATCCTCCACGACCGCAACGCGGGAGGTAGCTGCTGGTGTTTTATCTGCTGGCGTTGCTTCTGGTGGTAGTGGAGCCTCACCCAGTTTGCCATCCGTGATTTCCCAGAGTACTTTGTCGACCTCCTTTGCTGCCTCCTCCTCCAACTCCTCAGACTCTTCCAGTGAGTCCATGGTCTCGTCCAACATTTCCTCGATTATGCCTGCCTTCATCATTTCCTTTGACATGTCACGCATAATGCCAGCCAACTCCGGATACCGAACAAGACTCTGCATGGCCTGCATGACTTCTGTGGATTTCTGCAATGAACCAGCCACCCGCAACGTAGCTATAAAAGAAATGCAAAGATCAGTTAATGTCAGTAACTAGTGCAAAAATCTACATTTACTTACACAATTGATTCTTCATCTGCATCTGTATGGAACTGAGGTGCGCCTTGGATGTGTATATACGATTTATAGCTTTTCGCGCATTCACTATCTCTTTGGCGAGAATGATGCAGGTGTCACGGTCACTTTTTTGGGCTGCCTGTTTGAGAGAGCGTTTCACCTTGTCCTCTTCACGCTGTATACTTCGTATCTGCCTATCGAGCTGATTACCCTCCTTTCTTAGCTTGTGCGTCCATTCTTGCACCTACAGATATCGAACGAACAGATGTTGAAAATGAGAATCAAAACAATTGGAACATGACATCATTTCATGGCAATCAAATGGCCTTGTTAATGCGCAAAAGTAAAATGGTCCACTGTGGCTTTATATCTAACCTGTTCTTTGGGGTCTTTGCTGGGAGTTTTGCCAAATAAGCCCATTTCGCTCTTCTTATAACGGTATGCTAATTATTATTATATTGTTTAAACTATTCGACTTAACACTGTCCGTGAGTCATTTTTTGTAATAAGTCTGGCAACACTTTTCGAATGTTTATATTTAATTTTAAGCAGTCTGGCAAGGCCTACCTAAATTGTGTATGCAGTTTCTTTGAATGATAAATATTTTCGATATGATATTGTTGTTTAATTAATTAACTCTAAAAGAGCTTATTTTGATTATACAATTTTAATCAACAATAAGATACTGAACGAGACCTTTTGCTGTTCGTGGACCAGTTCGCAAATGCAAAACAAGTAACAATCATTTTTGCCTTACTCATTGAGCAGCGTACTATCCTACAGCAATGCAGGCACTTTATAACACTAGCAGCAACCGCGCAATTGTGATCATGTTTACCGCTCGTCAATTTAGTTAAACTCTCTACTTAATTCTGTAATTGTATCGATAATAAAAAGAACACAATGCAATCAAATGCAGTAGTTAGTTGTATATTACTGTTGTTCCATAATGTGTGCTGTTACCAGGATAACTGGGTTGAGCCACATGCGTGGGCGGAACTGACAACAACGCAATTCAATAATCCAGGTGAAGATGCCTGCCAATGCCAGGCTTTGCCGCCTGAAGGGAAATCAGTGGCAACCATAGAGGATCAGTTAGCGTTAATGTATTTTAAAAAGTTTGTTAACACTCTATTCAGTCGAAAGGCACTAATGGTAAGTAGGCGGCCATATCATTGTCAAATTTGAACTAATGACGTCATGGCAATGTTCTAATCATTTTTAGCACGGCAAAGCGTCAAACGTTTTTAAACGATCGCTTCTGTTTACATTACAAGCTTCAGAAGTTGATGAACTTGAAGCGGTCCAAGATGTGCGCGATCTTGATATTTTACTTAGCAAAATACTAGAAAAGGCAAACGATGTTCCCTTGTCGTCGGATCAGGCTGACGACGACTATTCGTATACGCACAAGGAAATGGGAGTGCTTGCGCTTCTTATGGATATTTTCAAGGATCTTCTAAAGCTACTTCAAATATCCGAGGTTAGAAATGCTGCTTTTAAAAACCATATAAGCACACATTCAAGTACGATTTTGCCAGGTGCGCTTCATGTTAACTGTACTGCTGATCATTGCTACCGGGTGGATTGTGCATAGACGATTCAGATATTCAGCAATTGCCATAATTATAGGCGGAATTTTCCTGTATGGCTACTTTGTTACCTACTTAGAGTGCAATAGGGTATGTCGCACAAAATGCATTCACATCGAATTTGTTATATTCCTAATTCTTATCATTTAGAAACTGGAGGTTGATGCTGTCATTGAAGTAATTGACAGTCATCAAAAGTCCATGGATAATGCAAATACAAACTGGTTTTCACGCATATTTGGCGCTTTATTTAAAGAGTCACAAGAAGATCAACAAAGACAAAAAATTTTGTTAGTACTTCTCATTCACTGATTACTCAACAACGTATTCGTCAACCATCAACTTTTTTATTATGTACGTTACAGAAAGTCAAGCAAATTGCGGATGCCGTATTGCCGACCAGACCATGTGTTCATTATGTATACGAGTGACATGTTTCTCAAACAAATTGAAATGATCTTGGAAAAAACCACTCACACTATTACGAGCTTGAATTGTAAGTTTGTAAATCTTAACGGACCTAAGAACATGCTTTATATTTGTATGCCTTGCCCGCAGCTGGATTATCATTTCCATATAACTTAATGGCGCCATTCGCATTAGTCTGTATGATTGGTTATATCCTCAAGTTAATTTTCAAGTACGTCGTAAGTCCAAAGATGTGGGTCGGACTCTTTCATGGTAAATCCGCGAAAACAACTTCACAAGCGGAACACCAAGCCATTGCAAACGAAATGGTTGGAGATCGTTTATCGGGTGACAACCTTAAAATATTATTAAATGTCATAGGCACTACAAACATAGCACAATCGCAACAACAACTTCAACTGCCAGTGTCGGGTGTACAAGAGCTACTGGAACCACTGGAAGCACCACCACCAAATACGCCTCAGAAAACACAATCTGGAAGCAAACACAGTTTAGAGCCGGCTTCAAAAGAAAATCATAATATTAGCAATAGCTCAGAAGACATCGCTTATAATGCTGGCTTCACCGTTGTAGATGATAACGCGGATGTTGATCATATTAATACTTTTTAGCTATTTTTAACTATTTTTTTGAAATGCTGTATTATGTGTAATGTTTGTGGTCATACTTTTCTTCTTTTACCAATTAATTGGCATACGTTTTAACAGAATTCTGTTACCAAATGATATTTTTCATAGTTCAATTATTCTGCGTGTAATTAGTATTATTTTTGCACGATATTTATAAGTTAATAAGTATTCATTAAGTGTCATTAATAGGCCTATAACATACAGTTAGTACATGTTTATATTATACAACAGGCCAACTTAAAAATTGTACATATGTTTATACCAATACTGCCGCCAATGGCTGAGTTTTTGTTACAATTTTCAAGATCTTGTTAGCATTGAGTGTGTTTGCTGCAAATCAAATATTCATCATGAATAAACTAGTTCAATATACAACTTATATGTTGTGTGTATAATAATTATATGTATATAACATAACTAAATTATAATTAATTTGGTGTAAATATATTCATTCATTGTATTTTAAACTACATATACATATTGATGCTGTATTACATTTAAATGACATTTCCCTTATGCAACAAATTATCTGTTTTATGTATTGAATTATTTATTATATTGTAACTCCAATACACAACACGTACCTTAAGCTACAACCAGTTTCGATGACAAGAGCCTAGGGGCTCTAAGCTCTAACTCATGATAATCATCAAATTTAATTAGGCGGCCATTAGAATTACATCTAATATATACTTATGTATGATGCATTGTTTGTTGTGTCGAACTGAGAGAATTTATTTAATAGATTTCTGAAATATACGCAAATTGGTCCGCTTTCAAAATCTTGTTTAATAATTTCACTAGGCAATATATTTATATTTTGTATATGTATATACTTGGATATATGATTAGTTCTTTTTGTTAATGATATAATTTAACTTATTTAATAATTAAGCAATATGTAAACTGTGCACTGAACAATAAGTTATCGATACTCAGTGCTCGGCGGGAACAGCTTGGCAACAGCAAACCGAGCTAGCAAAATGAATTGCTTGCTCATTGATCAGCATAGTTTCCAACAGGGAAGATTGCATTTCATCACAATTAGGCTGTAGCACTGGAAATTAAAAGAACAGAATGCAATCAAATGCAATAGTTAGTTGTATATTAATTACTGTTGATCCACAATGTGTGCTGTTAGCAGGATGACTGGGTTGAGCCACATGCGTGGATGGAACTGGCACCACTGAAATTAATCCTAGTGAAGGCTCCAGCCTATGCCAGGGTTTGCCATCTAAAGAAACATGCCTGGCAACAAGAGATAATCAGTTGGCATTAATATATTTTAAAAAGTTTGCTTGTAACTTATTCAGTCGTGATGGTAATGGTCGTGGTCGTAATGGTAAGTAGGCGGCCTTATCATTATCAAATGACAAATCATATTGACGTCATGTTGTCATATACTTATCATTTTCAGTACGGCAAAGCGACAAAACTTTCTAAACGTGCGCTGCTGCTTTCACTGTATGATTCAGATCTCGACAAGATCTTGATATTTTACTTACGGAAATACTTCGTAAGGGCGCCGATTTTCGCTTGTCGTCGGCTCATGCGGACGATCTTTATTTGTAACAGCCCCAGAGTGTGCGTGTTCTCACTATGAATATTGTCAAGGATCCTTTGCAGCTACTTGAAATATCCGAGGTTGAAATTGCTGCTATCAATGCACATAGAACATATATGCAACTTCGATTAACAAAAACTCGCCTTGCCAGGTGTTATTCATATTGAAGGTGCCGCTGGCCACTGCTGCCGGCTGCCTTTCTATATACATACATATTTATAGTCGTCCTTCTCGTGTATGGCTACTTTGTCACTTATTTTGAGTGCAATAGGGCACTTGCTGCTGATAATCGAAAATCCCAATTTCATATTGTTTTTTCTTTTTGTAGAAACTAAAGGTTGATTTTCAACTAGAAATAGGCGACAGCGTTCAAAAGGAAATCGATTATGCTACTAGAAGCTGGTTAGGAAGAATGTTGATGCCGTCGAGAGAAAAGTGTTACAAAGAGAAAATCTGATGTTAGTAATTCTAATTACATCCTACATCTAGAGAGACCCAAAGCTAAACATTTCATTTATGCACATTACAGAATGTCAAACAAACTTCGTTGAGGCAATTGTCATCCACTGTCTCGATAATTTGTACCCCGCTAAATCGAAATTCGCGATAAATCGAAAAAAATTCTATCCCCTTGATGGGGATATCTATATGATAGAAATCTCGATAATTTGAATTTCTGTGTAAATCGAAAAAAAACTGATCCCCTTGCCATTTCGAATTATCTGGACTCGACTGTATTATACAAATCATCTTGGAGGCAATAGGCCACAGCGCTGCAAACTTATTTAGTAAGTAATTGAACCCTTAACAGACTTGAAAAGATTTGTTACTAATTTTGATTTGTTTTGACCTCAGCTGGATTGCCATTTCCATGTAACCTGATTGCTCCACTCGCACGAATCCTTGTCATGCTGCTCTACAAGTACATCGTAAGTCGCATTATGTGGGTGGGAGTTGAATGTTGTCAGTCTGTGGATAGGCAACAGCAGACAGTTGCCAGTTATTGGTAACCATTTTTGAGTGCAATGTTTGTGGTCTTCTTTTGTTTCAGCTCACCAATTAATCACGTGCTAACAGAATTCTGTTACCCAACGATATTTTGTCATAGTTAAATTATTCTTTATTTAAATAATTTTGCGTGTAATTATTTCATGTTTGCACGATAATTATTATATGTTAAATCTCCAACAATAAGATTCATTAGGTGACATTAATAGGCCGCCCACAAGTGTCTATTACATGATTATATTTTATTACCGGCCAAATTGTTCATATGTTTTTATATATTATATATACCAATAATGTCAATTGCTGAATTTTTGTTCATATTTACAACATCTTATTAGCATTGTGTGTGTGTGTGTGTGTGTCTGTGTGTGTGTGTGTGTGTGTGTGTGTGTGTGTGTGTGTGTATGTGTGTGTGAGTGTGTGTCTGTTTGCTGCATATTGGAAATGTAAGCAATAATCAAATATTCATCATGAATAAACTAGTTCAATATACAACTTATTGTTGCGTGTATAATAATTATATATATAATATGTATATATATATTCATAAAAAATTATAATTAATTCGGTGTAAATATATCCATTCGTTGTATTTTAAATTATACTTTTGAATTACATATATGTAAATACATATCGATGCTGAATTACATTTAAATAACATTCGCTTAATTGTATTATGCAACAAAGTATCAATTTTAAATCTTTTGTATTATTCATTTATTTATATTATTACAGTGTATTCGACTAATTGGCACGCCCTTTTAAGCCATAACCAGTTGTCGCTGTCAGGAGCCCAACAAACCTAACTAAACCTAGGGAAACTAAGCGGAAAACCTAGAGCACGCAGGATAATGCTTAAATCGTACATAAGATTCAACGAAGTCTGTCATTCGAATTATACATACATATACAATATAATCAATGGATACTAATGTATGCATTGTTTTACGGTGGCGAACTGAGAGAATTTATCTAATTGATTTCTGAAATCTTATACGCAAATTGGTCCGCTATCAAAATCTTGGTTAATAATTTCACTAGACAAATTCAACAATATTGTAAATAAGTATGTACTATGTTATATATTTGTTTGTTTGTTTGTATATATGCTTGTGTCCATGATTGGCTTTCGAACAACTCCTCGCCACAATGCACCTAATTCATATCTAAACAACACGAGCAACTGGCATTGTGCATAAGAAATGAGCTAAGTCATAATTAATATAATTACTCGTCCTCTTTCCTCGTTCCTCTTTCATGTTCGCCCCTAATTTGGCAAAACAGCATTTATTAAATTTAATCATTTGTAATTAGCTGAATGGATCATATGTAAGTTAAATTAAATAAAAAAGGCCTACCTTCTCGTAATATCAATCAACAGTAAAACGACGCGAAACTATCATATTGTATTTAATCATTAACCTGCTAATAGACTTTAAACCCTACGCACTTAACGCATAAGCCAACCCAACTATTATAATAATTAAGCAAATACCACAATTTGTAAACTGTGCTCGTTTTTAGAAAACAGGCAACTCATATATACTTCGATGTAAACGAGGATGGTAATCCTCATCTAGCACTAACTCTACAATTTCTGAATGAGCGGCAAAAATTGTGCTTATTGCCTGGCATGACGATCCCGGATCCGGAATGCGATTGCAACTGTGATCGTATGATCCTCAGGCAGGGCCTAATCTTTGACTATATCTAATTTGTTTTTGCATTGTTACTAAAACTTCAGCAAATAATTGTAAATGAATACACGTTCCATCCATACGTCTGTCCTTAAATAATGTCTGCCTAAAATCTATAAGTACCATAAGTGAAAGCAATTCAAAGGAAACTAACACACGCTTCCGTATGCATACTTTCGCGGGATCAAGTGAATATAGTGTGAGTATTATTTATACATTATAAGTGATGTTAGTTAAGTAATTATTCCATTTGTTTAACTTTTGTTTTGTTTTGTTTTTGTTTTTGTTTTGGTGGTAAATAGTAGTTATACAGCAATTGATTGATAGTCAGATAAGCGCGTCTGCAGCAATCGAATGGGATCCACTCGATGCGATTGCCACAAATGCTCCAGAATTGTCACTATATAGTATTTCTGTAGACCGTTGTCTTCTGTTCTTCTCGATCTGTTCTGAGAATGGCTTTGATGTTGGTTTATCATCTTTGGTAGTAAGTTGATCAAATTGTATCTCTTTTAAGTAGGTACTTTGGCTTTTCCTTTGGGTTACACATATATGTGCATTTATATATATATGTGTGTGTTTGTGTGTGGGTTCGTATAGTACATATTATAGGATTATATATGTATGATATATGTATAATGTACACATTTATTGTGTAGGTGCGAGTATGTCATGTTATGTTATGTAGTATGTTGATGTATTTGATATGTATGCCGTTACGTTTCAGATGACGTTTTCCGAATCCAAAACAAATTAATTCGTATCTATGTATGTGTATACTTTATGATTTATATGTGGTGCGAATGGCTGTGGCTGTGGCTGTGGATGTGGGGGTGGTACAGTGATTGCCTTCTACATTCTGCTAGACTAGAGAAGGTGATGTCGGATAAAATCTATGTATGCAAAATATACTCGTAATGCTGCTGTCTTATAGTTTTCTTCATTCCATCTATAATTAATAATATATTTCCCATCTATGCAGGCTACTCTCTGATAACATCAGTCCCCATGTGTAATATATTTATATGTATATATAGAATATATATGCATATGTTTAATCATTGTTAGTGTATGTGTGTGTGTGTGAGGGAGGGATGAGTTCTCAAATCCTGCCACTGTCCCAATGCGAGTATTTGTCTGTCACTAATTTTGCTGGCCAAACTGGTTACATAACGCCGCATTTGTCCTTCACTCCGGCGCCACTGGCGCTGGCGCTGGCACTGGCCTCTCCATTCTCTGGTATGGCTCCATTGGTCTCCTTGCATTTCTTTTCCTTTTTCTGTTTCTTTTGCTTTTTTGTGTCCAGCTGCAGTGAGACGGTGCGCGTCTTTTCCATGTTGAGCAGCTCCTGGAAGAGCTCGGTAACATTGTGATTGGTTTTGGCCGATGTCTCCATGAAGGATATGCTCCAAGTGGTCGCCTGCGCCTGTCCCTCAATTTGTGACACTTCGCGCAGCTCAGTGCTCTCATCGCACTTATTGCCCACCAGCATCACCGGTATGGAGTTGACATCGCCCTGTAAATCACATGCAATTTATAATCCTTAGTTCGGTTACATCTGTCTCTGCCTACCTTGAGCTCCTTAATAAGCTCCCAGATGGGTCGCAGCTCCTCTAGACTCTGTTTCGAGCACACGGAGTAGACCAAAATGAAGGCATGGCCCTTGGAAATGGACAATCGCTGCATAGCCGGAAACTGATGTGATCCTGTCGTATCCGTGATTTGTAATGTGCAAATATTCTTATTGCAGCTGATGACCTGCAACAGCAAAGAGTTCCAATTGAGCTTGGATAAAGAGTTCAAGTCGTGGCTGCATTGATACACACCTGCCTGTAGGTATCCTCTATGGTGGGTATATAGCTCTCGCGAAAGGTGCCCTTGATGAAACGCAGCACCAGGGAACTTTTGCCAACGCCACCAGCACCAAAGACCACGACACGGTAGTCGTTGCTCTGCTCCGGCGCTGCGCGTGTCACCTGATTCTTTTGCTCTGCCATCCTGACAGTGTTGTGGGAGGACCTCTACGCTTGTTTAGTATTTATCAAGAGTGGAGGCTTGCTGTTTTGCTAGGTTTGTCTGTGTTTTACTTGAGCGCCATACTCTGGTTCATCTGCAACGATTAAGAGCAGCAAATCAATTGGTCATATTACGCCCATACACGCACATCCTCTGAGCGGCACGCTCGGCTTGCGTCTCCGCATTCCGCATTATGTGTAGAAAATATGCGTGAGAGTGCGTCTAATTTTATCCATGTGCCATTCTCGTTTATGTTAAGGTAGGCTATTGATTTTTTCTCTCGGTATAAATACAATTTGTTCAAATTAACGAAAGCAGAGAGATCTGTGCGTCGTTAGCCTTTTGCCAGCTAGTGCCAACGTCATTCGCAATATCATCATCATCATCATCATCGTTATTATTATTATTATGATTACATACTATTATTTCTGCGTGGGCGGCTTGGGCATGAGAGGAGCGGGTGATATTGTGATTGTGATTGTGATTGGGCTCAGGTATCAGGTCGGCCGCATTATGGGCAGCTTGGCAGTCACACACACAGATACGCCCACACACACACACACACACACACAGTGTCTAGCGTATAAATAGAAGCTTTGAAGTGCAGGCGATTACAACAACATCAGGAATAACAAAAACTGTCAAATATGTACGTGGGTGAGCAATATAATCGCTTCCTGTGCATATACACACACACACACACACACCCACAGCTCTGTCCGCTTGCGTGGGTGTGTGTATGTATGTATTTTTGTTGTTTGCTCTGGTGACCACAAACTTTAAATTGTTCACTTCCGCACACACTGTGTCCTGTGTTGCCACCTTAATTTCCAACGCATTGCCTATTGTCCTCTCACTGTTTTGCTCTTTTGTTTTCTTTCTCACGCCCTTCCATACACACACCCACACACACACATACACAATCAAAACACACACACACACACACACACACACAAGGCACGCACAAATATTTTGTTAGTCGTTGATTTTTAGTTATTTTATTTTGGCTTGGATTTATTGATTTTATGTGTGTTGCATTTTCACCTTTAGCACACGCACACGCACACGCACAAACAAGCAAACACACACACACACACACTCACACATACACACGCCCACACATATCGAACAAATATTAATAAAATGAAAATACAGCAAAATGTCGCCTGCGTGCCTCTTGCTTGCTGGCGTATCTGTCAGCAAGGATAACTTGAATAAATTGCGTATTATTTACATTCAGTTCTTGCATTGCGTTGCACTTGAATTCGTTGCTAAAATGTCGCGCGACTTTGTCTGCTGCTGCTGCCGCTGCTGTTGCTGTTGCAGCCGCACTCAGAAATCGGAAATACACTGACTCTTCGCGCATTCGCAAGGCACAGCGACACAGTCACAGCCGAAGCCGATGATGAGTGGACAGGCAGACAGACAGACAACCCACAGGAGGGTACCCACATTTCAGTGTACGGTGTACGGTGTACGGTGTACGATAAGAGTCGCAGTACCGCCCATTATCCACCACATGAGTTTTCACATGGAAACGCATGCGTTGTCCCAACGATATCCACTGAGCTTGTACGGCCAACGGTTTAGACACAAAATAAAAGCTTTAGTCGAGACACGAACCCAGCGAGTTATGTTAAAGCTTTCAAACGGAAAACGGCATTTGCACACGGCTCGAACATGTTGAGCCCAGCCAGCGAGCCGGCCGGCCGGTTGGCGTGTGCAAAACTGGAATTAAAGCGCCCGGCCGCCGTGTGGAAAGCCTCGTTTCGAGAGTGTATAAAATCGGGTAGCATCCGTGGATTGTGCATCAGTTGTGTTCTGCAGCAAAAGTGAAAGTGACTCATCACTCAAGTGAAAAACTAAATATTCTTTCTTGTGCTTTCTCAAGTGACAGCCTTAAATAACATACAAAATGCCTTGCCCATGCGGAAGCGGTAAGTCAGCCGAAGGACATCAAAAATATACAAAAAATAAAAAATACAAATTCCGATTAACACTTTAACTTAATAATAATGGGGCATTGTTTATTTATTATTATTTTCAGGTTGCAAATGCGCCTCTCAGACCAACAAGGGTTCCTGCAACTGCGGCAGCGACTGCAAATGCGGCGGCGACAACAAAAGCAAGTGCGGCTGCTCCTCCAAGTGAACGCGTCAGCAAAACTTTTAGTTTAGACTAAATTATAATTAGAATCGATCTATTGCTACATAGTTGCTCTTGCAAAGGCAGCTACATCCAAACATACATATATACATACATACATACATATACATATATAAATGCATACGTGTGAAGAAAAGTTCATTTGCTTCGCTTCAACAACACAAATTGAATAATGTGCAATAAACTAAATTGAAATTGAAATTGAAATTCAAGTTTCCCTTAAATGTCATTTATTGTGTAATCATTCAATTGTTTTTCTAGAAGGGGCCAGTTGTTCTTTGTCTTTTCATATTTATTTCGCAACTTAGTGGGAAATTGGAAGCTCTGCTGTCTGCTGGCGTTGCAGTTGCTTCTTGTTCGTGAAGAATAAATGTACTTTATGCAGACACACATACATACATACATACATACATATGTACATATGTGTATGTATGTATGCGTGTATAGAGTATGTTATTATAACAGGTGCAAAGTAAATTAAATGTAAAAAAGAAAAACATATTTTAGCTATTCTTATTTATACAAAATATAAAAATAAAATAAAAAATAAAATAAAAAAATATTAAATTGAATTCATGATAAATTCAGCGTGTTGATTCTATCTTCAGTTTCTACTGCATTTCCAATTTATATAATTTATTATTATATTTATTTGATGACAGATTCAATATCTTCATTCTTTCTTCTTTTTCTGCTGCATTTGCAATTTATATAATTTATTATTATATTTATCCCATGTTAAATTCAATGTCTTGATTCTTTCTTCTCTTTCTGAATGCAAAATTCATGCAATTTATTTTTATATATATTTTATTATTATTTTTTTTATTTATTTTTTGATAAATTCAATGTCTTGATTATTTCTTCTCTTTCTGCTGCATTTTCTATATGAATGGAGAAAGGAAAGGGTTTTCAAACTAAATATTTTATGTTATAATTAAAAATAAATGACTTCATGTTTGCACCTGTATTTAAGCAGTCTTAAACTAAACGAACTCAATTTGAAAGCCATTCAAGCCATTCAGCTCGTAGTTTTTACTCGACACAAAAACTTGCCGTGTTGAGAGACAAAATCCAATTAGGCATTTGCAATGCAAATGCAAACTTTAAACTTCATTTCTTAATCGAGACATTTAAATAAACATGTGCATACACATTCAGTTTTATGTAGACTCGTTTTTTTATATTTTCTTTCTTGACTTAATACGAGTATTTGTCATACAATGTTTCGAGTAGCCAAGGTAAGAATGAAACCTTCGCTGATTCTATTGAAGCACTCATATAATTGTTTGTGTATGCCACAGGCCAACAGGTAACCAGACACCGTTTAACCTTTTCGTAAATAAAAAAATAACAAAAAACTTTCAACATCAATTTTGGCTCAGCCACTCACTGCCAATTGCTGAGACGTAGTTGGGTCATAAAAAAAAAACAGAAAAAGAAAAAGAAAAGAAAAGAAAAAACTCAAAGTGGAAGCGTTGTTAAATTACTTTTATTATCTAAGACTAAAAGTACAGTTTAACTAGGTCTCACTGTTTGAGCAACCCTATCTACGTACGTTTGTACACACATAGCAGTTATCAGCTCAAGAATAACAAAAACGATTTCGAAATCAAGTAAATAAAAGTGCTCACACGCATATCTACAGGCAGATGTAAACGTGAAAACGTTACGAAATATATGAAAAGGAAAACCTACTTTATAAATAATAAAACATGTGTGTATCTTAATATTTTATTGAAAATAATTTATATAAAACACAGTTTGCAAATATTTGAATTCATTAAAAAATAACAATTCAAGCGAAATACCAATTTCACGCTATTAAAAAGCTTGCTTAACTACAATAAGTTCTCGTATAAACGAGATTTCTATTTGAATGCATGTATGTATGTATGCATGTATGTATGTGTGTGTGTATACATGTACAGTATGTACAGTATGCATGTATGTGTGTATGTATATACATAAGAGCAGATGAATGTACATGTGCCTGTGTGTGTATGTGTGTGTGTGTTTGTTAAGTTAACATTGTTAACGGAATTATAGCTACTTGATAACAATATTCTGTGTCAAGCGCTTCACAAAGTCCACGTTCAGGAAATTGGCCATCAGTGTGAGCACAGACTTCTTGGGTGGACGACAGTGCCGCAAGCCCGCCTCCTGGCAGCACACATTGGGGAAGCAGTCCAGCGTGGAGGTGCAAGCTTTTGGATGCAGATCAAAAATGGTCGGCGGCGGAGCTGTGCACTCCAAGTACTCCGTAACTGTGCAGTTAGAGGACAGTTAAAGTCGCTGTCATCAACTATAAACTGGATTGGCTTAAAGCCATGTAGATTTACTTACGATAATCAAATGAACGCTTCACTGGCACCGGCACTGTCTCCAGCTCCGGCTGGGATGTGCGGCAGTAACGCCGGCGACCATCAGGGCAGCAGACACGCGGCCAGCAGTCCATATCCGTGAGACACTCCTGCACATCCCACCAGAGTTCAGCCAACGGACGCGTCGGACACTTGCGTGGTATCAGGCCCAATATGGCTGCAGCAGGAAATCAGTTAACAGCAGCCAAGCTGGTTTCATGTGCGCAGTAAACTTACGTGCGTGCTCCGTCTCTTCGAGTGGCTTGGCAATGCCCGCGACGCAGCTGTTGGAGCCAAAGATGTCGCAACAGATCTCATCCCGCTGCCAGACCAAACAGTCCTTATCGGACTTGCAGATTTTCGGAAACAGCTGGAAGCGCACCTCATTCTCACGCGGACAATTGAAACGCTGTCGCAGATCAGCGGCCGCCCGTTTATCCTTTTCCTTATCGCTAGTGCCGTCCGCGGCGCTTGGAAAGGTAAGCGTTGGCAATGCTATCCGGAATGGTCCCTCCGTGGTGGTGGTTGCAACTGTGGTATTAGATTTGCGCCTGGGCTTTGGTGTGGTCTTCTGTTGCTTGCGATAAGTGGACTTTTCCTCCTTGGAGCCTGTGGCTGCTAAGTGCGTAAACTTCTTGGGGGGATGGGGCTGTTTTGTGGGCACACTCACTGGCACAAGGCTCTGCTGACCAAAGCTCCAAAATCTGGGATTGAAGAAATTGAATCCATTCGCCAAAGTCGGACGGGGCGCTAAGCGTACGATAAATGGATTAGTCAACAATGGTCATTACCAGTTCTGCTCCAAATAACAAACATTGCAAGACAACCAAAGCGCAGTTCCCGTCACCCAGTCAACCCAGTCATAAAACAAGTGCTTTTGTTAATGCTGTTGAAAGTGAATCTTTGTACGCCTGCAGGCAACATATTGCCGTTGGCGTTGGAGCGCAAAGCAACACACAGTCCACAGTCCACAGTCCACACCGGCCATGCCCCTCCCCCTGCCGCACACTATGCTCTGTTACCAATTACAAATGCCCATTCACTCTGTGTGAATGCTTCTTACTGGCCTAGTTTTTCAGCAACTGTAATGATTATCACATGGTATTCAGTGGAGGAACTAAGCATTATTGTTAACTAAACAATTAGAATATCTTTATGTGTGTATTCGCTGGATATTTGTCATGGGCGATGTTGTAATTAAAGGCAATTAGCTTTACTTAGACTTCATATGAACTGTTTAACTTTAACGTTTTATTTTCCATTTAGTTTTTACATAATTCTAAAAGCTTTTACTTGTTTTTAATGTGTATCTTAATGGTGTCAGCCATTATTAATAGCTGAAATAAATCAAACAATGACATTAAAAGTCGCACATTTTTGGATATACATATTCACGTATTTATCATAAACTATTTTATATTAACATAAGAGCAGCGATCTTTTGAATATGTCTCTCTCTTTCTTTTAAAGCTAATCAAGTTATATTAGTTTACATATATCTATATTGCTATGCCACAAATAGCACCTCAAGAAATATGTTTTAACGACTCTGTGAGCAAAAAACGTGTTTTAATTGCAATTGAAATTGCCACAGTTTTGAATTAGGATGCCACACAATAGACAATAGAGAATAATCGAGTGACCCAATTTGATCGTTTAGTTCCACAAGTGTCATCTCTAAGCTTCAATGCCGAATGAAATACACAAAAAAGCACAAAAAATTCGTTTATCATAAAACGTGCTAATTAAGGCCCAAGTTCAAGGCTGAGATATTTAAATTTGCGCGGTTTTGTTCAACATGACGCACATGCAGATATTAGATGGCAATAATCAATATCCTTGAGAAATGGCAAAATGCAAGTCAAAGCCCGAAGCCTTGAATGAGTAACACAGCATTACAATCGTATACGTCTCGTCCCGCTCATCAAGGTCGCTCACGACTACTAAAAAGCCAACAATCTGAATTTGAAAGCTGTGCTGCAGCGACTGCTCCAGTTATCAGCCGCATAATTATCGAATGTGGTTGTTTTCTTTTCGTATTCAGACAGCTTCTCAGACGGTCTGCTGCTGTTAGTTGTCTTTACCAATCTTAAAAACTGAAAGCTAGGTCAGTGCCAACGACAAGACTGGCTTGCCTCTGCAGCGGTCATATGGACATATGCTAAAGTCCATTTAATGCAGGTCCGGTCTAAGCTTAACTCACTTGTTGTAGTTGTTGTTGTTGTCGTCGTCGTTGTTGTTGTTGTTGTAGATGTTGTGGTAGGCCTGCGCCGCATAACCACCTGGGTGCGCCTGCGCATGGGCTGTGCTCTGGCCGTGGTATCTCTGCCGTCCAGCGTCAACTGTGTGGCATCAAGCGGCAGCTTGTATTGTGCAACAGTACGAGATTTGTGGCCGCGGTAACCACTAACACGGCTACTGTTTTGGCTAAAGGCCTCCGTTTGAGCTCTTGTCGCTGTTGCATTTTTGCGATGCCGCGACGCTGCTGTTGCATCATTGATCGTGGACACAAAGCAAAAGCTGCTCAGAAGTGGCAACAAAAGCAACAAAAACACAGACAGTTCCATTTCTCATTTAATTAAAACGTAACCAGGTCAACAAGTTTAAAGCGCATCTATGGAAATGATTTTTTATTGACTACTTATTTCTTGTATTTTTTCTCTCAAATATTAATCGTCGCGTACATGGCATTTACTCGGTACTATTCACGCTCAAAAACTTATATTTTGGGTTGATTATGCACTCGCGACGCGTTGTTGTGAGTTCAAACGGCCGAAACCAACTCAGCGGGCGAATGTGCAAAATTTTAAGTTTCAGCAGATAGACAATAAACCAAAGCGGCAGCAGCAGCAATAGCAGCTGAAGCCCGAGCTGCGTAGGCAGCTAAGAGAGCGCCAATTCGCTCTTTTAACCAGTGAGCCACTAAGTAAACTGGTTTCTGTTGCTTATTTTCCCAGATGCTGATGCTACACACTCAACACAAGCGCAGCTCGAATGCAGCCCACTGGACACCACTAACCCAATATTATAGAAATGAGGAAGTAACTAAATAAAAGTGACATTGCGCTCGTTTAGTTTAGTTGCTTCCGGCATTTCAAGTGAAATGTACATCAAATAAGGATACAAAGGTAAACAAAGAGATTGTATTTTACATGACTTGTTATGTATTTAATCAAAGGGAGATTTAAACGAAGAACCTTCTCAGAAGGTAACAACTGGTTGGTTAGGGATTTATGGATTTACATGCGGCGTTAGTGAACGCTGAGTTTGTGAACTCGGTTGCATCAGCAGATGCTGTTTTGAGATTAATCTCTATTCATGTTGTAACCATACTTCTGCATGTTCCTGTTCTGGCTTGTTGAATTTAGATGTGACTGCCTTCGGTTTCATTTAAATCTCCAAATGATTATTTTGTTGTTGCTTTGTTGCAGTTGTTGCCCGCATATTAATAGATGTAGTCCCTCGAGAGCGACTACTAAAATTAATATGCTTAAAAATTGACGTATTGAACGCCAAAAAATTGAAGTGGATATTTAATCCAGCTGAAAAATGAATATGAGCAAAATTAAGCATATGGAAAACGAGTTGAAATATTTTCATTTCTAGCTTACCTTCTTGAAGCCAATATCATTGGCGTATTCCCTGAAGCACTGACGGCAAATGTTCAGACCGTATTTGCGGATCAGACCATGTCGGTTTGAGCAGGCACGGCTAAAATATTAAATATATATACACACACTCACATATTAGCTGTTTGTTTTGGCTATGAATTTGCAATAACTACTGTTCAACAATCGGATTAAGTTGCATAGCTGTCGCTGCAGCTGGCTGGGCCATTCAATTGCAAATGACAAGAGCCAGCTGGAACATTTGCTTTGGCCACCCTTCATTAAGGAAATTGTTAAAGAAGTCTTCACATATTTCCGTACTCAACCGGGGGCAAAATGATAATTAAGCAAACAATTTCAATACATATAAATCAAAAATATATGGAAACATATGTACGAGCGGTATGCGCCATGCGAGACTAGGGCGTGCTTAACCTCAAAAAATCAAAGCAAATCAACTATGCAACAAAATACGGCTTTAAACAATAGGCATACTTGCAAAATATACAGTTTTGGATGCATAATTTCACGGGCTACACGAAACTTACCAGCAACGGGAGCCTTGGCCGTATTTACGGGGATGCGAGTACCAGAGAGTAGCGAAACCCATGTTGGCGTATACGATGGAAAAATCGAAAAGAAAGAGGACGGCAAAAATGGCTACTAGACACTTGAACTGTCAAACGCGCGCGTTGCCACCTATCCGAAGGGTTAGTTGCGTTGATCAACACTGTCAAATAATGTAATATTGCCACATGTTTTGTTGGCCGCAAATTAAATTAAAA
Source organism: Drosophila leonis (assembly GCA_035045365.1). NCBI lineage: Eukaryota > Metazoa > Arthropoda > Insecta > Diptera > Drosophilidae > Drosophila > Drosophila leonis. Next base: position 3,855,037 of record JAWNPC010000896.1, read on the forward strand.
TTTAAAACACAATTGTTTGTTTTATTTGCGGGAAATCAAAATAAAATGTAACAGACAAAAATTCATGAAATTAGAAATAAAACGGTTGCGAAGTATTATTTTCAACCACAACAACTTTGACATTTTCGTTGTTTTCTAACTGGAATGGCTGTTGCTCGATTGGTTCTGCTCCCTCTATTTCTGCGAACGACATAAGCTCTTGCTCCTCATTATTAAGAGGCATTGGAATACTTTGCACATATTCGGAGGCCTCGCCAAAATCACTGGGATCCAATTCAACCATATCAAACTGTTGATCATGCACCATGGGGGATGTTGGCGAAAGCATAGCCGTGTCTGCCACCGAATCAATCACAAATTCAAGACCGCCCTCTTGCATTTGTTTGGCCTTCAATGCAGCTGCCGTTTCCAATTCGAACTTCTGCATTTGCATCATCAGCCGTGCATTTGCATCCAAGTGCGAGTGGCGCGCGCGCACATGCTTATCCCGATCGCCACGCTGCCGGAACGTCTTGGTGCAGAAGGGACAATCGTAGGGCTTCTCGCCGGTGTGAATACGCTGATGGTTCTTTAATGCATCAGCACGATAAAAACGCTTGCCGCACTCATCGCACTCATACCGCCGCTCTCCTCGATGTATGAGTCGATGTTGATAAAAGACCGAGCCGGTGAGAAAGCGCTTGCCACAGACCAGACAGTGATACGGCCGCTCACCCGTGTGGCATTTGCGTATGTGATCATTGAGATCTGGGCGTATGGTGAATTTGCGGCCACAGTTCTCCTCCTGACAAACGAACGGCTTCACACCTGGCGGATAATTGAACAACGTAAGCTACATGAAAGCCGCTGGCAACTGCATGTGCAACCGCACTCACCCTGGTGGAAGCGTAGGTGCTGCCACAAATGACTAGACTGCGTATAGGACTTGCCACAAATGTCGCATAGATATTGCCGCAAACGGCCCATGGTGGTTGCGTTCCCGCTGTTACGCAGCTCCTTCTCGCGCTTTTTCTTATTCAAATGCTTCTCCTCGTAGTGTGGCTGTATCTCGTGTGCGTACTCAAAGTTTGTGGCACAGAACTCACATGGCAACACCAGGCGCTTGCCACACTCGCTGAGCCGAGGAAAGTAGTGATAGCAGCTATAGCTGCACGGAAGGCAAAAGATGCAGATGCGAAATGGAGCTCAGATTCGAAATACACTTACCGGTGCTCCTGGAGCAGTTCCACATTGGCAAACTTCAGCTCGCACACGTTGCACACAAAGAAGCGATTCGGCTGCGCCTGCAGCTGCTTGAGTCCTTCACGCATATAGACACAGTCTGTCTGATAGTGGACACTGGCCTCTTTGGCGGTGGTCATTCTCAGATCACAGGCGGTGCACTCGAAGCGACGCTCCGGCACATGTGTGGCCGAGTGCACTAGCAGGAAGGATACATCCGCAAAGATGAAATCGCAGAACTCGCACTGCAGCACATTGCCTAGAACATGCGTGGTGAAGTATTCGTCCTCGTTCTTGAGCGACAACCTGCCCAGTTCAGCGGTAATAGAGAGCAGATACTCGCCCTCCACCATGAGCTGTTCCAGCTGACTCTTCAGTACTGCTACATCGTTAACCACAGGCTCGGTCTCAGTTACGCCGCTTGTCGACTGATGCACAAAGATGTGCTCCAGCGCCAGCTTGACGTCATAGAAGATGCGGCCACAGTGGTTACATTTGAGTACCACCAGTAGTCCCAGTACTGAGGGAGCCACGTGCTGTTGCTGAACGTTCGTCTGTGTGGGGATTAGGTCAAGTGCATGTTTCTCCATGTGACGCACCAAGCCAGAGGTGTGCACAAATTTTCGCTCGCAGATGCTGCACTCGTTGGGACCCTTGGCGGTGCTCTTCTTGGACTTGGAGCTATCGAAGCCCGTCTCAAGATCGTACTTAAGCTCGTCTTTCATATAGCGACGTATGCGCACCTGGTTCTCAACGATGATACGTTCGCTAGGAGTCTTTCTGGGTGGCGTGGATGCCTTCTTCTCCTGAACAGCTGGTGCTCGAATAATGGACGTTGGCTTCTGCTCTGACTGGTACTCACAGCTGTGATTCTGAAATGAGGACGTGTCAAAGAGGCCATTGCAATTGGAGCACTTGATGAAGCGAAAGACAGTTGACTGTGTTATTACAGGTCGTGGCTGAGACACCGACGGCTGCGTTGGCTTTTGAGTCACAGCCACAGCCACAGACTCAGCTGATGCGAAACCTTTCTCCGAGACTGTCTTATTGTTATTGTTCATTCCCGACAGGAACTCGCGTAACTTTTCTTGCTCAGCCTCGGGATCAAAGTCCACCTTGCCATCAGCCTCTTGCAGGATCTGCTTCAAAGCCGGATCAGCCAGTGTGCGCTCAACAGCCTCATCCGTGGGTATCGGAGCGCTCGACTGGATTTCAAAAAACCTGGCCAAATCCTCATGGCTAACAATGCCATCTGTCTCATTGGACACCAGCACAGTAGCACCCGGCTGCAGCTCATCGCTATTCACGACCAAATCGCCATCGAATTCAAATTCAGCCATCAAGAACTCACCATCCCCGTACAACACTAAATTCTGATCCATTTTTGTGGTTTTTTTTTTTATTTTTTCTTTTCTTTTACTTTAATTAATTGCGTTGCTTTCTGTCTGCCAGCTCGATTCCAAATGAGGTATGTGGCAGGGCGCTCTGCTCCTTATTAACAAATTTGTCACTGGGAATGGAGAAAAAGGTGGCTTTGCCCTCGGTAGAGATTGTCAGATTGATTGACATCATGTAAAATTAGTATATTACGTTAAGGATTTGAAAACGTGTCACGGAAAATAACTTCAAATTCAAAACTTAAATCTGGGGCGTAAAATCACAAAGTATTGGGAAAGTTAATAACTTGAGCAAAATGTTGTAGATTATTAAGCCTAGACTTACGCGTACTATTGGGAGAGCTGCATGTTTAACGCTCTCCATCTCTTGTAGGTTCACAAATTCATGAATTCAAGCAAGTCGGCTGTTAATCCTCCTCCTCCTGTTAATCAAGAATATAGATACCTTATGGGGCAGTTTAGGCTTTCTTCCCATTTTACGGTAATTCCCAACTTCAATGGGTTCAGTTTATACAAATAATATAACATTAAATAGTTTGGCCAATAATCTTCTTTCAAGACTTATGACAGCTACGATAAAGATAAAAACTCGTGGAAAAGAAAACTAAATAAAAGACTGTTCGTCTAGATATGTACAATATACAAAATCTTTTTAATAATTATGACACAGTCAACGGGGTTTTTTCATGAATCAATACCTCTAACAAGTGTTAAGTTCCAAACATATTTTTCTTATCTTCCGGATACTCCTGCCACGAACTGAGTGCTAATATTAAAGTTAATGTTTATATTTAGATATTTTTCAATAGCTGCAAGTTCTAATTTTAAATATTTTAAATTCAGCAATATTAAGACATCAATATTTATATATACATATATAAAGATAGTGCTTAGTTATATAATTTATAGTAATATATAGCTACTAATATATATATATTTATTTATTTTTTTATATTTACTTTCATTGTTAATGGCATAGTAAGTAATGATATAATAACAATCTCTATCTGTAGTTAAATTTCAGGTTATCAATGCAGTTAGTCATTTTATAGCTGAGATTAAGTTTATACTATAAAATGATATATGTACTATACAAATCTATCTTAGATACTATTATAAATTGATAGATACGCATATATACATATGTATGTTATACTATATATATCTATATTCATTGTTTATGTTTTCTTTTAGGCTCAAGCTGTCGATGCCAAACACCGCTCCAGGTGAAGGTGATTACTGGGCGCGCAGTTATCAGTGTCTGTGTTTCCAGATAACAAGCTTGGCGAAATGAGTAAATGAGTAAATGCGATGACATACCACCTCCGCTAATCAGTGCGATACCTTAGTTTGGGCCGGACGGCACGGTGAACAGCTACGGCATCCAGTTCTATACGCCAATTGGTTCATCGAGAGCAGCAAGGGTCCGCCCTGTCTTACAAGATTGGATTACGGTAATTGACTGAGAAGGGATAATGTGTGCTCATAGAGCAGAGATGGCGCCCGTGTAAGTGGGCTGTCGCACATGCATGTCTTTGCCTGTGGCTTTGGTGGTATGATTCATCAGCAAAAATCCGTAATTTGATAAAAAAAAAAAAAAAAAACTAATAATAAAACAAGCTGTGCGAACATTTCTTATCGGCGAATTGCTAGAAGATAATGCGCCACCGTGGATACGGATACGTATAGCTGCCTGGCATAGCGTAGCCCAGGTTGGCAGTCGTAGCTCTTTAATAGCAGCGCCATTAATGCAGTGCCCGTACACGTATCGCATTTCAGGGTGTTAAAAGCATGGATGTGGATAGGGCGATGTACGCCTACATCTCCGAGCCGGTGGAGTTTAGGCAGCTGGAAGGCGAACCCATCGACTTTCGCAAGACGTTCGATGTGCGAGGTCTCGGCACCGATGAGATGCTGCAGCTGTATATGCGCAAGGCCCACATGTCCGACGAAGTTGAGCAGATGCCGGCAATGCAGCGACGCGCCTATGTCTATGACATAATTAGAAGCCATAAAGGCCCTGGTTACTGGGTGGTAATTGCCAATAGAAGCCACACAAACAAAAGAGCAGCAGAATTCATACGAACAATCATCCGATGATCAAAGCCATCATCATGATCATTATCATTGTCATTATCGTAAGTTAAATGGCAGCTGGTTTTCTCTTCTTCTTTTATAGCCGCCCTGCATGCAGGTGAGCAGCAACGTGTTCGATCAGCCCCCACCAGCAGTTCTACCGCCGCCCACAATCAAGGCATCGCCAGGCAGCGAGCGCCGCTTCTTTGGAGACGGCGTCAGCCTCAGTATGAGCAAATCATCCTCGTCCAATAGCTTGGGCAGCTACACTGGAGCCTCGGGCGCCCTTCCAGGACCCAGCTTTGCCACCAACGTAGTGGTCAGCAACAAGGGCTCCAAGTATGAGATAAGCGGGCCCGTCGGCTTCCAGCATGTGTCTGGAGACGTCACCCGGGATCGCACGCGGAATGCCTTCGATTTGAATGCGGGCGCCAATGACAACGTGCTGAAGAAGTACATGATGGAGCGCGGCATTACCGAGCAGGATGTGGCCGGCATCCGGCGGCAGGACCTGATTAAAAATATTGTCCACTCCAATTTCACATGGATGGTACGACCATCACTTAAAAGAAATGTGTTTCATATATAAAAACCAATCGAATTTCGTTTTCTAGCCCAACAAGCAGCAGATGCAAGGGCAGGAGACAAAGATGCCAAAGTTGGTTTATGCCACAATATCCACAGATAATGAGATCGCACCACGTCCACCTCCACCACCAGCGCCACCTGCTCCAGCAGCTGCAACAGCTACTGTTAGGCAGCCTCCGTCTTCTGCCTATTCCAACTATGCATCGCTTACATCTCGTTTTGTGGACATATCGGATATGGACTTGGCTTCAACACAGCCCTACAACAGGCAGCAGGATGTAGGTACAGTTGTGCCTGTTCAGCTGCAGCCAGCGCAACAAAACAGACCCAAAATACCTCCTCCGCCCTCAGCAGTGACTGCGGCCAATACTCACGTCTACCCAGCAGCTATAGAAGTGCGTCCTACACCAAAGCCAAAGCCCCAGAACGAGACTTATGCTACGATTGCGCCTCAAACGAAACGCAAAGCGGGTACAATGCGAGTGGCTCCCCCGGCGCCACCAAAACCAACGATTGTGCCCAGTGGGAACAGAACTCCAGTGGAATTTGCTCCGGTTAGGCAGCCACCTCCAGCGCCTATTAAGGCAACACCTGTGCAGCCCAGTTGGAACAGAGCCCCAGTGGAGTATGCACCGGTTAAACAGCCAACTCCACCGCCAATTAAGGAAACACCTGTGCACCACCGAATGCCTCCTCAACAGGTGTCCCAAAAACCAAAAAGCTCAACACTTATTGGTAATAATGCGAACGCACCGCCGCCTCCGCCACCACCACCACCACCACCAGCGTCGGGAGCACCGCCACCACCGCCTCCTCCGCCTGCATCAGGTGCGGGTGCACCAATGCCACCACCACCGCCGCCGCCAGCGTTTGGGGCCGCCCAGCCGTTGACAATTAAAAATTCTGAACAACCAAAGGTGGCTGCAGCCCCGATTGAAGATCGCGATGCTTTCTTGGAAAGCATAAGACAAGGCATAACACTAAAGGTGCGTGATTATCCACTCAATTTCATTTTCATAAATTTCACAATTACACAATTTTACAGAAGGTCAATCAGAAAGCAGCGACAATAAGTGGCATCAAACCGCGAGCTGAAAAGAAGCCAGCAACCACAGATTTCTTGAGCGAGCTAAAATTGGGCATTACACTGAGACGTGTGAAAAATCCTGCAGATAATCCTTATTCTGCAGCGAATTCGGAGGAATCGCATGCGTAAAAGTTGCGCGCGTAACTTTTTAAATTAATAGGGCAACGCTTGACTGGGTGACCATGCTGGCTACCTTAATCGAATTAAATGGTATTTTCAAATAGTCTGGTCACCCATATAACGTAATTTTAAAGTTACTTATTGTAAATATGATACATTTTTATAATTACCGTTATCTACTTTATGCCATTATCTATCGACAGTGAATTATCAATATTTTCGTTAATTGCGCACTGATTTTATATTATTTAAAACCTGCTTAACATTTAACATTGGCTTCGGGAACTTAGATAACCCTATTCAATTTGAAATGTCTTCATGACAATTTACATTTTGTAGTGAATTTTTGTAAATAAAAGTCTTTGTGGAGGGGAGTAGATAACCTATCTTGTTGATTACTTTTGATAAAGCTGACGGCGCTTACGAGCACTGCCCACAAATACGCATGCATCTGTGTGTGTGTAAGACATAATCAGCTGGACAACTCAGGTGGGCACAGTCGACAGCAATCACTTTTGATTCTGATTAGTGTATGATAAGTCAGGAGCTGACAATTGTGATACTTCAATTTTTTGATTCAATAACTGAAAAGTGTTCACTGTATAGCATCTGACTTTCATTTCGGTCTAACACAAACAACAAAAAGGAGCATTATGCAACGGATTGCAGTTATCGGTGGCACCGGTATGACCGGTCAATGTGTAGTGGATTATGCGCTAGAAAAGGGTAATGTACAATGTGACCTTTGCAATTGAAATCAAGTGAATTAACCGAAATGTTTTTCAGGTCTGAAGGTGCGTTTACTTTACCGCACAGAGCCCACCGTGCCGGAGCGTTTCAAAGGCAAAGTTCAACTAGTTCAGGGCGATGTAACTAATATTGACGACGTTAAACGTCTGATTGAGGGCGATGGCGGAGTGGAAGGTGTTTGTGTTATACTAGGCACACGCAACAAACTGGAGGCCACAACGGAGCTCTCTCGCGGCACCGAGAATGTTATAAAAGCAATGAAGGATGCAAATCTCAAAACATTTTCCATTGTAATGTCGTCGTTCCTTTTGCGACCTCTCAGCGAGGTGCCTGGTGTATTCCACAAACTCAATGAGGAACACAAGCGCATGCTGGACTTGACAAAAGCATCCGGCTTGAACTATGTGGCTATATTACCGCCACATATCGCCGATGAACCGGCCAGTGGCTATACCGTGGTGCACGATGAGGCACCTGGACGCTTGATATCTAAGGAAGACTTGGGAAAATTCATTGTAGACTCTTTGGATCAGCCTGAACATTATGGCAAAGTTTGCGGCATTGCCAAAAGCGTTAAGAGCGCCTAACTAACACGCTCAACTGGTTGATCAGCATGACATCAGCAAAATAGTATCCGTTTCGCATATAAATCGGACTCAACGTGCTGATGGTTCTTTATAAACGTACAATTAGCAATGCTATAAAAGCCTTACAAAGGCAAACTAACCATAATATTTGATATATTCATACCTTTGTACATGTGTGGGTGTGTGGGCGTGCGTGTGTGTATATTATGTATGCGCACTGTAAACTTTCCATTTAAAAAATGAAAGAAATAAATAAATCTAAATTGCAATTACGTGCGATATCAATTGGCAATCGGCGCATGTTCGGTCAGACACCTGAAATTTCAAGCCATTAGCAGCTGTCGTATTGCACGTCAGGCAGGTATTTCGAAAATGTGCACCTGCAGAAATCTTACACGAACTAACAAGAACTACAATATATGAGGCCAGAGATCAACCTGCTGCTTCCGCTTTCAGGCCCAATGCCAATATTCATTAAGCGAATAATATGAGAGAAAACTACTTAAATGTCTCCAAGTACAGGGCTCTATTGATATATTGAATTTGTTTAAAATAAAGTGACATGCATGATGGTAATTAGGAGATTCTCAAACTTGAATAAGTTTCACTTAGATTTCGTTAGAGATATTAAATTAAAATTATATTGCAGCTAATATGCTTAAAGAGGAATTCCTGCTATCGACAGTTCACTGTGCGCACCCATACATCAGCTCACTTGCTCTCAGTATCGCGCACGATTCTGGTTTATTTTTGTGTAAATGAAATCAAATAAAGAAGCTGTCGGCTCTCTCGTTGGGCGAACGATGTGCCTCGCCTATTTCTGATGCAGCTGTAACAAAAATAACATTACCGGGCGCACACATCAATTTTTGGCTTGTCGCAGCACCATGAACTTGAACTTGTCATAGATTTCTTGCGACAGATTGCAGATGGATGCTTCCGTTTCGTCTTCCGCGCAGTCCGATTAATCACAAACACAATGCGTTTAAAATGTCTACAACTTTCATATAATTTATTGCCATACATTTGTCGCTTAATGCTAGTACGTTTCCAATCTCGATATGTATATCTATGCTACGGTTATTTGGAAGATATAGTAATTGAGCTATCATATGTAGGTAGATAATGTCTAGTTAACATTCGAGCAAATAACACCACAACAAATCATAAGAACATCATAAATCATAAATTAATAATAATACATGACTAAATTAACATAAATATATTATGAGCAATATATTTTATAACACGCCAATAATTTTGTGTGTATTAAAGCATTGTCCGATAAAGGTAACAAAAAATACATGCGGAAAGTAATATTTAAAAATCAACACGAGCGCAATATGAATGTTTTCGTTTTTCTTTTGTAATCGTAATGGAATCAGAAGCAAACGCTTAAAGGCTTTGACGGCTCTGCCGCTGGGCAATATTTATATACATATATATAAAGTATATATGTTTGGGACTAAGCCCAAGCGTTTGCCACAATTTGACTAGTTTAACTGGCACGCTCCGGTCAAGTTAGAAGCGTTCGCAGCTTGGTTAAGCCAATACTACTACTACTACTGGTGCTGACGTCTATAAGACCTTCTTCATGTATTTCTTGTTAATATTTTGTAAGCTTGGCAGCTCGCAGTGGCGCGGTCCATACATAGAAACAGGTGCACAGTACTCATATCCAATGCGTTCATAGAAGCCATCCTGATCTATGGTCGACAGGTAAATTGTATTTAAGTCGAGCACCACACGGCAATAGTCCTCGGCAAACTTCATGATCAACTTTCCAAAGCCCTGACCGCGATACGTCTTGTCCACAACAACAGACTCCACAAAGCAAGCCTTCTTTTTGGACGTAATGGGACTCAGCTTCAGGTGCGCTATCACACGGCACATTCCCTCCGTGGTTAAGATCAGGCTGCAGGGCAGCGTATCACAAGAAGCTTCCAGAGAGCGCATGCGTGCAGTCTCGGAGCGCGGCCATTCGGAGTTAATGAGCGCGCAAGTATCCTTCATTAGCTCGGGAGCGTTGTGTATTGGCACCACATTGAACGGACTGCCAGAAACATTGAACGATGGAAGCCCCTGTAAAAGAAACCAAATCAATTAGTAACATGCCAATAGCTATCTGTCTGTTAAGGAAATAAATCGTTTTTTTTTTTTGGGCTATGAGTGGTCCAGCTACCTCATAGTACGGCTCCGGTTTAATATAACGCATATCGCCTTAACTGATAAACTAATTGGGCCGACTGTTGTTGTGCCAGCCAGCATCGGGCTACCAAAGTGCGACAAAATCTAAAAGAGAACAATTAAAATTCTATTCGTTTCGAATCGTGGTGCAACTAATCTAAAACTTGTTAAAAGACTTCTGATTTATGTACACGTGAACAATTAAAATATATGCGTATTTATAACATAATGGCCATGAAGGGAACAACATTGGACAATTGTGTTGGACACCATGGTGAGTAAACTTCCCTTAAACTATATATAACTAATTCATGTTTAATTGTTACAGTAAAAGTTTTTTTTAGTACAAATTGTTGAGCTTTTTCAAAGACTTTCAAAAATAAACAATCCAAAACAACATACTAAAGTCTATTCAAGCTGAATTGCTATCATTTCCATTTTTTTAAATATGAAAAATACGAATATTTGTTTAAGAAATCTAGTCTAAAATGGATTCTCTTATCTTTTTGACATGCATAAATATGTCATAAATATTTTTCAAAATTAACATTTCCGAGTAATGAACTTGAATCTAAGTGTAGCAGTTTTGAGATAAGCTAACGAGATCTTTAGCTAATTATAAACAAATGAATTATTTTACTTGTGTATTTATATATTTAATTTTAGTGACCGCAACTATGTGGGCGTTAAGTCATGGATAGATAATACATATGTATGTATGCATATGTACATACATACATACACATATTCTAATATACATACATATGTATGTATGGGTGTACATTACTACACAGCTACATACACATGTGTGCGTATAATTTTGTCCGCGAAAATCAAGGTGGGCCATAAAAAAAATGTTTTTCTAAACGTAAACGACACTTGCACGACCTTGACTGGCCAAATCGACGAGTATTATGATGAACAAACATATTTAAACACATTCTTTGGGATAAGTTACTTATGATTTAGGCATATGAGACTACCAATGCACAAATACACATGACACATACATATATACAAAGGCAGTAATAAAATTGGTTGTAGTAGAAAAAAAGCACCTCGCTCACACACACACACACACAAACACACACTTAAAGTCGATTAAATTGTTGAAAAATGCGTAATTATTGATTTTTTTTGCTGTTTACCATTGCGAGCACTCGTTGCTCTTTGCGTTGTTGTTCCTCACGAGCGCCACGACGAAATGTACAAAGCGTACTGATATAGTTTCCAATTCTGACGATCCGAAAAAATGGGCCAAGTTCCGCAGGCCGAGCAAAATGTTTAATATACAATTGATGTTGATGATAATTTTTGTGTATTTGTATTTGTGGCGGCAGTGACGGCGTTGACGGCAACAACAGTTTTACGCTTGGTTGATTTTGTACAAAAGAATTGGTTTGATATGTATGTGTTAGCCCTGCCTCTATGCTTTAATTCAAATATGAGTTTAATTTAAACTGCAGCCGTTACGCTTTGTTTTATTTTTAAACATTTTGTTTAATATTTTCATATGTGTGGAGCGATGATATGTTGCCACCTTGTTGATAAACGCAACGCACTGCCAACTTTCTGGCAAAATGAAATCGGCTGGCCACCACAAATTATCGAGCGTTTATAAATACATCGGAAACAATAAACAAAATATAAATAACAAAAAGTGAACTACTTGCACTTTACGGCAGACACCTTACAATCAAATGATAAGACACATATATTGCAATTAACAGTTTAATAGAGTGAACTTACAGCGACCTAGTGCCGTAATAATTGTTAGCGAGCAGCTGTTGAAGTTTTCTGTTCGCGACACTGAAATATTTATTACACAACAAATAAATCAAATAAAGACATATCGACAATGTGCAACATTATAAAATTGGCAGCGTACAGTCTATAAATAATTTGTAAACAAACTGAGAAAGAGGAAAGACGCTCGCGCAATTAAATAGCAGCAAGGCATTGACACTGACCCACTGATTGATCTGCAATTTCATTCTGTCATCGGCCGACGCCGACGTCAACGAAATAACCGTACCGCAGATCCCACAGATTCACGTGCAGCAGCTGCTCAAATGGCGAATCGACAATTGCCGCCGGCACCAGAAAATCACTTACGGCTATCCTGGCATGATACCCAGATGATGGCCACACTAAGTCCACAGACCGTTATGGACTACTTTTGCCGAAAGAGCAATCCCTTCTATGACCACATGTGCAACAACGAAACAATAAGAATGCAACGTCTGGGAGTCGAGCACTTGCAGTAGGTCCACAAAGCATTTAATAAAAGATTCGGATTTTTCTTAATATCACAAATATTTACAGTAATATGCTTGGCATGGAGTATATTTTGCTGCACGTAGCCGAACCCATTCTCTATGTCATCCGTAAGCAGCATCGTCACAATCCCTCAGAGGCGACACCCATTGCCGATTACTATATAATTGGAGGCACTGTATACAAAGCGCCCGATCTGGCAAATGTTATAAATGCGCGTGTCGTAAGTATAATGGCTTGCCTATACAACTATATGATTCTACGATGATATATACCTACCTTCAGCTCAACACAGTTGTCAATCTGCAGTCCGCATTCGAGGAAGCCAGCAGCTATGCGCGCTATCATCCCAACAAGGGATACACTTGGGACTTTTCCTCTAACAAAGTTTGTAAGTAAAGTATACAGATTGTCCACTTGAAAGGATAACATAATGCGTCATGCATATATTGCTTGTAGTATCGGAAAAGTCGAAGACTGAGAAAAAGGATACCACTGCAGCCAAGGACGAGAACAGTGGCACTCTCTTTCAGAAGCAGCGTGTAGACATGTTGCTGGCCGAATTATTGCGCAAATTTCCACCGCCTATACCACCAATGCTGCAAAATTTGCAGCAGCCACTGCAAATTGCGCCGGGTGCCGATAGCATGGGTTCGCATTCAGCTGAGAATCATTTCATTGGGCCATTGGATGTGGCAACTGAGGGTATCGACATGAAGCCGCCGCCTGAGAAAAAATCAAAGTGATTGTGTCGAGCGTTTGCATCATTTAATCGTATATTTGATATTAACTGTAAAAGTAAATACAACTTAATCTAAGCTATTTGATTTAATCTTCATCTAGAGCACTCAGTGCATTAGCAGCGGCCGGCTTCTTGTTTTTCGAGTGTACTGTCAGGCAGTGGTTGGTATAGTCAAGTATGCTCTTGAATGACTGCTTACAGATGTGGCAGGGCACAGATTTCGTTGGCGTACGATAGACGCCAGCATGGGCCACACTCTTGGGAGCCTTCTTAACCGATGGTGGCGCCATTTGCAACTCTTTGGGCGCTGGATCTGCGCCTCCACTGCTATTGGTGGCTACAAACGCAGAGAATGTAGCAATGGTTTTTCGATCCGGCCTCAACTTTAACTTACCCATGACCGGCTGTTTCTCTAACGGTTGCATTATACTCTCGCGCGGCTTTGAGCTGTCGCAGCTTACGGCTGACGAGCTGGAAGCCAGCTTAGGCAGCTTGGCCTTTTTAACATGGTTCAATTCTGTGAATGCAAGCTTGCGCTTCTCGCCGGGCGGTATTTTGTCACAATTCTGCATCAGGTGTATGTGTAGCGCGCGTTCCAGGACAAACTTCTTGTCACAATATTTGCAGAAAAATGAGTTCTTGTTTCTCATGGCTGGCTGCGCACTTTTCAAATGCGAATCCATGTGCGAATCAAGCAAGCTTTTCTCACGGAAGCTGGCACTGCATAATCGGCATTTAAATTGATGTATTGGTCGAGCTGTTGCAGCAGCTACCTCCACAGCCGGTTTTGTTGGCCTTAAAGTGATTGCCTTGCTGGACGTGCTTTCAGAGGAGGAACGCGGCAACAAAGATTTGCGGTAACCACTATTCCCTATAGGGCCACTCTTGGTCGTGGGCAAGCAGCTGCGGCGAGCAACAGGATTACCTGTAGCTAGCTTACGTGCTGGGCTATTCAATGTGGTTTTCACAACAATCGACATCCGCTGCTTAAATGTTGTGCCACTAGCGGTGGGCAGGAAGGAGCGCCGTGGACGAGGCAAAGCAACTGCTGGCAGCTTTGTGGTTTTTTCGGGCTTGGTTGAGCCCTCGGTTAACTTGAGCGCTTTACAAATCAGCTCGGACACTTCATTCACCATGTCAGTGACCACAGCAGCTTCCTTTTCCTTTATGTCCTGTTCAACTGTAATCAATGGAGAAGTCGACGGCACAGTTATGGACGGCTCCTCACTCGAAACTAGGCGATCAAAAGAAACTGATCTTAAGCAATCGATTAAAGGCAAATATTTTTTATGTAATTTACCTTCGGTAATGTTTTCTAGCACAACATTAGCGCTCAAAGGGTAAACATTACTCTTATTGTTGATTTCCTTCACAGAATTTTCGTCAAGCTCACTGAACATGGTATTGGTCTTCACTGTCGATGCTGTGGCGTCTATTGTGGACGATAATGTCGAGTTCTGTTCATCTGGCTGTGCATTTTCCTTATCAGCATCCACTACAGTCAAATTTTGGCGCATGTCGGCGGGTTTTGTTATATTCTTGGTAGGAGTCGAGCACAGTGCATTGTGTTTGTTTAAAATACTTTTGTCGAAAGGGCGCAAAGGTGAGCCCTGATCTTTGGAATTGTCGTTCTTCATTAGAGTGTCAAGTAGGGTTTTCACATCAGTTTTCTTCTCCTCCAGTGTGTCATCGTGTTTTAGGTCCTGCTCCATGTTTTGCATTTCGAAATAATGACTAGTTTGAGAGGCCATCGCCGATTGCCATTTGCTGGCCAGCGTGTCGTCGGCATCGGCGTCAAAGGACAAATACACACTGTTTTCTTCGCCGGAAGCAACAGAACGACGCGAATTCTCCATAGTTGTAGGACTAACAGATATATTCACTTAATTTTGTGTTTGTGTGCAGCACAGGATGAGAACGACCAAATTGTAGTTTATATTAAATAAAAATTAAAACAAAATCGCGCTGAAGATCACTGACGCTTAGCCTTGGCTGTACCAACAACTATTCGTTAATATTTGAAATGTATTATACAACACTGAAGGCGCCAACCAGTTATGAACGGCGTGAACAATTAATTGCAGCTTCTCAGTGGGTATTACAATTTATATTATTTTTTCCGACTATTTTTTTTTCTCCCACTTCAATTGTATGTTGTGCTATTTTTGTATTATACTGATTGCTTGTCCTAAATTTGTAAAAATTTACAATTATCACAGCTTACTATGATTTGATATTTAGCAGCCCTGGCTTATCGGTTATCAGCTATCGGTCTCATATATATATATAAAGTTTCGATAAGTCTTGTATATACACAATTGGTTCTTGTATTTGCATAAAAAGACTTGCCAAAATATTGTACAAATTAAAATAAACTTTCGATCATTACTAATGAAATTAAAGTTCCTGTTCCTCTTGTAAAAAAAACGAGCTTGATATAACGATAATTCCTATAAACACATTGGGGTGGCGTCAGCAGTGATTGTGACTCACTTCTGAAATTTCGCAAACCTAAAAGAAAAAAAAATCGCAACCACTTGCTAAGTCATCAGTTTGACGTAAACACCACATCTTAATAATCACGTAATGGCTGCAGTCGGAGAAAATGAACCGCGCACGGAGTTGCAGGAGTTGCAGCTTAAGTCTGCTCAAGTGGCCGATGAGTCGCTGGAAAGCACTCGTCGTATGCTCAGCTTGATGGATGAATCTAAAGAGGCGGGCATACGCACTCTGGTCGCACTGGATGATCAGGGCGAGCAGCTGGATCGTATCGAGGAGGGCATGGATCGCATCAATGCTGATATGCGAGAAGCCGAAAAGAATCTCAGCGGCATGGAGAAATGCTGCGGCATCTGTGTGCTGCCTTGGAAGAAGGTCAACATCAAGGACGACAGCGACAGTGCCTGGAAAGCCAATGACGATGGAAAAGTGGTGGCCAGTCAGCCGCAGCGTGTTGTTGATGAGCGGGAACGTGGCGGAATGGGTGCACCACCCCAATCCGGGTATATAGCTCGCATAACCAACGATGCGCGCGAAGATGAAATGGATGAGAATTTGGGACAAGTCAACTCAATGCTAGGTAACTTGCGCAACATGGCCTTGGACATGGGATCTGAGCTTGAGAACCAAAACAAGCAAGTCGATCGCATTAATGCCAAAGGTGATGCGAACAACGTACGCATGGATGGTGTTAACAAGCGCGCAAACAATCTGCTCAAGAGTTAAACAACAGAATTCGAAGCACTCGAAATGATAATGATAATGATAAACTTAATCAGAAGCTTCTCCACCTCCTCTCTTCACATACGTGGTACAACTTACTATCTCACAGAAACTTTCACAACCAACACGGAAACAGCAACAGCAACAACAACAAGGAACAAATGTTGTGGGCACAAATTTACAAGCAGTAGCGACAATATTAGTTGATTTACTTTTGTTGCCACTGCAATATCTACTTTATGACTTTATATTATACGTATACACTTGCTAAAGCAAACTTAGAAGATATCAACCAACTAACGCGACTAACCCATCTATACAATAATATATATAAATATATCTATTTGTATGCCTATTGTCTAACTAATAAGCACGCGTTTACGCGCAACCAAAAGTGAAACACACAAATTTTACAATGAGATTTTTCGTATAAATGTATTTATATTTTTTTGGTACAAAACTTTTTGAGGCATTTTCCGACCTTTATGAATCAAACTAGAGACAAACTTTATGATAAAATATTTACAATTTGTGTGCGCCCGAGGGGATGTGAGGCATTTAACAAGGAGTCAACGGAACGAACGCCTGGTTGAGAAATATTAAATATTTAAGAGTAGTGTCATATTCGTAGCCAATTTATTATGTGCATTCTTTGTGTACGCCACTTTGTTAAATACTATACAAACTATAAAATACAATATATATGCATGTATGTATATGGATGTACCCCCTATCTATTTATAATATATACACACATATTTATATATATCATATACGTCAACCAAATTGTAAACCCAGTTATTAGATTAAGTCGTTGCAAATTTGTTTGTTTTGCAATCATTTCAAATTGTTTGTACACAACGTAGTTTCCATGGAAATGTTTGTTGTATTTGTATTTGTGTTGAACGATGGATGGATGATGCTATATTGATTAGATTTAACCCCGCTTTAAGAAATTATTATTGCCACTTAAGTTTCTATCGTAGCGCTGTTATAAATTGCAACAATTTCAAAGTGAAACGTCTTTCATTTATTTCAAACTTTCTATCACACTAACAATTTACAATCTTCAAGCGAGTCGAAAATAATTATATGTCGCAATGTAAGCGGAAAAGTCATCTCCGCAGTCCTCGGCGTGCAGGAACTCAATGGCGGGGGCTGCCTCGACTGGAATGTAGACAATGCTTCCGCGTGATACGGTTATTTCTTTGGGGCCATCCTTGGTATTTAGCTTAACAATGCGCACCCCTGTCAGCGTCAACATGATGGATCCATATGCCTGAATCTCCAGTTTGTATTTGTCTACGGTGTGCCTTAAAGCCACGTGGATTACGGCAAAGTCGTTAACAGGTGGCGCAAACACCTGTACGAAATCATCGATCCGATATGGCATAAACAACTTGCATCGCGCTGGCTGGCCCTCATAATTCACAGAGGCAATTAGCTGCTGGACATCTTTGTATTTGGGCGTGAGTCCAGCCCGAATGACATTGTCTGAACAGGCCATGCACTCCACACAGTCGCCATCCAAGTACGCATGAATCTCGTTGGCGCCCAAGTATATGCCCTGGCCGGGCTGCATTCGTATCAGATTCAGAAAGAATAGCGATAGTACACCGACGTCCCCAGGAAAGTCCGCATTGATCTTGCTAAATACAGTCAACAATTCGTTGCTCTCGAGCTCTGCATACAAAAATAAGAAGAGAAAGGAGTTAGCTGAAATACATGAACTGACTTTTCCGACTTGCCTTTTTTATAGTTTTTGGCTATCTCTTTGAGGCACGCAGCGATCTTGGACTCATCGGATCTCATTAGGATCTCGTAGCATTTCTTTAGGCTATCCGTATCCCGTTTTTGGTGGAGTTCATGGACTGCCTCCTTGCCTATGAGCTTGGACAGTGGTTGGAACTCGTCAATGTTATCGATGATATCATTGACCGGCTGGAATCCCACCAATGCTAAGAAGGGTGTTAGGGCAATGCACATCTCCGGCTTGTGGTTACTATCCTTGTAAATTGTCGGTCGCTCCGCGTGCAGACGCTCGGCTTCGCATTTATTTGGATGCACCTGTATACTGAGTGCCTTTTTGACGCTCAACACCTTGAACAGGTACGGCAGTTCCGTCTTCAGCACACGGTCAAGTGTTTCGCCTGTCGCCTTAACAATGGAAACACCGCAGAAATGTGTGCCCATCCACATTTCAGCGTATGGCTCATCATCATTCATGACAAAGTCCGGATCGTTTGCCATTGCCAGCTGTGCCACAGCCGAATTAATGCCATTTTTGCCCCATTCGTAGTTTTTTACCCAGCCAGTCAGCTCCATTGTCCCAATGCCTGCGGAAAAACTTTTCTTTCTCTACTGGGGTCAACCTGAAGGTGATAAGAAACATATGATTTGAACAGCTGTACAGGAAGGTGGGAAAGCAGTCAATTGGCAACTGCGTATTATTTTTGTTGCCCATTCTAATCTACTCACCACGCTTACACCTGCACATACAGGTAATGAATTTTGAGATTTTTTATTTTTTTTTTAAATATTTGATCTACATATTTTAAAAATGTCAGACAGTGTGACCGCAAACGGTGAAATACTGATTTTCCAATTGGAATTAATATATTTAACCAAAACCGTTACATTCTGTAATAAAGTTAATCTAGTTGTTTTCAAAGAAAATCGTTTTTTTTAAATAATGCAAGTACTTTTTAGTTTGAGTTAATATTATTTTTTGTTCAGAAATTTATTTATTTTCCCTTTTTTTAATTCTATGATTTTATTTAATTTTTGTGGATCGCTGTTATAGCAGTTTATGTTAACGCTTCTGTTGCTCTAAATAACATTGTTCAATTGGCAAAGCTTACAGAAATATCGCTGAGTTGCAACTATCGGCCATCGCTAGTGACAACTTGCACTTTGTCGGCATTTTCAGTTCTGTAGTCGACTTTTTAACTTTAGTAAGGTATGTAACAAACAAATATAACAATTCACGATTAATATTAATTTGGGTTAGCTACTTTCTTTGTTTTGCTTTGCGTGTTATGCCTTACAAACAAACGGTTCAATAGCATTAAGAGGACCGCATGCATGTGAACCCATATTCAAAGATATACATTCATACATACATATGTACGTATGTATATATATTTATATGTATGTATATATTTATGTATGTGTGTATATAAACTAAAGCCTCAACGCGTTTATCATTTCTAAAATCATAATTTTATGTTTTTTTAATATTTGATATAAATTCGAAATAAAAGCGTTTTACATTTTGCAGTTCTGGATCAGAAAATTGCTTGATTGTTTGGTATTAATTTGAAAATAATTTTTTAAATCGTATAACAGTCAAAATTTTCCGTCATGTTGCTAGTTCAGAAAATTCATAGGTTCCGTCAACTAGGACAGTTTTGCCAATTAAATTTTCGAACAGTCAGCAGTTACACGTTAGCGCAACATTTCCCAAAACAGACAAAGCGCATTTTAAATTCCGGTAAACCAACTACGCCAGTTGGGCTCGCAGCTCTTAATTACAGGTATTCCATGGTGGTTATGCGATCAGCACTTATCTAAATGCATATCTGATTTCTCTGTTTGTTGCAGCACACGTGTTAATCTATCTGAGTTAAGCGCCATGGCCAGCAAAACTACACATTTCGTATTGCCAAATACGCAGCCCATTGCCGATTTGGATTGTAAAAATGCATTTGAAAATTTAACCGATAAGGAAAAGCTGTACGCTCACTATTTTAGCAAGGCATCGTGGGATGGCGGCCTTGTCGCTCTCATCCAATCCAGCCCGGAGGCCCCACTTATCTTCTCGCTGCTGCATCGTATTTTTGTTGCCGAAAAGCCCGCAGAGCTGAAAATCAAAGCATTGAAAGCGGGTGCCACAGAGGATGATTTCACTGTAAGTTCATTAATCAACTTAGCTAGATAGCTACTATGATAACTCTATATAAAAAAGATGAGTTGGATAAGAAGGGTTTGATTAGGCCTTACGAAGTTGATTATGGTGTTATCTTTCTCCTGTAAATCTGCATTTGAATATATATGTTCTGTTATCATTGTAGGCGTTCCTTGTGTACGCTTGTGGCGTGTTCGCAAATGCTGGCAATTACAAAGGCATGGGTGATAGCAAAATCGTGCCCAATTTAACGGAGGACAAGTTTGAGGCAATTGTGCGCTCGTCGGCTGCGTACACGAATGAACCGCGTGTGACCAAGACTTTTAAAAAGGTGAAAAATCTGATTTATGAGCTGGATGCGCGCAATGAAGTGCTCGGCTTTGCGCCAAGTGGCGTAACCACATATTGGTCGGACAACTGCACCAAGGAGGATTCGGAAATAGTCAACGATTGGCTGACAACGAAGCGAATCGAGCCATATATGTGCCGAACATTCAAGGTTACAGAAAATGGAAAAACATTTTACGACGTTAAGCTCGGCTCAGTTGCGAGTTCCAGTAAGGAGGGCATTACCTTGGCGCTGGAGGAATTTAAGGGTAACCAATTCCGGGTTACACGAGGCGATTATCAGCCGTTGCTGCAGCGTGTGAACGAAAATTTGCGTCAAGCGAAAAAATATGCTGCCAATAATAATGAGGAGAAGATGATTGAGCATTATATCAAATCCTTCGAGGAGGGCTCTTTAGCTGAGCATAAAAACGGTTCCAGATGGTGGATCAAGGATAAGGGACCCGTTATTGAGACGTACATTGGTTTCATTGAAACATACCGTGATCCTGCTGGCGGGCGCGCCGAATTCGAGGGCTTCGTGGCCATGGTCAACAAGGAAAGTTCAGCTAAATTTGCAGAACTGGTCAATCGTGCCGAGAAACTTGTAGAATATTTGCCCTGGACTGAGCCCTATGAGAAGGACTCGTATTTGAAACCTGACTTCACGTCTCTAGATGTACTGACCTTTGCTGGAAGCGGTGTTCCCGCCGGAATCAATATACCCAATTGTAAGTAGAAGAAAAAATATGTAAAGCAACCAGAAATATTGATATGTAATCTAATATTTAACAGATGACGAAATTCGTCAGGATGAGGGTTTTAAGAACGTTTCGCTGGGCAATGTCCTGGCTAACATCAATCGCAAAGATGCCATACCTTTTCTATCCGACGAGGATCAGACGCTTATGAAGGAGTACAAGGTGAAGGCGTTTGAGGTGCAAGTGGGATTGCATGAGCTGTTGGGACATGGTAGTGGCAAGCTCTTCCGTATTGATGAAAATGGTACCTACAACTTCGACGTGGAGACAGTGAAGAGCCTCGTGACTGATAAACCCATTACCAGTTGGTATAAGCCGGGCGAAACATATGATACGAAGTTCGGGGCCATTGGTTCATCGTACGAGGAATGCCGCGCAGAGGCAGTGGGTCTCTACTTATCTCTGCAGCGGGATATACTGGAAATATTTGGTTTCAAAGATGCTGCGGAACAGGACGACATCATTTACATCAACTGGCTGAGTCTCATTTGGAACGGTATGGGCGTTGCCCTGGAAATGTACAATCCCAAATCGAAGCTATGGCTGCAAGCGCATTCGCGTGCGCGTTTTGTCATCATGAAAGTGTTGCTTGAAGCAGGAGAAGGATTTGTCACCATTAAAGAGACTGAGAATGGTAAAAATCTGCTGCTTACATTGGACCGTACTAAAATCCAAACCGTTGGCAAGAAAGCGCTGGGCGAATTTTTGACCAAGCTGCAGGTGTACAAGTCCACAGCCGATATCGAAGCCGCTTCAAAAATGTACGAACATTACTCAGAGGTGAACGAAAGTGGACCTTATCCTTGGGCAAAGTGGCGTGATATCTGCCTAGCACACAAGAAGCCGCGCATTATTTTGGTGCAGGCTAATACATTTGTCAATGGCAACAAAGTGGAATTAAAGACCTATGATGCGACCCACGAGGGCTTTATACAGTCGTGGGTTGACCGTTATCCCACCACGGACATTGATAATGTACTGGAAGATATTGTAGAGCAGGATAAAAAGTATTTCCCAATTGCCTATTCTAAATAAAAGCAGCTGCGAATTGCACATTCATGTTAATTCTGAGTATACATACATACATAATATATATATTAAAGATCTTTATATATTGACAAACAATCTGGGTTTTTCTATGTAAAGAGAATTGTATCTTACGATCTCACTGCAGTCGATCGGTTAGCTGATTATTTGAAATATCCTTCCGACCTATCGATATACGAATATCGATATAAATAAGAAGATCATAATACAATAAATATGAATTTGGGCATCTAGGAAATATATACTTTATTTTATTATGTACATACATATATTCTTACAATTTGTTCTACGTTGTTGTATTTTATAGTTTTTATTTAATTTGTTTTGATGTCGTTTTGCTACCATGACGACGATGAATGGGATATGGGCGGATCCAAGGGATGCACAACCCGCAGTTTATATCACAGGGAGGTACAAGAAATTTGTGTACGTTGACGAAGAGGTTCCTTATAAGAACGAGAAATATTCATGCACGACCTTAATCGAAAACGATCAAAAACGTAAAGAGATATTTATGGATAATCAACTGCGTCGCCAGACCGCCCACACCGACCTCTTGATGACAGATGAGCTAAAGCAACTGAAGCGTCAGGAGTTCGTCGACCGCAAGCGGCGTCAACAGCTGCGCAACGACTGCGAGGAACTGCGGCAATTGGCCGAGCAGCTGAGATTGGCATCGATCACCAAGGATCTCGATGAGCATATGATAGAAATAACTAGAAG
Source organism: Drosophila leonis (assembly GCA_035045365.1). Lineage (NCBI taxonomy): Eukaryota > Metazoa > Arthropoda > Insecta > Diptera > Drosophilidae > Drosophila > Drosophila leonis. The sequence goes on from JAWNPC010000896.1 coordinate 3,878,056, forward strand.
TCGACAGCTGGCCAATCATGTAAAAGTACAGGGCTTGCAGCGTGCCGAGGCTGAAAGGCAGAAGCACTTGGCCATGGAGCTGGAGAAAGAGTTGCGCAAAAAGGAGCAGCAAGAGGACCTACGTAAGACTCTAATATCCCAAGTTGAAGAGCGGCGGCAATGCCGTCAGAGGCAATATGTGCAGACGCTGGCGGAGCGAGAGGTACGCATGGCCATGCAGCAGCAGATCGAGGAAGAAGACAGAGAGCACCAGCTGGAGCTACAGCGCCTTAAGATCCAGAAGCGAGACGACATCATTCAGTTTATTGAGCAAAAGAGAGAATACGAGCAGCTGCAAAAAGCAAAGGGCAACGAGGATACTTCGAAACTACTTGAGATGCAACTGGAGGAAGCTAGGCATAGAGAGCAAATGGAGCAGGCCAGACTAGAAGCGATACGTAAGCAACAGGAGATTAGTTCGAGAATTGGTCATCAGGTGCTTGAAGTTGAGGTGAGTCTACTGAAATCTGTTCAAATGCGGGCAAGCTTAAAAGTATCCCCTTTTCACTTCTCCATTACAGAACAGAAAAAGACAACGCGACAATCTTTTGCTGGATCTGCTGCAGGCAGAGTACAAAGCGAAAGACGATGAACGCTACCGGCAGCAGCTCCAGCAGGAGCAAGTCGAGCGCCAGCGTGCCCGCCAAGAATTAGAACGCTATCGTGCAGAAGCCAATGAGCGCAATATTGAAGAGCTGCGCAAGAAGCAGGAACAAGCTTCTGATAGAGATCTCATTAGCATCGACATGCATGAGATTAGCGAAAACGAAATGCAGACACGGCGACTGCGGAAGGAGCATGGTGCCTTGCTTCTCTCAATGATTGAGGACAATAATCGTAAGCGTGCCGAAGCAGCTGCGGAAAATATAAAGTTTTTCAATTTGAAAGCCAAGTCAGACGCCGAGCGGCAGGCGCGTATTGAGGAGGAGCGCCTCCAGATGCTGAGCTCTGTCCCAACTTCGGTTCTGAAATATTTGCCGAAGCAAGTACTTTCGGAATCGGATCGCAAGTATTTCAACGTGCAGGAAAAGCACTAAGTGTAATTGAGCCCTACATTCATTGGTCCAAGGTTATTACAAATTTTAAATAGTTGCGTTGTACAACATGAAAACATATATGCATGAAAATATTTAATTATAGTAAAATCCTTAGTTGGCATTTCAAATACAGACACCCAACCCGCCCACTTTGTGTACGTGACGTGTCTCATATATTGCTGAGTGTTGCCATATTTTTATAAAATATTTAAGGCTAGTATGCCAATCACAGATTACCAAAAGAAATATATTTAGGAGTCACAGTTTATTAAATAAAATCTAAAGAAAGTAGACAATGCAAAAATATTAATATCTTTCAAATGTGTTGTTAAACATTAATTAAAAGATGAACCAAATGTGTTGTTGGTTTATGTATAGTGCATATATAAATAATAAATGATTTTAATTTCAGCTCGAAATTTATTTAATATATATATATCAGAAATTAACAACAATAATTCACCATTTTGATTGGTTATTATGGTCACAGTGAATTTGAGTTTTTACAAATCACTATTTAGCTGTTCACGTAAACTAATTTTTCGAGCGCCTGGCAACCCTGAATAAGGCCCGCACAGCATAGAGTATGGCAGCACCAGCACGTCGCATTCGCTTTAGTTCAATGGCGGACAGTAATGAAAAAAGTGGGAGTGATCTCTGTTTTTCTTTTATATCAAAGAATTCAATAAAATAAATGTTTCAATAAATGACAAAAACAAACAGTTCAGGCAAACAGTAAATTGCAGTGTTTTTAAAAATGTCAACGCATGTGTTAATCGGTAATCGTAGTGTAAAATAAAACAAAAACAAAAAAGGAAAGAATTCCACAAAATACTGCGAATTGGCGTAGGCAGACAATACGCGGAAGCTAGTGTAAAAAGCAAAACAAAAACGAACTTTGTACGCTGTTGCAAGTACATCAAACAGAAAAGTAAATAAAATAAACAAGAATAACACAAAAATGTCTGCGCAACGTTTAAACGCAGCCGAAAAGGAACTAGAAAAATACATAAAATTCCTGGCGTTCAAGACAGCGCAAGTTGTGGTGCAATCCCGCCTTGGCGAGAAGATACAAACGCAATGCAGTCCGCTAGGTGGCAACGATTGGTTCAACATTGTTGTCCAGGATCATCCCGATGTGCTGGACGAGACGAAGCGAGCTCTGGCACTGAAGCCAGGTGATAGCATCTTGCAACGTCTGCCGCTGTGCGTCGAGATTTCGTTGAGGACAAGCGAGGGCGACAAAATGATACTTGAGGTGTGGTCATTGGATTTGCTGCCAGTGGACAGTAATAAAGCAGCCGCTGGAGAGGATGGCAAGGGCGACAGCAGCAACATAAACGCCTTCAATGACAGCCAAACCTTAAAGGCTTCCTCCCATCAGCTTCACGTCATTTACAATCGCATGAGCATTATGCTCAAGTCCCTTATCTCACTCACACGTACGACGCCTGCTTATAAGCTGTCGCGGCGACAGTGCCCGGACTCATATGGCATCTACTATCGCGTCTATGTGGATCGACCGCAGGTGCACACACTGGGCGAGCGTCACAAACAGGTGAAGATTGGCCAGCTGAATACGATTCTAGGCTCGGTGATCATGTCGGTGGCCTATCGCACCAAGCTCACCATTTCCCCCACGGCTGGGCATCAGGCGGCAGCAAGTGCTCATCAGGCGCCACAGCATAATACGATCATGCTGAAGTCGGATCACTTTCGGCCAGCCAGCGATGCCAGCTCGCCCGTACAGCAGCTATCATCGATGAAGTTTGCAGCGGGCGTGGGTGGTGCGGGCACTGGTGCGGCCTCTGACAAACGTTTCATAGACATTGAGAAACCGTTGCGTCCGGGTGCATTTACAGATCTTGGCAAGTTGCGTCAATTTACGGAGACTGATTTCGTGCTGCCGGAAACGCCGCCGTTTGAGTGGATGCTGCGTACACGTCATGAGAGCAATGGCAGCGGTTCCATCGAATCTCTGAATCGCAAATGTGAATCGCCAGTTCTGAACAACAATAACAACAACTACAACATTAATGGCAGCAGCTGCAGCAACAACAACATTAACCACAATCACAACCACAACAATAACAACAACTTGACAGCATTTAAGAGCTTTGAGAAATCATCAGTTGTAGCACCTTGTGCAGCATCACCTATTAAGAGTCTACTAATACCCGCCAGCAGTGCCACATTGCGACACAATTCGGCTCCCATGCTGCAAGATCAGGCATCAGTGTCAGTGTCCCAGCAGCAGCAGCCGCCGGATGATGACAGTCTGCTCAAGGAGCTGCATTTTCCGTTCGCCTCGCCCACATCGCATGTCAACGATCTGGCGAAGTTCTATCGGGAATGCTATCATGCGCCACCATTGCGTGGGCTGAGCGAACTGCAGGCGCCCAATGCAACAAGTTGCGGCGTCACAGCTGCAGCTTCCGCAACAGCAGCGGCAGCTGCTCTATCCAGCAATGCAGCAGATGGGAGCATGGATGACTTATCACGCCAGCTGGAACAGTTTGAGACGTCGCTAGATGATTACGATAAGCTCGTCTCGCAATTTGGTCTGAGCGGCTCCTCATCAACGGGCAGTCGCAGCAGCGGTGGCCTCCAGATGAGCAATTGAACAGCAAGAGATGGGAGGAAGTGAGAGAAGAAAAGAGAGTGAGAGGGATAGCTTGAACGAGGGTCGTTTCAAAAATAGCTCATACTAGTTATGTTTTAATGATAGGCTCAAGATATGTTAAGTTGTTTCTTTGTGCGTTCTATAAATTGTTTTTACCGACTAGGTTATTATGATATTATTGTTAGCTTCATGCCTCCATTGCATACACATAGCAGATGAAATGAAAACAGAAATATTTACATCTTAGGCTAGTTATATGGGCTTCAGTTTTGTATAGTAATCAAGTAGGGAGCTCATCACGTTTCACGTTTTCAGTGAAACGAACATACATACATACATACATACATACATATATGTTATTAGATTGGGGCGTACTCGTCGCTTGTTGTTTATTTTGCTCTTTGTTTATAGTGCCTTCACAGAATTGCAAATGCACATATATATATTTATTTATTTATATAAAATATATATATAGTAAAAAATGCATCGATTCAATTTGTTTATGGCTGCAGTTTTGTGTCTAAGAGAAGCAACAGTTGCCTTTTGTTTATCTGAATAATATCAAGCTCATGATTTGTAATTAAGTATCTAAAGATAAAGATAAAGTTAAAGATCTAAGATAGTAGTACCAAACTCTATTAGCCTAACCAAATTTGTATGTTTGTGTCCAACGAAAGACTTGAATAGTTTAACGAATCGTACATACATACATATTTACATTGATACATATGTATTGTATTTGTCTAATAACATAATTTGTAAATAGCAAGGGAGAGAGATTAATTACGCAGCTGCAATAATGCAAATGTCAAATCTTATTTTATTCTATTCTATATATTTGTATTGTCGCGCTTTGTTATTTATTGGTTCCACAAATGTGTGCTAAGCTTTGCATCTAAATCAAACTGAAACATACATATATAGTATCTATATAAGATATATGCATATGTGTATACAATATACTAAGTACTAAGCGAACTGCATAGAGGAAAATATGTCAAATTAAACGAAATTGTTTAACAGAATACTAATTGTTTATTTATTTATGCCTGCCTGCCTTTGATTATCAACTCATGATTATATATGTATATATGTAATAAATAAATTGTAGTAATGGCTTCTGGAACCTGTCCTACGATTCACCTTCAAACTTGCTATTCTATTCAGCCAGATCGAGCATCTGTCCTAATCATATTTACATACAAATCGTTTATAATTTTACATCACGTGATTCAACATAAACTATAAAGCTGAGTTTATTTCTAGCAGCTTTTCCTGGAAACATTTATGATTAGAGAGTGCGAACAGCTTTGAACTGCTTGGCTCTTGTTTAAGTCGGCTTTTAGCTTTTTTTCTCGATTGTTGCAATTAAATATTATATAACAAACCTCAGAGTTGCTGTTGTTGTTGTGGTTGTGGGTTTCAGTTCCACTTGGCTCCCAACATTGCCAACAACAACAGCAGCAAGAAATTAGATAAATTAGTAAATTACTTATCGAACATACCACTTAGTACTCTCATCAAAGTTATATATATGTACATATATATTCTTGATCTAATAAACAATTTAAGTCGACTCAGCTGTCTGCGTCTATGTCTTTGCCTGCAACAAATTCCTTTCATGATGCATCGTTAATGGAGATCTTAAGAGCATACGATGAATCGCTAATGGAGCTCTTAAAAACACATTTGTAAGTGTATTTGCTATTCGGCAGACCGCAAATAAAATTTATTTTGCTTTAGTTTTATTGTCGTTAGGCATTAAAAGTGCATTGCAAAATGTTTGATATTTTATTTTTTTACTGTCCACGTAGAATGAACGTCACTATGGCAACGACATCGCTAAGGTTAAATAGTTTTATTTTTAAATATACATACATACATATTCATATATACAATGCATTGATGCATACGTGTTGGTGTGTGTGAACAGATGTTGCGTACATGCATACATACACATGTATGTATATATGTATGTGCATGTGTTAGTATTGCGCTTTTTGTTTTGCTACATCTTATCTGTTGTTTTGCTAATTTGCTATTTCTTTCTTCCCCAAGTGCCTTAAACGCCAACAGGCAAACTTGCATACATACATATGTATGCTTGTATTGAAGTGCACACATATATATGTATGTGTAACTGTCAAAGCGAGCAGGGTTGGTTCGATAAGTTTGCCCAGGTGCTGCTGAGGAGGTTAGCAAACTTTTGGAGTGACTGTCGCACCCAACAGGTCATTGGTGGTAGTGCACACAATATTTGCCGTCGTCACACCAATGCATAAATATAATTCGCCTTTGTTGGTTCGCTGTTGCCAGGCGAATTGAGATTCGCCTTTGGCTTTGTCATAGACTTCGACGTTGGCTGTGTAACCTTACTCAACATTGTACCGTCATAAATTGCAAGTGTGTGTATGTATCCGTGTGTGTGTGTGTGTGTCTGTGTGCGCGCAATATAATTGGTTTGGCCAGGCAACCACTGCGCTCCACTTTGTAGCCCCTGTTACCCCCACTAAGGTTGCACGCGTAGGTCGAACGTTGCCACCGCCAACGTCAACGTTGTCTCCATCAGTTTCAGCTTTGGCGTACGGCGTCCGACGGCTTGGCAAGCTGCATGCATACATACATATTTGTTTGTGGTGAGCTAACTCTCACTTTTGCACCCACATAAACCAAATTCAATTCATATTCATTTAACCAGACTTTGACCGTTATTCATTCATATAATTTTTGATGGCTGTGAAGATTAGATAAATGATAAAATGCAAAATTAAGGCTAAATGCATTTAGATCTCAAAGAGTACAAACATGACAAAATATACTACATAAATGCTCGTTAAATATGATCACAAATAATAGAATTTGGATGCGATTCACGTGCCTTGGAATAAATAAGCTTTAAAATACAATACAATATTTTCGGAATTCCATGATAAGAAAGCTGCAAATGAGCAACCACAGCAAAATAAAAGGTAATACATACATACAAACAATAAAAGATAATATATAAACAAATAAAAAATACGACACCGATAAGCAGCAAAAAGTACATATTTCTTACGATTACGCTTTGGTTGTGTATTCGTAAATCCACATATTTGGAATTTCAACGTGAAAACTTAATGGCTGCATAGCAGTTTTCAAGCAACTGGCCAATGGCTGCACAACAGTTTGGAAGCAACTGGTTGGACGAGTTGCAGTATATACTTGCACACATACATATAGCGTACATGTGTGGGTATGTACATATGTATGTACATAAATGCATATGTACAAACTCACAAACAGGGGGCGAGTTGCTGTTGTTTGTCTGGTTTGCCGGTTTTTGCGCCAGCTGCAATAATAAATAGCATAATTGAAGTTATATTTAGACACCCACTGTATCCGCTTGCAGCCGACAATTTGAGACAATTTGTGGACTGCGTTACAGCAGATCGACTGTAAGAGCTTAGCCATATTAAGCTCTAGCCCTATTACACACTATTACCAGAACAGTCTAGTAAACATCAGCATACGAATCATATGTATGTAATTTAATTATAGCGTCCCAACTGTTGCTACGTGCCATTTGTCTGGTAGAACAGGCAACATTGTAAGGCGCCACCTTTCGGTGTTGTTTACGATTTCATCTTTTTGTTTTTGTTTTTATTTTTGTTCAGACGGCCTCGACGACGCTTTGTTTGCTTTCATTATGTAGTGACAAACAAAAGTCGTTGATCGAATCACGCCTGGTTGTTAATAACAGTGGGATAAAGGTACTCTTATAAAATGATAAGCTTCATAAAATTACAAGGTTTTATATAGTATGTACATACATACGTATGTACACAGACATACATTTGATTGTATTTATGCATGTTTGTATAAAATGCATTAATACTTTCAATGCGGAAACTGAAAAGCAGAAATTGCAAATTGTCAGGCGGAAGTGCAATTCACAAATATGACATCAATTTTATTAGTATTCAGAATAGAGCATTGTCAATAATCAATTATAGTTGAAAGTGTTTCAACATATTAATCAATGTGAGTAGCTCAATAATTTATTTATTTAATTTTATTAATATGAATTAAGTAATAACATATAAATGATAACTATTTAAAGTATACTACTTGTTTGTCAAACTTTGTTTCAATTTAAATTTAAAATTAGGCGCCTAAAATCATGTACGATATTTTATTTATCGGTTATTTTACTAAATCAACTCGTTCACTGGGCTGCCAACTTTACTCAATAGTTAGCAAATATTATGTCGATAATACTGGTTTGTTGGTGGGACAACTCAAATATTTATTCTTTTTAAATCCCGCTAAAGCTCTGATACTTTTCAAAGTAAATATTTGTTGTTTGTAAGAAAACCTCATATTATTAAAGCAATTTTTAAAATATATTTTGTAAAGATTTTGCGATATACTGAATATCGAAGTACTCGTTTCAAATTACGATACACAATATCCACTTTCTAGTACATGTAGTGGCTAATCGATATGTCATTCGATTACAGCTGCTGCTCTGCCAACTTCGACTTGAGAAACTGGGGTGTTAAATAAATATATTGATATAAATTTATATGAAGTGTGTTTAGCCAGCTAACGAAGCTGGCCAACTACAAAAAAATACATACCGGCGACAAGCCGTACACGTGCACCTACTGCCATATGCAGTTCAGGCAGCAGGGCACGCTCATCAACCACATAAGAACGCACACGAATCTCGTCAGCCAGCCAGCAAGAGTGGAGCACGCTGCAATGCCAGCGCATCTTGGACACGGTGCACAACAGCTGACAAATGGCTTGCTGCAAAACAACCTGCACAGCACGACTCCCAATTTCCTTCAGCTGGACCACCATCCGCTGCTGCATTTCCTTGAAGGCAGCACAGCAGTGAGCTCTTTGGTGGCGAGCAATGCAGCGGCAGCTGCGGCATCCGCTGCATCAGCGGGTACGACGGGGACAGTGCCGATTAATCCAAAAACTGAACCCAGCCAGACCGAACAGACGCCCCGCATAAGCGTGGGCACCATTAATATGTTAAGAAGCGACAATCCTGATCGCCCATTTGGCTGTAGCGTCTGCCGGCGCTTCTTCTCTCAACAGAGTACCCTGGTCAACCACATTAAAACGCACACGGGCGAGAAACCATACAAATGCAAGATCTGTGATGCAAGTTTCCGGCAAGTGGCCACGCTCAACAATCACTTGAAGATCCATACCGGAGAGAAACCGTACAACTGTTCCTACTGCCCCAAACAGTTCAGGCAAAAGAGTACTCTACAAAATCATCTGCGGATCCACAAGTGCTAGATTAAATATGGATACTGTTACGATACTGTTGCGATACATACACACACACACATGCAGAATACATTCAAATACATTTAAACAAAAACATGATGTACTGAAACTGGTTATTTACCTGCTATGCAGAGCGCAATTAAATGTAAACAAAGCTGAAAACTATAGTATGTCCAATATAACTAAAAAAAACTATAGTATGTGCACATACATATATGTGTGTACATATATATATGTACATAGCTGGAAGATCTTTCAATTTAAAAAATTTGTTTAATATTTTAATACAAAAACGAGTTATTTAATAACTTAATTTTTGCATACCTCTACTTTTCCTGTTAAAATCAAACGTACTATAAGTATCAGTTCAAATGTTTTCATGGACTCCTATTAGCAGCACGAATGCACAAATTCATATTTATTGTGGTTTCTTTTAAAAAATGTTTCTTCATTTAAATAATGTTTTGTTTTCTTAGAAAGTAATCTTCGCTGTAAAAGAGATCGGCAACAAAATGTTAAGTTAACAGACGCAATGAATAACAGCAAATGTTATTCGTACCGAACTAGTTGAACAATACGACCTATCTGGTTCGCTCAATGAATCGTTCGATTGAACATGTACCGAACGATTTGATACAGCTCTACGAACTATTTCTAATTGAGTGAGAATCTTAATAAAAAAGCTAATATTGCTTTAATTAATTTGTGTCAAAGTGTTATCATAGGTAAATAGAGTTAATTACTGGATATAGACATACAAAGTGTACACGAATCTATTGTACAAAAAATAAGATAAGAGTTTCAGATGTACGCCCAATTTGGCAATTTGTTGTTGTTGCCGTTGCTGGCCACAAACACAAATATGAGCAGTGTTGGCCATTTTAGCTAAATTGAGAGAAACTCATGTTAAGATATAGTCAAGAAACCGGACTCAGCCTGAAAATGGCTGAATTACCAACACTGATCTATCGAAGAGATACTTTTATATTTTGTTTGCCGTTTTCAGTGAAGCTAAAATCGTCGAGCTGAGGCGAGCTGCAACAAGTGCAACAAGTGAAAGCCATAATTACCAGAAATGCCGCCCGTTCAGTAAGCGAAACAAGCAGAACATTCCGAATTGAATATTAATGATATTACATCATCGCCATCAACATCATTATCATCATAACGCCCATGTGTATCGTCCCACTAGTGCTAAAAGTGACCTAAATATTTGCTCGCTTCTTGCATTAATTTTGGTCAAGCTGCTGCAAAATTGAATTGATTAGAAAAATAACATTAAATGCAATTATGCATATCATTATTCATTTTTTGGTATCTCTGATACATGTGCTGGCTGTCTTCTGCCCGCATAAGTTGCATTTTTCTTGGTGTTAAAGCGCCAGATGTTTACTACATCGATGACGTCATGGCAACATTCAAATTTATTTATAGCCGCCACACAGTTGTGTATCAGTGTGTTGTTTACCTATTGACGTATGTGTATAGCGTGTGTGTGTGTGTGTGTGTGTGTGTGTGGATTTTGGCGTCTCTCGCTGTTGCGCTTAAATTAAATTGATGCAAATGTTACTCTAACTCCCACTTTTACTGACCCTCCGCACATCTGCACTGCTTAACGATTGCTTTTCAACTGTCGACACTCGAAGTGCACAAGCCGAAGCTACATACTTATGACTACATTGCCCAATTCCATCCACAAGGAATGCAAAGCTTTTTTTTGCATTCGTCAGAAATATGATTCATCAGCGTCAACAATGCGGGCTCGCTTGCTTGATAAGCCAGCCACGCAGAGTTGTTGTTACCCAAACGTCTCCGTTTTCCAGTTGCCATTTCCATGCGCTAGCCCACAGTAGTGAGCTAAAGCCTTCATCATGATGTACTCCAAAGCTGAAGTGTAACTGTTTGCTAATCATTGTCTATTTGTTGTAATATGATCATACTAATCTGAGACTGTTTATCTTTGTGCCCTTGCAGAGTCCAGGCCATCAATATGTCGCTGGGTGCAATGCATTGCACGAGATGCGCTGACGGCTTCGAGCCCACCGAAAAGATTGTCAATTCCAACGGCGAGCTGTGGCACACGCAGTGTTTTGTGTAAGTGCATACAGTGTACACCCGATATAGTGAACGTCACTATGTTAAATATATTATGTTAAATGTTATTCTTGAATTCATTTCTATATTTCCGCCCAACAGTTGTGCTCAGTGCTTCCGGCCGTTTCAGGATGGCATTTTTTACGAGTTCGAGGGACGCAAGTATTGTGAACGGGACTTCCATGTGCTGTTTGCCCCCTGTTGCAACAAGTGCGGCGAGTTCGTAATTGGACGTGTCATTAAAGCCATGTCCGCTAGCTGGCATCCGCAGTGCTTCCGCTGTCAGCTATGCGCCAAAGAATTGGCCGACAGCGGCTTCATTCGCAACCAAAATCGTGCACTTTGCCATGAATGCAATGCCAAGGTGAAGGCCGAGATAACGGGTCGCTATGTGTGCCAGAAGTGCCAGTAAGTGGGCGTGGTCTAATATATTTTGAGCTTCAAACTAATCAAGTCTTTACAGCGGTCTGATTGACGAGGAACCGCTGCGTTTCCGTGGCGAAGTGTATCATGGCTATCACTTCAACTGCTCGGCGTGCGGCACAGAGTTGGACGCCACAGCGCGCGAGGTCAAGAGTCGGCCAGGCCTGGTCGCGAACGATATGGTGGATATACTCTGTGCTTTGCCTTTGATTTTTATATATTTAACAATTTCAATCTTTCAATCTCATTAGAACGAACTGTATTGTCTGCGCTGTCACGACAAGATGGGCATTCCCATTTGTGGCGCCTGTCGTCGACCGATTGAGGAGCGTGTGGTCACAGCGCTGGGCAAGCACTGGCACGTCGAGCACTTCGTGTGTGCTAAGTGCGAGAAGCCCTTCCTGGGTCATCGGCACTACGAGAAGCGCGGCCTGGCATACTGCGAGACGCACTATCACCAGCTCTTTGGCAATTTGTGCTTTGTTTGCAATCAGGTCATTGGTGGAGATGGTTAGTAACAGTTAATAGTTTCATATGTTTACTGTGAATACATTTGATTTATTTACATTTTAGTTTTCACCGCATTAAACAAGGCATGGTGCGTTCATCACTTTGCCTGCTCCGTGTGCGATACCAAAATGACGCAAAAATCGAAATTCTACGAGTATGATGAGAAGCCAGTGTGCAAGAAATGCTACGAACGGTTCCCCAACGAGCTGCGACGACGCCTGCGTACCGCCCACGAGATGACCATGAAAAAGAGTGTCTAGTGGAAGAAGCTGCAGCATTCAGTTACCCAGCTCAGCGTTTCCAGCACACACAGATCTACACCAAAACGTGTAAAGTCAAAGTGCCTATTGCCGTTTAGTTCTTTGTTTGTAGTTGTCCACTTCTAACATTCAATGTTAATTCTCAAAACTAAACTTGTGCCTTTTTCATATTTCTGTAAACTTTTAACTTTTGTTGTACTGTAATAATTTCTATACAAAAGCGATTGTAGTTTTGGCATCGCTTAACATTTTAATTGTAGCTGTTTAACAACGGCAAATATAACACAAACATATTGTATTGGCAGCTGTTATCTAATTGAATTTTATTTATATACATAAATGTTTTTAATATAAAATAAAATTTAAATAGTACTCAACATTCTATTTTGTGGGGCAAAGTTACAAATAATAGTGGCAAGGAAAAGAACCAGTTCTGCTACAGGAAAAGTGAGCTGCTGACGCAATGTTAGACTCCTGTAAGATTCGATAAGTTATCGAAATGTCAGTTTAGCCGTTATGAGCACTGTTATAAATATTTTAAAGTTGTGCAGCAAGAATAGACCGAATGTAAATGCGTCTTAATTTTGCAATTATTTTTGTTTGCATGGTTAGTAGTTTAAAAGTGCAAAGCAGCTAAAAACTATTATTAACTCTCAGGATTAAATTTATGACGTAATTAAAATGGAACTCGACTCCAAGGTCTTCGAAGTTCAGCTTTTTTTGAAGTTTTTACTATACGTATTTTCTGTGATTTTTCTTCCTTTCGGTGACCTCAGTGTTATTAATAATTTTCTGTCTAGCCTATTACTACAATATCTATATTTGTTCTGTAATTTATAGCATGCATTAAGAGCGACAATTTAATGGGGCATCGAAGTTTATTAATTTGTCCTGGACTTAAATATGGCATCGTTGTCTGCAAGTCAAATCCTTTGGACTCATTGCATTTCAACACGTTTGGCAATTTCACTTTTTCGACTGCCCCAAAAGAGACGAAGGTAACGCGCATTAATTAGGCCTCTTCATTAGACACATGCCTATCAAGCAGGCTTGGAGTACGCCGACGGCCATATCCAGAGTCGTAGCTGGTGCATTGGATATCCAAGTTTTATGTAATTAAGCCAGACGCGCTCACAATTTAAATTGCTGCTGCGCCGCACCGCGCCGGGTTGGACCTTGCCGGCTGGTCGTTCTTCATACGCGTCGCCTCTCTCCCTGTGTATCTGTATCACGAATTGGCAATTGAGCAGCTCAGTCAGAGAGTTGGCGCAATTTGCACAGAGCCAGCCAGGCTGAGCCGAGTACCTCCTCATCAAGATCCTCACCAGGGCAGCAACAGCAGCAGCAGCAGCAGCAGCGACGGCAGCTTCGTCTTCTTTCTTGCTGCGACGTCCGCTCGTCAGCGTTTGAGCCAATAATTATGGTTATTAATCGGCTGGAGAATTGGCTGCTAATTTGCAGTTTAGTTACAAATTCTGGCCGCCAGCGTGCAATTACTCGCTTAAATTATAGCTTCAAAATAAACAAAACGCCGCAACGCCCGATCTGGGGGCCAAAAGTTGGCGGGGGCAAAGGTCATGCCGTATGGCAAACGCACATTGCATTTTATGTGTTTGCTTATCAGAGAGGCCATCAGCAGGCTACGCTGCTCATCAGCTAATGATGCTCGGACTTGAGTCCCTGCCTCTGCTGCTGCTGCTGCTGCTGCTGCTGTTGCTGCTGCAATCAACGTTCACCAGCTGGACTCTCATAATTAGATGGCCCAGTGCCAGTCATGGGCGTTACTCAATCATGGCCTGATGGCACAACCCCCAAGACGAATCTATCGCCTGTGCGAGCGAGCGATCGAGCGAGGGCATGATCAGTGCAGCTACAACATAATTTCCAGACGTCCCCAGCTCGTCCACAGTTGCTTGATCCCTTGTCCAATTTGAGAGGCGCTCGCATTTCGCGGCCACGGCAACACTTTGGCTCAGCCAAATCAAATCGTGTGCTGTTTATTTAAATAACCATAATTTAGCAACGCTTCTCGTCTCCGACCATTGACCATTGCATTTTGCGGGTTCGGGGGCCCATTTATTAACCCACACACTCTGCAGCAGCAGCAGCACCAGCACCAGCACCAGCATCAGCAGCAATGGACCATGGGCCATGGCCAGTGGTTCAGTTTTATGGCCTGATCTGTTCCCAGTGCCCGGCATCATGAATTTTCATGTTTTGTGAGAACATAAAAATTCAATTTAATATGCTTTCGAGTTCGTTTGGAGTAGGTTTTTAGCAGGAAAACGTTTTGTCTACGGGCACCAGTTAATGAAAATTTAGTTCAATCAATGTGGATAGCCGTGCTCGAGCTCGTTTGGACAATGTGGCGAAATACTTTATCAAGCATATAGTTGGGCTATATCTATCTTGTTGTAGGTGTTGATTGGCTGACAGAAAAGAGACTCAATGATCTAACTTGATATTGTCACTCTGGTCATTTGTTGCACATTATGACAATGTGTTGATGATACCAATAGCATGGATAGAAGATTGAGTTGCATATGTACATAAATGCTATAAATATATATACATATGTATGTAGATTGTATATACATACGTCTCTATTCAGGTGTATCAAGTTTCTGTGGAGGTCTCTCATTTGTGTAGATTATCTATAAGTATTTATGTTGACTAAAATTAATTGCTTTTGGAGTGAGAAAAACATAACTAAAGTAAAAGAAGAGAGTGAAAGCGAGCTGTTTGAAGAAGTTATAATTATACAAGTTGATCTATTATAAATCCTGCTGGAAATCACATAATTAACAATACTAATTAAGAGCAAAAGTGAGAGTTCAAGCAAAAACTCAGAGAGTAGAAGGTAGAGATAGAGTGAGACAGATCAATATGAACAGAACCATAGAAATAGGGAGAGAGAGAGAGAGGTAGTAAAAAAAAAAGCGCAATAGAGCATAAGAGGGAAAGATATACGAAGAGAGAGAGAGAGAGAGAGAGAGATAGAGAGAGAGCGAGACAGAGTTAGCGAGGGAGAAACAGAAGGTTAATTGACGTTAAAAAGGGCTAGATAGACAGGGAGAAAGATAAACAAAGAGATATAGCTAGAAAAAGAGACAAAGATAGAGAGAGAGAAAGAGTAAGGGTGAGGAAGAGAGAGAGTGAGAAGGAAATTGAGCAAAAGAGAGAAGGAGAGACGGAAATAGAGAGACAGAGAGAGACAGGGTGCAGGAGAGAGAAAGAAAGAGACAAAGAAAGGGAAAGAAATAGAGAGACAGAGACAGAGAGAGGGTGAAGAAGAGGGAGATAGATAGAGAGTTAGCGAGTGAGAGACAGAAGATTAATTGACGGCGAGATAGACAGGGAGAAAAATAAAGAAAGAGATATAGCTAGAGACAGCGAGACAGACCAAGAGAGAGAGGGATAGGGAGGGAGAAAGAAGAAGAGATAGAAAGACAAGGAAATATAGAGACAGAGAGAGGGTGAAGGAGAGAGGTAGAGAGAAATAAAAATAAAGACAGAGACAGAAAGAGAAAGAGAGAGAGAGAGAGGGAAAACTGAGATTGATTGCAAGAGAAAGCAAAAGTGTGGGAAAATGTTAAACATGTAGACAAAGCAAATTAAATAAACTTATTTAGTTTAAAAAAAAGTTATAATAGAAATAATGATATAATGATAATTGCAGGGAAATCTGTAGTTAACTAAAATGAAAATTGCAAATATATCTTATAATGTCAGAAATAAGGAATATGGAAAATGGAAATATTGGATTATGAGTTCTGTCTCTCTGTATTTTTGTCCACTTATAAGGGAGTTTTTTATTTGATGAATAATTAGGTTTTTTAAAAATTAAATATTGCTCACATTCGTTATGTAATTGTCCTTTTTGTGTATATGCATAGTTCGAGTGTTTGGTACATGGCACAATAAATGCCATTATTAACGATTAACGATTTATGAGCGGGGTAAGTGCAACGAAATTGGCCAAGTTAAAACTGTGTTCGCTGATTCCACTGTTCGCTTGTGCACTCAGCACGTCAGGTTTAAAAAAAATGAGCTTGTTAACGCTCCATGATGAGCCTAGTTAGTGTCCGCTGCCATGATCTAAACCATATAACCCGAAGCACTGAATCGATCTGTAGATGGATGGATTGGAGTGGAGGATGGTTACCTGGATCCGCTTGCAGCCCAACCGAGTCGTCATTAGAGGTTTATGCAAAATTACAACACGATAACACGTAATCATTAGCGTTGCTCTCTGATGCTCAAAATCGCTGCCTCAGACGGTGTGAGCAAACAGTTTGAGATGCAGCAACAACAACAGCAACAGCAACAGCAACAGCAACAGCAACAGCAACTTCAATTTGCAGTTTCATTATCAAACGAGGCAAAGAACATAATTTGACTAAGGCCAAAACATTTGGTTACGTCTACGTCTACGGCTAAAAGAGTCCAATTTGTAGTTGTTGTTGTTGTTGAGCTCAGGCTAGTAGTCAGAGTCTATCGATCACGTTTCAAACTGAAAGGCACGACCATGACGACGATGTGGCTCCGATTATGGCCAAGTTCTTGTTGTTGTTGCTGTTGTTGTTGTTGTTGTTCTTGTTGCATAGTTTGCACAAGACGCCATTGTTCTATTGGGTGCAAGAGGAGTTGGGAAATGCTGACGGTTTTAAAACTTTTATGCAATTAATTGCAACAGTTTTGTGGCTGGAATGCGCTGCTTGTCTGCTTGGCCCTCCGCCCCTCTGTCCGTCCGTCTGTCCGTCGGTCTGTCTGCCCGTTGCTGCTGCTGTTCTAACCACTTGCCGTTAATTTTAAAATTGTGCTCACGTTCTGGCAATTTGCTGACCACCCACATGCAAATGCAAATGCAATTCAAAGCAAGTAGAATTGCTCTAGTCGGGCATGCTCGACTAGAAGATAGCCTAAGCCATGCAGCAAGCTGACATTGCAGGTATTTAGCTTATATTGCTTGACTTATGCTTTAAACTAATCATAGGACTTGAATATATTTAGGCAGACAGAGATGAGTAGATCGACTAATTGTTACATGTGAAGGCCCATGACTATTATACCCGTTTAGACCATGTGTTGTGGGTATCCAAATGCCACCCTTTAGCTGAATTCGATTCGTGGAAAATTAGACGCCAGTTTTGAGCTGGCCGGCAGCGAGTGTGCGAGCTGGAACAAGCTGGCAGTGAGCATTTCATTTGCCAATTGCCAGTCGCCAGTTGCATGTTAGCAGTTGCAAGTTTGTATTGAGTTTGCGCCAGCTCTTTGTCTAATTTGACACTTGGGGCAGTTGCACAATTGACTTGCAGGCCGACAGGTTAGTGGAAACGGAGGCGCCTCTGCTGGCTCTACTGGCTGCATTGCCGTCTCTGAAAAATTGCATTGTCAATGGGTGTTGATGCGAGTGGGTGGATCGAATGATATCTTTGTAACTATAATATGTATATAATGATCTCTGACTATATGCACTTTTCTTATAGAGCTTATATACTTAATATTGATATTTTGATTTCTATAATCTAAATGTAGACTTTGTTAAGAGAAGTGAATGTGAGAAAGTAAACTGCGATAAGACAATCAAAACTTCATTTTTGGTTTGTGATGGATCCCAAGTATTACTATTTCCTAAATTTTCTTTATATTTTCTATAAATTTATGGACAATTTTAATGCTGTGTGCTCATATATGATGTCATTCTTATACATTAGAAAATTTGGTTGCTATTGAAATAATTTTAATTTAAAAAAAAATTATATTGTAACATTTTAATTAAACATTGAAATATTATTTGATGAAGTTTATGTGTAATCTACGACTACATAAAGTATATATAGACCTTAGAACTGACTTTAAGCATGGCATGGCATGCCGAGGATCTGATTTTATTTTTACTCAAAACAATAGTTTTATGATTTTCTTCTAAGTATTTACAGCCTTCATATCGCAGTCAGAGATACAATTTGTATGAGCAATCCAAGAAGCTGCTAAAAGCCTTTAAGCTTAGTTCATGCTCTACTCTAATGAAAAGTCTTCCAGCTAGTTACTGAATCAGTCCACATACATATTGATTGCATCATCCAGAAATTGAATATCAATGAGCTTAAGTAAATAATAAATATAAACGTTATCAGAAAGCATTGAATATTAATACATGATTGTGTTTCCAATGAGAAAATATTCTTCGAAGCAGTTGATCAATCAATTTGCACAAATCACACTGAATCTTACTTCCGGCAGCCACTTCTCACGCCTTGGAAAGCATTTCGCAAATTGCACGCATTTAAGGAATGCGCTAAAAAACGAAATTTCATGACAAATTAACAGAAGAATAAAGCGAGCCGAGAGGCGGACGAAGCGAGACCACAAATGCCCAACCCACGACAACGAGCTGGCATTGGGTTAGGCTGCTTTGTATGGGCTGTCAAAGCTAGTCCGAGGCGCTGCCATGCGGACATGCACACAGGCACGTATAGCTTCCACCAGTTCGCAGTTTCACAAGTCACAAGTCCGTACTGGGAGTCAGAGTCAATATATATTCCAAAAGGAATTCCGCAAATAATTGCGGACCGGCCACAAACTTATGGCAATTGTGTGGCGGCCGAGCAAAATGGACACAGGCCGTGCGGCCGCGTCGCATACATCACGTGCATCAGCAGCAACAACAACAACTTGTACTGGCAAGCAAACATTTCGAATGCAAATAAAAAATCACGCCAATAAACTAGACATTGCGACGGCAACGACGCGACGCTGGTGACGAGGCAGGCAGCGGATCAGCAGGCGCATATGCAGACAGTGCGGCAGACAACGCGACCGACGATGTGGCTAAGACAATAGCAATAGCGGCTAGCAGCCCTCTCCAAATCCACGACGTCATGATGTCTCGCTGGGATTTGGATTTCAGCAGCACGTTGCTGCTGCCTGCCTGCCTGGCTGCCTGCCTGCCTGTTTGCTTGCTTGCGCTCCTGACTTCTCCTCTGTCCGATCCGTTCAACGATCGCGAAATTGCATACAAATCGCTTGTTTGGTAAATTTAACATAAGCGCGTCAGTAGCGCCTCTGGTCCGTGTGTTCATGGCGAGCTTGGAATAACTTAAAACAACCAAAGCCAACAGCAAACCAGAACAACAACAATATTGAGGCGCGGGCTTATCTTGTTCTTGTTAAGCTGGCTGGCTGGCTGGCTGGCTGGCTGGTCGGTAGGCCGGCAGGTCGGCTTGCCGCTCCTGTCCTGTCGTGTAGCCATCATGTAAAACGCATTGGCCCAAAACCGGGCCCTAGTTGCCTCAACTGCTTCTGCCTGGTTCATCCACATCGCCGCGCCTGTTGATCAGTGTCGTTACCCGTCGCCTGCTTCGTCCTCGTCTTGGTTGTCGTCTCCGACTCAGTCAGGCGTTTGCAGGCGGCTGCAATTTGTTTGAGTTACGGCGCTTGTAAGCACACTTTAAGGATCCATTGTATTCCAATCAATAAGCCGGGCATGACAATGAGACACAAACTACAAGCCCTGGCCCCATTGAATGTCACTGAAGTGTGTTCAACTGGAGCGCCGTTTGCCGCCGCTTTGTTAAGCGAGCAGCTAGGCGCAGAGAGTTTGGATTGTTTGTTAGGGTAATTGTTGAAGTACCGCAAAACTACGAACTAGTTCGCTTCGCGATTGTAAAAGGATCAACATTTATTTACCAATTATTTATATTATTTATTTGTATTACATTTTGGGTTGGTTTAGATTCTGGTTAGCTTATCAGATAGTTCTTTGTTTAATTGTTTACAGCTGTGATTTGTACCAGATCAGGAAGAGACAAGTAATACATAGTGTGCTCTAGACCGGTGTACTCTACTCGAAGATGACCAGGGTAGGTAAAGGTAAAGGTAAGGAAAATTTGTACTTACTTTGGGACAATCTGTTTACAACTTCGGGTGTCGCTAGCTCTGCAAAAGTGAGAGATTTTACTGAAGTTGGATATCAACTTTTATTGATTTTATAGAAATGAAAAAGGACTGCGATGATTTGAATCAAACTTCATCTCATGCTTGCTAAATGGTGATCTATGCTCAACACTTCAAGTCTCATAACTTTTATAAGTTCCCATTTCGATGCGATCATACAGACGGACAATGGGATAGACGAACGAACGGACGGACAAACAGATACACAAGACTAAATCAAGTCAAATGCTGATGCTTATCAGGAGTATATATACTTTATCAGAAAATCGAAAGTATTAAAAGAATAAATGATAAGAATATGTTGCTTATAGTTGGGTGCACTGTCCGTCCGTCCGTCCGTCCGTATCTAATAGATCTCAATGCATCAATTCTAAATATGACATGTTCCTATCATATTGAAATGCGTTATGATTATTTCTGATCATCATCTGCATTGACCCCATCAAGATCACATTTTGAACAAATCTAATTCCTGCCTGCCAAGCAATTGACTTCCAATTAAATGTGTCAAGCGACGCAGATGGAACAACGGCACTGCAACTGGCTGAGGTCCAGTTCTTGTTCAACCACACATTGGCTGAGCTTCAATGCAAATTGCGGTGCAGAATGGCGCATGCCCAGAGCCCAAAAGAGGCTTCGCACTGCGCTGCATTTGATTAGCATATCATATGTTTGATGCGGGGGCGGGGATGACATTTTAAGCCACAACAGCAGCAACGTCAAGACACGTAAGGGGAGTTCAATTTATGTGCGGCTAGGGAGCCATGCAGTGGAAAGGATTAACGAGGATTAGCCTAGCCTGGCAAGCTGACTAACTGACTCGCCGAATGATGTGGCCAACGAACTGACTTTTAAGTTGGCCCAAACGTGGCGAGGCGAGCTGACTGTGAAGCTGCCGTTGATGGCATTTACGATAAATTTACGCAAGTCATTTGACAACGCTGTCGTCTGGCTCGATGGAGCGATGCTGCTCATCATTATAAGTCGAATGCGCAATATGCAAAGCAGAAGAAAAATTGTAGTATGAGTTGATGTACCAGAAACAGCAGGCAGCCAAAAGTCGTTGGCAGTTGGCGAAAACAAACAAAATGTCGCACATTAAGCGACTGAACATTTCTCAAATGTCACGTATACGTCATGTGTGCCGCAGACATGATCAGCAGCCGCGTTGCACCAGCCACAGCAGCAGCAGCAGCAGCAGCAGCAGCAGCAAGCAATTAATTAATCCTGCACTTGGCCGAGGCTCTGGTAAGCAGACAACGTTCAGCTAGAGGCTGTTAGACCCACGTATATGTAAGACCTGCCAGGTTAGCTATGTCTACGTCTCCATTTGGCCAGCTCGTTCCCATTCATGGCTCAGTCACTGGCTTATTAAAACGTGTCTAGGAACAGGTGAATATAGCCACATAAATTACCACCTCTTCATTAGCTCTGTGCGTCTAGGCCGACTGCACAGTGGTCCAACACGCAAAGAAATGGACAAGTGGTATTATAATAGAGTTCAGGTCCACTTGAAGATATGGTATATTTGAGTTAAGTTCTTACCAGAATTTTAAATTTATAATTTTTAATTATTTATAAGTATATTCCCAATTGCAAACTATAGATATTTTAGTGAAGATCAACTACCTAGTCGATCTAGCCTTGTCTCTATGTCCGTCCGTCCGTCCGTCCGTCCATCTGTATGTCTGTTCGTCCGGTTGTTCGGCTGTCCTTTTGATACTTTAAATTATTTCGTCGACATATTTCCGCTGCCTCCTCGATTTTACAGATATTAGGTAAAATGCTGGAAACAGGATATCTCCTAACCAGGTGCTTCCCAGTAGATTTCTCATATTTTCTATATTTTAGAAATCTGTAAAGCGAATAATGTTTTTAGTTTTAACTTTTACATTTATGGTTTTTGTAGGCTACAGCTCCTCGTTGTTGAGTTCACTGGGACACTTGGACAACTCAAGTTGGAAAAGTATTTGAATTGGGTATGCCGATCAAAGAAATATTTCCCTGCTACAATTCTTGAACTCTTCATGGAATGTGTCCACTGTGGTGCTTTGGTTAACTTAAGCCTAACCCCATTGCCTGTGCTGGGCAAATTGACTTACGCGCGCGTAATGGAATTTAATTTCTTGTTAGCCGGGTTAACTGCAGTTGCAATTGCATCGAGATAAGTCCTTTATGTGTACGTATGCGTGCCTGACCCCATAATCTAAGTCAGCCTGGCAGCTCACCTGTCGGGTGTCCAGACCCGGACCGGGTCGTTAGTGGGCCGCTTTTCCTGTGACACACTTCTGGCAATTAGTCATAGAAATCGTGTAGACGCCTCGGCTGCGTGTCTGCGTGCTTCGCAGCCATTGTGGGCATAGCGTCAACGCGGGCTTTTGTAATTTTAATCACTTCCCTCGCCCAAAGAGTTATTAGACTGGGCACAGGACTTGCTGACCGAATGAAACCAGATTGTTTTACAACATAATTAGGCGAGCTTGTTGTTGCAGGCTACATGCACAACTGAATCGGAAGCATCGGAAGAACCAGGCAGGGGCTAAGCCATACGCGATATGACTTAAGTAGTAAGGGGTTATGGGAATCGTTGATGTCGTTGGTAAAATTATGAAGTGCAGCCAAGTGCATGTTTTGGGTATGTTTTGTGATAGGGGCAGGCATACAAAAACCTTGCTCATAAAAACCAAGAACGCCCCTGTCATTGTGCTAAAGGCTCAGGCGATGACCAGGCCACAAGTTTTCGCGTTCCTGTTTGCAACTTTATTTCAATGCCCGAGGCGCGAGAACTACATTAACAACAACAGCAGGAGCGGCAGCAGCAATAGCAGCTTGCAGTAAGCAGAAGCAGCGACAACTGCAACAAGTCAACAACAATTCGACACACACTTGCCAACTTGGCTGCCTGGTGTGAAAGCGTGTTGCTGGCTGCGTACCTCTGGCCCGTGCTCCTTGCTGCATGTCCCTGGGCCCTGGGTCTTGGCATTCGGTAAAGCGTTCAGCATCGATTCGTTATGATTGCATGTTAAATGGCTCCCGCTGAGTTATTACGAGACAAAATCCTTATTTATCGCTTTCTGATTTATTTGTAAACGATTTTTGCGCCCATCTCGTCCTTACAAACTCTACGCGCCTGTTAGCTCTGTTAGCCCGGCCAGTGGCCAATGGCCCCATCTAGATGCCCAAGCCTTGTTTGCACAGACCGCCAGACCAGGCAGCAGTCGTTCTTAGCCACGGCTATTTTTACTGATTTCAACGCCTTTTTTTTATGGCCAACAACATATGGCCAAAGGAAGAGTTTCGTGTTCGCCCTCTGCTATATTTGTTTGTGGTTCGTCCATTGTGGCCGGCTTATCGCAAGTTTGTTGTTGTCGATTTGTGGTGGTGCTGCTGATGGTGGTTGGTGGTGTTAGTGGTGTTGGTGGTGGTGTGCGAATTTGTGGCTGCTTACTTAATTTTGACATATTTATTTTAATGCTGTTAGGGCTAAGTATTGGGGCAGAACTTGTGCATGTGGCACAATGGGATTTCAGCTTGCATTTTGTATGAGTTTGTAATTTTTTTTATGGAATTTTGTAATTTGTGTCACTAAACTTACCAATTATATATTTAATATCAATAAATTGATATTGATAGTATATATATTTTAGAAAGCAGAGAGTGGAAAGTAAGGAAAAAATAGTGTAAGGTGGGACTTCAAATAAGAATCAACCATTTCGGTTCAACGCTCGAAGAACACTGATTTTGGTGTCCCATATTTTTGTTGAATGAGCCTGAAGGTAAGGCAGTCGAGCAGAGACGAAGTTGAATGGGACCTAGAGCGAGAGAGTGAGAGAGAGAGAGAGAGAAAGAGAGAAAGAGAGAGAGAGAGAGAGAGAGAGAGAGAAAGAGAGAGAGAGAGAGAGAGAGAGAGAGAGAGAAAGAGAGAGAGAGAGAGAGAGAGAGAGAGAGAGAAAGAGAGAGAGAGAAAGTGAGAGAGAGACAAAGAGAGAGAGAGAGAGGAGAGAGAGAGAGAGAGAGAAAGTGAGAGAGAGAGAGAAAGTGAGAGAGAGAAAGAGAGAGAGAAAGAGGGAGAGAGAAACTGAGAGAGAGAGAAAGAGAGAGAGAACAAGAGAGAAAGAGAGAGTTGTACGAAGCGCAAGTGAGATAGAAATCAAGAAAAATAAAATATTATTATTAAAGGATACTTAAGAGGGATAAATATATATAATAAAGCCAATAATGCTTAGTGAATCACTATCCATCGTCTATCAGACATCAGCCATACGATGTTCTCAATGTTCCTTAGATTTAAAGTTACTTTTTAATCTGAAATTAAACAATCCAAGGCATTTTTATTATCGACAGTGATTGACAACCAACAAGTGTCATAACTCAATTATATAGCCGCCGTCTTAAGTTGCTATAACATTATTATGTTTATTGGCAGACTCTGGCTTACCCATAATGCTGTTCATTAAATGCCGTTATAAGTCCCCTTAGCTCCATAAACCAATGTCGCTCAATTGCCCAATTGCTCGACAGACAGCCATACACACACACACACACACACACACACACACACACACACACACACACATATTCACATTCACACTCGATTACCCAAAGACACTCCAATTCGTTATGGACAGGAATGCAGTGAGAGAGTTTAGCTGCGTTTTTACCTTCGCATTGGGCCAGTGCGCTGAAGTCAAATGACCAAAATGTCGTCAACATCGACGCCTTCTGCTAACAACCAGCGAGCCGAGGAACGGAACGGAACAACCACCGCGTGTTTGGCATGGCTTATTAAAACGCAAACGGCTTTTTACGATGCGCAATAAATTGGCGCTGCTTGGCGATACTTGGCCGTGTATGCAAAAGGTGCTTCAAACAAACAAGTCAAAGCTGCAGCAGCTACAGGAACGACAGCAACAACAACGGCAACACGAGGCCAACGCTTATGGCTTAAATTAATAAAATAAGCTTTGTCAGACAATTTACAACGCGTCTTCAGCGAGCAGATTACGAGCACGCGGACACGATGCAAAGATCGGGGCAGAGTAGGCACCCAGGCAGCCAAGCAGCCAACTGTGGACAGAGTAGATGCAGACGCTGTCGCTGCTGCTGCTGCTGTTGCTGCTGCTGCTGTTGCTGCCTGTCTGTCTGCCTTGGTTCTGGCCAGTTAGATGACCAGCGAGTGTCAGGGGCTGGGTTTGAGAGGAGCGCCAGGGGGATGGCAGCCGGTTGGCTGTGGTGTTTGTTCGTTAATTAGCGAACATATTTCGTATAATCGGTGTCATATTAGTTATAAATTGGATAAAAGCGCAAAACGACAACTTAATTAATTTTAAATTCCAATTTATAAGCAACAAAACCAAAACCAAACAAAAAAAAAGAAATACAAATGCAGCTTGTTGTCTGTTGTCGATGATGGTGCCGCTGATAACGATTATGGAACCGCGGCTGCCCAGCTAATCATGGGTAGCTCGCCCTCGACTTTTGCATAGAAATGCGCAGCAATAAGCCAGGCAGACAAAATGCAGCCAGTCGCCACATACCAGTGCCCTTTCCTGTTCCCATTCCCGCTCTGAGTCTCTCAGTTCGACTTGGATCCTCGGCCACAGCTTCATTTAAATTTTTGCAGCCTTTTGCCCATTTGCCCGGTCCAATTCTGAGAATTCACTGTAGTTGTTGTCTTTTGCTTTTGCCTTTGCCATTGCCTTTGCCTTTGCCTTTACCTTTGCTCTTGCTGTTGCCGTTGCTGCTTCTGCTTTCGCTACAATTCGATTAGGTTGCGTCTTGGGCCACGTCCGCTGTTGATATATTGCGGCGATCAGCAGTGATGATCATTTTGTTCGGCAGATTGCGTTTCGATCAGCATCAACTGTAAATTATCTTATAACTTAATTCATTAATAAATTTATGAATTGCCCGTTGTAAATTGTTGAAATTTATTGGCCTCAGTTGTGACATTGAATGGCCTGCTCTCCAGTCCCACAATCCGCTGGGCCCCCTTCGATTGCATTGTCTATGGACTATGATAAATTTGTGTTGTGGGCAGACAGCGGAATCTTAGCGTTTCTCTCTGTTGCTTTGGTAAATAGTTATAAATTGTTTGATCATTTGTCAGCCACTTTTTAAATGCCACTCTCGATCTGTCTCCCTCTCTCTATCTCTCAGTCTGTCTCGGTCTGTTTCTCTCTCTCTCTCTCTCTGCAACTAAGACGTTGTAATTAATGTGGCATTTAAGATTTAAAGACGATTTTCTTAATATATTTTGATAAATTTCAATTATAAAGTCATCTTCATCTCAATCAGCAGCCAACTGAAGAGATGTCCCAAAAAACTTCATTGAATGAATACAATGCCATCGATCGATTATGAATGAGAAATTTTTCCGTTGGTTAAGCATAAGGTGTTTTCAGAAAGTTATAAATAGCTTAACTCTGGCCTCATCGATCGTTATATTTTGTGTTTTAGGCATAAATCATTTATTTAGCACTTCCAAAGGCTTGAAATGTTCAATGAATATTTATGATCAATGTAAAAGAGTTCAGCATATAAATCGGAACTTTGCACCTTTTTATCATTGATTGCCTTTAGTTCAAGTTCTATTATAATTATTTTCTATAAGAATATTCTATAAGAATATAGCATAAGAAAATGTTGAAAAAACATGCTGATCCTTATTGGCTCTATTAACATTCTTCTGAAATTCTGCTAGGCATCAACGCGCTCAAAATACTAAATGTATTATGAAAGAAGCAAAATTGTTTGATTCTGGCGGACTGATAAGTTGAGGACTCAAATCGCTGACAGCTTGAATCGCAGCTTCATTGAGTAACGAGAGAGAGCGAGAGAGAGAGAGAGAAAGAAGAAGATCTTTTAAAGCGTTTGCCGCATTAATTTTGCTAATCCTGTTGCGCTGTTGCCCAGGATGAAGATGATGATGATGCTGATGCTGATGATGGCCATAGCCATGGCTGAAGCAGACACGGAGGGAGCCGCTGAGACAGCAGCGTTCAGTGAGCAACTCAATGGTCATGCCGACTGATTTTATATGGTTATATTTCTGACTTTTGACAGGAACAAGGCTCGTTTGTCGCCATGGCGGCAAAGTGTTGTTGCTGCCGTTCCCAAGGAATGTCAGGCCGATGTTGTTGTCAAATTAACACACAATGCGCCAGCTAATACATTATACAATATGCGAACCAGCCGCTGGCCACATTTCCCAGAAGTTATAGACACTTTTTGCTCAGCCAATGAGCCCCACATATCAAGTCAAACATAGGAACAAATGTACATATATCAATGCCTCTCTCTCTCTCTCTCTCTCACTCTCTCTCTCTCTCACTCTCTCTCTCTCTCTCTCTCTCTCTCTCTCTCTCTCTCTATCTCTGGCTGGAAGCGTACATAATATAAATCTTGTAAGTAGCTGCCAGCATTTAAGAACAATTCGGTTAATCACTTAATTTATGCGAATGCTACAAATCGCAACCTTGTTGCAAGCCACAGCAAGGGCTAGGGGCGTGCTGCAAGCTAATCCTTTGGTTGTGTGTAGTGTAGTGTGTGAGTGTGTGCGTGGTTGGGGGCTTGGGCCTTGGCTAATAAACGATCATTTAATAAGCGTTTTAATGCCAAATTTACGATCGTTTTATTTGCATAAATTACCAAAGTTGCCAACTGTATGCCCATTAATTTTCCAACTAAATTGCCAATAAAATATTATTTATGTTGTCTGCTAAAAATTGTTGAACGCGCAAGACAACGCAGCCACAACAACGAAATGAGATGACTCTATATGCATGGATCAGTTCGATTCGAAGGTAGCGAACTTTATGAGCATTGGTGGCCTTTCGCCTGCTAATAGAGCCATAAAGCTTGCCACTCGACTCTGATATCGGCGAGTGTCCACGTTGAGTTTAAATTGGTTCTAGATAAGCGAGAAAGTCATATCTTTTGCCACCTGACACAAATTGCGCTTTGTGCACGATAGCGTGACGAGCTGTAACTGAAATTGAAATACTAGAAAAACGTCTGGCAAATGGACTATAAATAGGGCAAGTGAGTTGTCAAATAGGCAGTTTTAAACTGTTTTCTTTTTAGACATGATTGCAGTTGTCAAGTACAGTATTCTGTTTGTGGTGGGTGTAGAGAAATTATATTTTGCTGTTTTCTTATCCTGGCTGAGCTAATACTTACATATATCTCTAGCTTTTGATGCACCTGCTGACCACGACTGCTGCGGTGAACGCAGTTGGCGAGGTGCTTGGGTTGGTTGGCGATGTGGGAGGGCTGGTGCTGCAGCCAATTGTTTGCCTGGAGGAATCTGCATTAGCTACTCTTCAGGGCGTGCTCGGGACTCTTGGCCTCAATGCAGTAGCTGATGCGGTGGTAGCACTGCTTACTCCGCTATTGAATGACATTAAGGGCTTGCTTACCCAACTTTTAAGCGTTCTCTAATTTCTGTTCAAAAGTGTAATATAAATAAATAACAAGGCAACAAGCATATAACAAGTCAAGTTGCTTGATATATAATATCTGATGAATGTCATACGACCAAGTTCTAGGCCCCTCTTACATCAGTAAAAGAAGTAAATTTTTTTTTGGTTTTTTGGTTTTTTAGTTTTTTGGGGGGGGAAGATTGGGAATTGGGATGGGGTTTTTAAAAATTCATTCACTAACCTTTTGTGTGCTCGACAATTTTCACAAACTCACCCAGCCGCACTTTAATGTCGATTCTCATATGAAAAATATTAACCATTTTGACAGAATTTACTCGGAAACCTCATCAAGCGACTTCCTAGACGTGCCACTTGCTATTGCCACTTGGTCGCAGGATAAAGTGAGCCGTAGATCAGTTTTGATTATGTTTTTTTTATGTGCCCAGGCGATGCAAAGCGATAACGCCGACAGCGGGCTGCGCTTTAACGAGCACATAATCGTAAAAAACATGTCGACTTCAGATTCAAAGATCCCAAAGACAAGAAGCTGCAACAAGTGACATTCGGTGGACAACTCGAGCGGGCAGCCATAAAGCATATTAGTTTAATGTTCCGCAGTTAGTTCATTAAAACTCGACCCGATTCTCTTTAATTGTCGCTTTGCCTAAGAACCGGCTCAGAGTTAAAGGGCGTACCGCGGCAGCCAATTGGGCCTAGAACTCGGTCGCTGGCTTAGTTAGTTAGTTTGAAATTTGGCAACAAATTTGCCGGCATTAGAATGAGATGAGCGCTGTGTGGTCTGTGCTGTAAAGCTGAAATCATGCCTACCTGAGGGCCAATTTGCGTTGGAAATGTGTGCCATATGACAAGCAATTAAGCTCGGACCTGGCCAGTGTCAGAGTGCGTACGTGCCCTGTGCCCAGGCCGGTGGGGTACAGTGAACCCGCGCGAAAGCTATAAATTTATGACAAATTTTCAAAAGAAATGAACGCGCTGCGTGTGGCTTGCCATTTGCACTGTTGTCCAGCGCGGACATTTGGCTGGATGGCTTGGAGACGTGGCGGCACTTAACACCACGCATCATTTTAATTATTTATTTGGTCATAAAACAGTCGAAGCAGGAGGAGGCGGCTGGCCGTTTTGGGCTGCTCAACTTTCGGCACAGTTTTCGCTGTTTGTTTCGTTGTTGTTTCGCTTGTGCTGAAAATCGTTAAATTTAACAAATTGCCAACGATTTTTATCGCGCCCGGCCCTGGGACATCCATAGATTGTGAATGCTTTTGTTTTGCTTTTTTTTTTTTTGACTGCCCAACAAACTTATTTATGAGCAGTGCAAACATATTTTAGTTTTTGTTGCTTTTTGCAGTCAGCGACCATAACGCATAATTGGTCCTCGAGTTATGAGATGAGTGGAGTAACTAAATGAATCACGTACTCCAAGTGGTCGTGCGATTAAAATCATTTTAATTAAACCAAAAGTTAAAGTTCAAATTTATATGAGCTACCAAGTGACAATGCATAAGATGGTGCTTATCTTGTAGTTCAATATTATTTTCTTAGTAACAATTCGCAAATTTAAACTAAATATAAGTTTCACATAAAAAGTTTGTTTCCTAAGTCTTTTGATTTTCAGGTTATTTGGCACACTTTTACTTGATCTGGCATTTAGCTAATTGAACAGCATCGCATTAGGCAATGCACAGCGATTTTTAAGCGCACGGCTTAATGCCTTATTAAAAAACCTAATTAAAGCGTAAAAATTTTTATTTTAATAATTTCGAAGCTGAAGTCTCCGCTAATCGTTTGCTAGCTCTACATATGCAATGACAACAACAACAGCAGCAACTGCCGGCTGTGCAAATAAAACTTGTTAGACGCCTCTTGGCTATTCGACCAACAACAACAACGACAACTACAACAACCATACGCAGTGGCAACAACAACAACCAACTGGACAACAAAATACGAGTACTCATATGTTAACTGAGAAATAACCTGTAATTATAATAATTATCTGTAAATTATATGGCGCATTTACAATTGCACACGATTTCATGAGCTTGTCATAAAAATTTAAAACAGTTAACTTGGCTTCTTTTTATCTTTGCCAACCAGCCGCCATATTTCACTTGTGTGAGGAGCTGCTCAGTAAATAGCTTGACTCGCTAACTAACATTTCCTTGGCTACTTGACTTTGCTGAGTTCCACTGTACAAAATTTCAGCCTGGTATATGCAAAGTTATAGAAATATTATGATTTTATTTTATATTTTAAATAAAATAAGTAAGAGTAAATATTTTATTTACTTTAGTTACTATTGATGAGCCTTAAGGCAAACTAGTTGAACAAAAAACATCCCATTCGAATATACTTTCTTATTTCTGGATCAGACTGAATACAATGCAAATGTGAATATAAATTATATATATAAAAAAAAAACACTATTATCAAATCGGTCGCAGAACAACTGTAATTAAATAAATACAAATATATGTATAATCTATAAAAATTTAATGTAGAAATAATATTTTTCATACTTCTTTAGATGAAAAGTGATTATAATCGTCAGCTGTAAAAACCAGTTCAAAACTTTGAGTATATCTTAAAATACAGGTACACTTATTTAAGCAGCTTGAAACTTATGTAGTATACCCCATTTATGGCAGTGTATGCACTTCGTGCCGTGTGTTTTTGTAATGGATTATAATCACACAGTTGCAGTTTATACAATCAGACATTAAAAACGTGGTCATAGCTCCATTTGGACGAAAATGAAATCAAATCTCTTTCGTATATGAAACTGTCGCACACTTCTGGACCATCCGGTTAGCGGCTAGTTGCTTGACGCGCACTAGAGACCTGGAAGCCGAAGTTATGGGCTGAAGCTGGAGCTGGGGCAGTGGACGGGGCCGGGGCAGTGGCCGGGGCTGAGGTTGTAGCTATGTTGAGCACTCGCTAGATCACTCGATTCCCCATAATTGAAACGGGTTTGCCACAAGTGAGCATGTTTTTTGTGTAATTCGACGTCGTCGTCATCGCCATGGACGATGTTTCGCAGTTGAGTGTCGGTTATAAAGTAATTAGCCTCAATTTAACGTTTATACTTTGTTGATTATGATTATGTTAATTATATTATTTTATGCGACAGTTTGGCGGACGTCATCCGCTTACAGTGAAAACCAGATGATGGCAATTCAAGTTTGCCTGACACCGATGAACTCGAAAGTGTGACATACGACCATTAATTACGACTTTTTAGTTAGCTAGCTAGCTAGCTAGATTGCCCACACCACAAATGCCGAAAGACCGTTGCCAAATGATGAGCTGGCAGGCAAATGGCCCAAGGTACGCGTAGGCGCGCGATGTGTAAACGCAGGCTGCACTCCAGCAAGTGTTGTCATGGGAACTGCAGCCATTGGCTTCAAAAGCCTCACATAAATAAGAGGTGTGAAAGCGTTAAGCAGTGAGGGCAACTTCGTTCAAAGCAACAAAAGGAGCTGCAGCAGAGGCAGCTACTGGGAAGAGTTTCAGCCAAATTTGGACAGGTGAGCAAAAGTCGACACTTTTGCTAAGTTTGCTTATAATTTAAGTGTGATTTCTGGCAAAGATTGTCTCACATTTGCATCAATCAAGCAGCAAGTTTGTTGCCTAAGTCTTTCGTTTACTGCTTGCTGGCAGGCTGGCTGGCTGGCTGGCTACTTGCCTAATGGCTTTCTATTAAAAACTACTTTTATTAATTAAGCAAACAACATAATTTTCTTGTAAATTGCTGCATCAGCGCCAAATCATGGCAGCTGCACTCGGCGCTGCCGTCGGCCACGCTAATTATACCAAAGCATCTGCATGAGTAGAGAACTAAGCGAAGCCCATGGAAACCAAACTGAAGCCACGACGCCGTCAGACACCTGATGCTGTTGCTGTTGCTGCTGCTGCTGTTGCTGCTCTTGGTGAAGCTCAACGTTAAAATTAAAACACGATAAATGAGTTTAATAATGGCGGCAATTCAACGGCTACACGGCTGCACCACGCACCACGCACCACGCACCACGCACCACGCACCACGCTTCAAGCAGCGTACTCTGTTGCACTCTTAGAGGCTGGGATAACAGCTTTGGCATCAGCATCAGCATCAGCATCAACATCAGCATCAGCATCAGCGTCTCAATTACCGCTGCTCTGCATGGCGCTTCACGGATGAGAAATTCGACGCCACTTTCAAAAACGCATCACTCAAATGTTGTAAGGCGTTGAGGCTTGTTATGTGCCCACAGTCGTTACAGATATCCAAAACAAGTAGAAGGAGAATTGAGCAGATGTATTTGTATCTGTATCTGTTGCTGTTGCTGTTGCCGTTGCCGTATCTACGGCTGCTGCATGTACACGTTGTGCTTGGGAAACCAAGCGCGCTCGAAAACTCATCAGCAATTTATTAAAACTCATCAATACTCATCAAAATGCCTTCGCTATTGAACCTCAACTCCAACTCCAACTCCGATTCGGACACGAAGCCCAAAATGAATGCCTGCGGTTAATTTAGCGCAGTTCAATGCGAGTTCGGCTAACAACAAAATTGAAATATGTTTGTATATCTTTATTTTATTTTTGTGCTGCGCTACCCAAACTATTCAGCAATGGGGCATTTGCGTTTGGGCAAGCATTTCGTATTCTTTCGTACTATAAGTGGAAGCATATATATATATATATATATATATATTTATTATATATCTTAAAGGGACAACATTAAAAGTATTCTTCATTAAGTAAAAATCATATTATATATTTGGTTAGGCTCTAAAGCAATTTCTTATTTGATGCAGCTCAGATCTGTGTCGTTGAGTTCCAACTTGTTTGGCTTCTTGTTAGTCATTTGTCTGCATTTTCAGCTCATTTGTTTGCTTAGCTCGTTCTGTGTGCGTTGAACAAAATGTTTTGCATATGTCAGAGAGACGCATAGTCAGAGTCAGTGTCCAGCGCCGCATGCCCATCAATCTGGGCCATCAATTTGGGAAATGCATCAAAGTTGGCAGCCCGAACAGCTTGATTAGTTGTATAGCTCACAGGCAGCAACAGCAACAGCAACAGCAACAGCAACAGCAACAATAGCAACAACATTCGTTTTGGCAGCCAAGTGCATGTGGCTCATTAGTTTGGTGCCGCTGAGGAGGCTGTGAAATTGGGAATCGTCTGGTGTCTACATCAAAATTAAGTTTTAATAATTGGCTCACATTTATATGCTGGCTTAATTTGATTGTGCCGTCGAATGTTTTCTTCCAGCATTCGACTGCGATCAATTAATCATATCTCGTTGATTGTTGTTGTGCTGTTCTTATGCTGTGGGCGTGTCAGTCCTAATGAAGTTGCCCACAGCTCACAGTCCCAGGAGCAAATGCTGCCAACTCGTTAAGCGGCTGTTAATTTCAAATTTCAATTGTTAACTTTCGCCAATTATACGGACGTAAACGGTTTATTTTTATATTAAGACAATAAAATGTGTGCCAAGCGCGTCTGCAATTCCATGAGCAGGTTGAGCCTGGCCAGACCTTTTGTCGCCGCTCCCAATGAAATTCACGTCCTGGGCACAAGCTTCAGCTCCAGCGCAGCCTCAGTCGAGTGGCTGGGATAATGCTAATCAGTGTCATCGCATCAGCGGCAAAAGTGTTTGGATATTTGTTTAATGAAAGCGAAACGCACGCATCCACTGACCGGGCCACAGACACAGACCCCTTGGCCTCCTATCGTGCTGCAAAAATCAAGTCATTGGCTTTGGAGCTGGCTCGTCCGACGTGTCCTATTCGCTGCCTGCTTGGCTGGCATGCATTCGTTGCGCAATTAATTAACTTGAGCATTTTTAAATGTGTTCGCTGCTTGCTGGCTTTTCGGGTCGGGTGTTACCATTTTAATGCCCTGCACAGTTCACAGTTCCACAAAGGCAACAACAATGACAACAACAACAGCAACAACAACAACAACTTGAACAAGTTCTTTAACATGTCTAATTAGTTGTTGGACCCTGGACGCTGTTGCTCTTGCTGCTGCGTGCGATAAAAAAATGCATGGCACTCATTTAGTGTTTTCTTAAGCTGAGACATAAATTTGCAAGCAGTTAAAAGGGACTGACTGCCATGCGATGTGATTGCTTTTTGCGTATTTTCTGGCCAGATACGAAACCAGCCATTGAGCTGCTTGTGATCTCATTTTCGAGCTTATGTTGACCATACGGGACAAGCCAAATGTGACAGCAGAAGATTCCAGCTGTATTACATACATATATAGCCCTTATGATCTTTGAGTTTACATCTATATTCAGCTGGAGACTTTAACATAATCGGTATTATATTAATATTTACGGTAAATAGTTTCATTTTGTATATTTATAGGAATATAATTGCGTGTATGCTGCTAAGCAGGGCTTAAACTGGATTCAAGTTTACATCATCATCTGAGCCGAAACCTGAAGCGAACCATATTTTTGTTAAAAAATAAGTTTGTGATTATGCTAAGCTTTTGGGGTATAGATGGCTTTAATCTTATCGTTTCTTTTTTAAACGAATGTAATGTTCATTTCATTTACCATAATAAAAGTTTGTTTTAAGCAACGCGGATGCTCAAAAAAAGATAGAATTTATGTTTTTTTTACTCATATTTTTAAATAATTTCTAGAGTAGTCTTTTTAGTTCATAGCTGTCTTGATGCGGTTTGTTATCGATATTATTAGTTTTTCAATATAAAATTGGACAGTTTTTCCAATTCCTCCTTTAAAGCCTCTATAAAATTAAGTTTTGATTTTGTATGACGATTCCGAATCTTTTTTTCTTCCAACATATGCCAAGAGAGCTCAATTAAAGTTTGATCAAGACGTGACACACACACACACACACACACACACACACACACACACACATAAGCACGAGCGGAGCGCGCACACTTTACACAGCTGCTGCTCTTGGGCTGCATTTTGTGGTTTACTTTAAGCAATTAATTATTGAATAACTTGTTGTGATGGAATGGAAATTTCAGAGCGTGATAAAGATATTCAGATGTGTCTATTTGCCAAAGCACGAGTCTTTACTATTTGCAATGCGTTTTTTTCGGTACTCAAAATCCAATTTATTAAAAATACGAGTCTGTGTACTCGTCACAGCAAACCAGTGAATTTGCAACATCGTACTGCTTCATGTCTTTAGCTTTTGTGGCTTACGAGATCACTGCGCTCATACAGACGAACAGGTGGACATGGTTAGATCGACTCAGCTTCTCGCCATGATCAAAAATATATATACTTTATGGGGTTTGCTACGTTCTGATAGTTACATACATTTTCACAAAACCAATATACCCCGAATGCTCATTTGCAATGGGCTCAGGGCAAAAACCTGCCTATGGATTTGAACAATTATATCTATAGATAAATGATAAACTGTGTTAAAGAATATAGTTTGTAAAGGTTTCTTATTACTTCCTTAGTCTCATTAATTGAGTGCTTTATTTTAGTTGACAAGGAGTAAGAAGTGGGCATTGGCTTTGCTATATTTGTAGCTTTGAATATTCACAAAGAACTATGTATATAAAGTACGCTCAAAGAAGACGAGCTGAGTTAACACAAGTAAACATAACAAATTTGAATGACTGACTAATGATATTTTGTGTGTGTTCTGTGCTAATTTGAATTTAATCGTTGTGGCTGTGCTGCTGCACATTAGCACACGCTCAGTGAGATGCAGATGCGAGAGCAGCTTCTAGACACAGGTCAAGTCGGGGTTTTGGCAATGTGTTTAGGTTAATAATTGTGTGGTTGTGGCTAATGCGAGTGCGAATGCATGAATATGCCGTGTCTAGGCACTTGGAACAGTTGGCTGCGTAGCTCCCAGAATCCGCGAGGTGCGTGTTTCGTCTCTGGCTCTATGTCATTTTAATGGCTGGCGCTGTTGCCGCTGCAAATGACCAATGGGGCTTAAACTGGTTGCAGCAGCTGCGGCCACTCAAAATGCGTGCAAATTGCACCACCAAAGACACCAAAGACACCAAAGACTGGCTTGCTGTCCTCTCGGTAGCCGGCTGGGCTGACAGCGCACTAGCCGACATGACTGGCCAATGGCCAACGGCCGCTCCAAGTCCAAGACCAGTTCGTTTTTCGCTGTAATTAATCATGCTGCATAAATTAATGTAGCCAGCAGTTAATTAACTTAAGTTTATTTGCCCAGCATTTGCAGGCTGCTGATGAGCCAAGCAGGCCATTTGCTGGAATTACAAGCCATAAACCAAAATGGGAAAACAATCAAAAGTCACACCTCACACCTTAGCCTTTCTGTCTGCCAGATATTACGCAGAGTTGCCTATTGAAAACAAAAGCCAAGCCGAAATGTGTTAATGAGCGGTCTATTGTGACAGCTGCTATTGTGATTTGAGCTATGGCATTTACTTCTGATTGCAACTGCCAGGTGCAATGTCTATCTACCGTCTATCTACTCTTTTCCCGCTGCCTAGTCTGGCTTGGCTTATGGGTAATGCGACCCCATAATTTGGTCGATTGTCAGCCACAACTTCGCCGACTTCGACTTCAGTTGGCTGTTGGCTGCACCCACTAATTATTTTAAAGTAGTTGCCCAACGCGACGTCGCTTTACAACATTTGCCTCGATTTATTGGCCATGTTGGCAGTTGAAGTTTTGCGATTCTAACCGCGCCACGCCCACATGTCTTTTGCAAACGCCTCTCCACTGTTTAGCCAGCAACCGCCAGTTGACGG
Organism: Drosophila leonis; assembly: GCA_035045365.1. Taxonomy (NCBI): domain Eukaryota; kingdom Metazoa; phylum Arthropoda; class Insecta; order Diptera; family Drosophilidae; genus Drosophila; species Drosophila leonis. Next base: position 3,915,461 of record JAWNPC010000896.1, read on the forward strand.
CGACAAAGCGCCATGGCTTTTAATATGAGCTTGCCGCATTTCAAGTGGGCGTGTCGGCGCCCACATCACAAAGCTTATTGATTTTGATATAGCCCGACTGGGCACCTTGTGTGCAATCGGGGTCAAAGGCTAATTGGCTAATTGATCGTACAGGTTGTTCGAAGATATCGAACTTGAACTTTGCAACTTTAGTGGCGCATGCTCGCATACTGTGCAATGCGTTGCGACTCATTGAGGGAAAGTGGGCAACAAATTGTATAAAACATTTTTGTATGTATTAAAATTGAAATGAGAAATGAGAGGAATAAGAGTTTTGAGCAAGTATATGCAACAGATTGTGATATGAGTCGAGTCTTCTCAATATTTCTTTCACTCTGTGTAAGCTCTATGTGTAAGCAACTTTGCTTGAATACGAAAGCAACTTGCAACTTTCTTCCTCTGATATAGGGATTTATAAATATAACAAGAATATCCGACTGATTTGAGTTTCATTTAAACAATGCCTTCAGTAAGTCAGCGCAGTTACAGAGGGAGAGCGAGCATCGGGAGAGCGAACAGAGGAAGACCCATCACAGGGGAAGCGACATTCCCGCTCTTACAACTTGAACTTCAAATTCTTACAAATCCAATTCAAGTTGCGCTGTTATTATTTATAATTACTTATTACTAAATAACATTCAAATGACTTGAAGAAATCTTATACTTATGGCTTCAAGTTATAATAATAATAATGATAATAATAACGCTTAAATCAAAGTTTAAGTGACTTTCACAAAATATAATCCTAAATTCTTAAAGAAAATATCATTTAGCATGATTTATATAGATCGATTAATTGTATTTAATGCAATTAATTATTTGCCCTAGTGTTTCAAGCCTACTCAACTCACATGTTATTAGCATTATCCACATTTTTAAAGTACCCGCTAACAGCGACTAATCATCATCATCATTACTCAAGAGCCAAGGTAAGGGAAATTTCAATTTTGCTTTAATTATTATTTATAACTAAGCGAAATATGAAATGCTGCACTGAATGCCGCTCCTTGAACTACATTAATTCGAGGGGGGCAGCGCATTAGGTATTCGTCAAAGTCATGAGCTGCACACCCATTCGGGATCATCGGTTCTCCTTGGCTTATGCTCTATTGGCCTCTTGCAGACCACCCCGGACAGATAAAAAGCAAAAACTTCAGAAATAAATAAAAGAAATACTTAAACCAAAACTAATTTGGAGAGGTCGGCGCCCAATTTCTGGCAGGCGCCTTTTAATATAAATCGTTTGCCATTTGTCTTGTGTCATTAATTTATAAAAATATATATAACTAAGGCTGATTCCACTAAAGCTCATCGCTGGCCAGTCACTCACCATAGCTGCGCAGCGCCTTGCGTGCGCATTGGGGGCGTGGCTGGATGAACGCCAAATGGGCGCTCATTAATTTCCAGAAAATGAGTTTTCAAATAAAGCCGAAAGCTATTAAATTGAATTCGTTTGTGCGCTTGGCGTGCTCAAATTTTGCCCTCTAATTAATGTGCATTTCCATAATATGTCGAGAAATGCACGCGCCACTAAAAACTTTCCACACGAGCAGCTAAATTCTATTTGCTTAAAATGCCCATAAACTATATAATATATAATTATAATTTGTAACAATGTCAGCCCAACAATTTATTAATAACAGCACAGATTAATAGCAAGCAATCAAACACAATGCGATTGATGCAGCTTACTAAATAAGTAATTAAATAAATAAATAAGTAATTAAATATTCATATATGTACTAGAAATATATGATATTAGTAATAGAATTATAGAAGGTTTTTTTATTAACAAATGTAGAAAAGATTTGTAAGCACATTTAACCCTTAATTGTCAATACATTAATAAATAATAAATAATTATTAAATAAGAAATTTAATTGTAAATATATGTATTAACATTTCCTTTTAAACTTTCACACTCACGTCACTTTCATGTCTATATACTCAATCATTATCAATACACATGAATAATAAAAAAAGAAGAAAATATCGCTTGAAGTACATATGATTAATTAATTCATTGATATAACAAAATTGTAATGCAAAAATTGAACTTGCATCCTGTATGGGACTACCCCTGATGTCGACAGTATACAGATATTCCAATATTGTATATTTAGTATATGTATATGTATGTATTTAAAATTTCACGCCACTTTAGACAGATGGATTAGTCGTCTAATGCTTAAAGCTATATACTCTTTATGCTAGATGAACGAGTAGAAAAATGTCTGCTGGATCGCATTTCGTGTCGCAGTCAAGCTTTCTCCTGGCGCACACTTCATTTGGCCGCAGTTTGATCTGTGTGTTATTTATGGCTGCTGCAAATTAACTTTTCCTCCTGGCTGTCATGGAATCCAATTTGCCAATTGACGCCTGGACCAGTGCTAGGCAGCCAAACGGTCAACGCATTTGCTGGGCATTTTGGGCCTGGCCTGGCCCGGCCCGGCCCGTTCCGGCCTGGCCCAAAAAGTAGTTAAAGCTGGCGACTTGGCGGCGCTCTGCTCATTTTCAATTGAATTTATGTGCCGCCAAGAGGCGCCACAAAAATGCAACTTGCCCGTTGGCTCATAGGTGCCAAGAGTCTAAGAGTCTTCGACCGTGTCTGTCTGCTGATTTATGGCCAAAACGAGGTCTCCTTTGCGAATTGTGTCAGGAGAATTGGTATTGAACGTATTTGCACTCATACTCGCACTAGTACTCAACTCAAATGTGCACTTGCACCTCGGCTTCTTTATTAATCGACGGCAGCGCCAATCGACCGCCCACGTTGCGGGCTGCCTCGTAAAATGTGCCAAATGAAGTTTAAACTGCAATTCCGTTTGCATTTGGCTGCCTCCGCATTAGCTACCGCCTCCTGCCATACAAATGGCTGCTAAATAGCAAAAGTCAACAACAAAACAGCAAGCGGCGGGAAAAAGAAACAACAAGAGGCCAACTACCGGGACGCCTACGCTGTCGCCGGCACGTCCGCTGCACTGCAGCATGTGTCAGGCCATCAACCCGTCCCCCTCAATGCCCATGCCCATTGCCATAGCCGTTCCCAGTTGAGCTGCTGTTGTCAAATTTGCGCTGCCTGCAGCACTAATGACGCCCTTAATATGCTCCAAGTGCCTGCCTGGGCACTGGGCCGGCTCACAGTCGCTGATGGTGCGGCTGTTGACTTGGCTGATAGCCATTTCCCGCTCCTCACACTTGCCCCTCTCATTTTCATTTGCGCAAATTTGTTTTCAAAGTCGTCGTCGTCGCTGTAGACACGCCAAAATCAAACGAAATACTTTGTCGGCTTTGCAAACATTTCTAGCCAAACACTTCAGTTTCTTTGCCTTAACTTATTTTGAGAAGATGTTACGTATTGGATACTCTGTTATAGGTAGAAAATATACCAGAAAACCTATTTTAATTAACAATTTAATTTTTTAAAGGTTTCAAATCAAAGATTTATTATCAGCTTTATTTTAAGTTAAGGTTTCGATCATCAATGCTTTTAATGGGGTAGTTCAAGTAATGAAGTAAAAGAAAGAAAGTTGAATTTCTGAGTGATGGGCTTAAATGATATTTCTGATTTAAGCGATGCATCTGCCACCGACAAAAAGACAGACGTAGGAAATAGATGATTAGATTGAGATAAACTTGAATTGAGGTAGAAAGATTGGTATTGTTATATCGGCTCGGCGGTTGATAGGGAACAAAAACATGTCTCATTCTATGCATACGAAATTTTTAAATAAAACTATAAATTTCTGCTTAGATCTTGAAAAGTTAGTTATGCAATAGATGGAATATGTTGAATTACAGAAATGTACGCAGTTAATAGTAACTATAGACTTGACATGGAAACTTGGCACATAAGACTAGAAAGATGTGAGAGACAAAGCTAGTAGAGTAGTAGTATCTAAAAGTCAAGGTGTTCTTGATTCAAGACTTATGAAGTATAAGTTTTAAGAGCTTAGCACCCACGCCCAATAGAGATATCTTTAATAAATATTTACATATATGGATTTTTTGTTATCAACTTTTTTATGTAATGAGTTAATGTTGAGTTTATAGTTCAACTTGTTATTGATAAAAAATATATAATAATTTCACTAAAAATATGTCTTTCAAAACTCAACTGTTGATGCTCTCTTTGATGTACGTAAAAATATAAAACATTTTTAATGAATTATATTTCAAAATAGAATCTAATTCACTTTTCTAACTTGTAAGAACATTAAACATTTTCCATGAACTATATTTCAAAATTAAATCTAATTCACTTTTCCAACACTAAGATTAGATTGCTTGTTTGAATTGGAGCTGCGTCAGTCGGCTGAGTTTTCTGTCAAATGTTGATTATTCGGTATGTAGATGTATGTAAATACAATAGCGAAGCCAGCGACAGAGTAGTTGGCGTGTACGTACAGAGGATGTGTGTATATATGCATTTATTGTAATAATAGTAAACCCTTCCGTTCAGTGAAGCCACCTGGACTCACCTGCTCCACGCTGTTGGTCATGCCACTTGCAGTAGACAACTTCATTGTCTGTTTGGGCTTCTGTTGGGTGTTTTGCCTAAATGCCCATAAATTTCGCAACGTACCCACACACATGGAGCCATTGGGAAACGCCTTTACCATACAGACACACACGCTCTAATAGCAATTAAGTAATTCTCACATCGTTTATGCAAAATACGAGAATACTATTTTGCAGTCGACCCCCATAGACAGTGTCGAGTACCTGTTTGCCACCCAGTTCCTAGTGCTTGCTCGCGTGCAACCTCAACACCCTTTGCTTGTACTCAAGTGGCCCATAAATTGTTGGCCAAGTTTCCACGGAGCACGCCCACTTTTCGTTGCGCTGCTTTGACAACGGCAATTACCTTGAACTTTCGTCTGGTTCAGCACACAGGTCTGGTCTTGGATCTGGATCGGGGGCGATTCAGTGGAAGCTCTCTCGCTTATACCAATTGCCATACCAAAACAAAACAACAAAAAAAAAAAATAAAAAAAATGCTAAAAACGAAATTTATTTTTATTGTACTTTAGGTTAGCTGCCGGGCACGAGTCGCTGGCATTTCCACAATTCTTTCTTGCTCACTCGCTCACCTCTAACGCTATCTCGCTCTGGTTGTCTGTCTGTCTGCCGTTTCGCCGGTTTTTGTCAGTTTAATTTTTTGGTTTATTTCACGTTTCAGTTTAAATGACGCCAAATTGCTGGGCCATTAGCTGCCTGCTCCATATGCATATTGCGGCAGTAAGCCGACGCCCCCGGGGCACTCAATCCTTATTTATATATAGTAGTAAATAATTTTGATAGTCAATCGTTTGCATTTTAATATCAATTTCGCATGTATTGCACTGGCATGGATGTCTGCTGGGCATCCAATCAATTCGTCGTTCCATCACTGACTGACGTTTATTTTTTGGCCGCTTTATGAGACCGTAATTCGTAATTCGTAATACGTAATTGTTGATTGCATTTTTACTGTCAACGTTTGGCACACAGACTGCCCAAATGGCTCGACAAAGGGGTCTACACCACATCAACAACAACTCAATAAGGGCGCTTGTTAGCATTTTGAAAGTCATCGAAATGTTGACTGTTTGCTCGTTGGCAGCTGATCGATATTTATTATGGACTCGTTAACGTTTGCGAATTATTGAATAGAGAAAGGGTGCCAAGCTGCCAACTACCAGCAAATCGCTTACTTTGTTTTACTACGAGCTATTGACTTGATCAAGTTGGTTTCTTTTATTTATTTATTATTCCTAGTTGTATCCATACTCCAGCTAGTTATGTTTCAAACTTCCGCATATCTTCTGCATAGAAAGCATTTTCATCCATTATTAATAAGTTAGATATTCTAGATAGAAGTGGAAATCATTTTTCTGCTCAAAATGAAAGCTGCAAAAAATTTATAGTCCGATTCAGACTCAATCTAAAGCAACATCTTAGGTAAATAATATGTGTTTATATATATGTATATTAAATTAATTTATACACTTTAACTTAAGTAATTTACAAATCAAAGGAACACAAAGTAGCTGACACTTTAGGTCAATCAAAAGCAACTCCAAGTTTCAATGGGTCATTACTGCTTTTCATGCTCTCGCTCCCGAGATCGTTCCCGTTCTCGATCTCTTTGCCGCTCTCGCTCCTTTTCAAGCAAATACATTTGTTGCTGCTGCATGAAGTGTTGCTGCTGTTGTTGTTGCTGCTGCTGGTGTTGCTGCAGGTGTTGCTGATGATGGTGCAGCAATTGCTGCTGCTGCTGCGGCGTTAAGACGCCTGCCTCGTTCTGCTGCTGCAGCAACTGTTGCTGGTGCTGTGCAAGCTGCTGCTGGAACTGTTCGCGCAGGCGCTGATGCTCCTCTGCATCCAGTTCGCTGCCATAGTCATCCATGTCAATCACTTCGTCCTCGTCATCCTCTTCAATGTCCTCGTCGTCCTCCACATCTGTGGAGCTATGCTGGGAGCCATCGTGTTTGGCATCCTCGTCACCATCGCAGCCGGCGCCACCGCCGCCGCCCGAGGAGCTGCCCTTGTTGCTCTTAGCATCGCTGCTGTCGCCGCCCTCTTGTTGCATGCGCTTGTGCTTGGTGCGACGGTTCTGGAACCATACTTTGACCTGTCCGGGTGAGAAACACATAAACTTCAATTGAGTTTGGCTCACATAAGTGCAGTGCAATGATTGGGCCGCTCAACCCTTTGCGACTGGGCGGCAGCTCGTAAATAAATTTAACGAGTCTTTTAATTCTATTTGCCTGCCTGCCTGTGCCTGCCGCCCAGCTATGCCCAGCTATGCCCAAAGGACTGTCTCTCTGTCCACCCTCTAGTGCTCCCTGTTAGCGCTAATAACTTGGTAACTCCCGGCACTTGGCGGGTTAACTACCAGCTGACATGCAATCACTTAACGCTCGGCCAGGGGTTGAGCTCCAGCCGGGGTTGAGCTTGGCCAATTGGGCAAGGCATTTATTGAATTTGATGCGCATTAAGTTCGGCCATCGAAAGGGGTTGCATGGCCTCTTATGGGATGGGGTTAGACTGCCTCTGCTTACCTGCGTCTCCGTTAGGCTGAGTCCCTGGGCCAGCTGCTTGCGCTCCGCGCCCACCACATAATGATTGCCCTCGAAGGCGTGCTCCAACTTCAGCAGTTGCGTTGGCGAGAAGGCGGTGCGCACCCGCTTGGGCTTCCGAAATGGTTGCAGAAGGAAGTCTGTAAGGGTTGTTCAGATTTAAATAAATCAGATATAATACTTAAGGATATCGCTACGCCGTGATTAATTAATAAATTCGTTGCTAATATGTATACTCAATAGTAACTTTGAATTTACTTAAAGTTATTTATATATTTTTATAGATATTTCCATTATATACATATATGTAACAAGTACATGTATATAAAGGGTGTTTTTTTTAGAGGTATAGAGCTTGTTTTAAGAAAAAGACACAGAAAAATCAATGAAATGACCACAATTTTGGCATTATTTACTTACAAAGTCGATGGCATTTAGTGTTTGAATACAATTTTGGGCATGTGACCACCGCGGCTGCGTCTTAAATAGGCCACGCGATCAGTCCAATTTGTCGGTTTGAAGAGTGTCGGCTTTGAAGACATATGGGCCGATGACGCCTCCAGCATGCAAACCACACCAAACAGTAATTTTTTGTGGTTTCAATGGTGCCTCAAGAGTCTCATGTGGATTGCTCTCACTCTAAAACCAGCCATTTTGTTTGTTTACATACCCCTTATGAGCTGCTCAGATGGACCATTATGCGCACCGTTATATGGCCGAAGAGCTCTATAAGTTTGGCGAACAGAGCGCTAATTTTGGAAGGAAATTTCCACTATTTTTAAACATTGTTCAGGCGTAAGTCTGTTCATGATAATTTGCCAAAGTATATTAAATAAAAAAGCCTACGACAGCTGCCTGAAATTACAGCTGGTTTTACAGTTATCTCTATTGAAAGTTCTATACCTCTAAAAAAAACACCCAATATATACAATAAAGGAATCCTTATTTAGAACTAGAAACTAAAAACTAAAATTATAGTTAAACTGTGGTGATTCATCTTCCAATATGAAGTTCCGGCTATGCAATATTAATAACTCGGTCTTTAACCCTTGAAGTTAATATAAGTGATTATGTTTGAAGAGGCAAATGCTATTGATGATTGGGAATTGCTAGCATAAAGCCATTCATTAGACAATGACACACAGGTGTGCATATCAAAGTATCTGCTAATAAGGTGAAAGCTGATATACTCAGAATATGTAGAGAATAACCCTTTAATAATGGGAACTTCATGTTCAAACAGAGCGTAAAATGTGCTGCCAATTAAACTAGTTAATAGCAATAACTAAAGTGGCCAAGTTTCAGTCACCATTTCGAATTGTGTTGTCGTTTTCCATTTTCCAAGTTCCACTTGGCTTTTAAATGGCTGTCATGCTGAGGTGGAGCCAAAGCAACCACTGATAAATTTTCCATGCATGACGAAGCGAGTGGCTGCTTGGTTTTTTTTTAGTGTTGTCATCGCAAGTGTTGAAAAGCATTCAAATATGGCCGCCAGTGGGAAATGGCTCGCACAGCGTGACCGGCACATATTTGGCGCTATAATTTGGTAATTACGTGCAACCAGTCGTCCGTCAGCCAGTCAACCCGCCAGCCCGCCAGCTTGCCAGATCGCCAGACTGCCTTGGAACATGTTGGCGGTGGTGCTGTTGGCTCTGCCAATTAGGCGACATGGCCCTCAATTTGCTGGTTATGATTTCCGCGAATGCCACCGCCGCCGTCGCCGCCGCCGCCGCTGCTGAAAGATGCCGCAAATTCAGGCCTGCTAAACTCATTACAAAACAATAAACAAATTTCCAGACATGGGCCTAAGCACAAAGAAAACAAAGGCTGTGTGGATCGTGCCGCATCCCAGAGCTGCTTCTGCTGTCGGCGTTGGCGCTGTGTCTGCCATGTCTCGACATCGCTGATAAGCGAAACAATTGCGCAGAAGCCGCCGCAGCCACAGTGAGAGCTCGAGCCAGGGACGAAGCTCTGGTTGTGCCTGGGATCTGGATGTGTGCCTCGGCCTGGTGCTGTCCTCGGCTGAACGCCAAGTTGAACACTTTAGCGCGCCTAAATGTCGACAAAAGCCGCCAACGACGCCTCCTTCGTTGCTGTGGCCCATTGTTTAAGCGCGGGCAAGGCCCTCGCACAACGTGATATTTTGACGTTTATCACGATTTCTGGAATGGCTTGCAATGCAGCCAGTGGCTCCGTGGCTTTGACTCTCTCATCTCACGTGACGCTGCGTGAAGTAAGCAAATTTTCAATTGAGCCACAATTTGAATATTGATATGGTTGTGGATATGAGTTGGCTGCAACCAGAAAGCTACTGTGCGAGATGCTGCTGAGATTTTCAACCATTACCAACTACCAAGTGCGGCAGCAGCCAGCAGGCCACATCTATGCCATAATTATAATGATTAAGTAGGTACCTTAAGACGAGAACAGCATCATCTGCAGGAAACTGTTTTTAGCTTGTGACAAGCTGTGCCCATTACAAAATCAATATTGACATTGCAAATTGAACTGTGGCTGCTGCAAAAGGATAACCCAGCCAACAGGATATTTAGCTCAGGGCAGCAGCAGCAGCAGCAGCTTAGCCCAGCCCAAAACAAACAAAAACAAATGGAAGAAGGGCTCAAAACTGGGTAAAGAGCATCAGATGCGCCCTTTCTCAGGCGATTGTGTCGTATTGTGTTTTGTATCTTGTTAGTGTCGAACGCCTAGCTGAACAGAACACAACAAACAGCAACGCGTAGCTTGCTGGAACTTGTCAATTTGACACTTCATAAATGAAACCGCGCAGTGCTGTGTATCTTGCGACTGACAGATGCAGGCGCTGCGATGCGTGTGCCCCGAACTTGACAAACAATTGCCACAGCCATGATCCACTTTTTTATGCTGCCGATTGCCTGACATTTGTTACATTTGACAGCTAACAACGCCGGCTACAAGATGCCGCAGCAGCAGCATCAACTGCAACTGCAACTGCAACTGCAACTGCTACTGCAATGGAAACGACAACGACAACGACAACGACAACAACTGCCCCATAGACTATAATTGATAGTGTGCGCCGCACAATGGCTACTTAATTATTTTTTCATAGACTGTCCCCAGTCATCGATCTGGACGCAATGTTTCTTTGAATGAACTGCGCGGGCTGCTCGTTGACTTGTGCGTTGTGTTACGTTCTTATACCCTTACAATGAGTATGACAGCTTTGTCATAAAATGTGTGACGGAAAATGTTCGTGATTAGAAAAGGTAGAATATATTCCTGATAGAAAACTGAAGCCTATGCCATTTAGCTATGTCCTTACAGTTTCTTTAGTTTCCATTGAAACTATATTGAATATAAATCCAGTATGTTCTCATGTTGGACTATATATGTAGGTATATGCATGTAACAAGAAATTTAGATGAAATATGTCAATCAAAAATCATTTAATATTAAGAAAGTGTATAACCGCTTTAACTGTTGTATCATCCAAGCAACTATATTGAATAAAAAAATCAAATTTTATCAAAATAATTTTGTTTTGTATGTTGGCCTTCGAATTTTTCAGCAAAACTGTTATATAAGTATAACATATATAAATATATATATAAATATATATATATATATATATATATATATATATATATATATATATGTGTATATACATATGTATATGTGTGCATGTATGTAGATGCGTATTTAAAATTGTTTATTTAATATTATGTTTATCACAAAATTTTGATGTCCAACATTTTAGTCGCACTACTATTTTTATGAACACATCTGTGTATACTTTATTATATAAAAAAGTATTTGATTAAAATTGAACCAATTTATTATAGAGTTATAATGGAAAATTTAGTCGTCTTTCTTATACTATTCTCCTATTTGAATTATTACGCATTGATTTAATAAATTTGCAGGCAATATAATATATGTATATGGCGAAATTCGATAGATTCGAGAACTATTTCATATTGCTAATATGCAGAAGAATATAGCAATGACCACTTCTATCTATACGATTATATAATTAGACTTGCACACTTAGTTAAAAGTTGATTATTGCCCCAACAACTTATTTGTTAATGCAGACATACAAATTTAACTAATTAAAAGAAACAAATAAAAACAAAAATTGATAAATGATATTACCAATATTTGTAATATGCGTATCACAATGCTTAATGATAATCACAGATGTTGCACAAATAAAAAAACAATACAAATTAAATTAAATTAAGAAAAAGTAAAATAAAACACACACTTCACAGAGGTGCACAAGAGTATTTCATATTTTGGATGTTGGTTTTTGCCTGTTCCGTCGTTTTTTATAGGGCCAAGCACAAAGAAACCGCCGTGCGAAAATACGCGCAATTGACAATTAATTGATGTGTCCGCTTTTCTGTGCTCTTTCATTGCTGTTGTTGCTCACACCCTTGTCAGCTGTCACTTATACACACACACATATACATACATATGTACTTTTTATGATTAAAGTGTTGCCTTAGTGCGCATTTTCAGCTCCCTTCGCACTCTGATCGATCGTTGGCTGTGCGTGGTTTTTGTCCATCTTATTATTTATCACTTTATATACAATTGCAGTTTTTTGTTGCCTGCTTTTTTATGAGTTTCGGCTTAAGTTTTATGCTCTCATGATTTTTTCATTAATTTATTGGCATTCGCTGCTAGCATTGCAATTACCCTCGCAGTAGATGAAATCAGAGTTGATATCGAAATCAAATATTCTGTCAGCTAGCGATAAGAGCTGATCTTTTGTAGTTGTTATAAAGCGAAACGTGGTATCAATGGCAGATTGATTGTTAACTTGAACAGAGTTGAAACTCTATTGGGGTGTTACTTACAAAGTTCATCTCTGAAAGATTTCATTTGGCTGTTTATTTATCTATTTAAATTTCTGTTTTTTACTTCAACCCATTGAATTGCTTTGGAAATAATTATTGTAGTATTTATGCGAGCTAAGCAATCAGTACAAATGATGAAAACTTATAATATAATAAGTATTTTATATTATAATATAATTTATATTTTTTTTTTACAATAGTAATATTATGCATATATCAAGCATAGTTGTGTGTTTAAGAAGAAGGCTTGCTTGTTGTTGCAACCTGTTGGGAGCATCTGTAATTAAGCTGTCATCATAATTATCTTCTTGATCTTTGGCGTTATACACCTTTTTATACCCTGCCACAAAATGACGCGCACGAGTTACACTGAACGAAGCACTTACAATTAATGAAATCGTTATGCGAAACATTGACATTTCCATTTTCACGTTCATAAATCAAGCGAAAATTACAGCACTTAACTAACGATACAGAAATAACAAAAAACAAAAAAACGACAACAACAACAATATACTTGGAGAGTTAACTCCGCCTGCTTTTTTATAATGGAACATCATACAACATAATTAAGGCGTAACGAGGTCCGTTGAAAGCAGGTGAAAGGTGTGTGAGTGTGCCGAAAATAATGTAACCCAAATATACGTTAAAAAACGAAATAATTCTTTAACTCATGTGAGAAATGGCGCAGCATGAAAATTCAAATTGTAATTATGAGAGTAGAGCGAAAAAGACAGAGAACAGAAAGCAGAAGTACAAAAAAAAGCAGCATAAAAAGGTTAAATAATAATAAATGACAATGTTGTGAGACGCATGCGGTTGGGATCACTCTGCATGTGCACGTGAATGGGCGGGCGGGCGAGGTAGCGACGGGAAGACGAGCGTAGATGAGCGGAGGGACACGACAGTGTCGAGAATGGTAACTGGGAACTGGTAACTGGTAACTCGTAACTCGTAACTGGGAATTGAAATTGGTCTGGCGATGGGTTCGTTTGCTTGGATGCCCCAAAACCTCAATTAAAAACGCATTAACATTTCACTCGTTGCACTTTTTTGCCGTGTGCAGGTGTGTGTGTGTGTGTGTGTGTGCCTCTGTGTTATACATACACCGTAGGGGCTCTGCTCAGCGAGTGGCGCCGTCGCTTTCAAGCGCCATTAATTGGTAATTTTGAGTCCACACACATACACTCACACACACACACACACGCACAGTTGGCTGGGTATTTAGGTACGCTGCTTGACCTAACGATGTGTGTAATGTTGTTTAAACAATTTAATTAAAATGTAATTTGTTTGAAAATACTTATGAAAATGGGTTCGGTTTGGTTTGGTCTGTGCCCAACCCCTTGCCCACCCCCTGCCTTCTGCCCCCTACCCATTGCCCCACACCCTCACTTTGACGACTCAAAATGGTCATTGCCTTCTGCTGCTGCTGCTGATGACGATTATTGATGATGATGATGATGATGATGATGACGCTGATAGACGTCTAATTAACTTGTAATAAATGCTTGCAATTTACTTATTTAACTTTAATTATAAGGTGCAGCAGCAGCAAGAACAACAACAGCAACAGTTGCTGCTTATAAGTGAGTTATTGCGTGGTTTGAACTGAATAACCATTTAGTGGCTCTCGACTAATTCTCTTTACTCGAAGTATGCCTAAGGCCCAGTTCCCTTTAAAAGTTTACATTGTAGAAGGTCGAACCTGATTCAAATTATAACTTAAACTTTAGAGTTATTTCTAATTGCCCAACTGCGGTTTTGTTTGTGGTTAGCTGTTTGCTGATTATGTTATAACAATGCTAGAAGAAATTTCAAAAACTAGCTAGCCATCGATTGCTTGGCTGGAAGACGTAATAGCCTAAAAGCCTATACTTTGAGTAAGTTTTGTTGAACAGATTAGGAATTTCATGAAATTTATTTCAGTCAATTGTGACATGAAATTTTAATTTCATATTTTTGAGGAATACTTTTGGTTACTAAATAAAAAAAAGAAATAAAATCTTAGATATAATTAACATGAAAAATTAAATTTTAAAAATAATAAATATTGAATATAATATTGTAAATACAATTTTATTGTCAATTTATCTTGTGTTGATTATATAAACTGAATTGCCGTATGGTCTATATGCTTTGCTCTATATACAAACTGGCTTTTAACTAAACCTATTTATACCGCACTTAGTTATCAAATAAAGTTGATCAGCTGAAATTTGAGTAGAACTATATTTTACTTTGAGTAAGACGAAACTGAAAAGCTTCTTCCAAACTATTAGCTAAATATCTTTGTTGGGCAAATACCAAATTTAAGACATATTTAAAGAGGTTGCTATAGTTTTATAGATCCAAAGAAAATCTAATTCTAAACGTCAATTTTTTTTTTATTTCAGTTTCAGCTAAGCTTAATATTATTATTATATTGTTAAATTATATTGGGGAACTTTACCATTTATTACAAAGGCAAATGTTTAAATTTAATTAACATATTGTGAGATTATATATAATTATTATATGAATTTATGAATTTTGTTATATCTCAAACAAAAAGGCTTTCTAATTTTGTGCTATCCCATCGGGAAGTGACTCATTAAGCAAGGTTAAAGTACTTACTGCCTGGAAAGCGTGGAAATATGCGTCCATGTCGGCTGAGCAGCCAAGGATACAGCGGATAGCTGTCACGTATTAGGTGAGGAGCGGCCACAAATGGATGATGGCCATGAGGTGGTGGATGTCCTGGATGAGGGCCACCTGGAAATATACCCAGCGGATGACCAGGCATCAGATGCGGAGGTGGTGGTGGTGGGCCATGATGTGGCCCAGTTGGCACAGACGGATGCTGAGGATGTTGCTGCTGCTGCTGCTGCTGTTGCTGATGATGATGGTGCGCCAAGGCGGCGGCCATTTGAAACTGGGCGGCGAGAAAAGGTGGAGGCGGACCAGCTGTGGGCCGCACTGGCGATGGGATTCCGGGCCCCGTGCTCGTTGGTGAAGCGCTATCCGTGGAGCGTGGAGCACCAAGTAAAGCTAGATTTGTCGGAGCCGGTAGCGGAAGCGGGCGAATAAGTCCAGGCAGCGCAATGGGAGCAGTGGGTGGAGCAATAGGCGCAGCACCTGGTGGAGATGGTGAACGGCTGGCCGGCGTAGGAGGACTTCGCGAACGTTCATCCAGGGAAGCCCGTCGCCGGCAATAAATGAAGCCGCGTGGTGTACGCCTCTCAATAGAGGGTGAAGTGGTTGCGACCACTGGGCTGTCGCCTCGTGGCGAGGCAATAACAGTCATACGCTGCGGATGAGTCGTCGGCTTCAGCGGAGTAGACGGTTCAGCGCCGACTATGGAGTCAATGCTGAAGGCCAGCTTTGGCTTGCTGCTGGTGCTGGGAGAGCAACTGACTCCTGGAGCTGAGGACGGTGCTGAGGCGGACGGAGCAGTGGTCGAGCTAACGGACACCACAAAAGGATTCGTCGGCCCCATCGGCAGCATGTTGAACGTTTGACGACCGCACGTGACCATTTGGCGCGACGATGTTCAGATATTCGATAATTGGATAATGGAAAACACCGCACAAGGGTCAAACAATGCACATAACAGATGGGTCACTGGTCAGTGCTTCAATATGGCACACTCACACACGCACGCACACACTAGTAGACACGTAAGCACATAAATAGATCAAGAGTTTAGTTTAATGCATCAGCGATTGGCATCCGTCGTTGACATTGATATACTGGAGCGCGCCGGCACTGGCGCTGCTGCTGCTGAAGCGTGGCCGTCGCACTTCACTGGAGAATTGACAGCGGTGGCTACGGCAACGGCGTTGACAACGTCCATTGATTGCGGTCGTCGCGTTGATGAGCACTGTCAACGCCATTAGCATTATGCGAGAGCAGCTAAAGGCGTCTAATTGCCGGCAGAGCGAGCTATGTATATGCGACGCTACCCGCTCTCGAATCTTTGCCTGGCTGGCTGCGTTGGGGTTTGGGGGGCTTTGCCGCGGGGGCGTCGGCAATTTGAAGTCTCGTGAAAATCGCTTGCCTGTGCGTTACGTCGCGTGGCGGTTGCCGCAAAACGCGCGCGCGAATGTCTGCCACAAAATCACGAAATCAAACTGGCTGTCGCTTCATTTTTTCCGGGCTGGCATTCCAACGGAGCTGCGGATTTGCTGCGGCCTGTTGTCGTCTCGCTCGCCCCCAATGCGCGTGGCGCATGCGCCAAAGCAGCGCAGATAAATGAAGTGTTCAAACCAGCTCCCAGCACTATGTGCCTACATGTGTGTGTGTGTGTGTGTGTGTGCGTCGTTGTGTTGTGACCACTCGTCAGTCTGGTCCACATTTGGCGCTCTCTCACTCTCGCTCTCGCTCTGAGTCTTGCTCGCGCTCTCGCTCTGGGCTTGGCTCTCACCGCGGGGCAGAGCTTGGCCATTTTTCGCACCAGTTTATGACAGCGAAACAAACAATTTGCGCTAAACAAAACAGCATCATTAAAGCGTTTGTGGTTTTAGTACCCAACTAGCTGCTGGCAGAGAGAACTCCGCTGCTAAGCCGGGGCGTAGTTTGAAAGTGGGCAGTCAGCGTTTATTGGCACAGTGGTTGCTAAATGTATGAAAAATGGTGAATTACGAGCGAGTTGGTTTTCGAATTAATATTGTAGGAGGGCATCTAATTTGACGTGAATTAATCTTTTCAATTAAAAGCATCATATTGAGATCATAAATATATTGATTTACATATTATAATATCTCAGCATAAAGCTAACATTTATATGCAATATATAAAAATTTTGTTAAAGAAATAAACAAATTTGCTATATTTTTAATCATGTAAAGAAAATAAATAGTTCGACTTATTTCTTCTTTTGCATTATTATATTATATAATCACCAAGCGATAGATCATGTCTAATGAAATATTTGACTACTAGTCTGAAGCAAAAATCATAAAAAAATTTAAGAAAATGTTGCAAATAATATTGGAAATTTAATTTGATCAATTTTTAAACATTCTCTATCTGTTAACTGTAAACTGTAAGTATATATCAAAATACTATATTCATATATCATTTGTTTGAGGGGTTTCTAATCATAGTACCAAATTTGCTTCTACGAACCACTGTAGTCACCTTTCTGCGACGGCGTCAACATCATTGCTTATTTCCATAGACGCCCTACCGTCAAAGTGGTTCCTCTCAGCAGAGCCCACTCCTTGCCCCTGGCTGCACAAAGTGTTGCACGAACTGCATCGTCATCGGGCATCGAATCTTCATCATGTTGTCGGCCCAAGAGCCCAACATGAAAATGGGCGGGCCCTCGTTTTCTGCACCTTCAATAAAGAGCAACTGCAATCGAATACGGATACACACACACATACACACATGGATTTGCTCTCGCTCACACACACACAGAAGATGCCTTGGCCCTGAGAGTTGTGAAAATAAACACCTCGTTAAAGCTGCAGAAGAGGCATAAAACATGCAGCGCCAACTTCGACATCGTCATCATTGGCATTGCCATAGGTAAATCTATATATGAGCCGAGCTCAACTACTCCAACCCGCCAACTGCCCACCTTCGTCCACCGCCTCTGCCCAATTCGGACGCTCGACAGCCGTCCGAGGCTGGCAAATAAATTGACGTGCGCTTTGTGTTGGATTTGTATGCATCTAGATAAAGTTTCCTGGCCCAGGCGGCGGCTGCTGCTGCTGCTGCTGTCGTCGCATCTCTCGTTCTCCGGATCTGGTTCTTGTTCTCTGTTCCTCTGCTTGGCTCCTTGCACTAACTGCATTTGTCCAGCAGTCTATATATGTTTATGTATATACATACATACATGTGTGTGTATGAGTATATGTTTTTGTGGCACCTTTGGGTGCGGTAATTGTAATTGGTTTTTGTTGCAGCTGGATTCTGATTGTTGTTGTTGTTGTTGTTGTTGCCTTTGTTGTTGTCTGCTGCAAAGTGTTGGCTGCCTCACGTTTCGGGATAAATCATTTAATTAGTCAGACAATGAGTTGCAGGCTCCATCTTCTTCTTCTGCATCTTCGACGCCATTGCTGTTTTGGCGCTCTCACCAAAGGTCAACGAAGTTGTTGGTGTTGTTGTTGTGGGTCCGTGCAAATTTCGCACTGCCAATGGGCAGAGGCGTGTTCCTTGGCTTTTTACTGTAATTGAAATATGACCAATGCAGCGGCCAAATGCAATGATTAGCTTTGTTTATTGTTTGCATGCGATTATTTGATATCGTTGCTGGCACGCCCATCGCCTGCAGCGCCTCGATTATAAATACACATAATACAAAACATACACACACACACACACACACACACACACACTCACGCACACAAATCCCGTCTATTTTGCAAGTAATTAAAGGCAATTTGTTTCAAAATTAACAAATTTATGTAGACAATTTGAATACATAATGAAAGTCAAAGTAACAGCAATTATATACTAAAATATATGTGTGCATATGTTCATATAAGTATGCGTACATTTGTATATAAAGAGTTCTCCCTAGTAGGCTGCATTGTATGCTGAATACGTTCCACAGGGCAACACTTCCACGTTCCACACTTACAGCGCAGATAACAGGCAGCAAATAAACGCTTCCCATTGGCTGACAGCTTGCATGAGCCAGCGACTGGGTGCGAGCGAGCAAGCGAGACTGACAGAGAGCGTAACTATCTAAAGGGGCGGCTATGCAGCAAGCCAGCAAGTGGGAATTGCAGTTGTTGTTGTTGCTGTTGCTGTTGCTGTTGTTGTTGCTGCTGCCGGCAACATATAAATCCAATTCATTTAATAATTGCCAACGAGATGGAGCTCATTATCAAGAGTACTTTGCACGGCTTTGCCAGAGAGTGAGAGAAAATGGAGACCCCTTATGTATGCCTGTGTGCTTGTGTGTGTGAGTGTGTGAGTGAGTGGTGGTATCTGGTTGGATATTGCTGTCACTGTCTAGTTACAGTTAGAGCTACAGCTTTAGCATCCCCCACCACTCACTGTTTCCTTTGCGGATGAGGTATATAAATTTGAAATCAGAAGCGAATTGATTGCGTTGCCTAAGAGTTTTGTGCTAATGTGCGCACTACCCCACTCTATGTATGTATGTGTGTCTGTGTGTGTGTGTGTGTATTTATGTATATATGTATATGTATCTTTGTCTCGTTAGCGTTTTCATTAGACGCACAAATGAGGAGCCAGCGACTGTCTCATCTCTGATTTCTATGCTCTTTTGCCCGCCCGGACAGAGGCTGGGCCAAGCTATGAGCAGCGGGGGCAGGTCTAGGGGCCGTTAATGGCGATGATGGCGGCGGCATCTGAGTGTCAATTAAAGCAGCAGTCTTTGTTGTTGCTATTGCTGCTGCTGATGCTGGTGCTGGTGTCCGTCTGGGCGGCTCTTTAGCGCATCATAATTGGGAGCAACTGCTGCGATTGTCAGCGCTGCGGCTCTCAATGTTGACACAACTAATTGGCATTATTTGTTTTAATAATTGAGCATTTTTGGTGATACTGCCACACGGCGTGGCACAGATTTAATTAAAATTTTGTACCAAAAAGGGTACTATATTTTTTCGTTCATTGTTTGCTTTTGGTGGAAGCAGAAATTTAATTGAATTTTAATGGCGCGGATTTGAGAGCCGCGTGACCCGTCGAACTTCCGATTGCCGTCGCTAAGCTTGCGACTTAATTAAATGCAAATAAATATTTTGGATTTGCTGTGCAGCCAGGAGCAATGGCAGCTTCGGCTGCCAGATTTAAGCATCCAGCGTGTGTTTAGCGCAGCAAATCCGAAACTTAACTTGGAATTTGTGCGCCTCAAAGCCAGTGGAAATCCGAGATCAGCGCTGGACTAACGCAAGGATCACCAGAGATTGTCGCGGGACGCGTATTTAATCCAATTATCGATGGCCAACGCTCACTCACTCACCGCTCATCAATCCTTTCCTTTCCTTTCCTCAAACAATTAGATGCTGACTCGATGTTATGAGTAGGCGGTCCACGGGATTAAGCGCGCGTAAGCAATGTGCGCATCCCTCAGCTACTGAAGGGACACGGCCATCGGGACGCGCAGTCCCAGTGGCTGCTAACATACAAGAACAGATTATCGGCATTACCGCAATTATGGAACTTGGGCAGGTCCTGGCGTAATTTCAATGCGGTTTTCCGCCGATAAGCGTGTCCAATCGAACAACACCTCTACCTGGAGTACCCACGACTCTATTTTGAGTAGAGCTGCATTTGCTCGAGTGGCTATAATGAAATATGCGATTTGGGCTCTGTAACTTAAATAAAATTTAGTTGAAGCATAAGCATAATAATAAAGATAGATTAAAACAGATAAATGATAATAGAATGATTGTAGAATTTGCAAATTTTGTTTTAAGTGTTTAAGATTCTTAAGATTTCAACACTCTTTTACCTCTCTTTTACCTCCCTTCGCTCTCTCTTCGCTTGCTTTCACTTTCCTCTTTCCGTCGTCGTTTATGGCTCTTTAACTTGTTCATTTAACGCTTTTGAGCTTATCACATTTTGAAATTGACAACATCGTTCCCTCTCGTCCCTAGCTCTTTGGTGTCGCCACGCCCCATTCAGATTAGTTTGCTTTTAATGCCAATTCGCTTTGCATAATGAGCTAATAAAATATTTGGCGTGCATCCCACGCTTGAAGCGAATTGCGCTAATTTGCGGCAGTTGTCGCGCCTCGAATCCGAATTTGAATCCGAATCCGAATGTAGCTCCAGCTGTATGTGCTACCCACTGGCTGTCAGGCCGTCGCCACTTGCCACACCCAGGGGTTTGTCAAAAAACTCATTAAATAATGAGCTTCGTTTGAAAGCTGAGCGAAATTTTAATTAATCAACTTATCCAAGATCAGCGCCCGTTCGCCTTCGCGTTCGACTTCGACGTCCGTTCAAGAGCCCAAGTGTTCGGAGCGTGTAGATCAATCGGCGACTACCTGGCGTTACCTCTCGCAGTCACTCACGCAGCCGCTGCTCTGCTAAGCTATTCAACCGCCCACAATTTAGGTAAGGCCACAGGATCGCTTGCAGGTTCGTTAATTGGATTAAATGCGCTATCCGGTGATTTTACTGATCCGCAGATCCGCAGATCCTGTATGATCCTTTCGCATGCCAGCCAGCCAGCGAGCGAGCGTTAGTCCTGCGTTGATCTTGGATTTTCAACTGGCTTTCAGGCGCACAAATTCCAAGCTAAGTTTCGGATTTGCTGCACTAAACACGCGCTGATCAACTGAAGCTCAATCTCAATCTGCCAGCAGCTGGACTAACTTTGCATTGATCTGGTATCAGCGAATTGATCTGGATTCTGTTTGCTAGATCCAAAATATTTTGTCGCACTTACTGGGGGCAGTCTATGCAAATATTGCTCTGACTTTATTAGCAATATGCGATTTAAATTTGTAAATAAATACGTGATTTAAGGTCTGAGAATATGTATAAAATATAAATTATGTTTTTAATTGTTAGAGAGAAATAATTGGCTGAATGGTTAAAGTAAAGATCATGGTTAGTTGGAATGAGAAGGGTTTTTGAAAGCATTCTAAGAGCTATATTGTTATTATAGAAATAAAAGAACATTCATTGAATTCTTGATCTACACGAACAACTGAATTGATCAAGTCATGACTGAGTTCTGAATTTTTCTCTTAGTTCCTGTCACAAAATCTAACATCTTGTCAGATATGATCTTATTTATTTGATAGTTAAATGAAATTTGTTGTTCAAGTTTTCAATTTGAGTTTGGTTTATGTTTAACAGAAGTCTGCTTTCAATTAGTTAAACGATCGCAGACAAAGCTAATAAAATAGCGAAAAAGATCTTATACATTATGCAGCGACTTCAATTTACCATTACGTAAATGGACAGAAAGTGGGTGGCAAGGAATGTGGATTTGTCTGAGTGTTGTTAACGCGCAGACAAATCGCTGCTCATTAATATACATATTCATTCATATTCACTCATCATTGGGGGCAAATGCATTGAGAATCGATTCGATTTGAACTCGAACTCGAGTCATAATTGTGTCTGCCACAAATGTGCGGCAGCCACGCCGTTGCAATTGCATTCTGACAGCGTTGATAGATACAAATGCCAGCCCCCGCATCCACATCCACATCCACGGGCTCGTCCTGGTGCTCGTCTTGGGCTACGCCCCCACCACAAAAGACAAAGTGAAAAATGTTTTCTCCTTTTCTTTTTTGAGTCAGCGTGAAAATTACAAACAGCTGCTGCCGTTGACGCTAACGTCGCACAGTGGTTGTAAGTTCATGCCTAATGTGTAAATGTAAATATTTAAAAAATATATTTTACAATTTTTTATTCATATTATTTTTTATATTTATATTTTTGATTATTTTGGCTATCATCTTTTAAATGTTTTTTTGTTGTTGACTACATTTTGATTTTTGCATTGGTGCCACTGTGCGTCTATTTGGAAAGTGAAGGGCGACGATCTGTCGCCTGCGCTTGGCAGCTAGCCCGACTGCAGTTGTACATATCTGTGGCTGCAACACAAAAGACATTTGTCAACACCCCCCACTTAATGGCCACCGATTGGGTCTTTTTTTTTTTTGGTGTTTTGTGGTATGCTCAATATTTTGACGCGTGTAGATCAATTAATATTCAGATCAAATGCTCGTATGTTAATCACAATTCGTGGTATGCCCAGCATCTTACAGATACATTTACGTAGCCCAAGAGATGCAGCTGCAAGTGTTGATAGCTGCACTTAGTCGCAACCTCGTCCCAACTCTTTGCCGCTAATTGGGTGCGAACGTGCGGCAATTAGTTGCACTCGAGTAGCGCACGAATGCTGCATCCTCCACAGATCGGCCAGCGAGAGTCGTGAGCTCATCATAATCTCAGCTAGCGCCATGTTGATCAGCAAACAACGATCTGGAGATTAGGCCAGCGACAGCTATGTAACGGTTAAAGCTGCCCAGGCTGAAGAAAGTGTCAGTTGGGCATTGTATTTGTATCTGTATCTGCATCTGTATCTGTATCTGTATCTGTATCTGTGTATTGGTATCTGTAGCTATAGCTATTGTTAAGCTGCGTGGCGCCAACATCGAATCCGAGAAAACACAAAGTTTGCTTTTGATTTATTAAAGCGCATGAATCTCACGGATGCCCCAACTACAGCTGCAGATACATTTACACGTTCTGTGCTTTTTTGTTGTTATTTGTTCTCTTTTTGGCTGGCAATTAATTAATTCTTAGTGTAAGAGTTCGTTCATTTGTTCAACTGCCTCTTGCGGTGACTTCGACGTTTACAAAATGTTTTCCTTAATTTGTATTTTTTTTGGGGCTTGTTCTTTGGGGCAGCTGCCCCCAGTTGGGGTTTATTGTGGGTGTTGCCTGACACTTTTCTGGGCTTGTCCCCCATTAGTTGTGCTTAACTGGAGACGCCAGCCAGCACGCCAGCGTCTGACCCAAAGCTGACAGCCAAGCGGTCGAGTTAAACATTTTTATGAATTTTTGCTTCAGATGAACAACTTGTCCAGGTCTATGACAACGAGCCGCGATAATCTCTATCGGAATGTGTTGCTGATAGAGTTGAGAAGCTTGTGCAGGTAGTGAGATTTACTTTCCTCGAGTGAAATTATACTATATTAAAAATATTTAAAAAATGTTAGGTATTTTAATATATATAATATATATTATATATATATGTATATAAATATGTCCTTTTGAATATTAATTTTTGAAATAACTTAAAAGTTGGTGTCTGCCTAAGAATTATCTCTAATTTTTGCGAATCTGTTAAACTATGAAAATATGAAAAAACTAAAGTATTTGCTTTACACATTTATGTATTTATTATTCTGCAACTTAGCACATTAACCTACATTTATATATATATTTCCATACCTTTACCACAGATGAAGCTGTTCCTGAGGCAGCGCAGTATTAATATTTGAATCAATGCAGACAATATCTGTCAGTCTGTTCTTCTGCTCTTCTAGCTGCTAGTATAAACGCACTGATGCTGGGAGAGAGAGTTGCATGATCTTCTGCTGCAAGCACAGATCAATCAAACGATACAAACGATAAATACAAAAATTTGTTTTGTAAGATATGAAATTCTCTTATATTTTATATAGTTCAGTCCAGTCCAGCCAGAGCATAAGTTTCTGAATGTGCTTATAGAAGAAATTTAAAATATGAGTTTGATGAACTCTGAACAGGCTGTTTACTAGTCGCATACTCCCTAAACTAGAACATTCTTGTTAGCTATGTTTCATTCATTCAGTAGGTCAACAAATGACGTTCAGTTGTTGTTTTTGTGCGGTTGCAATCTGAGTAGGTTTTCTTCGCATTGCAAATGCCAAATGTTTTGTTAGCTGTCGGTGTCATTGTGAAATTCCATTGAATCTATTATTTATTTGTGATACCTCATTGACTTTGCATGTTGCTGCATGTGAGATGCGTCGTGCGATGGCAACTCGCCTGTGGCACACTGTTGACTTTGATATTTTGGCCACACGCCGTGTCAGTGTCACATGGGCTTATTATTCTATCATTAACTTGAGTTTCTTGCAAATTTCCGTATGCATACACACACACACAGACACACACATGCATTTGGTATGTGTTCGAATTTCGATAAACAATGCCGCGAGCTGTGAAAAGTAACTCACTGGCCATTGGAAAATTATAGATCAGGTGCAGCAGCAATTGGATGATTGGATGTGTAATTGTTGCCATAATTGCAGGTGCGGCAAGTGGATCCGTTTTCTATATGCCATATACCCTGCAGTTATGAGCAACTAACCGAACCATTTGCCATTTACATTTGCCACAATGGGGCTAAGGCATGCAACATCTCTGGCAGCAGTCGCAGTCGCAGTCGCAGCAGCAGCCGCAGCATCTCTGCAATTGCAGTTGCAATCTCAATGTGTAATAGACAAGCCAACTAATTTTGCAGCAATTTGGCCTGAGAAACCCATACGAAAACGGGCCACAGATTCGCAGTCGCATTCGCATTCGCAGTCGTATTCTGGCAAACGGTGGCAACAACGTCGGTGAAGTGCCCCCAGACCCCGCCAACTCCATTCGTAAACATGAGCAAATTAACAAATGATGGACAGACGTCGACTCTCTGGATCGGTGCATGTGCATGCAAATGGGGCGTCCAGCCACTGGGGGGCGATCTCTCTTTGAATGCCACCACGTCATGTTATTAGCAGCAATTTAAGCAAATAATCAGCGCAGCAACTGATGACCCACAGGAGGGAAGCGACGAGGGGACAAGGGGACGCTGCAGTTGAGGGGGTAGACAGCGGCTCAACGCGTGACTTGCAGGCAGACACAACATACAATTGCTGCAACAAGCGTGTGTGCTATATGTGTGTGTGTGTGTGTTCTCTGTGTGTGCAGCTTACACAAATTTAATAAGCAACCAGCAAGCGGCTCGATGCTGAGCACTTCAACTCTTGAGAGAGATTCTAATGTTTTGTTTTATTTTTTATTTTTTTGTTTGGGTCTGATGGATCTGGTGGTAGTGGTGCTGCTAGCTGTATGGCTGTATGGCTGCTTGGCTGCTTGGCTGTTCGGCTGTTCGGCTGTAGCTCGTAATTACCATTGGGACTGGCTGAATTTGCATTCCGTTTGAATTGCAACTGTTGTTTTGCGCCTTGCGCCTCACGACTTGCCAGCAATTTGGCACAGTTCGTTGTTTAGCATTTTGTGGCTGCTTTTCACAGTTGATTTTCCAAGTGCCTGCCTGTGGATCGCTAGATCGGTAGTTTTATTTACAAAAAATTAGCACAGCTTTGCTTGTTTAGACATTCCCCCGACCTCAGCTCCAATGCCGCCCCTCACCCCCACGCAACTGATCTGGGGAGGGGGCGCGCAAACGTTTTACTTAATTTTGCAAATTGCTTTTATTAGGTTTCGTTTATTTGCATTTTGCGCTTTAATTTTACGCTTGGGCTTTGGTTGCTGTTGTTGTTTTGGTTTGTTTCTTTCCAGTATCTTTGACCCTCTGCTGCCTTTGTTACGTCTCTGCTATTGTTGCTGTTGTTTTTGTAATTTCGAGCGTTTATTTTGCAGCCGTCCCTTTTGCTAGGCCATTGTTATTGCTGCCGGCTCCGATTTATTGTTAAATGTTGCAATTTTCAAGTCGTAAAAAATTTAAATTTTTTGTTGTTTATTCGCCAGCAAAAGCCAAAGAAAAACAATGCCACATTGCAAGAAAACAGTTTTGTTTCGCTTTTCGTTTAGCGCGTTTTAGTTATGCAATCGACTTTGGTACTGGTCTGAAACTTAACAGATGTGCTAGCTAATGG
This sequence comes from Drosophila leonis, assembly GCA_035045365.1. Classification (NCBI taxonomy): domain Eukaryota; kingdom Metazoa; phylum Arthropoda; class Insecta; order Diptera; family Drosophilidae; genus Drosophila; species Drosophila leonis. Next base: position 3,941,713 of record JAWNPC010000896.1, read on the forward strand.
ATAGGAATAAATCTTTTATCCTAAATGAAATCAACTAAATTATAATCATAATTATATTGTGAATAAGTTCAGTTAGAATTGCATTAAATTTAAATTCTTACATAATCCATAGATGAGCTGAATACTCTGATAGTCTCTATCGAATCGCCTATTGCTGACGATTTGGAATATAAACTTTATGTTATTCAAGAAAAGTCTACTTTTGCATCTTACATTTACATTAAATCATATGAAACCTTTTCTATATTAAGCTTTTCAATATATTTATGTTACATTTAATATTCTACTTGAACTGTCAATACCTGTTATTAAATATTTAGTTACTATATGTATTAAGTCAAAATTCCAGACACTCACACACTTTCTAATGCTGCTTGAGTAGCTGAAATTAATTGGCTTCTTGCTGGGTTACTTGGAGCCCAGTTCTCCTGAGTCTCGGACCAATGCAGCTTTTGGTTAATTTCGTTTATCGCTGCTTTTCCATCTCATCGCCAGTCTCTTCCATTTATTTAAATTGTTGCATATCGTGGGCATTCAATCGCTCGATTGGGCTTAAGCTGTAAGACCTGTAACACACCCATTACATCAGCAGGGCGACAAGCGAATCAAATTACAACAACAATACGCATGTAAATCAACACATGATAACATTAACGCTGGCAGAGTCGATCGGGCCACATGTCGCTGCTCCCAATCCAACTTGAACTCCAACTCTAATCCAACTTCAACTTAAGTCTGAAGCGCGTGCGTCGAGTTAGCCGCAGACTTAATTACTGATTACCATTTATAGATAAGCATAGAGCGAGCGATGCTCAACAATACACAGCCAAACCCAAACCAAACCAAACCAAACCAACCCAGCCCATTCCAATCCAATCCAGTCCAATCATATCCAATTGAAGTCAACTTCAAGCCAGACTCCTGCCAGTTAATTAAGACATTAACTGCTGCCTTGTTGCCTGCAATTTGGCATCTGCAATCAGAAAGCGTCAAAAGCTGGCACCAAATCGCTCACATCCGCCCACAGACCGAGCCAGAGACAAAGACAGAGCCTTATCAGCGCCCACGTGTTGAGCGTTTATTGTTGGCGACTTTCCGGCCATTAGCGTTACCCGGACGGAGGCATTGTAAGTGCCGAGGCCTAGGATTGGAGAAGGTGTCGCAATTACATTGCTCCCTTGCCGTTCTCGACAATTGTGTGAGCTTCCTATCAATTTGTCGCTGCCGTTTGTCATGTTCTACTTTGGCTGCGACACCTTCTTCGAGAGCAGTGTGACCCATGGCCATTTGAGTACCTTCCACCAACTGTTTTTGTTCTTCATTTTTTTTATCCATTTGGTCTATGCCCAATAAACGGAAGTACCGCTGTCACTTTCGTTCTGACCAAAAAAAGAACTGCCTTCCTAATTATGATCGACGCCATATTTGCAGCGCTCATAAAGTAATTGTTTGTCCCGTGCTGCGATTGCCCAAAAACAAAAGAAAATTGACGGAAAGTAAACAAAATTTAAATTATATATTCTACACGCCGATCTCCGAAAAATATTTTAATTATTTCCAATTGTGTGGAGCTTGGCTTGGATTTCGTGACTTCTGTCAGGAATCGCTTCTTTACTATTTGTGGCTTGGATAGTATTTTTTTGTCTTTGAGGTAATTGGCAGTGATATTGAGACTTTGGAAACCATAAAGTTCATGCTGAATTGTACAGTTAGCCACCTGTTGCCATAACTATAAAATTGCCTATTTAATGATCCAGAGTAAGGCGGGGAGTTATAACATTATTAATTATTCTATGCAAAAATAATAATAATAAGGTAATTCTTTATATATTTAATAATTAAATAATTAATATTATTATTTGATATATCAGCAATATGATTAATATTTAATAAATTTATGAAGGTTCATATAACAAATGAATTGTCAGAGTTTTCATATCAGCTTTATAAATTGCATGTACCTCTAATCCGGCTAGTGGGTTATGGAATTACAGAAAACTATAAACTTCATAAAAAAAATAGCCCTAATTCTAATGCCCACACAGGTGTTTTTAATGCCCTCTGAATTATGTTTAAACTAAGATATAATAATTCCAAATAGAGCGAGTTGTAATACCCACAAAATGATATAAACTTGGTGAACACATAAACCAGGTAATGTTTATTTTGAGTGGCCGTAAATAGTTACTGTTCGCATTGTTTAAATAATTTCATGAGCTGAGCTGAGCTGGGCTGGGTTTCGTTTTTCCTGTTCGAAATCGTTTACATTCCTTGGAATTGTCCAGTAGTTGGGCGAATGCCAACCACTTGAGGCACGCATCAAAATCGAAGTCAAATTCATTTGTAATTCGATCTTTTGCTGGATTGCTACCAAACTATTGCCAATCGGGGCAAGCGACAAAAGCCCAATCAAATTTCAAAGCCTATAAAATTTGCAATAAAATAAATTGCTGCAATAACGGCGATGTCGCCCGGATAGGAATGCCACAATGTATATAAATATATATTTCTGTATATACGTAGATTTATTTGTATACTATGTAGGTAGAACCCCACTCCACAGATTCTCCTCCCATGACAGGCGTTAAGGTGTAGTGCAATTTTCGCTTCAGTGACACACAAAAATATGTGCGCCAGAGACATAAAACATTTTTTATGGCTTTAAAATCGACAAAGCATTGGGTAAAAGTTACACTTTCTCAATAGAAAGCCCCGTCTTCAGGCTCAAAGGCCCGAGGGAGTGCTTGGCCAGTGTTAATGTTGTGGCGGGCCATAAAACCCTGCGGAGCTCGAAAATGTTTCTCCTTTAGTTTTAGTTAAGACGATTTGTACTTCAGCTGGAGCTGAGCGCCAGTTACAGTTACAGTTACAGTTTTTGGCCAAAATTTATTGCAGAAGTGCAATAAGTCGTTGTTCGAGTGGTTTGCTAAGGTGGGTTGACGGGTGGGTTGAGCTAACTGACACTGTCATGGGCTGTGTTTTAAAACAAATGGGCTAAAAGCAAATAAAAACTGGGCCATCTACAGCCTCACATACATTCAGTCACACACATAGGTCAAGTGACCCCATACTGACTGCGACTGTACACTTGACTTATATAGCGAGCACATCGCTGAGCCCCTCTTACGGCCATGCCTCCCCATCAACTGTTTGCTGTGTGTGTGGGCAATATTCTCACTTTTTACATTACATGTGTACCTCAATGCGACAGTCGATTGCGAAGGCCCCTTGGGCCTTCTTTAATTGGAATTGGCCGGTCGCTGTTTGCCCAACTCTTATGTATCATGGAGTTGGGCATGGGCCAGGGCTTGGGCCTGGGCCTGGGTCGAAGCAATTGCAAATTTACGAGTCAGGCGTCAATTAAGTATCGAATTACAACTTGTTTAATGTCAATCTGTCTTGGCCCGGCTCTTACTGCAAGCTATTCATTTGGCTGTTTGGCTGTCTGGCTGTAATTTGCACTTGAAGTAAATTGGCCAGCGGGTTCGAGTTGTTGACTTTGTTGCTGGTGCTGCCACATGTAAATGGCTGGCGATCTGGCAACGCTGCCTGTTGTCACTGTCAGCTCATTGCGCCTGTCAAAAATCGCACAATTATCCAACAAATTAGCTTGTCAGCCCCACTCTAAACATGGCCGGCGCGTCACTTTGTCTCCGAGAGCACCCGCTAGCTCCCCACTCCCAGTCAGCCAGCTCGCCTCCGCCTGCCCGCTTCTACTGGGTGCACTGGTTGCCCATTAATATGCCAGACCAGCCGCATCGCGTGGGCCGCTAAGCAATTACCAGCGCTGACAGTTGCTTGTGTGAGTTTTGACAGCCCGTTGGCTACCATATAATATCAGAAATAACTTATTAACTGCATATATTAACATTCAATTTGAGCGGCCATTGCTGCCCGAAAACCACTCTGCCCTACTCGCCACTCGCCACTCGCCGCTCACCCATCCCATCTGAGCACTGTGCTGGGCTGTGCTGTGACATTTGCTGTAGATTCATGGGCATAAATCAAAAATCGAAGAAAACTTCAAAGTCGTTTATGAATTGACAATTGAGACAACGCCAACACGGCCAGGCCAGGCATTTAGGTATCACACGGCCAGGGCCGGAGAAAACCTGAGGATTCAATGCAACTGCTTGAATGTCTCAACATTTTCAACTGTTCAACTGATTCAACTGTGGGCTCTCCTCATCGCCGCTGTTGCTGTTGTCACGTTTGGGCTGTTAACGTGTTTCGGAGACACTGACATGGGCCGTAGAGGCAGAGGGTGAGAGGAGCGGGAGGGCTAGGGTATGGCTGATGAGAGAGACCGGGCATGAGCTGGGTGAATGACAACGATTGACTTGACACTGGCACTTGTACAATTTTAATTAAACGCCACTGGTATTGATCATCGATATTTTTGGTGAGCGTGCACTGAGAGAAATTAGCTGAAATCAAGTGGGAAAGTCAGTCGAAGAGATACAAAAGAGAGAGAGAGCATACGAGAGAGACTGAGAAATATAGAAATAAAGACAGAGAGAGAGAGACACTATGATAGATATATAGTGAAGGAGAGAGAAAGAGAGAGAGGGTGAAAAATATATAGATGGAGAGACAGTGAAAAAGAGAGAGGGAGAGAAAGAAAAATATTTATTATATTTACCTTTTGAATTGTAGAATCTACTATCTGAAAAAATTCTATATTGGCAATTATCAGTCACTAATGAGCATGTCATATAAATAATAATATTTTGTTCATAAAAATGTATTCAAAATTTATAAAAAATTATATGTCTAACTTCTTGATAAATTCATTAAAATATAGAAAAATCATACCAAATGATATTTTTGTAAGAAATGTATTTATCGAGGCTGAAACATAATTTGATCATTTTCTATTATTTCTGCCTCACATTTATCAGCCAACAATTTGTCTTAGTGTAAATACGACTAATCGAGTGCTCCGATCTCTTGCCCCTGCACCCACGCAGGGCGCATTTCAGTTCATTCCATTGACTTACAATTCTAGGAAACTTTTAAGCCACAATTTATGCTCGTTTAAGGCGATAAATATAACAGGGCCCAGTGTGATTGAAGCTGTTTGCATTCCACAGCAACAGCAACAGCAACAGCAACTGCAACAGCAGCAGCAGCCCCGCCCACTGCTCGGCCTGAACAGGCCTGGGGGCCTGTTAGTTTGTGAGCTTGTGAGTCACTCGTTGGTAATTGAATGCGTGGCATTTGAATGGCGTTGCTTGGAGAGTCCGTGCCAAGCGGAATCTGGTCATAAACATATAAATAAAATGCCGAAATGCAAACAGAGGCAATTAATAATGCGCAGAGCTGTACAAAATGGCCGCCAACATCATTGGCAATTGCATTTTTTACGAGCTGGCGAGCAGATGCCAAGCTACTGAATGGATTCCGGAATGGCCGCTGATTTATGCATCCCGGTCGATTGTGTGTGCGTGTGGGTGTGTGTGTGGATTCGCATTCGATTTGGCAATTGTTTAGAGTATCAATTGGCGCATGCATTTAAAAATGATAATTGCATTACATTTGCAGTGTTTGGCTGGCATTTGATTTATGGCCGGCAATTAAAAGCGCATTTTGCAAGTGTATATGAAACGAGAACTTGTGCTGTTGGGCAAATGTGCGTAAGCGGCATTAAATAGATTTTTAATTGGGTGCAATAAAAATGTAAATGCCTTGTGCCACACGGAAGCAAAACATTTGTTGAGCCAACACCGAGTGTATTAGAGTCCAGACTGGAAATCCATGACTCAGCGCGATACAATTAGGATTTGTGACAATCTTAGCGTTTGACTCATTGCTCTTGGGTTTTCTTTGCCTAGTCTCATCAGCTGGCAGAGTCACACCTTGGCCCATTTTCGAGCACAACTTTCCATAACTGGTGCACTGATTCACAAGCCGAAAAGTACATTAAATTTAAGCGAAAAACCCCTTTTTCGAGCAAAGGGCAGTCATAAAAACTGAACCGATAGTCATCTTTAAAGAGCTGCAAAACGAAATGCGAACCATTAAAATTTCGCACGACCCCAGACAAAAGCAGCCGCTTCCACAAAAACATATCTGTAGCCACATCCGAGTCCGCATGTCCAGCAGCCGTGAAGGTGTGAGCCGTGAGCTGAGCTTCAATTTCATTCATGCGACTAATTAGCAACTGTCGCGCATGCCCAGAGATATGACAGTTGGTCAGATAGAATGAGAATGGGAGGAAGAGACGAGAGCTTCGGCGGAAATGCTATGACAAACGGCTTAAGCGAACGCCTCACACCTTTCCAGTGCAGTTTTTGGGTCGCAAATGGGTCTGCTCGGTCCACTCAACTGATGCTTATCCCGGAGATGAAATATTTCGGTGATAAACGCGTCCCAGATGAGCCGCCTTTGTAAACGCTTGTCAACTTTGCTTTGATTGCGCTGTTAGCATGCGAAAATTAATTTTTATTGCTTTCAATATGCAAACGGCTCACGGGGCGTATCAGCGATGCCGCCGAGTGAGCTTCCTCGCCGACAGCCCACTTCCTGAGAGGGAACTGAAGCTCTTGGTTCCAGCATTGGCTACTGCCATTTGTTGGCTTGTTTGTGACTCGTTCCTCGTTCCTCGTCGCGCATCTCTTAGATGCGAGTTGTCAGATTTCGGGCTGCCAGCGCTGAAGTATGGCTTCCGTTAGGGGCTACCGTGAAGAGGCGCGGCTACAGTCGACTATAGTCCAAGTCAGTCCGAGACCTGTGCAGGCCGACCTGGCTGCTGCTTGCTGCCGTTTATTTAGTTCAAATGCAGTGGCCCGGCTCCGTCCAGCTTAATTAGCTGGCATTGCATGTGTTTTGCACTTTTGTTTACTTTTAAACATTTTTGCTGCAAATTGTCCGAATGCCAACAAAACCGTTGTTCATGCTGGAAACGATGTCATGCAAGCCCATTGGGTCGGCAGTTCAAGTTAAATTGTCAGTGCGTTGCCTTTGCCCACAATTAAGAGAGAGCGTACACCGTTTAATTGTTGTCCATGGCAATTAAGCTGCACTTAACAACGTTTAACTGTTACTTCCGGTGCAGTTGATGCAAAAGTCTTTACCTAATTAGACCATTAAATATATCAAGTATGATCAGCTTTCATTTCTTTTTATTTTTTGCATATTGATGGATTTGGTAAATTAAATTATACAAAAATATCTAAATGTTTTTCATATAAAGGAGTGGGATTTTTGTGTTATTTGATGTGTCTGCTAAGTCCAAATTTTTTTATAATTTATAAAAATTTGATTATATATCAAATTCATATTGGCTTTGCAAATAAGCGTAAAATAGCTCAAATAAAAATATTGATATATGAGATTCAGACTTTTTAAGCCTTTAAATGTTTAGTTTATTTATTCACTTACATACAGAATTTATAATTATTTTTGTAAGCAACAGCCCGACTTAAATATATTTCCATTTCAAATGCTCTAGATCGAAATGCTAGAGTAAAATTCTCTCAGATCGTAAAATGAAATTGAGAAATAGCCTTTCACATTTCATCGAACATTTCGAATAGCTCAAACATTTTATGGCACTTTCAACATGCACACAAATTTGTGAAAGATCTTCACATTGTTCCCATATAAATCACATTACAAATATGAGCCCGAACAAATATGCTCGTGCGTAGTCGTGAGTGCGGACCAAGCCTCAAGTCGTGGCAATAAAAATTGTAATTAATTAGGTTTCGTACAAAAATTAACGAAAACAAACAAATAAATAAATTCGACCTGGCAGAGGAATACAACAGCAACAACAACAACAACAGCGCGAGTAACGTGGTGGATCAGTGGTGCAACTGAATTGTGGAGCACGATCACGAGGCGCTCGCATTTCACCGCGTTCCAAAAATAATTCAAATTAATCAAAAGCAGGAGACGTGGCTGCTTTTCCATTTTCCCACAGTGAACTGAAGAAATTCCATAATTAAACACAAATCAAATTGAGCTCTTGTTTGAACAAATCACAAATCATAAATTCAGTTTGTGACTGTACAGCATGTGACCTTTCCACTTGGGGCTGACCTTTGGGCCTGTCTGGCTAATGCGCGTTTTTATTCGAATTTGTTGAAAGCTCAAGCAATTAAATTTAATTCCATTACAAAATAAACAACAGACTAAAAAGCAAAGTAGCCGCCAATTATGCAAAAGACTTGACGACTTGACGACTTATCAGCCTCGTTGTAGGACAGCATCCCAACACAGAGATAATCGCATCAGACGAAGCCTTTGTGTAGCGCCGACGTTCCAAATTATGAAAAACAATTAAAATTATGCGCTGACCTTAATTAGCTGATTTAAAAAAAAAAACAGTCGCTGCCAACTAGACGTGGCTTGGAAATTGTCACACTGAGTCACAAGTGGCTGATTCAAAGATCTTGCTGTAACAAGCTTGTGCAATTAGGCTGGACCACCCCCGAAAAGATGCGGCCAGATGGAGATGGACCACACGCAGGCAGCCACCGGTTTGCGGTTGAAGTGCCATAGACAAGCACTTGACATGCGTCAGGGCATTTGTCGCAAATGTCAACGACATGACTCCAGCGACGACCACACGCATTCAAAATTCGACTCTGACTCCGACTTCGACTGGCCTATAAACACGCCTATATCGATGCTATCTGTACACGCATTCCGCACGCGTTGACTCTTTGTAACTGAGTTGAAACTCTCAAAACACGGCATTACTCATATTTCAGGCATTTTCAAAACTACGCGCCAAACTGCCAAAACTATTAAAAAACAGAGACAAAAAAAAAAAGAAAACAAAAACAAAAGCAGAAAATAATCGTGGCGCGTCGTAATTTCGCTTGAAACTGTGATAAGTCAGTGGACAGCAGTGGACGTGGACGAGGATCGTAGGGCAGAGACGAGCAGACCCTCATCAAGCAACGAGTTCATCATCTTTTTGACAGCCAAACTAATTGACGAGACGCGCATGCGCCGTGGCCATAACAAGATATATGGCCAAGATGACAACCAAATGCTTGGTCCCAGCTTCAGCCTCAATCTCGGCTACCCGCTCCAGCTGGAGTCCAAGCCAGTGTCTATGTTTGAGGCTTTTGTATAATTATGAGCTTAGCGCCGGCTGGCTTAATTAGCGTTCTGCAGCATTCTCTGTATTGGTTTCAACAAAAATATCAATCAAATGTGAAATTGAAACGATTGACTGACTGGCAGACGGACGGACGAACTGACAAACGGACAGACGGACTGAATCACTGACTGACTGACTGGCGTGTCGAACAATGCCGCTTTGATTTGCCAGCCAGCCTCACAGAAAAGTGTCAGAGAAATCAAATCAATTTTAATTAGGCATTCGAATCAACTCGACTCCGTTCAGCTCAGTTCAGTTCGGCTCGTTTGGACTTGGAGTCCAAGTCATGTGTGCGGTCTGTGGCAAGTGGCAGCTGATTAAAAACAAAGCCGCCGCGGGCTCTCAAACTTTATACAAATCTGTGCACATTACGAATACCGCACCGTGCATTGACACCAATCGAAATGAATGCAATGGAACTGTGCTGGCCTCCGCTCCCCTTCCCTCCCAATCCAAGTCATATCAACCCATAGCCAAGCAGCTGCAACTATGCTGAGGCATTTTAATGCCCAATTGCGACTGGAATTTTTGGGGGCTGCGGCACGGGCCGCCTTTGGGTGTTGTCATGTCGGGCCGTGCGCTTTGTCGGGCCAATTAGCTTTAATAAAAAATATTTTCATAAATTATAAAAATGATTGAATTTCATTTGTTTTGGTCAACAAGTAAGACATCATTATGGCACCCATTGCATTTGCATTGATGGGCAATTCCAGGGGCGTGGTGGCCACATCAAACGGCCGCCCGGGAAAGTAGCACAAATCGAATTATACGCCAAAACAGCTTGAGAGGGCGGCTTCACAGAGAAGATGCCGACTCGACAAGCCAAATTACATAATAGCAAGCGCAAATTTCGAGGCCTTCTAATATGCCGACTCCTGGCTACTGTGCGGCTACCGAGCACTTCAGGATTACGATTACATGGTTCAAGTGGTGCAGCAGAAGTCAGCTGCGTGCGGGTGTTCCACTTTACGCAAAGTTAAGCCTCATATGTGATTGTGTGTGTGTGTTTTCCCAAAACAATTAAGGTTTAAAGATGCACTCGCATCCTCTGCCAATGTAATCCGCTCGTTGTATGGGCACCAAATTGGCTTAAATTAAGTCAAGTATGTGAGGCAGTTGAGCATTTTGATGAAGTCTTACTCTCTCTCGCTCTCACTATCTCCTCTGGCTCTTTCTCTCTCTGTCTTATACAATAATTTCATAATGGTCTCATATGAATTATACTATTATCCTTTTTCCTTATGGCTATTGCTTGAGACTTATCGCTGGGTCTGAAGGGTGCTTCAGTTTACCTTTTTCTGCTTGTTGACATGTTGGCATATTCTTGACTTTTTTGTCTCGTAATCCTAATGAATTTCAATGACATGCCATGAGCTGGGAGGTCTCTCAAGAGAAAGGGTACAAATACAATGGCGTAGGAACTTTTTAAACAGAGGGGCTGCTTTTAAGATGAAATTCATTTGAGTTTGACTCCTGTTATTCAAACTTTTCATCTACCACGCCACTGTGCGGCATATCTATTTTATTGTAATTTTTGCTTGGGAAGTGTGAATCTATTAAAATGTAAATACAAATTATATATAAATGAAATTCTTTAATTGAATTCAGAGAACAATGTTCTATTTAAGCAACTGGAACTTGTTTCGATCGCCAACAGATCAGGGTTGTTAGACGTATAAACAGGTCAGTCAGCCAGTCAGTCAGCCAGTCAGTCAGCGGTACACACACTTTAATTATAACTTTAATAAGCCAAAAGGCAACTCGTCTTCTCTATCCACCCTGAAAATCTTCCACATGAAACCTATGTTTCCCCTCTGCGATGCGCGGCACTTCATTATTTCCCACTTTGTATTTAAATCCGTTTTGATCCTCTTGTATGTTTGTGGCTTAACTTTTTGGCTCTTTCCGCTTCAGAGTTATGCAGAGAATGGCTGCTTTGCTATCTTTTCATTTGACTAGGAACACCCGCTTGTTGCCTTTTGCCTGCCGCTGACTTTTGTAGTAAGATCAAAATGTTGAGATCGCCAAAGATCTACAGCGATCCGCATCAGCATCAGCATCAGCATCAGTATCAGCTGCTAACTTTGAGCACCTTCCAGCGGTCATTGTCTTTCAACTCGAGACCAAATCCATGTTCACAACTCAAGTGGCAGTCCATTGTATTGTCATCGGCCCAGATACAGTTACAGCCACAGTTACAGTTGCACAGTTTCGGCTGCAGCTACTGCTGGCTTGTTTGGGCTATGAAGCTCATATATGTTTCATTATCTCATTGTTAGATCGGCTTAGAATTGGCTGAACGATGGCTACCGTCTGCTTCCTTAGGTAGCGTAAGATATCTTAGCAAATATACTGCCTTGCAGTTGTTGGGGATTAGACTGTTATGGAGTAAATACTTCAGACCTGTCATACTGCATCTGGCATTAAATTAAATGTAACCGAAATTCATTTATGAAAATTATTCCCCTCTGACGCACCGGGATGAGTTTCCACCCCGTTTTCAGCATAACGCTCTCAATCAACACACAAATCCTTTTAATTTAACACGCGCGCGCTTTTAACTCATCCCGCGTTGAACGCCATTTTGAATAGTTCGTTCAACATGCAGCATGCAACACAAAGTAGCGGCATTATTTGTCGCAATCAAATGCTGATGATGTGCGCTGATTATGTGCCTGAGAAAAATGGCACAGACTACACAGTTCTGGGGTGAATCTCCCTTAGCAGCACAACGCGGGCAGGGGTAGAAATTCTCAATGCTGCCGCTAAGTGGCAGAAGTGGCAGAAGGGGGTTGGAAAACGTGGCAGACGGCGAGTGCCAAGCGACAGCGGCACAGCATGAAAGCAAAAATTATTTAAATGGCGTATAATAATGGCAGTCGCAGCGCAGGATGCCCGACTTCCATTCCATGCCATGCCAGCCTCATAATGATGCGCCTCATAAAGTGTGCAAACTGTTGTCATTGCTAAAATAAAAGGGGTTGGGTTGCTTGTTCTCATCGTACTGCAAGCTTGCCAAGCACAGCAGGCAGCTGCCAGAACCGGAGCCGGAGCCAGAGCCGGAGCCGGAGCCGCAGCTTATTATAAAACCCATCTAAAGTGACATCGCAATCAGGCAGTGCTTATGGCAATTCATTTGTTTAACGACGCCGAGCGGCGCTGCCAACAAAATGGCGGCCCATTTGGCTGTGTCCTTGTGCGCGTCCTGTGCCAGGGGCGGCTGCTTGGCGCGCTAATTTCGCATTTATGAGGTTCGCCAATGCGTTGAACCAGCTGAAAAGAGTGAGCAATAGCATGTTAGAGCGAGAGCACGCACAAATTACAGCGCATTTCTTTCTTTTCATTTTCCATTTGACATTTGGCAAATGCCAAAGGAAAAATTGTGCACAAAATGAGGCGCAATTTACAGCGCTCGTTGTGTGTAAATTGAGTCATCTGCAATGCGCCCCGCGCTCCGTGCTCAAGCTCATCTCCCCTCTAACGTTTGTCAATCCCTATTCCAATCCCAATTCCATTGCCATTCCCATTCGCAAACTCAATTTTTTATGTGTGTGTTCTTGTTAGCGACATTTTCAACTAACTTGAACAAATTTATATCGTTTGTCCTCAACCCTCGTTAGCCCCTCGTCAAGGCACTCAACCATATCCATATTCCCTTTTCTATTTCTATTGCTACTTCTCTTTCTGTATCTATTCACTGAAATGTTACCGCTTCAGAATTTACATTTACATTTTCGTGCATTTTTACAAATTTACACATTTGTTTGAATTTTTTATTGGGTGTCATCATTAGTTTCGATATGCTTGTTGTGCAAGCCAGCCATAGGGGAGTGCACACGGTAAACGGGGTGTTAAGTGCGGGTGTATCATTTATAAAGTGCCTTGCTCACTCGAGGGGAGTTAAAGACAAAAGTCATTAGTCGGTGACAGTCAAAGAGTCAAGATATTATACGATTCGATTGGGGCTAAGATGCTAATTACAATTGATATAAGATCGTGTTGGCTTAATCGGAAAAAGTTTATAAATATTATGAGAAATATTATTATATATTAGAAGTTCTCCATACCCATAGACAGAAATGTACAAAAATATATAAATTAATATATAATTACTATAAATACATATTTGTTTATGTATGTATGTAGATATGTACTCAAATAAGAACCAAACTGAATAATACTTCTATAATACATTGAAAATATTATTCATAATTAAGATTTAATCTATTTTCATTAGTGATCTTGAGTGGAATAGTTTACTAATCGAAGCTCAAGAAAAATGTACATATTTTTGACAATAATTTCTTTTTAAAATTAAAAAAAAATTATTTCTGAACACATTTGCTATTCTACTTAAATAAAAGCAATCCACAAATAGGCAAATTGTACTGTTCACATAATGAATATATGTATATTGTTCATCTGGATGACAAACTGAATTATCTAGAAACGAGCGCGTGCAAGTCAAGAAAATTCTTATATTCCGATAAGTCTGTCTATCTTTTATAATCAATAAATAACGAATCTATATTAAAACTTGTTTTAAATCAAAAATTAATGTTTGCTTACTTTTCCTCGAAAGATTACTAACAGCCTTTGATTAGTAATAACTGCGAGATAGTTTTTACTTATATGTAAGTGATCTGTAATAGTAAAATAAAAAGTAATAATATTTTATTATATTATATATTATTAATAGTTTATATATTATTATATACTAAACATTATTGATACAATACAAAGCCACGAAAAACGTAACATTTTCGACTAGCTATAAACGAGAACTTATCTGCACTCGATCGCCAGTGTACTTGTTTGTCTTCTGCCGCCGGTTCATAAATTTTGATTGGATGATAAAGTCGCATCTAAACGGATGCAGGCAAACGATAATGACACACGAACAAAAGTGCCTGTCGACCGAAAAATAACGTTGAAATGTGTCAAAAAAGGGGAGTAAGCAGAGCAGAGCAGAGCAGAGAAGAAAACTACTCGTAACGAGTACGAATGGCCACTAAAAATAGCGGTGAAAAACTATAAAAATTACGTTGATTTTATTTTCAGCAACTAAGATTTTCCTCTTTGTATGCGATTGTTGTACGGCTGGCCGAAAGGATAGCAGTAGGGTTTGTTTTAGGGCTAGGGATGGATAGTCCTCGCCCGTTGCGGAAAGTGTCATAAAAAATGCCTGGCTCTTGAATAGTGTAGAATGTTTTGCACACGTACTGAAAGAGAAAGGGCAGCGGGCAACGAGTAAGGGGTGACGGGGAAAGGGAAAAGTGAAAAGTGGGAGCCAGCGCTAGACATTTTTATGACATTTCTCTGACTACTGTATTCTTAACATCTTTTTGTTGGCTATGGTTGTTGGTTTTTCTCTTTGCTGGTTGCTCGCTGTCGAGCACTTTTCTGACAATTTAAAGCAATGTTTGCCGCTGCTGACAGCTCGTAGCATTTCCCATTTTCCATTGTCGTTATCGTTGTCATGTAGTTTTTGTGATTTTTATTATTGTCAAGGATTAGATATAAATGTTTTATGTCGCTTGGCCCCTCAGCACACAGTTGTTGACCAAAAATTGTGTTTTAATATGATTTTATAGCCTTTGTAGTTATTGTGCTCGTTGTTGTTGTTGTTTTCTTCGTTTCGTTTATTCTATTCTTGATTGGCCTCGTTCTACGTGGCGTGCACGAAATATCAAATGCATATGCTGATCCTTGCCCCTTGGCGTTGGCATTTACCTTGTAATGGGTTTTTCTGGGAACTCGACAGGGCTAAGTGCGTTTGTCCAGTTGCTTGATGAGCCCATTCCATACGCGCGCCCCCGCCTTAGGAGACCTCGATCTGATCCTCTCTCTCATGCTTATCATCATTTGAATTGGAAGCGCTGTCAGTTTCGAGTTTTTCTCGGCTACTCTTTTGCCCCGCCCGCACTCCAGTTGCTGACCTGCCCCTGCCACGGTGTTCAAGCGTGAAAATGCAGCCACAATATCATCCATCATAATTTTGTGTGCCGCGTGGATTTACAAGCGTTCAAATTATGAGCGGATCGTTGGGAAAACGAACTTATTATGAGAACTGTGAAATTGATAGATCTGAACTGAAATTCCAGGAATCTACCTATGGATTTAGATATGTACATACATATGTATGTATGTATATGTACCTGCCGCCTGCGTTGCCTTCAATTCCAATCCAAAGCACTGTAAATTAATTACATTTAAATGCCAGCACACACACGCACAATTCTTATATTGAGATTTCTATATAATTGTGCCATTTTCAGCGTAAAAAGACAAAACACCAACATGAAAACAGAAAATAGAAAACAGAAAACATCGAAAATTACAAACGCAATTCAAATGAATTTAGTGGCACTCCTGAGGTGCACTCGAAGTGTTCTTCTAATCGCCAACTCATCATCATTAAAGTCAATTTTTTTGTTTCTCAACAATTTCTTGCCACTAAATTAAACAAAGGGAAATTTGCCACGTTTTTCATTGTCTTTCATCTCAGGCAAAAGTGAAACTGTTGTTTTTATATCTAAATGGTACAGACCTATGTATATACATATATATTCCATCATTTCAGCCGAAATATTGTTGCACGAGAGACCAAAAAATAGGGAGCTACAAGACACGAGAGAGAGAGAGAGAGAGAGAGAGAGAGATAGGAGAGGGGCTAAATTGCATCATGCTGTGCGCCTTGTTTTCTGTGGAATTGTTTGCAGCTCGAAAATTGTTGATTTTGACACCTTTCTGCTGGGCTGGGCATTGTGCTCTTCCTCTCTCTCTCTCTCTGGCTGTCTCCTGGGATTGCCTTCGTTTTATTTCCATTTAATAAATACGTTTTTTTGTGTTTGAGCCCTTGTTGTTTGCCCTTGTCTTGCATTTTTTATGGTTTTAATCTGCGCTCACAGGCGCTTCGCCTTTGCAAACTTTGTGCATGAGCAAATACCCTGTAAAGTAAGTGTTTTCTGCGCTCACTCACAGCTCATTATTAATATTTCTGTTATTTGCTAAAGTTTCGTATGATCAAAATTACAAAAAAATAGTCAAATAGTCAACTATAGGCTTCACTTTAGCAACTATTTTTGTAGAACTCTAAAGACAAACTAAAAGTCGAGTTCGACTATGCATTTTGATCTATTTGCAGGGTGTTTTAAGATCGAGTACTGTGAGTACTTGGGCACAATTGGTTGCTCAGCGGGTGCTAGAGCTCGGGGCAGGCAGCTGGTTAGGCGAACATCTATTTAGATGAAGCTGCTGGGTGCTGCTCTTGTTGCTGCTGCTGCTGCTGCTGCTGCTGGTAATGCAGATATCTTTATTTGCTCATTAACAGGACAATTGTTGCGCAGTTCCTGCGGTGAGACACCGGCACTCGTCCTTGCTCAGTTGCTATACGATTTTTTTCCATCACGCTGTTGTTCTTAGTGTCCCGCAGTGGGCGTGTGAATCCACTTGATGTTACATTTGGTTAATTGTAAAATTACCAATATAAGAATATGTTTTTCTTTGGCAGTCAATTGGATTTTCGCACTATCGCATTTTATTCACACGTTTTGACAATTAAAATGTGAACTCTGATCTTTCCATTTGATTGTTATGCCTTGTTCACAAAGCCCATTAATCAGCATAATTACGTCTTAATAGCTTTACTTGGGTAGAAAATGAAATCGGCATAGTAGGCAGTTGACTTAATTAGCTAGCTATAAATAAGATTTTAATCTAAATTTGAAAACAAACGAAATTCAAATCTCGTGTATTTCGAAAGTCATAAATTTTGTGCGCTGCTCCCGAATCGATAACCCCGTCGAACAATCGTCTCGACTTAATTTTCGACTAAAGCAAAAAGTGTGAAAACTATTTGTTGGAATTATTTACTGATTACTAATTGATATTTGCGTCTTGGTCTTGGTGCTCTGATTTCAGCTCGATTGGGATTGCGATCACACACATACATACATAAGTAAGCCAAAGTTTGTCTTGTGCCAAAGCAAAAAGCAAAAAATAAAAAACAAAAACTAAATATATGCATAAAAATTAGCATTTAAATCGTATGAGTAATGCCCTCTATATAAAACTGTCGCAGAAAATGTGCTGCTAGTTTGATTTATTGGTGTCAGAGCGACTTTTTGAAGTGCATTTGTGGTGCGGAATTTATAATTGAATCGATTCTATTCACTCTTCATCCACGACAACCGATGCTAGTCGCCCGTAGAGCTGTTCAATATAATACGAACAAAGTTCATAGACAAATCAGCATGCGAAGTGGTACGGCCACAGTTAGCAGAGCAGCATGCAAATCAAAAACTTAAGGGCATATGGCATGCCACAAAAAATTAGAAATTTAGAAGATGAAATGTGATTTTGTATATACATATGTACATATATATACATATATACATATATACATACATATGTATATATACATAATAAAATAAAATAAATTAAATATATGTAAATAAATATAATATAATAAATATTCCAGTTGTTTTTTAAATGTTTTTTTAATATTCTTGATTTTGTATGCTCTTTATAAAAAATTTCAAAATAAATCATTTTTGTTTAATTTATCTCGGAATTCCTAATACATTTTAATCCTTTCAATCAAAGATTTTTCGAATATTGATGGAAATGAAAGAAAAAGGTTTTTTTCCGCTATATCTTAAACATAATTCTTCTATTGGCTAAACTAATAGCTTGGTTAAGTATACGGGGTGACTTAAAATATTTGAACAGTTTTCGCTTTTGTTTTGTCAAATAAAATTAAAAGCAAATGGAAATCTAACCACAAAAACTATGAATGACAGTGTAAGCCAAATTACACAGCGACAGCCACAATGCCAACAAAAAGAAGAACAACAATAAAACAACAACTACTACAACTACCACCGGCTGAAGAAATCAACGGAAGCCATATGCAGAAATACACAAATACACAAATACATAAACACAAATACAAACACAAATACATCGTAGCGAATTAAATTGTGTACGCCTCTCCATGTGCAGCTGAACCGTTCAGATAATGAGACAGCATGGCGTGGCCAGATAAAATCCACAAGAAGGCGAGAGTGCAATGGCAAGCACACAAGCCTCGCTCATTGGTCTGTGCGTCTGCCTGATCTGCTCATGCGCTCTCGCTCTGGCACGTTGCGCGAGCAACAGCAATCCCACAAGTAGCAGGAGTAGTCGTGCGGCGCGGGCACAGACCGGTTTGACGTGTTTTGTGGAAAGCGAGAGACGGACAGATAAAGCCAGTCAGCCAGCAAGCCAGCGAGAGAGGGAGCGCGTGAGTAAAAGAGAAAGAGAGAGCGAGAGAGAGAGAGAGCGCGCGCTCATAATGTCGTGTGTCGTGTGTATAATTCCCACTGCGTACACTTGGTGTGGCTGCAGCGCTTCTCTCGATTATTCAGACTGTGAACGTCGTCGAGTGAACACGTTACGAGCGCGTCGATCGCAAAACTCAAACATACAATTTGTTGACTCTTTGTCCCCCCCGCTAGAAAGTTGTTTACGTGCCCGTCGCCCGCAATTGTCAAAGGGTTTCAAAGCTAACGGCAACTATTTAGTGTAGTGAAGCGCTCAAATGGTGCGCCAAGTGTAAAATACAAAGGCAACTGCTAACTCAAGGATTAACTGATCTACAGTTTGATAGACAAAAGCCGCCAACATAGCCGAACTAATCGCCGCCTCGCCCGCACAATCAACGCGCGTATTTATGACTAAAATGATTCCGCCGGTACCCACCTCAGCCGTCATGTTGCCCACACCCAAGCAGAAGATTGGCTTCAGCATCGATTCGATTGTTGGCAACGATGCGACGGTGACTGCCACTGGAGGCAATCCGGAACAGCAGCCTGGCAGCCCGCAGCCGGATCGCAATGGACCCGGCTCGCCGCCCCAGACACCGCCTGCTGCACTCACAATGCTGTCTGCCACGCCCACACCGCCGCATCATCTGATGGCGCCGCCAACACATCATGCCGCCCACGTGCTGCCGCCGCATATGGCACCGCATCCGCATGCTCATCCTCATCCGCATCCTCATCTCTCGCCAGCCCAACAGCATGCACTGCATCAGCATCTGCTGCTCCATCAGCAACAGCAGGGCACACCAAAGTCACACCATGATATACAGGAGCTGCTGCAGCGTTTGCATCACAATGCTGCCGTCGCCAATAGCCTCAGTCCACTCCAGACACGCCTCTCCCCGCTGGGTGTTGAGCCCGTTGCTGTTTCGCTGAAGCGAGAGCGGTCGCCAGCACCGCCTGGATCGGAGCAACTGGAGAACCCAGCGCAGCGCATTCAACCGCCACATACACCGCCCAAATCCGTGTCGCCGCAATCGTCGCAGCCTTCCTCATCGCCCACTTTGCTGGTCAGCAGTCCGCACAACACACCACCTCAGCAGCAGCAGCAACATCCGCCCAGCTACCCCAAGACACCTGTAATGCATTCGTCCGCCGGCCCTGGCTCAGCTGGACCAGGTCACAATCCACTCATGCTGCCGGGCATGCCGCCAGCGGGCTTAGTGCGTCCATTTCCGATGGGCCCAGGCGGTCCACCGCCGCCTCAAGGTCAGCCGGGTATGCCCGATATCAAGGCACTGCCACCGTACATTAACACGCCGCCGGAGCTGGCGCCTCAGCACAATCCGCATTTGATTGCCGCCGCCCAATTCCAAATGGCTGCAGCTTTACAAGCCGGCCATGTGTTGGGTCCTGCAGCAGCTGCCGCTGCAGCGGCTGGTCTGCCCCCACATGCCGCCGCATCTTTCATGGGCAATCCGGGCATGCCACGTGAAAGCTACCCGCTCTACCCCTGGCTGCTCAGTCGCCACGGCCGAATCTTCCCACACCGTTTTCCTGGAAGTAAGTAACAATACCTAGCCTTTGCTTTGCGCGCTTTGACTAACCAACTGGTTTTTCACCTGCTCTTTCCAGACTTCCTTTTGCAGCCTTTCCGCAAGCCAAAGCGCATTCGCACTGCCTTCTCGCCGTCGCAGCTGCTAAAGCTGGAGCACGCCTTTGAGAGCAATCAGTATGTGGTTGGTGCAGAGCGCAAAGCACTTGCCCAGTCACTCAATCTGTCGGAGACCCAGGTTAAGGTCTGGTTCCAGAATCGCCGCACCAAACACAAACGCATGCAGCAGGAGGACGAGAAGGGAGGCGGTTCCGGCTCCGAGCGCAACATGCACAACGGCAGCGGCGACGAAGATGACGACGAGCTCATCGACATGGAAATGGACGATTGTGCCAGCGATGATGAGCATGATCTGGATGGGAGTCATTAAGTGGCCACTCCTCCATTTTGTCTATCCGTGAGTTCCTTACTACAGAAACGCTGCCAACATTGCTGAGCGTTGTGCGTGTGTGTGTGTGTGTGTGTGTCTGTGTGAGTGTATGTGAAATCTTAAATTTAATTATTTGTGATATATTCTTAAAATGAAAAGCGCTAGGCTTAGTGTATATAGACAACCTGATTCAAAGCAAAACTCTCATCTATAACACACCCTACAAAAGTATTAGCAGCGTTGCGAAGAGCGCCTACTAGCCACGCCCCCAAACAGTGCCAAAATCATAGGCGGCGGGCGAGCTTCGCAACGAGTTGAGTTGAGCTCAAAGAAAGAAAACGCAAAAAGAAAATGTAGCGAAAAAGCTTCTTAAGAAATCATTTTGAAAGAGTTAAAGAAAGAGAGAGAGAGCGAGAGAGAGAGAGAGAAAGAGAGAGAGAAACAATTGTACAAATTAATTTAATTGCTTAAGCGTGTAAATATGATGAAGAAAGAAAAATGCGTGAGATACAAAATTAATTTTAATTAGCGAATTCCTTGCACATTTTCACTCGTATTTTGTAATTCCTGTAAATCTATTTAGCATTTATTTATCACTAGACTTATGTTAATAATTGTATTTATATTTACCACTAAGAGAACAAATCGGGCATTCATTTTCCAGCAGCATTATGCTTATGATAACTTCAACTTTAAGTTACTTTACTTCTAATTGTTAAGAAAAGACATGAAAAAAAAACACAAAATGCTTAAAAAAAATATAAATATATAAAATATAAAATATTCTTATGCAAGAACAAAAATATAAAAAAAAACAAAACAAATGAACTTCAATTGGGGAAGAGGAGTTATAAATTGACAGCTACAAACTGTTTGAGCCATTGGATATCTTCGAATACTGGTCGAAAATCAATCAAAGTTATTTTGTAATTATAATAAATTTGTCGATTTTTGTTTTACATAATATTATATATTATATACCCACTTAAGCATTGTTCATGTTTAGCTTAGAGAGTCGGATCAAGCTAAGCTAACAATCAGTGGCCAATCCCACAGATTAAACAATTCCATCACTTTGTTTCAATCAACTTGAATTTTTCACACAAAACACACATATTTACATAATCTTCAACAATGCAACGACGATCCTAAGCAATTCGAGGTAAAAGTGAGGGGCATACAAGCAAAATTGGCACTTAACAAAATTAAGAAAAAGTTTCCTTAAACTTTCGCAAATCAGCTAAAAAACAGCTTTTACTTAGAAAGGCGCCGGCCATTAGGTCGCAACAACAAAAATATGAAGAGGTCATATATAAAGTCTATATATAACTCTATTCAGGTAGAGCTACATTAGCCATAGACATTTACACTCTGACTAGTTTTAATTATGCGCTAGTAATTAATTAACGTGTGACATTTAGCATTACTTTGTTGTTGTTGTTGTTGTTGCTGTTGCTTTTGCACTGGGCTGTGCTGGGCCTTTGGAGGTGTTCATAAAATGCATTAAGCGATCTTTTATAGATTTCATAAGCATTTTAATTGCACAATTTGAAATGCAAATCGTGTTTTATTGTTGAATTTAATTGAGCGCAACTGAGATCAAAAAGACGAGTATGATGGGGCGTTGTGCAGGTGGGTGTGGTGGAGGTGTAGCTTACACAATACACAAATATATATACATATATATAATATATCTAAAACGGGTTAGCTGGAAATGACAACGCGGCATTTTTGACTTGAGGTGTGCTAATGGTTTCTGAATCAAAATTTATGTTTATTGGCGCACAATTTATGCGACAGATCGATAAACGAGCAACTACTTAAAGCGATTCCCATGAATATGCAATGTGAATTGCAAGCCTGTGTTGCAGATCCGCTGGCCAAGTCATTGATATGGCTAATTAATAGGCAAATCGAGTCTAATTGCTAATTACTAGCTGTTAACAGCACTAAATTGTGGCCGCCTGTCAAAAGGCGTCTGGTCTATGATTTGGTTGCACAACTGAAGCCAGTAAAGTAAACAATGTAAATAAGCTCATGCATAAATCAGTGTCAAAAGCTCAACAAATGAAACCCTTAGAGTAAATTGTAGAGCACACACAGATACTAACACAAAGAGACAGTGCGAGACTCTGATATAAATCGGAGTTACGCATAAAGCACACAGCAAATGAACTGCTTGGCTCTGGGTAAATACATTGACCGAGGCGTGTCGTTTGTCTAGTGGCACGCACATTCGATGCCCAGATAGGTGCTGCTTGGTATTTTGCTGCGCTGACTGTTTGTCTATCAAAAAGTTGATTATAATTAATAATAAATTACGACGCCCACTTGATTTGGGGCTTATCTTCAGCTCCGTTTGCTTTACGATATCATTTCAAATGTTTCTGTAGAACAAAAACACATTAGAGGAGGCACACGCAGAAAGATAGAGAGAACGAGTAAGACAAGCAGAGAGAGAGAGAGGGAATCTTTATATTGTTGTTTTGGTAATTCTCAGAAATTAGCTCAACAATTTATATATACAACTTGCTTTGCCCCGTGGCTTATTTTGAGTGCTGCCACAAAAGGTCTGTGCGCTTGTGGCGCGCCCCAATAACCAGCAACAACAACAACAAAACATTCACTTTATGCTTTTGTGGCTCTCGCTATTGTTGTTGTTGTTGTTGTTGTTGTTGCGGCCAAGTTATTTATCCAATAAACTTATTAAGTAATCCAATTTGGTTAAATTAGCTGCGTCTTTTTTGGTTGTTGGGGGATTCGTTTTTTTTCTCGATTTCTGTGGCAGCTGCCCAAAGTTGTTGTTGTTGTAGTTGTTTGATTTTAATTGAGTTTTGTTACAGGTATCTCAATGTGTTTGCTGTTGCTCATATGTTCATTTAATTGCCAAGTATTTTGATTTCGGATGAGTTTGCTGATAATAACGATAATATATTAATTAGCCAGCTCTCGTGGCTCATTGATCGATTGCCTGCCTGATGCAAATTGTCAAAAGACGTTTCGCCAAGCGCTTCGAATGCTCGTTCCATTGCAATGCCAATAAAGTCAAATTGATGCTGTTGATTTTCATGGTCCGCTAATGATCATTACGAACACACTCAACAGATCGGGACGTGCCACAGCGAACTGACTCTGCAAATGTGTATGTGTATGTGTATGTGTGTGTGTGAGTGTGTGTGTATTAGTGTTTACGTGTGTTTCATCTTCGTTTTCTGTCTGATTTCTGCTGTGCTTTTCGCTGTGCTGTATATTGTTTGTGTTGTGTTTAATGTGTGTTTCCAGGAAGATTAATACAGCAAAATTAAGGAAAATAAATAAATGTCAACGCAGTACAAGATCGTTATCTCATTTAACAATAATTACCCTGATATGGGATATGCTAACTAATCTGTTATGCCCCCATCTGCTTCGGCCCAGTCCATAGGCAGGACTGTTGCTCGCTTCGATCTCCAACAGGTTTCGCCTGCTGGCAGAGTTGTCAATGTTAGTGCTTTGTGCTGTTCTGGTCTGAAACATTGTTGTTGTTGCTGTTGTCAACGTTTGGGATGTCATCGAAGGTGTCGCTGGACCATGTGTTGTGTTAAATTAAGTAATTAATTTAAAGTCCATGTTGTGGCATTTGTCTAAACGAAAGACTTAGGCAACGAACTTGCTTGCGCCAAACAGCATCGGCCATTCTTTCACTGAGCGACGCCGCGCCAGTTAACTTTTCAATTCACTTCCGCCAGTTGGCCAGCGATATGGATCGCATTCTTTCAATTGCTTGTAATTTCGAGCCGCCTTTTGGCTTTTGGCCGTTGGCCGTTGGCGACTTCCTGCGGTTAGCCAGAAAGATTGGCATCAATTTTGAACCTCTCGACATTTGTTTGTCATAATAATAATTCCTAAGCG
This sequence comes from Drosophila leonis, assembly GCA_035045365.1. Lineage (NCBI taxonomy): Eukaryota > Metazoa > Arthropoda > Insecta > Diptera > Drosophilidae > Drosophila > Drosophila leonis. The sequence goes on from JAWNPC010000896.1 coordinate 3,966,012, forward strand.
TTTTAATTGAATGATTATAATGTGGGCGTTCGTTCCAGCTCCCTTTGGGCTCACACAAAAACTGAAAACTCAGAGCTGTAAATCCAAAAACGCTTTGTCATTGCTCAGTGCTTGAGAGTTGGCTTTAATTGCATTATGCCCCTTGAGAGTCAACTCAAATGTATTTGTAATTTATGTGTATCTGTGTGTGTGTGTGTGTGTGTGTGTGTTTGCTGTTGTCCATCCAGACTTTACATAAACATTCAGCTAACCTCTCAAGTGCTTAATTAAGATCAAAATTTGTTATCATTTATTTATTTAACAATTTTCTGTGGCCAGGCCCAATATTTTGATGTTTTCTAATTGCCTCAATTATGTTGTTGTTGCCGATGAACTGGTTCGCTCTGCGCTCTGCGGCGCCAGCTAACATGACGACGCGCCATCTCATTCATATGCAAAGTACTCGTATCACCAGATTCCAGCACTCAAATGTCCACTGTCCATTGCTTTAATTTGGTATATCAAAGAGAGACATTATGCTGCCTGTCTGCGGAGTGTGGAGCGCTCGTAAAAGCGTCAAATTTCTCGAATCTCTCGTGACGATGGGGCGCCTGGTCTGGCTTCTAATTGTTGATATGCATCTCACTTTTGTGGCGTCTCGAATTGAGACTCTTAATATTATTTGGTGAGTTTTATTTTTTTTATGTTTTATTTCAAATTAGTCGCATAAATATGCCAACTTTATGATGCGACCTGAGTATTTTGTTCTTCTTCATTTTTTATGTGCACCCACGCGGTGTTTGATTGTTTGTTTTGGGCGAACAGTCGACGGTTTGTTCGCCACATGATCAGCTCATATGTTGGTACCAGTCCGCAATGCATTATTCAAAGGGTATTGGAGAATACCCTGCCTAGGCAGAATTTAGCTGAATAAACAATCAATTACCGTCAGCCACAGCCACATCTACAGTCACAAACCACAGCCACAGTCATAGCCACAGTTGAATTATGCATACCGTTATTGAATTATTATAGACTGACCGTGCCGCCCCTTTGAGCTCCAGCCCCTATCAGGCCTTGCCAAATGCGTCTATTGCGTGTGGCCATTCCCATGCAGTAGTTGGAAGTACAAATGCAATATTGGATAGAGTAGCTGGGGCTATCCATATTAATTGTGGGTTCGCCATTAATGCACCTCCATTTGACGCCGCCTGTTGCACCGCTGCACCGCTGCACCGCTGCACTGGTGGCCACCATATGCCTCGTTCGGGCGGGGCGTCTAATATTGCAATTACCAACTGCAATTAGCCCATTTCGCATCGCCACAGGGCCAAGACACGAAATGCTCTTTGTATAATTAAAAACCAATTAGAATATTCATTATGAAAATTGCTATACGCTTTAGAATTGTAAACAAATGTGCATCAGCTATGCCATGCGAGCTTATTTAAATTATAGAGCTGATGGGGGCGACGGAACGACAACTCAAGCTGAAGCTGAGTGCGAGAACCGGGAAATGTTGTCTTGTTTATTTCCATTAAACAGTTTAGCTTAATAAGCAGGCGAATTATTAATAGAGCTTCGTCAGAGAATAGCACGTGAATGTGGTTCAGGTAAATGAGCAATATTCGAATAAAATACAACCTTGAGCTATAATTAAAAAGCTGGCAAATCAATTGAATTATTGCTAATGATAGAGTCGCTGAGTAAGTGTAGCTCATAAAATAAAATGAGACAAAGCCTGCAACGCATATATAATATAATAAAAACTAATGAAAGAATTAGAGTTAAGCTCTGATACAGTGCTTAAATAGCTTGATTATATAGGTATATACACACATATTTATAAATAGTTAGTTGATGTCTCCTTTTAGTGTCTATTCTGCCTGTAAGGTCTCGCAAGTTTGTTGCTTAAGTCATTTGTATCCTTCATATGGCTATTGTGTATTCTCATATTATTTTGTAAGCCTTTCTCGAGCTATATTAGAGACGTCTTATTTACAGAAACAACCAATTCGTCACACAGCTGGCTACTTGGTAACTAATGCGCACCCACACGCATCCCGGAGTCGCACTCATCGATTCACACTCTGTTGGGGACTGTCGCCTAATGCCCCGAAATTAATGAATGCAGTCAGCGCCTAACATTTGTCACAGCAATTTTCAATAATTTCTATCCACACCATAGCAGCAGCAGCGTGGACAGGGAAATTATTGAGAAATTATACAGTCAACGGCTGGCAATCAAACAATTAAATATAAATTTGTGGTATTCACGCCCCAATGCGTGAGTGGCAGCCAACCAGCATTGATGTTGGGACGCATGATGATGACATTCCTGTGCTGCAGCCAGCACTTGCATATAAGTTACGAGCATTGAAACCACATACATGAAATTCACAGGAAAATATTGTCAACATAATGCTCATAGATTATCAAGAGCCTCTGAGCAGCAGCAGCAGCAGCAGCAACAGCAGCAGCAGCACAGCGATCCAATACAATTTTGACAGCGTATTTCGTAATAAAATGGAAAATTCATTGAAATTGAGCAGCACGGCAAGTGCATTTCAATTAGCGGCATGGAAGCCATATTTAGACTTTTAATTAATCAATCGGTCACTGGGATTGAGGCAGAGCGAGTGCAAGCGAGATGGCTGCATTGTTGCTGCACCTTTCGCTTTATTTTGACATTTTCCACGGATATTAGATTAACATCATTTTAAAATCAAATTAAAACATTAGCAGGGCCCACCCCTGACAGTCAAACGGCCAAACAGTCAAGCAGCCAAACAGCCAAAACATTCAGCATTTGTACGAGGGGTAGAGCTAGGGCTTGGCTTGGCTAGGCCCAGGCGAATGCGATGCCCCTTCGATTTGTGTTCTTTTTGTGCTCGTTACGGCAACTGCTGTTTTGTTTGGCGTAATTTAGATAACAGCTACAATGGGACGGGCATTGGCCTATTGACAAGTGGCATTTTCCGGGAAACGACAAACCTCACTTCATCATCATCATCATCGCACTCATTTCAACGGGGCCCACGCACAATGACCATCCAGCCAGGCAGCGGTGCACCGACCCTGCCCGACTGCCCAGCCAAGTGTCAGACGTTTGTACACACGCAGTGCCAGATCCTTTTGCCTCCTTAGGCTCTACCTGTGCCAGTAAAACAGTTGTCAAGCAGCTACAGCAGCGACAACACCAACAACACCAACCATGTCGTGATGTCAATGATGATAATGCCAGGCGATCTGACTTGGACTCGGTCTCGGACTCGGACTCGGACCCTGACCTGCTGTGCGTAGGCGTAGGTGTGTGTGCGTAGTGTAGTTTGTGTGTTTGCTCTTTTTAATTGGAAATTAAACAAATAGCCCAGACAAGCCTGGAGTTGAGGTTGAGGTTAAGGCTTATTATTCCTCTTATGGTTTTGCGTGATTTGCCCCAGGGCACTTGAGCGGCAATTGTTGTGGTGATGCGTATTGTTTACTCAATTGTTTTGTTGGTTTTTTATGAGCAGAAACCGTTAGACTCATCCAGACCAATGTTTTTGGTGGGAACAATGAAATTTTGCTACATCTAATTACCAGGAAAATTGAGAGCTAATGAAATGAAAAGACAAGAAATCGATCTGTGTATAGGCAATAATCAAGATAGAAATCTTGAAAAGTATTTTAAAGTCGCTATTGCTAAGTTTCCTTACACATCCGTACTAAATAGTTTCGAAAATGCTTTGCGAATATTTCGATTGGACGCAAGTTTCTTGCCTAAGTCTTTTGTTTTCAATCAAATACAGTAGACAGAACAGGACAATACCCACTGAAAACCCCGCTTAAAACTCATTTTGTAAACACCACAAGCCCAAATGCAACATTTAGTATTGCCATTGGCTTCCGTTGAAATTCACTGAGACAAAAACCCCCCGGATGTAGGGTTACCGAAGCCGGGTCTAAACGAAGCTTTGCCTGCGATCAAAATTGAAACAATAAGTCAGGCAAATGACACACCAAACCACACCACACAGAGCCCTTTAGTTGAAATTTTAAGAAAATCTAATCATCTGTTGTTACGCCCACCGTTTGCAAGCCAGCGAGCGATTTGTGCATGGCTCAGGGCCAGTTTTGAATTCCGGGGCCAAGAACTAAGCAACAAGCAAACGTATTAATTAAATGTACGCAACGCCTCCCAGCTTCAGTATCTGTTTCTGTTGCTGTCTCTGTTTCGGTTTCTGCGCATTGTGTCAGAGCTCATGCCAAAGAAACCCTTTAGGGGCATCCCGCTGACATAGCTGCGTTCCGAAGTTCGCTGTAAAATTATGATTATTGCCATTATGTGCTTATTAAATATGAATTTTGAGCCTGGCCCGAGCGGGCGCAGGCCAGCAGTTGACTTGTGGCTTGGGCTTGTGACAAAAGGCATAAGTCAATGCTAGGCATGCAAATATGCGTGGGCGTGTCAGCAACCCTTTCGGCTGCTCCTGCCGTGTCTGCCCAGCACCTAACTCGACTACAAACAATGACAAGCTGAAAACACAGTTGCTGCAGTCGAGGATTAGGTTCATTGAAAGATATCTGCAGGCCATAGCCGAGTTCAAGTCCAAGTGCAACTGCAACTGCAACAGCAACTGCGACAGCCTAACAGGATTGCCAAAGTTAAGCCACAAGTGCATGTTGTGGGCTTACGGAGAGTCGGGCTGATCTAATCCTGTTAGAGAGAGGCAGATTGAGCTGCAACCGGATTCAGCTTAGGCCAACACATACACACACTGCGAAAATCCCGCTGACTCTCTCAGCTCGATTTCTATGGGCCCGGCAGCAGGTAAGCAGACTACTTACATGCCCGGATCGGGGCAATTTCCCAAATAAATAAACACAGTTTGATTGCCAAAAATGAGAGCCAATTATGGCTGGACTGACATCTGAAACGCATGTCAGCGAACAAATTTAAACTAAATATTTGTTTTGTTTATGTTGATGTTTATGTTTTGGCTGAGCAGCGACGAGCCGTTTCTTGTGGGCCTCGTTTGATGGAGAGCTGGCAGTTTACCGCTTTCTTTGCTCGCTTTTCCTCGTTTTCCTTACTTGTTTATCGCTGCATTCATCTGTGAGCGCTTGCCCACATTGTTGGACCGCTTTTATAGCCAATTTACCAACTGAATAAAAGTAAAACGTAACAAAATCTGTTGGCCCAGAGATCTGACATTAATCTCAAATATATTACCGTAGTAATTTGATATTTTCTCTCGCCGCGCGCGCCAACTACACAAAACCTTCAATGCAATAAAATTAATTTAAATTCTCGACTTGGCTAACACACACACACAACACACACAGCGAGAGAAACACGCACATACTACATGACTAAGCGCCTTCGCCTTACGACACCAACTTCAACTCAACCAAGCTCCGTCTTTAGCTTCAGCTCCATCTCCAGCTGTAACCTCGCTCATAAAGCAGCCAGCAACAAATATCTGTCGTTTATTTAAATTTAGCTATCAAAAATGTTTACGATCCACATAACTGACTAAATCACCATAAACACCCTGTTCGGTGTTTGGAGTCTGCTGCAATCGCCCCTCTGCGCCCCATGCGGCGCTTGGCTAGACCAAACTGTAGACTTTCGACCAGCATCTTCATCATCATGTTCATCATCTGGAACATCATGATGAGTGCGCACCACAATGGCGCATTCGGTTACCCTAGGTGGTAAGTTGTGGCAACAAGTGCCTCGCAACATATGATGTCTCCTCTCCCTCTCTCTCTCTCTCTCTCTCTCGTTTGATCGCTTTCTATCTCTTTCTCTGATGGACACCTCGCTCTAATCTTTGCGAGTCCGGCTACAGACAATCTTTGGCACTTTAGCGTGTTGAATGCGCTCATTTATGTGAAATATGATACGGGCCATAATATGCAAAAACATTTTAATCAATTAATTATCTGCACAGCTCTTCAGGCAGCACACGGCAACAGAATCCCCATCTGAGAGCTCAGAGCTGGTGCTGGACAGAAGGCTCTGTCCGCGTGCCCGCCTGACCATGTGCTGTGTGTTGCTGCATGTAAATAATTTTAAAAGTTGCTCATGTGAAATGTGGCACTTAAATAACACAGCGGGTGGGTGCACTGACTCTGGTGATATGTGATTACAGCCGTGCCCAGGGAACTGGGCAGCTGAGAGAACGCGACAGTTAGCCAACCTAAAAAGCTGCTTCTAAATAAACTTATTAAGTGATCCAATCACTTCTGACACATGCTACAAGCTCTGTCTCTCTTTCAATCATTACTTCAAATTATATTACCAGCATTATAAGTACCTTATAAGCCTGTCGTAGAAGTATTTTTTTGGTAAGCAATATTTCACGTCGATTTTATGTATAATAAAGTAACCCAATTTGGGAACAGAATAAACATATGCAGCGATTGATCGAGAATCGGGATATCTAGAGATAAAGAAACGAAATGCATAGAACAAGTTTCTTTAACCATATTATATCTTGTTGATGATAAGATTTTACATATAATTAATGACTTCGATTAAAGTCTTGAAAACTAAGTTTTGATGGAAATAGCTAATTTACAAAACAGTGTAAACAATTTAAATACGAGGTGATAAAATTATTAATAATTATAGTATGCTAAAAATAGATATCTTATGAATATGAATATGTGTATATAAATAACTTGCCCAAAATGTTCTACAACTTTCTATCAGTTCGCATCATTTTGTGCATATTATTAAAGAAAAATATAAACTTCAGCATCGACGATTGCTAATCGAGTTTTATTGATTTTAAATCGCTTGCCAAAATCATTTGGAACACTATTTCCTTCAATGCTGACCTTTGCGTGTTCTGTGTTCTTTTTCTACATATATTTCACTGTAGAGCCTCGACCGTAGATCTTCTCGTTCTTCTTCTTTTTTTCTGGTTGAAGCCCCATAAATTTGTTCTTTTGTCTGCTCTTTATGTGCTGTTAATTTATTAATGAACCGTTTCGAACAGCAACAAATAAAAATTTCGAAGCCCAATTGCCAATCCGCAGATCCCGAACAGCTGAACAGATTTTCGTGTTGTCTTCTCGCCAGCGCCTAATTAAGTTTTAACAAAGGTTTATAATTTTCGCTGCGCATAATTTAGCTAAAGAGCTCAGACCACTCAAAGAGAGCAAGAGAGCGAGAGAGGGAGAGCGGGGTAGACTGAAAGGGACGGGCTTCCCGAGATTTGATTGCTTTCATAAAATGTATTATTTATTTACTTTTAATTGGCTTCATTTGATGGCTTTAATGATGCGCAAATATCGGCAGCAGCAATTTTTATTCACGCTAATAATATAAATTTAATATTAAAGCGACTCACTGGGATTGAGAATAGGTGGGGGCATCGCGGAGCACTCGAGCAGGTAGAAACATGCAATGAAACGGGTTTCCAGCTGACTTCAGGGGAGCTAATGATATCACACCCAAAATATCCAAGCTGTGCACATGTGTGAGTGTATATGCAAGGAAAGTGAAACCCAGCTCGATGCTGAGCGCTTCTCACCTGATGCGCCAGGCAGTACACAACAGGAGTTCGAACCTCGACCGCGACCCCGACATTATCTCCCTCTCTTTCTCACTCTCTTTCTATATATTCGTGTATACCATGTGGGCATACCACTTCGAGCTGCTGCCACCTGCTGTGAGTTGATGCCTCAATTGCTAGCTGGTCGGAATCTCATCGGAAATCACTTAGATCCCAATAAATAAGACTCACATACGTATCGAACCCTTCCTTCCACCTGAAGCTGCCCCCGCCCAGACTATGACTTGCAGCATTAATTACGCGTTACTTAAATTCTAATGCACTGCGATTACAAATTAAGTTATTGGCTCGAACATTCATGCGAATCGTCATGCTGAGCTGGACTGTGGCCACATGTGCTAGTGGCAAGTGGCAAGTGGCAAGTGGCAAGTGGCATGAGGCATGAGGCATCCAGGACCAGTTGGGCACAGCATGCAGCGGCTCGTGGTTAGGAAAATATGCAAATTCATCAAGCATGACCATAACTGGGAGACGCCCGTGAGACGCCCCCACAGCAATACAGCATCCACGTTGGCCATTAACTGGCATTACAATAAATATGAAATTAATATTAATTTCAATTAATGTCAAACATTTATGTCCACAAAAGCGTCGGGCATCATTTGTTGCTGTCATTCAGCCGCGTGTTTTTTGTAAATGTCTCTCAATTCACATGTGATTGTTGTTGTTGCTGTTGTTGTTGTTGTTGCTGTTGATCGGCTGTTGGCGACTTGGCGGCTTTTGCATGCGATTTTATTAGTGTGATAGTGTCACAGAGTCGGCATGATTTATGCGCAGCCCAAAATCAGTGTGTGCCTGACTCACAGCGCCAAAACGACAAGAGTGCGGGCTCAACGAAGACATATTTTTTTAATTTCTTTAAAAAAAACCATTCTCGATATGCGGTCGAGATAAATGCCACTCATTAGGCCCCATAACGGTTGGCCCCATGGCTTTTGCATTAAGACAAAGCCAAGCCAAAGTTCAGGCCCCTGATAACTATATGCAAAGTTCAGTACCAGCTGAAAGTTGTTGTCATCGCCAACTTTCCCACATGCCATTTGGCTTTTATTGTGTTGGCCCTGCTTTAGACTTGGTGCAAATTAGCCAAAACATCGATTGCCAGCCAAAGATCGATTGCTTAATTAAGCTGCGATTTGACAATGTCAAATGTCGCTGATAAACACGCGGGTTATCTTTCACATACGACTGCTACATGTTTGCCCCATCATTTCGATTCCCTCTTATTCTACCGCTCGTCTTTCTTAATCTCTCTCTCTCTCTCTCTCTCTCTCTCTCTCTCTTTCTCGTCACCCCTCGCTGTGGTCCGCCACGCCTTTGCGCCAGCATGCAAATGACGCGTTGGCGTTATCGATCGCAACATGTGTATAAATTTTAGTTCGATGTGTATTTTGTTTTTATTACTGTCGATAAGTCGTTATAAATTGGGTTAGAGGTGCGTTCCGATCGCAGAGTTGGCGCTATTGGAGCTTAATATTGTATACAATTCCCCTCTTTCCCCACCACGCCGTCCGGACATTTCGCATACTTAATGCGTTTTAAAAGCTTTAAGTGATTGTCAAGAGATTTGCATAATTGCTCCCTGGACGTGGACCAAGAAATAGATGTGACCGAGATCGTTTAAACTTGTACATACGAATGTTTGAACATTTTGGAAACATGCGTCAACATAATTTTAACGCCAAGTGACTTAACATAATTGATCTTATCGCAGCTGTCCCAGCTAGGCTATATCACTGCAACAAACTGGTCAATATTTATGTTGGCCTTGGCTCTAAGTAGTGACAGCGGCTGCTCGGAGTGAGGAGATGGGGAGGGAGGCATTCGGCCTTAAATCAGTTGCTTACCATTAGGAGAGCTGCACTGCCTATCTCTGGCCATCATTCGACGCGGTTAGAAGGAAGTCATAAACCAATTTGGTGCGCTCGTGTGCCTCGCTAACTGGCTAACCAAGTCGGAGCCGGAGCTGGCGCTGAGAAGAGCCCCGTGCCTGTTTAATATGTCGTGCATGTGGCTGTATTTAAACAGAATCTCGTGCGTACGTGACATAGGGGGGGACCTACAAAAATACGTCCCCAAGCTTACCATTGTTACCCATAGAAATAGTTGCAGGTTAGCGCAGTGTCGTCACTGGAAATTTATAGAGAAGGGGGCAGACGTCTCACAAGTTACCAAAGCTACCATATTATATGGTATTCATATAACTATTTAGCAAATGCTTATAGTTGCAAAAGTAAAGTAATTGGTATGAAGGAGATTCAATAAGGCACATTAACATAAGAAAATATATTAAGCTGCAAACACTGTCAAGGCCTTTAATCGAGCCAAAACTCAAACCGAAAAAAAAAACATTGTTATTATTTTCCTTATCGATTTCATTATCTAACCCCTTTTTACGTGTGAGCATGCCATGCCACTGTCTGTGGCTTTATTGTTTGGCTTCTTCCATTGAAATGACTTTCCTGCGCCTCGTAATTGACTTCATTCACACTTTTCCCTGTTTTTATTTACGCAGAAAGATCGATTAAAATCAACTCTCTTAACAAGGCGAGCAGAAACTAAATTCCTTAATGAACTTATTTCAAATTGTTAGGGGTTTGTTTGACACTTGGATCTTTGTTTCTTTCATTCATAAAGTGCAGCTTCAGCCCATCCAGATTGTTATTGATAGGCAGCATCCTGTTTCCTGAGCCTGACTAGAGGGCACGTATATGGAATATTAATGAGTCAGGCAAGCAGGCAGATACGAAACTAAGGCTAGCAATTAGCCAAGCGGAAATGTCATCCGCTGAGGCAGACAGCACAGCTCCTAACCCCAACAAAAACCAAAAAAAAATCAAAGACAATCGGATATACTAGAGGGCTTCTAACTAGCTGCCTTAAGGGCGCCCACATCATCCATTGTGAGCTGTCAATCTCACAGATTGACAAAATATACACACACACACACGTATAAAAACTGAAAGCGCGAATTAGTGTTGATTAAATTATGTTAATTTTTGTTATTTTATTTTTTGTTATTGTTATTTTTAAGTCGAAACTGTCACATTTCATTTGTAAGACACTAAAAACGTTTTGTTCGCTGCCAATGCCACAAAGTCGCATTTTACGCCAGACATGCGATCGCATATGGCCATATAGTAAGTATATACGCTTGTGCGTGTGTGTGTGTGTGTGTGTGTATGTGTATGTGTGTGTGTGTTTGTGCGCTTGGCTCTTGCTTTTTTATGATTTTGCGCTAGGCCCGCATCGTGTTGCAGCTTGTCGAACTGTCCACACAAAAGCGCGACAACAACAATGCACAGACTTCAGGTCTTGAGAGAGAACAAAAAAATGTTGTACGCAAGTCCATTTAAAATGCATTTACATTAACATTATGATGTGGACGAGGACGAGGACAACAACAAGAACGAGAACGAGAACGAGAACGAGAAGTTTGTGTGGCCCAGCTCCGCACTGCTTGGATTGGCTTGGCTTGGCTTGGCCTGGCTTGGCCTGGCCAGAACAATTACAATTGTGTGTCTGGAACTTGTCCTAAGACCCCGCACGGCTCGGCTTGTACTGTCAACGCGCCAATGCCGATCGATCGCAGCGATAGCTTTGAAGTCGTATTTGGTGTGTTTTTAGTGCAAGATTTGGCGCTTTTGTCAAACAGCCGCAAGGGTGCGCAAAAAAGCAAACCCAATGCCCACAGAACATGAGCAGGGCTGACCGAGGGCAGCGAGGTGGCTGTGAGCCCAGCGATACTTTGTAGAAATGATTGTTAACAACAGAATCGACAGCCTTGGCTCGGGCACCGGCCATCGGGCCGCGGGCCGCGGGGCACCGGCTCTCCTGACTTGGCCACATAGTGAAAATATTTACGAGCCAATCAAGCATTTAAGTATCACATTACAACGTGTTCAATGTTCGATGAGTTGTCAAGTCATGTTTGTTGTGCACAGTACACAAGGCCCTGGGCCAATGCCTGCTATCTGAAATGTAGTTTTGTAGCTTTTAAATGCATTTTGTTTGTTTGACTGGCCCAATAAAACACAAATACACATCCACACACACACATACATACATTCACACTTACACACACATCCCAGAGAGTGAAGAGATTCGTATTTAGATTGGTTTACATGCGCATAACATGACTTGCGACACGCTTTTTCGGTGCCCAGTCCATTTCCCAGCTCATCCCAGCCCAAGAGCCAGCACCAAGCAACGGGCGTGGAATTTAATAAGCGTGTTTAACAAAATTTCTTAGACGTCGCATCGTGCACATGTGACATTGAACTTGAAATGTCAACGGGACTAGTCTTTAAGAAGATATTGTTGTTGTTGCTGTTGTTGTTGTTGTCACTGCTTAATTTGCAAACAACTCGAAGCCGCTCCATATAAGAGAGTGCCATCTAATTTAGCACCGTGTTAGCTGTCAATACTTATGCGAGTAACATTTGCGCTCACTTCAAAGCCAACCGACCGAGTAGCAAGTGTCGCACTCTTGCCGTTTGTTCAACCCGTGACGCTGTTCGACTGTCGCCAAATACCGCATAACTCATACGCCGCGTAAGTCACCAGTCGAAACAGCCCACGCCAAAGCGTTGCGGAACCAAAGCAACAAATTGCTATTGAGATTCTTACCCGAGACAGACAGACACACACACATATACATATTAAATATTTGTGATAATGTTCATTATTGACCTTAATAGATGTTTTATATTTATTCCTTAAGTCAACTTGTTAACTAAACTATATATTAAAAGAAGGTGGCAGAATAATAACAGTTTAAAGTTGGTTAAGGTTGATTTTAGTTAATAAATATACCAACAAGTAAGAAAAGACTAGTATGTGTCCATTTGTATAGCAAAAGTTTTCTTTAATAATTTCTGTGTTACTTACGCGATTTCATTGAAGTTCTCAGAATATGATTTACGTATTCTACTGAATATATAAATTCTATGAAACTTGTTTCACATTTTGGATATATTTACAAACGAACTTTAATTTAAAGAATTTTGAAGCCGGTACCTAAAATGGAACAAAAATCGAAACTGTAAAAAATGTAAAATTTGTAGACTAAATTTTCAAAGACGTAGGAGATATAATTTAATTTTTTTTAAATCGATAACATTTTAATCGATTGCATTAAAACAGGAATAGTTATCGATTATGTATAGGTTCTTCCTCTCTCTTCATGAATACGGACGGACAGACAGACGGACAGACAGAAATCAACTCAACTCTTGATTAAGAATATACATACATATTAGACATCTGCATGAATGCATCCAAATGGGCAAATGAATCATTCATTATAAAAACCTGTACACCTTTTTTGTGTACAGTTTAAATGGGTGCATGTGAATGTTGTACAAACTGTCTGTATGTACAGCTAGCCGTCTCACTCACTCCCATGCTGTACAGCACCTTATGAGTACACTTAAACTAGTGTACAGTGCTTTTTACTGCACACTATTTTGGTGTGCAGTATACTCACTGTACACTGAGTTGGTATTGATGACGCTTCATAAAAAATTTGTATGTTCGAGTACAAAAACATTATTTTGTTGTAAGTCCGTAGTTGCAATTTTGCACCGTTAATGACTGTAAAAAAATAGGAATATGTTATCCAAGAAAAATAAAAAATAAAAAAATAAAAAAAAATTAAAAATAAAAACAAAATAAAAATTTCTAGTAAAATAACATATTTCTTAGTAAATCAACATTTATAAGTAATATATCATTTTATTTTAACAAAAACTTACACTTTCATTAAAATTTATTTCGTTCGCGTCGTTCTCTTTACCAGCCATGTCTACATCTGCACAGCTGTTAGACATGACAGAAATGCTGTTCTCATAATTGTATATGGTGTACAACATGTAGAAACGAGACAAATATTGTACTCACTCACGAAGTGTACTACATTTTACTGTACTCACTCTAGTTGAGAACAGTAGTAATGTTGTACTCGATTCTTCTGTACAGTGGAAATACTTTACAGAAATGAAATGGGTGCAGTATTTTAAGAACACTTTACTACTGTACAGTACTATGCTGTACGAAATGAATGTATTCTTGCAGACCTGTAATACATATATACTTTATGGGGTCTGCCACTCCTCCTTCTGCCTGTTACATACATTTTTATAAAACTATTATATTATATCCCATTTTCCATGGGTATAACAATGTAGTTTTCTAGTTAATGTTGAACAAATGAAATAAAATATTTTCTTTTACGTTCTTGGCGCAATCAACAAAAGAAGAGTAAAGAATGTATTATTTAGAGATAGAAATGTCTGTCAATTCACATTTTTGATATCATTCTAAATATTTTTCACCCCAATGCAATTGGCTTCGTATCTTTAAACAAATTTTCCAATTGCCCCTGGCACGCTGGCAGTTATTTAGCCAAAGCAAACAAAACCACCAACACCTTCATGGAATTGCCCAATTAAATTAACAATAAACGAAGCTCTATCGTGCGCTCTGCTCTGCAGTCATATGTGGATATGTGAATGTGGACCGCCTGCTGCAGTGAACTGAGACAAATGGAGGCCATTCCTATAGAGCAGCTGGCCACAAATTCGCAGCCCACGTTGAAGAGGAAACCGGGCAAGATTTGAAGCAGCGACGACGACGCCGACGACGATGCGAGCGGACGATAAGGCGCGAATTGAGTTTCGAGGGCGTCGCACGCTCTACGACCAACTATAAAGCCATCATATAAAGCCAGCAACGTCTGCAGCATGTGAATGTATGAGTGTGAGTGTGAGTGTGTGTCTGTGTGTACTTAGTCAAAACAATAAACATGGAAGGTGGAACCTATTGCGAACGTAAATTAAGTCATTAAAAAATGCTAAGTTACCGGGCCAAGTCTCTGAATGGAACGGGCAGCAAGGAGATGGGGAAAAGGCTGCTCGCTGCTGTTGTTGTCGTGCCAGCAACAAGGCGGAGACCCTGTCGCCCATGACTATGCGTGTGTGTGTGTGTATGTGTGTCTACCTATGAAGCTCTCAATGAGGTTAAGTAAGTCATTAAATTTGTCGCTAGACACGACCATGTTGGCCACAATGGCGACAATGAGCGTAGCGAATCCAACGCTGCCACCGCTGTAGTTGTCGCTGTAGCTGTTGGTGGTGGTGGAGCAGCAGATGGCGGAACACGATAATAAAATAAAGCAGACGTTCAGGCAACTGGGAACAGCGACAACAACAACAGCACCAAGCACCAAACATTTTCGAGTGCATATCAATGAGAAAGGAAGTGACGATTGACGATGACGATGACGATGACGATTGACAATGTTTGTATTACACCTAAACAACAAATATCGTCTATAATTTGTCAGTTAGTTGTTGATTTTATGGTTAAAAGACATAAAATCGAACGCTGCGTGGTGGGCCACACCATAATTAGGCAACCACTTGGCCGAAACGCATAAAATGTGCTAATTGAATAAGCAAAACAACGGATCGTCAATCATCATATAAAAACATAGTTGGACAATACGTGAGCGCTGTCAAGAATATCGTTATTTGCATTATATACGAAATGAAATGGAAAATAATTGAAAACAATTTCAATAAAAATTTAATCGATATTGATAATATGATTTGGCTTGGGATTTGCACGATATATATATAAATATATATATGTATATATATGTATATATTGTATATACATATATATATTGTATATACTTATGTTTAATTTTCTTGGGATTTGCACGATTCATTTCGATTAATAGCAGTGATATATAATCGAAAATTCTTAAAATTTTTATTGAAATTGTTTTCAATTATTTTCTATTTCATTTCGTATATAATGCAAATAACAATATTCTTGACAGCACTT
This sequence comes from Drosophila leonis, assembly GCA_035045365.1. Classification (NCBI taxonomy): domain Eukaryota; kingdom Metazoa; phylum Arthropoda; class Insecta; order Diptera; family Drosophilidae; genus Drosophila; species Drosophila leonis. Next base: position 3,981,413 of record JAWNPC010000896.1, read on the forward strand.
ACGTATGTTTTTCTAGCGGAGAGCTGAAAAATTCATGACTACAGTCATCAGGGAAATAAACGGAAATAATATATACATATATATACATATGTATCTATATATATGTATATACATTTTTCTGCTATCCGCAAGCAAACGTTCCCAGGAACTTAAGCCAAGTTTACTCGATTTCAAAATAAATTATGTAAAACTTCCACTTAATTGCAAATGTTTTATCACAACAAAACAATCTCTTAATCGAATTTAAATTTGAGCGAAATTTAACAAATGTTCAATTTGATAAAATTAGTTAAGCTCTCGGCCCGACGAGCGATAAAAATTTGAATTTTTAAAGAGGGACAGAAAGCAAGAGAAACACTGAACTGAGCGTTGTATATGGCAGCCGGTGTATTGTATATTGTATTGTATCTCAGTTTCAATATCTGAAACCCATAATTTCTAAACGACTACACACGCACACGCAGCGATTTATCTTAAGTGACTTATCTAAGCAAAGCGCTCAGCGCTTGATTACGCCCCGCTCGTCACCATCTGGGCCCAGGAGACTTTGACTTGGTCTCAGTCTCTGTCTCTGTCTCAGTCTCGAACTGAGTCGGCATTTCGGTCTCAGAGACGGAGAAACGCCCGCGCAGACGCATGAGTATCGGATTCGGTTTTTATGTACGACATGGCGATTGTTTATGAAACATTTGGCTTAATAAAGTAATCATAGCATGTTTTACGAGCACTCGCAGTGATATCCCCGACCAGCCTCTTGCCTAACACACAACTCCACACAATGTCTGTATCTCAGCTCACTTTCTATGCAAAACGAGTTGGGAATCGGAATCGTATTTTTTCTTTCTTCTTTTTTTTTTGGTTCTTGGCAAAGTGCGAATCACATTAATGCCCCGCTGTTCGAAATATCTGCGCGATTAATGAGCTTTAATTTGCATTTAGCAGTTTTTAGTTTGTCTTCAGAAAGAGCGACAGAGAGAGAGAGAGAGCCAATGGACTGGGCCCCTGACAGAGGCCCCATATGATTATGGCGAAGCGTGCACAATTTGACATTTATTTATATTTGAATGCCGTTTAGCATTGCCCAGCTCCATAAGTCCATAGTTTATGGCTCTGCGTGGGTCGTAGCGCAAACAACAAAAAGCCAAGCACAACACAAAATAAAAAAATAAATATATATATATGAAAGAAAAAAAACTTAATCATATTTAATATTTAATTATTTCAGTCGAGCGCACAATGAAAACTTCCGCCCGAAAGCGAACGAATAATCAACTCAAATTTATGCGCCCAGCAAATATGACAAAACGTGGCTTACGAAATTCGCTGATCTGTTTGACATGCAAATGTTGTGTTTTATGGCCAATTTGGCATTAATTACAATAACTCATATAACTGCATAGATCTGGCCAGTCAACCATCTCCGTATTTTGAAAGTCCATGCTAATGCAAATGAGCAAATGAGCAAAGCACCCTTCACCTGAGGTATTGTATTACATGCTACTAAAAGCAGCCTAGTCTAATCAAAAGCCACTCGAAGCCCAAAACGGTAGTTGGAAAACAATTTAACAAATAGCCGAATGGTCGAATCGGTATCGAAATCAATTCCGGTCCGAAACATCAATGTGGAGCATAAGATAGAAATGTATCTAAGGCTCGAAGCGTCCGAGCGTTTGCACAAAATTTATGCACAACTCACACCTCGGGCACAGTGTGAAGGTCTCGTCGAAGACAATTGCGTGTTGCCCAAGTTAAATAACAAATTCGCACATCAAATGCCACAAGGAGCAGGGCACTAGGGACTGCGGACTTGGACTGCTCTATCAAGCGAGTCTCGTGCACAAAAAAGGCGAAAATTGTACCCAATTTCTGGCACAGACTGCGGCTTATTGTCACCTCGAGCGCTTGGGACCCGTGGGCCGGCAAAGGTGCTAAATAAAGTTGCTCTCGAGTATGTCTGTCCCAGTGTCGTGAGCCAATCTAAATATCTTAATCTGGTACCTGGCTGGAGCTATAGCTGTAGCTGTAAATGTAGCTGAAACCGAAACTGAAATGGACCTGAAATGCTCAACTGGATTTGGGTGTTTGTTAGTGCGTAAGCTTTTTGATAGAATTGAACGATTAGAAGTCCATAAAGCGACAAAAACATGACAACTTACGCGGCGGCGGCATCGCAAACAAGGCGTTGCCAACACCAGACTGCGTATCCGCATGTGTGTGTGTGTGTGGTGTGTGTGCCTTTTGCACATGGCTGCAAAGGATTAATGATGCCAACTGATTCAGATTCAGGCCGAGAGCCCAGCCACTCGACAATATCAACTGTGGCAGTCGCTCAGCTTCTGCCTTTACCTTTGCCTTTGCCTCTTGGCCAACTCACCAGCTCGTTAGTCGTTTTTGGTCAAACGAGATTGCTACGACGGCAAAAACTGTGTGTATGTTTTGTATCTGAGGGCGCAGCAGCCACAAATAATCGCCCGATCGTCGTCATCATCATCGTCATCAACATGATCATCATTGGAGTTGTGTATGCCACATTGCTTGGCGGATTAAGGCAGCAACTGATGCTGCTGCTGCTGCTGCTGCTGTTACTGCTGCCTGGCCAGACCCAGCGACGTCTGTTGAGTGTCACCAAGCTTCGTCTCCCCTCGCCGTCGCCCGACTCAGTCTAACCACTCCAAAGGTGCATTGTACCCAGGTCCAAGCTTTGTGCACCGCATCGCGGCCCATTTAAAATGTGCACAAATAGTTGCGCATGCGCGCAGTTAATCTGAGGTTCGGGCTATCTGCGGATGAAGCTGCGTCACACTGTCTGGCTGGTTGGTTGCTTGGTTGGCTGGTTGGCTGGTTGCTTGTTGGCTTGTTAGCCGACCACTTGGCTGGCATTTCTCGCACTCGGCAGTCGGAGCTTTCGTCGGCCCGCCACTTTGGAGTGATGGAAAGTGACGCGTTCATGTTTTGTGTCATTCCGCTGCCATTTGATGTATTGTGACAAACATTCTTGGTCGTCGGACGCTTCTGACCGAGGACTCGCACTGTCCGCAGATACTGCAAACAGATACAAATACAGATACCGATATAGCTGCATAGATAAACCAGGCAGTTGCCAGTAAGTGGCTAGTTGAGAGTGGTTTATGAGCATGTACAAAGTTGGTAGATGTGATTAGTTGGTGATTAGTTGCAATTGCAGCGGGAGCTCAGTAATTGCATTTTACTTATATGCTCCACTGCTCCACAAGCCACAGATTGGGATCTAAAATAAAGCTTTTCGCCTTTATAGAAAACTTAGAAACCTTTTACACACAATAATATTTAGCTACAAGTATATTTAATATTTAACTTAATCAAAGAGAATATATTTGCCTTCACAGTTTAATGACAGCTTAAAACAGGATATCACCTGAAATTATCAAGAGTTACAGATTTCTTTCTTTACTCATTCGTTTATAAATAAGCCTGATTATTAGTTTTATAATTTACTTATTTATGCTCGAAGTAAAGATTGTTTCAGTACTCAAATATAATTATTCTAAATAATATATATTATAAATTATTATTCACAATCTAAATGTTGTTTGATTTTGCTTATATATAATAAATACATTAAATAATTGCGATAAAAACAAAACACTCGAATTGAGTTTTCAATCATTTATTTCATGGCTGCTAATCCACAAACCAATCTCAGTTTTGCTTACGCAGGACGATAGGCGGCAAAAGGACATAGTGAAACGGGCTTGTTGGCATTTACCAGAACCCGCAAACGCTGACCAATAACAATATCGGCAAGGATACACAACAACTAGCTATAAATGAACAAAAACCAATTTACAATTTTATTATATTTTCGCAGGGACCAAACACACCCAAGCACACACACACACACACAGGACAGAGTGAACAAAATGGTCGAAATCGGCGTGAAGAGAAAGCCAATAAAAATCGAAATTGTCGCAGGCGAAACAGCGCGAAATTGAATGGGAATCAATTTGCTTGCGACTCATTGAACAAATTGAAAAGGACATAAGCACAACACATGTACACAGCATACAATATACATACTATGGTATGGCTAGGGGTCTAGGATAAAGCACTCGCACACACACATACAGATTCACTCGTTGATTGTAAGAGACGGCCATGAGGGCACACAAAATGCTGAAATTGCTTGCAAAACAAATAAACAACAACAAAAGGCTGAGAGTCAGAGTCCTGGCTGTCCCGGAATTGAGTCAAAAGTGTTATTGATCCTCTTGCTGGGTTGGGCGAGATGGTGGGAGCAAAGCTGCTGAAATGCAAACAAGCAGCACATGCCCGGGCCGGGCGGAAGGTCCGGGCTGAAGGGTCCTTGCCAGCCAACGTGTGTCCTGCGTCGTTGTCTGTGTCAATATCTGTGTCCCCATTGCGATTATGTTTGCGCAGCCATCTTGATTGGCAATGTTATAAAATAAATACACTACGAGGGCGGCGGCCTGACCGGGGGGCGTGCCCGGAAGTGCGTGGTGCGCCCAACCCAGGGCAGCTCAGCTCAACGAGAGATGTGGGGCTCGAGCGTGAAATGGTAAATGGCTGGGTGGATTAGTGCGCATTGCCAGCAGCAATTGCTGTGGGATTTAGCGACGTGGATGGCAGTAAATGTAGCTGGATGATGGTGGCTGCTGCTGCTGCTGCTGCTGGTGGCTTATTGGTTTTGGCTGCTGCGCCAGCGGAAGGATAACGTCAACGGCTGACTGTTTGCTAAATTGAGCAGCGTAAAGTGCGACAGCAACAATAACAACAACAGCAGCATCAGCAGCATCATCATCACACTGAAATTGAGAAAGTGCTTGGAACTTTGGGGTCAGAGACGCAGCCAGGAACAGAGCCAGCCAACCAAACGACGATGACAATGGCAATAATAATTTTGCAAAATCGTTTGTCATTTACGCATGGCAAACGGTTTTGAAAGTAAACAGCCGGGTCGTCACGAGCCCCAGACCCAGCATACTGCAATCCTGAATACGAAATACGCCTGCCAACGACCAGATGGGGAGAAGAAGCTGCATGAAATTGTGTGGAGCGCAGGGTGGGCAGTTTACCCCAGGGATATTTATGGCATATAGATATTGTTCATTTCGCTGTTGGCAGGCAATTTTGTGACTAATGTTTGTTTAGCTGTCGTTGTGCATTTGCGACTCGACGCAAGGATTGGAGGATTGGGGCTGGCATGCGGCATTAAGTAGGTTGTTGGCATGGATTGAGGAAATTATAGAATACATATAATTGAAGGCAAGGCATTGAAGGCATATATATATATATATATATATATATATATATATATATATATATATATATATATATATATAATTATATATGTAGATGTAGCTCATTCAATACGAAATTTGGTAGAGAATATATTTTTGAAAAAGTATTCCCGTTGGGTTTGCCACACCCCATTGAAATTCTAGACACCTTTTAGAAACTGTTGAAAAACTCGTATAATTATTATGATTTATGAGGAACGCATAAAAATAAAAAACAAATACAAAGAGATGACTGGAAGGCAGGCGCCCACGCCCAGCGCTCGAAAGTGTTTAGCTAAAAGCTATATATAAATAATATTATATTGATTTATGCGACAAATCTGCACAATGGCTCTTCGTATGCACATAGAAAGGAAACAAAAGGCCTTCAGAATTAATTGGTGTTATTAAGAGTGCATTGTGAGCCATGACAATAGGAAGCGAATGTTTGAGATCATGTTTCAGGAATGATTGACCGTGATAGCAATAGCTAAAACAAGGCATTAACTAACACAACACAAAATTAATGGAAAATTTCACAAAGCGTTCCATAAAAACCAAACAAAAGCAACAATAAAATTGCGTTTTATAGCAATTTCAGATCATTTCGTTTTCATTTCGGACGTCATTAACAAAGTTGGTTCCGCCCAGTTGACAACTTTAAAACGCGTTCTGAGGCCCCCAAAACTCGTCCAATTCTTTAAGCTGCAATAAAAATGTGTCTATGTGTGTTATTTTTTTCTCATTGTGGCTCTCTCTATTGTGGCGTTTGTTAAGCGTTATTGCTTTATTGGACATTTTTTAATGTATTTCCCGAAAGTGTGTCTCTGTGTATGTAAATGAGACTGCGACAAATAATCGTAAACGCATGGCTCGCTGGCGGCTTTAAGCGGATCGAATCTGGGCAAATTTGTATGGCAACGAGGCGTATGCTTAATGTGCCATTAAAATCAATGAGAATACGGCGCGCCGTTGTGTCAGCTGCTGGTGGCATTTGAATACTTTACGAGCTGGCATCCATGCCTATTCCAATGCGCCGCCTGAGTAATTAGTTTATCACTTCATTCGCTGTGTGGTCCCAATACTCAAGTGCCTCTCGAATTCCCATCGAACATGTCCAGCGAAACAAGTAGCTCGGAAAATCCCAGGCAATTGCAGCGAGTGCAGCCGACGATCCTTACGTAATTATGCGTACTTTGCCATGGTAGCCTTAAATGAAAAAGAGGCTGCTGCTGTTCAAGTGGCGCGCCGCGCACGCCATGTGTGTATGAGTCCTTTACGCAATGCTGAAGGATATTTAAATTTTATGCCAAATTAAAAATACAATTTCATGGCTCATAAACAAGGCAGTGCGTCGGCTGCTTTGTGGTCCAAGCGGAGCGTATGTAATCAGCAACGGGTTGAATTTCATTTCAAAATTATCCATTTCTCTAGAGCGTGCAGTACGAAAACAAACTCTTTACAATTCATTAGCTAACAGTAATACATTGTGAAGGAGGAAATGAACACAGCGTTTATAAAAATCATCTGTCGTTATAAATAGTATATAGTAGGTAAATAATGTATCTGTGTATACAGTATAGCTGCAGTGCGCAGCCTCTGCGGCTGAGCACAGAGCATTGAGCACAGCATCCACATTGATTAGCTCAACTTCCAGCCAAGATAACACGAGGGGCGGTGCCCAAACAACTCGTATATTCCAGCGCATGCGAAGACAACCTGCCCCTCAGCTGCTCCACTGCTCACCTACCCCAAAGAAGAGCTTAGAGAACTGTGTCGCAGAATTGGGTGCGTCAATGTGGTCCATTAATTTATGTATGGCAAGTGCTCGGTTTTGCGCTCATTTAATAATTGCACGATGCCTGAAGGTATCATTACGAACGCACTGAAGCACCTAGCTAACCATTAACTGTGTGCGTTTATGTAATTAACCGAAATCAGAGGAGACCCGGCTGAAACAGGCACTACTTTGTCTGGCGTTGGGTGGAGCTGGGTCAAATTATAGCTCGACGCCCGAACGCAAGTCGCTTTTCAATTATAAAAAACAAGTCGATTCAAATGTGTGTGTTTCTGTCCATAATTTAAATGATATGTGGCCATGTCCATGTTGGAATGTCGGAAGCTGCGAGACTTAAGCGTCTGATAAACGGCTTCAAAACATACAAAACGTTCGATTTAACTCACAGAGTTAATAATATTATCGGCTTTAGACATTGTCGCCGCTCCGCTTCGTTGTGTTCGAGCGATTTATTAAAATGTCAAAAACTAGTTGGTTCGCTTTTCAGGTCGGCTCAACTGGTAACCCAGCCGCAGCGGCTTTGCCACACTCTCTATATATATTTTGATCTTAATGCGTTATAATTTTGCTATAAATCAAACGCTCGGCTTATGACGTCCGCCAGTTCCGCAGCCCCAACTATTCGAGGTGGCACAAAGCACAACGCACAAAGCAGAAGGCAGACGGCAGACGGCAGAGCTCCCATTTCTAACACCTTAAATTTATGGGACCTCGGCATTTTAGTCCACTTCAATTCTAATGCAGATTCCAATTCAAGTGATTGGCCGAACAGTAGCCTTACAGTTCGTTTACAGCTCGAGATGTATCGAATTGTTAAGCTCCGATAATGGCATTTTAAAGAATTTCTACTTGGACGACGCGGCTTACGGCAGCCGTCGTGTGCGGTGCGGTGCGAAGCGGTGGATTAATCAAATGCTAGCGAGCCACCCAAATTGAAAACGGTTTTTTAAATACTAGCATCCACAGTGTAATTTGCATCCTAATCGAACTCATGTGCGGTATCTTTATCTGAAACAAGTTCAAGTTCGAAACGAGCATCAGTTGTAAACTGAAAATACTTTACTGATTGTGTGGCATTCAGTTTAGTTGCAACCCCTTTCCGAATGATTGAGAGCCTGGTATACTGCATCAGCTTATGCATTCATTCAATTCATCAGTCAACCCCGTTACGCCGATTGTCGCAGTTAATTAGAAACTATTCAAAGTCTACTTAAGTGCGCACTTCCTGTGACCATATGTGTGTGTGAGTGTGTGCCTCATCTGGCCTATATGGCTGTGTGTGTTGATGCGTAACTCCAAGTGGATGAGTTTGAGTATCTTGCGGGTAATTGTAATTGCTGTGCATTTCAAAAACAAACGAGACAATTTGAAAATAATTGCGCTGATATGGCGGCCATTAAACAATGTGTGCCCATTGGTTGGGTTTTTGCGGTTCGCTGAACTTTTATCTGTTAACATTTCAAGAGCCACTCACACCACTTGCACTCACTTCAAAGGAAACAGACCACTTAAAAACGACTGTACTTCTCTCAGACTGAGTAACTGAGCAGTGCTCTTAGAGCCGCGATAGGATATTAGGAGAGCATCAACATAAGAGTTAATATTTACTTATTCTTATTATTACTTGATGCTCAGATTATTAATTGTTATTATTCACATTTTTATTTTGTTATTATTATTATTGATTTTATATTCAAATATAATCTAAAAAACTTAACCCGAATTCCCGTTTATATAATATATAATATATCGTATAATATATATATATGATTTAATTATATATTTATTTACTAAATTAGTATTAATGCTACGTTAAAATTTTGGCAAATTATATGGGATTTTTGATCTGGTCACGATTTCATCCTTGCATATTTGTTTAGAGTTAAAAGCGATTCATTAGCCAAAAACTGTTTTGATTTGTGGCCATTTAGTTGAATGCCCTCAGGCAAGTCATAAATTTTATATTGGAGTTCGTCTCGATCTGGCCATGGATCTATCCGCTGGCAGCTTGGCTTATGTGGACCAGGTTAATTAGTTCCCCAAGCTGCAGCTTCAGCCACAGCCGGCAATTATCTACGTCGAAAAAACATTCAATTTGTGATCGCTACGACAACAAAAATATAGTTAATCCGCGTTTGGCTCGCCGTCGAATGGCTATAAGTTATTCGTGCAGTTCGGCTTGCGGTTCGTAAAAGATTTGTGATAATTGCTTAATTTAGTTAATCAAATTTATAATGGGAACTCATGCAATAAGCGCATAAATCACTCAATTAACTATGCCTGTCCCTGCGACCTCTACACATAGACTCATAGACTCATTGAACGTCATATAAATGTGATTAGCATTTGTCTGTGGCTACAATCACGGATCCGGCGACATTACCGAGCCATATTCCCTTCCCACACCCCCCCACTTCACATCAACAAGCTGGTAACTCACTCCACTCCAGTCCACTCCACTCACATTTCACCCCAATTACCTTATCGGCAGCGCGGCACTTAATTTAGAATGTTTAACATCAATGCGCCGCAATGCCAGATCCATTCATACCTGCGCCTGCCCTAGCCGGGAAAACCACCCTGTGTGCTGCATATTTGTGGTTCACAGCCAACACCACCAACATTACCACCACCATCAGCGCTGGCCGAGATTAACGGCTAAAGTCAGCGCCTCTGCCTCTGCCTCAGCCCAACCCCTGCGTTTGCCTCCGACTCCGTCCTAAAGTCCAACACAGGCAATTTTTCGGTTGGCGTTTAAGTGTTCCCCAGGGTGAGATATATTTTCGTCGGTAACAACAACACAAACAACAACAACAATAGCAACGAGAACGACTTTACATCATTTTCATGGTCGCTTCCATTTTGTTGTTGCGGTTAAACAGAGATGGCAAGAGCAGCATGCCGTCTCTATGCTGCGCTCTGTCAAATATTAAATTACGCTTGTTAAATTGTCTTGTTAAAATCAACTCCGTAAAATAGACGCAATTTATCATATTTTAATGGGGTTCACTTCAGGAAAATTGCTGCTTATCGCCAAGTACTGGCTCTGCCAGATGAACAAGCTATCCAGGGATTGAGAACTGTGCGCTTGGTGCTCTGCTCCCTTCTCTTCTTCTGGGCAGCCACTCGAACTGTTAGATATTGCTGATAATAATGTTGCTTGGGAACCTCTAACACAGCCCTGGCCGGCACTGAATGTCGATGAGCAATGAGTTGTTGATTCCATTTGTAATGGACTTTTATTTCACTCGCCTAACGCAGCTGTATAATTTTGGGGAGCTACTCGCCCGCCTGCTCGGCCACATCCACGTCGCTCCTCGTCTGCACCTAATAATTGAGCAATTGAGTTGCAACACGAAAAGCGTCTTAACATTTGAACCTAGCCACAGCTCCACTCGGTCCACTTGGTCCACATGGACCACTCGGCCTGATCCGAAATTCAGTTCTGGGTTGCAAAATTTCCGCAGGATATCAGCGCATGCTTATTATCACATTACGGGCACATAAATTATTCATAGACAGCAGCAGCAGCAGCAACAGCAGCGGGACAGGAAGAGCTTCGCTTATTGCAACTTTATGGCTGCACGATAAACGCCAGTTCCGCCCAAAAATTAGACGAATTATGAGTATGCGAATTGGCTGTGCAAAGATAGAGAGTTAAACGATATGTTTAAGGTTAACGATGTGGCATACTTTCCCTACCCAGTGGCTCATTAAACAGAAAGTAAACTGGCTCTAAAACATGCAGAGCAAAAAGACAAAGTGTTTTGAAGAAAAGTACAAAAACAAATGACAAAATAGTAAATCTTATATATGTAAAAGAGGCTTGAAACTAGAAATACATACAAATGTATTTGATATCATGTCAAATAATGACCATGGGCAGCCCCGATACTATGTATCTCACTTTTTTCTAACGCTTAAATTAACAAATTTTAGAGCTAATGAGCAACTGATGCCGTCATCATATATGGCAGTAACAGTAAATATTATAATTGGTATATATATTGAAGTATATGTATATTACATACTACGAGAATGGGACAGCATGATAAATTGTATCTGCAAGGACTACTATTTCGATGACACCGAACTATAATATATTTCCAAATGCTTCATGCATTCCATAATAATATTTGAGTACTAATATTTCCGCAAGTGTTACCTAGAAGCTTAGCAAACACATATATAACTCTCCAAATCCATGGAAGTCAGTGTTGACATAAATCAGTTGAGTCTAAAGAGTTTGTTTTGGAAGCTCCCATGTCAATCATTATTTGGCCATCAACATTTCCACACTCTGGCCTGACTGTGGCGCTGGCTCCGAAAAAGTCCAGACTTATGTAAGTATATTTAAATCGCTCATGGTGTATTTGCATATGTATATAATTTGAAGACCTTCCACTTGAAACACGCAAAGTCAAATTTGGCTGCTGAAATTTAATGCTTTTTGGTTCGGTTTTGTATCTTATTTTTGTTGCTGTTTATTGACGACAAATTATAATTAATTGCATTGATCACGAGATGGAGCTCGAGCAGCCTGCAGATACTTTTCAGCAGGCGCAATTTATACCTGGATTGCAGGTGTGAATAGAACACGCCATGGCCGCAGGGCAGCCAGTTGCAGGATTCGCTTGGAGGCTGACTCCCAAAAGTGCAATAAACGCCTGCAAATGCTTTAAAACAAAAAGAGAAAAATGAAATGGCAAATACGTAGCATACAAAACATGCAACTGCCCAACCCGTTGAGCTAGAGTTGGAGCTGGAGCTGGAGCTGGAGCTGGGGGTCGGGTAGTGAGGCTGGGCGAGTGTGGACGACATGCCGGTCACAGCAGGACTCTTCGCAATTCAGAGTTTGGCCAGGCAAACGCTGCACAAAATTATTAACACGATTTAAAACACTTTTATGGCATCGCCCGCTGTGAATGAAGTTGTTATGCATTTTATCGCAAGATTTCGCTGAAACATTATACATAGTTGGTGGCGAGGGATATGAGGAGCTGGGGCAACAAAACCAGTTTCTATGTATAAGTATATAGCTGTCTGGCATGCAAATCCAAATGAAATTAACGCCCTGTCCGGCAGTTTTAGCAGCATTTATTTAGCCATTTCGCAGCCATGGCCAGGGCGTGCAAATCAATTTTGCCAATCGACTTTATCACTCTGGTATGAAAGAAAGAGAGGGAGGGGAAGGGAACCCTATTGACTTTTGTGAGTGCGGCGTGTTATGACTGGCGCATTTGACGCTTTAATTCCACAGAAATCGCACCCCGAGTACTAACCGAATCGGGAAACAATAAGGATAAGCACAACAGGCTGGCAAACAGGATCATTTGGCAGGACAATGCCGAGCCATTCAATTCGAAAATTTGTTTTAATTGTTTTGCTATTATGCGAGTGTTTTTCTTCAGTTGGTTTTTTGTTGACGCGCCAAACAAAATGTGCGAAACCAAAGCCGTCACCTCACTTCCAGCGAACCAAACAAAGAGCTCAAGCACTAAGGATGAGCCTGCGAGTATTTTAGTTTTTTTTCCTTTTCGATTTTTCGTGTGAAATCAAAGCGGGAAAAAAAAGTGGCAATGGAAAGGCAATAATTGAGATATAGCCACCAGCAGCAGGAGCAGTTGACAAAGGCCGCCTGCCAAAGCACGCGTGAATATTTGTTATAAATTTGTCAAGCGGCAGCCAGACAATGCAGGCCACTGCTCCTTGGCCCTTAGCCACGATGGCAGCTGCACGGTCAGAAGCCGAGAGCCGAGAACTGACAGAGATCCCAAACACGGATAGCACAGAAGGTAAGAAGTCATTGCATTTCCATTAATTAAAGCGAGTCAACTTTATTGGCCATAGAGCTGTGCTGCGTGCGTGCCACGCCCACAGTTGTCGCATTGTTGAGCCTTTGTTGGATGCCATTGTTCGCCTAAGTGGACATCGTTTATTGCACTTTTGTTGGGCCTCCATTGAAAATTAGTTGCGCTATTCACCCACACACACACACGCATACAAATCGAACACTCTTTTGAGCCGTTTACTGCGACTGCAACTGCAACTGCGTCTGCGCAACTGCAGCGCTGTAAATTACCTAGCCGCTTACCCACTTCAGATGTTGATTGCACCCACACGCTCCATTGTCCATTGTCATGCCGGGCCATGCCATGTGTGCTCCCTCGCCATGGGATCAGGATTGCTATCGCCTCTGCGTTTGCATTTGGCACATGCGTTGTGTCCCCTCGTTTAGCAGCTGTTGCAATCGTCGCATCGACCTCGCTCTGGTAGCGAAATTATGTTAAATGACTTAATTTATTATGTTTGCTTTTCCGTTTGCCAAAAACCGAGGGAGCCGACGAGTAATCCAATTGTAATACGATTCTGCTGCGGCATTCGTGTGATACTCTTCCAACATGTCACTTGGGTCTCGCGTGAGTCTCCGTGTGTATCTGTCTGATTAATCAATAAATTTATATACTTGTACCATATTTGATAAGCTGGACATACTTCACAGCTGACTGCTGTAATTAGCGTAGGTCTGTAACCCAGTTTTGAGCCAAAGGTTTCTGAAACTTCATTTTATGTTTGATACCTTAAACAGAACCCCACGAACTGAATGGTATAACTTGAACTATAAAATATGAAATATTGTTCTGTATTTATTTACTCATATAAAAGGTTGCTGATAATAACAATTTGTCGAATAATTGGTATTTGAGTACGTGCAGTGGTGTGTTGGTTCACGAGCCGAACCTTTAGACAGAGAGCGACTTCTTAGAAATTGGAATTGCATTCGCAGCTCTACATAGTTGAAAATATATTTATTTATATAATGATCAAAATCTAAATTTCTAATAATTATAATAACCCTTATTATTGCTATATAAAGTTACATTTTCCCTTGACTGTTGCCTATTTTTGAATTAATTATCCAAATAAATTAAAGTTATTTCTGATATTCATTTGGCTTCTTAGACACAAAGGACTACATCAACCAATTTATAATTGCGAAAACCCACTAAAATCGAACACGTTATCTGCAATATCATTAAGCGCGAATGCACCAATTTCCTTACAATGTTTCAGCAACGGAAAGCACCTGGCGGGCAGACCGAAAACAACTGGCGTGTCCTCAAGCAAATCCCCGCCAGATCGCAGTTGCTCATTTCCCCATTGGCATCGGCAACAAGTTACCAAGTTACAAGTTGTCAGGCCATTAAGCTGATTGAGTTGAGTTTTTGAGCACATTTCCCATTACAAGTTGATCAGTTTTTGTTCAGACTGTTGCACTCGGGGCGGCAACGGGACGAGGACAGCGCCGCATCGCTTTAATTTTACTGCTTGTTTGCTTTCACACTCTTATTACAACAACAGCAGCAACAGGAGAAACAGAAACTGAAGCTGAAGCTGAAGAGCGAACGGCAGTTCAAGATCCAGATCAAGTGCCTGCTCCACTTTTGAGCACAGCCCTAGCGATCGTCTCTCTCTCTCTCTCTCACTCTCCCTCTTTCTGTCTACCTGTTGCGACTGCGTCCAACTCCAACTCCACTTTCCCCCCTTTGCATTTACTCCAGACGCATTTCCCGTTTGCAATTTTCACTCGCTGCCCGTCTGATTATTATATTGTACGCACATGTTCCGCCATTATGGAGTTATTATGATCAATAAGACAACTTAAATGCTGCAATTAACTGGGACCAGCGTTTTTATATATATTTTTTTTTGGTTGGTTTTTTTTTATTTTTGCCTTTTGCTCTGCTTCTTTCTGATCGCGTCCCAAATTTGAGACTTTGCTGCGCCAATGGCAACGGCAACGGCAACATATTTTTTCCTTTGCTGCGCGTAATTGGCGCTTAATTCTCCTGCGGGATCATTTAATTTTACGAGCCCGGCCAATTGATTATAATGGACGCCATCAGACTTTTACAACATGCTAAATGCGCGCGTAAACAGCGCGACTGCGTAGAAGAGACGAGGGGGAGGCAGGAGGCAAGAGCTTGAGGCAGGATCGGTGGCAGACACAGAGACAGAGACACAGACAGAGAAGCCTCGGACCACAGATCGTCTCTCTGTCAATCAGCCAGGCCAGATTGAAGATCAAGATGCGTCCCATGCCCAGGTCCAGACTCTGGACAGCAGGCCAGCAGACCAGCAACCGCTCGGTGTTTGTGTTGAGTGGCCGTCGCCATTAGGCAAATTCAGCGATCGATTGTGGTCTTGCGGCAGCAACGCGGATGCGTCGCGAACGCTGCGCGGCTGCTGCCACCAATTTGAGTTTTATCGACGGCAGCAATTTGCAGTTACTTGTGAACTACCTGAGAAGCCGTTGTCAGACTTTGCCAGAGCCACGATCTCCAGAGCCAGAGCCAGAGCCAGACACGCATTTGCAGTTCCAGACTTAGTCTCGAGTCCTGGTTCCCGTTTCAATCCGCGGCCTCCGTATTAATAACCACAAAAAATAACGATCGATTGCGGTTATTAGAGGCAATTTGGAAAAACAAGATTTTGGTCTGGGCTGCGTTTTGGATTTTTTGATAAATTGCACCAAATTTATTGGTTAATTAAATGTTATTGCACTCGCGCCTAAGTGGTTAATGATAGGCATAAGCGCGCATCGGAAATCTTACCCGATGTACTACACCAACAATAAACGATAAAGCCATGACCATCGCTGCCCGCTTGGCTCGTTTGCTCTAAGATGGCATCGAATTTGATTTTAATTGACAAACACGTCAAACGAGTTGCAAACAAATTGGCCCACTCGATCCTCGATCGTTCATCGCTGATCGCTGATTGTCGACGATCGTCGCAACAACTTTATCATCTCAACTGCATACACACACACACACACACACACAGTCAGAGATACACATCTTTCGCAGATCGGGAATACCAGGCGCTATGGGCGGCATCCTAGCTCCATTAGCCAGCCGAGTGACGGCCTCAAGCTGCGCCCGCACTACCTCTAAGAGTTTCAGAATGGGCCAGAAGCTGTTGCCAACTGCCAGCTGCTGTTCTTGCAACTCTCTCTCTCTCTCCTCTCTCTCTCTCTCTCTCTCTCTCTTTGGCTGTCCTAATGGCACTTAAATGATCGTTGTGTATGTCCGCTGAGGGGTTGCATTGTTGAATTTGCAAAACTGGCCAAGTGAGCTGACAATTCAGAGCAAAGCCTAGTGCAATTTTATTGTGTTGCACACTTCAGTTTTTGTCGGCTTGTCGCCGCTTGACCGCTGCTCATCCCATTTCTGGGGTGTCAAAAGCAACCTTTTGACATTTATACCCACTGACAATGGCCACTCATTTATTAAGCAAACAATGAGAACCCAAGTGCCAATGCCAGCCGCTAGCCGTAGGACTCTTAACAAGTTTTTCAACAGCAGCAACAGCAACAGCAGCTGAGCAGCAGTTGAACATATTCAATAGGATCGCCATGTGCCTTGAGGTATTTAAATATAGTTAAGTATAGAAGTGTGAAATTTGTGGCAATACTTTGCCAGACAAATGAAAGATAAACACATTTGCAGGTCAGTTCAAATGTTATGCATAAGTGATTGACCTAAGTAACTCTTAGATTTCCAACTTCAACTCAATAAATATTAAGCAATTAATAAAGAAATGATATTATTTTTTTTAAATAAAATATCTATTAGCCAAAAACTACTTAAAATTAATTAATTATTGAAATATAACCAAATTCAAAATTATATATAAAATTAAAAGTTTTTGTGTAAAGAATTTTGGTTTTGCTCACGATTGACCAGCTTCAAGCGGCGATCATTTGGGATCGTGTCGGTAAATACATTACACAAATTAGGCCTTAAATCGAATTATAACTGCAAGCAGCCGAAGCTTTCCCTTATTGAAGTACATGAAAACTTATTGACAGGCCGACGCAATTACAATTACCCAAAGAGCTGATCGAGCCCGTTGGCGAGCACGCACCGAGAAGCTGGTCGAAAAGGTAATTCAGATTTTGGGGTTTTTTTTTTTGTTTTTGGGTAGCTCATTAAACTGCATTTAACGAGTGAAGCAACGTGCTGGCAATTGCCAGTTGCCAGTTGCCAGTTGCCAGTTTGTAATTGACAATGACTTCGATTTATGAACGCTAAAATGCAGTTAAAAAAAAGGATGGCCAACGAAACACAAACTGGGCTAATGAAAGCGTTACTTCAACTTGGCCCAGACGATGGCTGAGATATGAAAATAAAAGTCCACATATATGTGGACATCGGTTGAGATGTGGATGACTGTCTGCTATTTGTTTTAAATCATTTGGCCAAATGCCAAGCATATTTCATACTCGAATATGGTGCATACGCCTCCGTATGCCACGTAACTCACGGACAGTGCCAAGTTTCGTTTTAGGGCCATGTCTTCTGCGCAAGGAATTTGAATTTGAACGCCAGACATTTGGGCGTTGCACGGTTGTAAATTCATTTGTTAAACGATGCGCTCATAAAATTTGCGCCCTTTTTACGGCTGTGGACGACGGACTCTAAGCGGCGACCTCGATCTCCACTGGACTCTGCGCTCTGTGGCTTCGCCTTGAGAACTTGCCAGCAATTGCCCAGGACACCAAGGGGCGTGTCCCACAATCGACTCTCAAGTCCAACTCTGTCAGCTCTTGGCAGTGCCATTCGCTCTGGCTATGCGATTCTGACCAACCTCCGCTCCAACCCGGAGGCACTGAAAGTTCAACAGCAGCGCGATTTATTTGCCAGCCGCAGACGGCGCCAGCTGAGCCCCTTTAGTCCGGTAGGGGCTTACGCTTGCCACAAAAACTCAACACTAATTATATGTTTTGCACTCTCAAACACACACTCAAAGGAGAAAAAACACACACACATACATCAAATGCAAATTGTACTGAGCTAAAAGAAATTTCAGCTAATTTGCCAAGCATTTAAATACACACAGCGCTTAGCTGTGCATGTGACTGCCCCATAAGGTTGATGTTGATGTTGCTGTTAATCCACATTCAGTGACCGATCGCAGCTGCCTCACATCCACTTCCACTTCCCCAGCAATAGCAACAGCAACAGCAACAGCATCTGAGCGTGTTAATTCGACATGTTTTTCGCCAAAAACCATTTAGGGCCAAGTATTTGCACTGCGTGCGGCTGCTGCGACTGCTGCTGTGCCCGCTGCTGCATCCTTATGTGAAGCTTATGTGGATTTCATGGAATAAAAACGCGCGTAAAAAACGTCAAATTGCAACACCTCGAGGGCAAAAACAGCGCACATCCACAACCACAGCCACAGCCAGAGCCAGAGCAACAGGCACAGCTAAAGCTAAACTCAAGCTGAATGTCCAGAACGAGAACAGCAGCCACGGTCCAGGCAGAGCGACTGACTGGACAGTCCATAAGTCAGAGGCAGTTCACGTTTCTCTCCCTGCGCCTGGCCCTGTCTACCCTCATAATAATTGCGTATCTGGCAGATGCAATTTATCCGTGAATTTGTTTTTAATTTTCAACACATTCGCTAATTTGATTTTTAACTTCGTTTCGAACACTGCCTCGGTCTCAATCACAGGCAGCCCGTCCAAATTGCTACACCTAATCGTGGACGTGGATGCTGCTGGGATGCTGCGCAGCGCTGCGCTGCCACATCGAGATGCTGTTCGCCTGTGAACGGCGTCCAACACCCGCTTTCATTTATAATTTTCTGCAACTCACTTTGACCAGGCTGAGCTGTTCAGTGCACGGCCATTGCAGCCTGTTCCCAAGTGCCCATCCGAGCCACTCCGAGTCAGGCTGAGCCTGAGCTTTGTATCTTTTTTAGCTCTCGGCCAAGTTGGCATTGGTTGGCTGCACGGGGCGCTGCTTGTTAGTCGCGTAATTTATGTTCCAGCAGATACTCGTTGGCGTTGGCTTGAACCATTTCGCCGTCGTGCCTCAGCGCCTGTCGCCGTCGCAGTCCCCCCTGCCCAGCGCCTGTGTCCCTTTTGGTGTCTTTGCTTATTTTCTTATCCGTTCTTATCCAGGGGCCGCGTTGTTTGCGCAGGCGCAACCCAAACAAATCGATTTTCAACGCAATGCGACGTTCCTCGTTACCCATTCCCGCTCCCGATGCGGTTGCCATTCTTCATGCCTGGCTGACTGACTGGGCTGACTTGGCTGACTTGGCTGGTTGGCTGGTTGGCTGCCTCGGCCTGTGTTGCTGCAAATGCACAGTGAGCGTGAAAGGATTAGCGATTATTAGTGGTAAAGACAAAACTGTGGCGTATGTGAAATTAGGCAACTGATGTTCAAAACCAGCTATACTTTTAGTTCTAGATGATCGGATCTGATCTGATCAGCTCCTATGTGCACTTTATCTATATTTTGAGTATCATTTCGCACAGCTATCGCTAATCGTTGGCCACCTGAGGCAGCAACAGCCAACAAACCATCTCCATCACTGAATATTCCCAGTGGCCAACTGGCTGCAGCAGCATAAGCTACCAGCCAACTATAATCCACACCTTAGCTTTATTGCCAATAATTTTTAGCATCGGCCACAACCGAACACGAACCGGAAACATAACAAATCATAAATTAAACCCTCGTTAAGCGAACTTATTGCACTTGCGGCCCATGCCGGGCGTCTCGCCCATGCGCCATGGCATGGAACCGGACTGTGGCGCAGATCCAAGCCAACTCAGAACGGACCAACTCTGCCCTGGCATCATTTGCCTCTTTTTATGCCTTTCAATGCGTTGCTGTGAGTTTTATTTTATGTTACTACTTGTTTAAATTATATTGCGCTATTAAGCGAATTTAATGAAAACGCTGCGAGGCTAAAAGTGCGAAAGGCTAAAAGCTGTAAGCTGAAGAAAGGGACAGCTCACATGAGCTAGAATGAGACGGACGCTTTATGCTGGTCAGGGTAGGTGTAAAGTAAAGTAAAATTTCTGAAAATCAAGCTGCTGAACGGGGCAATTGCTTAACCAAAAAAAAAAAAAAAAAAAAAAAAAAAAGAAAAGGGAGATTTTGAGTGGAATTCAGTGAGTGGCGCGGATCAGTGAGCCCGCTGCATGCCCCATGCGGAATGCCGCATACCGCACAAATTGCGCTTAATCCATTGGCATTTCATTATTAAGCAATTTTCTGGGCTCGCCGCGAAAATCAAAAACTTTTGCTGGCCAATTTAAATTTTTATGCAATTTGTACAAAAATGCTGTTACTTTTGCGCAAAAGCAGCATAATTATTTCTGAGAACAGCCTTGGTTATACGCACGATGTCCGCAAGCAACTGCCAAAAAAAAAAGAAAAAAGGGAAACAAAAACAAAAACATGTCAACCAAAATCATTGCAGACGACACATTATCCTCACGGCAAAATGATGCTAATCCATCACAGACCCACGTCCCGCAAAATGTCACTTAAGCATGCGAGCTGAGAGCGGTCAGTGGATCCATTCTTCAAGGGATATCATTTAAAAAACGAATTTGTGTTCGCAGTGCTGGCCAGCAAGCAGGACAAGCTGATATCCCATTGTACTCTGCCTTGTATGGAGCGTTAACCAAGTGCGATCGGCGATCAGTTATGAGATTTGAACAAAAGAACTTAACTGTAAACGAGGGCACAGATCAGACAGAACAGAGAGAAACAAGATAGAGACTGGAGCCCTAGCACGACGCAAAGTCTGGCAAAACGTGAACGCTGATCGCTGAATACTGAATCGATCTCGTACTCGATCAGTGAATTATGCGCGACATCATTTTAAATCGTTGTAGCGACGTCAAAGCTAAACACCGATCAGGTCAGCAGCAAAAAAAAAATCGCAAGCCAAACTCGCAATGCCCATTGTCTTTTGAGTTGGCAGTCGTCGGGCTACCGCCCTAATTGATGCAGCACGGCCATAAATTTTGATCTTGCAACGATCGTTGAGCGGAGCATCGCTGCTCACCCAGACTTCATCCAGATCGACGTGTTGGCCTTTAATGCGAACTGCCCAAAGAACGCCCAAATATTGCCATGAATACATCAGGCAGCCGGCATCACACATCAATTTCAGTATTCGCATCAGCATTTACCCTTTATTGAGTACAATGTTCTACTTGGCCAACCATATGCCTAAGGAGAACTCGACGCCGCGTGGTGCAAAGTAGCCAAGTATCATGCTCAACCGTCCATACAGAAGCTGCTGTTCTGCGATCACTAGGGCATCTTCCTTCAAAAATAGGATTGTCTGCATCATATACGTTCTGGGCGCCTCTGGCCCTATTGAAAACAACTTCTGCAGCTGACCGTTGGCATTTGTAGCGCATATGTCAAAGTAGAGCAGACAGCCAGACATCTTTCCACTACATATTGCCTTCATCTTGAACTCGGCTTTTTGGAATTCAATCTCATCTTTGACTGAGCTGAGGTCTACTGATTTCAGCAGACACTTCTCTGTCATCAACGATTCCCGATTCACATAGTCGTCCATCAACAGCACGTTTTTATCAATGACCAGTTCAGGATTTAGTGATATGCCCTGTATATAGAGATTGGCCACACTAGGAAAGATTAGGCCATTCTTTACCAGCCACTTATCTCGTGCGTATAGCACCTGGCAGAATAAGGAGTCCGCAAATAGGGCATGCCTTGAAATAAACAATGACATGAGTGCAATCAATAAATCTTATTGATATCAATAGAAAAAAAGCATTTCATACCCCATCCACTCGGACACTATTATATCCACTTTTCTCAGTCCGCAGGGCAATACGATTTGGGTAATGCAACCATTGAGCGGCTCAAAAATCTCCGCTCGCTCTCCATTTCCCAAAACCTTCGTAATACATTTGGCACTTTCCATGTTGCCAATAGCAAAGACCTTCACGGCGCCTGCCTCAACGGCCAAGCAGCTCAGCAGCCCACTGCGACAGCCCACATCCAGCACAATCTAGGAGTCAATTTTTGTTATGCACAGCTTTATGTTAAAAGACTTAATGTGTAGAAAGCACACCTTATCCTTGAATAGATTTTGATTCTGCTGGAAAAACTGATTGTAGACATTGGACACGAGCACATCTGATAACATGGTTTCTGGCATGTTCCAAGAGTCGTCCATGGCTGTTTCATCAGCTGGGCTGCTAAAAAGTTGAATAAGTTTCAAACTTCCATAGATTCACAACACCAAATACATTAATCGACACAGGGTGATTCATTAAATCGCTAGAGTTGACAATAGAGTAAAATTTTTGTTACTTGTCACGAGTTATCGCTTCACAAGTTGTTCATAAATATAATATTATATAATAAATATTAAAATACATATTAAATGTTCATTAATATTTAAATTAATTCTTAACTAATTTGTACTCCTATGATAATTTTAAAAAATACAAATGCAATGTAATGTAATATGGATGTAGACCAAAGTTATAAATCTCCCAGTACAAATCCGAAGTAATTTGTAGTAATAAATAAACAAGTATTTATTAAGTGCTACATCCCCAAAGTACATGGACCCATATGACATCTTATCAGTTTCCCAGGATATTGGAGCTGACAACAATTAGTTATGAGCCAATGGATGACTTTGATAAGCTGCTTTATCAGCAGCACTTGTTCCCATGCTCCCAGGGCTTACCCATGCTCTGGCTATCTAACAAGCCCTTAATTTATGAAAGACTTGACAAATGCCAGCAATTTGATACCCAAATATAAAAATATTCCAGCAACAGGAACAAGAGTAAGAATAACAATATACAAATTGAGATGTTTTTTGGGCTCCCCGCTCTGCATGCTGCTTGAATGGCTCTGCCATTGTTTTGAAGTTGGTTAATGTGCGCCACAGGGTGTGCATAGTTGTTTGGTGTTGACCAAAATCAAAGATTGAATCGGCCTACGGCTCATTTGGGTCGCTTTTGTGTGCGCTAGATACTCCGCAATATATTATAATAATGTCCAATATTGTTGTGCATATTAATATCATGAACTTATAAAGCGATTTTATGGCATTTTAAGAACGGCCATTAACAAGATACATGCCATGCACAAACACAAAGAGAGCTGACACCAAACCGCGAGAAACACACAAGCTGAATATCCAAAATTATAAATAGAGTTATAAACGCATAGAAGGCGTTCATTGTGGACACCAGGGCGATGGCTTTCACAAATTTTGTTTGGGTCTATCAATTAATTGGTAAGAGCAGACGCGACAGTCACGTTAACAGTTTCACTCGACTCAACTGAACTTTGAATATCCATCTATCCATCTATCATGCCAGACTTGCCCAAACCCGAAATGCCGAATGCGTGCCGAAATGAATTTGTTAAGAATGTTGTTAACATTCACAAATTTTATGTCCACTTTCTAAGACGGCTATTTTTGGATGCCTCCGGCCATAATCTGATCGCCATTTTACGACCTGTTTTATGTTAGTTATTAGAGATATTTCAACGCATTTTATAGCACCCAAGTATGCATTTGTTTAAACGAGTATACATAGTAACACATATATATATATTGACTGTTCAACACGCAAATGATTGTTGTTAACTATTCATGTATTGCCCATTATGGTTGTTCTGAACTAATATGATTCGAAGTCAAGTAAATACTATTAGCAGGCAAGAGAATCATCAAGTGATACTATGAAGTCTGCAAATCCAAGCAACATATTTTTAAATAATATTTAAATATTTAAAACCTGAATTTCATTTCGAATTTCTGTTCATAATGAAGAAATTAATATACATAATTGAGTAATATTTTATTATTTTATTGTTTTTTATCCCTTTTATGAGTTAAGTTTTAAGTGCGATCATAAAAAGTTTTCGATTATGCCGCCCATACCTTAGTGTTAAACAATAGCTCCGCCTAATCTGTATTGCTTATGGTTAAAATTTAATGACTCCCAAAAGCCACTTTCACTGCTAGCCCAAAAATAAAAATAAATAAAAAAGAAAAACATATAGAAAAACATAAATTGCCCAAGTTTTGTCGCAAAATACAAAGTTCAGGCTAGCATATTTCTTTGAGTATATCATAAAAATTCTCCATATGTTAGCGACACAAATAAATGAGTTCATTAAAGAATTTTGTCACAAAGTAACCATAAAAAAGAGCACCTCAAATGTCAATATATGAGCATAATAAAGTGAATATCATTTTTAATGTTGCAAAGTTTTATGTTAATTTGGCATTTGTGGCATAACTTAATTAGCCTAGGGGATGGGGGCGGTGAACGCGGTGAGCGGCCTAAAAGTTGTTCGGCTTTTGGCACAAATCAATTAATGTTTACAGCCAGTAAAGTATCCAACGGAATGAGACAGAGACTGCGTCCCATTGTTGATGCCACCCACTGTGCGCACGAGTGCAAATAAAAATCGTTGACGCTTTGCATATTGAATTCGTTATTTCGTATATCGTTTGTGTGGCATATTTAATGGCAAGCCTTTGCTTAACATCCAATTATGAATGATGACATCGAGCCGTGTCGTTTTCACCTGCTGACCCACAGAGCTACCGTCATAAACCACAATAAATTTATGACTTGATTATGCATTGGGACTGCAATGTTACCCGACTTGAAATCGATTGCGTCTATGACACATTACATGACAGTTAGGAATTGTAACAAATGAACAAAGGGTGCTCAAATGAGGGTATGTCCATATACTATTATATGCATACATATACAATCGGGGTTGGCTTCGTGTAACCACTAATAATAACATGTGTGCATCGAGTGCGTAACAATGGCCGTCAAAAAGGCGCAAAATTAACTCCCTGATTGGCCTATCAAATTTGTTGTAGCTTATTATACTGCTTGTCTGTGTGTCTATCAAAGGGGCTACACTGCTCTGCAGAACAGAGGTCTAAGTGAACATTTGCTGATCTACATAAACACATTAAAAGTGTTCTCAAAATACAAATTATATCTTCTAGTGTTGTGTAAGGCTTTATTAAAAGTGATGTCAAATGTTTCTATTTTGCCTATCGTTGATTGAAAATAATCGATTATGAAAGACTATCGAATTATTAATAAATAATAATAAAATGCATTTTTATTTTTATGCAAGCTATTCCATGTTGCACAGCGTAAATTTGACTTTACTGCCTTTATCCAACAAGCAATCGTGCTTTTATTTGTTTTCCCCTGAGACGTGAATCCTGGCAAATATAATTGCCAAAATTTGATTAATGGCCAAGAACTAAATAAACCTGCAGACATTGGGGATTTTTAATTAAAATGCTATTGTCTTGCTGTCATTTGTCGGGCCAACCACAATTATTCGATACAACAAATGTTCGCGCCAAGTGCTGCCAATTAGCTGCCTATGTTGGCACGATTTGAAAACGCCTGATAAATTAGCAAATTTTAATTTGATTTCCTAAGCGAATTTCCGCCGAAAGGCTTTTGGCATTTGAGCCGTTTCTCTCTGTTTTCCGTGGTTGCCGTATGGCTGCAACGAATAAACAAAGTAAATTTATAGCCTCGGGCCGCAAGGCACACGTGTGCGACATGCCCACACATTGACACCTTTTGGTGGCCAGATCTGGAGCCCCTGGCAGCGCACTCCTCCTCCACCTCGTCGTGGTCAGCACCTGCCATCCAGTTTTCTACAGTTGCAGGTCCCTTGGCGCGCTTTGTTTTTGTTTATGCTGGGCAGGCACAAGCTGACAATGCTCCATCATGTCCAACGTACGTGCGGCCAAACAAATTACAGGGGCACTGCGTCACCTGCAGGAATTTCCAAGTCTACATTGTCAAATGCCATCAAAAGTTGTTGGACATGTCGTAACATTAATTTGACATTTTACTGCCCTGGACGTGGGCCAAGGGATAGTGAGTGAAAATCCCCACAAAAAGCGAGTGAAACGAATTATGCGTAAATATTGTAGTTTGCTCCCTGAGAAATCTGTCCAGGAATCGTCATGCTACGGCGGTCTACCGCAACGACACAGGACATCTGTCAAGGATGCTGCAACTCGGAAAGATATTGCAGGCAGATGATACAAGCTGTTGGACGTCCTCAAGCTCCACACAATATCTCGTGGTAAAGTCAAACTGTAGTTTGTCGGGCTGCCAAATCTTATAACAGAGCTAGTGAATCTGATTTGTGGTTAAGTGCAACAGCAGTTGCAGCAACAGTGGAAGCCACAGCATCCGCCTTGTTAACCTAAATATCTTGCGAAGCTGCCAACGCAGATGTTGGCGATGCTTTCAAACAACTGCGCAAAGATTAATTTGCTGCGGTTCAGATAATTTGTTAATATTAAACGAACCTTGCCACAGATCACAGCAGCTACTGCTCCCCTTCAATTAAAGCCCAAATAGGGTGGCTCAACATACATATGTACATATATAAATAAGGATCTTCCAGTTTGATGGGCAGCGCACTTTTTACGATAGCCATTAAGCTAAACTATGCCCGCTCTGCAGGCTGACGCCCATGTCCACAGAGTGACTCTGGTTCTGCTGATGCCGCACAATTTAATGCGATGCCATTTGCGCGGCAATCGAAACGTGTATCAGAGAGTTTTTGATTAACTGTGAAACATACATACATGTGTACATACATGTCTATGTATTCTCTTCGTTTGTTTGCGTCACGCAGTGGCCATTACCAGCGCAAACACGCCCACGCGATAAACACAACAGCCCCGAAATCCTTAATTGCCACGTGACGCTCCATTGCCACGAAATTGAAGCTGGAACCAATTACCGAAAAACAAAGGAAAAAAGGAAACTGAGAAACATTTATTTATTAAATTCCATTAGAAAATAAAAAACTTTGTTCAAACTTAAACTGCATGAGGTGCATATGCGCTCTAATCCGAGTCCCCGGTTATATGCACAAATGGTTGACCGACCTTACGCGGCTTCTTTTTCAAGGCTTTGGCTTTAAAGGACGCCGATATCATCTCGCGAGTCTTTGCAGCCTTAGCCTTAAAATATCCGTGATCTTCACTTGGATGCGCCAGTGACTTCTCCGCGTGCTCCATGGCCTCATTAAATAAGCCGTATTGTTTCCGCTTCAGCTGGCCAAGACGTGTTTTGTTCTTTTCGTAGTCAAAGAGCTGAGTGCCACGCACCTTGCCAATGTTGCAAGTGCCGTAGAAATAGACTTGATACATGTTGCTGTCCTCCAGTAGAACCCGTGCTGGCCAAGCGCGAAAGCCACGCACCTTGGCAAACACAAAGTCGCCCACTTTGATTTCTTTCAGTTCCTTATTTTTTTTGCGACCCATTTCTATGAATTGGGGCAGAAATGCTTGAATTTGCTTCGCATAAGTCTAATTGCGTAGCGCCTACTTCAAGTGTTGCCAGATCGAGAGCAGACATGCTTTCGCCAGTGTTGGAAAGCGCGTGCAAGTTCAAATTAGTATGCCAACGTACAATTTGGGTCAAGCCGAGTTAATGTTTTCTTAATAAGCTGATCAAGCCAAAGCAACCACATTGCATTTGCATTAGCGTCTATTCGCGCACACATGCGTTGAAATTGCTTGCTTGGACAATTCTGTTTAAGATTTTCGCTCACGTTTCCCGTATTATGTGCAAATTGGCTTTTTAAATTGTCGACTTGGTTAAGCTAAACGCAACTACACTTTATGGCCAGGTTTCGTGCTGCATTTTAAACCATGCGAAAAATTCCGCAAAACCTAAAAGCTAGCTACATAGCCAGCTTGCAAGCCCTTTAACAGTCGCTCCCCCTTTCGCTGTGGCTTGTTAACTCAATTATAATTATTGTTATTGCAAAATTGCATTATTTAACAGGCGTAATTGGCACTATATTAAATATGTAGATTAAACTGTTGCTGGGCGAGATTAAAGCACTAAAATGATTAAGAATTTTGAGCTAATAAGTACGATTCGCAGAATTAGTTTGTTTTCTAATCGACTGGTGGCGATTATTCATTCACAGCTGTTGCATTTAAAAACCATTCTTGCACGGCTGAGGTAGAGGCCCACACCCACTTGACTGTCACTCGCCTTGACAGTGCTCAGAATTCAATTAGGAAAAGCAATTTACGACCCGGCCACGGGACATAATACTAATACCAGCAGCGACGACGGACATCGGCTGGACATGGGCCCAGTCGTAACCCGCCACAAAGCACATTAAGCAAACAAGCTGAAGGCGGCACGGGGGCATAAGCTACGCATGTAATTTGTAAGTAATTTTTTCAACTATCAACGTCCCAGACAAACGACGACAACGACAACGGCAACGACGACAACGACGACGACGACGATGACGATGACGGCCACGCATTGTGGCAGCCATAACGCATTACAAGCAAGGGTGGGGCAGAGCTGGGGGCATGATTCAGGCAGGCAGGCAGGCAGGCACAAGCCAGTACGTTAAGTTGAAAAAATTAAGTAACGAAAGCATTGAATGGCCAACTGAATGACTCTGGCAATGTGTATGGGAACGGGAATTGCCATGGCCATGGCCAGGCACAGCCGAAGAGCTAGGCATAAATTATGAATCATTTAGACGCTTCCTTATGACACCAAAACGAAGAAGCCACCAGGCTCTAGCATGGCCAAGCCAATTGTCGGTCCCGTCTTGCCCGCCCAATGATACATGGCCAACTAGGCGAGGAGGTGATTAACAGACGACTGCAGTTCCAACTTCTCTTCACCTGTCTCGCAGGCAACAGTTCTCAAGAGGGACTAACAAATATGTATTTATGGGATGGCCTCGTGCCTTGACTCTCTGCTTCAGTTCTCTGGCATTTATTGGCCTGGCAATCGTTAGCATAGCCATTGTCGATGCTTATGTAATTTCCAAATTGATATCAGTATCTAAATATGTGTACTCCCAATCAACGAATGGCTATAGAAATATGGTCGAGTTATTCTTTTCAGCTCTGAAGTTGGGGTTAGTAACACTATACTCCAACTAGAGGATTGTTTTTACTCACGCACTTTCCAAGCACCTTGCAACAAAAGACTTAAGACACGAACTTGGCCCGCAAGTCACATTTCCTGCCCGGCACGCAAACCGCGAACACCTTTTGCATAAATTGCAATAACTTCGACTAAAGACAATTAAAAAACTCTCTAATTAAGTGATTAAAAACGCACACAGACATCAAATTATGGAAATATGCGAGTCAATAAAACACACACGGCATCCACTTGGCCACATCTACACCTAGCCCCCCACCCTCCGTCCTCCTTATCGGCCATGTGTGCTTGCAGTTTTTCCAGGAACAAACACGCTTTTGCATTTTAATGCCGCGCAAATGAGGCGACGAGCGGGCAAGCAAACGAGCCGCAGCGGCTCAAATGTGTGTCGGCCATGTGGAGGTGTCGATGTGCGAGTGTGCAAGTGAGTGTAGCTAGCACGCACACACACACACACATACACACACACACACGTACGCATTGGCATTGGCTTGTTTCTGACTAATAAATGCCTTTTTAATGAATAAATCACTCAGAGATAAGCATCTCTTAATAACGTTCATTTAAAGCAGCGAAAACAAAACACACTCCAACAAATAAACAAGCCACGAGTATACATACACTTGTTTATGTACATATGTATGCATGTGAGTCGAAAGTAGCGCCCAAAGACTTGACTTGGCGTTGACTTTCAGCATTTACTTTGAGTTACTTTGAGAGATTGGCGCTAGAAACGCAAGACCTGTCTGTGCGCACTTCTATCTGGCATCTGCTATCTCTTTCAGTGGCTGCCCTAAGTCACCCTCTGCTATATCTGAAGCCAAATCTAGCTGCTGCTTCTGCTGCTGATGTCTGCAAGTGCCACAAATTTATTTGTATGTCTTCTTCATGTCAGTTGGCTGGCAACTAACTACTTACGTATACGACAAGGACTAGATGCGTATGCTTGACATACGCAGCTCAGCTGTCACATTGGTCCGATATGATTTTTAATAATTTCTTGCCATTCGCATTGCCATGCCAGGCACGCTGCACAGGTAGCCAGCCGTTCTCAGAGTTGTCCGTTGCCGCAATCATCAATGTCAATTAAATGTTAATGCCAAATTGTTGGAGGCCATCAGAGAAGTGCGCTGCGTGTGGGTGTTGAGCAGGATATGGGCATTGGAATGCAAGGTGTCTGCAGCAAATGAAGCTATCTCCATCCAAACAATATCGTATGCATGCACATACATACATATATGGACAGGGTCAGGACCCCGGGCTTGTCTATGGAAAAGCTGCCACAATTCACAATTCATTGGTCGGCGCGTAAATCTCCAACTAACGCCTCCAATGCAGAAATCTACATATTAACGCCACAGCGGAGCCAGCTCAATGGCAACAGACAGCGCCACAATTGCCACAGACTGGCCGGGGCCAGGTCTGCGACCCAAAACGACGATCATTTACTTTATGATCACTTGAAAACCAATCAAGCATAATAAATAATATCAGCCAGTGGGCCAAGTGGGGCGAGGGACAGGCAACGATATTGAAAATTGCACACACACACACACACACACACAGCGAGAGGCAGTCAGCCAGCCAGAGACACACACACACACAACCACATATTAAATTATATTCACACTCTGGCCCCCAGAAAATGAAATGGTTTTAAATATGGTGGAAAGCCAAACAAGCCGGAGTCATGAAGCAGATCGCGCTGAGATCAGCAAACAGAACAACAACGTCAATGGTCAAAAAAGGAGGCAGGATGCGTTCTGGCCACAATCCCATCCACAGGCCATTAAGCATGCCTCTGCATTGGCAGACACACAGACCCCATACCCCAGAGTCCCCAGATAACCCACTCCCCACTACCCACTGCCATGCCCAACTGTGGCCAGAGGTGAGACCTGATCTTGCTCTCGCTCCGCAGGCAGCCTTAGCCCAGCACGTTCGACATGGTCGCTGCAACGTTCGCTCGCTTATCATCATAACAATAATGTTAAAGTGGCAAAATGGCAAACGTTGCGTAAAATCCATAAAATTTATATGCATTCGCCCAAGAATCACATTTGTATCCCCATACGATTGTACTTCCGCTCGATACGCGATCGAGTGTTAGGATAATGCATGCAACCAGGGTTCGGCGGCATAAACTAATTTCAATTCTCTGGCTCTCAAATATATTGTGAATGAGTGATGGCCAACAAATGCAGCTAACGGGTAAATATTTATTGTTACGATTATGTTGATAGCTATAGAAAATGATCGATAATCGTTTAATATATAAATTTATTCAAGTCTTAAGATGTAAAATATAGATCGGATTTGTGTTAGACAAAATCAGAAAGTTTGAAAGATTAAGAGAGAAAGCAGGAGGAAGAGAGTGCGGCAAAAGAGAAGAAATTCTATTAGCTCCATCTGAATTGAAATACATCTCATAGCAGTCGATATATGAAATATGATTTTTATATAACTTGAAGTGAAAATCGACAGACACAGCTCTATAACCTTGAAGTGTATACACAAGATTTATATAGGATTTTCCAAATACCTGGGATTAATAGTGGCGACGGAAAGAAAAGCTCTTATAATTAGTTAACCGTTTTTTCGGGCTTTAAACTTTTCATAGGCGATCCACTTAGATTCCTTAAAATTATCAAATATTCACAATGAAAGGCAAACTAACCAGTAACTAAATATTAATGTTGATTTTCATATATTCTTTAAATTGCTAACTCTTATTTATTTGTCTCATTTAATAATATTAATTAAAAATAAATCAAGCAGCGCTGTACAATAACATATAATTGAAAAATATATGTAAGAAAGTCAACCAAATTTTCGTTACTCCCCAAAATATATTTTCCAAAATTTGTTCAATTAAATTTCACATAAAATTCTAAAAAGAAAAGTTTTTATATAATCGTTTTTGTTAAGTTTCTACAGATGCTAGTTAAGCTCTTTAGACTCCACCTATGAAGTCTCTAGCCAGATTTAAGATTCAGCTAGCTAGCTTTTATGATCAGCAAGTCGGTCTTTTAGAAAATCAATCAATCAGCACAAACTTTTATCGTTTTTAATACTATTTAAGAATTAATGTGGAATTTTTGTGCTTTTATTATAATTTATTATAATATTATTTTGGCTTTTACTATAAAACATATGTTTTCAAATAAAAAATATAAATATTTAAGAAAACATAACATTTCGAAATTGGGCTTATATCTTTTTACCACTCATTAAAAATCTATTGAGCAGATGAAAACTTTAATTGTGCCTTAATAATAAATTTCATTGAGACAAAGAAACCTTAGCAAGTTGTAGGACTTAGTCGACGGCACAAAAGGCGCAGGAAATACAACTTTGCAGCTGGGAGGAGTGGGTGCTGTGTGCTGTGCAGATCTGCAGCCAGTTGGCAATTGCACCAATCGAAAACTGGTAGAGACAAGTTCTATGTTCAATGGGTAGACATTTTGCAACAGACTCCAACTGCTGTTTGGCTCTCTCGCTCTTTCATATGGAACTAACTTGTGGTAACAAGAATTTTGATTGTCACCAAGCGTTTGCAGGTTAACTAATTAATGGAGACGTGTTTTAGGTCGCTGTTCACTTAAATTGGCAACGCCCCCAAACAGTGTAGCAATATTAAGTTGGTAAAAAGAGTTATCACTTTTGCTCAATTTTGCTGTGGCATCTTTTTAATAATCCAGTTAACATCAAGGCGAAAACCACACAGAAATGATCAAAACCAAAGAAACTTATAGAAGCGCTCAAACTCGTTTGAAACACCTCAGGGGAGGAGCCGTCGCAACTCAGAAACGAACAACATTGTAACCATCACAGAAATCAAGTCACAACTAATTTAAATATTTATACACAACGAGAGATGCGTCGACTGGCTTATATTTCGTTTTTGGCGATTAATTAAAGACTCATTAAGAATTTGTTTAACTCAAGCGATTAATTAAAAGGCTGTTAGGCTTGAGAAAGGGTACACAAAGCATTCGGACAAAGCAACAGCCAAACATGTGTAGCCATGTGTAGCATGTCTCGCAGCCATAATGAATATATTTGTTTGAAATTCGCTTTCGTTATTTTATCTTATTCAAAGTAAAACAATAGACTTAGGTGACAAACTTGTTGCGGCAATTACAGCAATGCCAACAATAACATATGTTTTTGGTATACTCTTCCTGAGAGCTTTATAACTCTATTATGAAAGATGTTACTCATAGAAGTCGAATTCTCTAATACCAGATAGTATTTTAATTAAGTATGCAAATAAAAACTTAGAGCTATGTCTATTCGAATACTTTTATAAGAGATGTTCTCCTTTTTTTTATAATTTTACAGTCAAGTTAACAACTCGCTTTTTTATGGCAATACAGCTTGATAAATCGGTTATATAGTTAGGCCATAGATTTTATTATAATATAATATTGCTGCATAAGATTTTATTTATCTATGGGGATCTTTATAAAATTCAACGAATTTTCATTCTTCAACTTTTTGTTGATGCATTTTTAATTCAGAATAAAAAACTTGTGTTTTTTATGTGTTCATTCTTCGTATATAAACAACATGTTATCTATATCAAAGGTATTTTTAGGCTCTGTATGTCCAAAGGGGAATAAATTCTACATAGAAAATATATATTAATAAATTATTATTTTAAGCAAACCATTTTCGAAAATGAGTTGCACAAGAAAAATAAATCTCAGACTCTACTTAATGCAGAGAAACCCGTGGAGATGACGAATACATCAACTCCGAGCTGCATGAAATGATCAAGGCTTGAAAAATCGTTTGCCAAAAAGTTGAAGCAGGGAAAGAAATTGAAATGTCAAAAAGAGTTAAAAAGTTGGCAAAAAGAAAAACGACATATGTTGCTGCTATGGTTGTTGTTGCTGCTGTTGTTGCAACCCGCATGAATATTAACACATTATAAGCAACGCGTGCGTTTGAGTGAAAAATTAGCTCAAAGAGAATCCATGTTGTTGTCGGCTGCTGTTGCTGCTGCTGTCGCTGCGTGGCGTAAATTATGCAAAGTCATCAAGTCAACGTTATCCAAACATCAATTGCTTGGCCTGGCTGTGAATGCGGCTGCTGCCTGGGAAAATTAGCATAAGCCAAGCGATACACGAATAACTTGGCCCGTAGGGCACTCAATTCTGTTGCAGTCCGGTCGGGGCGGGGCGTGGCAAGGGGCCAGGGCAAGCGAAGCTGGCATTGCAAGAATGCGTAGTCGTTGCCACGTTGATGCAGTCACTTTGATAGCGCGACATTAGCAGCAATTTATATGCAAATGCGCCAATGCAGGCGCTGGGATGCGGCAGCAGAGCTGATTGATGATCCCATTTCATAAGATGTTAGCGGGATGAGTGCTAGAGGGAGACAGAGCATCATTAATGCGAATCATTAGCGGTGCTCGTCGATAAGATCGGGTGCAAATTGTGCAGCGGCAGCAGCTATGGCTGCGGCAGCAGCATCACTCGTTCTACTTACTACGTCTCGTACATGATTTATTAATTTGCCTGCACACGCTAAATGGGGCGGTGAGTGCGTAATTATTAATTGCCAATTAAAATTGGTTCAATAAAGATGTGATTGCCGCAACAAGTCCTTGAGCAAATCTCAACATTGTGTTTCAGTATTAAAAGTACACTACGTAAAATATTTATAATATGTATATTTTGTATTATGGTATAAATTAATACAACTATTTGCATGTATTTCTTTTAAATTTATTTTCACAATAAAATATATTCAAATTAATTTTGTGGTGAGTTGGCACTACCAAAACTATCGCAAGACATCGATATATTTAGTTGCGCTGTGGCGGCAGTCGATGCACGATAGCTCACAATTACAAGTTATCCGTCAGCATCTGAAAGAAACCTTAAAAGCGAAGCAAAAACTTTAAAAGTATGCAATAATAATTAAAATACATATTGAAATGGCTGAGAACATAAATTTGCTTCGGGTTCTAATTAACTGTGCAGAAAAAGCGGCAAACATTGCACGCGTTTGTCGCTCCAATGAAGACCTATTAGCGCTGCTTGTGCAGGAGAAAACTGGAGCTGAGGCCAATCAACGTTTCGAGCATGATTTTAAGACACTGGCCGATGTCTTAATCCAGGAAACTATAAGGCATGAGGTGGGTAAACTGTTTCCAGAGATGCGTGAAGCTATTCTTGGCGAAGAATCCACACATTTCACCAACAAACTCGGCCAGCAAATAACAATAGCCGTGGGCGACACAGCAGTCGAAACTGCTGCAAGACTGGAAGCGGTACTTGATGGCCATACAAAAGCGGCTAATGCATTGGCGTCCGAAGTGCATAAGAGCATCGAGTATGATACAGCTCTTGAAGATATTCCGGAGCTACCAGAAACACTGGACTATACTAATCTGGGCATTTGGATAGATCCCATTGGTATTGTATATATGTGAACTTCTTTGGCGTGTGGCTGTCATTCTATCTATCATTCTATTCCAGATGCCACTGCCGAGTACATTTCTGGCGACTCCATATTTACCGACTTTCCTGGCATCACTTCCACAGGACTGGACTGTGTTACCGTATTGATTGGGGTCTATGAACGTGACAGCGGAGTGCCTGTAATCGGCATAGTCTCTCAGCCATTTGGTCATAAGTTGGAGGAGCACGTGTACAGTTCATCATTATATTGGGGAGTCTGCTTACCCACTTTGAAGTCCCACAACTGCAAGTCCGACCCAGGCAGACGTTGTGCAAATAGAAAAATTGGAATATTCTCCACTTCAGAGAAGTCCGAAATACTTCAGCATTTTCTCGATTTAAATTATGAGCTGGCCTTTTCGGCGGGAGCTGGTCACAAAGCGCTTAAAGTGATCTCCAATGAAGCTGACATCTATCTGCTCAGCAAAGGCTCCACATTCCGCTGGGATACCTGTGGTCCCCAAGCGATTCTGCGCGCGCTTGGAGGCGATGTGCTCGACTATGTTGCTAGCCTCAAGCAGCAGTTACCTGTGCCAATAAAGTATGTCGGCAAATCAGAAACTGACTCCGATTGGAAGCGCAACTCAAACGGGTTGATAGCCGTGCGAGATATCACGATCTTGAATGAAATCTTTAACAAATTTGCTGAAAACTAACTGTTGTACTCATTGTTTATTATCCTCTTTGATATTACTGTTGTAACTGAGCTGTTGATGTTTCTACCTTATAAAACTCAAAACCCGAACTCGTTTCATTTATCTCAATGGACATAGTTAACCAATCTATATTTTTTGCCACTCAATTGGTCAAGTACCAAAAACCGATTGGTAAATTATTACAGATATATATGTAAAAAACTTAATGTATAGTCAGAAATAAAAATGTACTTTTTATATGTTTTAAGTTTCGCAGAAACAAACGTAAGAATACTTTTCAATTAATATATATCGCAAACATAACAAAAAAACGCTTTCATAGCGTCAGTAAAGAAGTTTTTTTTAGAATACGTGGTTTAAATCAGATCCTTCGATAATATTTTATCCAATGACGAAATTTTAAACAGACGAGTGTTGGGCTCTGGTCCATCGAGCACATCACACATAATCTTATTTTTATCGGATAGATATTGTTCAAGATTTATAAAATCTTTGTCTTTATCGAAACCTATATAGGGGTATTAGGTTGATTATTAAATAAATAGAAGAAACAGTTTCAAATAGAATTTACCATCTATAAAACATTTTGTGGCATATACACAATGAAGCAGGTCAGCTGAAATTGGTTTGATCCGCTCTAGGGAAACCGTTTCCATGTTTCCAAAGTCACAGTATAAAATAAGAGCTTTCTGTCCGATGACCCGTTTACAAACGCCTCGGTACCAAGAATTGTCCTCTGTAAAGAGGCTAAGACACAATTCGCCAACTCTGTTCGAAATAGGCCAATAGAAATATTTGAATTGCTGGCTGTATTGTACTACTTACTCAGGCAAATAGCCAGACTGCAGTTTATCGTCTGCAGCTCCATGCTCGGCAACAAGATTGAGCAAGTTCTGGAAATTTTCAGCTTCTTTCTCGCTGGCGAAGAAGCAAGATGTAACGTATCCTGTTTTATGTAATCCAATAGCATGCAAAATTATAACTTGCATATTCTCGCCCAGAGGCAAGGGTTGATGCTTCAAATCTTTGAAATAGTGTCGTTGGACCTGCTTAGATGACTTCTGACCTTCACTCGGTGAACTTGGCGGTGATGGCGGCAACGGAGGCAGTGCATCCACTGCAAGTGACGATTTGATTACCTCTGGCTCAATTACAGATAACTGAGGTAAGTCCGCAGCCGGGTTCAGCTCGATTGCAACTGGAGTAAACAACACAGACAGCATGCGAGTCATCACGGAATGCGGCTCGGCCGTAAAGTCAAGCAAATCAACAGTGTTGCTATCGGAATCATCAAACTTCACTTGCATCTCTGACTTATGTGCATACAGCTTCTTCAATATCTGTAGGGCAACTGTATTTGGCGGCACTGCTGTTAGCGGTATGTTGCAAATGGTTTTAATTTTAACGCGACATTGGCTAACAGGCAAGTTTTCACTAAATCTACAAGGCCTGCGCAGATTACAGCCTGCCACGAAATGCGTAGAGCCACTGTCGATGTTCCGAACACCAAACTTATTGTTCTCAACAGAAGTAATCTGTGATAAATAATGCAAAATTTAGAGTATGAAATCGAACATTTGAAATATTGTCAACTTGCCTGGGCTCGGTAGTTGCCACGACTGGAACTCACGACAAATACAATGTCTCCAATGTTTAAATCTTCAAGCAGATGAAATGGTGGACATTTGGTTGCCAGACATTTAAATATATCTTCGTATTGCTTGCTTTGCACAGAGCTAATACAGACCTCCTGGTAGTTGACAACGTGTGAGATATACACAAGGCTATCGTTATCAATTGGTTCCCGCCAATACTTGAGTCCGAGTTGGTTTACAAGACCCAGGAAGGAGTTTAAGCGCACAGAGCACACCTTCTGACTTTTTGTGAACAGTGCTGCATTTGCCGTGCGTATCTTGCTTCTGTCCTTTCCCTCCAAGCAGTCCATGTTAAACTTGATGGATAGATTGGAACCGCATTGCGTCAACTGGTCTTTTAAGGATCCCGTTTGGTTATCTTCGAGGGTGACGGCAAACACGCGTAATGGTTGGGTTAGTAGCTCATCGGGAATGCGGCACACATCGCTGGTTAAAGAAATGCATCCTTCGTCCATTTCGTAGACCAAAAACAACATAGGCTGCTTGATAAAGTCTAGGAGCAGAGCACGTCGATAGCCCTGCTTAGTGCGAGCTGCCAGAAAGAATGTCCGTATTTCCTCTGGCAAGAATTCCGGAACTAGCTGTACAGACTTTTCAGCCAGCCTTGCGTTTAAGTCGTTATTTATATTGCTCATCAACTTGGTTTGCATTAAAGCTACTTGCGGCTCACCGAGCGATACGTTTTCTTGAAGAATCTTGACGACACTCACTTCTGGATTCATGATTAGATATTTAACCGGCAAGCTAAGGGGAATTAGCAGTTTGGGCTTCAACTCCACCAGCTCTATGCCATCAAATGTCTTGCTTCCTAGAAGGCGCAATGTCAGATTCTTGTTGATCTGTACGCTCGTGTTGGCGGGCAGCTTAACCCGTAGTGCATACGCTTTGTATTCCGCCATACGCTGTACGGGCAAATAAATGTTCTGCACATCGCAGGTAACAACTGCGCCGTAGTCAATGAGCCGCACCTCAGCACTTTCGGCGGACAGATTTAACTCCTTCACCTCGCCCCGATACATTTTATGATCAACAGCGACGCCAACCAAGCTGCCTATAGATATATCCTGAATTGAGCATGATTTGTGATGCTGCATGCTGCGCGCTATGTTGTTGGTAAGACACTCCAGGCTCTCAGCATTGGCCACGTCCACTACCCAAATGTGTCCATCGTCTTCCATGTAAGTGACGCGACACTCGAAGAAGTCTTTTGCTGGCGGCATCACAGACTCTCGCCATTGTTGGCTCAATTTACTATCGCTTGAGTCCACAATTGTTAACTCCTTCACCATAGGTGTCAAGTGTTCATTATAACTGGGCAATTCCTTTGTGGCCTTTGCGTTGTTCACATTGGGGACAGCAGCAACATCGTGCTTGTAAGTCGCCATAGGTTTGGGGGTTTTTACGCTCACCAAAGCTCTATATGAAATTGAAAACAGTTTACCGTTTAATTAAGCTTTGAATATGCCAAGATTAAAGTCAAAATGCTTGGAGAAATGCAGAGGAAATTAGATATTAGGTTTTAAATACAAGGTATAATACAATATATCCTTAATAATTTGAACCAGTTAAAAACAAGAAGTAATTTAACTTTTCTAATTTCATTTGTATTTCTTTTTCATCTAAACTATATGTATGCGGACAAGGAAAGAAATACTTTAGATATGCAATAGACATTTTATATTAAAATAATTTAAAATTCTTCTTTTTTTAAAGGCATTTAAAGCACAAAAACTTTTCCGTTGAATTTATAGTACTTTTATTGCCTTAAAAAAAAGGAAAGGAATTTTTAATTATTATTTTAATTACATTTACATATCACTGTCTTTTTACTATAGTGAAATAAATTCCCATACATTTTTTTTTATTCTTTGGAATTATAATTGTATGTTGCATGTAGTTTTTAACACTTACGGCATAATGGTGCAAACATATTTA
Organism: Drosophila leonis; assembly: GCA_035045365.1. Classification (NCBI taxonomy): domain Eukaryota; kingdom Metazoa; phylum Arthropoda; class Insecta; order Diptera; family Drosophilidae; genus Drosophila; species Drosophila leonis. The sequence continues at coordinate 4,021,041 of JAWNPC010000896.1, forward strand.
TGCCGTTGCCAATCCTTCCGCTGGCAGATATCGTTGCAGTAGGGCTCACCGCAACGCTGACACATTAGGTTGGCAGAAATGCCGCAAATTGCGCACAGCATTTTATTACCGTCTAAACTCATAGTTGATGCAGAAGGTCGCGATTCACAGAAGATAATATCTGAAGTAAAAGATAAAGCACGCGGTGAATACAGAGACGCAGAAATATTATAATGGCGGATATAACGGTTGTTCACTTAACACAAGCCGGGAGGTATAAGTATCAGCAAATACATAACTCGATAGTTGCGAATTGTACAATATGAACTGTCAACTGTAATATGAGTAAATGCACTTTGTTATATTCTATTTTAAATGAAAGTTATAATTAGTTAACAATATTAGTTAATATTTCTCCGCAAACCTTTAATAGCTTTAACACATTTAAACTCGAAGAAAAACTGCGAAGTATCGATACGTTCTTTCGCTCGCGCTCTTTATTAAGCATGCCACTTTACTCAACTGACACTGTTAGTCAGCTTAAACTGTTAACAGATTATGTTATGTTAAAATGCAACTGCTGTTATTCTCAAATGGCACTGTAAATCGATTTTACATCGATTTATCATTATTATTGGCAATTATTAACCACTCACTATTTAGAATAAATAAGTTAAATTTACATGACAAATTTAATAAAAACTATTTATACTGATTATATAAAGTACATACAGACAATAAAGCTTTATGGATATCCAAGTTTCAGGTTCGTAAATGAAAGCATCTGGCAACTCTTGAATAGCAACGGCTGACACAAGTGCTTTTTAGAAGAGCTTTAAGTTTTCCATTTTTTCCATACCCAGTATTTATAACCAGACTACCTAGTAACGGTCATATGACAGACAAAAGTTAATTTGGCTTCTGTTAATTACCTGATAGTATGGGAGTGATAAAGAGAGCGTGATTGTGTGAGTGAAAGGCTGTCAGGACATTGTTTTATTTTGGCCCAGTGCTTCCCTACAATTAAGGCTGTTCCAGTGGTGACAAATTGTCTTGAATCCAAGCACCCAAACAAACGTGTTATTTATGATCACACATGTATACGCATATACATACATATGTACATATATATATATATGTTCATAAATAGTCGCAGCTGATAATTGCTAGCATAAAGCCTGCTGCACGTCAAATTAACAGCATATTGTTGTGGTATGGGCATATGTATGTGTGTGTGTGTGTGTGTGTGTGTGTGTGTGTGTGTGTTTGTGTGTGTGGGTGTGTGGGTGGTGTTTACAGTGTGCGTAATTATTCATGCATGCATATGTACATGTTTATGTCTGCATGGAAATGCAGATATTGAATTCAATTTACTGCATGCATATGTAAACACATGAATAGCTGGACAAAGTGTTATTAAGTAGCTTTACATTGGTTACAGCAACAATGCGCTAATGATCTGTACAAACCGCGTGAGCTGCAGAGCCGCAAGAGTTGATAAAGCCTTTGGTTAACTTAATGCCGAGCACACACACACACACACACATACACACGCACGCACAAAGCCGCAAACAAACAATACACGTAGTGGCTTTAATTGCCCTCCCTCTGAGCAAGCTGAGGCAGAGACAGAGCCGGAGGGGTGGGTGGGTGGTGCTGCTTGTCTCGTTCGGCGTCGCACGTTTAGTTAACGTGGTCGTCTGGCAGGCGCTGTTGCCTGGATGGGATTTATGTTTGCTGTACATGCATGTTGTACAAACAATTTAGTGTAACTGTGACATTCAAATGCGAACACACACACACACACGCACCCAATTGGCGACCTCCATTTAACACCAAACGTGTCATTTGTGGCCATTTGCTCGTTGATGGTCCTTTCTTTTTCCCTGCTTCTCTGTCGATTCTTTAGCATTTGCTTTATGGAGTTTTGCAGCTTTTGCGGTCTATTAAGTGGGCCGCAAGAGTAAATCAAAATGCGGACTGCATAATCTTTTTGTAGCCTGTGCAGCACATGGCGTATGGGCTATTTGAAGCACATAATGTTGCCTCAAGTGTGCAACAAGCGTTCGTATAACGTTTTCTGTTAAAATTACACAAAGTGCTAACAAACAGATTTATGAGCTTTAAGAAGTGGCAAGCAATATAAGCTCAAGTCCATTATAACTAAGAAAGAAACGAGAAGCGAGTCTTACAGCAGCCAAAGGACATGCAACAGTGCCAGCAACAGATACTTGGGTTGTCAACGAGATGAAGGACAAACAAGCAAAGTAAAATATACTTGGAGAATCTGTTTATAGAGTTATATGATGGAAAATGCTCTATATAAACGTTTTGTATAGTCAAACTCAGTTTTGCTTCAGCTTATCAAGTAGTATTATTTATACTAATATAAACTTTTTATCTAATCTGAAATCATTTATTAAAATTATTCTAATGTGTTTGATTCTTTGACACTGAGTAGCTTGATAATTTTTACAGTGCACCCGGACACGCGCAAACAATTTTTCATACACATTGGACTAAAGCAACAGGAAGCCGCAGACACAAGCACTCACACACACAAGCACAAACACAAACACAAACACACACTCACACAGACACAGCCAATTGCATATGTGTGTGAATGGATAGGTTAGGATGCGTGCTACAGTGCATAAAGCTGTCTATCTAAGACTATCTGTCTGTGTGTGTGCGTGACTTTGTTCGTTAGAACATGGGATGCTGAGCTCGTATTAAAAGGCCATAAAAAGTAACGCTTAAAAACCAGCATCGCGACGCGCAAATAAACAAATTAATAAAAGCCAAATAAAAAAAATAAAAAAAACAAAACAAAAACACGACAAACAGAACTGAAGAAAACACACAAGAAAAACACGAGTCATAAATTAAATAGAAACAACGAAAATTACTTACCCAAAAAGAGGCCGCCCAGCAACAAATGTGTCCCCTTTGCTTTGGCTGTCAATTTTTTGTAGCATACACACAGGCGCGCTTCAAAAGGAGTGGGTGTCGGTGCTGAGAGACGGGCGGGGCGGTACGGGACGGGACTGTGAGGTGCGGTACGGGACGGGACTGTGCGGCTCGAAACGGCGCGCCGGCTGGCTGCGGCAATGGGTGCCAGCACGAATAATCTACTAGCGATTTATTTGTTGCTGCTGTCGCAGTCAGCGTCGACTTCGCAGCCATAGCCGCTGCTATTTTTGTTACTTCTTTTTCATATTTTTACTTACTTTCAACTAATGCCAAACGACGCTGTGGCAATGGGCCATAAAGCAACTGCTGCTGCTGTTGCCGCCGCTGCCGCTGCCGCTGCTTTTGCTGCTGCGGCTGATGCTTTTGGTATTCGGCTTTTCTAGCTCGTCACCATCGGCGTCGGCATTGGCGTTGGCGCTGGCGTTGGCGTCGTCGTCGTCGTCCTCGTCGTCTTCATCGTCGGCATTTATGCCATTGTCGCTGTTCGTGTGGCACAGTCGTGCGTTATCCTTTGCTCCTGTCGGTTGTGCACGGTTGTGCTTGGCTGCAGCCTGGTGTGCCTACTACTCGCCAATTTGCTAACTTGGACACGCGACACGTCCAGCGCACACACCTGTGCGCGCCACTAGCTGCTGTTGCTCTGCCAGCTACTCGCACGGCACAAGACATTTTAAATTTGCACCCAAATTGCTTGAAGTTATCTGCACCAAATTTGGCACGCGCGAAGTTTGTGTGTTGTTTTGCCTGCTGCTTCTGTTGCTGCTGTCGAGTGTTTCTTTGTGAAGGAAGGAGAAGAAAAACAAAAAAATCTCAGCTAAGTGTTTTACAACTTGAAGGCATTAAGTTGCTCTGGCCTGTGTCCTACGGGTCTCCACAATAGCCACGCGACAAATCTTGGTAAGCATTTGTGTTTTGTTTTCTGGCCCAGAGCCCTTTAATTGTTAAAAGTTTTTGGTTTCAAATACGATTTTGATTGTTTACATGAAATATGAAGCGTTTATTAAACACTTGATACACCAAACTCTGCGTGTAAGCACTTAAATAAGTTTTCGCTGTGCGGTTTAATGGGTATATGTATATAGATTTGTTGTATCCTAATCTTAAAATCTATTTTGGTGCGCTGCTCAAGTATGTGGTTAGGATTTGTGAAATTCATCCCTCGAGCTAACGATATGCTGCCTTTAAGGAACCTCCGAAGTATCTGAGCTGACTTCAACGAGGCGTCACCTCGTGCCACCTGCTTTGTACCTTGCGGCGACGCCAGCATTAACATGCTCCTTTGCTAAGCGCCTGTGACCGTTGCGTGGGTGTAGGCCGAAATCCACTGCTCGGTTCTCTACTTTCAGCGCAGTTCCGTTCGTGTGCGGCTCTTGTTGTTCTTTCTCATTTTCACGCATAAATTTTAATAGTTTTCCTATGCTTTAAATGGCCCTCAAACTGAATTTTAGTCTCTCTGTCTGTCTGTCTGTCAGTCTGTCTACCTTATTTGCTCTGTGTACTGTCTGCTTTGAAGCCTGCCCACTTTGGCTGTCAGTAAATTTATTTTGTGGCTACTGCCTAAATATAGCACACGCCATGCACTTATCCTTGAAATGGAAAATGGAAATTTTAAAATAAAACATAAAAAATTCGAAATGCCGAAAATAGACACGCGTAACCACACTTATATAGGTCACAGAGCGAAACTAAAGAAACAGACAAAGCGAACAACATTGATTACATTTGAAAACTTTGTTTACTTTAACGAACAATTTTGTTTCATAATTACACTTCATTATATATCAAGTATTTGGAATGAAGATTAATTTAGACTAAGATTATGAGTAAAGAAAAGCTATACGAATATTTTAAAACTAGTTAGCTTAAGCTTTTGTAAATCAAGAGAATCGCATGGCACGGCAGCTATGTATATTCAGACAGGCGTTCAGTTCATGAAGTCCCTGCTATGATCGGTTAAAGACTTACAAATATTTGTGGGTGCTAATATTAAAAACAATCATATTATTTCTTATTTTATATCGACATTAAAATATGTAATTAAATATTTGTGTCAAATCAAAAATCTGCCAAAGCAAAATTATCTGTCAACGAAATTGAGCCTATAAAAAATATACTCAATATAAAAATTATAAAAAAATTTGTATTTAATTAATGTGAGCTCAGTTCATGTAGCTCCTGATTTAATCGCTTTAAAATATACTAGTATTTGTGGGTGTTATTAAAAACAATCATAATATTTCTTATTTTATATCGACATTAAAATATTTAATTAAATAAAAATTAACTGTCAACGAAATTGAGCCTATGAAAAATATACTACAAAATAAAAATTATTAAAAAATTGTATCTAATTAATGTGAGCTCGTTACTAAACTTTCTTTGCAGCTCACCACATTTATCAACTGAAACTGTATATAAGAGACACTTAACTTGATATAAACAGTAATTGCAATTTGTCTTAGCAGCATAAAATAATACTTATTATAAATAATTGTATATAAATATTTGTATATTTGAATATTACAAGAAAACACTAATCAGCTTTGCAATTTACGTACTAAGCGCTTCTATTCATGCGCCCCGAAGTGTGAGACGTGCTTATCAGCTTTCAATTGGCTGCTTGTGTGTGAAAGAGAGTTTTCCATTAGCACATTTCATTTTAATTAATCTGGCAAGTGTTTTGCACTTTCGTTCGATTTATTTTGCATTAAGAGCAATGCGCTCCACTACTCCCTACCGTCCCATCCCCCTCTCTCTCTCTCTCCCTGTCTTTGAATTTTATTGGATTGTTATTTACCTGTGCTCGTCGAGAGACCAAAAGGTTGTTGAAAACTTTAACAAACTTCGTAGTTTTTCGGGCAATTGACTACCGCTTAGCCCAATAAACAAGCACACACTCCCAACACACACTCTCACACACACACACACACACACATACACACACATTCTCTCTCTCACACACACACACACACATACACTGCAAATGAAATACGACTGCAAATTGTGGCTAAAAATTGTTTGGCCACCTGTCTGCATGCTCTACCGCAACCAAACTCGCCTTTTGTTGTTGTTGTTGTTCAGCAACCTGAGTACCTACAAATGTATTTGACACAAATCGGTTGTGTTTGCATAAATACAAGTTTGAAGCTTAGCTTAATGCAATAATATTTTGCTCAGTCACTCTACAAATTTACTGAAACCGTCCAATAGAATTAGAAACTTACACGAATTTTCAATATTAACATCATTATGATGTAAAGAAATATATATTTATAAGTACGTGCTTGTTAACGCATTAGCTTTCCAGCTCATTTTATTTTTTTTATACATCGTCCCGTCATCATAGAAAAAGAAATATCAACTCTGCATTAACTCTATCCAGTAACTGCCAACCATTCTTTTGATAATCAATAACATTTGAATGCCCAGGAATTCTAATAGAAAGCAGTCAAGTTAATTTTATAATATACTTCAATTGTAAGATTATTGCCATCTTTGATCGAACTTAGAGCTAAAATCATAAAAGCTTGACTATTCATGAAAACATTAAACATCAACTTTCTTTATTTTCAAAAGTCTGATAGTCTAAAAGTTTGTGTTACCCTAAACTATTAGAAGCAATGTATTTTACTATAATGGGCCCTCATACTGCCTAGTCGACTACTTATCAGCACTGAAGCTTCTGCCACTGCCATGAGGTCGGAATTTTCTACTATGCAAGTTAAATGAGTCAACATACCTGAGAATGTTTTTGTCAGTCTTCTTTCGTGTAGTTGATCAGTTTTTCACATTGCTCACATAAATAATGAATGATTTCATTAATTTCTCCTAGTTAATCTCATGCATAGAATGCTTTTCATTAAGACTCACCTCTCAGAACTCCAATGAATAGACCTGAAATATTTTGTCAGGCAAGACATTAAGCTCATACTGAACAATACATTTCCCAAAACAAAATCTGAAATCAAAGTCTTGCATATAATTACACGTTATGCAGGTCTCTAAAGTAAAATAAATGTAATGTAAAGTGAAGTAAGTAAAGGTAAAGTAATCGGATTTGTTATGATTTTACAGAAGAGTTAGGAATAAGTGAAAGTGAATTAGAATAAAAGAAGAACTCTTCTAGTATGTAGTACTACAAATTTTTATTCAACAGTTTATTTTATGCTGCTATATGATATAATAGTTAGATATTGATAGGTGTATGCTCATATATAAGGAGCCAATCTTAAAAAGCTAAAAGAGACCTCCAATCAGTTATAGTTGTTTGGTCTATGTAAAATTGACTGAACTCAGACTTAAGACAAGTTGAGTTCGCAACAGTCGGACAAAGTATTGAATCGGCTTTTACACATTTATTGTACTAACTAAAAGATTATGAAAAGAAAGAAACCTAATAGGTTGGCCAGTTGAGCTGGGTTTGTTTGAGTTGCTGCTGCCAATTGTTGGCTCTGAAGTAGGTAATTAAGTGATTGCCTGATTGACGACTCGCCAGTCATTCCTTGGGGAATCGAGCAGAAAAAGAGGATGTCTACGTCAGCACGAGTTGCTGATTTGATTTTCATTGTATCGAGTATTTAGTAATTAGTTCGTCTTGCTTGGGTTTTTAATTGGCCACAACATGAAAGAGGAAACGCTCTAACAAAGCTATTAGCAGCAAAACAACAAAAACAACTTAATGCTGTCGATGCAGGGGACTTGCAAGTAAAGTGCTCTGTCGGCTGCAAGTGCCAGGGTCAATTAGAAGACCCATAACAAAATTAGCTTTGATAAGTGTGCATTGCAATGGGTGTAAAATAGTAGCAGGAACAGGCAAACAAGCAGCCAGCGGGAGAAATGTGCTCCCTCCTTTGATTGATGGTCGAGCCAAGTGCAAATTATGACAAGGATAACAAGGTTACTCGAGGAAGAGCAGTGCACATATTGTTGGACTTGTGCGTCGCTTAATTCAATATTGTGTTCAAGTTATAAATAGACACAAAAGTTTATTCAATAAACATGTATGTTCCTGTATGGCTAATGAGCATTCATTAGGTAGAAAGTGCAGTGTAAAGCTCTTCATATGCACTCTTCGGTTAGCCTATTTATTATCCGAATATATTCAAGTTTTCCAAATATAAAGTTGAAGAATTTTCTGATATATTTCTTAATTTAACTAAATATTTGTAGGTAGGAGTGGGAACCTCATCATATGCTGCTCTTTTCATCAGTCTAGTGTAGAAATGAAAATTTAAACTCATACAAACTTAACAATTTGTTTTTAAACCAAAGCAAAACATTCTATTTCTAGATATTGTTTAGATTTTCTGACTTTTGGGAAAAGAAACAGGGCTTGCAAAAGGTGCTCTTACAACGTGTGAGTAAAATTTAATTTGAGTCTAATATTGATTTTTATGAAAAGCAAACTTGATTTTTGCATAACTCTTAGAGACACGACGAGTTCATACAGACGGGCAGAGACACACAAACACAGTTTTTTTGGGGTTTGTTAACAAATACCCTGAGTTTCTTTGAGTTCAGCTTAAAGAGTGCGAAACTTAGACCAAACAATCTACGCAAAAAATCTTTCTAGTCAAAACATATATTTTTCTCTAATTTATGTAAATTAAGTTTGAGTCTTAAGCAAAATATTTTATTTTGGAAAATTCGGCTGGTATCAATCAAACTAACTAGAGAGCTTGCTAGCTAATTAGTAAAACAGTCATTTCGAGTCACTAGCTAGTTGCTCTTCTGCATTTTCATTAGACAACTGACTAAATTCCCACAGACCAAAATCGTACTCTTAGTACATACATAATTCAGAACTCATTTCGCATAACTCATACGCACGGTAGTCCACGGCATTTCGGTTTGCATTCTTAATGTGTGTGCGCCACGAAATGTCGCACAGACACAAGCACAGAGACTGAATAGCTGAATGATAAGCAGCCAGTCGGGAAGAAACTGAATGTGAACAATGCGATACTCGGGCCCAATTGTAAATGTGTCGCCATGGGCGTCCGTGTCGTATGGCCTCTAATGGCTGCGCACCCAATGGCTTGTCAGTTTGAATTTGGTTAGTCAAACGTTTGCAACATTTGCTGCACGTTTCGGTTTTTGCTTCTATTCGTTATTCCGCCCGCTGCTGGCTGCTGGCTGCTGGCTGCTGGCTAAAAATACAAGGCCATATCGCCATCATGTTTGTGTATCTGCGAGATACACTTCATCGTCGTAGCCAACCTGGCGTATGAATGAATAGCTCGACGGGTTACCGTGCCTGTGCATAGAGATAACCAGAGCACTGATCTACTGTCGCATTGTGAGTAGCAGCTGGTTGACTAAGAGACCGACTCTCTGACTGACTGACTGACTGACTGCTGCTGAGGTTAGTAGGAACAGCAACGTTCCTACTGTTGCGCTTATCTAATTATAGCTTCATTAAGGCAACTGTGATGAACTTAACGAGCAAATGGAGCGAGCGCTCGTAGGTAGCTGCGCTTAGCCAACCGGGCTCGACAGGCTGCTGCTGCTGCTGCTGTTGTTGTTGTTATTGCTGGGGCTGCCGACGAAGGTCGGCGACATGTGGCTAGCTACCGACTCGACTCGACTCTGGTAACTAGGCAGCTTATTTATTTTCATCATTATTGCTGGCAATATGACAGTGAAATAGTTTTATCCAAGCTCTGACATACACACTCATTTCTGTGTATGATATGATGCTGATGACATTCTAATGATATTGTAATCAGGCTGAGCTTTAGCCCAATTGCTGTGCACACCAATAGTCAAATAGCACTCATTAAATAATAAGTCCATACTTATAGTTGTCAGTCAACATAAATTGGGTTCGTTAGCTCAACGTTCGGCCGTGTGTGTATGTTTGTATGCATATACATATTTATTTGTGTGAGTGTGTGTATATATATATATTTTGTTACCATTGAAATTTCGATGTCATAAGTATTTGCAGTCAGCCATCAACGCCATCAAATTGAAAGCTTTTTCTCACCTTGGCTACATTGGCAAATGGCTGCTCAAATGACGGCTGACAGCACATACACCCACATACACCCACTCACACCTGCAATCGTCTGTATTTGTTATATTTTTTCCCACTTTGTTCGTGTTTTATTTTATTTGATTCACCCTCACATATCACAGATTCAGCTGCTCAGCTTTTGGCTTTTATTGTTAAATCGTTGGTCCATTTTTTTTAGCTTCATTCCTGCTTCTTTTTTTTGCGTTTTGGCGCCTCGCTTGACGCTGATTGAATACAAATACAAATGCAAATAGGAATACAAATATAAACAAATGTCGCCCACCTGCATGCAAATATAAACAACATCTTTAATATACCGTCAACAGAAACGGCAACGACAACAGCAATGGCATGTCTGGGAGCTGCCTGCTTCTTCACCTAAACAAGCGATGCGAGAAAATTCGATTTTCAATATTTTTTCGCTTTTTTCACACTTTGCTCATGGTGTCTTCTTTGTTATTGTTGTTGTTGTTGTCTGGATGGTGCCATCATCTGATTTTGTTATGCTGTGCACCCAAAATTCAAAACAAAATACTTAATGGACCGTTGAAAGCTTTTGCTGAACAAGGTCTCTCGATACCCTGTAATTAATGCCAACCATTTTATGTACATTAAACCTTTTAACCTTCTGTTTTCAAATAACTTGATTCAGTCAGAGAAATTTGTATATGTTTAATTCTATTTCAATGCGAATCAGATTTTGAATTTGTTAAGATAGTACACTCTGTAAAATTTCTCATCACTTTTAATCAATAAAAACAAAACATCTGGCGTTTTCGTGGAAATTGAATTTGTGTCACCATCATAGGGTATTCATTATAATAGTTGTGGAGTAAGCTCTTGGTCCTCGGGACGTTTAGCCAACTCAACAGTCATTACCTTGAAATTCCCCATGGAGCATTTGACTTTAATGGCGTTGGGAGTTAAAGCATATTGACATGTTATGATGCGTGGCCAAAACAGCGGGTGTTCGCCCAGCAAATACACAACACATATACACACACTCGCACATACATACAGTGATTGTGTGGCGCGTGTGTTGCGGACATTTTACAAGCGCTGCGTACGTTGCTTTTTAACGGTCGCTCAGCTCCGTGGAGAGACCCATTGATCCGCTTTTTAGTCAGTTGGTCACATTTTTTCAATATTAATTTAATCACTTTAGTTTCACATGCCATTTTATGCCACGCGCACACATCACACACTTCCCTTTCCATTTCTTTAAAGCAACTTCAATATCTCAATTTGCGGTTTTGATTTATTTGCTAACAGGAAATAGAGACTGCCAATCGAATATCAGACAAAAGCCATCAGCCCAGCGGGGTCTTCTGCTCGACTGATATATGTTTGTACAGACGTGTATTGTTTCCTCGCAGCTGAGAATAACGTGATTTTTCTTGAAGCTCATCGTTGCTTTCGCCTGTCAGCCAAATAACAAATATGTATATATTTTCTTACAAGCATTTTGCACAAAATGCTTCTTTGTCTGCGCTCAATATGCTTGCCAGACCTTGCAAGGTCGCAAGAAATAAAGTGTGGGCGGTGAGGTGGAGTAAGTTAGGCATGACCTTTGCTGACAATCCGAGACCGAATCATATTATATACATATACGGAGCACCAATAAAAGTTAAATTGTGCGCCATATACCGAGCATTCAATATGGGATTTCATATTTGTGTCCTTAATATTTCATCAGGGCCGTGAAAAGGGTAGTTACAGGACACCGGACACATCGAAAGTTCAAATTGCTTTCCCCCCCATGGACAATAGACACCAAATTAGATTGTGCTCGGACCACACAAAGAATTCAACTCACTTAAATTGTCTTGCTTATTGAGTTTATTCAATCTTTATAACATTGAAACTTCCCATATTTTGTTACAGATCGACTAGAAGTATGCACATTTCAACATAAATCAAAAAGGTATGATAATTTCTACATAAATGTTGGCAACAGTCTTAGTAAGTAAGTATTCGCACCTAAATTTCAATATTGTTTTGATGACGTTAAAAATTCGTTTGGCTTTATATTACTTTTCATTTCTAATTATATATATATGTATAAACAGAAAAGAGCAACTCCATTTTTGTTGAAGTTCTCCGATTATAGCAATACGATGTGGATTGCATACAAGAAAATCCATGAAAACATCATAAACTAAATAATAAACTTTATATCGTTTGATGTATTCGATAAGTCTATTATAATATAATTTATTATATAATTATCTTTTCATATTATTACAAAATTTAACAATATTTTAATATTTCATATAAATTGATTAATTTATACTTGTATTTACTGTAGCACCAGTTGAATTTGTAATGACAGAAAATTAATTACAATATAACTTGATATACTGGTATTGACATTAAGCTCAAATGTCTAAGCCAGAAGCAAGTAATCAAATAAATATAGAGAAAAGCAGACATTTTTATTTATTTTTGCCACCTCATAAATGAAACGAAGTTCAATTGATGCTTTGATGCTTTTAATATAAGAAAAATCTTTGAAAATCAACATTTCTCTTGCAATACATAACTTAAAATTGAGTTGCTTAGTAAAACAATTAAGCGTATTTAAACTTATAGGAGATGAAAATCGCTTATTTTAAAAGCCATCAATGTGTCTACCTATTGCAAACTTAGTAAATTCATTTTGGGTCTGCGTTCGTTGTTATTTTTTTGCTTAGTCTACATTTTTGGCTTATTAAATATGCTATTTACGTTCAAACTGCGTGGGCTGTGTTTATTGGCTCTGGTCATAATACGAAACACACTCTAATATAATCAAAAACACACACATACACATACATATTTATCAGTATTTATGGGTATGTAAGTACACAAGTCGATAATGTGTTCAATTTGGCTGCGCCAAAATAGTCGAAGGCGGCGTAGAGACGCTTCGCTTTAACTTCCACTGGGCTTGAATAAAAAATTAAATATTTATTGAAGCGAAAGAACCGTAATCAAATTCTATTCTCTGAAAAGTATGTAATTGCCGCTAATGGAGGAAGCCAAAACAGAATGAGGGCGAAGAAATCAGTTTCCAATCAGACATTCATATACATACTTGGCATATGCGAACACATATGAGTGCGCGTGTAAGTAAATAAAATAAGTATAAAATTGCAGTCATATTAGGCATCAAAAGGCCATAAAATGTGCCGGAGTTCACACACTCGAGTGTACTTGGTTGCGTTCCGCAACTGCCATAAAAAGGCCATTGCGGAAAGAACAAAAGGACTCCCAAGTTGGGTCGACTAAGGCGCACAGGGCATACATTTTATTTTTGTTTTTTGGGGGCAACCCACTTACATTTATAACATATATATGTATACTATATATGAGCGTATTTTATGTGCAATGCAAATGGCAATTGACATTCCTTTCGACCGGCGAGGAAACAATGTCAATCCCAATCGAAGCCGAAGGTCGCGTGCGCACGCTGTCATCTGATTGACTTGAACTAAATCCAGACCGTGTCGTGTACGTGATTCCTCGATAATCATAGTTTCGCTGTAGCTTAGCTGCATCAACAGCTCACCAAAGTTTTGCGAAGCCCAACCAAGAGAAGCCATGTGGCGAGCCAACATTCCGCACTATTTGGGTCCTTTGTGGTTGTCTGCAATTTTGCGCTTCGTTTGTCAATGTCGTCGCGGTAACTTTGTCCTCGCTTTTTACTTCTTCGGGCCATGTAATCAATTAACACTAATGAAGCTGCGCATTCTGTTTGCCCCACGTTGAGTGAGTGTGTGGCTGTGTCTGTGTGCGTCTGTGTGAGAGTGTCTGTGTTTAAGTTCTTGTTTGTATTGCATACTTTGAGGCATTGCAATCAGCTGCAGACCGTCTAAGCAGCGCCGGTACTGAAGGTCGTGGTCTTGGGGAAAAAAACAAAAGCCAAAAAGCGTGTGCGCCTGATAGGCGCCAGTTCACTGTCACGTGGCACACGTTGCACAGCTGCAGCCAGGTAAGCATTTCGTCTGCAGCAGCAAGACCAACCTCTCGTGGTTTCCTCTATATACTCTATCCATGTACCTTTACATACATTCTCGCACACATGTACACACAATCAGCAGCAAAGTAACAACAATTGAGAAAAGTACTTTCCTGTACTAGGAGCTGTTCTCGCACTGCCATTGCCAGAGATCCGCCCACATAATAAGAGCAACGGAGACTGCCTCACTGTGCAATTGTTTGTGTCCTTGATACGGATGCTTCTTTTCTATTGTTAGCATGGCATTTAAAACAAAATGCTTTCTCTTTGCTATTCACATTCAAACCCAGCGGCTTTTAAAGTACGAACAGGTCTGCCTTGTCTTTGCCGCATTTCCCTTCCCTGGCCTCTGACTGCACCAGTGCATTTAAAAATACAAAATCATGCGGAAGGCAGAACCAGTGTGGCGGACACATTGAACGGGGCCAGCTGCTGTTTTGTTGCCCTTGTGGTCGTGTGTCTGACATATGTAGTATATGTATACAAGCATACGAGAATCCATGTTAATATACAAATGTGACCTTCTCATGGCCAAATAATCCGTCATCAGATTATAAGACAAATATTTCAAATGCATTCACACTGGAGTTAAAGCAATAGGCACACGTTTCTGCAGTCGCTTTAAGCATTTCGGATATCACAATATTCAGCGTTCATCATCATTTAATGCAAGTAATTTCCTATGCATTAAATTTCACAAAATAAACCTTCGTGCGTGCGCGCGTACGTGCGTAAATTTTGTGGTCATAGACGAAGCGTGCTGTCCAGACGTCCAAACAACAACATCAAATAAAATACAAACAATAAAAAAGCAGTAATACTAAATTAAACATTAGCATTACAAAACAACAATGACACGGACTGTGTGTAAACACCTGTACCTGACGAAGTGTCCGGCGCTGACTTCTTTGCACTTTAACATTTGTCAAATAAACTATGAATGCCACCGCTGGCAGCTAAATATGTATAATACAAATTATATAAGCAACAGCAAACAGAAAACAGCAAACGGCAAACGGCAAACAACAAACAACAAACAGAGGAGCCCCAACTACTTTGGGAAACGTGTTCACGCTGTCCAGTGTACTGGACCCACACACTCAGCATAAAAACTGCAAACAAGCTGAAATATTCAACAGCTTGCGCGTTGGCACAGAAACGACGCGCTCAAAAGTATGTTACGAAAAAGGTAACCGTCCCGGATAAAGCCAACGCGACGTATACGCAGTATTCCACAGGCAAAGTTTGAGATGGTCTTTTAGCACACGGCACACGGCACGCGATGCTTTACTTTCTTGGCTTCACAAGTTTACTTTTGCTAAATTAACATTTATTTTCCGGGTACCAAAATTTGTTTTTCCTGCACGCATTCATATCAAATTTGCGCTCATCTCTAGCATAAGAGAATGTGTTGGCTTAAACATTGTTTTTGTGTGGTTGCAACAGACGATATTAATTAAAAATTGCACAAGTGGCATTTGGGCTTAATATTTAATATTAGTTTTAAAAAAAATAGTGTACATCGACCACGCACGACTTAAAGTTGTCCTCTTTCAGAGCGTACATAAAAATTTAATAGGCTTTTTCCGATTGAAATTTACATTTGTGTAAGCTGCTAAGCGATTAGACAATTTAAACTATTTTCTGTCAGCTCAATTAAGTGTTCAGATGAACACTTATCTCATTCAAAAATCATGACTACAAGTATAATAAGAAATATTTTATAGCTTTTTACAACTGCAAACATTATTTGCTCAAGGCTCAATTTTTATTGAACAATTTTATTACTCAGCTTTGTTGTTTGTGTTAACCACTAACAAGTCGTCGTCATGTGAAATATGCCTGCTTTTCAAATATTTAAATATTTTATTCTGCCTGTCGTTATTCTGCTTTGATACGTTTCACATGTGTATAGACGATAAGATAAATAATTTCAATTTGTTATGCTAAATACATACTTGCAAGTTACTTTTTGAAATAAATAAAAAGTGGTAGACAATGTTTATACTTGCTCAAAAAGTTAAAAGAGTTTGTGAGACATTTACTGTGTGTTTCATTCTAATCAACTTGATATTATGTTTTACTGTTGGGTAGTTTGCGGCTCAGTGGTTGGGTTAGATAGTGTTTTTTCATTCGTCATATGATTGGTTTCGTTCTGTCAAATTTGAGGTCTTAAGGGCTTGAATGAGATGCGGGTTTTATGGTTGTTGGTGTTTGATTGAAGTACCTTGAATATGATTCACTAGGGACTTGAAATTATAAATATTATTTGTATGCAGTCGTGTGTTACGAGAGCACACCTTATATCATTATCAGACAAAACATTAACAGATAACATTAAGATTATAAGTCTATAACCAAATTTTACAGGTTCCATTTACTAATGAGTCATAGTATTTTCCTTTAGCCCATCAATTTAGATTCATAAGTTTTCATTTTATGCTCAATTTTAAAAATCTTGATTATTTAAACGAGTAACGAGTGTTATGCAGTCGGTTGGGTGCGACTGCAACCTTCTTTCTGAGTTTATTTTATTTTTTTCTGCTGGTTTCAGCTTCTGGAAGTGGATGAAAGCATGTGAGAGCCTCTTTTACTAGCGATTGGTTCTGTGATGCTTGTTAAGCCTCGACACGTGGGTTCGTTCATGCGTATCAAGTTCAAATGTCACAGTCACATTCGCTAACAGTAGAAAGAAACTGATTTGAATTCGTTTTTAACCTTGTGAATGAACTTTACCTTCAATAAATGTCGGGCCTGAAATCAATCATACGAAGAATAATTTAAAGCTAAGATGCGTTGGCTGACACAGCAAAAGTTTTGTCCTTTGCAATTGCCTGTAGGATTTGCCTTAAATCCTTATCTTATCTTTTATTATTATACATTAATGCTCAGATGACATTTGATTGCCTTCTACAACTATATGTAGCTGCTCACTAAAGGAACAATCTATCAGAAAGGGCAGTCAGTTCCTTTTTACTAAATATATTTTGCTAATATATTTCTCATATACAGACTGCCCATTGTGGTTACCTGTCACATTGAGAAACTGACTCAGCTGCAGAACTTTGTGTTCTTATCGCTGTCATCAGCCATGTGAAAGTGTAAAGCCACTGAAATGTTAGCCTCAAAATGTCTCAATGTCTTTTTCAGCACTGGCTGCCTGTTGTGTGTATTTGTATGTTGTGTGTGTCTGAGTTATGTAAACTAAATTCAAATTGTGTACAAAAAATGTTACTCAGAAATTTGTAACGCGTATTTGGGGCCATTTTGCTGGCAAATGCAAATATACCTATTGCTGCAATTTAAAATGTAAATGCTCGAGGCCAAGGAGATGGCCAATTTGCAGTTGGTCAGCAATCTACATACTTGTGTGTGCGTGCTGTATATGCCGTGCCCCATGTTGCATGTGGCTCCGTCATAATCAAGCAAATAAGCAACCAAAAAAAAGAAATGTTTGGGGGTAGATGAATAATTGAACTGCTACTTCCGCACTGGCAGCTGATTGCCCGATACAGTTCGCAGCACTCGCAAGGTCATGGGGCACACACACACACACACACAAACGCACTGTAACACATACGCCATGCTATGTTGTTTTTCTTGTAACTCTTGTATTTCACGGGCAGCCCAAAGTTTCCTTGTTCCCTTTTCTATTTGATTTATCAAATGGTCGCTATAAACCGAAATTTCTTCAACTTGTTCTCTTCAGTTGCCGCGACCGTTCGGTCCGCTGACCACAGCGGCTTTATCTTTGCATATTTCAAGGCGCCCAATTAGTTTCGATTCGTTGGCATTCGATTTGTTTTCGCTTTTGGTTCGATTTGCTGTTTTGGTAAGCAAAAATGTTCGCTTGATTTCATTTGTCCTTCTGCTCGTCCTTTTATCTGGGCTCGTCCTTTGTCTTTGCCATTTTTAGCACTCAATTAATTCGAATCTGGACAAAGACTTGGGCAATATATTTGTATTTGTGTGTCCGCATCCTTGTTGCTGTCGCCTACATTAATACAGCTGTGATAAATGACCCTAGTTCGAGAGCTCTAGGCGCACAGCTTGATCAGTACTTCGGTACTTTGCCAAATCGGTCTGTCAGCTAAGCCCCACTTTAAGAGTAAAATCAATTAGCGCAAAGAAGAAAAAAACAAAGAGATTTTTGGTTAAAAATCTTGTGGCCTGCATAAATAAAAAGTTAATTAAAATTGTCGAAAAGTATTTTAAAAAACCCAAGACTCCAACACAAAGAAAGTAATTAAAGCCTAATATAGAGCTGACTAGAAGAACATTTTGGTGTCTTTGAAAATTCCTTCTGTTGAGCTGCAGGTCTTTGTGTTTGTGTGGGTATGTTTAAGTGTGTAAGTGAATTGCGCCTGGTATCCAATGCAAACAGCTGCCGCCTGGTTTCGCCCAATGCTCACCTGTAAATAAACACCAGCAAATTCAAATAAGCAAGAATAAGTACGAATAAATAACTTATAGCCAACAAGAAAAAGAATATCCAACAATTGTGACGCAGGAAAACAGCCATTCGGCCAGCCAGCGAGTCATTCTCCATTGCACCTCAACAATGGGCAGCCTGGGCCACAGTCGGAGCCCAAATGAAATGAATCACATCCCGTCACAATATGAATGGAGCGTCGTGTGAACGACCACCACTGACCCACCAGCCCATAAACTCAACAAAACCCAACACTCTGGGCAAAAAATTTGAAGGCGTCGTAAAATTAAACCAACAAATATAATCATGTTAATTACTGAATATTAAAGGTAATAATAAAAATTGAATTACTTTAGAGGTACAAGGAACGCGTCTATCTCTCTCTTTCTCTCACCCTCTTCTTACAGAAAAATGTGATCATATCATCAGCTTTGAGATTAATTTCTTTATCAGCTGCCACAAATATGTGGAAATTTATTAATTTTGTTTATTTATTTATTAATTTATTAGTAATAGTATTAATATTGTATAATATTATAAATATGACTATATATTGTACTGAGTCTAAGCTAAAAAATTTGTATCTGTACCATTGTACATTGACCTTCTATACATAGAATGAATGAATCCCAAAAGCAAACAAGCTCTGCCAAATCCCAGATACTTTAACAACAAATAAAAGACGAGGACCAAAAAAAAAAAAAAAGTGAAAAGAGAAAAAAAAAGAAAAAGAAGAGAAAGCGTAAAAAGCGTTCGCGAGTTGGCCAACAATCTGGAATAGGACTCTGACAACGAGTGGACCACAGTCGCGGAGGGAGTTGGCTGAGCAGAGCTGGCAACTGTGACTACGGAGTATCCTCACCTTGGGCGCTCATGTTGTTGTTATATGCCCAGGCCTGGGCCTGCGAACTTCAACCAATCTCAATCGACTTCATACATATTCCATTCCTCCAGCGACAGCTCGCATCTCCTCCAAAGCCACTGGGCACTTGTGAGGCAGCTGCAGCTATTATGTTGTTCTTCCTGTATTGTTGTGAAGCATTGTCATGTGGTTGACAAAAGCACTTGGCAAACCACAGAGCACAGCCGCGTGACATATTTCAAGATTTTCATTTCGGTACTTTTTTGTTATTGATTTAAAGTTCACTTCAGATGTGGAAATGGAAAATGAAAAGCGTGCGCGCGCTCTTTTGTGTGCAAGTGTCGTTGTATTCGTGTCGACACGAAACTCATTTACCTAAAGGTAGAGAAAACCCAATACACATAACGCATTCCCATCAGCTTTATATTTTGTTAGCCCACGCACACACACAGATACATAAGCTTGTTCTGTTTGTTAAACTTAAGGGAGTTCCAAGTCAAAGCCTCAAATGTTTGCTTAACTGGAAGTAAATCAAAAGATACCCAACACACTCACACACCCACTAAATCACTTTTGCAGATGGCAGCACTTTAGCCAAGAGCAATAGGATATTTGTCTACGCGCGTCTTGTCGGCTTACAACTTGGCCTCTTAGTCCCTAATAACTTGCTTCATATGTTTTATTTAAAAACCAAAATTTATGCGTTGCCTGGATTTTATATCTTCAAAAACACACGACATCAATTTTAGAGAGTTGGTTTACAGTTGCATAAATTTTTAGCCAAATTATCATACATTTTACATCTATTAGTTCCAAATTACACTTTTATTTTTCAATTATATTATATAGGTGTATTATAATTAAAATAATAAAATCTAAAATATAAAATATCAAATATCAAATATAAAATATAAAATATAAAATATAAAATATAAAATATAAAATATAAAATATAAAATATAAAATATAAAATATAAAATATAAAATATAAAATATAAAATATAAAATATAAAATATAAAATAAAAATATAAAATATAAAATATAAAATATAAAATATAAAATATAAAATATAAAATATAAAATATAAAATATAAAATATAAAATATAAAATATAAAATATAAAATATAAAATATAAAATATAAAATATAAAACATAAAATATAAAATATAAAATATAAAATATAAAATATAAAATATAAAATATAAAAATAAAATATAAAAAAAAATATAAAATATAAAATATAAAATATAAAATATAAAATATAAAATATAAAATATAAAATATAAAATATAAAATATAAAATATCAAATATCAAATATAAAATATAAAATATAAAATATAAAATATAAAATATAAAATAAAAAATATAAAATAAAATTAATTAAAATATAAAATATAAAATATAAAATATAAAATATAAAATATAAAATATAAAATATAAAATATAAAATATAAAATATAAAATATAAAATATAAAATATAAAATATAAAATATAAAATATAAAATATAAAATATAAAATATAAAATATAAAATATAAAATATAAAATATAAAATATAAAATATAAAATATAAAATATAAAATATAAAATATAAAATATAAAATATAAAATATAAAATATAAAATATAAATTAAAATATAAATATAAAATATCAAATATCAAATATCAAATATCAAATATCAAATATCAAATATCAAATATCAAATATAAAATATAAAATATAAAATATAAAATATAAAATATAAAATATAAAATATAAAATATAAAATATAAAATATAAAATATAAAATATAAAATATAAAATATAAAATATAAAATATAAAATATAAAATATAAAATATAAAATATAAAATATAAAATATAAAATATAAAATATAAAATATAAAATATAAAATATAAAATATAAAATATAAAATATAAAATATCAAATATCAAATATCAAATATAAAATATAAAATATAAAATATAAAATATAAAATATAAAATATAAAATATAAAATATAAAATATAAAATATAAAATATAAAATATAAAATATAAAATATAAAATATAAAATATAAAATATAAAATATAAAATATAAAATATAAAATATAAAATATAAAATATAAAATATAAAATATAAAATATAAAATATAAAATATAAAATATAAAATATAAAATATAAAATATAAAATATAAAATATAAAATATAAAATATAAAATATAAAATATAAAATATAAAATATAAAATATAAAATATAAAATATAAAATATAAAATATAAAATATAAAATATAAAATATAAAATATAAAATATAAAATATAAAATATAAAATATAAAATATAAAATATAAAATATAAAATATAAAATATAAAATATAAAATATAAAATATAAAATATAAAATATAAAATATAAAATATAAAATATAAAATATAAAATATAAAATATAAAATATAAAATATAAAATATAAAATATAAAATATAAAATATAAAATATAAAATATAAAATATAAAATATAAAATATAAAATATAAAATATAAAATATAAAATATAAAATATAAAATATAAAATATAAAATATAAAATATAAAATATAAAATATAAAATATAAAATATAAAATATAAAATATAAAATATAAAATATAAAATATAAAATATAAAATATAAAATATAAAATATAAAATATAAAATATAAAATATAAAATATAAATAATATAAAAATCTGTATTACATTCACTAATTGCTTATAATTTGTTTGCTTTATTGAAGTATTATTTTATTGCTCTACTATAATTCTCACCTTAAGCTAATTTCATTTAGTTTTTATAACTGTTTCTTAAATACAATATAATTTCATTAGATACAAATTCATTTTTCAGTTATTTGCTTATTAAATATATACTTACCTTTTATATTTCTTTCATTTATTTTATAGCAATTTGTTACAAGGAAGTTAATATTTCGTTTTCCATCTATTCATTCCCATGGTGGGCTTCTGAAATTTGTCAGAATTGATTACAAGCCTGCAACTTGGCAAATTGTAAAAGTTTACATACGAGTCTGAGTTGAAGTATATAGATTATTTGAAAGTTGACGTACGCTAATGATAAGGATAAAATATTGACAGGCAACAGCTGTCGGTAAGCGGAAGGAAGTAAAATTTTGTCGCTTTTGCTGGCGCCACACAAAATTTTGCTGCCAGCAGACACATTGGCGCTATTTATGGCAAATTAAGCCAATTGAGTTGAGAGAGATTACGTTGGGCGTTTGTAGACCACGCCAACTTCGACAATTTGAGATCTTTGTGTAGGTAGGAATTTCATTGGCTGTTCTCAGTAAGGGCTCAGCTCAGCTCAGCTCAAGTTTTTCTGTGCAGTTGCTGTTGTTGTGTGCGAATTGGGTAGCTAAATGCCTGGGGGGTTATACAATTTATACAATGCCATCAAAGGCACAAGGTGTTTATGGGGCTGGTTTAGCATTTGCATGTTTCTACAAATTGTGGGCGCCTGGCTAAGTCCCCGACGTGGCCCGCAGGCAGATTGTAGATAAATTGTTGGCACGATGTGCTTCATTAAACTGGCACAACAAATGCCAAATTGATACAAATCGAATAAGGATAGTAAAAATGTAGATTTCACTGCGGAAATAAATGAAATATGAGCACTAATAAATCGTTGATATCATTTCAATTGCAGGCTTGGCAAGCGAACTTCTGTCAGCAGTAAAAGGCAACAACAACAAATGACAGTTACAATCAGCATGCCCTGCAGAGCAAGCGTCCCTTAACTATGTGTATGCTATAGAGCAACGAGTCATCAGTGAATGGCAGGCCAATAATTGCATTGGATTCAAGGACTAAACTCTGTCCCAACACCACTGAGAGGCGACAGCAACAATAACGATTCGCCCAACACTATGACACTCATGCGCAGGCTAACGGCAACGGCTACAGCGGCGGCAAGGACGCTGCTTGAGGATGCTGGAGCAGGGACGGAGTCACAACCCGTTTACATGCCGCTGCTCCTGGAGGCATCGGCCACGGTAGCAGCAGCGAGATCCACATCGGCGGCTGCGGCAGCGGCAGCAGCTGCGGCTGCGGCTGCGGCTTCACATGCGAGTTATTTGAATTTCGTTGCTGATGGACTCATCGATGTTGATGAAGGCGTAGGAAACAGTGGCAGCAGCTCAGTTTCCCTGGAAAATATTGCCGGTGGACAGGCGCAGGACAATGGCAGCTCTGCCGCGGCTGGCGCCGAAACGGACAGTGCACATTTGACATTTGTCATCGTCAAGTGTTTCATTATTGGTTTCATCATACTGGCCGCCATACTAGGCAACATGCTGGTGATTGTGTCCGTTATGCGGCACAGGAAATTGCGGTGAGTTGTGATCACATTGCCAGGTGCTATATCTACAGCAAGTTTGATTGCTGTAGTGAAAGTTACGTATATCCTGTAGCTATAGTCAAAAGAGCAATCTAAAAAGTGTGGTTACTCATCTTATAGATACCCTGAGTCCACCTGATCCTAAGCACAATTGCCTATCTTTTAAACAGAGTTTTTTCGATTATATAAATCGATGACAATTTATTTGAAATAAATATTAAGTACTCAGCTCCTGAATTGAGTTAACAGACATACATATATGGCTAGACCGACTAGGCTGTTGTCCATTCTGGCATCCATTATATTCTATTATACCCAACTTCCTCTGTAAAGAATGAATACGGAGAGCACAATAGCAACAACAATAGAAACAATGCTCAAGCGTGTTTCATTTATTTCCTCTTTCAATGGTCCGACTAGCTGGAGGCGCGCTTTTCATTACTCGTTTTCTTTAAGCCACAAGAGTATATTCGTTCTGTTGCTCGCTCGTCTGTTCGCTTGCCCGTTCAGGGATAGACACTAGTAGCAGATAAAAGAGTTGAAATCGTATATACATAGTGGCAACTCGATAAGTCGAAAATAATATAAGCTCTGCTTAGTTTGTAGCAAAAATAAACGTGAACGAGTATTCCGCTGTCAGTTGCGCCCGTTTGTATCGTTCGTTCACGTTTATTATTGAATTGTTGTCCACAAAGCGCCATTGTCATCATAGTCAGGATCAAGGACATGGCCAGGAATTTGTGTCTATGCAGCTTTTTCGCACAGCCTTTGACCGCCGGCGCGTTAATCCTGTGCGCCGTAGCGTCCATTAGTTTGTCATCATTTATCATATTTGGGCCGAGTTGCGTGTCAAGAAATTTGTCAACTTTTCTGTTAAAGCTCGCACCCATTACCATTACCATGTGCTGGGGTGGTGTCTGCTCCCACCCATTGACATACTTCTGTGCGGCACTGTCAAATGTCGAAAACGTGCGTAATTACATCGAATATGTTAATAAGAAGAACGCATTTAAATATTGTGGCCTTCTTAAAAGGGCGCACAGACACACGCTGCCGGGCTTGGCATTTTATTTACGACGGTCCATATACATTTTTCTGGCAGCGTCAACCACAACTAAGGCGGGAGGATACGACTACAAGATTCACTAAACTTAGCAAGCTGATAATGTATCCTAATCTACCCAGATCTTATCAATTTTATTGAATTGTAAAAATTAATTTCATAACGAAACTTAAAGGCTTATTCGGCTTATAATATAGGATAATATAAATTAGAGTATTTGGGTCTATAGATCTTGTAGTTTCAAACAGAAGAAAACTTTCAAATATATATTTATTTCATAGGTTTGATACAAAAACTCTTTGCACATAAACATCATATCCTCTCTGAACCATCTTTTATTGAGATCAGGGTATATTAATAACAATACTGTGTGTGTGTGTGCGTGCGTGAGTGTGGGTGGGTGTGTTACGACAGTTCTTCATAATTTCGTACGTGTTTCAGGCGCAAATTCATATGCTGTATTTGGCTGGCATTTAAGCTACATAAATCGCACACACCGCCTGGTCACGCCCACGCAAGAAGCCTTAAGGCGCTCAATGTCAAGGCATAAAACTTTTAAAGCAGCCCAAGAACATGCTCACCTTGGCGACAGCCCAAACAGACAGACACCTGACATTTAAGGGGCTCATTTAACTTGCGAAGCTGTGTAATGTTGTTGCCCGACCAGAAGTGAATGTACTGAATGAAGGGAACGTTGCTACTGATGACTATTGCTAGGTGCATAAAAATTTGTATCTTCCTTGATGCTGCCTGTGACCCATTTCAACTGTTTTGCGTCGCTGCGCAGTTTAAATCATTGTGGCAAATTAGGCCTAATTATGCTTGACATGCATTCCTACTTTACCCTCTTACCAGTGTAAGTGTAAGTGTGTGTGTCTATTTGTATGCCTGCGTGCAAATCACAGGTGTGTGTCCAACTCAAGCTTCGCATTAACCAAATTTTCATGCGATAATTTGAGCCTCATTTAACCGAGCCTCAACGTGTCGGACTCTTTTCGCAGCTCTGCCTTCCAAATATATGGACGATTGTGCGTGTGCGCCTGGCTGACTTAATATCCGGTCCACTAATTGAAGCAACTTTCGTACGGCCCATTAAGGTGGAGCCAACTAAAAGTTCAGTCTGTCGAAATAAACCTCTATAAGTTATGTGCAGCGCAAAGATAAAATGCTCCCTAATATATTCTAATTATAATCGTGATTTGGCGCAATTTAGTTACAGATTTGATGCCGAAAAAAGCGTTAAAGCGCAAAAAGTAGATTTACAAATTATGTTTGCCATGATGCACAATCTTTTGTGGACTGCAAGTAGATTTTATACTAATCAACCGAAATGAATCTAATTTGTTTAAAATTGCAATAATTTTGTTTAGACTTAAGTTTTAAATTATGATACAATTGTATTGCTTGTATTTTGTTCTATGTTAAATGGAAAGTAAGCAAAAGTCAGTTGATCTTTTATAGTAAATTTGTTACTTGTTGGGACTTACACAATTCAAGCTAGTCAATAAAATTGTCTTCTGTTCTGAGTACGAAGTGATTCGCAACAATTAAGACAACCACAAAATTTTTACAAATCTTTGACATTGATATCCAATCTCTTTCATTATTTTGCTTTTGTCCATTAAACTGCGTATTAGGTGCTTGATTAACTTCAATAGAAAAACCCCATTGAATAACTTAAAATGATGAAATTAAAGATGACAGCTGACAGATAAGGTTAAATAAGCAAACTAACAAGTAGGATTGAGTTGTTCGACTTAAAGATACCTTCAACCCATCCAACCGATCTGATGCTTACAACCTTCTAGCTTACTTTCAACCAAGTATACACACAAGCACACACACAAACACTTAAACATGCACACGCACAGACCACTGCCTTGTAGGTAATGGTTTTGTTAAATAATTTCAGTTTTCAGAATCGGGCAATGTGAAATGTCCAGAGCATGAATATATGAACTACAGCCAAACGAATGGCAAAAGGCTTCATATCCACCTACCAAGTGCTAATTTTGGTTAGAAAGCCTTCAGTCAAACCAAAAGTACACAAATGAAACTTGTTATTTAAATATCTTTGTGAATCTTCATGCCTTACTTCTTTGATATTGATATCTATAATCTTAGCGGCTTGTGAAGCGATTCATTACGAAAAAGCTTGTATTTACATTTCTTTTATACATCTATTCCTCGTCAAAAGTAATTTCAATATTTTTATATACAAGATAGTAGCTTATATGATAATAAATTACTTTCACTAATCAGCACATATAACTATGTTGCATGATGCCATTAATAGTTTATAAAATGGCTATCAACACGAAATTCAATATGAATTTGGAAAGGAAAACATGAACGAACTTGAAGCTAGTTGGCATTGGCAGTCATAACAAGCTTCCAATCAATATATTTCTACTAATAGCCATTGAAAGTGTGTACTTTGGCATTTTAAAGAGCCAAATTAAAGTTGTGAAGCTCTGAAGTTCTGACAAGTCATAAATCTAATTAAACTTGTCATCTATCGGAATCGACATGGCCTCGTTCAACTCTTCTTCTGCCCTCATCTACGGCATTTAATCGGATTTAAAGCGACGCCTCTTTGCTACTTACATTTTGTTGTTGACGCTGGTATTTTGCGCTATGCCTTGTACATTTCTGTGGTAGTTAAGGCTCTCCAACAACTGTCCGTTATTTGCCATGGAGCTGCCGTCGTCACTTTACTATACACCGCCTTGATGTCTGCCTTCCGAATTCTGCCATCACGGCTGCGGCTGGTTCCTGTGGGTTGTAATTGAGTTTGTGGGAGTTTGGACGTGAGGCTGGTTCATTGGCCTAGTGTAAATTGTGAGATATGAAAATGTAATTGCGTTTCGCTTAAAGTTTTGGGCATTAAAGCTGCAATGAGTTTTAGAGTTGCGCATACGCCATGTGCTCATAATTGAGTTGAGCAGAGTGTGGAGAGTTTGCGGCATTACTGCGAAAATAAAGCATATTATCAATTAATTCATTAAACTCTGGCAGCAGGCTGCACGACGAGCTGCCGTCACATGCTGCGTATGTGTAATGTGAGCACAAGTTGCTGTCGCATAGATACAGACAAGTTATTAAGTCGATAAGCTGTCCGGAAAACTATGCGACAGACTATGAGCATAATGACATAAATTTGCAGTGCGCAAAACTTGATGATTTGTAAAACTTTCGAAAATTTGTCTACATATCCCTGTGGCATCTTCTGGCGAAGTTAGTCATGTTCATCTTTTATTTACAGCATCATTACCAACTATTTTGTGGTTTCACTGGCAGTGGCCGACATGCTAGTTGCACTCTGTGCAATGACTTTTAATGCTTCCGTCGAGATATCTGGCAGATGGATGTTCGGATCGGTAATGTGCGATATATGGAACAGTTTCGATGTCTACTTCTCCACTGCTAGCATCATGCATCTATGTTGCATTTCGGTAGACAGGTAAGGATCAATGGATCACGAATTATATGGCAAACATTCTCCAACGGATTCTATCATTTCAGGTACTATGCTATAGTCCAGCCACTGGACTATCCACTCATAATGACGCATCGTCGTGTCTTTATCATGCTGCTAATGGTTTGGCTATCACCGGCGCTGCTCTCGTTCCTACCCATCTGCTCGGGCTGGTATACAACAAACGAAAACTGGAAATATCTCAAATCCAATCCCCATGTAAGCTGACAATATACATCCTTAATTTTCGAGCGCATCACAATTCAACGTTTCAACACTGTCTCCTGGTACCTGCGTGAGCAAGTGTGTGTGTGTGAGTGTGAGTGTGTGCTGCTAGACATGCAGTTTGCTTGCTTCTGCCACATATTGGCCACAAGGTGTGCCATAAATTCTGCCAACAGCTGCAAGTGCAGCTGGTAGCTGGTAGCTGGTACATTGACTTTGGTTTAGATGCCAGACTAGAGTTGAGTGCGTGTCCAAATCTCTTAGCACGACAGGAATAGGAGCAGCTTAACACTAACTAGTCAGCCAATTAGCTAGTTAGATATTTATTTTGAGTGATATCTAAACCTGAACCGATGTTGATGTTCATATGTTATTGTGCATGCCTGTTATATTTTTCTAAATTTTTATATAAATTGCTGCATAACAAAGATATATGTATATGAGTATAAAGAATATGTAGAATATAGTATATAGTAGCTGCAGTATACTAGTACTATAGTATATACATGAGTCTAATGAATAAATTGCTTATAGTATATGAAGTTTCAATTCAAAGTGGACTAGCAAACCAATATAATCATTACTAAATACTAGGAATATTTAATTATTTTCGTATTTTCTAAATCGGCTATAATATTCACTAACATATAAATGACAGATCAAGATTTCAGCTACTGTTGTGTATCTATTTCATTTGAAAACATTTCGAAGTGTCTGTCTACAGGGGTATTTAGTTATGAAAGTGCTAAGCTGTTGGACCTGTTGTTCACTCACGAGGAACTCGATTTGCCTGACAAATGTTTCATATTCAACTCAGGTGTTACTTGCACGACGGCAAACACGACACGCGTCCAGCTCTGTTGACTAAGACTAGGAGTCGTTGCAAGAAAAATTGATTTATGTGGGGAGCAAAGGCATCTGCGCTGTTTTTACGCCTTTTTAGGTGCTCAGCCGACAGTTGGCATATTTATTACTGGGTCTGCTTTATTGGCCATTTTGCGACGTGAGCACGTCCTGGACCAGCTAACATATTTGTTAACTTCTCAAGCAGCGGAATGAATGAAAGTGGCTCAATACCTGGCAGTGCTGCTGCGGCTGCTGCTGCGGCTGCTGCCTAACAACTGTTGCCAGCTGCTGACGTGCCGCTGTTGTTGCTGTGGGTTCTTATTGCGCAATACAAATGCTGATGTATAAATAAATGTAATTATATTTGCGTTTGTGGTGCCTGGTCCTGGTGTCTTGGGCTCGGGCTCGAGCTTGGGCTTGTGCCGGTGCCGCTGCTGGTGCCTGTGCTTGTGCCTGTGCCCGTGCCTGTGACTGTGCCGCCTGTGCATAATTTTCGACTTCACACAAAGCGTCGACTCACTGAAAGCCCTTTGCATACATTAGGCATTCAAGTTGAGCTTTAATTAGTTTAACTTAATGTGGTTGTCATTGTGCTTGTTGATGTTGCTGTTGTTGTGGTTGTGCTTGTGGTTGTTGTTGTTGTTCCTAGCTGGCAGCGACAGCGCCGCGTCAACTCTCACATAAATCTGATTAGATGGCCTTGAGACAACGTTAAGTGCCTGGGGCTTGGTTGCCTGTCATATCATAGCTTTAATGTATGCTATAATTGGTTTGCTTTTTATTGCTTTCACTTCAGTGCAATAATCGCATTACGCATACGCAACGTTGCCGCAAATTCTACCATTGTCTACGTCCGTTCAGTTGCAGCTGCAGCTGCAGTTGCATTTGCAGTTAATTGACTGCACTTTGCATATTATCGCGTACATTCTAGTGCCGATGGCTGTTGGCCATGAAAGCCACATCAATTTGTTGGGGTTGTTATATTTTATGAGCTCAACCATATATTTAATGTGATTTATTTGATGAAATTAAATCGTTTGAATTTCAATTGCCGCACTCAATAACAATGAGAGTATTGTAATCTAATTGAATTTCAGATATGCGAGTTCAAAGTGAACAAGGCCTACGCAATTGTTAGCTCGTCGATGAGCTTTTGGATACCAGGAATTGTCATGCTGTCCATGTACTATCGCATTTACCAGGAGGCCGACCGACAGGAGCGCTTGGTGTACAGGTAAACCAATTAATTTGTTTGCCGCAATTAACGCTAATTACATGCTCAACGCAGATCTAAAGTAGCCGCCCTTCTGCTGGAGAAGCACCTGCAGATTAGCCAAATACCCAAGCCACGGCCGAGCATACAGGTGGAGCAGTCAACCATAACGACAATGAGACGAGAGCGGAAGGCAGCCCGCACATTGGGCATCATAATGAGCGCATTTCTACTCTGCTGGCTGCCCTTCTTCCTATGGTGCGTACAGGATGTCAGCAGCTTGCGAAGATTCGCTAAATACAAATATATATAAAAAAAAGGAAATATCGAACTTAATGCAAAGTCCTCACAAGCTCATTTTAATCAACAATTACACCTGCATCTTACTTTTTAATTTAAATGTACATTGCCTCAGGTTACACGACTCTAAAACTGTTTTAATTTTTCTGTTTCGCCTAAACTTATGCAACTTTTTTCTTTTACTTCTTAGCCAAGACAAGAAAAGTTGAAAAGAAAAAGTTGCTAAGAAAAGTTCCTTGCTTTGGTATTATGAGTTCGTAATTATGAACTAACTGGCCATTGGCAGAGTGAGGTCACTTAATAACTAAAAAGATAAAAGAAAGGAACTCAGAACCAACTATGAATATTAATAGCCCTTTGAGTGACTTTCTATGTAAGTGGAAAGCCGTTGTTTGATCCCTTGCTGCTGCTTTTGCAATGCAAGCGAAGTTAACCGAATATAAATTGATTCTGGCTTATACAGAATAATACATTATAATAAAATGATTGCATGGGTAAAAATGATAATTGTGTTGAAAGACAGGACATATCGACCAACAGATATTATACCAAAGGTCAAAGAGCACAAGTTTGCTGAAGCTGTTTTCATTTATGCCTGCCAAACTCTTTATTTATATAAACTTTCATTGAATTACTTTATTAATTTGGTTTTTTTCGAAATTTATATGAGTCAGTTAGCCAGTGAGCACAAACTCTTATATTCGCTTATATACACATCTTTGTTCATTCTTGTTTCAGGTACATCACATTCACGCTCTGTGACAGCTGCAAAACACCACGCATTGTGGTTGGCATATTGTTCTGGATTGGCTATTTCAACTCGGCACTGAATCCAATAATTTATGCATATTTCAATCGCGATTTCAGGGCCGCTTTCAAAAAGACGCTCAAGGTAAGCTCACTATGGGGGCAATTGGTCCTATTTCTTTATATTGGGCGGGAGCTCTGTGTTAGTTGCCTTTTATCAATACATATTGCTTTTAAATCAACCTTCGAACAAAATACCCAAACGTCGTTCGCCTTTTGCCTCTCGCCTAGACTTAGTGCAAAACAGCTGCGGCAGCAATGGGAAGCACAAGTGCAACGGCAACAGCAACAGCAACAGCAACAACTATAAACACAGCTGCAACTGCAACTATAACAGCGCCAGCACTCAAAGAGACTTAAGCCAGACTGCGCATATTGTGGTAGCTATATGAGTTTACTTGGAGCTGCATTGGCAACTAGTGCCCCTTAGCTGTAGCTTGAACAAAAAGTAAAACGTAGCATACATATTAGCTGACTGAGTCAACAGTATAAACTATAAACTGTGAACTTAAATTTCAACTGCAACTGCAAATTGCGAACTGCGTATTGCGTATTGCCACAGCTATTGCTTGCGTCCATGTCACATCTTTCATTGCTGCGAAATTATTTATTGCCTGACGACTTCTATGCACGACCTGCTTGCCTGAGCTATCTATGTATGCCCCTCTGCTCTCTCAACTGTCTATCTTTCTTAAAGCAATTCCATATATATCTCTATCAGTTTCTCGGTCTCGAACGTATCTTATGTACATACATATATTGTAAATTGGTTTTCTATCTCTCTATCTTTAATCTCATCTATTCATCTTTTCCATGCACAGCTGGCTTTTGCCCTTCTAAAACGTTGCCTAACGCTCAACAAATGCTAAGAATGCCATAAAAAAAAAACAAACAAACAAACGAAAATGTAATATTCAAATTGAAAAGCTTTTGGCTGTTATAAGTATATTATACATATTATGTACATATCCATATATGAATGTGTATGTATCATACTCTCCCACACACACACACACACTCACTTTAACCCACACAGCACCTGTTACAAAACGGTCGCCAAACAAAACAACAACAAACACTTACAAATGCGCATATTTTGATGCTCAGAGTTTGTTTTGGGTAAAATTGTGGGTTTTGTTTCATTTTTTTTCTCACAAATTTTGTATTTCACAGAAAATACTCTTTAACAGCGCACACAGTCACATCCACTTTACGAGTCCCTATTTTTAAATAAATTTTGTATTTCACTCGGAATTTTTCCTTTTTTATTTTTTTATTTTCGCATTTTTATTTTGTTGTCATTTGTTTTCCACAAATAAACTTGCTAAAGACATGTGCCATGCCGTCCACACCCTCAACAGAACACGCCCCACACAGCCTCTGACCCAAACTTCCAAGTATGTGCCACTTTGTCTCTCTGTCTTTATCTATTTATCTCGCTCGCTGTATCTGTCCCCGACGTCGTTTAAATATGCCTAACCTTTGACTACGTAGCCAGCATTCTCTCTACGCCTATTTAGACTCATTTGGCTCTCTGCTCTTGTTTATATATGTGCCCGCTTTTTTTCTTCTTCTATTTTTTTTTTCGCAGAGCTGTTGCCCCAACGCGCTCATTAATTGTCGCACCAGTTTTCGGGCAGCTGGAGGAGGGAACGGTCCTGGCGGTGGCCAGAGAAGAGGTAACGCTGCTAGGAATGGATCTGCTGAGCTGCCGAACTGCGTGAACTCAACGGCCTCATCGGAGATACAGATGAATGTGATGCGTGCTCGACAGTATGCGGCTGGCACGCCCACAACGACCAGCCAGGAGCCGCTGCAGTTGCATCCACTCTACACTAATTAAATCCTTTGAACCCTTTTCGCTCTTTCAGCTCTTCTTCTGCTTATGTGTAGCTGTGTATGTGTGCATATGTACAACACAATCTATGCTAGCTGCCTAAAGGCAAATAGGTATTCCATATATGTATTACTAATATAAAACTATCTATGCCCAAAAACTATGACCACGCTAAGCTACAGTAATAATGGGTTCGAAACGAACACGACAATCCCACAGTAAAATTTGAGCCTTCAAAAAAAAAAAACAAAAATGGAAGAATATCTGTAATTGATGTGCAAAAATATATTTAAAGTTAATGAAATATGAAATATAAACACGTACAATAAAGACAACAAATTAAAATATTTACAAATTGAATTTAAAGCGAGATTGTTGGGCAACACAATTGAAAGGCAAGAATTGCAAATTCCTAGAATTGCCAGCAACGATTTCAAAAGCAACATTTGATTGGCATTTAGTGCAGTGTTTATATATAGTTTACCTACCTATTTAATATATATACATATATACATAATGTATTGAATGTTTGATATACGTATTGCTATTTGATGTCCCATAAATATTGATACATATGTACGTGTTGAATGAGTTATATAAGTGAAGAATGTCTTCTAATAGTACATGATACTAACTATCTTTTCCCAAGTGAAGCTTAAATATATTGAAATTGAGATAGTACATGTACTAAATATATAAATACATATATCTAAAGAAACTATATATATATACAATAACATATTTGTATGAGTAACATATCCACTGGGTCTATTAGCCACTGTACTTGTAGTCTCTGACAAACAAAAAATATATATATAAAGTGTGACTTAAAGTCTCATCAAAACAAAGCTGTTAAACAATATATATATATATATATATATATATATATATATATATATATATATATATATATATATATATATATATATATATATATATATCTCTATATCTATATATATATATATATATATATTTGAGCACGTCGCATTTTTGAGCGCATTAGTTAATTGTTGTAGAATAGTAGCGCTCAAATACTACATTAATAAACCTTTAGCTGATAAGTAAATAAGTACCAGACGACAGACAAATGTCGATACTCTACAAATGCTATTGACTATTGACTATTCCGTTAAACAACTCGTTTCTTATGCAACTTGCAAATATTAACTTAATTGTAATTTTTTCTACTGCAATCTTTTCTAACCAGATACGTATATATACTTCATATCTGTAATTTAAGTTTTTATATATTTATACATTTAATATTTTGGGTAATTTTTTGTTTACGATTGTTTTTGAGGAATACATTATATTTGTAGTCATAATATGTATTAATTCTTTTTATTCTGTTTTTATAAATTTTGTAAATTATTATTTGAAATATTTATAAAATAAAATATTTTTATAGGCATATACAATATATAAATACATATAATAAATTATAATATAGTTGTATTTGAAATATTTTATTTTTCATCTGCTTATACAGAAATACATTATTGTTATGTACCAAATGATTTTTTAAATAGTTATTATTGATTTAAGACATTATTTTTTTTAATATGTTGATATTTATAGCATTAATCTGTCTCTTTAATGTTTTATTCACTTCTATATCAAAAAATATTTTCAATGCCCAGACAATCTTATCTATATATATGTATTTTAGATTACCAGCCAAACTTCATTTCTTTTCTTGCGGTTTCTCGTTTAACTTTCATTTTCAACTGCCTGTCGCGTTCGTTTAAACCAAACAAAGCAATTATATACACAGTTCAGCTTATCACAAGTTCGCTTTGTTTGCCTTAAATATCAAATTGTTGTTGGTATATTATATATATTTAATGTATATAAACATATACATTCAAATGTATATATATTTCGTATATACATATGTATATCTATGGCAAATCATTGTCATTATCTAAAGCGCCAGATTAAAGGTTCAACGCAATAGACAAATGAGTCTCCCACCCACCCTGTCTATCCGCCTCTCCGCCAGCCTGTCCGCGTGCCTGTTTGAATATTTCTGTCAATATTTATTTTATTTAACTTTGACACTTTGATTAAACAAAGAGGCACCCACCCGATGCGCTATCGCGCTGAAAAATAAAATCGAACTCCAGCTAAATAAATGTTTACAAAAAATTCAAACTCTGACTAATTGAATGGTGTCAATTCAATTAGAAGTGCAAGAAAAACACATTGGCTTAAATATTTATTTATACTTTGACACAATAATTTTCCATTGAAATTTGCAATTTTCCATTTACCAAAATGCAGCCACAATACAATACAATACTTAAATATTTTGTTTGCCAGTCAGCTGCTATTATTGACTGTAGCTATTCATATATCATCAACCACAACTGTTTATCAATAATGGATTTTCCATTTATTTTAACCAAGTGCATAAACGTGCCGTTAAATAGTATTATTTATATATTTAAAAACTTTACAAAATGCTTTCATAATTTATGGCAAATGGCAATATGGCAGCAGCTAACAATCACTCTTCTAACAAGCTAAGTAAATTATAGAAAATCTCTTAAGCCCACAGCATATTGAAATACGTTATATAAAAGTTATTACTGACCACATTTCTTTACAAAGCATACTTCTTGCCATATTTCCAACTGTAGACCAACTGCAGCTGCAGACCTTTGAATTACCATATCGGTCCTCTTTATATTTACTTTGGATAAAGTGTTACGATTATCGACAACTTTTTTAAATTTTGAAAATCGATTTACAGTTTATACCTCACACACCTACATTAATTCCCAGTTTAAGTTGCAAACCGTCACGACTTATCTATTATGTACAACTTTTGTTACACGCTTCTCATTCATCTGCTCAAGTGCAGGGTATACTTAATGCCAGTACATTAATCATTTACAGGCTTACGTATAGATGTTTGTTTCCGTCTCTCAAATTGCAATGCACTGTTACACTTACAGCCCCCTATAACAGTTGTTCACTGCAAACAAAGCATTTTAACAACAACAACAAAAAGAACTCATTTGAATGACACATAGCTGAAAATATACTCTGATACTGTGAGCACTTACGAGTGTGAATGCAATTGCATAAGTTATGACTGGGCCGGTTGCGTGGAGTGGCATTTGGACAAGACAGTGAAACATGCGCGTCATATTTGTCCTACTGATCAAATCAGCTGGTTAATAGCAGCAACGACAGCACTAATAACAACAACAATATTATTGTTATTGTTAGTTGGCATGTTAACTGACAGTTGCGCATGTGACTTTCAGTTATAAATAAAATAATTTGTGCAAATATGAGAGTAAATAATTAAGTTATGGCACACACACACACACACACAGACAAGTAACACACACTGTAAATCGATCAGAGTAATGCTGAAAAGTATGCGCACCGTCCGTCAATTGATAAGCACTATATACCAAATATAAACTTTTGCTTGCAACTTTATAAACTGTGTACAAATTATTCAATTTCTTTGCTTTCATAAACTATTATGTTAATATCTATATATATATATATATACATTTTATTTATTTATGACTCAAAAGAGTCTTCAGAGCTCGTATATGTGTATGTTGTTATCATTATCATTATTATTTTCATTAACATTATTATTGTTAGCTAAGCTAAAATTTTTGAAAGATCACGTGCTAGCTTTTGACAGCTACGAAGCCAGGGCTCAAGCTTTGAATCTCTGTGGTTCGGCTTAGGCACAAGTTTGACTATTTTTAAGATTTGGTGCATGGTAAATTAGAAATTGAATTTCCCTATCCCATTATCCTTGAATACTCTTAGTGTCAACCGCTATAGAAGCATACAAAAAATAAAAATAAAAATAAAAATGAACAAAAAACACAAAGCCAAATACTCTCGTAAATGTCCAATAGCTTACGTGCAGCATAGATTAAACAAAAAAAAAGTTAAATAATAATTACTAAATACAAAAGGAAATAGAAAAAAAGATTTCATTGTTAAATGTATTTGTTGTGCAGAATTGAAGATAAACAAAAGAATATGTATTTGCATGTATATGAAGAATTTATTGTATAAACACAAAAACAAAACAAAACAAAACAGAAAAACATATATTGAAAAATATTGAAATAATTGAAACTGTAAACACATATGGTAATCGTGTAAAAACAAGTAAACAGAAACTTACCACATCAGCTCAAAGTAAAAAAATATATATAGAATTTGTAAATGTTTACAGCGGCAAGAGTTGTGGTCTCAGTCGTGTAGCATTGGTCAATTTTGGAATTGCGATATGGTCGAGTTTTAGATAAACATAGACAAGGAATGGAAATAAGTGTTGAGCGCCTAGCTGTAAGATAAATGTTAAAATGTGCGTTTCTCTCAGTGTATAATTGATGTTGATACTCAGATTATGCAAAACATTGTATGTATGTATTGTATTTGTATATAAATATTATTTATGTATGTATATCAAATACATATGATAAAAACTAAAGAAATGAAGCAATTACAATCGTATATTATATTATAATAAAATAAAAAGTTCAAAACATCAAGCGTGTTGTCGACTTTAAACTCTTATATACGACGTTAACTCTCCCCACAGGCTGATGAAAGGATGACAGAGTGGCAGGAGTAGAGATGAGGATCTTGGCAACTGGCGACTACGTGACGCAACGTCATTGCGAGTGATTGTTATTGGTGTACGTTTCCTTAAACTTTTTCTGTATTAGCTGATACGCATTGTATACACTATAAATGGCGATAGATTTACGGCCAGCCACAGTGAGATAACAACAATTGAATCCAAACAGAGAAGGCCCATAAAAGAAATCAGGTTAATAAATTTGGCCAACAAAGATTATGTGTGAGATCAAAGCTTACCGCTCTTTCGCCGCTTTGAAGGACTTCTTCCGCTGCTTGAGACACGCTGAATTCTGTTCGGCATCGGTTTGAGGCAGATCGTTGGGAGATATCATTGTAATATTGTCTGGATGGCAGAAGAATGCAATCGAGTGTCGACCACGAGCTCGTATGTGCTCCTGTTCGGGTATGACGACGCGGTGTTGCTATTCGAATTAAAAGAGAGCATTTAATTAAGCTGCGTGATCTGGGGTTTGCTTAAAGCTGTTGACTTACCAGTGCAGGATATCGTTCCCTTGTCCAGATAGACAAGATCTCGCCACAGTTAACTAATATAGCACCCGGCAAGTGACCCATACGAGTCCACTTTTCGCTTCCCGGCAGCTTCACTTCCAGGCCTCCCTCAGAGTCCTGCGCTAGCAGCGTGAACGTGCCGTAGTCGACATGTGCACCACAGCGAATGACCTCGCCGTTGGCCAGCTTGTGCTCGGACAGCTCGCCATCCTTGCCATTGGCTTGCACGTTATCTAGCTCGTCATCTAGGGGATTGTGCTCGGGCCGGAAATCTGGCTGATCTGATAAGCAACGCTGGTAGCTATATTGGCAACGGCCCTTGATCACGTCGTTCTGACTATGTCCGGGCTCATCGTCCACTATGGGCGGATAGTAAAGCATGCGCAGAGTGGTCATATTGTCGTGGTCGCCGGACATCATGTGTGAATGCTTTTCGAG
Source organism: Drosophila leonis (assembly GCA_035045365.1). Taxonomy (NCBI): domain Eukaryota; kingdom Metazoa; phylum Arthropoda; class Insecta; order Diptera; family Drosophilidae; genus Drosophila; species Drosophila leonis. The sequence continues at coordinate 4,060,023 of JAWNPC010000896.1, forward strand.
GAAGAATGTGGGCGGAATGTCCAATGAGACTGCCAGCGCCTGCAGTATAAAGCTGGCCAGCGCCTTGAAGTCATTGGCCAGTGTGCTTATATGATCCGCAAATCCAGGCAGCGGCTCCTCTGGCAGATTCTGGACGTTCAGTGTGCAAATGTTGAATGCATGTCGCAGCTCCGGTGTCTTGCCATCAAAGCGCTCTATGCCTGGACTCACATAGCCGTGATTGTCGCCATCGTTACGTAGGTAAAGCTGTTTGACATCCGCTGCCAAATCGACAAAGTCGTCCAAATGGTCCCAGGCCGTTTTCAGCTAAAGCAAAACAGAGTTAGATTAAACATGACTGGAGCAACAGAGAATTGTAGCCACCTTTTCATCAGAAATGCCATGATTGACCAGCAGTGCCATGCCCTTTTCGGATAAGGCCTTCTGCAGCTGATGACCCACACGATTCACCACCGATTTGACGGGCACCTCCTCGATACCTGTAAATATAGAACTTTCATTAGAATCAAGAATTCAATGCGTGAATAAATTGGGGCGAAATTGCGTTTCTCTGAACTAACTCTTTGGTTATATTTTTAGATAATTGCCGTAAAAAATTTCATAGAATTATAAAAAATAATAATACTAGCTAAAGCCACGACCAGCTGCTGACAATAACCATAAATAAAATACTCGCACATCGCTAACAAATTTATTGCCCCTCCATTAAAGAACAAAAAACTCAAACGTATTAGGACTATACGAGCCGCAATAAATACCTAAACGGAATGCCACACGCCAAGTAACGAGCAATCCACGTGCCAGCGCAATTTTCGCTAATTCGAATTTATAATTAAGTCTTACTAAGCGATAAACAGAACGTTCGAAAGGCGGCTGGCTGTTATAATGGAGGCAATAATATAAATGCAATTGTAAATGCAATAGTTCAGCCAATGCATCAGACTCAATAAGTGCAATACGAGCAAATGCAATAAAGGTAAATGCAATCAATTTCAATGCCATAGCAACGACAGCGACTTGGTTTTTCCTGCCGGAAAATTATATAGAAAAATAAAACTGCCTTTATAACAAGAAAGAGCGGTTATTTGCCGTACGTCGAAGAAGAAATACCCTTTAATATATAGAGCTACGAGATTAGAGACCATTTTCATAGATAGGGGCAATTGCTCGATTAAAATAGAACAGTTCAGGTGACTATATAAAGCCCAGTAAATATCAAGTTTGATCAAAGAATCTGATTTATGTATTTCAAGATATTTTAAATAAATATCCTAATTTATGAATAATGATATGGCATTTACTCTACACACTTCTGAGGCAATAGCTTCCAGAAAATATACACAGATGAAAATGTTTCCAACTTCATGCAGCTCTAGAAGTCTCCCCCACAATACGTGACAAAACACAATTCTCTGCCAGAAGTGTATAAGAATGAGCAAAACCACAAGCGGAAATCAACTGGAGAGGATAGTACTTTATAAAGAGAATAAACTCAAGAGCTTTGTAGCACTCGAGCAAGCAGTGAGAAGCAGCTTAGAGTCCAAAGTTAATACTAAATCTTATCTCATTATACAACAAAAGCCACAACAGCATTCAGATATGACTTTTTGCATTTGAGAAGACATTTCGAATTTTAAACTTGCTATGTACATATTATATATACATACATACATATATATTTATATAGTTAGATGGAGAGAGAGAGAGAAAAATATAGCAATATGCTAATTGTTCATTCAGCGCCAGCCATGAATGAATATTAACAATTGAGAATACATTTCCACACGTTCACGTTGGCACACGCGGCGTATGAGCAATCTATAAATAAATAATTGTCAATTTCAGTCGAACGCACACCGCGCCGCCCACTCAACAATCCGACGAAGCGACCAACCGACCACCCAGCTGGCCTAAGCCCCAAACGTAAAGCCCCAGAGCACCCTAATCAACACCATGACGCACTGTTTTTCAGTTGATAAGCAAGAGCATTCACGGCTAATAGTAATTACGTTGTATGGCAGAGTTATCAGTGCGTGTCGTGCTTCACTTGGGTAGAAAACAGATTTCTGTCACCAGGCGACAAATACATACATTGAGTAGTTCTACACAATTCTATGGAATTTTTTTCAGTGCGGCTCCACATAATGTATGTATGCATATGCTGATGATGAGATAGCTATGCGAGAGGCAGGCGACGTGCTGAATGGAATCAATTGAAGCGTAGCGTTGCCTTTCGATTTCATTTGATTAGATGTACAGATGTGCATGTGTTCGTGCATGTATATTATGTATATACTACATATAAGTATATACGGACATGTAGCGCCGTTTGAGCTGAAGGGAGCAGAGACACACTCATTGTGGCCGACATTTGCTGTTTGCATGCACTTCAATTAGGCGCCAACTGTATTGTAGGCACTTTTCAATTTACGGCTGTTAGCGTTTCATTTATTTGTGCAAATTTACAATTTTGTACAGCTCACATGCTAGTAGCTAACTTGTTGCTAATTTATCTATATTAAGGCTAATTAATTGAGTCAGCATAACGTAGAGGCCGCTCCTGTCGCAATCAATTGAAGATCATCGCATCGAACGCTGTTTGCCACATGAGGCAACGTTTTGGATTTTGATGGCTTTGAATTTCTATTTCTAAATATTTGATTGGCATTACAGTTCGATCCGTTGCCAAATTGTTTGTGTTTACAAATTGCTATATGCCATAAACAATTTTCGATATTTATGGTCTTTGAATTCGCGCCGATCTATAAACAAACGCCTATGCGTTTGACTTTGTTTTGTATGCTCAAATCATTGTGTATGTTATGTGCGGAATTTCTATTGGCGCGATGCCTGCTGTTTTTAACAGATACCCATTGCACATTGCTCAAGCAAAGGGTATATACATATACATATAAATGGAAATATATAATATACTAAATATATTCATATACTGTAAGAGTCAGGCATTGCATTTGACGTATTATATATACATTTAGATAATTATGTTTTTGGTAGCCAGCTCTGCCAGTTTAATGGGTATCTTGCATTTGGTCAATCGAAAGGCTAAAAATTGATTAGCTTCGTGTCTATTTTCAATACAAGCATTCAATTAAAAAATATATATATAGCGCAATTTATATGTATACTCACACATGTCTGCACGCAGCTAAATAGCATCAATTCAGCTGAGGGGGAAAACCACATACAAACAACTTTGGCTATACTTATTAAATATTCAAATGGACAGAAAAGTTTGGTTGAGTCTAAATAGTTCTGGTAAATAATGTATGAATTATTATGGGTAAAAGCATAGATGTGCTCCAAATTGCCAGACTCAAATGCATAATGCCGAAAAAGCAAACATTAAATCAATTATTTATTTAATTAATTAATTGAAAAAAAAACAAATCTGTATGAAATGGATTTCGAACATTATTTTTTATTATCTTGTGCACTGCTTTGATGCTCTGATCGAATATCGATGCTTCGAATAAATATTTGAAGTGTTTGTATACTTGAAAGAGCTGAAATGGCGAACATAAAAAATATTCGAAGACACAAACAAAATTCGAAAAAAATACATAAAATATATTTCAACTTAAAAACGAAAATCTAAGACGGCAGAAAAAAAGAAATTCTATTTTCGAAAATTTTTAAATTTAAATCGACTTTTAGACGTATTTGATTGTAAGATAATTCATACAGCATTCTACCTCTTTCAAAGCTTTTTCTATCTTTCAGGCAACATATGGTTATTGCATTGAAGGCAATTTTCTATATTTTATTCAGGAATCGAACCAATTGTTAAAAGGACAATGTCTCAATACCTTGAATATGGTAGGACATCCAATTCAAGCTAAATATTCCCTTGAGTCAACATCAACGAGCAGCTTTTTTTTGCAGGAAACTCACTTTGTCATAATTACTTGGAGGCGCTTGTTATTATTACAGTTTATCGTTGCTGATAACATTCTGCTGTCATATGATAAATACCACATTGAATCAAATATTTATTTGAATTACTCAGCAAGTGCTTCCGAACTAGACCTATCCATGCATGGGCATAACGGCTATGCCATAATACTAGAGAAGACTTTAAATAGTTGACTTTATGAGATTTCGATCAACCCTAAAAACCCTAAAATTGAGCCATTTTGTTTTGTTTAACTTTTGGTCATTTCGATGAGTATTTCGGATCAACCCTAAAAACCGAGCTGCAGAGATAAACTTGCCTAGTTAGTCAAAAATACAGGTTAAAGCTAGATTTATTCGGATTCAAAGCGCGCCATTAATATAAAGACCAGTTTATTGATATTGTTGTTGTTGGTGATGTGTTTGTTTGATTCTCAGCTGTTGTGACGATGCCGCATGCTTCAATTAAGTTGACAATGGACAAAGTGGGCGCGGGCTTGGTGACGCTGCTGGGTATTCACTTGCCAAATGCGTCACTTTTCCGCTGACGTCGTTTGAAACGAGCAGCGGGCTTGTTTGTCAGTTTGCTATTCAACTTGTCTTGAGCGGTGTGTAAATATAGCAGTCTAAACAACAAATCAAACAATGCTGTCAAACCACTGCACCAAAAACGACAACCCGACAACCCGACCGCCCGACCGCCCGACCATCCGACCGCCCTCCCAGCCACTAGCTGTAAACAAGTGCAGCGAAAATCGCATTCAGATATACTATGTAAATATGTCAACACAAAATAATCAATTGAAAGATCGCCAAGTCGATTGCTAAATACTCTGCTGACATTCTGATAAGAAGTGTTGTTATGCGAAAGTTTTGATTCTTATTAGATTCAGTTTTGCAAATATGTTGGATTTTCAGAAACAGCAATTTCCATAAAGTAAAGCCTTTCGATATTTAAATGGAGAGATGTAATTGCATAGAAATCAAAGAGTGATTATGTCAACTATATCAAAATTATATACAATATCAAACTCAGCTGTACAGATAATTACAAATATTTTCATTATGCGTTATTATACAGTGCGTGACAAAAGTAATGTACCCTCAAAAAGTGCTTAAAAGTATATATATATATAAATGAAAACCCCAAAGAAATCAAGTTTCCCAAATCAAAGCGTAATAAAACTTGAATGTAAATATTGTGATGCAATTTGTTTGAGTTTCCGCACTGTTCGGACGAAGTTAAATTTGATTGCATTGGCATTGGCCGAACTATGAGGAGTACTTGATATGTTATATACATACATAGTTCAAAAACCTCTCCAGCTTGAAAGCAATTTAAGCTCCGTTGACACAACTGCGCCGCACAACTTGCAACCGCGTTCCGACCGAATATTTACTTGCTTTTTTTGGGGGTCGATGGCTGAAATGTATGGGAAACAACGTCGCCGCACGAAGGTCAAGTGTTAAGCCCAAGGTCAACTGGGCATCGCTTGGGCATGGCGCGGATACTACATCCAGCTGTGTGTTGCTGCGTATAAAGCTCCACCAAGCACATAAGCTGTCAATTTGTCTAGCAAAGAACAGCACATAATGTGCTAAATACATACACAAATTGGCCTTAAGTTATTGTATAACAACAATACCAATTCGCAGGTTATCCACCTGTAATAAGTGACATCAAAATATTAAACATATATCACATATATCATTTTTCTTATTAGAACTCGCAAGTGGCAATATTTTATTACCATCTGTCAAATAATATTTGAGATGTCAGCTTGATTTTGGTCAATTACTTTTTGATCAATTTGATTTTTATTAATAAATAAGAGCATTGGCAGCAGGCTGGCCTAATAAGCATAGCAAATACTATCTAGCTGTCATGCATTCCATTCCATGAAAAAGAGAAACTCAACAAAAAGTAAACATATAATGAATGACACATGATACTATATATTTGGTAAATAGCAATATATTTTTAATATCTTTGGTAATTACAAATTATCATCACAAAAAACCACAACTTTTTGCTGCCATCAAATTACAGTAATTATATAAACTTAGGATGTATAATATCATATACAAGCTACATATTTATGATAATACTCAGAGATAATATTTGTTGTCCACATTAATCATCAGCTATCAAAACTCACTAACCATGACATAAAAGTAATTGTGAGCCATTAACATGCTAATGCTGCTTTAGTGGGTCATAAAGGCTTTAGGGCTTACTCTATTATCACTAAGCCTTCTGATAAACATTTGCAAATTTATGAATAAAATATAGATTGGCGATAGATGACAAAATATTGTTGTTAAATTGTATTACTTTAACATTGTTGTTACTTTTTACTTGTTTTATTTTGAAATATGATTGCGGACAGGTGTCAGTCAGGTTGCACAAGTCAATAATTAAAATTGACTGCAACAAGTACAAATTTAGCAACTGCAATTACAAGATACACAGATAATTACAAAAGAATCTCAACCACAGCAACAGCAACAGCAACAACAGCTGCTAATTATCTAGCAATGAGTCAGGGGCTGTAGCAAATTAGCCAATCCATTGTTGGAGCTGCTGTACCTAAAGGCGTGCTTAGCAACTACACAATTAACAATTAGTTTCGAGGAAAAGTTCAACCCGCATTATAAATTTAAGTACATAAATAAATTCCATGAGTGAGTCGCACTTACCGCAATGCGCCAGATCAATGATTGGCACCGCAGACCTCGAGAGCAGCGTATCCAGCTTATCGTCGCTTGATTTTGTTTTAAGCATTGTGCCCGTGTGTGTTTATTTTGTTAAGATATGAAAATCTTGCAGTTCTTTGGTTTTTTGTTTGTAGGTTCACTTGATCACTAATTGTGCTGGATCGTCTGTTCAATATTTATTCATGCTTCTAGATTTGATTTTTATTATTGTTTGTTGTATGTTTCGGATTCTCTTTGATTACTCAGCTTGACTACCGAGCAACTATAGTTTTACTATCATTGTTATTGTTGTTGTTGTTTAATATACGCTTCAACTGTGGGCAATATATGTATATGCTATTTATATATAATTATATATATACAGAACCGATATCAAAACAAAAACAAATTCAAGTCAATCGTATGGCTATCAAACCCAATTGGAAATGAGGGGCGGGGCGGGGACGCCTAACGGATGCCTCGTGAAAAGTCGCGCGTGCGTTGCTTTAACGAAGCCAAACGAATATCAACGTTGCGATCACGACGCGTTTCCCCGTTCAACTGATCAGGCATAAAACCAAGTTGGCGTTTTCTTGAACATTCCTCAAGTTGCTTTTGCTCAACGCTGCCGCAGTCGCTGTCGCTGTCGCTGACGCTACCTCTGCTTATCGCACCTTTTGCTTTGGTGCGGAGAGAGAACCTTTAGAGGCAAAGCACACACACTTTATATATATATATATATATGTGTGTGTGTGTGTCATCGTACTCTCGCATGTGCGCCGTAAGTAGATAAAATTTAATCAAATTAAATTTGTGATAAGTAAATTAGCACTTATCGTCTGTGCAATGCGGACGGACAAGCAGACGGGCAGACAGTGCGGCGGGAAAGGTGTGCATTGGCTAAACACGATATTTGCACTGAGTTTCGCGTTGCCGAAACCATGAGCAGCGGCCTCAGTCTCATGTCTCATCAACAGGTAGCTGTCAACTAGCTTGCGAATCGCTATAATACTCAGGTACGCGCATACACATTCGAATGCTGATACACACACACACACACACACTCATATATATACATATCTATGTTGTGTGTGTGAGTTTCTTTGTGTATTTCTCTTTGTGTTTTTATTCGCATGGCAATACAGAGACTATTGTCAAGGTGTGCACATATTAGCGTGTGTGTGTGTGGTTCGCAACACTGATGCAAATGTATCAGACAGATCTCGTTTAACGGCACTCGCACACTTGGACTCAGGTGCTGGTGATGCTGCTGCTGCTGCTGCTGCCCTTGGCGACCAGCTGAGCTCAAAACTCCAAGCGTCGTGACTTTAATGTGATTTTGCTTTTGCTTTTGCTTTTGCTTATGCTTTTTGTTTTCATTTTGATAGCGTCCATATGTGTATCTCTGCTTGGCATGGCTGTTGCCAGGCGGCATCACAGGAAACGCCAGATGAGCAAGAAACAGCTATGCAAAGTCTGCAACGTTTGCATCTGTAGGGTAGGCAGCAGACGCATGGAAAACTCCGCTGATGTGTCTGTGTGTGTGTGTGTGTGTGTGTATTTGCGCATGAGTAAGCGTTTCTTTAGCATTCGATATATGTATGAATACACGAAGTTAATTTAAATATATTTCGAATCAAATCTATTTATAAACAACTCTTTCAACACTTATTCATGTATTCATCTGCGAGCAAACTGAATTGTTTTGGAGTTTTTTCGAAAAACGCTTTCTTTTTCGCACAGATTTCATTTAACAGGTTCCAACGTCACCAAAACAATACAAAGCAATTCGTTAGCAATGTTTTTTGTTTTGTTTTGTTTTGTTTTTTAGGTATGTATGTGTATGTGTGTGTTTTTAATTTTAATTTTAATTTATTTTACTTTTCACACACTTTCCAACATTTTGTAACACACACGCGAACGCGAATTTAACCTAAATACAGTACAATAAAATGCGCACGCCAACAGTTGAGCCAAACGAAAACCTATATACTACCTGGCAAAAGCAGCCAGACCAACAACAACAACAACAGCAATAGTAATAATAACAACAACGCTGTGTCACTTACAACAAACAAAACGCAAACGACAACGCGCCAACGAGCGGAAGGGACGCGTCTGTACTTCACCACATTTTCGCCAACACTGCGAGGCGAGTTTTAGTTTGAAATACAATTTGCCTGCAACTTCAACATACATACAAACATATAGATACATATATGTACATTTGTTTATATGTACACATATATACCACATACTATCGCACACACATACATATATACAGATATATCATTTTTCTGGCATACTTTTAGGCTGCCCGTTAAATTGATTAGCGATGAAACGGAACCGAAAATACGAAATAGAAAATGCATAGATTGATTGTGTCAGATAGTATGACAAATGTACTCTTTGATTAACATATAATTAATCTATTAATCAATTTAAGTCAAATGTAATATTACAGATTTATCATATACTTCATCATAGCTACCGAATCCCATTATCCGCAAACTAATGGCGTTAATTTTGACGTCGATTTATCAACTTCTATTTAAGGCTTTTATGGCCAGGGAACTAACAAAATATTCCAAATTTGTAGTCAAAAACTGGTATGCGATAATAAATGCTGAACAGTAAAAGTTGTTTTATGAAATTCTTTTTTCAAATTTCTCAGTAAAGGCCTCTGCTTTCATGTTGAACATAAAATATAAAAACATTTTAAGCTTCAATACTTGACAAACTCACATATAGCTGTGGCTTTGTGTATCCAAATTAAACTCTTTGTTTGCAACATTAAGCTTATATAACTATTCAAATTCATATTAAGAGATTCAATGAATTTCGAGAAATTAATCGACTCGGTTTCACACACACGCCATCTAGCGTTAACATTTAATATTAACTAAAAGTATGGAAATTTCTATAGCATACTTTTAGGCATAAATAAAAACACATAATTTGATTTAAATTTTTTATTGTTTACAAATATATATAGATATATTGTATTTTATACAAATAAACAGTTTTTCAATTTATAATAATAATAATAATAAAAAAAACATGGCAAATTAAAATTGCTAATAATGACAATTTGGTGTTTTGCCATCTGCTGTATGTCTTAGATTTTTATTGCACGCCAATCAATAAAATAAAAACTACATACATATGTATCGATGAACTAATCCATAATATTTGGTTCTATTATACTTGCCCAATACGTGAAGTGCATTGTGCATGCACTGCGCAATGGCGACTGTTCAAAGACTGTTCACATTCTCATACTTGACTTTAAATACTACTACGAAACGAACCTTAATTGCTAGAAAATGTAATATCCAATGTACATACACCCAACTTGATCTAAATGCCTAAAAAGGGGTGTGTGCTATACCCGTTAAAAAGGGTCTCTTCACAGTAGACGTGTACAGGCTATAAACCTAACTAACGATTGCCGCATTCGCATTTGGTGATCGTGATCTTAAGGCAAAAAATAAAAACATCAACTCTATCCTTTCTCTACTCCTGTTTAACTGCCAACTTGGCCTGTGCCGCCAGCTTGGCCTGTGCCGCCTGCTTGGCCTCCTTCTTGTAGTTGTGCACATAGAAGGAGCTGAACATGTAGGTGAAGAGGCCGGCATTGAAGGTCAGTAGAGCTGCAATCGATTTGGGGAAGTTGCAGTTTGGCTGGAATTGAATCTGCAGCGTGTGCACAAAGATGATGAGGAATTGCACCTGTGAAATAAAGACAAAATTAGTTATTCAAATCATGTTTACCTCGGGTGAGTTTCTAACTTACAATCTGCAGGATGGTGATGTACTTCTTCCACCACAGATACTTCTGCACTTTGGGTCCCATTGCCGACAGCAGATAGTAAGCATACATAATGATGTGGATGAAGGAGTTGATGAAGCCCAGCAATGTGCCATGGCCGCCGGCAAAGTACTTGACGCCGATGAAGGCGCACACAGGCATCAGGGTGTGATGGTACAGATGCAGGAATGAAATCTGACGATCCTTCTTGCGCAGCACAAAGAACACAGTGTCCAGCAGCTCCGTTATCTTGGCAATGTAGTACAGCCAGACAGCGCGCGCCATCTAAATAGAAACATCAAGTTAGCAAATGACAACTGACTAGCGCACTAAGAGCTCACTCTCATGGAGATGGGATCCGTGGCATAGGTGACGGGCTGACATTTGAAGTTGTAGTGGCCACCCCAGCCGCCCTTGTAGCCCTCGTAGAATAGCACCCAGCTGAGCAGCACCTGTACCGCATTGTAGATGAGCAGCGTGTTCTTCAGCTCGAATGGCTTGCGATCGCGCATATAGCGCGGTCCGGCATAAAGGCAGAAGTACAGGTAAGCGCCGAGTATCATGAACAGCGGTCCAGGCGCATTCGAGAGGAACCAGCTCTGGAAATTGATACATCAGACTTTAAGCGTCCAACTGATCTAACAACAGACTTTTACAGACCTTGGTGCGCAGATCCTCGTGCTCCACAAAAAAGTTGACCATCTTGTCAACAATGGTTTGTGTCTCGTTCAGTCTGACCGACATTTTGCCAACTGCAAGTAACATATGAACAAACAAATATGATCAGACAATTTTCTTCTTGGGATTAGCTAACTTAAACAAATAGGTAGCAAATGCTGTAATATTAGCACCTGAACTGCCTTTGAAACTGTTTGATATACTGATATACAGCTGACGAGCACGTTAATCATGAAGGTATACAAAAGTCCGAACGCCAAGGCGAAGCCGCGCCCTCGCTTAACCCATGCGACACTATTAATGGGATGTTTGCTATAAATACATGCATATCAAATTTATATATACGAGTATATACATAAATATATATATATATTTACTGCACTTGAGTGCACAGTTTCTAGCTAATAAATGAACATGTAAATTAGCCAAAACGTCGCAGAGTTTTGTGGCATTAACCCTACTTGATTTATGCTTAATCAGTCCTTTTTATTTTTATTTTATTTTTATTTTATTTTTTGTTGTGCATAGACTTTACACTCCGCGTCTGCCTCAGCACAATAAATAATTTCTGTTTTCTCATACACTTTTCATGAAAGTGTTTAAAAGCTTTTTTGTGGCTGTAACTAAAGGCTAAAGTTACACGGGCCAGGAATGCAAAATGCACAAAACAGAAGAAACTCTAAAGAATAAGCTGTTCTGTTCGGCATATCGAAGACTTAATACCCTAGCTTTGATTGTTGCTATAATTGGTATCATATTCAAGTTATCTTGAATACTTTTGATGTTGATCAAGAATATGAATATCTTATGAAATGACATACGCAGCGAGCCATGCTACCCTTTATCTACCCTATTTACAGGGTATAAAATTGAGCTCGAAACTGGTTTGAAGTCGTATGCCAAATTATCATTGTTGTCGATTTTTATTGTCATCTAGTTTTTGTGTAAGCTGGAATAACCCAGCCAACTGTAGCAGAAGCAGCCGTCAGGCGCAGGATAGTTCAAGGACAGACAGTCTCGAAACCTGTTGGTGGCACAGCTATATGTGGCAGAGAGGGCATCATAATTATAAGCTAGCTAGAAACAAGATATGAACTGAAACAAGTCCTTTGTCTCGATGACCAAACAGATTTGATTGCCTGCAGTTTCGCACGCACTGGCTGCACTGTGATTAACGGCCAGCCTGGCAATTTGCAGTGGCAGTTGTAATCAGGTAGCTAAAAGCAGCTAGCACGCAGCCTTGAACTGTTTACTCTTTTGTTTTTTTGTTTTTTTTTTTTTGAGGCGCACATCGAATAGCATTCCATGGTGCAATAGCTGCACACACTTAACAATTGCCATACATCTTGTGTAAACATCAGCTGTGACAAGTCTCTTTTATATTTGCTGAGAAATTATCATGCTGCTGGGGCTGCTGACGTTTGCCGTTCTAATTACGCGGCACGCTCATTTGCCGCAACTTGCAACTTGCAACTTGCCTCTTGACACTCGGCAGGCGTTTCATGCAAATCGGCTCGTCATTCTGTATCTGAAATGTATCAGACCGTAGCCCAATCGAAACGAGTTGCCCCCCATTTTTGTGTCCAGTCATCGTTTGTTTGGCAAGCCGCGAGAACTTTGTTTTCATACGCTCTCAACCCGAGCCGACACGTGCATTGTGTCTACATTGCGTCTACTGCCACTGCCACAAAGGGGTTTGGTCTTCAATCGTATATCAACAGAATTAAGCAGCCTATCCAAGCTCCAATTTGTTTCGCTGCAAACACCTTTCGGCAGTCGCAGAGCACAAATCATATTTGGCAAGAGTTAATCGATAATCAGTTAAGTGTTGCGAAAATACTTATTTATAAGAGTATACGCCTCTATATATTTATTTTTATATTTTTGTATTTACTGCTTCGTCAGTGTGGAATATGTGTGCTATCGTGCTTAAACCGGAATCATTCATATATTGTATATACACAAACCAAACATTGTCTTTCAGCTACTTTTTAATTTCTATGCTGAAACCAGCCGTGTTTTGAATCACATTTGCGCTTTAACTCGTTTAACTAAATTTTAATAGGTACAGTGAAAAAAAATAAAACGAATGTTTCTATAGGCATAGTTACTATCCATGAATCTGTTCTGTTCTGTTCTAAACAGAAATTGATCATTCGAAAAGTCAGCGTTAACCAAAGGAAATGAAATTTTTAGTATGTGTGTAATTATTCCTACGACAAGTGGATCATATAGTGTTTGATTACAACAACAAAAATATATTATATGTATATATATATACAACTTGGTGGACTTCTGTTTATAGTTTAAGAAAGCTGAAGTTTTTTGTGTTCATATTTTACATTTTTGCAGATTCAATGAAATGCAAACATTTGCGTGATCATTTCTAAGTTAAGAAACAAGAAACAAAATTATTATAATATATTATTATATACATCCAGGTTTCCAAATAAATCTTTAAAACCTTTAAATAACTCTCTTTAACCATCAAAGTGATCTTCAATCTTTACATTTTTTTCTCAAAAATAAAGCTACATATTTACTTAATATAATGTTTTCTCTAAAAAAAGATACATTTGTTGGCCTACACAAGAGATTTGGTAGCTGTGGTTGTCATATTGAGCGAGATATTCACACTTATATTTATGACCATTTATTTCTGCTTTACTTAAATGATGCTGAACTAAACTTTGTTTTATTTAAAAAAGAATAAAACAGAGTCCAATAGAAAACAAATTTTAGGACTATAGGTCAAATCATATAGAAGATATTGAACATTGACGGAGTATGTGAATTGTGCGCTATCCTGTTGACGCGCAGTATATACCAATATTCATTCAGCTCGTAAACAAGTATTTGATGCGACTTAGATAAAGTTGCCTTAATCTTGATAATCTTGGCAATTTGTATATATATGTTAAGAAATCATTGCATAATAAAACACAGCATTCTAAATGTCATTTACTGCCTTTAGCTTCAAGCTATTACTATTGTATTTTGCACATGGCAAAATTTATTTATTTTTTTCGGGAGTGGATCTTGTCTTTCAGCTATTTATTGGCGAATCTGGCAGTATTCGTCTTTATATACTCCAAGTATAAACCTGTTCACCGCGCGTATATGTGTGTTATATTTGCTGCACACATTTGTCAGTAAATATACAAACGGATGGCTCATTCTAGGCAAACACCTCGGCAAACCTATGCTGTAAATTTTGCATATTTATTTATTTAGCTATTAATTTCCTAAACCTGAGCAACGTTCACATGCAAATCAGCTTCAATTTGGATATGTTGATGTGCCTCTATGTATTTGTCTGTTTGTGTGTGTATGTCGTTCCCGAATACTTAAACGCTTCAAAATGGTCAACGCTGCTGCTTTGCATATGAATTCTATAATTTGCTCATCCCGATCATATTCGAAAGGTGCTGCCTGAGGGCCAATGCGATAATCAGCCCACAACACGATGCTCTATAAATATTTGCAGGTGTTTTGCATAATGTTGCAAACAAGCCACGAGGTGATCGCGGCCTAGAGATTGGTCTGTCAATTAGCAAGGCTATTGCTTAATCTCGAAAATGTAAGTAAATAAGAAGTGTTTACGACACCAAACTGCCCACCCCTGCCGCTGCTGACGTCATCACCAACGCTTCTTATTATGCGATAATCAGCCGAGCTTCAGATCGAGCGATAAATTCTAGACACGCATTCGCACAAAAGAACCTCACGTTTATTAATATTCTGATTTTTTCCTCGTTTTCTCTGACTTTTATGCATAGTCAAAGCATGCTTCCAGTTTTGGAAGTGGCGCACATGTCGTATACGTTTTTTTAAATGGCTTTCAGCCATTCAGCTTTGACGGATGCCCAATGTTTGGAGCGCTCAATTGATAAGAGCGCGCAGCGAAGGCTGCATATCTGTTACATGCGTCGCTCTCTATTGATATCAAAAGTCGTCGCGTCATTTGGTCTTACTTTTCTGAATAAATTAACAATAATAGCAATGAGTGCGTGTGATCTGAAGATACCCTGTAACCGTAGCGTCGTCAAAATGACTTCTCATAGAGTAGATATATAGCTGCTGATCAACTATATACTGAATATATAAAGTGGCTCTGTTTTCCATATGTACAGGGTATAATAAAGCGGTCAACAAAATCAACAAGTGAAGCGCATAAAATTAATCAGCAAACACAATGTCAGTGTCGGCAGCAGCAGCATATGAAACGATCAAGACGCCAGGCAGAGATTGGTGCTGATGTTTCAAGACCTAACTATGGGCAACAGCAACATCAACAGCATCAACAGCACCAGCAATGGCAACGCACTAAAAAACGACAACAAGGTCGTACATTTTTGAGGAAACAAAACACAATCGAAGCAAACTGATCTGTGTCTTTTCCCTTGATGTGTGGCCAATGGCCGTTTGCCAAAGATAACTCCATCATTAAGATCTCACTATAAGCATTATCATTCATATATTATTTACAACGTTATTTTGTAAAAAAAAAAATATTGGTTAGCAGCAGCCTACAAAAAGAATCAATTTAATGGCAATGCTGTATGCAAATTTTTGGTGTCTTATTGAAACTTGATTTTTATAGCATTTACTATATAGATTAGCTTAGTTTTTGTTCCCCCTTTTTTTATTGTAGCTCGCAACATTCGCCTTGAACTAGTGCGTATACGTTAACAAAAGCAAAACCAGTGTCATAAATAATTATAAATTAAGCAAATACAAACATGTCTTTCACTCATATATATCAGTCCATAAACGATGTCAAGTGCCTAGCACTTCCGTGTGGGGTTAAGCAAATGCAACAATCTAATCGCATTTATTTTAGCCAAGTAGAGATCAACTACATTAGCTCTAAATGTTATTTATAATGTGCTGGAAAAATTCCTAATGGATGCAAGGTCTCACAGTTGTTTAGTCAGTGCTTAAATATGTTATTTATTTATGTTTCACTCTACGCTTTATATGGTTTATTTACTGCAATAACAGCAGATTGAGAATTTGACTGTTACCGGCTAAGGCAGGCTAATTTGCCTTCAAATTAGTTGGATAACTTTTTCAGCTAGCTTTTGTCTCAAAAAATGTGAAATGAATGCAAGGAAATTTCGTCAACTACGATCGACAGGCGACATTGAATTGTCACTTCCGCCTTCCAGTCTGTTTTTGTTGAAAAAAAAAAACAAACTAGTTTCAAGTGTATATCATAAAGCTGTCGTACGAACTATCAGTTACTAATCAAGTTATTACACTATATTTTTTAGAATATATTTCGCAGAAATTTTGATATGTTGCTAGCAATGAATTTCGTAAGGCAAAATCTCTAATTTTTTTATGCAAAATTCTTAGCTACTTTGTAAGCTTAACTGATAGCTATATATATGAAAATTTCTCAAATCAAGTCTTTGACTTGTCAATTTTCTTTACAATATTTTTGTTTCTTTCCTCCCTGGCTTTGTGTTTTAATGTCATTAGAAGCAATTCGTTAATTCTATTTTTTGTTTGTCACCTTTAAAATCAATTTGAATGTTAATTTGTATTAATTATTTGTTAAGTGAATCCCGTTAAATAATAACTAGATATTTGGCCGACTTATATGCTATCAATCGTTCAAGCAGCAGGCTTAGAAAAAAGATTATTTATGTATATATATACTTATATACTTCATTATAAATTTGTTAAATTTGTGTTTTGTCACACATATTGGCAGCGTTTTATTAATATGCAAGCAATTATTATTATTTACTTTGCGCCTACACCAAGTTCAGAGTTCGTTGCCTCAGTCTTTCGTTTAATATTGGCTAGTTGTAGATTTGCATAAGTTAACAGTGAATAGCTGCTAATTGCGACACAGCCAAAGGCAAACAACTAGAACCTACAATCAATTAACGTAGTAAAGCACTCAAATAGCAGAGATGTGCCTAAATCAAGAGTCAAAGGAAAACACTATTATTGGTTTCTCCAAAGGGACTGCGAAGGCAAATCGCAGCCGTAATCAAGAGCTGACTTTAATGAACAGTCATCTGCTGGCGACATCATCATCAACTCTATTATGATTATTATTGTTTTATATTATTGCAATGGCAGTTGATGTTTTGCAGTTGCATTTTGACAAATCATTTGCTCAATACCAAGGGTGTAAAGATTGACCAAGTCATTCGTAGTACGTAGTTAAATGAAAAGAAAAATGTGCATATATATTTATATGTGCTTTAGACATTAGCCAAACTTCTGGCCTCCAATATTTGCCGCTGTCATCGTTGCCATGACGTTCTGTCCAGCCAGCTTCCCTTGCTCTCTTTGACCGTTTCACCTTGCCATTATTATCAAAATGTTGAGCAACGACCGTGGCCAGTTAGGCAAATGAAGTCGAGTTTGAAAATCAGCCGGCCAAGAAAATTGAGAAACTCAAACATGGTTGAAATGCAGATGATTTCTGCACGAAGGTGTGACCGACCACGCATGTGACCCCAATTGGACGCACAATTAAAAAATACTATAATATTTCACAGCCAGAGCCCAGATGTCACCAAAAAGGCCACAAGCTACACCAAAGAAACTGTGTCGCCCTGCAAAGTACTTGGCGAACGGTGCGAACGGATGTGCAGCACAGATCTTAGGTGTCAGCTATTTGTTTTTGCTTTCATTATCTCTCACTCTATATCTATATCTGTATCTCTGTCTCTCTGCTTGATGGTAAGATAATTTTACTAGCCCGTCAGGTTGGCGGTCGTGCTGTTTACGCCAAGACAACAACTATAAAATCATAAATAAATAAATTGCGCGCATGCGTTGCCAACGCGACGTCAGCGCCTTTTCTGAAGGGCATTCGGCCGATTTTACAAATATGAGAAATTGGTTACAGTCCGGCCCAAAAGTTTCGATTTCATACAGGTACATACATACATATACAAGACATGCGTGCATGTATTTGCGTACTGAATAAACAGTGTATCTGGTCATTTAGCACATTGCTGGCAGCCTTTTCACGAGCTTCGTCTAGATTGCTCCCAAAAAAAAAGTGCGTAATGATTTCTTTTGTCGCTTTTCATGATGACATAATGAAATAAAAATGAAATTTGCATCTACGTAAATTGCAGTATGTATTTACAACATTAACATCAACTTGTTACTGTTGCGTGGCACCATCAAGATAAACCAACAATCGACGATCAACGATTAACGATCATCTCGGCCGCTGCTTATTTCAGTTGATCAATCACCGAAAAGAAAAAAGAAAACCATTTACATATCAGTGATTGACTCCAGTGATTGACTGGGCTACAGCTCATGGCTCACGACTCGGCGGGCCCCGAGCATGCCCACCTCTACTACATATGTATTACAGCTAAAACTTTAGTTCATGTTGTAATCTGGTTTCGGAGATGCCCATGCTGAGTTATTTTTGTTGTTTCTCTTTTGTATACAATACATTTTCAGGGGAGCTCGGAATTGGTCCACAAACACGCGCGACTCTTTCGCAATGAGCCAAATAAAAAAACTGGCTCAGTTTTGAAACAATGTCGATATGAAATTTTGTTTTAACGCATTTTTTATTCATATTAAAAGCATATTTTCAAAATTATTAATATTAATTTTTTTGAAGTTCTGATGCACTTGCCTTTTGCTATATTTGGAATATTATTATATATTTGCGTATTTATATATTTAAATATATATCGATTTATATATATTGGCACGACACTGCACACGGCACTATTTGAGAGCACAGGAATTATTTAAGCGCGTCGTTCGTTATCCTCGCACAATATTATATATTTATTTATATCTATTCTAAATTCTAAGGAACACGCGGCGCTTCACAACAAAAGCAGCAATATGGGGGATATTAGCTTTGCCAGTGGGGCCAACTTCACGCTTCTGCGCTTACTTTGCGGTTAAAGCGCCGGCAACAAACTAAGCGACATCCGGACGCGACACTCCGTCTTCTATGCGCCGCTGCAGACACAGACATGTGCACATACTCACACACACACACACAGTAGCGACTCGATCGATCGCACACGAGACGAGGGCCGAAGCCGATCGCGATCTCTAGCCAACTCGTTAATTTAGCCACAAGAATGTATGTGTCGATCGCGCCAGTTCTGTATAATCGAACAGGTAATAATCGTATATGTGTGTGTGTGTGTGATCGTATGATTGTATAATCGTGTGTCTCTGTGTGTGTGTGTGTATTAGTTATGCTATTGCCATTGCATGTTTTTGAGGGCATGTGTTCTAGGATTTTATAATATCAAACGATCAGACCCTACGCTACAAGCAATATTGTAATGTAATTATCGATCAATGATTAGCGTTAAATATATGCACATACATAAGTTATTATTAGAAAGCAATAATTTCTATCTATTGTGACTGAACGTTGTAATTATCAACGCCTTCAATGAGTTTTTTTTTTTTTTTTGTATAATTTTATTGCAATTTTGTTTTCGTTTGACTGATTGGATATGGCATAACTTTGTCATATATATTCGCAGATAAAGTAGCAGCAGTCAGCTACCAAGTGCTACTCTTGGACTGTAATCGACTGGCCTAGGCAGTCGCCCACAGGCGACCCATATGACGCTGAGTGTGCAAATTATTGTGCAATTGAATGGCACGAAAAGGCCACAACCACAAGACCAAGCCAAATTGACTACGGCTGGGTGAAACCGCAGACAAGGCAATCCAAAAACTTCCAGTGGCCACTTGCAACTTTAAGCAACGTCATCATAGAGCGCAGGTATGAATATGACTGCAACTCTAAGTACTCAAACCTAACCCATTAGAAGCAAGCACACTAGAAACAAAGAGAAGTCCACAATAGCGCCCAGTGACTGACAAGCTGGCTGACATTTGCCACCAGCCCAACAGCCAGCCAGCAAGCCAGACAATGCGACACAAGCTGCAATTTGGCACTTGCCGCAGTTGCCTTGGTCCCCGCTGTTAATAACTTGGAGAGCTCAGAGAGCAGCGGCCAGCGGCTATTGATTGATGTGATGTGTCTACTTCACAAATAGGAATATGCATGCATTACTTTTAATTTCGATTTCATTAACGATTCATTCACAGATTCTTGAGCAGCGCCCAAATCCGCTTTTGGTTACGTTTCAGCTTCCGCAATTTTGAAGGTGAAGCCGAAGTTAATTATGCCAGGCGCGTGTGTTTTTTCTACTCTTTCGTGTGTGTGTGCTCAGCTTAGTTCAGAGAACCGATGTTGTTTTTGGGGCTGGCCATTGGCGTCGTACATGCGTTTCATTTCAATTACCAAACGGCTGCTAGTCACACTTTTGTCAGCAATTTGCGCATAAGACTCTGTATAGTTCAACGAATTTTGACGCGTGCCTTTAGCTGCTTAATCAGTGCGCCTGAGCTTGAAGTGTGCCGCTTGTAGCATCATTTGGTCAAATAAATACAAATATAATATATAAACCAGATCGAAACGTCTATGCTCAAATAGCAAAACACGACTTAGTTAAAAATCGAAAATCGCTTACAACATTTGCATACGAGTATGTTGTGCTCTTATCGAGCATCAATTAAATCAGTTTTCAACTCAATGTCACATGTTGGAAACAAAAGACTTAAGACACAAACTTGCGCATGGCAGTGTACACATGTGTGCATGTGTGCATGTGTGTGTCTGTGTTTTTGTATACCGCTATAACGACTCATACGATTAGTGTTTTTTAGTTTATTTAAATAAATACACACACACACACACACATACAAACACACACCTATTTTATAGCATCTCTACAAAACATCGAATCAGGCAAAAATTGGCAGTCTCAAACCAGCTCCGAGGCGTTTTCTTTTTACTGCTTCGTCCGTCTATTATACGCTTTTAATGTTTTTGAACTTGACAAGATAGCATAATTTGCATGAAAATGATTGGGATTCAATGTCCGATGCTTGCAAGAAGAATCAACACAACAGTATCTGCTCATTAGTCGACCGACAAAAAATTCTGTACCTTTTATTCGTTCGTTTTGTTCGTTTTACTTCTTGTTTCCCATTTGCTTATACGAGTATCGACACACTAATTGAGTCTACATTGAAACTCAATTTATGAGCCACATTAAATGGCGTGTTTCAGTTTGGGGGAAACAAATTGACAAAAAAGAGCAACTGGCAATTGTCACGCTGATTAGAAATCACACATATACACAAAATATAGATATACATATAACATACATACACACATAAACACATACGTACATGCGCACACACAACACATGCAGCGACTTTGAAGTCTGTTCAGCCTTGACCATAACACTTATACGCCAACAGCCTTCAAAGACACAACTTGATTACCGTTGCCTCTGACTGTCTGCATTATTGATTTAAACGCATGAAATCGACTGAAGAAAACCCATTAATAAAATCATAAAACCAATAAAAATTCAGAGGGTCTTGAACTCCATGCACAGATACTGACATTGAGCTACACATTGAAGACTTATACAGCTTCCGAGTTGCTCAGAAAGCATATTCAACATAAAAGAAAATCAAACCGAAACATAACGAACACACAATTCTCTCATAGACTAAAAGCATTTAGACCAAATTTGTATAAAATATGAGATAAAGTAACTATGCTCTATGTGGTAATAAAAAAAGACTTTAATTCTTCTTATTTTCCATTAATTCAAATTTGATATTATTCTGAGACTGTTATCTCATATCTACTTCAATCATCTACATTTTCAAGTAACATTCACTCTGCATGCCTAAATCTTGGTGCCGAATGATAGGTCTATACAATAGCCCCATTTGATTGTCGCATTAAATATAATGAACAAAATTATAGCTCACGAGTATCACGTACAACATAAATGAGTGTGAAAGCCCAAAAAATGTCGTCAATGGACTTACAACATATACCAACACAAGATGAGGTCTATAAAAAAATGTACTATAACTTTTATAGTTATAAATAGCCTGGAATAGCTCAAAGGAGAGCGAGCTCGCCCTTCGCTACAGGTGATGTCCCAGATTAGATCAAACACAAGTCTGAATTTAGCTTCATGTTTGACCAGTGTGTAAAACTGAAGAAACAAGTAAGAAAACTCTAGTCGGTGGTGCCCGACTAGGAGATCCCCTGAGCTCCGTCCGATCTGCGTTTTTAAATATACTCAATCATGTATTATTATTAATCAATTATTATTTAATTATTATTTATTAAATAATAATTTAAATTATTAAACTAAATTATGAAAAAACAAAAAAAAAATCAAAATTGTATAAAATATAAATGAATCTAAATGCAAAATTTTGACACTCTAGCTCCAAAGATGTACGAGACATAATTAAATAACTGCATTTCGATAATGTTTTAATCGATTCATTAAAACGGAAATAGTTATCGATTTTTTGAAACAAATTTAACCTGCGCGTGCTATACAGGGACTTCCAAAAAAAAATTCAAGTCTCTAGCTCTTATAGGTTCTGAGATCGACGCCTTCACACATACGGAAGGATGGACGGACGGACGGACAGACTCAGCTAGGCTCAGCTCGTCTTCCTGCTCAAGAATATACACTGTATATACTGTACTGACTGTATATACTTGATAGGGTCTGCCACGCCTCCTTCTGCCTGTTACACACATTTGAAATTTCAACAAAACCATTATAGCCTGATTTCCCATTTTCAATGGGTTTAGGGTATACAAAACTAAAACACCAAAACGAAAATGTAAATGATTTATGCATAGCTAATCTTTTGCGATTATATTATGCAAAAAGCGAACTTCAATCGGTTTAAATAACTGTATTTTGTAAACAAATCTCATAGATATGTATAAGCCTTTAGCTTTGTGGCACAAAACCTCTGTTTTCTTTGTTTCTTTTGAATAAATTGAAGTTTGAACTTGAAATATTTATTGAAATTCAATTCATATTCTCTAATATCAAAGTAGTTGTTACTAAGACATTAATAATTGCATAATTAAGAATGAGGCTTAGAAATAAATATACATATGCTTAATGATCTATAGAAGTGTCAAAAAAAAAAAAACACACACACACAAAAACTTGAAGTAGAACAAAAAGAGCTGAATAATAATAAAAGACAGACAAGTCAGACCAAACGCAGTCGATCGAGTCGATCCGGCGGGTCAAAGTCAACTCTTGAGCCAAATTTTGCCAGTCATTAGCAAGCAGCGCGTTGCCCTCGCTGTCTAGTCCAAGACCAAAACAAACAACTAGCATATGAACTAAACTAATAACCCGGGACAGATTTCGATACGATGAAGAACATCAATTAAGAACGACAGCATTAGATGAGGAAACTCCTCTGCGTTCTGGCCCATTGTCATTTCACGTGAATCAATATGTTTGCAAACACATCGAGATATTCTTTACCTTGAGAGACTAAGCGACTATCACAAAAGTGCCATTCGGTTGAAAACAAACCCGAACAAAGCAATCCAACTCTTAGTCTCAAGTCTTGTAATGCACATAAAGTTTCTTCTCGCTTCATACAAAATATATTCTTTCGATTCAATAGTTAAGGCATGGAATGGAATATAGTCATGGAGTGAGTGCTCATGTGTTCATGTGTATTTATAAAAAATAATAATCAAGAGCTTTGATAACAATTTTAAATTTATATTTTGATTCACGGAAACACTAATGTTTTAGATATTATTCAAAAAAGTTACTCGATTTGAAAGCTTAAAGTTAAATTGCTTAACTGGCCTTAGATGCTTGATAGTATTTATACCCCTGATCGCAACACATATTTAAATGCTTTCTCAATTTGTTTTGTGGTATCTCCAAATTCAAATAAAAATTAAAGAATGGATTATAGCTTCATCAGCAATGTGTATGAACTATACAAAGATTCTAGTATAATTCTAAATAAACATATGTAAAAGATAAGTTTTATAAATAATTATATTAATTAAACTACTGCAGATTTCATTCGATTATAATAAACGGGGGTTTTCTAAGTATTTAATAACGTAAGTTTTGCAATCCTCATTACGGAAACAGATTATTTTTCATCCATCCATCCTGAATGTTGGCTTTTTGTTTGAATCCAATTAACAAAGAACAAATGCGTACCAAACGCTAAAATGGTTGCATTTTTAAACGGCGCTACGTTCCTTATGTGGTAGTGCTTGTGTGTGCAGATGGATCTCTTCTTAGTGAGTGCATGTGTATGATTGTATGTGACGACTGTATTTTTGTAGCTGCTAGATTCTTTAGAATGTTATAGGCTCAATTGGCACGGTACATTCGCCGACAGTGACACGATACATAGCCATTTCCGAGATGCCATGGTAATGCACAAAGGCGGCCGCTATCACGAGCACATGGAAAATTTGATGTGATTGAAACTGTAGAAGGAATTCATTGGTAAACACATATTAATTAACCATAAAATAGGAAAAGAAAAAAACACGTACCCAAATATCAAACTTGCCGGGGAACCAGCGCTCAGGCACGCGAAGAGCATATAATAATGCACCCAGTATATACAGCAAACCTGAAATCAAACAAAGAATTGAGTAAACAATATTAAACGATGCCATTTCTATTACTCACCCATTAGTATAAGCCAGCCAAGACTAGCGCGGCTGATTTGACTAAACCAGCCCTCCATGATGCTATAGTGAATGGCCGGAATAACGCCAGACAGCCCAAAGCTCATGAACACGCCAGCACGTAACGGACGCAAGGCGGGCTCTGAAAACTTGTCCCACAGCGAGACAATGATAGACAGGCAGCCGAGCACACAAACCACAGACAGGTATATCACCTTTGGCTGATAGTGACAATAAAAGCCATAGTAAAGCCAAGGCACAAAGGAGCCCATTATGAGTAATGCAATTCCACAATAGTCCAGTCTTTAAATACAAATTAGTTTGCAATTAATAAAAATTAAAAGCTAAGCGAAAGTGTCGGTGGCTTACTTTGAAAATAATCTTCCAATCTCTACCGAATGGCAACTTAATGTATGAAAAGCGAACGAGAATCCTAAGCAAATAATGGCGCCCATAAAGAATGCACCAAAAACTAATTTTTCTTGAAATTGTATCTCAACTGTGGGACGTGACACAAAATAGAGGGCGACACCAATAAAAGCAATGCAGCCGAGCAGATGCGTCCAGATGTTGCCAGTCTCCGTATGCACACGGAATATTGATTTAAAGCATGCACGGAACGAGGGTAAAGGCGGACGATGGCCACGGTGCAGGAAATCATTGTCCTGCAACCATTTGGGCAAGTTTCTGTAATGGCAAACCTTCCAGCTGGCTTCCCAGACCTGCGAACAAGCAAAATGTTTATGAGTTTCACGAAATTGTATTACAAATTACACATACATATATATCTATTTAGCAAGTGATTATGAAATAAATTAGAACGATTCATCAACAAAGAAATAAGAACATTTATTTTAAATTAAAGTGAGCATGCGTTAATTAAGTGTGTAGATACATGATGATTGAATATACATTTGAAACAAAATAAAATAAGACAATAAACAGCCCGTTTTATTTTTGCTTTAGCTTTCAGCTTACCTTGCGCACAAACTCTTCGGCCTGCTCGGCGGCATTGTGTGCCAGGGCACCCAGGTCGATCTCATCTGAGAGCACACCTGCCTTCAAGACTTCGGTCATCTAAAAAATAAATGAATGCATTTAAGTTCTGGCACACTGGGATACGGATTTAAAAGCTTATGATTAATGAACTTGAGCAATTTGACTAACAGTGATCTCGCTTGATTTAAATTGAATTGAGTCTTCGTAGGCTTCTTGCTTAAACGATTCTGATTCTGATTCCTGAGTTCCGCTCACGTTTATGACAGCACCGAATTCAACCCGCGACTGTGCCATTTGGCAACCAATAAAATTTAATTCAAAATATTAAATAGAATGAATATAAAGTGCACGAAAAGGCAAGTTTGTACTTTGACGCGCTTTTCGCTCGCCTACTGTATTCTAATATTGTGTACAAACTTAAAGCGGAACAAGAGAAAGGCGAACGAGGCACGCGATAAGATAAGCGTGAACAAAATTGACAGCTGAACGCAAAATACTTATCTGCGTCACATTTGTTTTTTTTTTTTAAATAATTTTTTTACGTTTTTATATTCAATTTTATTCTACCTTGTCGGCAACGAGCGCCCAAATCCAGCGCTCATCGTCCAATGCGCACCTGAACCCACAAGCCGTGCTAATAGTCAATGCAGACGCAAACGACAGCAATAAGTTATTTATACATTTATTTTTTATTTTTTTAACTATGTAGATAGGTGGGTGGGTGGTTCGTCAGCATTTTGTGTCGACGAGAACACACAGGTGGCAGCCTGGTGAGTTCAACGATATGATAAGCT
Source organism: Drosophila leonis (assembly GCA_035045365.1). Taxonomy (NCBI): domain Eukaryota; kingdom Metazoa; phylum Arthropoda; class Insecta; order Diptera; family Drosophilidae; genus Drosophila; species Drosophila leonis. Next base: position 4,086,484 of record JAWNPC010000896.1, read on the forward strand.
CAGTCGCGACACTCCAAGTGCCAGCAATCGATAGCAATGCGAATGCTCAAATACATACAAATACATATGTATGTATGTATGTATGTATGTACACGTGTATGTATGTACATAAACGTTGTATGTATCAGTGGCTGGCCACTGGGTCAGACCGAGATAACAGAGCGCGTGCTGGGACAAATGAGTCTTGCGTACAGCTGATTGTGGCTGTGACTTTCAACTTACCTCGGCCTCTATGAGCTGAGTGTCCTCTGGCGTTGAGGGTAGCGGACAGCCGACATCATCTTCCTCAACCAGTTCATCGTCGTCCTCAAGCAAATCTAGATCAAGGCCACTGGGGCTAAGAGAATCCTCTGGTCCCCAGCCACGTCGTTTGCGCAGTATCATTGTCACCTGTTCAAAAATATCCTCATCCTCATCATCGCCAGCCGCGCTCTGCGCCACAGGCGTATTCATCATCTCTGCCGATGAGGGCAAGCCAGAATCCTGATCGGTGCCGCTGGCGTTGATGCTGTTGCTGGCCGTCTCCTTATCGCTGCCTGTGCTCATGCGCTCCAGCAAATTTGTAGAGGATTCCATCACAATTGTCTTAGCCTCTAAACAAATGGGCTGAAAAAAAAAAAACAAATATATATATATATGAATATAGGTGTTATTAAAATGTAAGACAAACTTTTAAATGGAAAATTTTTATTACAAAATTCGTAAACACAGAAAACACACGTACAATTTGCATTAACACTCCAAATCGAGAGTTGAAGAGTCATTAACACACAGCTGTTTACTCCTATTCCAACCAATCGACCTTTGTTCCGCGAATAGTTAGTCTAATCTCGCGTCCGTGTACGAATGCATGTGTACGTGTGTGTGTGTGTGTGTGTGTATTGTTGTTAGTTGCACATTTTAAAGGTGGTCTGTGCGGTCAGGAAAGTGGAGTGAGGCATGGCGAAAGCAACAAAAAGCAACAACTATACAATATGCGGGCAAGTGGCAATTAAAGTATTTAAACCTTTATATAAGACCTTCAGAAATTTGCGTCGCCAAGTGCGCCAGCTGGGCGAAGAAAATTAGAAGGAACAGAAGGCACACCGTTACTAAGCAGTTGGTTGAAATTTACCTACTTTTGTTTGAGAAACTCAATTTTTATTCCCAGATTAGTTCAACTCATATAAAAACTTGCAACGATAATGTATGGACAATGCTTAAGCCATATCATTTTTTTCACATCAAGACAGACTGTGTGGACTTCAAACTTTAACTCGATCTTAAAACTTGAGCTTATTAATAGAGCGTCGTATATGTTTTTTTCATCGACTTACCCTTTTACTTACTATCAATGATTTAGGACTAACCCGTGGGGTAAATAGATCCACGTTGAGTGTAAACGAAGAGTTTTAATACAAAAATTGGGCCAATTTACGTGTTTCTCCTTCTATAACATAGCAAAAGGTGTGACCATGTCTATGTCTGGTGCTGCATATTTAGCTCAACTTCAACTAGCAGTGAAGCTGCAATTCAACGATACTTATCGATAGTCGTCGGCTATCGACCGTGCATGCCAATTCTGATTGGAATTATCTTATACGACTTTAAAACTAACTATATTAACTTGATGCCAACAATTATTCAATATTTAATCTAAATAACTAACAATTCAATACTTTCTAGTGTTGGGCAGTCTTGTAAATGTCTTCGGTATTTTCTGCGTTCCGGTTCGCGACCATACTCAGCTCAAATAAAAACAAAGTGGCTAAAAATAAAATATACTACATAACAACTCTTACTTCCCAACTTATGTGATAGTCTTATTGAATATGCCGGGATCGAAGAAAGTCATTAAACACATATGTAATTAACTTTTTGTTCATTTATCGATTCTTATTTAATATGCAATTTGTTAATCGAACAGCTGTTAACACAACAACCAAAACAAACATTAGAAATTCCGCCATTTCAAAGATGGTTCCCGCTCTTTTTTTTCGGCATTGCGATCGTGATCAGTCGGCGTGTTAGTTCGGGAAATCGGTCTTTCTGTACAGCTGCATTCAGATACATCTTAGCAATTTCACAAATAGCAGCACAATATCGACTCATCATCTTTTTATGATCTGTATACAGATTCACTTATAGAATACACACATTTTTAACGCACAGATCAAAGTTTGGCAGCACTTATGGCCACGGCAAAAGGAAGCGCATCCAATGGCCGCAAGTTCGCCGAGGGCACACAGCCTTTCACAGTGCTGATTGAGGGCAATATTGGCAGCGGCAAGACAACATTTTTGAACCACTTTCAGAAATATGACAAGGATGTCTGCCTGATCACCGAGCCTGTTGAGAAGTGGCGCAATGTGAACGGTGTCAACTTGCTCGAAAAGATGTACAAAGAGCCACAAAAATGGGCCATGCCCTTTCAGTCATACGTCACACTAACAATGCTCCAAGCCCACACGGCAGCCACGGACAAGAAATTGAAAATAATTGAACGCTCCATTTACAGTTCACGGTAGATAAACTTTCATTTGCACTTGAACTAACATAATAGAAGTTGCATCTTGTTGCAGATATTGTTTTGTGGAGAATATGTATCGCAATGGATCCTTGGAGCTGGGCATGTACAACACACTGCAGGAATGGTACAAATTCATTGCCGAATCGATACACGTGCAGGCTGACCTGATTATTTATCTACGCACATCGCCTGAGGTGGCATACGAACGCATACGGCAGCGTGCACGCTCCGAGGAGAGCTGCGTGCCCCTAAAGTATTTACAGGAATTGCATGAGCTGCACGAAGATTGGCTAATACACCAACGCCGTCCGCAACAGTGCAAGGTGAATTAAATAGGAAGCGATTCGAGCTCTTACAGCAGTAGCTTAATCTTTACTATTTTCTAGGTGCTTGTGCTGAATGCCGATCTCAATCTGGAGAGCATAGGCAGCGAGTATCAGCGCTCTGAGACGAGCATCTTTGATGCCATCTCAGGTGCGCAACAGCACCAGCCTGCCGCTGTGCTCGTGTCGCCCAGCAAACGCCAAAGATTATCCAGCTAACTGAAAGGTGTCACACGCTTAATTTTAATTTTTTTAGACATAGTTCGGTTCTAGTGTATGGAGTCGTAGCTGAAATTCGTAGATTCTTTGAACGCTGAACGCAACTATTTCCTATTTCACAATTATTTCAAATTCCAATATGCGTTTTAAATTGTGTGCAAGCAGTAGATAGTTTAATTTGAAATGTTATGTATGACGCCTGCAAACCTGTCTTGGTTATCTGTATGTAAATTCTAATCTAAGCTAAAATATTTAATAAAACTAATCAGCCTATGAACAAATGGTGCTATTAATTATATTGTATGTATGTAGTATGTATCTTTATGTTATCACAAAATATATCTCAACTAGCCGCACTGTTCAGCAACATTCGATGTCTGCGCCGTCGCTTTGTAAAACTGCCTTCACACGCCATGTCATCGTCTCGTATAGGTGCTCAATCTTGTTGACCAGTTCCTGATCGCTGTGCCAGATGTCGTAGAGCACGGATCGGAATTCGTGAACATTTTGGGGTGCCTGATCTTGTAGCTTGGGCTGTATGATGTCCATTAGTTGCTCCAGCAGATTCAAGTCATTGCATTCGCTGCACTCTGGACCCAGCAATGTGTCCAAGTAGATTTCTTTAGGCACTGGGCTGCCACCCATCATAGATTTGTGATCGTCCATGTTGAAGATGTTGCGCCAGTCCTCTACGGTCCACTCCGCGTGAGCACGCGCCCATTCCAAGCGCCGTTGCCGCACAGTCGCACTCAGGGCCACATTCTTTGGTGGCGACTGCCGCGTCCTAATCTCACTGATGCGTCTTTGTAGAGTGCGACGGCTGACTTCAATGCCAAATTGATTCATTAGCTCGCGCTGCACATCTATGGACGTGTAGTGTGGATGATCGCTAAGCATCTGCTCCACCAATTTGCGATTCTCAAACACTTTTGGCCGCCCAATCTCTCGTCGAATCAGCAATTCGGGCAGCGGCCTTAGCTTCAACTTTGGCATTTTGCTAATATTTGGCTGCGTCTCTGTAATGCAGCTGGCCACGCTTTCTACGTCGCACTCCAGCATTGCTGCGATTTCTTCGTAACTGTAGTTATCCTTCAATGTCTTTACAGTGTTCCTCATAACAGTATCGAGCACCATCGCAACTTGTTGGCCGTGCCAAAATCAAAGATCAACTGCCTCAACTTCAGATTCAGCGGCGGCTTTATATGTAGCTGCAGGTAAACTTAAGTTTATTTTGCATCTGCTCGGGTTTATGACGTGCAAGCTGTCGAGGATTAACAACATATTTTATGACCCACATTTGGATGCAGGTAATAACGAGATCTATTATCCCATATACAAATGTAAATGTAAGCTAACAAACAACCCTGAGCACACTCAAAGCAACCCTGTGTTGCCTCCATCCATTTTGTGGATCTTAACAGTTTCTCAAAACTATCTCGCTGTGGTCAGGAAAATAGTAGTGCGACTGAAATGATGGACAACAAAATTTTGTAATAAACGAAATATTTTGAAAAACAGTTTAAAACGAGTATTTAACTTAACATATATTCAAATTGTTCTCAAAATATTATGTTTATCATAAAATTTTGCTGTCTAACATTTCATTCGCACTACTATTTTGCTGACCACACAGCCTTATGGTTAGCTAAAAATATTTATATTGTTAACATTAATTAACATTATTATTATTTAGTATATATCAATAAGCCACAAATTTCAACTTTCTTGCCAGTATAATGTAAAACTCCGATTTTAAAGTTCTTTTCCGTACTTGCCATTTAATGTGAAGACGATTTCATGTTCATGTATTCGTAGAATTACAAAAATAAATGTAAAAAACTTGTACACGTGAGTTAGTTATTTCTACAATAGGAAATGCATCACTGCCGAATGTTAAATATTGTTAAAAATATATATGTGTGTAGGCCAGTTATGTCTTTTTAGATTCACGTAAGATATCCTCATGCATTCATTTACGACGAATGCCATGCGAAGTACTTGCTATTCATATTGTGCCAAAGGCCTCAAGGCCTTTATAGAACGTATAACATAGAGGGGGCTGGCTTTTAGCTGGGCACTAGTGTGTTTAAATATATAAATGGAGGAAAGGCAACCACATAAGCTCTCAGTGAGCCCATCTATGCCAATGTGTTTGGGAGAATGTTGTTAGGGTTAGTAGCGATAGCTCGATTGGAATTATACAATTTAATAAATAACGATAAAGTATGCCTAATTGGTTTCCTACATTCATGTGCTAGGTTTTGATTTGTTTTCTTCTTTTTTTTTGCTTTTTTTTTTACTTGTTTTGTTTTTTGATTGTTGTTTTCCCGGCGCAACCAAGTACCAAGCAGCTAGTGTTTTCTCTGTGGATATATTATGTTAATAATATTTTGTGGATTGCTGTTGGCGCCACGTTAGTCATCAAGATCGATATCTGAATCATCGGAATCATAACCGCCGCGTATTGTCTTCTGTGGGCGATTTATAAATGGTTTGCGTTTAACATCTGGTGGCTGCATTAAATCGCCTTTGTACTCAATGGCGCCCGAGTGGGCGATGCGCCATTCAAGCATCTCTGTCGAGAAGTCATCGCAGTTGCCCAAATCGGTGAAGCCCACTATGAAGTCCTTGGTTTTACTATCCTTAACCAGAGCTATTGTTGGCAGCACCTTGATGCGTAGACGTTGAGTCAAGAATGGCGTCTTCTCGGCATTCACCTTGCAGAATTTGGCCTCTATATGCTTGGCAGCCAGTATTTTCAGATGCATGTCGACAATGCGACTGCGCTCTGAACTATCTCTATAAAAGTGACACACTATGTTTGGCGATTTCTTGGAAACCTCGAAAAACTCCTTCTCATCGGCCAACTCAGAATATGTGCCATGCCCCTACACCAAAAACAAATATTAAATACAAAATAGTTAGAATTCTAGCAGATCAGCGTATTTTACTCACGTTTCTCAGCCACTCTTGCTTTTTATTGTTTAGCTTTTTCATTTCCTGTATACGCTTCTCTCGCAAGACCTTTAAATCATCCGAGTCAAAGTTATCCAAGCGATCGATCTCCTGATCCAACTGCTGTTCAATCGCTTGCGCAGCAGCATATAATTGATTTTCCATTATATGTGCCATGTCTCCGATGTGTTAGGCTGTGTAGGAGGTGCACTTGCTGCTGGTGGTGGCAACTATTTTGTATCTATTTTGACTTTTATTATGGCTGCTTGTATTGTATGTGTGTGTGAGCTGTACGCACTGTGTGTTTACGTGTGCGAGTGTTTTACAAATGTTGTTTTGTGTATGTATGTATGTATGTATATGTGTGTGTGTGTGCGTGTGTGTCCGGCATAAATGAAAGGCGTATCCAGATGCAGATGCGTCATGTTTTGTGGAAAAAACAATAAAGTAACCAACATTAATACAAAAGGACGTTGTATATGAGTTATGGTTACTATAAATCATCCACGAAACACATACTTACATTAATTTCTCACTGATTTCATTGATTTTTAGAGAGAATTCGAATAGCTTATTTATTAGCCGTGTGGGATGTCGATTGTACAAGTGAATCGATTAACTACACAATCGGTGTGGCCGCATTCTAAAAACATAAAAATACGCAAATAGATGTGTGATAAACAATATGCGTTTAGTAGTTAAAAAAGGAGAAAAATATATCATGTTAGCTTAATCTTGATGTATTTTTACACCAAAAATTGAGTTTAGGCTGTTTATCATTGTGTTGAAATTTAAAAGATAAAAGCTCTAACCGTGCCAAATAAATAAATTCTTTGATGATGTGAGCTCGGTAACATTCCGAGATGAATAGATGTTTGTTTCTATTTATCGGTGACAGAAATCTACCTTAGATTTTAAGCATAAGCTGTTTGATTTATAAATATCGGCCCGGTGTAGTACGGCAAATGAAAATACATTATAAATATGGACAATATTATGGAGTTGCATCAAACCAACTCATTTAAAAGCTTAACATTGAGTGCTTTTTATTGGAATTAGATACTAAATACTTTATTTTTGTTGCTTTGGAGTACTTGCCCGATCTGAGCTTAAGTGCCCGCCAAACTTCAGTTACGATAACAGAGCACAGGCCGAAAATGTAACGTCACAACAGAACTGTTAGTTAACATGAAAAATGAATGCATTCAAGAGAAAGGGGACTAAACGAGAGAGAGTCGTTAAGTTAACTGTGCATTTGTGAAAGAAATCAAGGAAACCAAAATGTTTACCGAAGAGTAAATACTCTTAAGGAATTCTGATATGAATCTTTATACATTTAAAATGCATTTTGTAAATAATAAAAATAAAAAAAACACCAAAAAAAATTTAAAAATTACATTTATATTTTCGTTGTGTTTTGTCAATCACTATTTAGTTTACCAAATTATTGTTTGTTTTTCGGCTTCAATTTTGAAAATCTGAACTTCGGAATTCTGAAACAAATTTTAAAAAATGCAAAAAACCCCGCCCACAATTTCACATAATAATGAGTATAAAAAAAAACATAGGGAAATTTGTTTTTGTATTTCTTTGGATATATGTAAATTTCTGGGTTCAGTCTTTATAATTTGATCGCAGCCTCTTGTGGTCATCGATAGCTGGGGGCCAGCTTGAAAAGCTTCATCGGGAAATGCGGGTCGTCACTGCTGCAACCAGCCTGGCCAATTGCTCCAAAATGCTGGCGCACGCTGCAGAGCGACGACCCCGATGTTAGAAATGGCACTAGGCGCACTAAGGATTCTGCACAAGAGGCTGGATTTACAATATTGTGGGGCTTCTCGACAGTCGCCACAAGCTGGAGCGGCAAAGCAGCGACGAATCGGAAGCACCTGTTTCACCTGTGTGTGTGTGTGTGTGTGAGATCTGGCGTGCCTTACGTTTTTCAGCCACATGAGGCTCCAATGAATGAGCTATGACCGATACCTGATAGTTTAGCGTGCCAACCGCACGAATGGCGACAGCATAGCCATTGTAGTGCGATGTGTTCAGGGTTAATGTTTGGCATACGAAATGGTATGTCAAAAAAAGCTTTTCTTAATTTTCTTTACAGAAAATTAAGTTTTGTCCATGGCCAAGCCCCAGTAGCGACTGTCGTGCAGAGGCAACCAGCGAAGGTTGCAACTCCAAGCCGAGCACAGTGAGCAGCACACCAAAGTAACGGATAGAGAAGTAAAGGTGGAGTGCGCTGGGGGTTAAAAGTTGTATTAGGAGGGTTTTGTTTGGGAGGGAGGAGGGGGGTTTGGGAGTAAGCGCCGCTGTTCTGCTGCGCAGCACTGAAGCTCATCGACTTAGCCTAGGAGCGAAATGCGTGCACCAACCTTTCCTCCAATTCCTGCCGCTCGAATGTTGGTGAACAAGTTCACCGGTTGTTGTAGAGTCTCAAGTTGTGATTAAAAATCACGAAAATAATGTGAGTTGGCGTTAGGTACCAAAGAGAGCCGAAGTTTCGGCGTGAAATGTATTCGACAACGAAATGCCGTTGTTCAATATTTTGTTGCTCTACTTTGCTTTGAGTTAGAAATTGACTTAGCCGAAAAAAATTGAAGGCCGCTAGAGCTTTCTGTGTGTGCCACTCTGTTCTTCGATGTTGTCATTTTCCACTCTCCTCGTGTTCATGTGAGGTCATCGTGACAAAGTGAGTGTTGATGTATTGGTGAAAGAGACATCGAAAGATGCGCGTGTATGTGGGTGTATATATACATATATATATATATATATATGTACGTGCCAATTGCTAAATAAATTAGCAAACATGTGTGTGTGTGTTTGCGAGTGTAATTTTTAGTTCGACTCGCTCGCCTGATCCTGTGCCCGTCGCTTACGACAGACCTCGAAGGTGTGACCACGGAAATTGCAGTAGGTGCAGCGTTGAGCACGATAGGCGCCGCGTAGCAGTCCCTTTGAGTGCGCCTCATCCTCCCGGCTGTTATGCTCAATGATGCGGCCCTGCTCGAGTAGATCGTGGAATGTTTGAACACTTTGGCGGGGAATGTGCGTGCGGTACTTGATGTTCAGCAGTCCGTAGAGGAAGTCGAGTTCGGTTTCTTCGTTGTGACGTCCCTCTGGTAGTTGGGCGAGCAGCGCACGCTTCTCGACAACAAAGGTATCGATCACAACGTCGTCTTCCTGCTTCTTCTGGAAGACCTCCATGTATACCTGATAAGCCGGCTTGGTGGGCGAGAAGTGTTCGCGTATGAGGTCGATTGCATCGTTCCAGCACCTGGCCTCCTTTCGCACGCCCTGCTACCAGGTCGATGCAATGCCGAAGAAGAGCAGGGATATGCCCTTAAGAGCGTACTCGTCGCTGATGTCCTCAAGCTCCTTGTAGGTGACGATGTTTATGATGAACTCCTCGACTTCGTCGTAGCTGCGAGCACCGCCAAATCTGTGCGTGCAGTCGCTGAAGCTTCGTTTTGATTTTGAGGCGTCGCTGCCGGCAGCAGCAGCGGCATTACCGGCTGCACTGACCGCTGACGAGCGTACCGCATCGATGAGCGCATGTAGTTGCTCTTGGGTCATCTGGATAGTTGTCGCCATAGCTAACGATTAAATATGTTTCTTGTCGAAAATTTAAATTCTAACAGCACACAAAGCCAATGAACTTTGGCGAATGATACTGCTTCTACTCGTGATGGTCGTAGTTGACTGAAGATCGCTTCGTTCGTCTGGCAGCTTTTATACCCGCGCGCTGTGAACTTGAATTTCGAAAAAGCACATAGCAAAATGAGAGAGAGAGAGAGTAGTTGAAGGAGCACTACTAAAAGACTCAATCGAGTTGAAGGAGAACAGTGCGTGTTATTGTTGTTGCCTATTCTAAACTCTGCATTTTTGTGAGTGTAATTTTATTCTGCCGAAGCCAGGAGTGTAGCTTCGATCGATACATACAGAGATATGTATCGTACATATGTACATATGCATGTATATATGTATGTATGTCTGCTGTTACATACTATGTAACATACATTTACATACATATCTATGTACATATGTATTTATCTTTAAACATGTGCTGTGGAACTGTTTTGTTGTTGATTTTTTGGTCTTTAATTATTAGAAAATGTTTTAAAAATATTTTGTTAAATAAGCTAATATCTTATAAGCTAAAACATAAGACTAGCAATTTGCATTTAAATTTTTCTAAATCTCTTTTAGCTTAGATTTGATGGTTTCCTAAAGTTTTTTTTAAGGCGCTGCTTGAAATAAGCTGTGAATCACTGTATGTACACTGTTTTTCAATATATTATTCATATGTATGTACGCATTATTACCTGCTTTAAATAAACAGAAATTACCCATAGATGCAGTTGCTCATATGCATACATGCAGAGCTGCAAAAAATTCCATTTGAATGGAAATGAAAGCATTTAAAACCCATTAAAAACCCATTTTGCATTTCCATTCAAATGGAATTTTTAACAGCTCTGCATATATGCAAATGTATTTGTGCAACTTTTGAGCTATAATTTCGCATTAACATCAAAATATTCACCCGCATGTCCATTTTTAAACGTATTTCTATACATGCGGGTGTCCAGTTTTCGGTAAGGAAACAAATACAACAAATGCGGGCTGCGTTTTTAAGCTTTGCAAAAAGGCAAAATAACGACAAAATCCGATAATGGCCTCAGCTGTTAAACAAATCGTAATCGATTGCAAATTTGTTTGAACAATCGTTTCGATACATCGTCGATGTTCGATTGCACAGCAAATCTATTGCCCGGAAAAATATTTAAAAATGAATTGAGTTGAGCATTTTATTTTGAAAAATATATAATAAGCAGTAATAAAATGAATATCATCAATTTGCGGATTATGAATATTGATAATTTGAAATATTTAAAATACCCATTAAAAATCTTAGAAAAATTGTTTTTTTTTTAAATCGTTTTTTATTTTCCGCATTAGCTTATGAATATTTTTGGATTGTTGTGCCTGGCGATTGGGCGCTAAACAACTGATGAGACTCGGCGCTGCATAAAGCTGTTAATTAGCGTCGTAAGCAAAATGTATAATACTAGGTACAATAATTTGGTAACGGTTCTATAAATGATATCTGTGTGTAAGTGTGTAAGCATCTATAAATGGAGCTCCTTGAAACGCAAACAAACGACAAAATATAGATATAGCAGCTATTGTACATTCATAAAGAAACTAAAATCTAATCGGTACACTCATGTATTTGTGAATCGATGCACTGTTACCTTAGGGCTATGCTTATATCTACGATTACGTGTAATTATAGTTGAGGATTGGATGTTCACTAAAAACAAATTTTATTATTATTATAATGGTAGTGTCTATGGCATAAACTTTATAACAGGCTAAGTATTCAATTGGAAGTAAGTATATAGTAGACCAGTTGAGCCACTAAACAATTTAAATAAATATAATAAACAATTTTCAATTACGTGGAATGCTCATGATGGGCAGTTGCAAAAAGTTGTATAAAATAGTAGAGAATCAGAGGAAAATCATACATTTTACAAATATACGTAAAAGATTAACGGAAATATGTAGACAGATCTTGAATAAGATAAGTAAATGAGTATAGTTTGCAGTAATATGTTTTAGACAGTATCGCTTATTATTAATATTTCATATGGACTATGATCTCGGCACCGTGTTTTAACATAGCATTACTAAAGGAAAACTTAAAATGAAAATTTTCGTACAATATTCTTAGACATAGATCCTAAACACACGCAACTTGTATGAGAGAAATTTTAAACAAATGATTTGCAATTTCATTTTCATATTCATACATAAATCAACAAAACTTGTGAAAACAATTAAAGACTACGAAGAAGATAAAAGCTAAACTCTTGATGAAACACGTTTGAAAAATATTAAAAATACGAGTCAATGATGAAAACTAATGCGGTTGCATGCTGCAAGTTGCAAGTGCAACGCAGCACGAACAACAAAATGTAAATTCCGTCACTCACATCACAAAACATTCGGGTCGGCCTCTAAAGCTGTGTGGCTGTGGCTATGCGGCCATGGACGTGGAGAAGTGGGCGTTGTTGTGGCCTAGTTTCTGGTATTGTGTTTAGCTTTGGACTGCCCGCTGGGCTTAGATGCCGAGTATCTGCACTTAGGGTGGGCTTCACCAAAAAACCAAAAACAAAAAAAAATCAACAAATATAAACTTCAAATAAATTACAATACAAAACGCGAACAAACTAAATGGTAATGTCGCCATAGTCCTGCGACCATTTCTCGTACGAGTTTAGACTCTGTGGCGCCACTGAACGGCGTATTCGCTTCAGCGAATTGTGGAAATCTTTCTCGGTGATAGGGCGCATAGCGCTTATGTCTAGACACTTGACCTGCTCCACATTTAGTTCACGTATGGGCTCCAATGCGGCATCCTTGGCCAGCGCAGTTAAATCGGAGCCCGAGTAGCCATCGGTTACTTTCGCTAAACGTCCGAGAGCTTCCGTATCCAGCGGACTACCCTGCTTCTGGAGCAGACGACTTAAAAGTAGTTCGCGTGTCTGTACATCGGGCAGTGATACATAGACGCGCTTGGTAAACCGACGCAGTGCAGCTTCGTCCAGCTCTTGCGGCCGATTGGTCGCTGCCAGCACAACTATGCGATCCCCGTCTGGATTGCCCGGTAGCCCATCGAATTCAACCAGGAATTCAGTTTTAAGGCGACGCGACGCCTCATGCTCGCCACTGCTGCGCTCCGAGAGCAGCGAGTCCACCTCATCAATAAATATTATCGATGGCTGCATGTGGCGAGCCACCGCAAAAAGTGCGCGCACCAATTTCTCACCATCGCCCACATACTTGCTGGTCAGCGAGGCAGCCGAGATGTTTAGGAATGTGGCACTGCACTCGGTGGCAACGGCGCGTGCCAATAACGTTTTGCCATTGCCTGGCGGTCCGAACAGCAGCAGACCCTTGGCAGGTGCGCGCAGGCCTGCAAATGAAAGTGTTCAGTGTTCATGCGTCGCTTTACAGGCCTTGACTCTAACTTACCTGTAAAAAGCTCGGGACGGACGGATGGTAATATGACCATCTCCTGCAACGCCTGCTTGGCCACATCCTGGCCAGCAATGTCGGTCCATTCTACTTTGGCGCCACCCTCAACGATTTCGTCGAGTATGAGCTGCACAAGCTTCTGTTCCACACCTTTTACACTTATCATGGGCGTGCTGGCGCCGCTCCCGCTGGCTGCATTATTGTTAATGGGAGTGCGTGAGCGCTGCGGCGGCGTATTACGGCCAGATGACTACAGGAGATATATACGTTATTTATGGCTCATTTGAATGAAAAGAGAGACATACAAATTGGCGGCGCACAGCCGGTGGAGTAGCTGCCGTTTTGGCTGGCTGACGCTGTAAAGCGGCCCCTGCGGATGTTGAGGTTGTCTTCGAACCAAGATTGCGCGGCAACGTTTGTGACTTGTTGGCGACGGCCAGATTGCCGGGCCGTTTATTGCCAATGGTTAATTTGCGACCAGATGCTGTACAGAAGTTGAGATTTGAATTAGTATGCGCTTATGGAATTCTGACTAGAAACATTGCTGGCAATAATTTAGTTGAGATCAGAACAAAACTAATCAAAATTCGAAAATTCATAAAGTACAAATGAAAATTCATGCAGTGCTTTGTGGTGGAGATGCGAGAGAGTGAGGAAAATGTTGATTTTGTTTGATTGCTGGCGTTGTTCTTATAGTTCTTGTTGTTGTTGCTGTTGCTGTTGTCGCTGGGCGGTGCTTTAGCGTTTTGTTGTTGTTTGTCGTATTAAATGTTACAGCACTTACCCGCTAGCATGGCTTTCGATGTGCTTGCACCGACCCCACTGCCGCCGACGGGTTTGGGTCCATAGCCGCTGCTGCGTAATGTTATTTTTGGTGGCTCGACCTGGCCTGCTTTGCTGTTGGTTTGACCCACGAGCATGGGTTGCTTGAATTTGGATGTGAGCTGCTTCTTTGGCGGTGCCATCAGGGACAAACGTTGCATTTGCAAATCTTCCTCACGCAAAGCTGAGGAATTGGATGCGATTGGGCGGGGCCGGGGGACAATAAAATCAAAAAGTATGTGCAAACACAATGACAAACATAGGTGCAAAACAAAAGAAAATCCAGATGACAAAAATAAAAGATTACACACTACGCTTGAAATGAGTCTTGGATGCAGACATTCATCCCGCAGTTACTCACCGAGAAAGTGCAGACGGTCACGGGCCATAGAGAGATTGGTTTGCATTTTTTCATGCAAGCGCTGGGCGCGATCCCAAACATCGCCCCGCCCGCTCCAGCAGTCAACAGCAATGCCATCCTCCAGCTCCTTGATGCCCTTGCGATACAGCTCAATGGCCAGCTCCTTGTGGCCTAAAATGGAAGGAGCAGGCAACAATTACATTGAATCCTCATATATATACATGTGTGTATATATGTGTGCGTGTGTGCGACTATCGATTCTCAACGACAATACTAATAGAGTTGAACTCGTGCTTGTTATTCGTGACACGACATAATATCAAGGCTTATGTAGAGAAACGTGAATTAAATCAATTTCGTAATAAAAGTAACTAATTTTAAGTCAACAATTTAAATAATAATAGCTTAAATTAAAATTAATAGCATAAATATATTCATTATTTAATAGAAAAAAGTTTCAGCAGCTCGTGTTTGCATTGCATCGTGTCACATGGGACACACGCTCATCTCTAGCTTATACAACAAGTATGACAACAAAGCGCGCGCTGCGTCTGATGACTCATAGAGCACCACTCCAGCAGCCACGAGCAAGACAAAGCAACCCCATGAAAGGCACATAACTTACCTTCGTTCTCCTCGTCGATTTTGAGCGCTTTGGAAATGTACTCGAATGCGCGTCGATGGTGATGCTTCTGCTTGGCCAGCAACGGATCACCGGGGCCAGGGGAGTAGCCGCCGCTGCCGCCCCGATTGGCTGCCATCTCTAGTGGCAGCAGAGCGCGTTGTCTTTGGGGCAGTGGTGGGGCCTGTTCAATGCCGTCGTTATTCCGTTCCAATGGACAAATGATTGACTGCTGCTCCTTAGAGTTCTGCACAACGATCTCGATGTTGCAGTCGCGTCGATGCGGACTGCGATAGATCACCTTTGTGCTCGCTCCGTACAAGTAGCGAAAAATACAGAACAGCTGATAAATCAGAGAGCGCAATACGTTGAACAGAAATATGATGGGAAATGAAACAACGTAGAGATTTTGCTTATGAACCGAAGTGCCGCCTCTTGGCCCGATTCCACTGGTCGGCGTCAAATCCGCATCGGTGGTGTCGTCGTCTGGTGAACTGCCTGGAGTTGTAGCTGTAGTTGTTGTCGTTATTGTAGTACGTTGACGATTCGACGACAATTTCGAACTGGTTTTGCCGTCATCGATTAATGCTTCACTGCAGCTGCGGCTACGATTTGTGCCGCTGCTGCCGCCTCCGCTGATCTTGACCGGCGACTTGGTGCTGCTGCTGCTGGCGCTGGATGAGGACGATTGGTTTTTGGTGCGTACCATCGATATTGATTCCGCGCCGCAGCACTGTTTTTCCTATGCGAGTCTCTTTTCACAAACAACACCCTCCACCTCCACCTCCACCGCCTCAACAACTGAGAAGCGAAGTTTTGCCCCTCTCTCTCTCTCTCTCTCTCACTCACTAGCTTTTACAGCTCAGACACAAAGACAGCAAACCAAAAAGAGTACGCGATTAAATAATGGACTGAAAACAAATAAACTGAAACGGAACACACGACGCGCGCTATTTGTTGTTAATTGTTGTTTCTCATTTTTCTATATGTAAATTTATTGAGCGCCGTTTTTTTTGTGCCGTTTCCAACTCACAAAACAAATTTTCTCCGTCTCTGCTGATGTAGTTGCCACATCGTTTCAGTTTTAACGATTTGAAAATGTTTGAGGGGGAAAACTTCAGAAAGGCAAGAAATGCTATGTTTTTCGAAAAAATACCTTGGTAAATTAGAAAAGTTCGATTTAAAGGTTAACAAATGCAAAAAAAACATCAGTCACATTTAAAATATTTTCAAATTGACAATTGGTCCGGCAGCACCACATGGGTTGTTCTAGGGTTGTTGTCGCTCTGAAAATTTCGATGTATTGAAGTATCGATACGCGTGTCTTTATAAATCAGCTGCCGTCTCGGTTGCATCTGCGGTTTTTGCATAACAAAATCTTCAAATTATCTTCAAACCACAAGAAAGAGAGAAAGAGTAACCAAAATTGCTGAAAGCGAAAACGTAAAGCGATAACGTAGTGTACTTACAAATAGAATATATCAACAACAAAAAAAGAAAGGAGCAATGGGTCAATACACGGCGTCGCAGCGCAAAAACGTGAGAATTCTGCTGGTCGGCGATGCTGGAGTTGGCAAAACATCGTTAATATTGTCCCTGGTTAGCGAGGAGTATCCCGAGGAAGTGCCGCCGCGTGCCGAAGAGATTACAATACCGGCAAATGTCACTCCCGAACAGGTGCCCACCAACATCGTCGACTTTTCGAGCGTTGAGCAATCTGATGACGCACTGGCCGCCGAGATAAGCAAAGCGCACGTCGTGTGCATTGTGTATGCCGTAGACGATGACGATTCACTCGATCGAATAACATCCCATTGGCTACCCTTAGTCCGCACCACATGCAGCAGCAGCACCACCACCACCTCAAACACAGACGGCGAGCCCGAAGTGGCGCGCAAGCCAATTGTCTTAGTTGGCAACAAAATTGACTTAATTGAGTATTCAACCATCGACACTGTTCTGGCCATTATGGAGGACTACCCAGAGATTGAGAGCTGTGTTGAATGCTCCGCAAAAACGTTGCACAACATTTCCGAAATGTTTTACTACGCACAAAAAGCGGTGCTGCATCCCACCTCACCGCTCTACATCATGGAGGAGCAAAATGTAAGCTAGAAAAAATCAACTCACTCAAACGTAAGCTAGGTTAGTCCGCAACCCTACACAATGGAATAGCGCAGCATTGCAGCTTGATTAATATGAAATTTGGACGACCCAAATGTAAGCTAGATTTGAACTGTTCCAGACTCTTGCCACCTCCCTCAATGGCAGAGCAAACTTTTAGTTCGAACTTTTAGTTCTAGAGACGCTTCTCACATAGAAGATATTATAAATGTCGTCTGTACAGATATGCTTATCAGAATGCAGTATAAACAAGTAAATAACTAAAGTTCTTTGTGTCTGTGCACAGTCGTATGTATTCATATATATATATAGTATATCGGAGATTTCTTTGCTTGGCTAACTGCAGATAACTAAACTTTTCAATTCATTTTCAGCTAACGCCTGCCTGCAAGAAGTCGCTGGTGCGCATATTCAAGATATGCGACATTGATAGCGACAATTTGCTGAACGATTACGAGCTGAACCTGTTTCAGAGGCGTTGCTTTAATACGCCGTTGCAGCCACAGATATTGGATGAGGTGAAGTCGGTGATACAGAAAAATGTGCCGGACGGCATCATTAATGATGCCGTAACGCTGCAGGGATTTCTCTTTCTGCATTGCCTGTTCATACAGCGTGGACGCAATGAGACGACGTGGGCGGTGCTGCGACGGTTTGGCTACAACGATCAATTGGAAATGTGCAAGGAGTATTTGCGGCCGTCTTTGAAAATACCGCCGGGCAGCAGTACGGAATTGTCGCATCGCGGTCAACAGTTTTTGATTGCGGTCTTTGAGCGATACGATCGCGATGGCGATGGTGCGCTGTCGCCGGAGGAGCACAAAATGCTATTCAGCACATGCCCATCGTCGCCCTGGTCCTACTCGACGGACATACGCAAATCGTGTCCGACCAATGACAGCGGTTGGGTGACCCTGCACGGTTGGCTGTGCCGTTGGACACTGATGACACTGACCGATGTGGTCAAAACAATGGAATATTTGGCCTATTTGGGCTTTAATGTACACGAAAACGACAGCCAACTGGTGGCCATCCATGTAACACGGGAGCGCCGCATTGATTTGGCCAAGCGGCAAAGCAGTCGGTCCGTATACAAGTGCCACGTGATCGGACCCAAGGGTTCCGGCAAGACTGGACTGTGTCGTGGCTTTCTTATTGACGACATGAGCAAGCTGCTGGGCAAGGAGTTCAAGACGAATGTGGTGCACTGCATCAACTCGGTGCAGGTCTATGGCCAGGAGAAGCATTTAATATTGCGCGACATTGATGTGAGGCATGCGCTCGATCCGCTGCAGCCGCAGGAGGTTAACTGCGATGTGGCCTGTCTCGTGTACGATGCCTCCAATCCGCGCTCCTTCGAGTATGTGGCACGCATCTACATTAAATACTTTGCGGAAAGCAAAATACCCGTCATGATTGTGGGTACCAAATGTGATCTCGAGGAACGTCGCCAGGATTATCTAATGCAGCCGGCGGAGTTTTGCGAGAAATATAAGCTACTGCCGCCTCATCTCTTCAGCCTGAAGACCAACAAAAAGGAGCTCTACACAAAGCTGGCCACGATGGCAGCCTTTCCGTGAGTATTCAAATGCTTTTCCATTGGGTTGCGGTCATTGAAACGGACATTGGGTCAACACTGATCATATCGGCATTCGGCTTAATTGACATCTTTGGATTAATGGCTATATATATATATATTATTACCTTTATCTTCTCTTATTTCCTACCCTCTACGTTTTTGTTTTGGTGTTCGTGTTATGTTTTGTTGATTTGATGTATTGATCCTTAATGCTTATGGACTGCTGCTGCTGCTCCCCTTGGATTCTTGCTGCTGCTACTCCGTAGACGCTTTCAAGCCGCCTGGATACTGTTCTACAAGCACAGGTTGGTACAGCTATGGGAATCGGCGTAAGTGTTACCATTTAACTCGAATATTTACTAATGTTGTCCTTGTTGGGTTCTTTGTTGTATTTCTAACATGCGATGCGATCATTTAATCCCCAC
Source organism: Drosophila leonis (assembly GCA_035045365.1). Taxonomy (NCBI): domain Eukaryota; kingdom Metazoa; phylum Arthropoda; class Insecta; order Diptera; family Drosophilidae; genus Drosophila; species Drosophila leonis. The sequence goes on from JAWNPC010000896.1 coordinate 4,105,473, forward strand.
GCACACACACACCTAACACACGCTTTATAAATGTGTTGTATGGAGCGTATAACAATATGCTTAGTCTCTTGAATCCTTACTCAATTCTGATTAGTATCTTTATCTAATGTGTAATTTGCTTGCCAAATTTTCATAGGTATTTGCGACAATTCGGACTTATGACTGAGGATCCGAAAGTTTGGCTTAAAGCCGGCTTAGGCGTAGCCGCTGCCACGGTGCTGGGCTTCTTAGTTCTGAAGGCGATAAGTGCAACTGGAACGCATTCACGTTAATGATTTTCAGAACAGACTCGTAACTGCCCAGGAAGACGCCCACACACACAAACACACAAATATTTAGAAATTTATGTAAAACTATGTTAATTTCGATATACTCACGCTGTCATTTGTAAGCCATTACATTGTCAAATTTATGGTTAAAAGTACCACGCGTGGATGGATAAAAGGAAGCTGCTTTCCCGTTTTCATGTCAAAACTTTAGTGTATATATTGTATTAAGCTGCCCACAGACACAGACAATGGCTTGGCGAGGGTATTGCAGGGTATAGGGACAGCAAGCGCACTTCATACGTTGCATTTCTGCATATACAATATATATACAAATATACAATATATATAAATATATAGTATATATAAATATATACATATATATAGTATATATATATAATATAAACTTAGCTCTGCACTCGCTCACAAGTCTTATTAGTTTACATCATATATTTATATCCATTAGCAATCGTATATGTCTTACTCTCACGCATTCAATGCTGTGATTATGATCGTATCTAACTAGCCGTTCTATATACTCTATATATATACAAATACGGGGATTACATATATATATGTCAATCTTATTCATAGCCTATAGATACACATTATTCATTTAGCGCCAACAACACTTGTAAATACGCGCAAAGTCCCAATGAGCAATAAAATCTATTTAAATATTTACTTTAATCTTAACGTACTAGTATTTATAAAAGTTGTAATATAATAATTCTTGTCCGTGTTTGTTTGTTTGTTTAATTCTTAATCGCGTTCACTGCCGGCGCTGTGGGCGACATGCAATTGCCATCGGGATAACGATTTTGGAATTGGGTAATTAGCTCAGGGTCGACTAGACGAATGCCATCCAACTGATTGCCCAACGTTATCCAGTTGGGCTGAATGTTGTGCGGTCGGCCGAAGAGCTCAATTTTGCGGGTGCCTGGACTGAGGCGTTCAATGATACCGTAGATCTCGTCGGGTTTGTGACTGGTGGCGCGTACTTCTGCGACAATGACATCGCAGTCGAGACCGCGATTTAGATTTGTCGGATTGCCCTTCATGCCAACCAGACAATGCTCCTTGCCGTGATTCAACCAGTGACCGGTGCGGCCAGTGCGTATGATGCGCTGCAGTTGATTCGTCTTCACCCAGATCAGCTCATCGACACGTTCATAGCCCCAAAGCTTCAAGCAGTCACGACCCAGTTCCATGGCACGCCCTGTCACCCATAGGAATATCAGACCTTCTTCCTGCAGTGCCGGAATGCCTAAGGCGCGCATCTCATCGTCAGACATGGTGCCATATGGCAGCTCCATGTGTATATCCCATGGTGGATCGGCCATGACGACAGCGAATTTACCAAGCACAGTCATGTCTAGAAATCGTAGATCACACTGTATCCACTGCGGCGGATACAAAGTGCAACTGGAGTCAATGCTGCGTTTCATGCTGAGCTTGGTCTTGACATCCGTCGGCTTGTTCGTGTTGATGTGCGGCAACGTGTCCACCTCATAGTGCACGTACTTGCAAGTGGCCATATGGAAGCAGGTGTTCAGGAAACTGCAATCGCCCAGCGACTCGTCCGTGTGCGATTGAATGATTTTTTTAAAGTGCAGCTTTGTGCATTTGTCCGAGTCACCGGAGGACTCGCTGTCGTCTGTGGATGCCTGCGAGTCGGCCTCACAGCTGTTTAGGGCGTCTGCTGTGATTTCACCATCTTCGGCATCCTCGGATCTCAACTTGGCTAGCTTGCTGCTACTGGCCATGACCCCATCGCCGGAAACGGCACTACGCAGTTCTTTCTCCTCGCGGCGTTCCAGTTTCTTCTTGGCTGCCATTTCGTTGGCTACCTGCTGAGCCTTGAGGCACTCGATTTTAGTGCCGTGTGAACAAAACTCCATGACTTGCGCACCTCCATGAGACTTGAACTTTTCGGCTACAGAGCGCTCCTTGGCCGTTGGTTTGGTCAGCAGTTCGAGTATCTCCTCGCCAACCTGCTTGCTTTGCTTTTCCCGCGTTGAGGGCAGGGACAAAAGCATCATGATATCGTCGGAAGCATCCAGACTGGTTGACTCTTTGCGTGCGCTCCCTGTATCCACTTTTTGGATTTTGCTCATCTCATCCTGGCCAGATTCTACTGCTGGTTGCTTAATATTAATTGGATTCTATAAATGATGTTCGAGCATTTGCTTACACTTTCGCTTGGCTTGGGTTTCCTCATTCTGCTGGCAGCTGTCGTTAATATCATCGTATATCTCCAGCAGCTCCTTCGTTTGTACGGATATCACTTCGTAGCCTGCTTCTGTGCCAATTGTGACATTTCTTATACCAATGGCACCTTGGTTAGCTAACTTTCCTAGTATAAAGTTGACCATTTCCATCGTTGGCGGCTTCTCCATGAGACAACCGACCTTGTCGACTACTTGCGTAGAGACAATGGGCAGCACAAGAGTGCTAGCACTGAGTGCCTGGAGAACAGCCTTCTGTACATCCACATCGGCTTCAACTAAAAACAAGTCATTGATATACATTTAAAGCGCTCTTCTACTTGTTGCCGGCTCATCGCTTACCGAGCTCTTTTTTTGGGTTGGACTGATCCTCTTGTTTGTCTGATAGTATGTCGAAGCGTTCCTTTTTACGCTTTTCCAACTTTTCACGCAGAGTATTGCGCTTTGTTTTAAGTGACTTTATGTCCCATGCATCGGCCATTATTTGTAAGTTTTCTTTGCGACGCCGGAAAATTTCGTTTTGTTTACATTAATTATTATGACGGAACAGACTGTTGATGCCCTGGCAGCTATAAGTTATCGATATAACTTAGTGTTGGTAAATGTTGTTGGTTCTCTGTTATTGCTATGGAAGCTACAGTAATTTGATGCCAGTTTAACAGCTCTTTATTCAAACTATATCCGTATTTCAACCTTTTTTGTACAATTTATAACAGTTTAGTAAATATTAGAAGGTATATTGTGTTTCTAAAAGCTATTTGCATTCATGAAATTGAAGTTTGTGTTATTTTAGTAAAAGTAATTTGTGGTCACTGTTAACAACATGTGAGTAAATGTTAAATTGTGTTTGTTGTCTATGTGTTAGTTTGTTGCTGTTAGTATGTGTTTGGCTGAATGAGTGGCGGACGTCGTAGATTGTTCCGCGATTTTTTGGTGAATAAATCGTGGTAAATAATATAAATAATACATGAGAGAGTTGTTATGCTAAATCATAAACGCTGTGCACTCAAATTTAAATTTAATGTTGTGAAAGGTGCCGTTGCTGTTGTTACCCCCAGTCTGCTTTCCTTTACATACATTTGTGGGTATATATACATACATATGTATATGCAGACACACACACACACATGCATGCACACACACTTGCATGCAATTGGTGGGCCTTTTGTTTCCTTTTGTTTATGCGCGCCGTAGGAGAGCATAAAATGCGCAAATAAACACACGAACACACAAAGCCTAACACGGACACAAAATTCGCAAAAAGCGCCAACGTTGTTTCAGTGTATGTGGTCGTCGTATTTGTGTGTATGTGTGTATGTGGGGGAGTGCGCACATTGTTATTGCTGTCGCTTGCGCTCTTGACGCGCCCAAGCAACGGACTTGCTGCTCACTGATTTTTCTCTCTCTTTCTCTCTCTCTTTCCTCCGCTCACGCTGGCTTCAGCATGCGAATTGAGTGACTGTGAGAAATTTATAACGCGACATTTGCACGGCTACTTTGGAGCATGACGGTTGTTTCGGTTGGCTCTCCAGCGGCAAATAGCAGACAACGCGTACGTGCGGCCAGACATCTCTAAGCTGCTCCCCTAGGCGCGCCAGGGAAATCAGTAAAATTCTATAACAGATTCATATTGGCTACCAACAAAACATCGTGTTATTGATTCTGTGAGTGTGCGTGCGCGCGTGTGTGTGTGTGTGTGTGTGTGAATTTTGCAGTTGCAATCGTACACTTGGCTCTCTGACTCTGCCTATTCGCGTTTCGTGTAGCTCCCCATCCCGCTTGCTCAACTTGCTACTCGGCTTGGATGCGTCGTGATTCTGTGTATACTACGAAGCGCATCTTTTTGAACATTAAGGGCGAGCAGCACAGCAGGCAGCAGCCAGCAGCCAGCAGCTGGCGCGCCCCACAGCAGCAGTCGCCCAATCGCTGCAACGGAGAAATAAATTCTTAACTGTTCAATACACATATACATAAATATATATATATATATACATTATATACATTTGTATATATGTATGTACATATATGCATGACAAAAGAACAAAAGTTTGCCACGCTTCAAACGCTACATTCGAATAAATTTAGATATATTATATGTAAAGTGAAATGGAATTTATGTGAAACTACATTTTTTGCTAGATTCATAATGTGCAACAGAAATTAACAGCAAACACACAATAAACCAAAGAAACAACAAACATAACAAACAACAGCATTAATAAAAAATTCACCATGAAGATGGTGGACAAATCGTCCAAATTGATGGATAAATTTGTCACCAGTGGCAGCGGCGGTGGCTCAGCCTCAGCGTCGGCAACAGCCAACGCAGCTGCCGCCAGCGCTGCATCGGTCAATGCGGCGGGCTCAGCCAGCGGCATCGGCGGCGGCATCATTGGCTACGGCGCTGGCAGCAGCAATGTAACAAGCAACGGACAGAAGCCGGTGCCTATGAAACTATTCGCCGCCTGGGAAGTCGATCGAACGCCGCCCAATTGCATACCAAGGTGAGTGCAAGAGCAACATTTACATAATATGCAATTGCTAAAGAGCAAGTGAGAGCGAGATAAAATGAGTAGAGAATTTAGTATATAGTGAGCAGGGCATTGCATGTTTTTCGATGTGTTTTATTTCTCGTTGATTTTTCTATACAAATTTGACGATTCTGTAATTTATGTGCTTACAGCAAAAGAAATATTTATTATTTTCAAAGTTATCTTTATTATAATTCATATACATTTATGTATTTTGTGCACACAGCTTATAGTTAGGGCAGCATAAGAAACAAAAATATTCTCTATTTTTGTAACTTAGCAAAATGATTTAATGATTTGACTAGAAAACATAGTCGCGCAAAAATATGACTTAAACAAGATTGATTTGAATATTTATTTTGAAAAATAATGAAAGACACATGCTTATGATATTTTTTTATAGATCATTCTTTATAAATAATAAAAGACTGCATTCTATACATAACATATTGTATATGTAAGGGTATTTAATTGTCAGCATTAGCTTTTTTGTTTCTTATTCACTTATTGCACTTATTTCTATTTTATTTTATTTTATTTTCATTTGTTAACATCAACAATAATTGCACAACAATTGCATTGTTGTTGGCTCATCTTTTGACTTGACATTCATGTGTGTATTATATATATACATACATATATATATTTATATATGTGTTGATCTCTGTGCTAGTGACCCTAATATGAGATTAGAGATTTTTAGTTTAATAACAAATTTTTATTTGCCTAATTCGCGTGAGTCACACGCAGATGATACAAAAAATATATATATATACAAAATTAGGCGCATGTTTTCCCCTGATAAGCTATACATAAGAACTTTAGTTTATTTTCACTAAAAAAAAAACTTAAAACATCTAAAAAAAACCCAATTCTATAACATCAAAGCACAATTTCTTCGAATCGCAATTTAGCAAAAACTTTGCATAGCAATCGATAAATGTGCTTCAGATATGATTGGCCACAGATCATCAATTTAAAGTTCAATATTTTTAAGCTGCTTGAAAACAGTCTCTATATATGTTTCATCGTAATCTTTTATCTTTGTCATGCACTCGCTACCCACTGAAAATGATTTTTATAATGGGTTATATTGTTGTGTGCAGTCAGCTAGAGATAGTTATCATATTTGTATATCGATATATATCGATAGCCATATAATTTCTTAAATTTCTTTAAGATTATAAGAATTGCAGTTATAAAATTTCCAATTTTATTATAGTGCATTTAGAAGGGTGTCTGTGGTAGCTACAGGGTATCTCTTGGCCAGACAGTCTCAACTAGTATTAATTTTAGATTTTTCCCGTTTTGTTTTTTTTTTTGTTTGTTTATCTCAGTCACAAAAAAGGTCAAACACCGATGCGACTCTGACTTGGGCTAAATCTGCGTTATTTTTCGAGCCACACACAATCGTGTAGGTTTTTTTTTTGACAGCCCGTCTGTTGTTTGTTTATAATTATGCGTTCGCTTGAGTCCCGCCCAAGATGAGACAGTTTACGTAAACAAATTTTTGTGTTATCAGCTTCCACTGACATTTGCCAAGCGTGAAAGCCCACAGTTTTCCTTAAGGGTCAATATGCTATTAAGAGCGACCTTTTTCCCTCCATCATCATATTGGCAACAACTACAACAGCTTCGTTTTTTCTTTTTTATGCGAATCGGTATTTATCTGCGGCACGTACGGCATTATGGTCTGGTATTAGGGCACACGCGGCATTAACGCAACAAATCGTTACTTTGCCTCTGGTTGACCAAAAGTACGTGCGCAGACCATCCTGATGACTAGACTCGTCGGAGACTTGTTTGCGTCCGGCTATTGGCATTAAATTCACATCAAATGTTTTGCTACCACTGATTACCACAAATGTATTTCGGCGATGGGGTGTGTCTGGTGATGCAAAATGCAAGGGAAAAGCAGCTTGAGATAACATTTTTAGATATGAAATGCCTCAACAGTTGACATATTTATTAATATGCATGCGAAAATTAATATTTTCAGGGTTAGACCCGATACCCATTTAAAATCAGTGTATACATAGGTTGTTAAGCTATAAATGTATGTAACATTGCAGAAGGCGACGTAGCATATCCATAAAGTATATATTTCTTGATCATTGATACACATTTGAGTCGATAGAGCACTGTCCGAACTAGTCTGTCTGCACTGTCCGTCTAATTTATATGTACTGAACGTGTCGATGTCAGAATCGCATAAGAGCAGGGCTTGAAACTTTGTATAAAGCACAAGAGAGCGAGTTTGCTCTGGTAAAATTGATAACTTTTCGTTCTTTTGTTAGCCAGATTCAAAACCTTATCGAATATTTAAAGTTAACCTTATTATCATCTCAGTTATCATTTGATCTTGAGTCTCACATGACTTTGGAAGTCGTTATTTATGCTTAAAATAATTTGCTTAAAAAATGTGCTATAGTTGGATACCGAACAAAGAATTTTTATTGTTTTAAAACTAGATCTTTTTGAAAATTTAAGAAATGCTGAAAACTTATTTTAAAGAGTTATCAGAAATACCAATAATATGCAGAGTTTGTGATAACTCAAGTAAGCTCTCCAAACTTCCCATGCAATTTAGGTTTAGACAGAAGGTGAAAAAATATATATATTTACTTTTACAACAGATTAAAGTTTTAATTCAATATATAGAATTTAGTGGTTTCTAATATTGCTTAAGATATTTTAGAGAATTGAAAAGTTCCATGGGCTAGAAGACAAGTTCGAACTCTAATTTGTTTCCTCAGCATATTTTTCAGTATATTTATATTTATGCCCAATTCAAGATAATCTATGTAATTATATTTGTCTGTAGGTTATCAGGGGACAACAAACAACCTAGATTAGAGTAAGGTGTCAAGTGTTACTGTTTTATAGAACTTGGCCTAGGTCCAATTTGTGCGCACTTTATATTTATTATTTATGCTCAATCTCTAGTATCTAAATCGCTAGAATTATTTCGAAGCAATTTGTGTAAACAAAATTCTTTCGAGCACATGACAGATCAACAATCTACAATCTAGAATATTTGGTATACTGTGTATATATTGGCTCTCATGTATATATTTATAATATGGCAAATACGAAATATAAGTATAGATTTTTGTTGGGCTCTTTCTGTGTGTGTGTGCTTAAAAATAGAGCACCTGGCGACAAGTTTTTTTGATAAACTCTCTGAATAACGACTTTTTTCTTTACTAAATGTGAATTTGTAAACATGCGGCAATGCTTTTACGAGAAATTAATTGAACGCCAACAGTCAAGGCGCAATTAGCTGAATGACATACTTATTTTGTAGATACATTTTTCTCTCTTTTTTTTGTATTTTGTTTTTGTCGTATATTTCTCTATGTAACTGAGTAAAGCTGCAAGTTGAATTTAAACAACTGTTGTTGTTTATATTCAAATACTCTGCAAAGATGAGTTGTACAAGCTTAAAGAGTTGAATGGCAACAGAAATTGGAAAAACTTCATTCGGCAGGATGGAAAATTCATGAGAAACAGTTCAATTTTACAACTGTTGTAAAGCTCTATAAGAATATTTATTTTTTTTAAATATTATCAAACATATGTACATATATATATATATAACATATATACACATATATTTTCTTGAAAAAAAATATATACATAAATACTTATTATCTAATATTTGTTATTTTTTATTAACAAGAAAACAAAATATGAACAAAGTTTAGGTTAAAATAAATACATTTTACAATTTACAATTTTAGAAACAAAACGAAATATCTCATCATATTTCATGTTTCGTAAGAGTATCTTAAATTCATTTACTTGAAGATTAATTTATTTTCTAAATTTTGCTTTGTTTGTGCGCATGTTGCCCACCAAATTTTAGCCTTGAACTTTTTGTTTGTGCTTAACAACAAAAACAATAACGAAATACACAGACACACACACATGCATAGCTGTTTGCTAGTGTGTGTGTCTATCTGTGTGTGTGTGTATGTGTGTGTGTGTGTGTGTGTGTGTGTGCATTTGACAAATTGAATTGAATAGAAATTTCCCTACAACAGCGTCGCTTCAATATCTGCTGCTGCATTTGTTTTTCGTGTTCTCATTGTTGTTGTTGTTATTTTAGTTTGCTATTTAGACAAAAACATTTGTAAATGCATTCAATTTGCTTTTACGGCAGTTGTTGTTGCTGCTGCTGCTGCTGCTGTTGCTGTTGCTGTAATCCAAACCAAAAAGTCAGCTACTGCAATGCGTTCGATTTTTAATGGACTTTACTGTCTGATGATTCAGTTGCATGTAGAAGAAGGGGCTTGGCACTTAATTTACAGCAGTCAGAGTAGCTATAAAATAAAGATAAAAAACTTAGAGTATAGGCAACGTATATGCTCGACTGCGTAATACACTATTCCCAAGCGAGAGTGGGTGTGGCAAAAATGACAAATAAAATAATCGAAGTTTAATATTCGATCAGATTAATTTTTGCTTAATTTATTTATTTCTTTTGCGAATATTATATAACTTTTGTTTCCGTCCGATTGATGAAAAGAAACATAAAGCTAGAGATTTTGAATTTTAAATACAAAATCGTGTATGACAACCTCGAATACAAATGTTAAGGTTATATAGATACAACCATTGGGTATGTGGCAAAATTGGATTAAACAAACATATGTCATCTAAAATTTGTCTTTAAAGATTAAAACTACGCCCACTTTTTGAGAGCGGCTCATCAAGTGTTGTAGCTGGATCACTGATGACTGATTTGTGGCTTCTAACCAGTCTATTTGGCTCTTTTGAAGCAGCTTGTAAAACCCATCTGTAACACACAACTTTGTTTCTATTTAGTTGATCAAGTTGGAGATGACTGATTTAGCTAAATTTAGTTATTTTTCCTTAGAAGGAAAACCTCAAAGCAATCGACACTTTTCACTGTTGTGGAAACACAGTGCAAGAATTTGAACTCTTTGTTTCAGTAAATAAACATAAATATTTATACAAACCGGCTAAAGTGTATAAATTGAGGAATTCTTGTTTTCTGTTCAGCTCGAATCGATTCTAAACCGCATCGATTTCTATATTGCGTCGCTGACCCAAATACCACAGCAAGCTGCAAGCCCAACTAATTTGAGCCTGGCTTGACTCACATTTCTCCAAAGTGGGAGTGAGAGTGAAAGAGTGATAGAAAAGCATAATCGCATTAGCTGCGTTCTTTGCGGCCGTTTATAAGTTGGCGTTAGGTTAATGCTAATGCATTTTCACCGGCTAGCTGGAAAATCTCTGCGGTCATTAGGGCCAACAGCAAGAGAAGAGTCAAGTATATGAAACGAACTATAGCTGGAGAGATATGTTGAGAAGGGGTTCGCGGATTCGTAGAGACTAGACAACAATGGACAAAGCATGACAAAGTTTCGAAATGCAGTTGTTGGTTGCATGTTGAGCGGCAGCAACAGGAGCTGGCGACCACAATGGCAGGGCAATATCCGAAGATTCTGACTCAGCCAAGGAGCTAGTGGCATGGCCTTCTGTTTGCAAAGCCCTTCAACAAAAGAGACAGCCAGAAAGAGAGAGGGCCAATGGACAAGAGCAAGTGGCAGCAGCGTCAACAAAATGCAGCGTCAACGTTAAGTTTGTTGACTTGTTGTTCGCCAACCTGTGCCAAAGTGGAGCTGCCAGTGGCTACAACAATAACAGCAACAACAACAAAGAAAACAATAGGTTGGGTACCTACGACTAGTCGCAGGAAACTTCCGCTTTTGACGAGCGTCCAAACGAGCAACGGATGTCAGCTGCATAAATCGTTGCCTGTCTGTCGCTCACATCTGCATATCATACACACACACACACACAAACACACACACACAGACCATAAAACTGCAATTTATTAGCATGTAGAGTGAGCTCTGGGATCTGGCCAGGCCAGCCCAGGCCGAAACAGTTGAATGCAGCGCAGGTTTTTGCTCTGGGTCCATGACTTTTATGGAGTAGCCCAAAATAAACAACAACAACAAAATAGTAAGACGTGCTCTACCTTCGACTAGCAGTTACCCTGTGTGAACGCAAACCTTTCTGTTTATTGCTTCTCGAACCATAAAAATGATTTTCATATGTTTGCTTATCGTAAATATCACATTTGTATGAGAAATGTATTGAGCATATGAAATGTTTTTTGGAAATGTGAATACCCTACACAAATAACATAGTCATATTGATCAGTTTTTCAGCTATTTGAGTGTATGCACAAATATTTGATATATCTGTATCTATTTATTTAAAGTCGAGTCGAGATTATCGCTAAGGGCTAGCCGTATGTGTCACTCTTTATTGTTCATTATACCCTACAAAAGTTCGTTTTGATATAGGGTATGTAATGAGAAAGCAAAAGCTAACGAAAATATTCAGTTTTGTGTGTTTGTAGCGGCAGTCGTCAGGTTTTCCAGTGAGTCGCCGAGCGATGCCAACGCCAACGCCAACGCTGAATATATGTACTATGTACATATGTATACATACACATACACATACATAGGTAGATACATACACATACATATGTGTTTCGCCTGCTCCAATGGCCATAAAAATGCAATCAAATTTGGGATGCAATTCTCGTGTGCATTCAATTTGGCATTATATTTGTTGTCCAAGACTTTGCGCCGTTTTCATTGGCCCTGAAATCAGCATTCCGATTCGCATTATGCAACATTAATTTCTGATATCGAGATGGAAATTGAAATCTATAATCAAAATCTTGAATGGCTTTATTAATAATAAATACATTTGCTAATGATGTGAAACACAAGGTGGTCTAAGATATAAGCACTAAATAAAAGAATATATCTATTAATATGTATGCATAGTCACGAGACATGGGCGATTCTTGTCGCCGTCTCATCAATTACACTTCAAGTTCAGCAACCACTAAATTTCAATAAATTTGTTAAGCTTGCACAAGCAACAATATGATGATAAATGCACTCTCTTCAAAGTACGTTGTCTCATCTAAAGATGACGTCGCTGATGACTCACGATCAAGTATGACTGTGCAGTGTATGGGTTGAATCAACTCATTCAGAGCAACAGCTATAGTTGTTCGGTATTCATTAAGTAAATAAAAAAAGCCAAATATGAAGCTAAGTTAAAGATGAAATGCTCTACTTATTCATATTTCAGTTTATTTTACATTTTACTTGTTAAATTATAAACTTTACATTTTATATAAAGATATATAGACATAAAATGCTTCTATGTTTATGCAAATATTCAGATAAAACTTGATTAGTCGAATGAATTATTAATTCTCATATAGGAATATATATTATATATATTGTTAAACTCAAGTTTACCTAAATAATCTGTCTTCTGTCATATCCTAACACACCCACGCATATCTTAACAACATTTTGTATAAGCTCTGCAGTAAGAGTATCAAAGTTGTGAATTGATCGAGATAGCCAGTCGCAAATAAAGTCTCGCTGCTGAATCATAGCACATCATTTGAACTGTTTTTATTTTATTTTTATTTTTATATTGCTTTCTTAACTTTAGCGTTCGCTATTTTTATACCCTGAACCATGAAAAGGGAAACGGGTAATGTTTTTGGGAAGTGGAGAGGAAAAGATATTTCCAAGCGTGCACCGCCCCCCCCCCCCCCCCCCCGGGGGGCCCAAAAGGAAAAGCTGGTATCTACGCGCGCGGTTTTTCACCCCCTTAAAAAAATTTTTTTTTTTGATCTAGTATAGTTTTAGTGGGGGTGAAAACAATGTTTGTCCCCCAAAAAAAACAACAGGGGCTGGGCACATTTGTTTTGGTTGGGGTTGTTGAGGGTGTTTTTTTTTTTTTGCGTCTCGTGCCGTCGTCAAGTGGCAAATGTTAAATTCAAGCCAGTGCGGAGTGGCACATGTGACGGCAGCCGGTTGAAAAGATAAAAAAATGTAATAATAATCAATTCGAAAGTGAAAGGCGCCGAAAATGCTTTAAACTTTTGCATGTACTCCAAAATGAAATGTGCCGAACCTAACTGCCATTAACTGAAAGAGAGTGCCACTTCATGTGATAGACAAGACAAAAGCCAAGTTCCGAATGGCCTCAAAATGTTAATGAATCGTAGCTGCGGCAGTTATGAGCTGCCGTTTGCCAAGTTGTTGGCCCAGATAGACGCGCTTTGGCCAAAACGAAAGAATCCGCTTGACATCAATTCTGGCCACTGTTCAGATTATTCATATATACATATGTTTTTTCATTAATATTATGAGCTACAACTTTAAAAAGCAAGAGTGCTCTGGTTGGGCTTGCCCGACTAGCAAATACCCGGAACCCTGTACAGAACAATTCCTGAACTAAGCATCTAGTCGAATTTGAGATTATTATTGGAAATCACATTATAAAAACAAACTAAAATTAAATTTAAATTAATTGATCTTATAAATATGCATAAATGTATCGATAATTTGAAAGAGAACGTGATCTGGGTGCGATAGGAGAACCTGCAGATGTGTATAATTTCTAGTTTTAATTATTTCTGAGAGTGTGGACGGACGGACAGATAGAGACTTCTACATAAATTCACCTGTTCATTCAGATCCAATGTTTATTTTTACAGTCTCTGCCTATTTTAAAAGAAAAATTTCAACACAAAACATTATACCCTGTTTATCTATCTGCAATGGGTACAGGGTATAAAAAGTGGTTCATATGTTTGCATTTCAACGCAGAACTTTGACAATCTTGAAAGCATATTCATATTCATAGGGGTCGACGTTGACAGAGAGAAGAAGGAAGGTAAATGGAGGCTTCAACTTTGCCAGAGCCACTTAGCACAGTTTTGAAGATGCCAGAGCGGCAGCTGAGGCAGGTCATAACAATGCTCCAGTTTAATAAGAGTAACTTTTGCGCGCACATTTTTTAGATTTACTGCAGAGCTTTTACTTTTACCTTTATTGACAGCAAAGTTCTCAAGTACTTTGAGTTTCGCTAAAATTTGATTAGTTTATGAATGCATTTCTGAAAGATAAGAGTTCTTGAATAACCTATTTTTGCTTTATCGCAAAATTTTATACTTCTGCGTGTAAAGTTTCATTGATCAAAATTCTGATCAAAGAGAGCTCGATAATGAATGTTTAATTATATCTCAGCAAATGTTAGGCATGCTTAAATTTAAAAAATTCCATTTGGTTATATTTTTTTTTAGTAAAAACACATCGCTGAAATCATTCGCTGGGTAAAAAATAAACAAACTCGGTTATTGTTTATCTGGTATGCCACAATATATGCTTCTGTATACAAAACTCAGGCATTCATATGTCGAACCATTTTAACAATATGCCTTTTATATTTAGAAAAAGCTTAAAGAAAGTAAAATCAATAGGCATCTCAATGACAGCTTATGAATTACGAGTTTTTCCAAAGCAACCATCGGCAGGTACATGTGCTAATGCTCTAAACAAATTAATTGATTGATTGAATAGAAAGGAAAGCATTTCGAAACTCTTCAATTCGATATGAAAGATTCTAGCTCAGCTTAAAATAGAATGAACCATCAATCATCTAATTCTTTTGAGAGGTGTTTCCTATATCGATTGAGGAAAAATTAAATTTAAATTTAAATACGAAATTCTATACTCTAATCCCAATGAAAGTTCAGCTAGGCAAACGAACTTTCATATTTAATAAAATTGAAAATGTTCTAAATTGATTTTTTGGAGAATGCAATTTTGAGTTTAACTTCCATGTGCTCGACCCTCCAAGGTAATTGCAGCCAATATTGAAGGAATTCAGAATAATAAAATAAAGTGAATCAAGCCATTTTCCATTTTCTAATATTCTACTCATTTGAATGGCAACATTTGTCAATTCCCCCAAGTCGTAAAATTCTCGGAAGTGGTCAATTTCAATTAAACTGAGAAATTCGTTTGCCAACAACTTGGTAGGCGATGGCATCCTGCTGTGCTGGTCGCCCGCAGTGTTCAGTAGCAATGTCAGCTAAGAGCACAAACAAACACACACATACAGACCCAACACACACACACACACACAGTGAAGCACATAGTGCTGGGCAAACCCACAACCACTTTAAAGCCAAAGTGTCAGGCGCTAGTTAGTTTTATGAGACTCATTTTACACTGTCCTGCAGCGCAGGAGGCGTCAAGTTTGCATTGGGGCGTGGTTCAATATTGAGGCAACATGACGCTCACGTTGTTAACCATTTCGACCGTAAACCCTGCCACGCCTTGTGCAGCATTTTGTTTGCTTGCTGGCCTTAAATTCTCATTGGGAAAAGTAACAGCCAGAGATTGGTGCGACTTGAATGGTATACGGTATATATGAAGTCGATACAGAGGAGATATTTAAGCATTTGCATTACAGCAGCTAATATAAGGTATCTGCTAGTCGTGCACGTTCCATTTTAGTAAGTTTTTAACTTTTTAAACTTAAATAGATTTTGTATTTTGTATAGCAACACTTGGCTTGCTTTTGGCTACATTTGTGGGCGGCATTCAAAACATATAAATCCAATATTTATTTAAGGTACATGCACGTGTGGGTATATATGTACATATGTATATATATGTACATACTTTGCTATATGTATATGGGAATTTCCTAAGTCTCTAGCGAAGTGTGTGTGTTTTCTTTATATATATATTTCTTACGTACAATGTGTCAATAGATTTGCGTCACAAAAACTGTGCAAGAAACTTAAAAATAAGCATATATTTAATATGTCTATCTGATTCTCTAATAAGTACTCGAATTTGCCTTATTCCTAATAGCAGACCCTGACATAGATAAATGCCCAAGAGCTTTATACCTATGGTAAATGTATAGTATAATACATATAATATAAACATATTCGTGTGCCTAGAATTGAAACATAACAATATTTATGTTATGCAAGTTCTTATGAGCTTATTAGCAGCACAATTTAAGTTAGCTTCATATACTATAGATAGAAGTTGCAGACTTTAAGTACCTATACATTCCATATCCTTCTGCTCTATACTCGTTTTACTTTATTTTCAGCCAAATTGTCTAACTTACCAATATATTAGACTTGTGCTGTCCAATATCCTCTGTAGTCAGCCTTGAGTCTAACAATTAAATAGTTATTTCTGACATTTCAATATTTATTTGCATTTTATTTGTATTTTTAGCAGCTTAAACGTAGTCAGCGGCAGAATGTTTAGCCACTCAGCTGTATTGTTAGCAAATTTGTTCTTGCTTTCGAGAGCCAGTCATCTGTGTTGGTCGTTCGTCTCAATTGAGTGACCGCCGTCCCCACTGTCCGTTGGGAACCCTTGTCAACATGACGTATGAGTAATCGGTTGACAGATTCATGCGGCATTTGTTATTAGTTATTGTTTTGTTGTTGTTGTTGTTGTTGCTGCTGCTGTTGGTGTTGCTGTTGTTGTGTATGTAAAGCACATACACATGGATGTGTAGCAATATGTATTTAATATCCAAGCCGTTGAACAATTTGTTAATGACCCATATATCATATGACCCATCGACCACGCCCCTCCCTACCCAGCTAAATATCTACCTACATACCAAGCAACCAGCCATCGCTCTTTATTAAGCACTGCTGCGGCTTCTGTCAGCTAACGCGTTGGTTATTTTGTTTCTTTGGTTCATTTTTCGTTGATGGTTACAAAAGCAATTTGCCAATGCCATTTTATTGATTGCATTTCACATTCATGTTACATAAATTCACATACATATGCATATGCACAGACATATCCACATACATTGTATATGCCCAACTGCAAAGTTTGTTTACCATCGTCGCTCAGTTTTTTCGCTAAATCCATCAAGATATTTTGGAGTCTGTCATCGTTGATTGACGACTCGATATATAAATATAAATGAATAATGACAATTTGGTCGAATCAAATTTTATAAATAAATGAAATCAAACAGTGAATGCATTTGTTAGGCATATTAATAAAAATGTATTGCCTTAACAGCATTTCGAGTTTAGTGACGCTATAAATATATACAAATGTGATAGATCGAAAACAACAGGCGAGTCTTTTTAGTGCTGTCAGTCTGAACGCTGAGTTTTATATCCTGAACCCATTGCAAATGGGAAATCAGGGTATAATGATTTTGTTAAAGTGTCAAATGTATGTAACACGCAGAAGGGGGCGTGACAGACCCCATAAAGTATATATATTCTTGATCAGGGAGATGAGCTGAGTCGATTTAGCGCTGTCCGTCTGTCCGAATGTCGATCTGATGTCCTATAAGAGATAGAGACTTGAAATTGATCAGTTCAAATTTGTTTCAAATACAGTCGATCTCGATAACTATTCCCGTTTTAATTTATAATCCGATAAATCGAAACAAGTTCTATCCCAAAAACTCAGTTACAGTTGAGTCTATAATCTCGTACGTCTTCGAAACTCATATTCATAATTTGTTTTTTTATCGATACGTTTCCAAACTAGAGCTAGAGTCTCCAAATTTTGTATTTAGATTGATTTATATTTTATACAATTTATATTTTTGCTATATTTTGGACTGAAGTTCAGTTGCAAATATAGCCAATGTGTGAAAGAGTTTGCATTTTTACTAAATTGACAAATATTCAATAGAATAAATAGATCACATGCTAAAAATTTCATTGAAATTCGTTATAAAATACTTCGTAATTGAAACTTTCACTGAATCATTAATTTTAATCGTATTTGAATTTCATCAATTTTCTGACTATGTTAATTGAAAGTGCTCAATCTATCTGAAATAATTTGAATAGTTCAATTATTATTGCTTCTTAGTGAATTTTAGATGCTTAAAACATCATCTCGTGCTACCCTCGGCTCGGCTGTGGAATGCTGCGTAAAAAAAGGTGTAAAATTGTATTTTACACAAATTACTTAACACATTCGCTGCATTTTAATGTCGAAACGAATTTCCTTTTAATTGCCGCTTGAATATTTATTAAAGTATAACCAATAATATTGCTGTTGTTGTTGTTGTTGTTGTTGTTGTTGTTGTTTCTGTTGTGGTTTTTTAAAATTGTTGTTGACTGTTGTAAAATGCAGCACTTCGTATGGCATTCGTTAATTATTGATGAGGACGAAGAGGGCGTGACTTTGCTATGCTGTCAGTCAATGAACTGTAATAGCCCATGTAACTTTATATTGACGTCATTAAAGCCACGCCCACCTACACTTTGTAGCCCCGTTTGTACATTTGTTGTGCATTATTGCTGAAGGCAATTTATTTACAAATTATTGCAATTTTCTGTTGTAAATAATTAATAACTAATTCGTAATCCCCTTTATAAGTGACATGTAAAGAATTCAAATTACTTAGTTAGATTATATGTAGATTAACAAGTTATAAATAAGGTGGAAAATCTTATAAACTATGTTTGTATTTCTATATCAATATCAACAAATAAGAATGTTGACTCTACAATAATCATTCACGGTCTAAATGCTATCAGTTCGAAAACTTTGCAAGATATAGTATGTATATTATATATGTTTACCATCAATAGAGGAAGTCAACAGGAACTTATTCTTTAAATTTTGATTTCATACGGAAAAGTTGTTAAATAGTTCTCTTTATGATCAATTATTTTCTCTAAATAAGGCTAAATACAACATCGAAATAGTAAAAATGTAATTTATCATACTGGAAGAAACTTAAAGTCTAATACTTAAAGTGATGTAATAAATATTAAATATTATAAGATGGAATAACATCAAAATATTATATTATTAGAAAATATAATGTCAATCACACGACTTATTATAAAACTCGGTGTTATGATAAAAGTATTTCTTTATTATATAATTATTCAATTATTTATTATTGGCTATAGACTATAGGCTATATTAAATGCCAGCTCAGCATACAGCAATGTTGAGCATTGTTAATTGGCTGTTATTACAGGGTATTTTGCATACATTCATTACTGAAAATTGTCGCTATCGACTGTAATGACAGTTATTTGGTATATTCGAGCGTTTAAACAATTTAAATTGTGGCAAACGGGCCCCTCAAAATGTTATCTCACAGACACAGACGACTGTCTGAGTTCCACTCTCATCCATTGCCATTCCCATTCCCATTCCCATTCTCATTGCTGATGCTATTGTTGAGCGACTGTTGTTTCCGGGCTTTTGAGCATTGTCGAGGCATGCTTAATTCTCGAATAAATTGAATGGGCCGCACAGGGTGGCCAGCCATGGGTCGCAGTTGGGGCATGCATAAGTAAACGTCGTCAACGTCGACGCATACGAAATGCATTTGATCAATAATGCAATGACCCAGTCCATCCGTGGGGCAGGACTTACAAAGTCTGGCCCAGACTGGCGCCGAAGCGGAACTTATGATTACAGGCAGAAAGTTTTGCGTTCGAGTTCAGGTGGCGAACACCGTCTAATTATACGCCCACCTTTAAATATGTAAAACCGGGTTCGTGCCCTTTATTCATTAAGAATTTGAGGCTTGGGCATTTTAGCAATTCATGAGTCATGCCCAAGTCTGGCAAATCCTGTCAGAAATCTACCCCAACATTTGTAATATATCCAGAATAATAACAATGCCGTACATAATGTATGTATGTAAATCGATATGTTATATGCCAGTGGGAGGTGAAGACGATACTTAAGTGAAATCCTCAAATATAGCTCATAAGTCGCGACTCGCATTAACCGAGAGAAATGTAGGCTGTGTGTTTTTTTTTCGTTTCGGGATAATGACGTCTGGCCTACACGGGCACGGGCAGGGCAATCTCTGGCGTTCACTTGTTATTCTCGTTCTTGTTTGCCTTTGTTGTAATGAGGCAATTTGCTGAGCAATGACACTTGACGTCTGTCTGTCTGTATGTCGGTTTAATTCTCGTTCTTGTTGTCCTTGAGGTCGCGACATTAAACAGCTCTTTGTCATATCATCTGTGTTAGTGTAATATACAATATATTGTATATATATTACCATAGAGGGGTAGCTAGTAAAGTTACTAGCAAATACAAAGAAATACGTAAGCAAACTGGCTTCATGTCTGTCTTAGTTTTTTCATAAATTAGAAATCCTTAGTAGCTATACCAGATTCAACCGAGATACTTCATATCTTTTTTGCAATATGGGTTGCTCGTCATTATCTTTTGCTTTCGTCACATGTCATAGAACTCACTCTAGCAGCTCGACGAACAGCCCTCGCTTATTCAAGAGCGACGGGGCAGTGGGCTGACACTTGTCAGTGCAGGAAATGCAAAATGCTATTTAAGTAAAGCCCCACCTTCAGCGCTGTCTTTTGTTGGACTCTCGTGACTCATGAGTCGGCAAACATTTCTCGTTACACGCAAATGAAACGCTAACTGCGAGAGTATTTTTGCCAAGTGAGCGTCAGCCTACTGCTAAATTAACATGTTAACAAAATTGGCAGTTATCGTACGGTCTTTACTGTCTGTCTGCCTGTCTGTGTGTCTGGGGCGTTAACAGCAGCCCACAACAGCAACAACGACAACAACAATTGTAGATAATGATGTTACATTGACATTCAAATAAATATTCACGAGGCACACGAGAGCTGTCCACATAGGTCATACGAAACAGAGAATTTAAGTGAGAAAAACATATTTTTAAAAATTGTTTGTTGCTTTAAATAAATTAAAAGTGGTGTCAACAGCAATATGTAAACCAGATGTGTACAAATGTTGCATTAAAAATAGATAGATTATCTAAGAGCAATATACGATTAAGATGCAGCTTACAAAACAGGAACAGTTGATAACAGAGTGCCAAAGCTGTTATCAGAGCAAATGCCATGTAAATGTTAGTTAACAGAAAAATTTACTGCTCGTTCGCTGTCGTTAAAACTTTACTTTCAGTTAACAGAACATTGTTATGTTAATAACATAATGCAAAGTCTTTGTTTCGATTTATGAGTATTATTTGTAATACCATTGTATAGACTCTGTAATGAAGCTAATGACTCGTATTTTAGATATATAGTGATTTTTCAGTTATGCACATTTTGTGGATTCATAAATTTTCATATATAACTGAGTTCCAAAATGTTTTGTATATTGTTTTCAGTGTAGAATAAATTTTAATGGATATTAGTAGAATCCCTCTTAAAAACACCGCTCAAAGTATTTCCCATTTGCTGATGGATGCTTATCGTGATGTGCGACTGATGGGTCGCGTCCGGGTCTTCGTTGTGAGTCCGCGTCCGCATTTGAGTTTGGGTGCGAGTCTCAGTCTGGGTGCGGGCAACGCGCCAGTGACACAGTTTATAAGCTAGACTGAGTGATGACAGGGGCTGGCTGTGTTTTTGTGTTTGATTGACGCTCTCGCGATTTCAATTTATATATTTCCATATACATATATATTATTTATTTTGTTTTTATTTTCTTCTATCTGTCTCATTAGGCTACACTGAATTCCATTTATCAGCTTCAATTTGGGTTCGCTTAGCTTTTCGCGTCTCGATTTGGCGTCTGCTGAATATTGAAGACACGAGCTGATATTTGAACTTATTTATAGTCGACTAACTAGCTGCAGATGAAGTAATTAATTCTCGTCGAGCATTTATTATGAAACTGTAATAACTACAAGTGCTTACTAATTGCAGTCAATTATTAGTTTAGCGAGGTGCTTTCTCCTTTTCTCCCTTGCTCCAATCAGTGCTGGCTCGTTCCTTCGATCCATCCAGATTTGTCATTCATCAAAGCATGTAATGCCATATTGGTCTTTGCCTTTGGCACAACTTATTCCTTATTGGAGTACAATGAACCTTTTTTTTGTGTCGTAAACCCGAATTTGAATATCAAATGAAAGTAAAACGGAAAGAAAAAAACGTAACGAAATTCCTTCCGGCAACATTCGACGTGTGTCATTCATAAAAAAAACCCAAACAATTCGCATTGACAATATTCGGAAAAAAGCAAAAAGCTCCCAAAGAAAAGCTGAAAGCAAATCAATAACATCAACAACAGCAAAAGTCTCTTCACATGGATCAAGTCATTCACATTGTCACAACAAAAACCGCTCAATATAATAAAAGAAAATACGTTTAAGACTGCTTTTGTCAAGAGTTAGCGTAACTTTGAGATACTCCTTAATGGAATTCAACTTTATTTTAGTTAACACAAAAATATTTTTAAGTTCAATATTTATTGATTCCTAGAATTTTTCAATAAAAAAAAACCTTAACAAAAAACTTTACTTTGATGATTTGAAAAGCATCTGAACAAAAATATATAGAAAAACAAAAAAAATCTATTTTTATATCTATCAATGTTTAAAAGTTTGAAACTGTTCGGAAATATAAACAAATTATTATTATTACACAATTTGTATGCTAACGAAAAGTAATATACTCCGTTTTAGCCATCAACAATGAATGCAGGTACAAAAAGGGGCGTGTGCGCCGTGCGCCTTGTTATTTTTACCATCACGTGTGCGTGTGTTACCAAAAAAGAAACGAAAACAAAAAAATCAACAAATGAAAACTGGTTTTTATGAAGGTAACATGCAAGCGCCACAGAGCCGCCAAGTGCATGCGAACCAAACGTTATATCTCTATATCATTTTCATTCACACGATTAACATTATTAACAATTATTCATTGATATGCAAATTTACATAAAGTTACTATCTTTTTAATTGCTGCGATTATCTCCTTTTGTTGATTTTTAAGCTAGATATTACAATTTCTGTTATTCAATTAACTAATGGAAATGTATTAAAAAGCGGTAAAGGTAAATCAATTGGGAATAATTTACTTTGGGCTATCGATGAAGATGTGTATATATATGTATTGTTCTTTCTAAAAGTCTTGCTGTTCGGGTATTTGTTATTATTAGTTATTCGGGTGTATCCTCGTCTAATGTTAAACAATTTTGGATACGCCCAATTTCCAGCTAGAATCCGAATCAGAAAATATTCATGTTTGTATAAGTTTCGTTTTTGTTTTTGGACCCTGCACGAGTATTATGCAGTCATTTGCGCACCACTGCAATATGCCTATTTTGTAATTTCCAATATAATATAAAGCCGATCTTTCAATATAAATCAACTAGATTATAGATTTACTATAGATTTATGTAGCTTTTTTTTAGCACACTTTCTGAAAGTGTTAAAAGCTGTTAGATATGCACGAATAACACTTACCCTTGACAGGTACACACCCTATACGGAGTAGCTGACCGACTAGCCATATAACTATATATATATATATATGGATTGGCATCTGACGCGTCTAGATGTTTCGTCTGACAATGGCATTTGCATGTAGTTAACAGAGGTGACTGTTTGAATTGTTAATTCAATGGTTAATTGTATGACGACTCCGAACTTGGCCCCAACGGCATTCCAGGCCATGCGCTTTCATTAGGCGGCTTTGAGAGAATTCAATTACCATAGAATACAAAAGCTACAAACAAAAGTGGACAGCAAGAAGCATTCATCTGTTATTCGAGCCGAGCTTGGTTGGGTCTTCAGTCCATTTGCATTTGTAGCCGGATATATGTATTACGGCGATTACCATTGCCTGACCCACATGAGTTTTGTGTCCCTCCTCATGGAAACTCTCGACTCCAGCAACAAAAGCCCCAACAGCTTATAAGAGAGTATATTTAGAGTATCTTTTAACTCTTTGTTTATCTTAATACGTTGCTTTCTTTGTGGCTACATTACGAGGCATATTTAATCATATATATATAGCATATTTATTTTTATACTTGAATAATAAACAACATATATATATATATATAAATATTGCACAATCGGGCAAAAAGTGCTGACCTGCTTCATTATCATCCTCCTCATATCTAACATCCTCAAAAAAAAAAAAAAAAAACAAACAAAATGATACAAAATCTTCCTTGTCTTGTCTTTGACTCAAGTTTTACAATTTTATTTTTTATTTTTATACCCTGAACCATTGAAAATGGGAAATAGGGTATAATGTTTTTGTGAAAATGTATGTAAAGGCAGAAGGAGACATGGCAGACCCCATAAAGTATATATATTCTTGATCAGCTGACAAACTGAGTCGATATAGCCATGTCGTCTGTCGTCCGTCCGTCCGTCCGTCCGTCCGTCCGTGTGAACGCAGTGATCTCGCAAACACAAAAGCTAGAGATCTGAAATTTGAAATGTATATGTGTATATCTACGAGTAGAGTTTATATTTTTTGATATATGTTTTTATTATGATAAATGATATTTTTCGTTTTTGATACGTTATAGTATAGATTTATTTATGTGTATATGCGTATGGGTACAAATTTTGATTTTTGATTTTGATACCACGCCCTTAATTTGAAAAAAGATTTATATAGAGATTTGTGTTTGGATAATAATATATGTATTATTACGTGTAAAGTTTGATTAGAAGTTTATTAGAGATATTAATAGTTTATATAGCCATATGGCGGCTGCCACGGCAGTGTGTAATGGAGTAGAGAGAAGGTGTGGTGCGTGTGTGTGTGTGTGTGTGTTGTGTTGTTGGTTTGTTTGAGGTGATGATTGTTTGGGGTTGGGTTTGTCGTCTGTGGCTTTCTTGTTTGTTTTGTGGCAATAAGTAAAACAATTTCCTCTTGTAATATTTTTATGACCCATTGCGTTGAGTGTTTTATGCGTACTTTTTATACCCTGACCATTGAATGGGAATAGGGTATAATGTTTTTGAAATGTATGTAAAGGAGAAGGAGAATGGAGACCCTAGTATATATATTTTGATAGTGAATGAGTGATATAGATGTGTTGTGTGTGTCGTGTGAGAGTGATTGAAAAAGTAGAGATTGATTTGAATGTATATGTGTATATTAGAGTAGAGTTTATATTTTTTGAATATTTTTTTTGATATGATATTTTTTGTTTTGAGGTTTAGTATAGATTGATTTATGTGTGTTGTGTATGATAAATTTTGATTTTTGATTTTGATAGCTTATTTGGTTTTTATGAGAGTGTGTGGTATATGGTTTTGGTTTTGATTGAGTTTGGTATTGTTTTTGTGGGGGGGGTGTGGTGGGGGTGTGGTGGTGTGTGTGTGTGTGTGTGTGTTGTTTGTGTTTGTTTTGAGTTGATTTTTGTTTGGGGTGGTTTTTGTGAGTTGATATTTACTTGTTTTTTATTATTTTCTTAGTTTATCGCTCGCTCATGCCGGAAAGAGTTTTCGACTCTAAATCTATAAAGCAGACAAACATATTTTTGCTCTTTCACTTTGCTCTTGAGTTTTCATTTTGCTATGCTTCGGTATTTTTCATTTCACTTACATATTTGCTTGATTGTTAGTCGCATACCCTGTAGACATAAATATGTTTGATGAGGTATCAGTTTGCTTGAATGGCGTTGGTATTCGAGCTGATTTTCCCAAGCAGCTGTTTTGCTTATATCTTAAGTTTAATTGCTCAAATTTCAAGAAAATATTAATGAGCCCTGCAAAAGTTGTAAGCTTAGTTAAAAGTTGTTTACTGTTGAAATATTAAGTTAATTCTTACTAATTGAGTTACAGAAACAACATCATTTCCCATTAATAAATTAATACTTATTGCAAATACTTTGCAAGGAATTTGAAAGGCAGTTTCCAGCTTAAGTAAAATGCAAACAAATGAAATCAATCTACTAGTGAAATTCGAAAATGGATTTCAATTACAAGAAATTCTCGAAATTGTCAGCAAAAGCTGCTTAACTTTTAATTAGATTTGATTCAAGCTAATTGTAAGCTAATAATTCAATTGAGTTCACGCTGGACAGGCATCTCAATTAATTTAATTAATCCACCATTTCCTTTTGAAATATTTTCAGACTCTGCTCGTTGACAATAACGCGTCTTTCCATCCTGACTCCCCTGCCTGGGGACACGACTTCGCTTTCGCTGGCGGTCAAAATGCAAAGCTCAAAGCGAACACTTCGCAGCCACGAGATACCCATCAATGGCAGCGCGTTGACATCCGTGGCATCCAGCCGGGAGAGCTCCATGCAGGGCAATTCGCCGCTGGCCAATGTAATTGGGGGCTCGGGTCTGATTGGCACGCCAGGGAATGTCGGTAATGCTGGCATTGGCACCGCCGCTGTGCCACTGACAGAGACGGAACTGGACTTGCACTTTAGTTTGCAGTATCCGCACTTTATAAAGAGAGATGGCAATAGGTAAGTTAAGCCTTCTACTGCATTTGCTGCTACCAGAGACTCATCCACTTCTTCTATACTCTTTGTAGACTGGTGATTTTGTTGCAGCGCCGCAAGAAATACAAATCGCGCACAATTTTGGGCTACAAAACGCTGGCCGAGGGCATTATACGTATGGATGCAGTGCTGCAGAAATCGATGGACATGATCATTGAACTAACTGCATCAGGCAAGAATGGACGGCCCGGCACTGTGGTCGCCTGCCTGCGCGCCGAACGCGTCTCCTCCATTCCAGTTGACCATGACAATAAGAACAACAACAGCGTGCTGCTGGCAGGTGAGTCATTCAGTCAGTCCAGTCAAGCACTCAGTCAGTTCATCGCACGCAGCCAAGCAACTTATTGCCAAATCCATAAACCACACTTCATGATCATCATCAGTCGAAAAGTTGAGAGTTAAAGCGTAAATGACGTGTGGCCAGGGCGGGGCCGTTGATGGAGGAGCATGTCCAAATAATATCAGCCGGGCCTTGCGCTGAATACCCAGATGTATGATGCTCTTGTTATATTTTATTTGTATCTGTGTATATATAGATATATACTTATATCAAAAGATAATCCCAATTTGAGCTTATGTTTATGGTAATTGCTTGTGAAACAATTCCCCAAGCGACGAAAGATTCATGACGTCAGCCCTGCTCGCCGCATGTTTTAAATATTTTTCTTTTTTTTCTGTTCTACTTACAATTTGCTCTTGTAATCGCTTTTCCCCATATATCTGGGTTACGGCAGCAGCAGCCTCATCAGATAGCAACAGAAAAAATTCTACAGCATTAGCCATAAGTATTTCATTAAAAATACTTTCATACAGTTCATAATAATAGCATATTTTTGCCACTCATTGTGTGTGATTCATTGAAAAAGGCATATCCGACCTTAAATGAAATATGTATTATAGACAAATCGATTCTACATGCCTCTGCTTGCGAGAGCGTCTCGCTATATCCATAGAACTGGCATAGCGTAAATCATCGGATATTTATATATATTTTTATTTTTAGCAGAATCATGTTTCATTAGGACTATGCTCCAATTTTGTAAAACATAAAACATGGAAACTTGTAATTTAAAATGTATATTCTCATATGTACCATTCAAAGTAAGAGTTTATCATTTACTTTCGATAACTCATTCAATTTACATATTATCGATAAGAATCGATGTTTTTATTTCGTTTTTAAGCGTAGCATGAATACCATAAAAACGTGAGATTTGAAATTTAGGTCTCAGTGATGCATACAGAGATTAAGTATATTTCGGATTTTGGATACTTAAATGAACTATATCTGATTTGTCAGTCTTAGAGCAGTTAATCATTTATAGAGTATGTGATCTTCCACATATCCAAAAACTATTCGTAGAGTGCAATCATTCGACCGCAAACCCAAATTCTATTATGGGATTTACTAGGAAAATGCATTATTCAATATTTGGCTTTTTGTAGCCCGTAAGTTTTGTAGTTTGTCAAACTGTTGAGCTTCTGGACACAAAACTTGGTCAATGCCAATGTATATGTTATATATGGAAATGGCCAAGGTAAAGCCCTGAAATGCAAGTGGCATGCACATTGGGGACATGTTGCAGCATTGTCCTTGCAATTGCATTTGCACAAAGTGGTCGACGATGCCGCCGTCGCGACGCGTCGTCGGTTGACGGTCAAAAAGTTGTCGCTTTCCACTTGGCAGCTGGCCCAAAAGTGTTGCCAATTGGGACTTTGCTGAGCTTGGGGTCAGCCATGTTGAAGGCATTTGAACCCGGCCGGGTTGTCGGTTAGTTTTTCGCGACAGCGTTGACAGCTCTAAAATTACTTTTGGGACTCGCTTTCTAATTTGCAAAATGAATTTCAGTTACGTGGCGGAGCTGGGCGAGACGGGGCGGTGTTAGGAAAGCCTTTTTAACAACATGAAAAGGGAAAGGGTAAAATGTTTTTGGAATGGGGAAAATTGGCGCGCGGAAGGATGAGGTGGGGTTTTTTTTTTTTTTTTTTTTGGGGGTTTTGTTGGGGGGGGGGGGGGGGTGGGTGGGGTTGACCTCCATCTATTGTGTCTATTGATTTTATTTTTTGTACTTTATTTTTCTGCGACCTACAAAAGGCTGCCTACAACAATTGTGGAAGAAAAGGCTAAAGCGATTGCAAAGTCAGCTTGTTGAATGCCACACCCAGCCAGCCCCTGTCGGAGAATCGGCCAAGGGACATCAGTGCAATTTGGGGAACACTCCTGTAGGCTAGTTATTTTAGTTTTTATATTCCATGAATTTTGCATAACACTCCAAGGGTTTTCGTGTAGTTGATTTGCTCTTAGCTGTTGGAATTGAATCCGACCTTGACGAGACATAATCAGAATAAATATTTGAAAATACAATTGCATGATTTATTAAAAGAGCATATTTGTCTGAAAGGAGTCTTAAAGCTCTTAGTTGTGCTTTTATTTCGAAATTAAATATACAATCTCTAATAAATAAGCTACTTTGTGTTTTCCTGCCAGAGTAAAGATATACATTAAGACTTGAGTTTTTATAGGCTGAACCTATTGAAAATGATAATTTAGCTCTGTCCGTCTGTCCGTATGTATTAACGCCTTGACCTCAGAACATATAAGAGTTAGAGACTTTAAATTATATACGTAGGTTGCCTTATAGCAGGCAAGTTTACACTTTTCCTTATTTTCATCTTTTGCCACCCAAGTCGCGCATGACCAACTATAACGTTGAGTTTTCCTTATATCAAATCTTCACTGTATCGTGCGCTCATCTAATTTTAGACGGGATGACATGAGATTTGAATGTGTAAGCAAAAGCAAATAAAGATTTCAAATATATTTATAGAAGTAAGAATAATGAAAGAATGCGAAATTGCTAAAAAATATTATTATTTTTATCAAGGTATAAATTTAAGTAGAGCTAGCTCATAATAAATTGCATGTGTCGCCCACGTTGCAGACACTCGTAAAGAGATCACTTAAGGGTCTTGCCACAAAAGGTATAAATTGTGGTATAACAGCCGTTGCTACGCGCGTTTGAATTTATCCTTGAGTATTACGCAGTTGAATTGCCTGCATTGTCATTTGTAGCTGCTTCTGACAGGAATTAAGTCATTTGTCCTTGTGCGCCAGAGATAAGCACAAATAAAAGTAAGAGAAAGCGTAAGCAGAGGACAGGCGCAGCAAGAATATGACGCACAGGTGGACGAACGAGGGTGGCTCTGCTGTCTCTTTCGGGCTGGGATTGTAGCCCATCCGGGCTACACTTGCACATATACATATACATACATATTTATATATATGTATATATTTATCGTTGAGTGTTTAATGGTAAAATGCGTAAATTATGTCGAGCGTTGTTGCTAGGGCGCATTATTGTTCACAGCTGTCATCAAGCTCCTGCCCGCCCCAGCTGGCCCACTTCCCCTGACGTCGTCTCGACTGGCATCTAACGGCAATGTCCGCTGCTGTTGCTGCTGCTACAGCATCAGCTTCAGCTGAGTTGTTGGCCAAGGTCAAAGCAGTAGTAGTACTTTTTATGTGCCACTTTTTTCTTTTTTCTGATACCCTATACATATTAAAATGAATAATAAGTATATAGGCTGAGTCTTTATCATTTATCCCATTGACTTCAAGTTTATTTTGTATTTCTACTCCGTTTTCAATTGGTAATTAGATGGTGAGATTAATTCATAATTCGAGAACTCTAACGACTTGAGATACCATACATTAGTCAAGTACATTAATTAATGGATTATGAACTTAACTTAACTTAACTTAATAATGATATTAATATTTATTAAGTAAGTATTAGGTTTTAGTAAGGAAACTTTATATTACTTGAAACATCTGTGTCGCATACGTACAGGGTACAAGCAGTCGTGCATGTAAGACAAGTGTACTCGCACTTTTTTGGTGTGTTGTTTATCTGTTGGTTGCCTGCCAAAGCCGCAACCATGGAACGTTCAACCACAAGAAGAACAGCATCAGTTGTATATACATATGTATACATACACAATTTATATATATATATATATATATACCTATATACATATACATATACATATATACAGAAACATTAAATCAATGTCGTTCGTCGCTTTTCAATGCGATTTTCATTATGTATACGCCGCGGGGTGCGCGTGGGCATGCATAAGTGTGGCATCTGGTGCGGAGTGTGATTGAGGTGAGGAAACTCGCCCCAAACCATTTTGGCCGCTAATGATTGCCACTCGAACACTTGGAAGCAACACTTTGTCTGCCATTTTCTGTTTACTTTGAGCAACAGCCCACAAAAATTGCAAACCTTCATACATATACCTACTTACATACATACATACATATGTAGTTAAAGTAAGTTGCTGAGAAGTTTTTATATTTTCGTGGAAATTTAAGAATTATTAACTGAACTGCGGTACATAAATTTTGCATTGATTATACAGATTAAATGTATATTTCATAGCCAATATTTTTGCCAAAAGTAAAACTTTACTGACTTTTATAGAGATATTCAAAACTTTATTTATTTACAGTTTAGAAAAAGTTTTTTCTATTCTATTCGAAAACTCTCTCAATAAGGTTTCGCCCCATTAGCTACCTGACAAACGACACATTTTTCAAATTCTCTATAATATTACAGTCTTTTATATAATATATTGTATATATCTTAATATTGTTAAGAATATGGGATGAGTCAAGCTAGATATAAATACTATAACAAATTCCAATTAAAGATGAAAACGAAATAATTGCCATAAACTTGTTGCTGTTCTTCATCTCCTTATTGCTAACGTCTGCAATGCATCCGTGCGCAGCTCCAGCAGCTGCTCCACTTAACAGTGGAATCTTGCTGATGCTATTGTTGTCTGATCGCCTCACACGCCACTTGCTGAAGATAACCAGAATACATACTACATATGAACATACATATGTACATACATATACATATATGTACATATGTGTTTTGTAGACAAGGAGTTCGAGTGCGTTTCTGGTTGAGATGCTTGTTTTGTAATCACCTGGGTTTCTAATCAGTTAACTGTTTGTTTAATGCTGTTAAAAGTAACACTTATCCACTCACAGCCCACACACACACACACACACACACACACACACACACACACACACACATACTCACACACACGCTACGATCTTAGGGCCGCAACATTTTTGTTGTCCATTTTCGATTCACACGTTTTGCTGCTTGGGCACACGCGATGGGCGGCTGTCGTTGCCGGCCGGTAAACGCTCGATTCGAATTGTGTGTAAATGATAACGGCAGCAAAGCATGCAAGAAAATAAATAAATAGTAAAACAGAAAGCAAAACAGCAGGCAAACAAACACTGCGATCGACGAATTATAATGCAGACAATAATAAGAAATAGGCAGATGACGAGACAATGACAACGGCAGAAATCTAATCAGACTTTTTCTTTCGTGCCGTCAAACCCACACGCCGAAAGCTCAAGCTTAAATGTTGAGCGAGCGAGAGGGAGATAGAAAGTTCGTTAAAGAGAGTTTTTAAGTTTCTATAAATACATATTTACATACATATATGTATGTATATGCACACATACATATGTATGTACATACATGCATATAAATACGCAGGTATTTATGTATGTATGTATGTCTGCTCATCGATGAGTATTTCTTCAATTAACTGAATCGATGCGTAAAAATAACTTTAATAACCGTTTGCCATGCCCCCGCACAACTCGAGAGCTTTCGTACAAATATATACAAACAGATGTATGTATGTCTGTATTATACCTCATAATGACGTATTATAACGCACACGGTGTGACCTAGTTCGAGGGCAGTTTTATCAGTATTAATAGTTGTTAAAAATGATACTTTAGCTATACTATAAAGTTTAGTTATAATTTTTATAGTTATATATATTTTTTATAATTTATAATTTTACCTACATGTTCACAGACATACTTTATATACATAACTCAAATAGCTTGCTTTCTCTAGGTAGCTCAAGACTCTTTGCATGCTTTCTTGAACTCTTTAAGCACCCAAAAATGATTCCATTTAGTAATATTGTTTGTCTGTCAAACCTTATGCAAGTAACAATATTTCTTAGCAACAAACTTTTAATTAGTTATAGCCTGCGATAAGAAATTATTTCAATGTTGAGATTCGATAGCTCGATTAGCAAAAAAAAACATAAAGGATAACTACATAAACGTATGTCAGTACATATACTGTACTATATATATGTATGCATAGGCATATCTATGTATGCTTGTATGAGCTAAATCCTTATAATATTTGTATTCACATATTCGTCATATATAAATGAGCTTATAACAGTTGGATTGACCCTCGCATATACCTAGGCATTTGTCCGACAATTTCTCGCAATGATTTCAAACAATTTCCCCCAGTGCGCGGCCAGCTCATCGTCCATCGCTCATTACCTACTATCCGCTGTCCGCTGCTCGCTGCCCACTGCCCGCTGCCCGCTCAGTGCATAGGTGAGAAAGTGGCGCGCTCTTTGCAGTTAACGCTGCTGCTGCTGCCAGCTCTGCCTCTGTATCTGTCGCTGTCGCTGTCGCTATCTCTGCCTCTGCTGACGTCGCAACAAGCATTGTGTGTAAAGAGTCAGCACAGCGCACATTCATTAAGCTGGCAACCGTGTAGCGAAGCACACGTCGTAAGGAAACGGTTTCTGTTCAATCGAAGTGAGAAGTGATAAGTGAGATGAACCGATAGCTCGACGCTGATATCTTGTGATTAATTTATTTACGTAGACGTCCGAAGCAACGGCAACGGCACAACAAAAGCAAAACGCGCGCGTGTTTTTTTTCCTTTTTATTTTGCTGCACTTTCTGATGAAGTACGCAGTACGCGTTTAAGTAGAAACACAAAAAAGAAGAAACATTAAGAGAATTATTAAGAAGTTAACTTCACAAGACAACTACGCAAAAAGAAGTTGGCAGTCGTAGCGTCACGTCTGACAAACAATTAACCACACAACTGTCGAAAACCTAGACGACTTCATATAAGCATACATGCATACACACATAGATACAAACAACTAAATATATATTGAAATAAATGTATGTAGGAAAACGTGCCAGCATTGCTTCAATGGTGTATTATACATATGGTTATATATCTTTTGACAGATCGCGTTGCAGAATACTCAGACGAGGACGAGGAAGCCGAATTCAGTTCGGGTGAATTCAACGACGAGTCCAACGAGCTGGCCATCACCGGCTACGATCAGAAGCGTGACTATAATCCGGCCAAGCATGATATGCGCAAGTATCGCAATAAGCTGCAAAGATCGGGCATTGAGGATATCGCAATAGTTGGCCATCATCCGCATCAGCACCATCCCGTGGACAGTGACAGCGAGTTCGAAATGAAGGACAAGAGCTCATCCCGTGCCAAGTTCAGTCGGGTGAGTCACAACATATCCAGGATAAATAGCGTATATATATGTATATATATATATATATATATATCTATATGTATATCGTGTAAGCCTTAACAGGTGTGCCCCAATTTGTCCACCCACCTATTTAAAATAATTGTTTTGCCCGTTTGACATGGCCACAGTCAAGGGCACTTTCTCTAGAGCATGTTTCCAATTTCTGTTCATTATGCAGTGAACAAATATCAACTTTATTTATCTTTGATAAAAAAAAAAGCAAAAAACAATTTTAGATTACAAGCCTTTAACATTGGGTCTTTAATTAGATTAAAATCATTTGATAAGTTCTTCGCTTGACTAGGTAAACTTTTATATTAAATATAAGAGACAGTTTCTCCTAGCAACAGCCAATGCTTAATATTAAATTGAAGAATATATATTCAAGACTTAAGTATTATTCATTAGGATAAAAGTCGGGTTGCAATAGAAGAATAAATATATTCAGTGTGTTTACCATACTTTAAATAAAAATCCGACTTCGCCTAGTTAGATAGGTACTATATCAAAATACATATATATATTTATATTTTATATATATTATTATAAAGTTTAAATGTATTATTTGGTGCACAGCTTTGTTTTTTTGTTATGATCGCTCATTTCGCATGGCTGCAATTATCAAAGGCTTTGGGCTGTGACAAGTTGCTAGCCGTAGCACCTGCTCTATATATATACGTATATATATTATTATTATTATTTTATTTGTTTGCAGCCATTGTTGTGGTTGTCTCTATGTTGTTTTCGAAATTTGAAATAGATGACGCAATAATCGGGGCAACAGCATGCAATTATTTCCGTAAAGCAAAAACATTTTCGGCATTCGCTTGCCCAATCTCACTCTGCACTTTGGCTAAAACATTGCATAGATAGATAGGTACTATGTTTAGGTGCAACTATGGCATGGCTAGGAATTTGTGATCGAACTTGTTGACAATTGTTGTGTCTGGCCTTGAACATTCGCACAAGCCACATGGCTATTTCAGTGCCAGAAACTGTAACGGCATACGAATCGTAATATGCTGTTATACCATTTGTGGTCGCTTAATGCGCTTCCCTCGCCACTCCACTACTGCTGATGCCTTCGCCTCATATGGGGGCTTAATAAGATTTTGCTGACGTCTCCAACGCCCTGATTTATGCAATGAATTTGCTATCGCTTCTGCTTCAAATGTCATTAACCAGAAATAGCTGCAAGTGCAGACGCAGCCTATTGACTGACTGCAAGTAAATTGGATTGCATAAATCAATCAGGGAATGCACAGCGTCATGCGAGGCAAAGTATAAATATGGGTGCTCGACTTGGATATGCCCTTTAAAATAAGAAGAATTCAGCTCTTGGTAGTTGTCTACATATTCCTGTTGACAGTCTGTAGAGTATAGCAATAGTTATTCACTTGCCACTTGATTAGAGCACTTAAACTATGAAATATTATATATAAAATTGTGTACGATTTCCCACAGCTGAAATCTTTATCAGACAAGGGTACGCTTAACTAAATGGTTAAATTTTCAAGTCTCTAGCTGCAATAGAGGCGATTGATCAAAACACAAATAAAGCTTGCAAAGACCCAAAAATCTAAAATAAAGTAAAAATCAATATTATTAATTAACAATTAATGTTTTTCTGATTTCCTATGAGAAATATAGGCAAATAAAGACATTTTTATTTAATTTTTACTACATATCAAAGTATCATATATTTATAAAATATAAATATAATATTATACGTTTCACTCTTTAATAAAATAAAGTCAAGAAGTATATTCAAATTGAAAAGAAATTTAAATTGCGTCTGATTGTTAGCCAACAAATTGTGGCTAATCTCAGAGCTAACTAAATACAAATTTTCAGCGCGTCTGATTAGATTAGAAAAACTGTTGCAGCTCGGGTTGTTGTTGAATGGGGATCAGTGAAACATGTCAATAGCACAGGCATTGTGGCTTAGGTATAATTAGAAAATCAATTTCATATTTTTCATTGTGCCCAATGCCGCAGCAACCCCAGAACAGAAGCAACAATATTTAGTATAGGGGGACAAATTTCTTAAGAACTTAAGACCTCTTATAAATATTTAAGAAACAAGCTAATAGCGGGGCCAATTATAAGCTGCAGGCGAACGAATGAACAAAGTAGCCGACTTGTGTGGAGGAAGAGGAAGAGGAGCAGGAGGAAGAGACACCTCATCGTACGTACCCCTCTGGGCAACTAGTAGTTGCCGACAGAAAATGACATGTTCGACTGTTACGCCCCCTTTGTGCACAGGCTACCTGAACAGGTGTAATATTAGACTGCGTCATTTGTTTTCATTGCTGTCAGCATAAATATGGTTGTTGTTGCGGGCCGTTATTAATGTGTTGGCTTTTATTGCCAGGATCATTTAAATGTCTGCCGTAGATAAAAAGATGCTTAATGACAGAGAGCGAAAGAGAGGGAGAGAGTGAGGGGAACAGATGGATACAGAGAGACGAAAGACACGATAGCAATTAAAATGCTTTTTATTTTGTTTTATTTAAGCATCACAGCTGCATAAAATAGCTCCCCTGAACTTCCTTCAGATTTTATTTTAACGATCCATACGAGCTTAAAGTTTTTATAGTCTTAACCCCCAAAGCATTTATGTTTATATTAAGACTGGAAAAACTAGTTAACGACAGTCCATTACAAATAGCCAGCAGATACTTTTATATATATATATATATAATATATGTATATATATTATATATAATTATTACATATATTATATTATATATTTGCATATACGGCTATACTTATAGCCCTCATTTGCAATTATACTTCAAGCTTCGTAGATATTTCAAACTGATAAGAGGATTATTCCAGTACACTGATCCCATTTAAAATGGCTAAAGCAGGTATCATGTTTTTATGCCAACGTATGTAACAGACAGTAGTAGGCGTGCCAGACACCATCAAATATATATGTTCTTGATTTGCACTATGCCCTGAGTCAATCTTGTCATATTCGTCTACTACCACAAAAACTTAAAATATGAAATTTCGATTCTTTTCAATAACTCATCTCTTTTCTTTATAACTAATAAACATCAATATTTAGACTTGGTTTTTAGTGCATAGCTTAAAGTTTACTAAATGGGAATATAGCAAATTAGAAATATTTTTATATTAAGAATATCACAAACGATTCCTTTTAAAAGTAAAGAAAAAGAAATGATTTTAGAAAATTCCCAAAATCAATATATTCAATATTATTTATACAAGTAAGTTACAAGAAGTAGTTTTTCCGTTGCCATCAAAAATGTCTGCTAAAGCTGGAATAATGTACGTGACGTGATCAGGGAGAATTAGAGCTGGTTGGCACGGATAGAGAGACCTGCAAACAGACTTGTGGGAGGCTGTGTAAGAAAGAGAAGTACCTTTTGCAGGAGCAGTACATAGCCGTTAGCAATGAGTGCGAGATGCGCAACTATATGTATCAACAGTTATTCAATAAAGTATTGTAGTTTCCATAGTGGGGAGGCTGCAGGACGACAAAGCGCAGTCGCTGCATAAAGTGCGCAGTTAGCAACGTTGCGTGTGTGTGCGTGAGTGCAAGTCTTTTTGTGTATGTGCGTATATATTGATTGAAACATGTTTCAGGTTATCTTACAGCCGAAAATACTTGTGCTTACTTCCTTCAATTGACAGTTTAGTAAAATTGGCTAATTGTAAGCAAATTTGTATTCATTTTTTGGTTTGTTTTTTTTTCAGACAATTTCACTGCAACAGCGCAATTTTAAGCAGAAAATTGTTGCACTGTTGAAGCGCTTCAAGGCCAGCGGGGAGCTGGAGGATGAATCACAGAGTGGCACTGCTGCATTGCGTGGTGAACGCGACTTGGATGCACTCTTTCAGGAGCTGGAGTCACTCTCCTGTTGCGAGGGCGACGATTCCGGGCCGGACATGGATAGCATATCGATTGGGTCGACGCCGAAGCCTTCGCTGCGGCCGTTCTTCACCAACTCGCGAATAATGCTGCACGACAGCCTCTCAGGCAATGGCAGCGGCGCCCCAGGCAGCGGCGTTGGCGGTGCAACGGGTAAGTTCTTATGTATATACAATTGTTATTCCTGTTGGTGGTTGTGTTTGTTGTTGCTGTCGTTGTTGCATATTCACGGGAGCATTGCTCAAGTAATTGACAAGTTGATATTTTTATTGCTCTCTAACGTAACATTTGATATACTTATACTTACTTACAAATAGCGCCTATTTCCGACTGCGTTTCCGTTTGTGATTGAGAGATGAAAAACTCTGAGTTCTGCCAAAAAGCAAGCAATACTTATATCACGCCCAACTCGAAGTCTGTCTGTTTTTTTTTTAATATGTATCAAAAACTGTGTAAAGGGGGTATAATAAACAGCATAAACAGCTTACTTAATCTAGAGCTAGTAAATAAATTATCGAAAAGAAAATATATAAATAAATATTTAACATTTTGGTAAACCTTTCCAATTTCCCACAAAATTAAAAGTGCGAGGTATCAGCTATTCGGGCATTTCGACTAGATCACTCTTGTTTTTGCCCATTTTCGGTCAAGGCAACGTTTGGTGCGAAAATAAACAGCAGCACGTTTTTTACACACACACAGACACACACACACAGTTACGCAGACACAGATACTCACACAATTGCAAGGCCACATAGAAACATAAAGAGAGAGAGAGAGAGAGAGAGAGGGAAATTAGTCGGATGGACTCTTACTTGCAGTCAATGCAGTGGACCATTTGTCCAACTGTGACAGCTATATATTGTAAATACATATACACACATAAGCAGCGATACACATATACATACATCCATGCCTATGTGTCTGTAAAGAAAGCCCCAAAAATGAAAAGGGAGCGTAATTGGAGGCAATGCAATACAATTACAATTACAATTTCAATTACAATTACAATTACAATTAATGTTAAGTTTAATTTTTTGTTGTATTTTTTTGTCAATTGTATTTTTAATTAACAACCTAAGTACTGACACTTATTCGATTGGAAAGCTTAATTGTTTCCTATATTTATATTTAATACACAAACAAACAAAGAAAAACCGAAACATTTTGCATGGCTTGTACGAATTTCTTTTGCAGGAAACTCTGAGCGCCGATCATCGGATAAGAGCGACCAATTGACCAATTCATCTTACAATATTGAATATAACAAAAACCAAAAATGCATTCATTTAACAAACAATAATAATTCGGCTACAACACCAGGTCTGTGCAAACTACAGCAAATCAAATCAAAACAAAACAAAACAAAAATTACAAAATAATTATGAAAGTCCACACTTAAAACCCTCCTTTAATCTAAACCCCTATCCAAATCCGACTCCCGACCCGCTGCTACAACATATACAATACATACACATTTCCTGCACACACACGCACACACACACACACAGCCCTACCCACCCAATCAGAAGAAAGGTACAAGGCACGTTTGATATATGAGTTGACTGATTGACTGACAGATTGACTAGGCCTTTACCAGCTCAACTACATGGCAGTGAGCATATCCAATGTGCACTGTACTTGCGCAAGCAAACAAACACATTAATAACTTCTAATTTGTTATGTTTATTTTTAAAATTGAAATCCTTGGCCTGTCGCCCCATTACGCACGCCCTTACTCACACACACACACACACACACAAAACTTAACTCACACGCATACGCACACACAGGCAAGCTTACAAATGCAATCGCACTTGAGAATGCAGCGCTTACATTGACAGTGTGACCGTATGTCGGCTGCTGTTATTGCATGAGTTGGAAGTGCTGTTAATGTTGTGACGTCACACAAATGCAAGTGGGCCGTGGTAATATTTAAGAAATGAAATTCGAATTTATGCTGTCCCATCAAAAAGAAATAAGCTATGCATGACATGCTCGAACGCTTCTAGCCCAACAAAAATAAACAGAACATACAATAAATTAATTCATGAGTTTATTTTGAGCAACTTTTTGTTTTCAATTAATAACACACTAAAAATACATTAAACGCACCCTTAATCACAGCGTCAATGCCACCTCTCCTTTAGCCTTTTCTTTGCATATGGAGTCTTGGCCGCCTCCCCCATTGAGATTAATTGCGACATAGCTAAGAAAATTCAAGTGGAACACGCTATACAAATATAAATAAATACACAATCCAAAGGTGTTTAACCAGCATACACCTTATGTATGTACATACATATATACATACATACATATGTACATATGTATATACTTATGTACATACATATGACAGCACACATACGCTGTGGACTAGAGGTAGTAAAAAGTTATTCCTATGTATATTTACGAACGTCGCATTTATTATTTATTTACCAATTTAACGTCGTCACATACGCACTAGAGCACCTTGGAATGAACTTCATATGTTATATGAATATCTCGATTCATCATCAAGAGCCAGTCGTTGTGCAGGGGGTGGATCGTGGAGAGGGGTTGGGCACGTGCACGTCTGTTACAGCCTGCATGCATTCCAATAGCTTTTCTTTTTTGATAAATCGAGTTTTAGTGCACCTCACCTAGCTTACTATATCCTCAATTTTCCCTTTATGAACTGCGAATAGAATATTGATAGATAGAAATCTTTGCTTTACTGCCTTCACAGATCGCGCTGGTAATGATAGTTCCGGCAATGAGGGCAATGCTGGCTACACCGATGGCCAGCACTCCGATACCCAAAATAGTCCACCCAGGGACAAGGATTACATGCGCCAGCAGCAGTATCAGCAGCTGACACCAGTCAGCTCCGTCACGGGCAACATGAACAGCATTGGCCCAGCACAGGCACAGGCACAGGCACAGACAGAGAAGCGTTCGCGCCTCTTTCGCACGTCCAGCAATACGGTGGCTCTGGCTAGTGCTGGCGGCGCGAGCATTGGGGGCAACAGCAATGCGGTGGGCAAGCGGAAGCACACTCTCAGCTTGAGCGCCGAGCCGCGCTCCGCACTGGAGGCTTGCCTGTCGCCCACAAATGTGGAGCCGCGCAAGCTGCTGCTAGATCAGCTTAGCCGCGTGTTTGCCGGTGATGATAATGTTATACCCGAGGTGGTGACCATCATTAGTCCACCCGAGGCTCTGGGCGGCAGTGCACTGCTGGCGAAGCTCGTCACATTGTTTGCCAATTCCTTTATGCCGGCATTTGTGCCACAAAACACGGCCGAGGTCAAGGCTGTGCTCCAGGCGCTTATGGCCAAGATCCAAAAGTAGTAAGTGGACAATCCCAAAAAAGTTTGACCCACAACCATTTCACGCCTTTCTCACCCCCAATCCAATTAGTTGCAACTCGAACGCCAAGCCACCGCACACGGTAAAGGTGTTGCTGATTGGCGGCGACTGGCTGCAGGGCGCGACGCTGCGGCATTACGTTGAACTGCTGGGAGTTCGTCCGCCCGACTGGCTAAATCACTTGCGGTTCTATCTGGTGCCCATTGGCGGTGGCAGCAGCAACGGCAGCGTGGCACGTCATCTTAGCCAAATGGATCAGGCGTATGCCGCCATGTTTGGCTCCGAAAACTGGTCGCAGTTATGCGAACGTGCGGCAGCCACAGCGGCCGCAGTCAGTGCTGTAACCACAGTCAATGCTACAGCTCTGACAGCCAATCTGGCTGATGCGGCGGCCGTGGCCAAGTCAGACATTGCGGAGCTGATACAGCGTATACAACGCTATCTGCATGCGGCAGGGCCATGCACACAGATACCAATTGCCGAAGCCATGGTCAACTATAAGGAGGAGGACTCGTGTCAAATCTTTGTGCCATTTGTCAGCGTAAGTACAGAAGATAATTAAAGTGTAGCTGCTATCTATCATCTTTGCCTTTTCCTTTCTGCTGCAGGACGTACGTATTGGCTATTTGGATACGCAAGCCTCGCTGGATTTGGAGGAAAACA
Source organism: Drosophila leonis (assembly GCA_035045365.1). Lineage (NCBI taxonomy): Eukaryota > Metazoa > Arthropoda > Insecta > Diptera > Drosophilidae > Drosophila > Drosophila leonis. The sequence goes on from JAWNPC010000896.1 coordinate 4,146,975, forward strand.
ACTCGTCTAATATGACTGGCAGCGGTGGTAGCGGTGGTTCAACAAACGCATCTGGTATCCCCATACCTGTTGGTAATCAGAGCACCACGAGTATGCATGGCGGTATATCGGGCTCGCCGCCACAGTCGCAGCAGCTACAACAGGGGGGCCAGGGCATGGGGCGTACATCACCACCGCTGCAGACACCACCAGCGTCGGGCTTAACGCATCGCGAGAGGGTTGCCAATGAGGCACTGACAACGCCCTCGGCCTTGCAATCGCAGACCTTAAGTGGAGCGCTGTCTGCAGCGGAGGCCGTAGAGCTGCAAGTGGACTATTGGCCGCTGGTGCGGCATGGCGAGATGCATGCCAAGGAGTCAAAGAGCGGCATGTCACGTGGCAGTGACTCGGGCGGCGGCAAGAATAGCATTAAGAGTACGTTTAGGAATCTGCAGGTGTGGCGCCTGCCACAGAATGCACAGCAAATGGGTGATATGTCCAATGGACTGACTGTTAGTTTCGCCACCAAGGAAAAGAAGCAGAAGCAAAGTAAGTGTCTCATGTGCTTATTATGGCCAACATTATTCACTACAACATTCACAATGCACCTACAGTTATGCGATTGGGCAAGAAGAAGGACAAGGAGCGTGATCTCGAGAAGGAGCAGTGCGTTGAGGGTGTTGCACGTCTAATATGCTCACCCAAGCAGTCACATCCCGTGCCGCTGCGTGGTAAGTGTTTTTGTTCGCTTATGAGATTTATAATGCTTACTTTGTTGTATTCACAGTGTACATTGACGGCACCGAGTGGACTGGCGTTAAGTTCTTCCAGTTGTCGTCGCAGTGGCAAACTCATGTAAAGAACTTTCCCATTGCCCTGATCGGCTGTACGCCCATGTCGTGTGCCGAATAAACCTAGTCAAACAAATATCCAATGCCCATTCTCATGCAAACTCGCAAGAACGCGGACAGACAGACACATGCATACATACAGAGAGTAAGGCAGCCGTTCGGATTGACGGCAATTAATATTATTTACTAAGAAGAATGATAATTTATTTTATAGTTAATATTTGTAAATTTTTAGTTAATAAAATACGTTTAGCTTCTAATGTTCTTTTAAGTCTACAAAACGCAACCTTTGTGAATTTATCAACAACAAAAAAAAAAACAAAACAAAAAAAACTTGATTTTTGACACAAACATCACACATCAATATTTAATAACTAAATAATTATGATATATATAGTGAAATTATAAACACTTGATCAAATTAACGCGTATCAAATATCCTGTACAAGTAAACTTTATCTATGTAGTTGCAGTTGCAAGAAATCAATTTCTCAAATCCAGTTTGTTAACCAGGTCTAACGAACAGTTGGCCAAATGGTTTCGTATACAATGAGTTTTTTAGATAAGCTTGTTCTTTAATCTAAACAGGTGCTATACAAGAGTCAGGCGCATTGCCAGAAGAAGGGCTCTGGATTAGCCCACATGATCTCAAGCTCTCTCTCTGCTCTTACCACGGCAACAGCGGAACGTAGTAGTATACTCTGGCATTATCTAAACTAAACAAAACTAACGTAAATATATAAATGATATTCAGCATACTCAAAATACAACTGCTTAGCAATGTGAATGCATATTTAACCAACCCGTCGTCTATATACTATCTAAATTCAGACATTATCTGTATGTGCAACTAAATATCTACTTATACAATACTTATATATATAAACACATATATATATATATATATATATATATATATATATATATATATATATATATATATATATATATATATATATATATATATATATATATATATATATATATATATACATATACCTATCTAATCAGCATATTCTAACATATGTACTACTCTTATTGTTGTGATTTTTCAAAAATTCATAGTGTGAACAGCCGATGCAAAGATTGTACAAGTTATTATACATATATGCGTACACTATATAGAAAAGATATGTAATGAATCTGTTTAACAAAAAACAATGTACTAACGGGGGCGAACGTTAATTACTTGAAGATGAATGTCGAAAGCGTTGCGAATGAGTGCGAAATAATATAAAATTAAATCAAATCTAAGATGTATAATTTATAATTGTATTATTAAATATATATATATATATATACATATATATAACATTTCAAGACAGATCGAAAACAGTTTTATTTGTCATTTTTGGTCATTTTCAGCTTCAACGCACTTGAACAATTTGATAAGGCAGATTGGTGACTACAATAGCGCGTTTCCTGAGTCCTTGGTCACCGTCAATGCCGCCAGGCGGCAAGAGAAATGTGAGGTCTTCGTGGCCCTTGGGCTGGGCGAATTCTACGAGATTGGCATTGCTTTCGCTTAAGGCAGCCAAAGACCAAATAGCCAAGTTCCGTGTCTTGCCATGGCGTGCCACCACGTAGAACTGCAAATAGTAAAGTTTACTTATTTGCATATTTATATATTCGGCAAACACTCACCTCATTCTGATCATCAATCAGGTAGCCCAGAATAAGTGCCCAGTGAGCCCGATGGCCAGATCTCTGGCAGGGCGCATGATTGACATCGGCATCATACCTGATTATTCAAGATGTATATATATCTAGATGTAAGGTCAACCAAGGTTTGGAACAAATACTCTTAATTGATGCACACATTCGGTAGCACTTTATTTCAAGCAATACAACTAAATACAATTTGATAAAATGCAGCGTTCCTAATAAACCCAGTGAGACAGTTTACCTACTCCTGTCATCTACTCATCCTCTAGCCCACTCGCATTGGAGGCGAGACCAATATGACGCCATCCCCTCGCACAAACAGCATGGGTATAGTGCGCTTTGTAGTCTTGTACACTTCTTCGTACGTTTCTTCATCGATTTCAACGGTGGTTACTGTTTCCTCAGCATCGCCTAGGACCATATTCAAGTGCTGATCGAAGGCGTGTAACCGTCCTCTTAATTCCCGCTCATTACGCATTTTTACGTACACCTTCTCGTCCAAGCTCAGGCGAATCAGGTCTAGCGGCTCTTTGACCGGCAAAATTACCTGGCTGAGCTGCAAGTATACAAGTTAGCCTGATAATCAATTTGTAGATGTATTAACGTACCTGTTCCTCTTCAGTTGCCATTTAAAAAACAATTCAAATCAATAAGTTTACAATAAATTATCAAATTATTAAAATATCGTGGAAAGACGTATTTTGTTTTCGTGTGCTCTCTATTATACACTAAATAATACCAAAAGATAGTATATTCTGGGCTTCACTACACGCGTCAAAAGTGCTACCCATAAAATATAATTCAAAATATATACTGAGCCAATATGTGGACAAAATATTGCTTGAAAAAGGATACGGAACCAATAAACACGCTCCAGCGCACAGTTGGTCCTTGATCCTGTCACAATCTAAAATCCCTTCATGAAATTGGCATGCAAATGGGCTGTTTAGATGCTTCTGCGTTAATTCGTATAAATATTGCGCACTGAACATTTCGCCATTTATTGTGTAATTTTGTGCACTGGCATCCGCCAGCAATTCCACAGCCGTTGGCTGCCCATTAAGCAACATACTTAGCGCTGTTAATCCACAGGTGGGTCCTACCTGCAATTGTATGCTTAAGATACATATAGCTACATAATGTCCAAATTAGGTTTACTAACTTGTAGGATACTGGAGATGGTAGTGTATTGGCATCTCTTGGGCTGTGCGTATTGACACACACGGCTAAGAAAACATCCCTTCTGCAGTTCAGGGTACTCCATTGCCCAGCTGCACTCACCGTTGGGTAGTCGAATTGCAGCAACCGTTGAATTATCTTTTTCTAAAGTTGTACGCCAATTGTGCGAGGTAGTTGGTGGCGGGGGCGGAGGCAGAGGTGGAATAGACACGGATTCTGACATTTTCAACAAAATACAGACACTAAATCACTGCGCGGAGTTGAGAAAGGTGCAATAACAAATCAACAGCTGACTTCAAGTGAATGGCAACACTTTTTTCTTAAACATGATCATGCCAACTTGTGTAAAAAGCAAATGCCTTTTCTACAGGTCGTTCAAAAATGTAAAAATCCACGCCTACTGGGGGGCGTGGCAAATCGAGACTGATTCTATCGGAAAAACTGTATCTTCTACAGCCCTTTAGAGCTTGCTTACTAGTTTTTATTGTCCTTTTTGCGTCTTTTTCTCAGCAATTACAAAAATTTGAAAATTATTAATTAAATGAAAAAAGAAAGCAATGCAATGTAATTATTAGCCGCTTTCTTAACTATTTTTTTGGACGGCTACCATCGGCATCGGTCGTAGCTTGTTGCTCCGCATAGTCCATTGCCATTTTTGTGGCTATCCTAAAAGCGTCTTCCACACTTCTGCCATCCTTTGCTGAGATCTCAAAATGGGGTATATTGTTGTTCAATTTGCACCATTGCCGGACATCATAAGCTGAGACCTTAAATATAATAAAAATAATATTTATTTAAAATTAGGAAAAACTATTTTCAACCCAATTTCTGAGACACACATTATATTCATTGAGATCAGCTTTATTTCCAATGACAACAAAGGGAAAACGAGTAGTATCCATTGGATTGATATGTTTCAGGAATTCAGTATGCCACATTTCTACTTTATTAAATGAGTTTGATGAAGTCACATCGTAGACGAGGACACAGCAATCCGTGCCGTGAAACATGTTTGTGGTGACCGTGTGGAATCGCTCCATGCCAGCCGTGTCCCAAATCTCGAAAGTAAACAAACTGTGAGCTCATACAAGAGATTAAACTCCGAATTGTCGCTTACCTGCACTGGGACTTTGCGATCATTTACAATGACATTTTTCGTACAGAAGTCCACTCCAATTGTTGCTTGGTAACTGCTTGTATATCGGTCGTTTACATAACTCGTAATCAAGGTCGTTTTTCCAACGCCGGTGTCTCCCAAAACTAGGATTTTAGGCGTTCGGTTTGATGCACAAGACATGCTATTTGGTTAAGTCAACAATATAGTTTAGGGCTAAGTTTCAGATTTGCTTTCCAAATAACAAACGAATGCTTTGTAAGTTGCTTGGGATAAAGTGACACACAACAGCTTTAAAAAAGATTAAAAAAATCTAGTCGAGATGCCCGACTAGGAGATACCCTAAACCTCGAATGATCATAAGCGCAGTTATGTAATTATTACAAAAAATTGATTTTTCACTAAACCATTATACCCTGATTTCCCTTTTTCAATAGGTTCAGGATATACAAATAACCTCGAAGTGCTTACAATTGAATTTCACATACATATATTTCGGCAAACATCTTTGGTGTTGATTGTGTTAATTGAATTTACGCATTATAAAATAGTAATTGCTCCCAGGAGTGCCTTATCCGATCAGCGAGAAAAATAAAGCCACCCCACAATCGCAACAAAAGAATGTCCCTCTGTTATCTGAGCAATTAACACAGCGACTGTGCTTGGGCTGCGCCTATGGGCTCTACTGTGGAAACTTATTTGTTGAATAAGTTTTATTCTAGATGGACTTTCGTAATCAAACTTTTACAGCGTAACAATGACATTCATTTGTGTGCATTTGCCACAAGTCTCTAGTATTTGAAATACGTTTTTTTTTAATTTAGTAGCAAGCAGACGGGGTATCCAAAATAAAAAACTACAATAGGTCGGTATTTATTACACGGATATACACAGTAAATCTGAAATCTCTTGTTTTTAACGGTATTTAAGTAAACGATAAGCTCGTACTGCGTATGGTATATACGAGCATACATTTCAAATTTCAGATCGCTAGCTTTTGTGGTTTACGAAATTGCTGCGTTCATACGGACGGACGGACAGACGGCCAGACAGACGGATATGGCTATATCGACTCAGCTCAAGCTATTTTAGTCAAGGGTAATAAATGTATTATGAACGTTCATATCCATACATTCCAATAAATGTATTATGTGAGCATTATATATGTATTATGAGGGTATTTTGCAGCTTTGCCCTTACTCAATTTCACGCAGATAAGTACGTAAAATATTCTAGTACTTACTTATACTGATTTAAGAAAAGTAAAATGTTTATGCAGTGTCTAAATCGATCTGGAAATGATATTATAAATTTCACTGATTTAGATTCACTAAATATAGAAGCTATATCTATTGCAGACTTCTTTAAAAATTTACATAAATTTTTGATCAGCTTAGCTGCTTGTCGATGGAGCTTTGAATATACACTGATTGCCCTTGGCATTGATTATTCAGCAAAGCCCAAATTCGTGGAAGCTCATATCTTTACAGTCATATCTTTACATGTTTCAAGTTATTTACTTTTGAATTATGTCCCCTATAGGTTTTGATTGCGCCCTAACTATGTTTTCTCATATCATATTTCGCAGTTGCAAATTGTGAAATGCAATTTATTTGGTGCGTGCTGATTGCGTGGCAAATCACAATGTATCAATAATTATAAATGTAACAATATAAAAGGTATATTAATTAAATTAAACTCATTAAAAACGTATATTATTTAAATTAAAAGGCATAATTGCTACTAAGAAATATCAGTTTAAAGTTCCGCTGGATGTGGCCTGCTCAGCCGTCGCATCAACCTGACTCCTGGCCTGGATCAAACAAAACTCACTTGGCTTAACTCTTTAGCTGGGTTTTTAGCCCCACAATTAAGTTCAGATTTTGACAGCTTAAAACACCCTAATTTATGAGACTAGAGTGAACCAGAGTTTGTAGAGAGGTATGTAACTGGACAGCAATTTCATAAGCCTGGCTTTTGTTCTATAATTGTTTATTGTCCTTTTTGCGGTTTTTATATGTATGCAATTTGAGCAGAAATTAGAAACAAATTAAATTTGTTTAAGGCCTATAGAAATTTTTAAAATTTAGAGAGCTTCCTTATTTAGTTGCAAACACATTTTTTTTTTGGACTGGGTCCATCCACTTCTAGAGTTGTAGGATCATCTGCATCGCTTGGCTGTTGAACCTCCGCATAGTCCATTGCCATTTTTGTGGCTATCCTAAAAGCGTCTTCCACACTTCTGCCATCCTTTGCTGAGATCTCAAAATGGGGTATATTGTTGTTCAATTTGCACCATTGCCGGACATCATAAGCTGAGACCTTAAATATAATCAAAATAATAATTATTTAAAATTAGGAAAAACTATTTTCAGCCCAATTTCTGAGACACACATTATATTCCTTGAGATCAGCTTTATTTCCAATGACGACAAAGGGAAAACGAGCAGTTTCCATTGGATTGATATGTTTTAGGAATTCAGTATGCCACATTTCCAAATTTGTAAATGAGCCTGACGAACTCACTTCGTAGACGAGGACGCAGCAATCCGCGTCGCGATACATGTTTGGGGTGATTGAAAGAAACCGCTCCATACCAGCTGTGTCCCAAATCTTATAACAAAAAAAAGTTTACTTATGAACTTAAGTACAAAATTAAACTTCGAATTGTCGCTTACCTGCACTGGGACTTTGCGATCATTTACAATGACATTTTTCGTACAGAAGTCCACTCCAATTGTTGCTTGGTAACTGCTTGTATATCGGTCGTTTACATAACTCGTAATCAAGGTCGTTTTTCCAACGCCGCTATCTCCCAAAACTAGGATTTTATGAGTCCGATCCGACATATGGGTCATGCTATTTGATTGATTTAAAATCGGTCTTCATAATTATTGAATTGAAATCAAAATAATTATATTGATAGTACATACAATATATATATGTATATATGATAATATAACCACTTCGTCTATAGTGGGAACATTATATGTCTCAAATGACTTCATCGAATTCCTATTGGTGCAGGACGCAACTGCAGCTCTTGCAATTATTCATCTTTAGGTCTTTTGGTCAGTCATATTCGTCTTCAGTACGACAGCATTATATCATAAATGAACAATCTAAAAACTTAAAACTTGGTAATCATATTTTTTCAGTCCACGTCTAATCGTTCTTCCGTCTCCATGGCAGCAATAACGTGGTGCAGAACAGAGAGTATAGCAAAGTTGTTTTAAATGAACTCTATTGACTCCATAATACATGACTATTAGCAGTTATATAAATAAATACTATGTATATGACTAACCCGCTAAACTGAGGATGGCTTAAGTTTAAACGAATGTTTACATACCTAATTAACTAACTGCAACATAAATATTAAGCACTTACATAATGCAACTTCTCCTATAGAGTTGTTAAATGCCTCCTTCAGTTTTTGTTCCACCTGTAGCTTAGCTGTAATGCTCTCCTAATGACTGCTCTCCACCAACTATTTTATAAAGATTCTGCCTCAGAGGTGTGTGCTTTTACAGTGTAGATATTTAAAACTTTATCAGGAATCCAAAGCTTTGTGGTCGAGGGTAATTAAGGTACAATGAATGTGCATACCCCGCAAACTCGAATATGTGTAATATTCGTTTCTTAGGTATGTACTAGTGGGGCTACCCGATTATTTTTTGTACTAGTGGGGCTACCCGCCATTGAACTGCACAAATTTCTCTCAAATGAAATAAATTAAAAGTCCGATCTTGGAAAGATTTAGTTATTGAATTAATTAATCGATCTGATTAAGAGTCGTTATTGAATCTTCTTCAAAATTTAACTCAAAAAAAAACTGAGGGAGATCTAAAGTTCACACTGATTGCCATTGGATGTTGATCACGGCCCGAATTTATGGAAATTTTCTTTTTTACTTTTTGACTTCAGAATATATCAAATATCATTATCAAATAAAACTTATCTATACCATCCAAAGCAAAGTCTTCAAACTCGGACTGTGAACAAGTTTTACCTCTATGTTCCAGTAAAACTAAAATATTTGTCGACATTCATTCATTTTCCAACCAAACCAAGATTAGAACAGAGCAATTCAATTTCTACATATTTTTAGGCAACGCATTGTTTTTAGATTTTAGCATTGTTTATTATACAAATTAAACCAAAGGCATGAAGATGTTAAATAAAAAATATGTGAAAATTACATAATATATAGTATACACAGAAGTTGTGTATGTATTACCAAACAGAAGCAATTTATAATACTCTAGGCCTTACGAAATGAATTTATAGAATTCTTGCTCAAACTTAATAGTTTTGAGCGCTAACATAAACTGAGCCAATAAAGTGCCGATCGTATCGAATGTTCTGAATAGTATATAAAATTAATTACAATAAAAATGTATATTTTTGTTTTATTAAATTTACAATCACAAGAATTTTTGTTTTTTTTTTCGAAGATAATTTGTTGTTAGTGATTCTGATTTTTGTTTCTTGCAACGGCTGCATCTGTTGCGTGCAATAATTTTACTAATGACAAAATAGTACTAGGAGGGCATGCACAATATGTAAAAGTAATTTGAATGATCGGTAAACACACATTTTAGCATTGTATCATATTATTATATCTATGCTGTTGCTGAAATTGTTTTACTTAAACTTATAACCTTGCTGTTGTTCATCATATTAACTTTTCATACGCATATTCTGTTATGTATTTTATTTATAATGTAGATTGTGTAATTATGCACTTTGCGTTGTATTCTCTTGCTGCAGCTGTTGACCATAATAATATAATTATATTAGCATTGACAATTGTCCGCGTTGCCTGGACGATTGTTATCAGAGTTCAAGCGTAGTTGATCGGGGAAATCGTTTATAAGTTCAGCCTGAAAATAGCGACAGATATGACTAAGTAATTCACTCAATCATCGATCAAAACATACCTCCGCCTCCTGTTCCAGAGCATTCTTAGCTATGGTTTGAAACGCCATCTCAACATTAATTCCCTCCTTTGCTGACGTCTCATAATAGGGTATGTCGTTTTTCGATTGGCACCACTGCTGCGCACGGCGCGTAGATACCTGAAAGAAACAAAAAACGTTTCCATAAACATAATAGATTCCACTTGTACACAGCTGGAGGGAAAAATCTCTTATTATAAACACAAGAACCCTATAATACGAACTTTAGTTTAATGTTAATACAAAGTAAAGAAACAAAATACGAAGCACTTCATTTGTGCTAAGAAATATATGCTAATGTTTCTGTTTTAGCTCCGTTTACATTCATTTAGATATTATGATCTTTACATCATTGTTGGCATACTCACTTGACGATTATCTAAATCCACTTTATTGCCCAGCACGACAAAGGGAAAATGCTCTGGATCCCGTGGACTGGCCTGTATTAAGAACTCATCTCGCCACGAGTCCAAATTCTTGAATGAGTTGGGCGCCGTCACATCATAGACAAGGACGCAGCAATCCGCGCCGCGGTAGAAAGCCACGCCAAGTGACTGGAAGCGCTCCTGGCCGGCCGTATCCCAAATCTAGAAAGTAGTCCAACCGTTCAGCATACCATTCAAAAAATAAAAATAATTATGGGTATTCGCTCACCTGCATTGTAACGACTCGGTCGTTAACAACAACCTCTTTCGTGCAAAAGTCTGCTCCGATCGTTGCCTTATACTGATTAGAGAATCGTTTGTTTACATATTGATTCATAAGTGACGTCTTTCCAACGCTGCTGTCGCCAAGTATGATAACTTTCAACAAAGATTTCTTTCTGGTGGCCATATCGATGTTTTTTCTTATTTTATACTTTCCTATTCGCTTTTAAATATTCTGGATGCCTTTCAAGCTGCTGTTGCCTGAAATAGACAGTGTATATCGATCTGTTAGTTAAAAATATACTTTTTCACTAACTTATTAGGCTTAATCTAATTACGCGCTTATCTCGAACGCCTCGGATTACCAGCACGGCAACACAAACCAAATCTGAGCTCTAATGGGAATGGGAGCATTGGCATGTGCATGAGCAGGGACATGGGTATGGCAATGATTAAATGATAAATTCAGATTTTACACTACTAACATGACTCATGTACTGAACAATGACTGACCGTTGAGCCGAGCACGCGGAAGCAAGCGAGGGGAGTGCGGGAGCCCGCATGGAAGCGATAATAAAAGAAAAAATTAATGATAGGAAGTGTGTGCAGCGGAGAAAGTGATGATGACAACAGAGTTGTGGTATATTTGAATCAAACAAAATTCACAATGTGCAATCAAAATCAAGTAAGGAGTTATACTGGCTACACAAAATACCACAATAAACAATAAATAGTTGAAGGAAAACGCCCATATTTATCAATGCAAGGATGCAGAATAACATTGAAAACAATTGAGATAAACACAACTGCAAACAAAACGGTGCAAAAACTGAAAAAAATTGCCATCACATCTTTCCACCCGCCCCGCGTTGGACCCACAAATTACTTGTTTTTGCGCACTACTACAATAACATGTATATTTATATGTATGCATGTATGCATGTATGTATGTATGTATGTTTTTCTCTGTTTGAGCTCCACTGGCATTTTCCATACCGTTTTTACTGCTGCGTAACACAATTTTTCAATGAGTCTTTGTCTCAAACAACTTTGTATTTCTTATTTTACAATATACGACACACACATTTAGATGGACTTACTTTATTAGAATGTATTTTTATTGTTTAATCGCAATTTATCTCTACTCAACTACGCAGTTAATTTTTTTTTGTTTTCTACAAATTTTGGTCAATACGAACTAATTAATCGATATCGCGACTATCCGATATTCGATTAGCCTTTGCAATCCTGTTAACTAACAGAGCACTCCACATTTAACATATGAAGTGCATTGTTGAAAACTGCTTTTCGATAGCAGAGGTATTCTCATTTCGATTACGAGGCAGTCGTCTACAGTTTGCCTGGGGTATATTTTTGTATATTTAACTTATGAATTCGATTGAATTAAAAATAAAAATAATAATCAAATTGAGTTTTATAGTAATTATATAAATTCCAGCTCATTTCCAAAATGATGATACAATGATCTAACTATCGAAAAATATGAATAATAACGATACTGCCAGCTCTACTTTGTACATATTAGAATTATACTTGCTATCGGTCACACTGCCAAAACGAAAAACAAAATAATTGTAACAATTTTAGCCTGAACAATAAATATAAATCAAAGTTTATTAAAGTTAATTATTCTAAACAAATTGAGTGTGTGTAGTAGGTATTCGCATAAGATATCACAAGAAAAGTAAACATGGCAACATTACCGCCACGCAAGAATCAAACACCAACTCGTATCTGCCAAACCATAAAGCCACATTTAACACCGCTCCAGACGTTGCTGCAAATGGGGTTCCAAAAGCATAGAGCGTAGGTATCAGTGTAGTAATTATTCAGCCTGCACATATTTGAATAAAGACGTTAAAAATCAGAAACCGTCCCAACGATATTTATTGATTATTTTTTGTAACTTACCCCAACTCCCCAACAGGGAAAAGGCTCTAGCCTCAACCGGCAATAGAGGCGTACAGATAGCATCTGATTGGCTTCTGGCCCATGTTAATGATGCGGCATTGGACGAATGCGCACCACGCGAATACATCATATATGCGTGCCCAACTGGACCATTTCTACAGCAGCTGGAGGAGTTCTGGTCAAAATCACGTCAAGTGTGCGGTTGGAATGGAGCCCACAACTATGTGCCACACATAACGCTAGTATCATTCTTTAAGGTGAGCATCAGATAAGCGTATACATAAATAAATTCAATAAGTTAAACTTCTTTTGCGTTACCAGGCTCCCGACGAATGCTCTCTTCAGCTGTCGAAAGCGCTTAAGCAAGTCGTGGATATGACAGGTGCACTGCTGGATCGCCCGATTAAATTGGAACCATATATGAGCCAAAACTTTATGGGCTTCTTTGTGGCCGAGGATGATGCCAACTACTTGAAACGTCTTGCTTTACAATATGTTAAGGAGGTGTCCAACTCAAGTATGAATGGGCCCCATTGCAAATCTTGTTTGGTTGCAGTTGCATTGTTTCTTTTATTATGGTTTTGCACTATTTATCTGGTTATCTGTTTGTTGCCGATAGCTTCGGTTCGGTTGAGTTCTGTTTTGGCGTGGCTTACGGTTTCGTTCTCTTCCTATCTCTTTGCCTGCACACACTAACCGTTTGCAATGGACTGATTACAATATTGGTAACGGAGCACAGTTATAAGCGATACTTATGAGCAACTGGACGCCATTGTCGCCTGCTTCCCTTGGTGCGGAGCAGTTTCCTCGGGCACCCGCTGCATTCCGCGCAGCAGTCGATGTAAGCGTCACTAATTTAGCTAGAGTAAACCCTCTCCAATTAGTTCCTCATTCATTTTTACACTCGCATGCTTAGTATTTGAAATTACGTTCCTCACTGTTACACTGTTATCTATCTTTAGCAGAATTTGCACATAAACACATTTACTAATTACGCCCTTATCAGTATATAGTTAAAGAACCTATTACGTAGCGTTTGGACTTAGAAATTGGTCTAACACACTTTGTTACCCGTAGCCATCTCACTCGAGCCACACGTAAAGAGCCTGCACCTGACGCTCGCCTATCAGTTTCCGCAGACACAATTCAATGCACTGAAATCACTTGTGGAAACCCTCGATGCCAGCTGTGCATCCAATTGGGAGCTGCGTTTGTATTCCCGTGATCCACGACTCGCCACCAAACAAGTTAGCACAGCGCACTGTTCGCACCCACTGGACGATGGAAATTTAAATTAATTCTTACAATTTGTAGGTGCAGAAAGTAGTATATCCCCATAATCCGCATGAAACGGATGAGCTGGAGCTGCGTATTGGCGACTATATCTACTTAAATAGCGAAGGCGTCGATAGTTCTAGTGACGGCTGGGCAGAGGGCATATCTTGGCTAACAGGTAGCACTGGTCATTTACCAGTTAATTATACGGAGCGCACCGCTGAATCGGATGCCTGGACACTGCATCGTGTGGTTCAGCTTTCGAAGAGTGTGGCATCATCGCTTAACTCTGCCGAAGATATAGACATTGTAGACGGGCGGAGTATATCCACGGAGCCCGAGGAGCGTCAACGAGAGTTACAGCAAAGTAAGTTGAAACATAGCTCTTCCATAATGCTCATTTTGTCATTAATTTTGTTTTTTGTAGGCGCACAACATCCGGAAATTATAGAGGGCTCCTCTTTTGAGGAGTCAGAGCAGAGCGTAGAAAAATACTTGCGTCAGACCTTGCAGCCCTGCCTAGAATTGCCGTCAGTGCAGCTCCTTAACAGTCACAATCTATCTCTTCAGCATAATCAACACACGCCTACAATTGAGATTACGGCGAATCTGTCTTCCAACTCAGTATCTAAGAACATTGATGAGATCATGGTGGAGCCACTAGCAGAGCAGTCACCCCGACCGGATGATACACTCAGCGTGCACTCGGACCATTCACACCCACACTTGCAGCCAAACGCATTGGATGTTGAGCACAGCAAGAACCGCAAGGTATACATTATGAGGCATGGCGAACGAGTGGACTTTACCTTTGGCACCTGGATACCTTATTGTTTTGATGAGTTTGGCAACTATGTGCGCAAAGATCTCAATATGCCGAAGGTATTACCGCATCGCAGGAACAGTCCCGAAGGTTGGCAGAACGACTCACCATTGACAAATGTGGGCGTCTACCAAGCGCGTTTAACCGGTGAAGCTCTACTGGAGGCAAACGTGCAAATCGATCATGTGTACTGTTCGCCCTCATACCGATGCGTGCAAACTTGTACAAGTGCTTTAGAGGGCCTTCAATTGAATGGTAAACACAAAATTAGGCTGGAGCCTGGACTGTTTGAGTGGATGGCCTGGTATCCCAATGGTGTGCCCGATTGGTTAAGCAGCAAAGAGCTAATTGACTCCAGGTACGATATTGATTTGACCTACGAACCTGTACAACAGGCGACAGAATTGACAGCTCAGTTAAAGGAATCAACAGAACAGTTCTATATGCGTAATCATGAAGTGCTGCTGCAGCTGCTCGAGCGGACCAGTGAGTATTTGAGAAGAGTCGCATATGCTGGGCAGTTAAATACAATAAATATATTCTTACAGCTGGCAATATTCTTGTTGTCGCACATGCCACCACACTGGATACCTGCTCGCGCCAACTGACAGGTGGTGCACCACGCAATACTAACGAGTTGCGGCAAGTTATACATAAAATACCCTACTGTAGCCTGGTCACAGTAGAACAGCTGGATGGTGTTTGGAAATTGGTTGAGCCAGATTGCCTGCCCGTAACGCACTCGAAAAATCCAAGATTTGAGTGGAGTGCTCTGTCGACCACCTAGTGCCCGTGCTTGGAGCAGTTTCTATGCACGCATTGAGACTGAACAGAAAACCACATCACACCACATTACACATATGCCGAAACAAACATACGTAATTTGTTAAGTTTATTAATTGGCAGCCAAAGCGCTTGCAATATTATTTACATGCATGCGATACAACAACTGATGACTACAACATTACTGCCACACATTTAATTGAAACACCCATGCTTACAATATAAACATAAATATTTATGCTTGCTCATATATATATACATATATGCAGTACAGAAACTTAGCTGCTGAAATTCAGCCAAATAACTTAGTTTTTTTCATACGTTTTATATGCTGCTGCAAAGTAATACTTGCTACTTACAATAATTGTTAACAATATATATATATATATATATATATTTATAGCGGGCACATTTAGCCTTACTATTAGCAATCCTTCACTGCTTTAAACTTACTTTAGCTTGACCTGTTGGCTCAATGAACAATGCATACCTTAGCTTTACCGTAGATATAATCAATGAAATAGCTATATCTGAGAATAAATCAAACTCTAGAGGCAAGTTCTTATACGTACGTACATATGTAGGCATAGTCGTCATATAGATCATAATTACTCAAAGATATCAAATATGCTTTAGACATAAACAAACAAATATGTAATAACACCCAGTAATAAAAACGTCATAAAAGTAACTTATTTTACTACTTTGAATTCGTCATAGTCCCCTTTTCGACCAATCTGGAAAAGACACTCAATAGTTCGCTTTAACTTGTGCGGCTCTGCAGAAAAAAGCCCACATTTTATTTATTGCGCATAGAGTTAGTACAGTAATTTGTTGTAATTGTTAAAACTATGAAATATATTATTGTTGAACTATTTAATTGAATTATTATTAGTATTTGTATTTTGTAATATACATACATATATATTTGTTGATGTATATAATTTCTTTTTAGTTATTGTTTTTATTTTTATTTATTTTATTTTTTATTTATTATTTATTTTTTTTTTGTATTTTTATGTTTGTAATAAAAACTGCCCAATAATTGGACAAAAATAACGAACTTATGCGAACTAATTATAAAATGAATTGTTTTTATTTACTACCAAATATTGCTTTGAATTTTGGTTAGCAGATTAAGCATTTCTTATTTTGATGAAAAGTAAGTTAAAATTCATGTCACTTATTGTGACGACACGTCAGCCCAGATAAGGACTAAGAATATATTGTAAAAAATGTATATGGGCGAATAAAGTTAACACAACTTCGATTGAAATCGTTGCTCAGGAGTAGGGAAAGCCGTTGGTAAATAGTCCCATGCCTTGGGTCAACTCAATGCCCAGTAATAACAGGAGCAAGACGAAAACCACGCCTGCCCTAAGCCAGGATCATTGCCCCGACGATTGGTTTTCTAATTGTTAGCATTGCACTTTGCCAAACTGGACACCGCGTCGTTCTAAGTGCTCGCGATACTCCTTATAGTGCATCTGGATTTCCTGTGACCTATAGCGTGTCAACTTGATGGACTTTCGCAAATCTTGAGTAATAACTGCCCGATAGCCACCTTTGCGCAATAGCGAGTCTATGGTTTGCAGTTGATCCCAGCCTTGCTCTGTAGCCACTTGCGGTAGGTAGGTGGCTGTGCGCTTTAAGCCGCGCTCGGTATAAAACTCAATCCGAATACCATGAACACCCAGTTGCCAATCCAGATGGCCCTGAGCCTCCTCAAAGTTTTGCAAGATGGAAACAGACACTGTCAGTCGGGGCAGCTCATCGCGCGAGATGGGTGCGAAACGTGAATCCTTGAATGCACTGGTCAGTGCATATTCGCGAAGTCCATTGTGCAGTTCCATGGCGCTAAAGGTGCCAATGCAGCCGCGCAATCGCTTATCGCGTCCAATTTTCCATGTCACAAACAACGGATAGGCATCATTGCTAAACATCGGAACAGCTGGACCATCGATATTATTTAGCTCACAATCAAGTACCTCGAAGCAGTACAGACACATGTCCGGCACAGCGACGCTGTCTAGGGGCTTTATCCTCATGCCATGTCCATTCATATAGTGCTGTGAGTAGTGTACCGGCTGCTGCTGGTGATACTCCTCATGCCTATCGTCGCCATTGCTATTGGAGTGTTGCGGCTGTTGCTGCTGGTAGTTGTTGTGGTGTTGCTGGTGGTTGTTGTAGTGGGAGTTGGACATTTTAGCTGCTGCTGCTGCTGCTACGTTTAAGTTTAAATCTACTAATTACGTTATCTTTTTATGTATATATATTTTTATAGTTAATGGCAGTGCACGTTGATGATCTAGGTTCAATTAACATAAGAGAACAACGCAAAGAAGTCTAAAGGATCTTTTGTCTAGCATGTAAATCAAACGCCAGCCAAGCGTATCACATCCAGCTAATGCTGCAAGATAATAATAATAATATGGCAAATGGATATATGTAGGTTACTTACATTGCATTACATTACATTACACTTACCTTAGCAATAAAGTCACTGGCCACCCGGGTGTTGTCTGTCCTGTCCTATCTGTTAGCTACTTGCACCCGCACGCTGGCACAGCTCGTTCTTTTTTCTGCTACAGGATGATGCTTGCATTTAATAGCCCGCACCTTTGTCGCCGTTGTCCTTGCAGCTTCTGCTGTTGTTGCTGTTCCTTTTCCTGTCCCGTTGCTGTTTGCGTCCAGACATTTGCTCTTGCCCCCCTGCTGCTGCTCGGCTGCCGTTTTGAATGCTACAAAGCCATAGCTCATAAACAAAACATTGAATTGCAGCTGCTTGTGCTTCAGCTCCCGATTTCAATTGAAAGTGCGTCAGTGAGCGCCGTCGTTCTTTCTTTTTTGCTGTGAGTGTAAAATTATTTTCAATAAATGTTTAATGCACGAATGCGATCTTCACCTTTGCGCAATTGCTAATGCAATCTCATTGCGTTATCTGTGTGAAAGACAGAAGAGAAGAGAAAGTAGTGAAACACTTGTTTTTCAATTTGTTTCATTTTCATTTTTACTATCTTTTTAATTGCTCTTTGTTCCTACTTCATTTGCATTTCCCACACACTCGTACTACTTTTAGACGAGCAGATAGTTATACAAGACCCGTAGCCTTTTATTTGTGCCGTTTGAAACAATTGTTTATATTTTGATCAAAATTTGAACTACATTTACCTTGTGCTGAGATCCAATTTAATGTAAACAAATTTAACAATTTTTTACGATTTTAGGAACAGTGTTGCCCAATTCCCGAAGCTGACCCAAAAAGGAATAAAATAAAATACTAAAACTGCACACTCTTCAACAAGCTGTTTTTTAAAGCAAACAATTTACAAACGATTTTGTTGCAACTGTAACAAACAATTTGATAATACTCGTTGAAATTTATTCCATATCTTTATATGTATATATTAAATAACTGATTTCTAGCTAGTGACATCACATTGGTACTAAAAATGACAGGAATTGGAGTACATACATAAATGTATTACCATTACTCATTGCAGCTGCCATCACTAACCATACAACACATGTGCTGCAATTGTAACCACAGCTGATTGTGATTCATTTTGTAGTATATTTTAGGTTTATTTTAAGAAATGTATTAAATTTAATTAAATAAATAATAATCGGGGACAGAGTGGGTTGCTAGACCTCGCTACCTATTTAATTTTATTATCTTATGTATTGTATTAAAGTTAATACTTCTGAATGGTTTATTTTAAATTAATAAATATGGTTTAAGGAAGATCCATTCACTTTTCTGTGATAAGACAGAAAATAGCAAATTTTTGATTTAGTTGCAATCATTTATTTGTATTTTTAGTATTTTATTGCATTTGATTTATTTGGTATTTTTTCGTTAACAAAGACCGTTTTCACTTTTATTGTGTATTGCCAGCCCTGTTTTAAGCTAAACAATAATATATAAACACCTACAAGTATTTGCGAATCTTATGCATAGAAATGGCGCTAGCAAATGTACTTTTGCTTAGTCAAATAGCTGGACACGTTCTGCTATTTATATTATCCTTGTGCATTGTATTGCCGCTATCAATTAATCTCGATCAGTTTTGGTAAGTTTTCAACGACGTAGTTTTCATCAGGAATAACTAATGTGAACACGCAACCATCGCAATTCACCAATCCAGTGGACACTGCTTGCTCTTTACAACAGGTAAATGGCGAGAGGAGGACGGCATGTTCGATGTTCATTGGGCCTCCAATGGTTTCTGCAATTTTCCACTAATCACTGGAGTCTTTCTCTTAATCATCTCAGTTGTACAAATCTACCGGTGCGTATATACAATATAACAATGCATCTGATTGTGCTCATTAAAATGCTGTTGTCCATTTCAGATATGTTCGAATGAAGGATGAGGAGTCGTTTATTGCACTCTTCATTGACGTGGTGCTCGGCATTTGGATGCTGGCTATGTCCATATTGTCCGCAATTTTCATTACGTTGGGCTTCATTGTCTGGTGCGATGGAATGACCGAACGTTTTCCATCGTGCGAAACTTCGGCTGGACAAAACATTATCAGAGGCGATACCGAAAAGATTAATACATCAGGATTCTATGTTGAAATGGGCACTACTCAGGTGAGTTCTACTTACTTTGGACTTATTTGGCTATCAGAAACATTGGTGTTATTTCTTTAAAGTTTGGCGCCTGGGGAGCCTTTGCGATTTCAGTGGGTATTGGAGTCATCGCGTTGCTAAAACTTATACATAATCATCAGGTGCGAAATATAAAGGTGTCCATGTATCTAGAACGGCAACGCTTGGTTAATCAGCAGCATTTCGATGGGCGCTCAACGCCCCCGCAACATTCGGGCACCTCGTCTGACAACGAGCACAATAAATAGTTGGCATTTTCGTCGAGTCAATAATTCATCATTCTTTATGTTTTTCTCATGATATGTACGATAATTGTATTATGCCATTTGATTGTTGTACTCATAATTACGATTGAGATGCGACAGCAGGCGTTCATAATGTAGTACAATTTCTATTAGTGTATATTGTTATTATATTAAAGTATGTATGTATGTATTAATCATTACCTTATTATTATATTAACAATTAGAGTTTTTAAGTAATATATATATATATATTAATCAACACAATTTTCTGTAATAAATAAAATATCTGAGTGGAATCTTAAGTTAACTTAAGTGTTGTTTCCCTAATCCGACAACACGCTATTCCGAAAATTCGTTAAATTGGATGACTTTCTACAATCCCTCAAAAAGAAGACCATAAAGGACTTTGCCAATTTTATAAAGTAAACATTATCTGGAGTCAATATTATTGTAAGTTGCATGATGATTCATTTTTATTATTTTAGTTTCATATTTATTCATAAGAGTTTCTTCTTTGTAGTATAAGTGGCCTTACCTGCACCTGCACCTTCGTATTCCATGTCGACTTTGTAGTTGATATCAAAAGCAAATATCAGTACATTAATAAATAAGGCATCCAATCAATTAATTATTGAGCTTCTCCCAATATTATTAAAATACTAGACTAGTGATGAGTGCTTAAAATCAAATGCTCAATTTCCCATTACTGCTGATTATGCCAATCGAGGCAATATGACCTCAAAAAATACATTGATTAATCTAATCTGAAAGATATGCGGCTAACTTTGATTGATATATCATTAAAACTGAGGGCTAAAAATAACAGATGCTTATGGTTTTATTTCGTTCAGTTTACGATCGCATCCAACTACCTGCCCCAAGGTTAAGCTCGAAAGCAGTATACTCCGAAATTAAGTATACTAGTTTTATAATCGTTCACGAAGAGAGAAAAGTAGATTAGCTTTGTTCAATATTCGTTTTGCTCTCCGTCCGTTCGTATGTTTGTTTGCCCGTCCGTATGAGCGAAAACAATTTCTAGACTTGAAGTTTTCATCGTATACTCGTCTCGTTTTATAAAGTGTTAATTATTCACCGATATGCCATCCAGAGCTGTTAAAAATTCCATTTGAATGGAAATTCAAAATGGGTTTTTGTTCTGAAAACCCATTTTGAATTTCCATTCAAATGGAATTCTTAACAGCTCTGATGCCATCTGAGGGCATGAAAAATCGGGCAATACTATATCTAGTATAACAGCAAAGATATTATTTAAGTTGCTAGAGACTTGTAATTCGGAATGTGACTCACACAACCCATGACCAAAATCAGGTAGCATATACATACATATGTACATACATATATCTACGCCCATTGGAGGCGTGGCAAATTACGTAAAGCTGCATCTTCCATAGTTTTAAACACGTGAGGTTCTGTTAAGATCCTCTATAGATCGAAGAAAAATATATGTCCACGTCTACTAGGAGTTGGATGAATCGCAAAAGATTACATCGATTTTTATACGAATTCGGTTTTATTTTCGACTCTACATGTATTGGTACTAGCGAGTTGAAGTTTGGAATATATACTTGAGTATACAATCCCTACAGCTAAAAAAACAGTTAAGTTTCTACTGACTCCCTCTTCAGAAATGTTTTAACTACTCATGGACTGCGAACGAGCATTTTGCAGCCGGTGACAGGCGACGACGGACTGCAACATTCTTATTTGTTAGAGCCAAGATTTGGACTCTTAAAAGATTCTTAAGTATAGATAATCATCAGAGCTATTATCGTACTTACTTGATGCGCAAATAAATAAATACAAAATGCGGAAATTCTGTTATGTCAATTACATTTATTTTGCAGTTATTTCCTTTTCATATCTGTTTTGTTTTTATGCTTCACGAATTGTTCGTTCTGTCAAACGGATTTTGGATTTAGATATTCGCTATTATTTTTTGCGTTACAACAAAATGTTCATTATAGAATTTAAAGCGATTCCCATTGTACATTATAAATTCCGTATTTGCATGCGTAGTCTGTTTAACAATTTCCGCAACGATGTCCATTTTGAATTTGGGTTGACAAATTTTGCTTGCTTTTTGTTTTGTTTTTGTTTTTGTTTTTGTTTTTTTAAATATACATAACATACTTATTTCATTCAATTATATCCTCTGCCTGCAAAAAGATTAATTTAATATGGAGCAAAAAGTGTTGCAGTTTACTTTGGTTTTTTAGAGAAAAATAGTTACTTGTACATTTATGTATGGATTTTGTTCTGTTTTGTTATCTTGAGTTCATGAAACAATTTTATAGTTGGCTCTTAAATGTTGTTATTGGATTTATAATTTTGTTTTGTTTTGTTTTTTTTTTTTTGGTTTTTTGGTTTTTGCTTAAAATTAACACTACATCAATGTATGTACTATAATTAGTATTTTTAGTTGTTGTATGTTTTTGTTGTTTTTTTTTAATTTTTAAATTTTTTTTTGTTTTTTTTTGTGTTTTTTTGTTGTTGTTGGTAATTATGTTTTGGATTTCTTTGAATAGCATATTATATTATTTGTTTTTTTGTTTTTTTTTACTTACACTAATTTTTCAATACATAATAAAAGAAACATAACTAAATTGTTGGAAAAAACTTTGTGTTGTTTTGTTGCTGTATATTTGTGTTTTAAATTAGGCAAGAAATCAAATCACCTGCGAGCTGCAATTTGTGTGCCAGTGGCTAATCGATTCGAGCTCGAATCAAATGGCTCGTTTCGAACTCGAATAAGTTTGGCGAAAGGCCGCACGTCGCGCTTCGCAGTGGTCTATGCAATATGGGAAGGGTTAAGTCGAATTTTCCACCATAGCCAAATAATAGTAATTTAATTTGAAAAGAAAATTACTCATTCCATTTTTTGTTTTTGTTTTTGTTTTTTGACGCGCATTCAAATTTTGTTTTTGGTTCCATTGCATAGACGACTGTCCCGGCGCCTAACGTGTGCGATCGCTAGGAAATTCACGGAAATCGGGTGTGCTCTGATTAACCCCAAGCACCGAGCCCCTTAACTGCAACTGGTCGAGGTGATTTGCTGAACGCAAAAGTTGTGTAAATGCCTCTTTAGAAGTTGGCATAAACAAAATGTGTGTGTGTGTGTGGTGTGTGTATTAGGATTTTGGAGGGAGACTGTTATGCGATTTCCGTGTTAGCATAACAGTAAATGAGATTAAAACGGTCTGCTTTTGTTTTGCTGTATGTGGGTGTTCGTGTGTGTGTGTGTGTGTGTGTGTGTGTGTGTGAGTGTCTTTATGTGTGTGTTGGAAAAGGCGACTGGAAATACTCTGCAAAGAATCCCACCTCGGTGGAACCGGTTATTCCCATTCCCAATCGCCTTCACGTCTGTAGTGTGTGGGGATGGGACGCTTGTGCATGCGAATAACCGCGAGTGCAGACCATGCACACGCCCCCCATCCCCAGAAGCGGCAATGGTATTACAGCGAGTTCTCTGTGTCTTGTGTTTAACAAAAGAATTAATGTAAAATTAGTTAAAAAGTTTTCAAAAATGGGTTTTTTAAGCGTTTTGAAGTTGAAATTGTAATGTCTCCGGTTGTTATCTTCTTCTATCTTTCTTTTCATTTATATATCTTGTTCTTTTTTCCCTTCTGTTTTTCTGTAAGTGGGTTCAACATCCAAAAATGTTCAAATGCATGTGAAATACTTACGTGCCCCAAAAACTGACTAACTGCCAGACTGACCAACCAACGAAGGCGGCAATCTGACAGAAATACATTGTAATCAGGCACCTTGTTTTGTTTTCTGTAAGAAAATGCATTCGTTTACATTGAATAATATTTGCACAACAGTGGAGAAAATTCATACCAATTGCACAATCCAGTTTTGTAGCCCATTCTTAATGTTCATGTTCATTTCATTATGTATGTACGTACATATGTACATACATACACACATATGCATCTGTGACGTATGTATGTATGTATGTCATATGATCAACATACGCGTACGACACTCGAATTTGTAGTACAAATTTCTATCGCTAGTTTTGTTTGGACTAACGATCTTTATAGTATGCGAATTGTTGCGTCTCTAATTGTTTTTATATCTATACATGCTATGCAATTTGCAGCGAATTTCTTTAAAAAAAAAAGCTTCGTAAGAATTTTCTCGCATCTGTTGTAACATTTATGTTAAGCTTGTGTTTTTTTTTTTTTTTTTTTTTTTGTTACTTTTCCGAGTATTTTGCGCCAGAGCGCTTGGCAGCACTGTTCCGCCATCTTGCGGTCAGTGGAAGCAACAGTGCTGTAGTTGCCAAATTCGTTAATTTTTGTTTTTGTTTTTATTTTGTTTTGTTCTTTTGTTCTCAGTATTTTCTTTTCTTCATTTGATTCCAACAAACAGTTATTTAACAATTCAATTTTGTACTATTTTACGTTGCTATGCTCTTTGCGCTGGTTTTGTTTAGCTTTTTGTTCTTATTAATGGTATCACTAATCTGTCGTTGATTTCTTTTATACATACATAGGAACGAAACGGTAAGGAACATAATTGAACTTGAATTTTTGTTTACAACATTTGCCAGACTATTGCTGTGTGTGTGTGTGTGTGTGTGTGAGAGAGTGTTTGTGTGTGTGTATGGAATAAAGATTTGAATATATCGTCATATTGAGAGTGCGTATGCACACATACTTTCATTACACACTGTGTATGTCCTGTGCGTATACATACATACAATACAATACGATACTGAGTAGTTTATGCGTAAAATTGATGCTTGCAGTTGCGCCCAGCTGCAGTTATAGTATAGTAATAGTTGTTGTTCTTCTTCTTGTTGTTGTAGTTATAGCATTAAATAGTATTCATAGTTGTAGTTGTTGTTTTGTTTGTTTTTCTTCTTTTTTGTTTGGAAATACATACATATATTTTATATAGTTACAGTGTTGGCAACGCGCTGCTCTTCAGTTACTTCTGCGAGCCACTGTTCAGTTTCGAGCTGTTTGAGTTTAACGTACTTATTGCAGACGTATGATGATATATGACTATGACATAGATACCATCTCTATACACATATACATACATATATAGGAATAGAAATACACATACATACACATATAATAAAAGAGTTAATTTTGATTAAAGTTGATTAGTTATTTTCTTTTGATTTTTGCAGTTGAATCTGCTGCTATGTTAATCGACAATGAGATTGTGGCTAAATTGATGTGGCTGCGTGGTTAACTGGTTGTATGGTTGTGTGGTTGTGTGGTTGTGTGGCTGTGTGGCTGTGTGGATGTGTGGATGTGGTAAATACTGCAATGAGCACGTTAAATCAGACGCTCGCTATACCATATTCAGAAGTCCGTATTATTTGGGCCCGCATCTGCCTCGGCGGCATCGCCCACCTCACCCACACTCGGCGGCAGCGCCAGCGACAGGTGTGGAGTTGTTGAGCCAGCGACGAGCATGGTTGGCTCCGTGTTGCGTCGTTTCATTTTAAGTTTATTCTTTTTTAACATGGTGGCCTAAGTAAGTGAGGCGATTAATTAATCGATTAATCAAGTTAATACGAGTTTAAGTTTGAGTTCAAGGTTAAATTGAAATATTGAATTGTTGGCATCCGGTGCATAAATTGATTAAATTGATTAAGAGCGGATTAAATGTATATTGTTGTTGTAGTTGTTGGTGTAATATAATGTTACACATTCATTTGTTTTTTTTTTTTATCAAATGTTACATTCATTTATGTTCAGTAATATAGAGAGATAGAGAAAAAGAGAGAAAGAGTATAAAAAGGAGAGTTAACATAAATGAAATTATGTTATTATCATTATTAGTATTCTTGAATTATTTAGTTAGTTAGTTAGCTTTAAAAGCTTTACATATTGAAAATCAAAGTGTTAATGGGCATTAATTATTAAAAAAATAAATGAAATTAAAAAATGTTTAGCAAATCAAGCAAAATGCACGAAATTGGAATAAACTAAATTCCAGATAATAAATCATTTGCATCTCTAGCAATTTATAATTAACAAAATCGAAAACAAATAATTTACATTTTTTGCTCAGTGTATATATTTCTGTGTGTCTGTGTGTGTGTGTGTGTGTGTGTGTGTGTGCAGATTAGTTGTTAGTTAGGTTCTGCACACTCTAAGCGCATTTCAAAAAAGGTAAAAGGTAAAAGCTTCAAAAAATAATTTTCAAAATTAATTTTAAAAAACTCTTTAGACGTGTGTGCGATTCGGTTTATGTGTGTGTGTGTGTGTGTGTGTGTGTGTGTGTGTTGACGTTTTACAGCTAGTTCAAGTTTTTAAAAGCGGTGGTCTTTATATTATTGTTGCTCTTGGTCAGAGGATGGTGGCTTATTATTTAGGTGGTTCGGTTTTAAATATTCTATAAAAAGAGTTTTTCGAGTTTGCATCAGTTTATTCACAATGCTTTTGATCACCTCCGTTTGCACAACTTTATGGTTTATTTCGATGTTGGATATATGTTTGGTTTCTTTTTTTTTTTTTTTTTTGTTTTGCTTGTTTGTTTGCTTTTCTTATATATGTAGTCGTATGTAGTATTTTGTTAAGCTTCCTATAGATCTGCGCTTATGCATTCTGTGGCTGGCAATATTGATTTAGTTTTGTTGCTTCTCCTGCCGTTACTGTATCTATGTTGTATGTTGTTTGGCATTATGTCGGCCTATGGAAAGAAACAGGAAAACCAATATCGTACACCGGACACATATGCCGAGGCTATACTCTATGTGCTGCCAAAGTGCAGCGAAGGCGGCACTGAAATATCCTTGTCACCATTTTCGGCCGCATGCTGCGACTGCTGTTGCTGCTGTTGCTGCTGCTGCTGCTGCTGCTGCTGTTGCTGCTGCTGCTGCTGCTGCTGCTGTTGTTGTTGTTGTTGTTGTTGTTGAAGCTGTTGCTGCTGTTGTAGCTGCGATTGTTGCGGTATGTTTTGAATGGCAGTGTTGCTGCCAGCCAGCGAGAGGCTTAACACCGCCGGCGAGATATGCGGCTCCGTAAGTCGTCGTTTACTCTTCGTTTTCTTCAGCATGGTAGCCTGAATGTAGCATAAAACACACACAAGGGTCAAAGGCGACATATCTCAACAGCTCAACACATCAACAACGTATACACCCAAAGAAAAAAAAAACATTTACAGTAACAAATCGGGTTGCTGCCCTCAAAGGTGAACATCGAAAATGACATTTGCCAGATGCCATTCTTTTTTTTTTTTATATTTATTTTCCAATTTATGACATTAAACCGAAGTCAACTATTGTACAAAGTTAGCTTCGAAAAGAAAGTCAGTTTTTTATTCATTCAAAACTGAATAAGATTGCATTAAAATCGAAAAGATTCGGTATCTATTAGACGGACGAAATTCTCTCAATATGGAATTATTTGCTCAATGTTTTCTCCTTCTTCTTTTGTTAAGATGCGGAAATATATATATTTATATATAAATTAATATATATATATATATATATATATTTATATATATGCTCTAATTATTTTGCATAATACACACACAAAAAAAGAGAGTAGAGAAATACTTCATTATATTTGTATATACATGGGTTCTGGTGGGGCTTATGGGGACAGCATGTGCTCGGATATATTGTAATATATATAGAATGTAAATACAAGTAATATCGACTATATATGTAGACAGGCACTAACACTGACAATGTTTGGTTTTGATTGGAATTGTCTTGCTATCAACAACAATTAGCTTGATTAACTTGATGAACAAATTAAATTACAAAATAGTACATTTAACACAATTATTCAGTTGGACCGTAATATTTGCATTTTGGGACGGAGGACGTGGCTGTTGGTTGGTTGATTGGTTTGGTTGATTGGTTGCATGCAAATAGTTTTCTTTTTTTTTTTTACATAAAAACAAGCACACACAGTTTCAATTCAATTATCAAATATTTTTCTTACAAGGATCGATCTACTTTTAACATACAAATGCTGCAACAAACAAATTCTTAGCTATTTTCCTCAGTTTGAAGCTTTTTAGCATGTAGATAACAGGAGGATCATGTGGTTGTCAAATATTAGCAAGGCTAATCAAACGAATGCCGTCCGCATTTGAATGAAGATATCAAGCTGAACTTCAGGCATCAATCGATGGCAGCGACTACTACTT
Organism: Drosophila leonis; assembly: GCA_035045365.1. NCBI lineage: Eukaryota > Metazoa > Arthropoda > Insecta > Diptera > Drosophilidae > Drosophila > Drosophila leonis. The sequence goes on from JAWNPC010000896.1 coordinate 4,175,198, forward strand.
ATCGAATAATGTGTATGGCAAAATTTCTTTAGTTTTTCTTTTTCTTCTCTTAAAAATGTTGATAGAGTTCTATTCTTTTCTAATTTATAATAATGTTATTGTTCTTAACCGGCTTAACATAATTTTTGAAGGTGGGTTGTCAAGTATGATCTGTGGTTGCTGACTCATTAGGTGTACAATCAGTAAGTAACATATGCAGAAATTGTAGGGAAACCATAAAAAGGAAAACAATTGGAAAAGCGCGCAGTGACAAAGAGTTTTGGTGCAAATGTTTTGATTTCATCGGGTCCATATGATATTGCTTGTATGTATATACATAAGAAATGATAACAGAAAGCTGTCATGCAATAATAACTGAATATTTGAAGCATGCAATCCTAACTTATATACAAAGGCGTTTAATGCTTGGCTCGCACATACCTTGAGCGCGGACTTGAGGACCACAACGTCGCCAGGGCTTTGAATCCATGGCTCGCCATCCACCTGAACCGGCATATCAGTGTTCAAGTGTATCTTGATGTGGCCACCCTGCAAGACGGCATAGAAATGATAATTTTATATTCTGCTCGGGCCAACGGGACGTATGCGTAACCCACCTGTGCTATGCGCATGGCTGTGCGTATGCCCGACTGGATCTGTCCCAAGTGTACCACACCTGTAACTCCAACGACCTCCAGCATGCCATCGTAGTGATTGGGCGTGCTGAACTGATCATCCTTATCCGGGCCCCAGGGATTTGCGCCGCTGCCCCAGCTGTGGAGTTGATTAGAGAGATTAGCCACAGGGCTTATTAATTTCTGCAATCTGCAAGGCTTCATTCACACTTACCTCAATATATTTAATATGATGATGCCATCGACGGGTGGCAGATCTACAACCTTGCCATCGACCTCTAGGCGAAGCTCCTTTTGCAAATCCTTGACAGTTTTGCGTCCCACAATCTTTCGTAATCCCATTTTCACATAGTAGCCCTTGTTGCGCAGCCGCGAATTGAACTGATTGGGATTCTCCTCGCGTGCATTGTGAAAGTCCAGACATAGATCAGCATCGATACCAATGCCAAAATAGTTGTTCATTACAAAGATCTGCGAGTTGTCCTCGTTTTGGGCACCGCCTGACAATTGAGATCGTTTATTTAGTATTCATTGCTCGAATCGTTGGGAGAGGGCAAAGCTCTAAACGCACACATGGACACATCACAACGAAAATTGAATTTACAAAACATCGAGTTGGATATATATGAATCGGTTTTACCGATATGCTAAGAATTTGATTCCAGACAGCAGGCAGCCTGACTTGATATTTACATACTTTACCTGTGCTCCTTGAACAGCCTGCACTCGTTACCACAACTAACTACAACTAACACGGATGCATGCAGCTCCACTAAGAGTATACATAAATATATCATATATAGAATCAAACTACAGCATTTATCATCAGCTAACAAACTTGGCGGCGCAGTCTACACGGACTTAGCTAATTGGTGGTTAGGTGGGGAAGCTTGGAATTTATTATTAACTACTATTTAGCAGCTTAGGCTCAAGTCGGGTAGCTTGACTCGTTCGTGCTAAAATACACATGAGATATTTTTGCAACATATTAGAAGGATTCAAGGGGAATCTAAAGCCTGTTTAATTTATTTATTAAGTCAGTTGCAAAAATATTCACAGATAAATAATATATATATTGTTTTTATATATATAAGCACTAAATATATTTGCTGATAATATTTAAGCAGTATTTAAAAGCACATTTCAAATTACAACATGAAGTGAAGAGCTATTGCTGTTTTTACAAGGGGATTGGCCTTGGGATTGGGGTGGATGGGGCATTAGTTAAATTAGACAGTGAAACGCATAATAAACAATAAGAAAATTTTGAAACATCAAATGACCTGATATATCACTCGATGTCAGAGCCGGTAATTGATGATGCTGATTTGTTTGTTGCGATAAATGTGCTTGGTGCGCCTTCTTCTTCTTACCAGTGGTTTGTGAGGGCGCCTTCATAGCCGGCTCTTCGGGCTTGTCTTCCGGATGGAAGACGACGGTCCAACGATCCAATCTTATCTCCTCGGCCTCAATCACATCGCGCAGCATATTTAAGGGATCCTCGCCACCGGTGTAGCCGGAACCCCAACATAAAACGCGTGCCAGATCGTTGCCTGGCAAGAGTTGGACTTAGGCAACAGGAATCAGGTGGGGAAAGTGAAGGCTTGCTACTTACCTGTACCTAATGGCACAATGGCGCACGGAGGACTAGAGCATTCCGAATCTTGGCCCACGTTATCCAAGCACTGCAGCACCCAGCCAATGGTGCCATCGCCGCCGCACACCAAAATCTTGTAGTTGGTGATTTGCCGGAAAACATAAAGCCTGAGGATGGTAAGGCAGTAGAAAAAGATGAAGACTTTGCAACCTCTTACAAATATGTATATTCGATGTTAGTTGTCGCTTACCCTGGCAACGGACCTCCGTTATCCAAGTCAAAGACCTGATACGGGTTAAGTAATTTTCGAAAGCTCGATATCAATTCCAGGCCCTGACAGCCGCCGGATTTCACATTTACAAAGACCAACAGTGGCCTAACATCGGAGGGTACCATGCTGGGCTCGATATTTGGCAAGAGCAAGACCAATAGCTTTTTGTCCTCAATGATCGTTTCGCGTAGGTTGTAGAAAGCGCGAACCTGATCGGGAAAGTAATAAAGTCACAGAGATCCAAGACAATTTGAAAGTTGCAACACCTACCGCCTTTTGAGCATCCTCGAATGTTAACACTACCGAACCGTACTCATAGTAAATAGGTCCAATGCTGATGAACTTGTTCTCATCAGTCACATATTTGTTTAAAATTTGCTCATAGTTGCGCTGCGACAGTCCCGTGGGCAGATTGCCCACAAAGAGTGCAATATTTGGTCCATGGGGATCCTGTTTGTGTTGCATGTAGAAACGCATCAATTCCATTTGACGTATGGAGTCCTTGCCCAGATGCTTCATTATATCCCACGGACGTTCGTTCCACGAGAGTATGCGCTCGGTAACGCCGCGGTCGAGCAATACTTCCGAACATCTGACGACCGATTGGGAGTTAGACAATTGCCATTTCTAGTACTTGAATTCAACTTACCTATAGTCCTGTATTTGGTTATCTTGTAGACCGAATTTATCGAGTGCATCGCGTATCAGGTCCTTAATAACTGTTGTATTATCTACAGGAACATTGACATAAGGATCTTCCAGTGAGCATTGCAATTTGCCAGGATACACGCGCACATGTCCCCTGTCCCTGTCCTGAAACCTCAAAAACATGGCCGGTCGCTTGCCCTCCAAGTGTGTCAGATTCAACACGGGCGTCGGATCCTGTAGCGGTGCATCTTCCATGCCAGCGGCCGCATACATATCGGTCAGATAAAAGGCCTGCGGATCGCGTGTAATGTGAAAAGCTCGCAAGGCGGTGGTCAATAATTGTTCCAGCGTATATGTACGCTGGACGATGATTGCACGGTACTGCTGGCGTCGGAATGAGTTGTTGCCATCAAACACCTTGATCATCTCTGCAAAGTGACGACGGAAGTCTTAGTCTTAGTATTGGCCAGGTTATCTGATGACGTTTTCAACCCTTACCTATGTCCTTCTCTTCACGCTCCTTTTCTTTTTTCTCTCTGTCCTTTTCCGACTTATCGGACTTATGTGCCGAGTTCTCGGCTCTATAGCCACCGGTGTTAGTGTTGCTAGCGCTAGAAGCAGCCCCACCTCCACCTCCACCACTGCTGCTGCCAGCACCGCCGTGTGCATTCATCCCATGTGAGGACTCGCCCTTGCCCAGGGATTCCTCATCCTTGAAGCGGGGCGCATCTCCGCTGCTAAATTCCTCCGATATACTGCGTGCTAAATGAGCCCAGAGTTTGAAAACAATTAGTGGTTATTTCGATCAGGGAATCGGGCAGGGTGTTAGCTTGAGGTGAGCATGCAATGTGCTATATCTGTGTTTATGGTAGGGGTTAGTTGACTGTGATCGATTCTGACGATGTGATGCGATGCGATGCGATATGGTGCGATCGTAATGAGGTGATAATTAGTTGAGTTAGTACTTAATTAAAATAGGTTAAAAACAATCGGAAACTAAAGCAGATTGTTAGCTCAATAACTAGAAACAAGAACCAAGAACCGAAATCAAACTTAAGCCAATCGAGCACTGAGTACTGAGAGTAGACGGCAGTCGGTGGCAGTTGCTGTTAGAGAGAGATTACAAACGAGTACAAAGATAGCGGTACGCTAGTCACCTCTGCGCTTCTGGTATCGTGGCTTTCGCCAGCCGGCGGACAGGCCGCGCACGCGCCGCAGCAGACGGCCAAGCACGTGACCCTGTGACCCTGCATGGCCATCGGCATCGCTGGCACGGGATCGACTGCTGGCGGCGCCATCGCTAATATCGCCAGCAATGTCTTCGCCACTTAGGCCGCCAATGCCGCCGACGCTATGCGGCCGATCGTCCAGATACAAATCCTCGTACTCGACATCATCGTAGCCATCGGCATCGACATCGGCATCTGCATCGAGTGGCAAACGTGCCGCGGACAGCATGTGATAGTTGTCATCGTATGGCTGATAGTTGCCATCCTCATCCTGTATGGTTATCTCAATGTTTTGCGATAGTCTGTCCAGGCTGTAGTTGCTCTTCACGCCGCCCTTGGGTGAGCGCTTGGAGCGACGGCGCTGGAACAGACCGCGACCGTATTTCTTGTTGCGGGCGATGCCCGGCTCCTGGAACGACTTGCTGCGACCCACAGGTGATAGCTGCAGAGCCGCAGAGGTCGGTGCGGGGGATGCCGAGGAGCAGTCGCTGGAATTGGGAGAGCTCACCGATCCGCCTTTGTGCTTGGGCGCATTGAGTACGGGCTTGGACTTGGGCTTGGCTTTTAAGAGAGTTGCAGTCTTTGGGTTGCGGCCAGCGAGCACGCTTAAGGCATGTGCAGCATCAGCCTTGGGCGGACCAGGGGCAGGGCCCTTGCCCTTGGCTGCGACTGCAGCAGTGGCAGTGGCAGTGGAACGCGCTTGAATCTTGCGCTGCTCGGAGGTGTTAGAGGTGTTACTATTACTACTATTATAGCTAAGGTTGCTAATCAGATTCATGCTGGAGTCGAGATCATCGGTGTTGGTTAGTTCACCACCCGTATCTGACGTCTCGTAGCAGCTTTCCCGTGGCGCCGTCTCCAGTTCCACGTCGCCATGGTAATCCGTCTCGCTAACATCACGCGGCGATCGACGCGAGCAGCGCTTGCGCAGCGAGACATCGCAATGATCGTAATCGTCGCTCAGGTCGCCGCCGCTAATATCACAGACTCCGCCATCCAAATCATCGTCATCATCATCGTCCTGTTCGCTATTTGAGGCGCCGCGACATCGACGGCGTCGAGCGTGGTTCAGCTTGCGAAACAGACTCGTGTAGAGCAGATGCAATGAGGAGTTGGCAGATGGAGATTTTTGCAGTGGCCCCGTTGCCATATTGCTGGAAGCGGTGGTCAGCTGAAAGGCGCTATCATGCTCCGTTGTATTGCACTGCTGTTCATAATCGTCCTCTTCGGCATCTGGTTCGTCTGGATCCTGATAGCCACCGGCTAGCGAGTTGCTCGTGTCGCCCACTGTCAATGAGGGCGTGGGTGACACACAGAGGGAGATGGAGCCACAGGATGTGGGCGTGGGCGGCGTTGAAAGTAAAAAATGTTGTTTCGATTGCTCAAGACGCTGTCTGTGGAGCTCGAGGAGCTCCTTGAGACACAAACCCGACGCACCAACTTCACCAGCCGCGGCCTCTGCACCGAGCTCCGGGCTGGCTGCCAAACCAAACCAAAAAAGAAACGTTTAAAATAACACAAGAAAAACTTAATAAAGAAATAAATCGAAATGAAAATGAAAAGAAGCAATCGACAAACAGACAGAGTGAACAAAATGAGGAAAGAAACCGCAGCTGTAAACGAACTTTGAAACAGCACAAAAAGAAGAAGAAGACGTAACAAGACGAAAACTGTTTGCGATAGTGTAACAAGGTGAGAGGAATAGGATGAGGCTTGAAAAGTTGAGATGATAATCCATGGATCTGAGAATACATTCAAATGTGCACAACATCGAGAGCTGATGCAGCTTATTGGGTGAGTTTGGGTGAGTGAGCTGTTGGCCCATTGCCGGCTGCCATTTAGGCCATAGGCCATGTCAAATGGATCGCGCAATCGATGCGATCGAATTTGGGGTAGGTTTGCTAGTAATGAAGCCAGATTGGTACTTACGACACGAATAGTCGCGTACGAGCGACGTCTTTGATTTGACTTGGACGCCTATGATCGCCTCGATCGGCACCTCTGTACGCGGTATCGACACTGAATGCGGAGGTAAGTAGATAGGTTGTAGAATACCAAAATTACATTCGGTTGACAGGTACATGCGACATCCAGCGTGTGTGGTCATGCCACACCACTCGCAGCGATAGCCTGAAAGCAAATACAAATAGAGCATCGAGTTGATTATATGCAAAGAATTTTACAATCCTTCTCCGTAGACTCACCTGTGAGGCATTCCGAAGACCAACAGGTTTTCTTGCAGTAGGCGCATTTGGACGTTGATGGAAGATTACCCTCCCGCCAATGATGCTGTGAATCATATTAGTTTTCCAAAATGTACCATCTGTATCATCCGTGTATTACTTGATACTCACTTGATGCCTCACATTAAGCAATTCCTTGCCTGGCACGTAAGTTGCATTCTCTGTGCAATCGGGCACTGCAAAATCTTGGCACTCAGTATGCGCGAAATATTCGCAAACTGTGAAGAGGGTTCAATTATTTTTATTTATACATATCTGTACTTATAAGATAGAAAAATATAAATCACAATAAATTATAAATAATAAATAAAAACATTTCTTTAGACATCCATAAACATAAAAATTACATCGTACAAATGTTGAGCATTTTACTTCCAATATGTTTAATATGTTCTCACGATTCCATATTAATTAGATCAAATTAAAGTATAACTAAAAGTAAATTCAAATAGATATGTAATGGAATGTTGCGAATAGGCTTTTACGCAACTGATATGAAAAGTGCATACAGTTATAAATAAATTGAATTCATGTTTGACATGGACAGGAATTGGTTATGAAATGCATTTGAAATTAACAGACAGCCCCTCAAACCGGGACAGGAGTGGGCGTCCAACCATTTCTCTTGTCGGTCGATGTGAACACGAGCTTACCTAAACAATGCACCGCTGGTGTTTCATCCAATCTCTTACGGCATACGGTGCAGAATTTTCTCTTGTGATGGGTTGGTTCCGACCAACAATGGGCGACGGGATTCTGTCCAACGAGATGACAGTTGTCAAGTTATTCAATGAAAAGCACACATGTATATAGTATATACATATGTGTTTGTATGTACATATGATAGTATACGCACCTTTATAATGCATGGCGCAATGCCGGAACAGGGCGTTACAACGCTGCTGACACATCGTTCGTGTATAATAAAGTTGCAAACTGCAAAAGAGAGATGCAAAACGGGGAAAATGAATGAATGAATGTATCATTCAATAGCAAACAAAGGCAACGTTCTAACGTTCTCTCTAACTATGTAATGTCAGTGCTTATCTAAATGAATCAGACACGTATATGCGCATATGTATGCATATGCATGTTAGCCCTATAATTTTACACCCTTATGTGAGCCAAGTATGCATACATATGTAGTACACACAGTCGAAACTACATTTAACGAACATGTTCGAAATAATATTAACTCTATTTTTTTTTATATTCAGAAAAATAGTAGTGCGACTTAAATGTTGAGCAGCAAAATTTTGTGATAAACATAAAATTTTGAAAACAATTTGAAACGAGCATTAAAATTAACATATATAAATTTATATGTATATATACATATATATGTATATATCTATATTCAAATATAATATATTCAAATTGTGCCCAACATTTCAGTCGCACTACTATTTTTGTGACCAATGCTATATGTAGAATATATTTCATAAGGACTTCAGCCACTTGACTAGGCTAATGCATAGTCCGGACCACGGCAGCTGTTCGTTCATAGTGATTTCACTGTAAATATGTGAAGGTATGTGCACTGAAATGCACATTATATGCTTGGGTTTGTGGACAATGCTACGTCATCGTCAGCCAACCATTACTAGCCATTCATAGCGCTGGCCCATGCTGGCTCTTGAGTTCATGGACACCATTTTCATTGAAGGCTTATGCACACACACATACACACTCACACATACACATAGCTACCTACATGTGCATGGACAAAAGCACTTGCATGCAGATGCATACTCACCCGCACACGCACACTTACAAGCCAGCTGAATCAAAATGGAAGCGAACGCTAAGTGGCTAACCGAAGAAGGAGAAGGAAAACCTGCAGAGAGAACCACGGACAAAAGCGAAAACAATACTGTAGGGCAAACAAAGAGTTATTTCTCTCTCTCTCTCAGTCTCCCTCTCGCTTCTGCTTCTACTCTGTGCGCTTGTGTTGGTGTCTGAATGGAAGTAGCAACAGCTCGCAGCCTGTGACCGAAGCTGCGCTGCGCTGCCAAAGTCTTGAGCAGCAAAACTACACGAATACATGCGCTGAGTGCAGCGCAGCCACATATACGAATGCATGCTTGTATGTGTGCATAAGTATATATATATATAATATATATGTATGTGTGTGTTTGTGTGGTCTCTTATGTATTTTTAGGTAGATCTGTGTGTAGCCCAACATAGAAATAGGAATCTTATTTTTAGCATTGCGTGAACATTTTACACACATTTTATGTATATATGAGCCTAATTATATGCATACATAGGTAATTATGTATGTGCATAACAGTACATAATATGCACCTATGTAAATACATTCATATTTGAATACATACCAGTATGTATGTATGTATGTATGTATGTATGTATGTGTGTGCATTTGGGGTTACACACATTTATTTGTGGATATGCATTTGAGTTCATGCGCTCGTATGTATTTGGCTATGAGTCGAATTAGGCCGCTGACCTGTCGCTGACGCCCTGACGTCATGAATGAACTCATGAGTTGCTGCTGTTGCTGTCGTTTAGCTATGTATATAAATAAACGAGTACTCGAAGCGTTTACGGCGCATGTTGCATGCTCCAAGTAGATTATAAATTTTTGGCCAAACGTGCGGCTGGCACGAAATCAACTGCAGCCTCTCAATCGACGAGAGAGTGAGCGTGTGTGTGTGTGTGTGTGTGTGTGTGTGGTGTGTGTGTGTGTCTGTGAGTGTGTATATTTATGAAACATAATATTATACATATTTGAAGCAAGCAGCAGGCATACATTTCTCATATCTATGTATATCAGTTGAGTCGAGTGGAGCACGTGGCCCGAACTACTCTTACGAGTGGAAGTTAACTATCATATACTATATAAATATGTCATACTTACATATGTATATACATATATGTATATATTATAAATACATGTATTTATAGTTATATTCATTTTGGTTTGCATTTTCTTTGCCATTATGTATACCAAAATGTTAACGTACGCATGTGTTTATATGTATGTGTATCACTCTCTGTGTGTGTGTGCCAACAGAGAAGATAAGCGCGACGAGGACGCATGGGAAATTTTCTAATGTTATTCTTCAGTCTGGTTGGGAAATTCATGAAACTCAACACACTTTTACTTTTTCATCTTTTGCTTTTGCTTAGCAAGGGCGCGTTATCGTCATTGTTTGTGAGTAGATGTATGTGTGTGTATGTGTGTGTGTGTGTGTGTGTGTGTGTGTGGTGCTTGCTTACTTTTAGAACAACAATAACAAAGGCAACCCAAAGTTAAATCGGCTAAAAGTACTCAAAGAAGTTGGCAGCAAGTAAAGCTCGAAGACGATGCCCAAAAAAATATATATATACAATACATATGTATGTATGTGTGTGTGTGTGTGTGTGTGTGTGTGTGTGTGTGAGGTGGCAAAAAATGTTTGCGAAGCCAAAAGAGCACACACTCTATGTGTGTATCCATACTGATTGTGTGTGTGTGTGTGTGTGTGCTGTGGCAATTGAATGGGCACAAGTTGACATGCGTAGTACAATAGCAACAATTAAAACTGATATTTGCATAGAACATAGACAAGAGTTAAAGAAATTTGCTTTCGACAGGAAATCAATTTAGAATCCAACTTCCTGACAGCTAACTCTCTCGAAAATAGATGAAACCATAATTAAATATAGAAATGATTGGATCAATGTGACGCATGAATAGCACACATACATTATATATATAATGCGTATTCGATTCTAAATTTGTGGCCACTTGGCCCTGACCACGACCAACATGACGTATGCGCAACATTCGAACTCGAGAGTATTTCATTGGAAATGTCAACCAAACACTAACACGAATATACTACAGTTATGGCAAGCAAATGCAAATGCAAATGCAAATGCAAATGCAATAATTCAATCGTTCGTCAAATTGCATTTGCGTTCTATTTATAGTTCATCAATCGAAATAGCATAACGCTTTAGTTTACCATAAATGTAATTTGTGGAGCTCCAAATGAACTAAACTCAATTCGATTCAAGCAAATGCGCGCAGCTACAAAGCGTGTCGCACACACACACACACACACACACACACACACACACACACACACACAACACATACATACACACACACACACACAGTCACACGCATAGCAAGTACGTAAGCACACACAAGGCAATAGTCAAGGATATATAGCGCGAATGTTGACGTCGACATTGCCGCCAGCTGCGCCACTTGATAGAGATTGGATTTGCATACCCTGTACGTCATTTATACAATATTTATAGAGGATGGATTATCTTTATCTATGCTGCAAACATTGAAATCATAGACAACGTGAAACTCTAGACAGCTCCGAATTTGTATACCCTGAACCCATTGAAAATGGGAAATCAGGGTATAATGGTTTTGTTAAACTGTCAAATGTATGTAACAGGCAGAAGGGGGCGTGCCAGACTCCACAAAGTATATATATTCTTGATCAGGGAGACGAGCTGAGTCGATTTAGCGCTGTCCGTCTGTCTGCCTGTCTGTTCGTCTGTCCGTCTATCTGTCTGTCCGTCTGTCCGTTTGTCCGTATGTATGAACGCGTCGATCTCAGAACATATGAGAGCTAGAGACTAGAAATCTTTGTAGGTCCCTGTATAGCACGCATATCGAGTTTGTTTTAAAAAATCGATAACTTGCCCCGTTTTATTGTTATCGACTAAAAACCTTATCGAAATCAAGTTATTAAATTATATCGCGTACATCTTTCGAGGTAGAGTGTCCAAATTTTGTATTTAGATTAATTTATATTTTATACAGTTTCGTTTTTTTTTAAAACATTTTGGATACAGGCCAAAAAAAAAAAAATTTTTTTTTAAAATTTAATTTTACAAGTTTAAATTTTTTCTGCGTTAATAATTGCATAACTAAGTATATTTAAAAACGCAGATCGGACGGGGTTCAGGGGATCTCCTAGTCGGACACCACCGACTAGAGTTTTCTTACTTGTTTTGTTTCGAATGTCTTAAATAGTTGAAGCATAATTTGCTTATATTGTAATGTCATCAATAATATTAAGTATACGTATAAGTGTAGTATAAAAATACAATATATTGGAATTTATCTGAAAACTATAGAGAATAAGACACTGCCTTATCTCTTTCTCTTTTTGGTAACAGGGGTACGAAAAGGTTTTAAAGATTTAAAATTGGAAAATGAATCAAAATTCAATAATTATTTATTATAATTAAAGTTTGTTTACAATAAAAATGCCTGTAATAGCATTTTTAAATGGATTCGCTGATTGGGAATATCGCTGATTCAGAGATGATAACGATATGACACTTGTAGAGTATCTAGCTGTTGGGCAGTATGGCCCATGGACCACATTGGAAGATTCGAAAGCCAAATGTATTGGATCAAAGTTTTTGCCTGGCACGCAACGTCAGCAATGCCACTTGAGGACTGCCCGCTCTCACAACCACCAATCGGATGGTTGTGCCAGCCAAACTGACGACCCACTAGTTTACGAAAAGACAACAGAAAACCAAACAACAGCAAAAAAAAAAAAAAAACACAAATACAAAATCTGTTTTCATTTGTTTGTTATTTTCTATTGTTGTAATTGCTGTTGCTGCTGCTGCTGTTGTTGTTGTTGTTGGGTGTGGTTGTCTTGCTGTTGCTGTTGGTATTGCTGCTTCGGCTTTTTATATATCGTTATGAATGAACAGCTCCGGCGATGTTGTGGAGAAGGTAATTAAACGGCATCAGGTCCGCACCTCTGTTTGCGCATATGGCACTCAGTTTTTTTTAGTTCCGCCATATTCATGGCGGCCATTGATGACGCACTTTTAGCCCTTCATTGCTATCGGCTAGCAACGGAAGCAGGGGTAACAGCTGTCTGTGTATGTGTGTAGGTGTGTTAACAGGCTGGCACACGGACTAGGGCACGGCAACAGAAGAACAGAGCAGGGCAGCCGGCTTGTAACGAGCCCACACACTTTTCCACATTCAATTTAGTCCTTATGCTCACCTGCTGCTGCTGCTGCTGCTGCTGCTGCGTCTCTTGCTGCAATTGCCAGTTACTATCGCCCCCGCAACCCTTGAAAACCAATTGAAACGTTGCCTGCAGCTGTGCGCATCCTGTACGCGCGTGTCTGTATGTGTGTCTGTATGTGTGCGCGCGCGCGCGTGTGTGTGTGTGTGTGTGTGTGTGTGTGTGTGTGTGTGTATGGCTGTATGCATGCAATTGTGAGTGCATCTCGACCTACTTTTAGGCGAGTAACAGAGCGCAACCACTGCTGTTTGGCAACTGTGTGGGCGAGTTACTTCTCGTTCTTTCTGTCTCTCTATCTCTTTCTCTGTCCAATTTATAAGTGTCTATCTCTTTCTATCAGCTATAGAATCAGTGCGACTCGCACGCCCACCCACTCACCCACAATTCAAATCTTCACTCAAATGCCAATCCGATCTTTCGTTTATTCTCGCCCCGACATATGCCGCCCACTCACAATTTAATGTTGAAACTCAATTAGTGCAGCGTGCAACGCCTTCGCATACTTCCTAATGAGAGCAACGCCTGGGGTTATGCTACACAAAACAGTTTGCTCTAAAAATACATTTAGAGCGAAAGGCTGAGATACAAACATCTGTCTATAAATAAATAAATATATACATATGTATACATATGTGTGTATGAATAAACGCAATTTTTAAAGAATATAATTGGTTACGGACTGAGCTTTGGCTGTTTCGCGGACAATAGAGCTGACTTCAATTTTCGCTCATAGTAAAAAGTCAATGGGAAGTATGATGAAATTTTATTTTGAAGCTTAATACAGGGTATTTGAGCGCATCATTAGCTATTAAATACTCTTGACTCTTGTTGTTATATACTGCAAATTGACATGCTAAAACTGTCACAGCGCGAACATGTATAATTGCATTTAAAATATGCCTGTGAGGGATTATTTTTAGCTGACACTGTCAAAAAGGTACGAATGTGTACGAATATATATATATTTATATATAGTATATAATATATATATATATATATATATATATATATATATAAATTTATATATATATTGATATATTAAAATCACGAACTGGTTGCGGTTACTTAAGCAGCCAATATTAATGTATATAATATACATGTGGATGTTGTTGGTAAATCTTTAGGTATACGAGAAATAGGAAGAAAACGCTCTATGCAATAATTATAATAATAGCCGAAACAGCGCAAATAAACAAATAAAAGCACGCGGCGCCTAACGCGCTTCCAATTGGGAGAGGCGGCAGCGATATGGCGATTGGCTTGTCCGGCCTGGCCCCAGTTTGATAGATTCCCGTGGCCAGCCGCAGCCCCAATAGACCCCAACAGCAATTGCCAATGGCCCCACGGTCGTTGTTGTGTCTATGACGTAGTTGGCCGGGCTCACGTCATGATGCTGCCAGCTGCTGGTTGAACAATCTTTTTGTTTTTGGGAAAGTTCAAAATGCGCACACTTTTCGCCACAAATAGAATCAGCAACGATGATTATGATGATTATAATGATGGCGATGATGATCATTCGCGTGCATGTGCATCTCGGTCATGTGGGAAGCGTGCGGATGCAGCTTGTAAAAATCACACGATTTCGGTCCACATTATGATGGCAATTCGAAAATGTATTAACAAAACTAGACAAATGTATTTTTATAGAATTTTGGGGCCACTTTTCTCTGATTTGCGCTTTCGATTTGCCCGTTTAGTGCCCATTAAATTGAACTTGGCAGCTCGCAACGGACACAAAGGCCAGAAGTGATCTGCGATCAACAAACAAAACAAAACAAAACAATTTCGTACAATTCGAATAACTAAGAAATCTTCACTCATTATAATAGATAATCTATTGGATATTCAAGTTTCTCTTATATGTGAATACACTACTCCGTTCTATATAGAGTCTCTATTAGAAAACATATTTGTTATAATTAAAAATTTCATTTTGTTAAAATGTAAAATGTATTTAACAGGCAGAAGGAGGCGTGGCAGACTCCAAAAAGTATATATATTCTTGATCAGTAATACGAGCTGAGTCGATTTACACCGAACTCAGAACCTATAAGAGCTAGAGACTTGGCATTTTTTTGTAGGTGACTGTACAGTTCCCGTTTTACAGTTATCGATTAAAAACCCAATTGAAATGTAAGAGTTACAGTCTCCAAAGGTTGCATTAAGCTTTATGCATATTTTATACAATTTGAATTTTTCTTATATTTTGGATACCGGCTCCAAATTTGACCAAATTCTTTAAATTGATGTTCAGTCAGTTGCAAATCTAGCCAATGTGGAAGTGCTTGCAGTTTTTATCAATTGATAAATATTTGATAGAACATTTAGAACATATGCTGAAAATTTGATAAAAATCTATTTAGTAACACAGAAGTTATTAAAGAAAACGTTTGGCCAATTGGCAAAAGCACGTGGCAGGCAGCGCCAAGCGTCTCAGTTTTCCCATACATGTGCACATATAAGTATATTGAAATGCGTGCATTTTCATATATTCTAAGAATTGCTAGATGGCGCTCGAGTTGGTAGAGGCGATGCACGTCGGCGTAAACTTGCGGATTTCATCCCCGGTGATGTTTTGAGGGATTTTTTTCTTTCATTTTTTTTGCCAATTATTTTATTCAGTTGTGAAGATGAGAGTTCGAATTACGTGCAAACATTTTTCTTTAGTCGAACATTAATAATTACATAACTGCGTATATCTAAAAACGCAAATCACGACGTTCACCCCGACTAGAGTTTTCTTACTTGCTTGGTTAAATATATATTCAACTATGATAATAAATTGTCTAATGTGTGTTGATTTAAGTCAATTCAAACAATTTTGAGGCACTGTGTTATATTGTATGTTAACTTTATTGAGTATTCAAAATTTGTTCTAAACGTGACCAGCGCCGATTGCTGAGCCCATCCACATGTGTTTGTTGTTAATTTTGTCACATGTTAAGCCTAAAGTTTTGAGACATAGTAAACAAATTAATCAGGTTCTATTTAAGTTAAATATTATCCGTTCAGTCTATTATTTTATTAAAATTTATTAAAAATAGGATACCATTTTCAATAAATTTTTCTAATTCCTAATCAAATTTTCTTTTCTTTTAATTTTCTGCCTCTTAAAATATTTGCAAAGATACCCGCTCAGCAACATCAATTTGATATTAAGTTCTTTCTGCAATGATCTGATTGTCACCATCTTTTAGACTCAATATTTAGGGTCGTTTCTTGATGGCTTAGTGATCGAACTTACCTTCGCAAATGTAGCCCTGCTGTATGAGGCCCCACAGTAAATCCGAGCAGTGGTGACAGTAAGTTGGCTTATGAAATGTCTTCTTCACAAATGAATGCCCACCATCCGCCATTTTGTTTTTGTCAGCTACTGCTAAAGTTTACAGTTTCCAGACGGCTGTCGCTGGCGCCTGTTGAAAAATCGCGTGGGACCGTTTAGAGTTGTTGGCGTTGTTTGTTATTGTTGGTTGCTGCGTCTGCTGCTGTTGTAAATGTTTGTTGTGGTTGCTTAAAAATGGCACGAGACTTTGTGCGTTGTGCTACTTATTGTTGATGACTATTGTTGTTGTTGTCGTTGAGGCGTTTGTGCTTTGTTAATTTGGTGTTGCTGTTGCAGCTTGGTTGTTTGTTTGTTGCTTGTTGCTTTTATTATTTGTTAGATGGGCACTGCAGGCTGCATATGCATCTGCGTTCCTTTAGAATAGTTTGGCTAGCCAATTAACTGTAGTAACTGGTGCGTACTAAGCCGCAGCCAGCTGAGGCAGTGGCAGAGTGCTTGGGCTTAGTTTGAGCAGCGGCAGCTTCAACTGTAGTGGCGCCTCCAGCAATATGGGCGTACAAAAATATTCGTGATTTGAGAGCTTCGCAACCTGTATCGCCAACTGCTGCTGCTGGACTGCTGCAGCTGCTGCTGCTGCTGCTGCTGCCCTTTGGTGTTTCAGTTGCTGTTGAGGTTGTTGTTGCTGTTGTTGTTGCTGTTGCTGTTCCTGTTGTTCGTGTGGCAGCGGCTGCGGCTCTGGCACCGCCTTCTGCTGCTGCTGCTGCTGCTGCTGCTGAGGCTGACAAACGCGATGACAAATGGACAACGACGACGACGACAAAAATGACGACGACGGCTGCATTTTCATCCATTGATCAACTGGTTGTCGCTTTTATCCAGACATTTGTTTGCCGGAATTTGGCGCCTCTGCGCTCGCCCGCCCCTTCTTAATTTTCAGCAGCAAAAACTTGATTTTCCTTCAGATCAGCTTAGTTTAGGTTTACTTTTAGATTTAGATTGAAGGCTACGTTGTCATTTACATGTAATAATAGCTATTGGCCTTTAAATTGTAGATCATTGTAGTTGTGTTTTGTATTGTTTGGTTTTTATTTGGTTGTATATTTATAACTATTTTTGTTTCGAGTTTGGTGGAGTGTTTGTTGTTATGCTTCTTTGTTACTTATTTACAATTAATTGTTACTGTTGCTTCAAGCTATGTGTTAAATAAAAAACAAATTTCACTCAATACACTTTGCTCGAAAGTTCGTTGTTTTTATTGTTGAAACTTGGATTTATTTATTTGTTTGATTCGTTTGTCGCGTTTCGTATTTGGTGCGTCGCTCGACGCAACGTTCAGCGTGCAACGTTCACAACAGCAGCGAAAATGTTGGAATGGTCTTTAGATTCCGAAGACCCGCAGTTGCAGCTTGTTTTTCCTTCATGGTGCTGCCCTCCTTTACACTACGCGGGCTCCGCACCCCCAAACGACAGGCAATAAAAGTTTCGAGATGCAAGAGCGGGAGTTTTCGGTTGCCCACCACAGCCAGAGAGTGCGCGAGAGAGCTTCTATAGTACGTGCATGTGTGTGTGTGTGGTGAGTTTGTGATGAGCAGCAATACCCGTTATTTGAGTGTACATTTGCCCTCACACTTATCGAAAGTAGTAGGCATCGTATAATAATAAAAGTGGCAAAAATATGATATCAACAGCGTGTCAAGAGAAAGAGAGAGAGAGAGAGAGAGCCAGCACGAACCATAACGAGTGCAAGCGAGTGGAAAAAACACAGCGCGTAAGAGAGAGCGAGAGAGTTAAGCTTCCCATTGAAATTGCATTGAAAATCTTAGAGTCAAGAATTGAATGAAATTGCATTTTGCTTTCAATGTGCAGTGCTTGGCAAATGCCCCAATAAGTATACACCATTGCCATGCGGAATATACAAAGCGGGCCGCAAATCATAATCAACGGCAGCAATAATGATAATGAAGATGACGATGATGATGACGGCATAGTTGCTGAAACGTATGTTTCAATGTAAGCGTGTATATATATATATACATACATATATATGTATATATGTACATACATATGTATGAGTGCTTCAACGACACCCACGCACCACACACACACACACACACACACAAAGCTCTATTCACTCAAGGACAATCGCCACAGCTTGACCATTAACTCATACAAATTCTAAGAATAGATGCCACACTTGAAATTTTCAGCTTTATGACAATATGAAGAGGACCAGCAAGAGCCGCAGTCTTTATAAATATATCAAATCTATTCGACACATACTTATGTGCATATGTACATACATACATACACATGCATAGGTATAACTCTATGAGCCAAGCATGACACAAAGGCCTGTCGCCGCCGTCGACGTGGGTGGTTCATGTTCACGTCCTGGTCACCAAGTGGCATGCGCAGTCGTCAATTCACCACACAAAAGCCGAATCGAAACTGTGTACAAAAAGTGGCCAAGTTTAAGGATAAATCACTACGAAAAGCGCCCGAAAAGGGAACAAAGAACGGTGGCACACAATGGAATTTGGCAACAAATGTTGCTGTCGCTACTGCCATTAGTGGGGTTAATGCCGCATCAACTTTGTGAGCGCGAAATGTTATAGAAATTAACCAAAAAATAATTGACGTTGAGGCAGCTCACACAAACATACGAATACACACACACACACACACAAACGCATATGTAAATGTTTAAATGTATGTGTGTGTATATGCATGCATACATATGTGTAGAGCAAGCAGCAACCGTAACACTTTTCACCCACAGCCCGTGCTGGTAGCGCCCGTTGCCTAATGCCAGCCGCCTCCCACTCCCACTTCCAATCTCACTCTCCTTTCCTTTCACTCGCTCGCTCTCTCTCTCTCTCTCTCTCTCTCTCCCTATCGCTCGCTACCGAATGTTCGCTCTTTTCGAGCCGCATGAACAAATCGCAATAGATAGAGAATTTTTTTCTGCCACGGCTGCTCCTGTACTGCGACTGCCAACATCGTTCATTCCTTGCCACACACCCACACACCCACACAGCCACACAAACAGATAAACGACACACACAGCCACACACCCACACATATTTACACATGAAATGGCAAAGTCCTTGACTGCGTGGCTTTTATTGTACAAATTTCTAAATTGCCGAAATTTCGAAACAAAGCAAACTTTTCATAATTGCATTTCGGAAAGTTTCAATTGTGTTAGTTGCACAAAATGTTTAACGAGCACTAACGAACTTTGCACATATGACAACGTAATTTTCACGTTAAACACACACACACACACACACACACACACAGAAACACACACAAACACACACACACAAGCAGACACTCGCGCAGATACAAATTTTATGTACCATATATTTTTGCTGGACAACGTTGACGACGGCAATTTGCAAAATTTGAAACTGCTGCTGCAGCTGCCAGCGCAAATTTGCACAATAATTTTGGTTTTTGGTTTTGATTTTGATTTTCATTTTCGTTTACACATCTCCGCTGCGGGAGTAAAGAATTTTCACTGCTGCTGCTGCTGCTGCTGTTGCGATTGCGGTTAACGAATTATTCTTCATTTTACTTGCGCCCTTTTAACAGGCTTTCGGAATTTTTCGCACTTGATTCTCAATTTCGGTTACGTTTACGTTTCGCGTTTTATTTGGTTTATTGTTTGCACTGCGATTGTTTGGCTTTTTATTGAATGGAAAATTTTCACAATTCGAATGTGCAAGTTTTCAAGTTTTTCTTCTTTTCTTGTACATTTTTTCCCACTTTGTTGTGTGGTATGTGAAAATGAAAATTCTCCTCTGTGTGTGGCAGTGCCCCCGTAACGTACAAAGAGCACACACCTAGTGGGTTGTGTGTGCTTGTGCTTCGCTGAAGACGATGGTGCGCTCTGACTGGGGCCGAAAATTGTTCAACGCTCGCCAGCTACGCCACTCGGCTGCTGCCCGCAAATTCGGCGTGTTGAAATTTTTGGCGGCCGCAGCGGAAAGTCCCACCAGCAACAATGGGAAAATAGCATGAGCGCGCGCTGCCCAATTTACTCAAATGTGCTCGCTCTCACGCTCATTGTCTCTTTGTATTAGTTTCATACTCCCTCTCAGTCAGTCATCAGGCACTTGCTCTTCCCGTGATGTTTTTGTATTTTTTCTTTTGTTTTCTTTCGTTTTTTTTTTTTTTTTTTTGGCAAACGGTGATGAAAATTTGAATCGGTAATCGATACAAAATATCGACTCGCTCCTTTTGAACAAAAGAGAGACAGACATTTCTTGAAATGCTCTGTAGAAAATTGGGAATTTGATAAGTTTGACTAATCAAAATAGATCACTGTATATGTAATAGTCGATTAGCAGCCAAACCTTAAAAACTTTTTCAATACTACTCTAACGATACAAATTGAATTTCAAACTACGATAAACTCAGATGTTTCATCAAATACGATTTAAGTAGAGACTGCAACACTTTCCAGCCGAGACACCCATCACTTAGGCTAACATCGATTGCTCGATATTGCCAAGTGTGACCGTAAATTAAAATAAAAAACCGTTTTCTATATTGATATTTAATATTAGCATTTAATTATTAATAGTGTGTAACAAATGTTTGTCAGCAGTTAAAGATGATGCATGAAGGCAATTTATTTTGTGCGTAGCTAGGAAATGTACAAGTTAATATATATTTATATAGATCAAGATCAAGATCAAGATCAAGATCAAGATCAAGATCAAGATCAAGATACTTTTTTGTTTGTATTTGAGCACGCAGGTTTACTATTTGGAAATAAATATATAAATTCCACCTATAGATATCAAAGTATCGATTCTTGATCTGTCTATTGATACTCCTAAGTCAACATTGGTATTGGAATTCTTTTTTTTTTTTGTTAGTTGCTGTTTTGTA
The DNA here is from genome assembly GCA_035045365.1 of Drosophila leonis. Classification (NCBI taxonomy): domain Eukaryota; kingdom Metazoa; phylum Arthropoda; class Insecta; order Diptera; family Drosophilidae; genus Drosophila; species Drosophila leonis. The sequence continues at coordinate 4,196,017 of JAWNPC010000896.1, forward strand.
ATGTGCGACAAATTAATTTTTGTTTAAGTCAATTCTTTTTTTAATGTGGGACAAATTAAATTTGCCCAGCGTTTGTAAGTGGAGTAGGTTGCGAGTAAATTAGAATAAATATAAATATATATATATATATTTATATGTGTGTAACAGCGATCTATGTGTATAAAAATGTTATAGCTGGTAAATTGTATAATCATTGATAAATTAATATAAGACAATAGACGATATATACTTTTCAGTTATGTTGAATACACGCATACATTAAGGCGACTTAAATGGTTAAAGGATTCGCATTTGTTGCTATTTAGCCAAGACCATGATCGTCAAAGAAACTTTGTGGTGTTTCATCCTGTAAAATGGAAATGCGATCTTCATTATGTATACTCGATATTTCGCTTTTTGTGAATCTCCAATAAAAAAAATTAAAATTAAAACTATTTAATAATGCTACAACAATACTAAAAACTAAAAAATAAATCAAAAATATAAACCAACATTACAACTAAGCTAAGGGACGACAATTTAGAAACAGATTGAAATATATCGATAGTTTTTTTTTTTTTTTGGTGAAGCGGGATAGAGTATAGAATAGTCTAGGGAGAGAGAGTGGAAGAATAACGGTTAAGGGCAGCACAGTGACTCGAGCCAGTAGCAAACAATCAGTAAATTACCAAAAACATCAATTACGAGAAATTATAACCAAAATAGTAATAATAATAAAAAAAATAATAATTTAAATACAACGATCACCGGTTCAAACCTTACCTCTAAGCATATTAAGTACATATTTTTTACATACAAATACATACATACAATTTTGGTGTTTTTTTTTTGTTGTAAAATATCTCGTTTTTTTATTATTGAAATACAAAACATAGGAATTTGGCTAAAATGTACAACACACATATGTATATATAGATAGACAGTTAAATATATTTGGTATATAAACTATTGTTTTTGTTTTTTTTTTTTTAAATATATTTATATTATTTATTATTTACTACTTATGTTTTTACATTTCATATTTCATTTCAGTTTCTGCATGATTTTTTTAGAATTTAAAGCTTAATTTTACTAAATATTGCATTTGTTTTCCCTAGTTTCAACTGTTATTGCCCATTTAGGAGTAGAGAACAAATAAAACAAAACATTATTGCTTTCTTATTGATGGTCTCGGAATGATACTTTGTCAATTCAACTATTAAACGCTTATGAGAAGTTAAGTAAATGTTGCATGAACTTTATTCAAGACTAAGGATGAGAGGACGACACCGCGCCATAAGCTTATATTAGACGCACCGCCGCACCGACTGCTGGATGCGCTACATGTTTCTTTAGCCTTGCTATGTGAAAATACTAATTGCACTTTGTTGTTTATGCTTTCCAAATCAAATTTATGTAGAGTTTAACTTTAATGCGAACTAACAAGATTTGTTTCTCTTTTTATTATTAACAGACACTGTGAATTTGTAGTGTGTGTGTGTGTGTGTGTGTGTTGTGCACTATATTGCAGCAGCTAAGTACTTATGTATGTATGCGTGTGTAAGTTTGTGTGTGTGTGTGTGTGTTTGTGTGTTCTATAGAGGCGTGCGTGCTTGTTTGCGTATGTGTTTTATCAACTACATTCTAAGTATTGGCTTTCTTTTAGAGTAGTCCAATGTCTCTTAAAGTGCCCTCAACAGCTTCGTCCTGGAGTACAGAGAATAAGAACAATAAGAACGAGAAGAGTAGATACAATAGATAAAAGACTAGTGTCTGTATATGTATGTATGTGCGTGTGTTTGTGTTATTTTAATTTAGTTTCGCTTCATGTATTGCAATGTTGTTAAAGGAAGAAAACGGCACAGCTCAGTTGCAACACAGTGTGTGGGTGTGTCTGTGTCTCTGCTTGTGTGTGTGTGTGTGTGTGCGTGCATGAACAGTCACATTTGAACATGTACACAGTGTGTATGTGTGTGTGTGTGTGTGAAGTTGACAGCACAGCGCAGTTGTTGCAGTGTGTGGGTGGAATTATTTGTACATGTACACGGCACGTATGTATGTGTGTGTTTGTATGTAGGCGTGTATGTATTGAAAGCGCACGGGGCATGTCGAGCGAGCAGGGCAGGACAGTTGACAGTTGACAAGCTACGCATTGCAGCGAACAAAATCCTATGTGTAAGTGTAAGTGCAGCCGACCAAAGGTAGAAAAAGCTTAGCAATATTTACAGCCTTCACTTTTGTTAATCCTTCACAAAACAAATATGGAATCCTGACTAAATTATATTCCTCTAATAATCGATAGCCCTACTAACTAATAATTATTAAATGTTTTATAAAATGTACTTTTTTTATGGTTTGTTTATATATATTTTCTTTTTACAGTGATTTTTTTTTTTTTTTGACAACTCTGATTAGTTTAAATACTCATTGAAGTCCTGTAACATCGATATATGCAGTGGCGGGTAGGGTAAGCGTTAATAATAGTAATACAAGAGAGAGGGTATTATGGTTACACATTTAGATATGCAGTTAAATATGTTGCTTTTTAGGTATATGTATGTAAGTGTATAACAGTTAGTTAGTTGTTGTTGATTAAGTTCGATTGGGTAATGCAATTACAACACTACAAAGATCATGCAAAACAAATAACTTAATACCTTCTCGATAATGTTTAGTTTTAGGAAACAATACACAAATTTGACTATCACAAATTGTACTACATTTTAATGGCAATATATGCATATATTCTCTAAATGGACGGAACTATATTGAATGTTTACAACTATGGCAAGCTCTTAAACATTGTGATTAAAACGCATTCAATTCATTCTCACAATTAGTTGCTTGGGCTTCTCTAATATTTGATTGTTTTTATGTTGTTGTTGTTGTTTTCTTTGTATATCTTGTTGGCAAGTTTTTTTTTGTCGGAACATTAAGAAATTGAGAAGCGCATGAGACATGCAATGACAAGTAAAGGCAAATAAAATTAAAAAATTCAATATGTGTCATCTGTTTACAAATCATTTAAACTTAAGCTTAAGAACAGTTTCACTGAATATATAGATATATGTAAATTGCATAAATAAATGTCTATTGCAGCGAGTAAAAGAACTCTTCTTGCTGTTCGTATTGGTGTTCAATATCATATAGATAGAGATATATGTATATATAAATAGAGCGTTTCGATTAGTTTCGTTTGCACAAATTAGAGAAAAAGTATAGAAAGTCAAAATAATAATTAAGTAGTAGAATTTGAAACGTAGATGTACCGAGTGATATGCATGAAATGACATTATTATAATTGTATGATATAACAAAACATTAACGAGATAAAAATAATAAAAAAAAATAATTTTAAGCCAGCACAATTGATAGAACAATCAAAAGAACTCCGGCATTATTATAAATAGATACACTTATATACACACACACAATGCTAGGCATTAGAGTTCGTATATCTCGGGTGTACTGACCTCTTGTAGCAGATCCTGCGAGGCGATCGCCTTGAGGACATTCTTCTTCGATGTCTCCTGGATTTCGCCGCCAATCAACAATTCATCCAATATGAAATAGGCTTTCTCAAAATTGAATATGATATCCAATTCGCAGACCTGCAAATTAGCCATATATATTTATTGGCACAAATGAAATGGCAAATAATTCGAAATATCTTACACTGCCAAAATACTTATCCAAGAGCTCGACATAGCGATGAATGATCTCCAAAGTGAGCAACTCGTTGTCGTTCTGCTCGATGGCACAGCAGAAATATAAGCTAGCATAACTGCAATTAAGAGTTTTTTTTAGCATATATTTATATGTATATATAGCTATGTATATATATACCGTTTGTAGACAATTTTGCAGTCTTTCCACTCGAGGAAGGAGCACATCTTGGGTTTGCGGGCTAATATTGTTGTGACCAACTCACGTGTTATCTTCTTTTTGGTCTTGTCTGGATAAGCCATATACCATTTTTGCAAACGGAGTTTCCCTTGACGACTGAATAGCAGCATAAAAAGCATCTGGAAGGAAACCAAACGCAACATCAAATAAAATGCAGCGGCATACAAAATACTGGGCCGGACTTCATTGCAGGCGGCCATATGCACTTTTTGACACGAAAAGGTGACTCAGGTGTGTTGCGCTGGCCAGCGCAGCAGATTTGCTTTTCACTCAAACCTTTTACATTTGCCAAAGCAGAAGTTGTTTAAACTCTATCGTACTTACCATTTCAAGTGTTGCAGCTATGTGCTCTTACTATGTGCGTGGCTTAAATACCACAAATATTAACAAAACTTCAATTTTTCACTCAGTGCATAAAGGAAAATTGCTTCTTCAACAGATTTGGACAGTCACTGCGACAGTACACAAACAGCTGTAGCCGAATGCATTGTGAATGGTAAAAACATTTCTTATCGATTACAAATAAGTAGCAATCGATTAGTTTTCAGCTGCTGCAATTATAATTTCCGGCATATAATTCTTATATTAAAATACATACTTTACAACTATTTGATTCAATTGTTTCAGCTAAGTACAATAGCGGTACCTTTGTACAAATCTCTTATTAATGTGCTCATCAAAATAAATATAGGGAATATCACTGGAGCTATGCAATGGTTCATTTTATTGTACGCTCAAATCTAGTTCGATCACCTAGTTCCTCATTCATCAAAATAAAACCGAAGTGGTGGCAGCTTGCCGTATAAGTCGACTAATTTCATAATTTGAGATCAGTTTGCAAACGAATTTATATACGTGCAGAATGTCTATTAAATTAAAGGCAAACGTTAACAATCCACCCATTAGTAAGTGTTGTTAATTAGTAATCAATCTAAACTGTTTGCAATATTGTGAGGTTATGGTTAAATGTGCGGCGGCCTGCATTTACACATATGCATCTATTTGTGTACCAAATATATACGCTTGTTGCATCAGCTTTATTTGATCCATTTAATAACAGTCTCTTCCATACACTAAGGTGGTTTGGCAACGGCGCATTTGATCAACGCATCAGTGCCTGTGGAAATTGTTTGGAGCAAGGAGACGTCGCTGCAGTTTCCGGACAATCGTGTCCTGACTTGCCATTCAAACAACGATGTATTGCGGGCGCTGGCACGTGCTGCACCGGATCATAAGCTTTATGGCGAAACTGCCATTGAACGCACACAAATCGATCACTGGCTATCATTTTCGCTGACATGCGAGGATGACATCTCTTGGGCCATGTCTTTCCTGGACAAGTCGATTGCGCCTGTCACGTATCTGGTGGCCAATAAGTTGACCATAGCCGATTTTGCGCTGTTCAATGAAATGCACTCGCGCTACGAATTTCTCTCCGCAAAGGGTATTCCACAGCACGTGCAGCGCTGGTATGATCTAATCAATGCACAGCCGTTGATCCAGAAGGTGCTGCAATCCCTGCCGGAGGAGGCGCGTGTCAAGCGCAGCATCAATGAGCCCGCAGCAAAAAGCGGTGAGCGCAAGCAGGAGGGCAAATTTGTAGAGCTGCCTGGTGCTGAAATGGGCAAGGTTGTAGTGCGTTTCCCTCCCGAGGCGTCTGGATATTTGCACATTGGACACGCCAAGGCCGCGCTGCTCAACCAGTACTACGCGCTGGCCTTCCAGGGCAAACTAATCATGCGTTTTGACGACACCAATCCGGCCAAAGAGACTGTTGAATTCGAGAATGTCATACTCGGAGATCTGGAACTGTTGCAGATCAAGCCGGATGTCTTCACGCACACCTCGAACTATTTTGATCTCATGCTCGATTACTGCGTTCAAATGCTGAAGGAGGGCACGGCCTATGTGGACGATACGCCACCCGAGCAAATGAAACTGGAACGTGAACAGCGAATCGAATCGCCAAATCGTTCGAATTGTAAGGATTGTTCATGGCTAACATATTGAAATTTATAATCCAAATACTTTGTTTAGCTGCCGAGAAAAATCTGGCCATGTGGCAGCAGATGGTGCAGGGCACCGAGGCTGGCCAGAAATGCTGCGTACGTGCCAAGATTGACATGTCCTCGCCCAATGGATGCATGCGTGACCCGACAATATATCGCTGCAAGAACGAACCACATCCGCGCACAGGCACCAAATACAAGTGAGTTCTCTCATGCACTTGGAACAAATACAAATTTAAACACTTTGTTATCAAATAAGGGTCTATCCTACATACGACTTTGCCTGTCCCATTGTGGATGCCATTGAGGATGTGACACACACGCTGCGGACCATGGAGTACCACGATCGTGATGATCAGTTCTATTGGTTTATTGATGCACTTAAACTGCGCAAGCCATACATTTGGGAATACAGTCGCCTCAATATGACGAATACGGTGCTATCGAAGCGCAAGCTTACCTGGTTCGTAGATTCGGGACTGGTCGATGGCTGGGACGATCCACGTTTTCCCACGGTGCGCGGTATCATCAGACGCGGCATGACAGTCGAGGGACTCAGGGAGTTTATCATTGCTCAAGGCAGCAGCAAATCTGTAGTCTTTATGAATTGGGACAAGATCTGGGCCTTTAACAAGAAGGTCATCGATCCCATTGCACCTCGATACACAGCGCTGGAGCAGGACAAGCGCATCATTGTGAATGTGGCAGGTGCCAAGCTAGAAAAGGTTCAAGTACCTGTGCATCCCAAGGATGAGAAGTTGGGCACGAAGACCGTCACATTGGGTCCGCGCATATATATTGACTATGTAGACGCGGAAGCTCTTAAAGAGGGCGAGAATGCCACATTCATTAACTGGGGCAACTTGCTAATCAAGAAAGTCCACAGGGATAGCAGTGGCTCAATCACCTCCGTGGATGCTGCGCTTAATTTGGACAACAAAGACTTTAAGAAGACGCTGAAACTCACCTGGCTGGCAGTCGAGGACGATGCCAATGCCTATCCACCCACGTTTTGTGTTTACTTCGATAATATCATTAGCAAAGCGGTTCTGGGCAAGGACGAAGACTTCAAACAATATATTGGCCACAAGACGCGCGATGAGGTCCAGATGCTTGGTGATCCGGAGCTCAAGAAATGCAAAAAGGGCGACATCATTCAGCTACAGCGTCGCGGCTTCTTCAAGGTGGACAACGCCTATGCCCCACCCAGTCCGTACACAAATGTCGCCTCACCCATCATACTATTCTCCATTCCCGATGGCCATACAAAAGATATGCCCTCGTCTGGTCTGAAGATCAATGCAGCTCCAGCGCCAGTAGCAAAAACAAATGTAAGTTGAATTTTGCAAATAACCTAGAATCAAAACCATTATTATTGAGGGTGTTCGAACAGCAGATTCCCCAATACAATCACCAATGGGAAAATTAATAATTCAAATGTCATAGGAAAAATAGATCCTTTTGCAAGAGTGAGCAGAAAGTGGAACTAACAGACGATACATTGTAGGACTCTTTTGACACGCCCATATATATGTAGAGGGTTATAGTAACAATAACATACAATTGTACGAATTTATAAGACTGGAAGTTAAAGAAATTCATCGTAGTGAAGACAACATAAAACACACTAGAAAATCATTTAGTTCTCAACTCTTGCTGCGATTAGGTGTCCACCTCTATATTGTATGGCCAAGTAGTAAGAATGAATCAGAATCTGAACTGATTCATTAGCACTGAAACATTTTGTGTAAGTGCATTGCTAGTTTGTTCCTGATTCATATTTTGTTAGCCATTCACCATCATCTGGTTCACTGGTGTCACTGGTTCGATTATGTTGCTCATCTCTAACGTGAACAGACAAGGGCCAAACCAGTTCGTGCAGACAGTGCTTGCGATCGGTGTGTCTTTTATTGTGGTACCTTTCGCTAAACGTGGGCAAAGAAGAAGATAACGAAAGTGGTTTGTGTTTGGAATTTGAAACGTTAACGTTGACACGTATTCAAAAATGAAACAAACACTATTTGCATATTATTTATGTGATTGTTTTGCTTGCAGGCTAACAACAATAAAACTGTCAACGGTGCAGCGAATAAAGCTGCCGATTTGGATAAACAAATTGTACAGCAGGGCGATCTGGTACGTGAGCTGAAAGCTAAAAAGGCACCAAAAGACCAAATCGACGTTGCAGTCAAGCAGCTGCTTAGCCTAAAAGGCGACTACAAGGCAGCCAGTGGCAAGGATTGGATACCTGGACAGGCAGCACCAGCTATGGCTGCTCCACCTGCTGCTGCTGCTGGCAACAGTGATGCAGCCACTGTCAATGCGAGCATTGTGAAGCAGGGCGATTTAGTGCGCGAACTGAAAAGCAAGAAGGCAGCTAAGCCGGAAACTGATGCAGCTATCAAGCAACTGCTGGAGCTTAAAGCTCAATATAAAACGCTAACCGGACAGGATTGGAAGCCAGGAACCGTGATTGCTGCTGTAGCAACACCAGCACCAGCATCAGCAGCAGTTGCAGCTCCCGCCACCCCAGACATTGCCGCACTGCTAGCTCAAATATCAGCTCAAGGCGAAAAGGTGCGTGAACTGAAGACAGCCAAGGGTGACAAGGCTAACATCGACGCAGCCATCAAGACGCTGCTCAGCTTAAAAGCGGACTATAAGCAGCTCAGCGGCAACGATTGGAAACCTGGCACTACGGCACCTGCAGCCATCAAAGTTAAACAGGAAAAATCTCCAGAACCTGCAGCTGCCAGTGCCGTAGCCACATTGCTCAATAAGATCACGCAGCAGGGCGATAAGATTAGACAACTAAAGTCTGCTAAAGCGGAGAAATCGCTGGTCGATGACGAAATAAAACTGCTTTTGGCTCTGAAGACCGACTACAAAAGTCTTACTGGTCAGGAGTGGAAACCAGGCACCGTAGCACCCATAGCTGCGCAAATTGCTACAGTTGATCTGACTGTTGAGGATTCTAGCAGTAGTGGGGACATTGGCAGCATCTTATCTAAAATTAAAGAGCAGGGAGATAAAATACGTCAGCTAAAGTCGGCAAAAGCAGCCAAGGGAACAGTCGATCCGGAGGTAAAAGCTCTTCTATCTCTGAAGGCGGAGTACAAGAAACTAAGTGGCAAAGATTGGACACCTGACGCTAAGGTTGAGGTTAAAGCGGCGATGACTGCGTCAGAAAATGATCAGTTGACGTTGGACATTAATGCCCAGGGCGAAAAGGTGCGCGCTGCCAAGAGCAGCAATGCTGCCAAAGAGATTGTTGACGCAGAGATCCGTAAGCTGCTGGAGCTGAAAGCTAAATACAAGGAGGTCACCGGCACAGATTTTCCCGTTGCTGGTCGCGGTGGTAGCAGCAGCTCCGTCAAGAAGGCTCCCAAGGAACCACAGCAGAAGGCGGCTAAGCCAGCCAAGAAAGTAACAGCAGCGGCACCTAAACCGGATGCTTCAAGTGGTGTAAAGAAGCAAACCCGATTGGGTCTGGAAGCTACTAAAGAAGATAACCTACCGGACTGGTATTCGCAGGTGATAACTAAAGGTGAACTAATAGAATACTACGATGTGTCCGGTTGCTATATACTGCGTCACTGGTCCTTTGCGATTTGGAAGTCCATCAAGAACTGGTTTGATGCGGAAATCACGCGCAGGGGCGTCAAGGAGTGCTACTTCCCAATCTTTGTGTCCAAGGCGGCGCTAGAACGTGAGAAGGATCATATTGCGGACTTTGCGCCGGAAGTGGCGTGGGTAACCAAGTCGGGTGATTCGGACTTGGCCGAACCAATTGCTGTGCGACCAACCTCCGAAACGGTCATGTATCCCGCCTACGCTAAGTGGATACAATCCTATAGAGATTTGCCCATCCGTCTCAACCAGTGGAATAATGTTGTGGTAAATACTTTGAACAGACAGCCAGAATTGCATACCCTAATCCCAATCACTTTATTTTCCATTTGTTGTAATAGCGTTGGGAGTTTAAGCATCCTCAGCCGTTCCTGCGCACTCGTGAGTTCCTCTGGCAGGAGGGTCACACGGCATTTGCAACCAAGGATGAGGCCGATAAGGAAGTGCTAGAAATATTAGAGCTGTACGCGCAGATCTATACAGATCTGCTGGCCATACCAGTGGTGAAGGGACGCAAAACTGAAAAGGAGAAATTTGCTGGTGGTGACTATACAACAACAGTGGAGGCATTCATTTCGGCTTCGGGTCGTGCTATACAGGGTGCGACCAGTCATCATTTAGGTCAGAACTTCTCCAAGATGTTTGAGATTGTGTTCGAGGATCCCGAAACGCAGCAGAAAACATATGTTCATCAGAACTCGTGGGGTATCACCACGCGCACTATTGGCGTCATGATTATGGTGCATGCAGATAATCAGGGTCTGGTGCTGCCGCCGCGTGTGGCATGTGTGCAGGCTATTGTCGTTCCCTGCGGTATTACGGTTAACACTAAGGACGAGGAGCGCGCCGAGTTGCTGGGTGCCTGCAAACAGTTAGAATGCCGGCTAACCGGCGCAGGCGTACGCTGTGAGGGCGACTACCGAGACAATTACTCGCCTGGCTGGAAGTTCAACCACTGGGAGCTTAAAGGTGTGCCAATACGCATCGAGTTGGGTCCCAAGGACATGCAGGCGAAGCAAATTGTTGCCGTGCGTCGTGATACCGGTGAGAAATTAACCATTGCTATGGCTGACGTGGAAAAGCAGATCCCTGCCCTCCTGGAAACCATTCACGAAATGATGCTCTCCAAGGCGCAATTGGATCTTACGTCGCATACAAAGATCGTCAACTCTTGGGCGGACTTCTGCACACAACTGGAGAAGAAAAACTTGCTTCTAGCTCCCTTCTGCGGAGACATACCCTGCGAGGATAAAATCAAAGCGGACAGCGCACGCGGTGAAGAGAACGAGGCCGAGCCCGGTGCACCGTCCATGGGTGCCAAATCTCTATGCATACCTTTCGATCAGCCATCAAAGATCATCGACAGCGACAAGTGCATCAATCCCAGCTGCAAAAACAAGCCCAAGTTCTATACATTGTTCGGACGCAGCTATTAACGGATCACAGCATTGAATACCACTTTGTACTCAGTAATTCGACTTCGCTTTTCTCCAAAAGTTGTTCAATCATTTATTTAATGGTCTAAATATTAATTCAACAAAAAATGGTCTAATTTAATTTGTTTGCAATGTTTGTTTTATTTCAAAAATAATAATATACATATAACAACCTCGCACCTTGACACTTAAATAATTAAGTTTTTCTATATTTATATATCGGACAGTGTCGTCCCAATTGCATGAGCTTGTCTCAAGAACTGCATGGAATGGAGTTTTTATCCATAAGGAAATAATCAAATTGAAAAACTGGTTCAAGCGTGGTTTCCAGTCATAACTTGGCTTTTATCCGGCTCATATCAATTAGAGTTGAGCATGTGTCGTGTTTTCTTTCGTGACACGAAATTTCAGTTCGATTCATCGAGAAGAATGCTAACAAATCATGTATAATAAATATTTTGATAAACCATATAATCAAAAATTCTCAAAATTTCAAATAAATCAAATAAAAAAACGCAAATATTCATATAATTTTTGTTTATGTTAAATTGTATTTGTGTTTAATACATATTTCCCAATCAACTTTTGGCCATGTAACTCTTTTAAATATCCCAAATGAATTGATTTCGTAATATTAATGAACTGAACTACGTATTTTAGGTAACTTCTAAAGGACAGTTCAAATTTGTAGTAGTCTTTGAAAGCAACGCAGTTTTACCGATGGACAAACCGTGTGGCATAGCTAATGCAACCTTATTTTGGAATTCGCAAAGACCTGTTGAATAAATTCGCACACATTTTTCAAAACCTTTTCTATACAATTTCAATAGAAGGCCTGACAATAAAAAATATATAATATAAGTAAGAATATAGCAGTGGGGTGCAACTGACTGCATAATACTTCTTCACCTTCGAAAGACATTGAAATGTCTTCCAAATCAGTATTTTCGGATTTGACCTGTCCCATATATTTTATAATACAATATTATCTGTGAGGTGATCGTCCTGAAATGTTGTTGTGTTTTTTTCACATATCAATCTCAAGGTCTCGTAGATAGATGGGGATTATCTACATATATATATATATATATATATATATATATATATATATATATATATATATATATATATATATATATATATATATATATATATATATATATATATATATATATATATATATATATATATATATATATATATATATATATTCGAAATTTCAATGTCTTTAGCTTCAATAGCGACGAAATAGTTTCGGTTCATGGGGACGGACGTTCATAAAGACAGACAGATTGCATAAAACCAATATACTCTTTAGAATAGTCATATACATAGAGCACACGGCAACCGAACTAAACAAACGTGTTTTTCTTGTGTGCTCCGCAACATTAATCAATTCACCTAAACAACGTTCAATTCCCTAATTCTGATAGCCAATTTTAATGTAAACTGTGCATCTGGACGGATCAGTTGATATTTGCTTGACTTGGTTAAATTCTCATTTTTGTTTGTTGCCTGTATGCAATTCCGTTGATATTTGTGGTAAGTCATTATTATTAAAATTAATCTTATTTTTATTATTATTATAATATTATTAGCTATTTAGCTTGTTATCCTTGTGTGACTTTGTCAACTGCAGCTGAGTGAGAATTTTCTTTGATGTATTTGATGATCCCCATACAATTTAATAGCCTAAAGCCAAGTCTAATCCAAGAGCGTAAAAGCGCATCAGCCTTTTGGCCATCTATGATTTCCATTTACAGTTCGTCCTGAGGGGCAATACCAATCGCAGGTGATATTTCTACTGTGATATCTGAGCCACTAAAGATTTTTCGTTGCCGGACTTACATTCATAGTTCTCTACTGATTGACATAGATAGATAGATCGATTTCTCAGCATTCTCTGATTGATATAGATAGATTTCTAAGACTTGTCATGATTCAAACTTATGCGACAACTTATTATTCTAGTTTATTTGAAAGTAGGCTTAGACCTATAATCTCAATCAATCTATATATTCAATCATGTATTCGAAACGGACGAACGGCAATAAATAAATAATTCTTTTATCATTTCGAACAGCAATTTGCAAATTGATTTTAGTTTTTACTCTCACTTACTGCTAGTTGCGTCGGCATCGACTATAATTATTGTTATAGTTATTCTAACAGTATATCATATGCTAGCTATGAACTATCCACCCAGGCATAGGAGCTAACTATGGCCTTCGATTAAGATAGTTTTGTGTGCACAACTAGTGTTTAAGAGCAACATAATTATATAGTCATCACTTTGCTGCATCTTTGTTAAATAGATAATAATTTAAAAAATAAATATAGTGCTCAGTTTTCCGTATTTATCTGCGTTCAGACAACTATTTTGTAATACTTAGTCACAGCTGCATTTGATATTGCTAAATTAACTGGTTTCACGCTGAGATTAAGCCTTTGTTTATATCATTCAATGAGCGTGTGCAATAAACACTCAATGAATTTGTATAAGTTTACGAAGTGTTGATTTCGAATTTCAATTACAAATTTTTATAATAGTAATTATCGAAATAATAATAATATTAATTTGAATGTTACAAATAACAATACAACAAATTAGATTTTAAATTAAAAATATAATAAAGAGTTTTTTTCTTTAAGAAAATTTCATGAACAGCGCCTACAAATCTTAAATGTCGTCAATGCTTAGTAAACTTCAGCTCTTTAAGCATATGGTCAGGTATGAATGTCTACAACTCTATATTTATTAAAGTTTGCGTGCGTGAATGTTGAATGTTGAAATTTGCTGGTGGTGACTATACAACAACAGTGGAGGCATTCATTTCGGCTTCGGGTCGTGCTATACAGGGTGCGACCAGTCATCATTTAGGTCAGAACTTCTCCAAGATGTTTGAGATTGTGTTTGAGGATCCCGAAACGCAGCAGAGAACATATGTTCATCAGAACTCGTGGGGTATCACCACGCGCACTATTGGCGCATGAATAATTTCTTTGAAAATACTACAGCGCCTACAAATCTTAAATGTCGTCAATGCTGTAGTAAACTTCAGCTGCATCGGACCATGCACTTTCAAGCTCTTTAAGCATATGGTCAGGTATGAATGTCTACAACTCTATATTTATTAAAGTTTGCGTGCGTGAATGTTGAATGTTGAATGCTATGTAAAAATAGCACAGCCTAAAACCCCTAGAACCCCTCCCTACTCAAGCACATTGTTTTAAGCAATGCCCTCCTACATGATTCTTATAAGCTTATGAGAATTTAATTTGAATTTCTGAATATTTTAATTTTGATATTTTTGATAAAATTAAAATGTAAGAAAGTTCAAATTCAAAATGAAATTAAAATTAAATTTAATATGTATATAATCATCAGAAAAATTTAATTTAATTTATATTTAAATTTTTTAAATTACATTTGAGTTTAGTTTTAATTAAAATTAAAATTACACACATTTAAAGATATATATTTAATTTTTGTATTCCAAATTTGTCAACACAGACTTCCTGTACTAAGATTCCTTTTCGAACAGCACTAACTAGATTTAGATCGCAAGATTGAATTGTGATAAATGAGTGAATTGTAAACTCGTTTCCCCAACTGATCCATATTAAACGAACGTGGATGTAATTTTTAGTTGCTGTGAATGGAAAACAGTTAAGTTGGCGTTGACACACCGCACCGCACCTAATTAAAAAGTCGTTAGTGTCTGCGTAAGTGGGTAAATGTCAGTAAACACCAGGAAAGCAGTAATGCATTTATAGGCACATATTAGCTTAAGAGTCTTGAGTGTAAACTACAAAACGTGTATTTGTTACGAACAGCGCACGCCTCTATTTATGCTATTGCTATATTTATCAACTATTATTCACGTTGGCTCAAATGCCATTTAAACAATTACCAATTACACATCTATATGGACTATGGGTATTTTCTTAATTAACTAACAGATCGAAATATCAAAAACTAGCACAAATTTCAAAATATTTCTGCATAGCTTGGGGTCAAACGATTGATCTTTCTGAATTATCGATTACATCGACAATTAATTACAAATTGGCAGGTGGCTAGATCTATACTTTCGCAATTTATTTCTCAAATATTAATCTAACTAATTGCTAAAAGAATCTATTAAACTTAGAGCAACATTTTATTTACTTTTTATGATCAAATTTCTTATTAATTTTTAAATATAACAGAAATATACACTGCACGGAATTTATTGCTATACTCTGTAGCTTAGCTACATATTTTGCCAATTCAAATGAACAACAAGTTTTCCGCATCATTTGATTACAAAAACAAAACGAGTATGTTTACTCTAGTCGAAATTGGTTGACTAGGAAATACCCTAAGCCGAGAACTCTCAGTTGTCTGATGCTTCTCAAATTTTAATGACAACTCAACTTTGTGCAAGTGAGTTTCCATATACAAAAACATATGAAATCTGGACTCAAACTCTTTCAGCATGTTACATATGTATCTTTCCATTAGCATTATGCGCACAGGGTATACAGAATTGAGAAAAACAAACGATTTTGAAGTCAACAATTTGCAGTCGGGTGAGAAGTCTATAGAAACCAATTTGATAAGTTTACAGAATCACTTAGTATGGCGGTTAGACGCTGCCCCCTACCCTCTCCCTCTCGCCCCAAAAAACAGAGCAAATTATGTCATCGTGATCTAAGGAACGCTCTATTATTATCAACTCAAGGGCCAACAACCAATGAAAATGAAATCGTAACGGATGCCAAGTTAATATAAACTTCTCAAGGTCGTCATTGTTGATTTCTGGTTTTGGGTTGAGCTGTTGCGAAAGTCAAGAGCCCATCCTGAAAGCAAACAGGTGTGCAGGATGAGCGGGGAGTGGGGCTTCATTTAAAAGACAGGCCAACTAACCAGCCAACCAGTCGCACAAGTTTTTTCTTTGTTTTCAATGCAGCTTTTTCTTATTATTTTATTTTTTTGGAAAATAAATTTTTATCCCAAATGCAGTTTGTTTGAATGTATGCGTTATATATGCACACACATGTAAGCATATATATATATATATATATATATATGCTGATCTGTTGCGAACTGAATGACATGCACTTTTAGGGTCGCATCAAGCTCCACTCGACTCAACTCGACTCGACTCGCTGGCCTTGACTGCAGCTGAGGCCTGTCCTTTTTCTGGGATTTTTTTGGTTTTGTTTTTTTTTCTCTCAATTTTGCCAACTGGCTTGACACAATCCGCCTGCCCTTGCACTTATGTAGACATTCTCAATTGGCTTTTAATTGTTTTTATTACAACAACAGCAAATGCACTGCAATTAATAGTGGAGCTTTTCGATGCGTGCAGAGCGTGAGCAAGTGAGCCAGGCCTTAAAATGCTTTTGGGACTACCCGGAACGTTGGCGTCCAATACAAGCAATACATGTGCGTTTTAATATACAAAACACACAGGTAAACAACAAACACACACACACACACACACACACACACACACCTGCTGTTGCACACGAATGTATGCGAGAACCGCAAATCATGTCTGCCCGTCTGTGTGCATATGCTTGTGTGTGCCTGCCTCACACACGAGGTGACGACGTTGAATTTCCTTTACGACGAGTATAACTTCAAGCCAATTGCCCGCTTTGAATTCAGTCGCTGCTGAGTATTCAACTGATTCAATTCAAACAATTTTCTTAAGCAGCAACCAGACAAATAAAATCAACAACATTTAAAAAAAAAAGTGAGTTTCAGATTCGGTTTTAGTTTCAGTTTTAGTTTCTTAACGTAAATTGTTAAAGAAAACATAATGTCAAGATCTTCTGTATGTGTTAAGCGTGCGCTAATTAAGCGTTAAGTGCTCACTGATTTCAGTCCTTAAGCATAACCCGCGCACAGCTACTGTGAACTATGCCATTGCGAACCAACCACTTATGTTGAACTAAACAATTTACAAAACTTAAGCGACAAAAAACAAAAAAACAATAAAAAGAAACCCAAAAACAATTGCAAGACAAATATAAAATGTTCACATTGAAAAAAAAAATTAAACAAAAAACTGAAAAGTGAAAAATAAATGAAAAAAAAAAAAAACAAAAACTGTGTAAGTGTCTTAATTTGCGTGTCCGACTGGCGGCTGTTTGAATTTGTGAATATTACGTGAATATCCATTTGTATTGTTGATCTAGCCGAAGCCAGTGGCGTGAGAAGCTTGTTGTGCGTGTGTGTATGTGTGTGTGTGTGTGTGTGTGTGTGTGTGTGTGTGTGTGTGTGTGTGTGTGTGCTCGTTTGCACAAAAATCTGCAAAGAGCTAAAATACCAGACAAGCAGGCACTAATATTAATGGCAAATATTGCAATAGTCGATGCATATCGTACAACCAGGCTGCAGGCAATCAAGTTTGTGTTCGAAGTCTTTTGTTTTGCTAGGAAGCAAATGCAAGTTTGCAGCTTTTGGTATTGCATCAACGAATTAACGAATTGGCCAGTGTGTGTGCGCGGCTATTGTTATAATACTTAAACAAGCAGCTCAAATTCCATGGACCAACAGGGGCCGGGCCGACACAGATACTTTTGTAATATAACCTTTTACCTTTGATTGTTAGTTTTTCATTAAGAAAGAGAAATAGAGAGAGATGCATAAAAATTATTATTACATTACCATAGACTGTGTAGTTTTATAGTCGCATTAAACTACTCATATAACGCTCCATTTCAGAGAACTTAATGACTCTATTTTGTATATATATATAACTAACTTTCTTTCAAAATAAACCCAAAAACCTTAATCCACTGACTCACAAAATGTGGTGCAAAAAAAAAATAAAAATAATATATAAAATAAAAAAATGAAAAACAAACAAATAAGCCGCTGCTATTAACACAGGTCTTTAAACCTAACGCCGCTTATTTGGCCACATAAGCGTACAGCAATTTGGTGGCTGTTGCTGTTACTGGGAAACAAAAGAGCAAACAGATTCCAAAATCCCTTCACGCCAATTACGCCCAGTTGCATGACTTGTTTTTGTTTTTGTTTTTGTTGCTTTGGCTTGGATATTTCGTAAAGGCTGACATTGAAATAGAATATTTACCGAGTAACTGGGCTAAACAAACACTCAACAAGTGAGCCTCATTTTAGATCTTAATTTGCAACAACAACAACAACAACAACAACAACAAAAGACAGTTTAAATGCATTCACGATCTAACAGAATATTTGTCTTTTGCAGCACAGAGCTCGGCAGCAGCAGCAGCATGGAGTTAATGAACAATGTCGCCGATTCTGGCGTCTCTGAAATAGCAAACTATTATGCCGGCAAAACGATATTGATAACGGGTGCCACTGGCTTCATGGGCAAAGTTCTGGTTGAGAAGCTATTGCGCAGCTGCTCAGATATAAGTGCCATCTATCTACTGATTCGCACAAAGAAGGGCGTCGAGCCAACTGTGCGGAAGGAGCAATATTTCAAATGTGTCGTAAGTGCAATTACAGTTAATTTAATCATTCACTCAATCGTTGTTCAATGGCAGCCAAGAGCGGCCCAGACAACCACATCCATTGCCCTGCCCTCCTCCACTCTCGCAAATGCGGTTGAGTTAGATGCAATCGAAAGTGCAAACAGTCATGGCATAAACAATGGGCACACATCATACAAGCAATTAGCCCAAGTTTTTAGAAGTTCATTTTATTTGTTAATTTTCTTTGAGAAATTAATAAATGTAGAAAATTAAAGTACAATTTAATATGATTTAATTTAATCATTTAATCATATTTTTATTTCTTTATTCATTTTTAACAAATTCATTTGACTCAGTTGCAAACGAAACTAAGCCATACAGTCATGGCAGAAATAACATGTACATAATATCGCATGCGAATGTCGTGACCTAAGGATAAAACTTTTATTTATTTATAAGTTCATACAGAGTTGATGAAGATTAAGTGCCGAATATGCATTGACATATCCGTTTCTTTGTCTGTCCGTTTGTCATCTGTGTGTTCTCATCTGATGGCTCCGTCTATATTTTATTTTTATTTATTATATTAAATTTATATATTTATATTATTTTATTTATTTATTTTCATATGTTTTATAAACTTTATATTAAATATATAATATATATATATTATATTTAGCAAAAAATCCGAAATAAATAAAAGTTTTATAACCTTTTCCCGTCTGGCCATATGACACATTGTCGGCTCGAAATGATTGAAACTGTGGTTTACTGCCTTCGTATTACTTAAATGTGTATTTGATACATCACGAATGAGTAATTTTTATTCTTATGCAATCGTTTTCCGCTTAAATACAATAGATGCCTTAGCACGTAATTATAATTAGTACAGCTAATAAGCTGTAATCGAGGTATTTATTGTTGGGTTATTCCTAAGAACCATGACGAAACTTGACCGCCACAAGAAGACGCGACTTATTACAAAATATGTCTAACTAACTCTAAGATACAACATGTATTTTAAAACAAGTCTGAGTACTTGAAACCTAAAGTCAAGGTCAGCATATACATTTGTAGTTCTATTGAGATAGTTGGGTAATCAAAAGTTGTCCTTCATTTGAAGAAATGGTAACACTTAAATTTCAACTTAGAGGTAAATTACCAGAATTATAGTAAAATAAAGTAGACAAACGAATGCGAGACATAAAATTGTAAGCTAAGACTAACACACACACACACACAGAGAGAGACACAGCCAACATTTATAAGTCAAGGTAGTCAATATCGGTGTCGAAAAAATCCAAAATTACAATGACTATTCATTTCTGTCAGTGAGCATGGTCCATTAGGCGAATCTAAGCAGCTGCTCCACGTAACCCACCAACTCTTAGCCAACTTCAGTTACACACAACGACAACAACTGCATACATACATATTTATGTACATATGTACATATATACACAGTAGCTTAGCGCATTTGAAGTAATTGTGTCTTTTAATTAATGACCCACCGTTGGTAACTCTGGTTAACTGTTAAATTTTGCAGATTTTTAGCAAGCTGTTGGAGAAGAACTCCGACATCGTTAATAAAGTGCGCGTTGTAAAGGGCGATGTGCTAGAGCCGGACCTTGGCCTGGACGCCAATGACATCAACACACTCGCCTCCAATGTGGAGATTGTGTTCCACTGTGCGGCCAATGTGCGCTTCGATCAGCCGCTGCGCCCGATGGTCAACATGAACGTGCTGGGCACTCTGAAGGTGCTGCAACTGGCCGAAAAGATGGCCAACTTGCAAGCTCTGGTACATGTCTCCACGTCGTATTGTCAGTGCAATGAGAGCGTGCTGGAGGAGCGTGCCTATCCAGCGCCACAAAATCCATTTGACATCATCGAAATGGTCGAGACAATGGACGATGCTGGCTTAGCGGAAATAACTCCCAGGTATACATGATTCACCAGTCAGCATACTGAGAGTCAACTGCATACATAACATTCGTGTGTTTCCATTTCCAGATTGCTCAACGGATTACCCAACACGTACGCTTACAGCAAGGCACTGTCGGAAGATCTAATTTGCAGATATAACAAAAAGCTACCTGTAATCGTCACAAGGCCTTCCATTGGTATGTAGGTCCCGCAAACTGGTTTCTTGCCAATTATTGTTGGCTTACACTCTTTTCAGTAACGGCGGCCATACATGAGCCCATGCCAGGATGGATTGAGGGCGTGAATGGACCAACCGGTCTGATGATTGGAGCTGCACGCGGCGTCATACGTTCTATGCACTGTAATCCAGATTTTGCATCAACGGTAATACCCGTAGACAAGGCCATCAACGGCATGATACTCTGCGGCTATCAGCGAGGCAAGGTTAGCGCCGAATCGAATGCCAACAAACAGAGCCAAGTGGAATTTTGCAATCTGTGCATCTCCAGCAAAGCACTAATGTCCTGGGGCGAAAGCATTGAGACAGGTCGCAAGTTTTTCTATGAAACTCCGCTTAGCTTTGCGCTCTGGTATCCAGGTGGTTCCATCAAGAGAAACTATTACCATCATCTATTCTGCGTAATCTTCTTTCACTATCTGCCTGCCTATTTCATAGACTTTTGGCTGCTGCTCTTTGGCCAGAAGCCCTTGTGAGTGACGTCTCCCTTTATGCTGCGAATTCAATTCACGTGAAAATCCTCTCGTTCCAGCTTGGTTCATGTTCAGCGAAAAATATCCACCGGACTGAAGCTGCTGCAGTACTACACAACAAAAGACTGGGATTTTAGAAATGAGAAATTTCAAGAGATGAGCCGCACACTAAATGCCACGGACCAAGAACTGTTCGACACTTCGGTTAGCCAAGTTAACTGGGAGACTTATATCAGCAACTATATACGGGGCATGCGCACCTATATTCTGGGCGAGAGTGACGCCACGTTGCCCTATGCGAAAATAGTGCTACGTCGCCTATATATACTGGACTGGGTCAGCAAGATTTTACTGTTTACTCTCACATTTTGGTTCTTGTGGACTCATTTGGATGGATTCGTGGAGAGAAGTGATGCGTTCATACGAGCATCGCTTTACAGCATTTATAGCGAACATAATACCACAGTACTTACATAATTATACTCTTATTATATTATTAAAAGTCTTAAATAAAACCAAATTGTCGTGCACTTTCTGTTACTGATATTTTTATAGAACTCTTTTAACGGCCAAGAAGTGAAGACACTTGCTTTTTACTGGCTTTTAGACTTCCCAGTCGTCACCTAGAATCACAGTCAGTTTTCACAATTTAGCCCTTTCGCTTAAATACATATGTATGTACATATGCATGGAAAAGAGATTTTGATAGAAATCTCAATAAATTAGACAAAAATGTTTCATTTCGTTATTCGATCTTGCAAAAAACACAAAAACATACATATGTACATACACTAACCATACATACCACTAACCTATGGTTAGTGGTGGTACATACAGATGTATTAGAGCTGCAAAACCATCGATATTTGCTCCACTCGATGGTTGCTCCCATCGATGCTGTCAACTATCGATACTATCGATGCATGAGCTTTTAGCCAATGCAGTTATACATGGATAGCACCACTACAACATGTTGTATGGGTTAGTGGTGATAGCAAGCACACAAAGTATTTTGGTTTGCGAAGCAAAGTAAACAGGTGGTCAAAGCTTTGCACGCATCAGTTTCCTGTACGGCATGCAAGTTTTGGGCAGTCCTGCTGCCCAACAAAAAATAGTTGTTTGCATATATTACGCAATTTCAGTTTTTTTATACCCTGAACCCATTGTAAATGGGACATATTTTGTTTTTGACAAACTTTCCAAATTTGTTAAAGCACAAGTATAGTGGAGTATCTTTCGTATGTGCAATCACTTTTGGGAAATTTAGGGGAAAGTCGAGGGAGGTATCTAAATTCCGAAATATGCAAAATCTCTATACTCAAACTTTGCTTAAAAAACGAAATCAAACCTTCAATTTTAAATATTTAAGTTTTAAATTTACGTTGTTGCATTTTTGCAAACATTCCGCTGTTGACAGGCTATATCGTTCGACCGCCTCATACCTAACAGCGCTGCTATACAATTAACAGCACTCGGTATTTTATCTGATTGACTTATAACATTCGCATGGTCACACTTAGTCTCTACTGTCTACACAAGTGCTGCTTTGCTTCCAAGTGCAATTTTTGTTGAAGCAATGGCTGATAAAATTGTAAGTAAACTGCTATTTATATTGATAGAAAGCGATAATTATGCGGCAAGGTATTGCTGAGCATTATAGCACTGTATACTTGAAGAGCATATAGCTGATGCCCTGCCATGCTGTGTTTGCTGACTGTTTCAAAACGCCGGCATATAACATTTTTGCAAACGATCTGTTGTTGTTGCAGTCGGTAATAAAATTTTCTTTTTTTAAACAAATGGTTGCACACTTACAACGATTGTGCTGCAAGTGCAGTGCATAATTGACAGTCCGGCGATGACTGCGGTCACTGTAAATTCGTTGCCACGGCGACGCCAGACAACAGACCCGACACCGGACAGACACACAAACAAAGGTACAATGACTTGTAGATTTTGCAGCCAAAGTCACGGACCGATTGATGGGTGGAAAAGAGGAGGTGAAGAGGCTGTGTATACCTGCAATCGTGTATTTTTGTGGCCATGGCAGTGGGAACCTTTTCTCTTTTTGGCACAGTCCTAACACATTTATTTACATTTTGTAAGAATTGCCAAAAAAAAAAACAATATTTGGTACGAATTTGTTTTCCTGTTGCAGTTAAATGCGCGGCTTCATGTCGTACAGTTCAATACGCTACGTTTAAGTAACCAAAGTAGCTCAAGCTACGTTTAACAAAAATACCCACAGCAGCAGGCCAAAACAACAGCCACATCATGGCCTGCGCTCCTTTGCTGCTCGAACAGTTTATCTACAAGAAACGAAATTTCGTTTATGCCTTTGTGAGGCATCGTCTTTTTACGTTATGTAAACAATCGGTGTGATCGATGCCTTATACTATTTAATGTATATAGAAACTAATCATTACATATGTGCTGCTTGAATTACAGCTAATACGCGTGCAGTCTGCGGAGGGCATCAAACGCATCGAGATCTCGCCAAAATCAAATCTTAAACAGCTCTATGACAGTGTACAAAATGTGCTGAAAGTCGATGGCTTTGGCCTCTTCATGGAGCGAAACTTTGCCACAGAGCTACAGGCAAGCGGCACCCAACTGGTGGGCAGCACTCTCAAGCATGGCGACATGGTTTATCTAAAACTAATTGCGGGCACTTCATCACGCGTGAGTTTTTATTTATAAATCATATATGCTTTATTCCATATTATTAACAAAATATTCTGTTTTATAGCGCACGAGCACCACAGCGATTGACAAATTGTCGTTTAATAGCGCTGCTAAATTGTCCACTGAGAAACTTACCAACAGCACACGATCATCCATTGATGTGATCGAGGATGAGGTGGATCAGCAGTTGTTCAAAACCAGTGGCACCATCAAGCGTGAACGCGATAGTAAGCTGTAAGTTGATCAGGAGGCCAGCAGATGGCTGAAAATAATAAGTACGGATTTGCTAGCTGATAGCTTATCTGTACATACTGACTCACAGTTGGATTTGAGGAAAACATAATAGATAATCCTATACAGATTGATATTGATCTATTACAATCACGAATGTGTAATTCCTAAATCAAATCAACCAAAAAGTCAGAAAAAAGCTTGAATCAGTTGGCAATATACAATATTAATTTTCAATCAAAAAAGTTAATAGTTTAAATTCAAACATTGTTTGCATTCAATTTATAAAATGTATCAAAGTGAAAAGAGATTCCATTATGTTAAATTATCTTAAATCTAAGTTTATTTTAAAAAAAACTAAATTCTTTCTTATTTAATTTGCTTAGCTGTCATCACAATGCCAATGGTCGTTGTGTTCATTGCTCCCCGCTTGAACCATATGACGAAAGCTACCTGAAGGAACATAATATCAAGCACTTGTCCTTTCATTCGTACATACGCAAGCAAACTTCGGGCATGGATCATGGAAAGTACTTTGTATTCGATGACATCAATTGTCGCATCAAGCCCGGCTGTCGGGAGCATCCACCATGGCCCAAGGGCATCTGTTCCAAGTGCCAGCCGTCGGCTATAACGCTCAACCGTCAAACCTATCGTCATGTGGACAATGTTATGTTCGAGAATACCAAAATTGTAGAGCGCTTCTTGAATTATTGGCGCACCACGGGCCACCAGCGCATGGGGTTCTTGTATGGCACCTATGAGCAGCACGCGGATGTGCCATTGGGCATACGCGCTAAGGTGGCGGCTATCTATGAGCCGCCGCAGGAATCGTCGCGTGATTCAATCAACATCTGTCTAGATGAGGGTGCCGATGAAGTGGATGCCGTAGCCAAAGCATTAGGACTCAAAAAGGTGAGCATTCAATCAATTTCCAATTTGGAATTATTGATCAAAGATATTTTATTGATAGATTGGCTGGATATTTACGGATCTAATTACGGAAGATGCAACCGCTGGCACTGTTAAACAAATACGCGGCATTGAAACACATTTTCTGACCGCTCAGGAGTGCATATCAGCGGGTGAGCTGCAGAATCGTCATCCAAATCCATGTAAATATGCCACAAATGGCACGTTCGGTTCCAAATTTGTAACTATTTGTGTGACTGGTGAGTGTTGCTTAATGATTATGTACTTTATATATATATATATATATATATATATTGTGTACTTTATGCGTCTCTCAGGTGATCAAACTAAGCAGGTGCACATGGAGGGCTATGCTGTGTCTGCTCAATGCATGGCTCTGGTTCGTGATAATTGTCTAATACCTACTAAGGATGCACCCGAACTTGGCTATGTTCGTGAATCAACCGACAAACAATATGTCCCGGATGTTTTCTATAAGGTATGTAATATTTATATACAATAGATAAGATAACTAACTATATAACAAGATTGTCATCAATTGGGATTCATTCCAACGAAAATTGATTCGTCAGTCTAGGATCTATTTTGTTTTGGATTCAGTCGGATGATGGTATTTTTTTAAAAAGAATTTCAAATACAAATCTAGTTTGCTAAGTTAAACTTGGAATAAAATGAATTTCAAAATATTTTTTCTGGAATAACTTTATTGAATATTTTCAAATATAGACACATAGAATTCAAACATTATGGGATTAGCTTCGTATATATGTATGTGTATTAACTTGGCACATTTGTATGTGCTCGTCCTTCTTCCTACCGGTCTATTCTTTACGGCTTTTTATATAAGCATTTTAATGATTTCTCTTATTTTATTTTTTTTTACTGCTTATAATTGCTCAGATTCTCTTAGGAATTCGCCAATATTTTTTGTTTCGTTTGCAAAGGTTTATTTTTTTTAACATTTAGATATTTTAATAATATATTCATATTTCAAGTGTTGTTTATTGCTCGAGGAAGGAGAAAATCTTTTAAATATGCACTTCAAATGAGTTTAAATCATAATAATTAACCTAATTAAGAATAATACTGTTCATGTTCCGCTTTCATTAATTAAAATATCCCACTCTGTAATCATTTTTATTCTGCATTAGTTACGAATTCCAATTTTTAAGTTTTAAGCACATTTGTCATCTTAAAAGAAATGTGCATAGAGTTAGTTCATCGTTTAATTTCATTTTTCCTTTGGTTCGTTCTAACTATCCTACAACTTAAATAATTATGATTATTGTTTGTGATCTTTTTTAAATCTTAAATGAATTTTCAAATATTTCAATTGATATAAACTCTAAATAATTGCTTAATAAAAAATCAAATTAACTAATAAAAAACTGTAAGAAATATATCAATAAATTCGTAAAATTTTCCTTTTAAGCGTTAAACGTTTCTTGCATATGTTTGCTCTGAATTACGCGCTAACTTGGATGGCTTTAAGTTGCTTCGACATAGTTAAATATAAATTTTTCAGACATTTATATAATACTTTGAATACCTTTCTTTTTTTTATGTTTTAAAACATTTTTAATCAGTAGTTTTAACTTGCAATTTTTGTTGGATTATTGTGGTTAATATTTGTATAGTTTTATTAAATATTATTATTTTAGTATTTACTTCACATAGATTGTGTTTTTTTTGCGATCGAAAGAAATTCGCGCAGAATAGAGATTAGAGAATATTTTATGATTATTTCTTTTTGCTTTTGATAAAGACATTAATTTATTGATACACTTTAATCAATAAAATTTGCATACTTTTATCTTTAAATTTCTTTAATATTTGATGTAAAGATGTCAACAATTTTAAATTTTGTTTAGATTTAAGTCCATATGGCCTTTAAACATTTTCTCAAAATATTTAG